>CM059037.1:13100000-15500000 GCA_030279155.1 Forsythia viridissima
ATGGTTGAGCCCTAAGCTTAGGTCGACGTGCCTAAGGACTAAACCCTTTATGGATGAGGCTTTTGTTGGTGCACTTAGGACTAGGGTGAGTCAGGATCTTAGACAAAAGCTTCTAAGACCTAGGACTAGGATGAGCCAACCCAAATACCTGAAGTAGAGCCATGTCTGTGCCTAGGGCCTAAGATGAGCCAGTAGAAGTAGAGTCAAGTCTGAAGCCTAGGCTGATGTGCCTAGGACCTAGGATGAGCCTAGGAAAAGAGAGCCATGTTCAAAGCCATGGTCGATGCGCCTAGGTCCTAGGACGAGTCAGCTCAAATGCATGAACTAGTGCCAACTCTGAAGCCTTTGTTGAGACATGCCTAGGGCCTAGGGCAAGCCATGATAAGTGGAGCCAAGTCTGAAGCCTAGGCCAACACGCATATAAGCTAGGACGAGCCAATGAAAAGAAGGGCCAACTCCAAAGCCGAGGCCAAGATGCTTAGGGCGTAGGACGAGCTGACTCAAATTTGTGAACTAGAGCCAAGTCTGAAGCCTATGCCAACGTGCCTAGGGCTTTGGACTGGAAGAGTAGGTAAGTTCGAAGCCTAGGCCGATGCGTCTGGGGCCTAAGATGAGCCATGAGAAGCGAGGCCATGTCCTAATTTCAAGCCGAAGCGTTTGGGGCCTACGGCGTGTATATAAGCATAGAACGGACCAAACCAAATAGGCTACCTAAGAGTCAAACACTAAAGGCCCAAAGGCTTGTTTGTTTCTACCTTGCTGAATCCGAAGCCTTGGTCGACGCCATGAGCCCCATAAGGATTTGAGAGAAAGCATATAGGTGCTTAGGTACATATTCCAAAGCTAGGTGTTTAGGCATTAGGCGCCCCACATTGTTTGTGGAGAAAGAAGATACATGCCTAAGTGCATAAGCTGGAGCTAGGTGCCAAGGTACTAGGAGCCCACAAGGTCTAGAGATAAGCTTACAAGGTGACAAACATTGGGTAATGAGCCAAATATATTCTACCACTAAGTATTTGGTGGCGGGCACCAGTTATCAACAGAGCTCCTAATTAAGGCATGTGTTGGAACAAGTCAAAGTGTAATCAATCAAATCACTTTAATAAGGAAAGAAGAATGTTTAGATGTGACAAGGCGGGAATAAGCAATCTGGCGCCTCCTGACAATTGCCATTATAGGCAAGTCTACAGAAAGCGCAATTGAAGTAACCCCATCGACAACCTACATCAAGAAAGTAACAAGGCATGTCGGCCACCCGTCAACCATTAGCACGAGCGGGAAAAAGCCCACCTATGAGGTAAGGATGCTTCTTTACACCTTGAACTCTATGTATTTAATCACAATCCACAAAGCCAAGGTATGTGAAATCTAAAACTTCTAGTCAAAACTCTTGTCAACTTGTCTTTCCACATCCAATTTCTACTGATCATTAGACTGCATATGATCATTACACCTCCTACCAGAGCCACATTCTTGCATTCTAACATTATCTTAGAATGTAGATACCATAGATGTAGATGAAGACGTGGTTGGATTCTATTAACTTTGGGGTCGGACGGATTTCAGGGTTAGGTTGGTAATGGCTATCTTCTTTCCCATGTTTTCTTTTGTTGACTTGGCTTTTGTGGCTGGTCTTTACTATCTTGTTTCACTGCCATGGTTTCATTCTAAGTGCTTGTTTGATTTTGTTAAAAATCATTTTTTTTTTGTAAATTTTGATAAAAGTTGATGAAAATCATGTTCGGTAGCCATTTTTTCCCCAAAAAAATCATTTTTTGCTTACAATTTTTGACTTTTCAACTTTTTTATACTACAAAAAAATTTAAAAAGTGAATAAAGTACCCAAAAAAACTACGCCGAACATGTTCGAAATATATTGAAAAATTGATAAAAATTGTGAGTTCAATTTTTGAATAAAATTTAAAGCAAAATCAAACATAGCTTAACTTTATTTTCAAGAGCTACAGACCAAGGAAGAAAACAAAACAAAAACCCACCTTTATATTTTTTCTGCCACCAATTTCTTGTTCAAGAGAAATTGAGACAGGGAGAGTTGTTTGTTGTGTGTCGTGTCAGTTTCTCCTTAACTTCCAAATCCTGAGGTGTCTTTCATTCACACCTCTTTCTTTACATTTGCTTTATCTTCTAGGACTATACAACTTCTACTTAGTACAATAATTTGTTTAGTCTTAAACAGATATTTTGTTAATGATTTCAGAAATCTTTGCAGTGTCTATTTACCTGAGATTTTTCAGGAAAAAACAATAAACGCCAGCTAATAATTCAGGGAGCCCCCTACCTCCAACCCTCCTCTCTCTCGACACTGCGGAAAGATGGGGTCTTCAGCCTTTCCTCCAGTGTCATTAACTGTTAAGTTTCTCTTCTACAAGCTTTTTATAATTCTCTTCATAAGTATGAATTCTAGGTTTAACTTGAAAACCTGTTCTGTTTCTTTCTTGTTCCTAAATGTTTTGATTTGAGTGCAAGATATGACATTCATCGAGTTTTCCAAAATCTGAGGCTGACATTCTTCTTTTGTTGTGGTATATGGTTATTTCCTCTTGTTGTTGACACAATGCTTAGTATTTTGAGTTCTCTAGTCATAATTCTATTGATGCTTCTTTTAGGGAAAATTTTACCTGTCGATTTATCAAGGTCTTGCGTGAAATGATTTGAATTTAAAGGGTTTTGAAATTATGTAGATAGTCTAATCACTGACATTGGGGCATTGGTCGAAATTCGAGGAATTACTTCATTATTTCGATTCCCTGCCCTAAGGTGACCAATTTTACCATTTCATTGGAGATAAACAAACTCTACTACATAACAGTTGATGGCTTTGTACATAGTTTTTTTTTTTTTTTTTTTTTGGGCTTAAATTCTTGAACTTGCTCGTCATTGAGTTGACTATAATGACATTTTCTTGGATTTTGGTTCCAGCTTTAAGAGGGCATATGATTGCACACTTGAGCTGGTGTGTTTACAACTTAAAAAGGTTATTGATCTAACTCGCGCTCCAATTATTATGTAAGAATGGCAGAAAATTCAAAATAATGGCCAAGTAGCTGGCTCTTCTTTTTTTTCCCATTTTTCTTGGTTGACATAGTATTGAATTCTGTGCTGCATTGAACTTGAAGTATTTAAACTGCTAAAAGTTATTTTTAAATGTACACTTTCACAGTCCTTGTTGACATCATAGATTGTTCCCTTTTTTACTTTAGTTTTAACGGGACTGATCTCCTCCCCACAGTGGGGAGGAGTTCTTGCCAATTGCACACTTGGCAAGTGTGCGTTGGATAAATGAATTCCACTTTTCATTGTCCAATGCACACTTGCCAAGTGTGCAGTTGGCAAGATATCTCCTCCCCACTATGGGGAGGAGAAGTTAGTTTTAAATCTTCCTTGTACATGCATGTACTAGAGTGTAGGGGTCATCTGCAGTTCTCGTTTCAAGTATGCAGAAACACAGTGCTTAATTCAGAATTCAGGAAGTTTTCTTACAAGGGGTTTGTTCTTTGTTACTTTGTTATTTGATTCCTGTCTGATATTGGATTTTTCATTTTCTATTCATATCGTAACAAATTAAATTTCCGAAAGGCTATCTTTGTGTGTGAGCGTTGTCTGTGTGTGGGAGGTTAGCTATCAGTCGAGAAGCATGAATGATAATTTTGTAATATTACCAGTAAAAGCAATTGTATTTTATTAGACTATTAAATTCATGCACACAGAACATGCAGAGTTGATACAATTAGATGGTAACCGCCTAAGCCTCTGGAGAATATATGTGAAGCATTTTTGCAGTAATGATGGAACGTCCCAAGAGTTATTTTGCCTGAAAGTAAATCGGTTGAAGTGTACGAGTAATTTAAGCTTATGTTAAAGCAAATGGACACATTACATAGTATTTGTTTGTGATGATTTGACATGCAAAGTAAAAGACGGCTGTATTGTTCCCAGAGCATTAGGATAAAACTTCAATGGATGAGCTATTCTAATACATGTTTTTGCCTCTCAGACAAGTGTTGAAACTTGACATGCATGTTTGGTGAAGCTTAAAAACAAGTAAAAGATACTTTTTTAAGTAACTTTTGTTTTTAAAACATGTTTGGATATACTACTTTTAATCCGACTTCTAAGCAGAAACGTTATTATGAAAGTAAGTATTGCCTTACTGGTAGAATACACAACTTATTTCTAAATTTTAACCAATAAAAGAAGTTATTTATTTTAATATTTACTTAATTTCTTATACGCAAACTTTTTATGCTTAGCCAAACACGCTGTTAATTCTGATTTGATACTCATAGACAGATTGAGAAGCCAATGTGCAAGATGCAGGATTGATATCATTAATAATCATATGAGTGGATCTATTAGTGGCCTCCCACTCCTGTCAATGTTGACTTTCACAAGTTGAAAAACATGTTGCTAGATCCTTATTATTTTACTAAATTTTCTCGAGCAGTTCTATTCTAACATCTCTTTTCTTGCGAACAAGTTCTTTCTTTATCAAAATTTTAACATACCAACCCTTCATCTTGGTCAAACTCCTGTTGGTCAACCGCGTAATATCTTTAAGAATATGGAAGGTTTGATCTGTGCACATTTTTTATTTCGGTAGCATGATCAGATATTATACTTAGTCAATACCACCAATTATTGAGTATTAAGGTCAACGAAGTGACTTTCTTGTGCAAAAAAACTGTAGTTATTTGCAACTAAACAATGAAAAATAAACTAATTGTTTCAGTTGACGTAGTTTTTTTTTCTTTTAATTTATTCTTGGTGTTTCTTTATTGTTTACTTCTGAGCCTTATCCTTATATTTTGTCCAGATGTAAAAGATGCTATTGATTCTTGACTGATTTCCGGTTTCCTATAGAAGCACCATGACATTTGGATCAAAGAAGGGGTGGAAGTCGATAGTGCCCCTCCATTTGAAAGGCACATCAGTCCCTCGTTTTTGTTTATTTTCCAAAGTAAAGCCGACGAATCATAGTCCTGGAAATACTCCAGTTTATCTCAATGTGTACGACTTGACACCGGCGAATGGTTATGTCTACTGGGCTGGCCTAGGTATATTTCATTCTGGTGTGGAAGGTAGGTTTGACTGCTTCTGTTCCATTTTTCATCCCACTGTTTTTCTTATTTCGTTATCAATGTATTCAATTCTTGTGTGTTCATAACAATGTTGTTATACTTTTCTCTGCTTTATGTACTTCTTAAACACTGTATTATACAGCCCCATTTCAAGCACATTCCTGCATTATACGCTTACCCAACGGAAATGCTCCAGCATCGACTAAAACACGGGTTGATAGTTGATACCAATCGCTGTAGGGTATTGCCACCATTTTGCCCAAAAGCTATAGCTCATGGCGGAAATGCAATAAACCCTATATCACCCAGAAACAAGCCCAAGAATCCACCTCAAGCCCGCTCCCGTTTCGAGCATGCTCATGCGTTAGAGTTGTTAGCAAATATAGCACATGCAGCGGGAGTGTATTTTTTATAGACATGGCTGACATTTTCATAGCGCTGAAAAGGAATAAATATAAATATGATTATTATCTTCTTTCAAAAGTGAATTTGATTCTAAAATTGCTTATTTGATCTTTATCTTGGGTTGGCTTGATTCTTGCGTCTTCTCATGTTTCAGGCAAGTACACATGATGCACGTGAAACATAAACAGTAAAAGTAAAAAAGACACGACTTCACGACATTTATTTGCTACAATTGAATATGAAATACATCTAATACGGGAGTTATAAAATTGTTCAGGCAACCCGTGTGCTTCTTTAGTCAAGTCTATTCTATGAGTCGACATAAATAAATTGTAGAGAAATAACTATTTTCTTATTAAGCCCTCGTGCTCATTTGCAGTTCATGGTGTGGAGTATGCATTTGGAGCTCATGACTATCCTTCAAGTGGTGTCTTTGAAGTTGAACCTCGACAATGCCCTGGTTTTAAGTTTAGGAAGTCAATATTCGTTGGGACTACATCTTTGGATCCGACCCAGGTACGGGAGTTGATCGAATGTCAAGCCGCAGACTATAATGGTGATACATATCACTTGATTGTGAAGAATTGCAACCATTTCTGCAAAGACGTATGTCACAAGTTAACGGGGAAAAGAATTCCAAAATGGGTAAATCGACTTGCAAAATTAGGTAGTTTTTCCTCATTCACGTGTCATTTTAAGAAAGTCCTATCATTTATTTGCGTGCTAGCAATATTCTATGCTAACTTGACTTTTTTAATGCTCATCACCCTATAATATCTGGTATTATTTGTAGAATTAGGTGTTTCATTTTGGACTATGTGGAGCGTATTAATACTCTAAACTTATTACTTTGACTGTGGAGCGACCTAATATTCCTATTTGGAGTGTGAGAGGAGTAAGAAACTTGTACTCTTCTTCTCTAATCTCTATTGTAGCGAAAACTTGCAACTGCATGTGGATGTAGTTCTTAGATTGCGGGGTGGACAACTATAAATGTGGGTCCCATTGCTTTGTTTTTTTCTAATTTGTATCATAAGAATAATTAGTACTTAATCCGTAACATTTAACATCAGCGAAAGAGGAAAGAAAACAAAGGTGATAAAAGAAAAAAGAAGAATACTGATATAATCTCATTTTAGCCGGGGTAAAAAATTCTGAGCAAAACTTATTTATTCATACAATTTGCAGGACTCCAAGCATAAATTTGTTTTCGTCTCTGTTGACATTTTCTACCTCATATTCGGCACTTAATTGTATGTTTTATTTGTTGCCGACCCAGGTTCAATCTTTAATTGCGTCTTACCCGAAGCCCTTAAAGTTATTGCTGTGCAAGGTGACCGGAAATATGAAGCATGTGATGATAGTGAGAAGACAAGGCTAAGAAGTACTTCGTGTTGTCTGTCCTCAATCTCAACCAGGCAGAGGCAGTTGTCGGCATCTTCTTTGCTTCTGCAGTCCCCATTAAAAGGTTGCTTACCACTTTGGGAATTTAGAAGGTCTACAAGTGGCTCACCAAAGGAAAGATAAGACTAAGGATGTCCCTGTAACATCTCGTCCCATGGAATCTGTTTCTTAGGCTAGTTTGTGAGTTTTCAAAATTACGATATGCATTCAATCAAAAAAAAAAAATTTACGATATGCATTTGGGGGGGGGGGGGGGGGGGGGGGGGGAATGGTATTATTTTTTCTCCCTTGCACTTGAGTGATTCTTTCATCTTTGTACTTGTATAATCCTTCGGTAGGATTAGATGATAGGAACCCATGGGACGACAGATCATGAACTTCTTTCATTTGTAAATTTCGATTGTGTTCATTTTCAAAAGCATTCACTATAAATGTTCATTTAAACTGTACCTTTAGGCTAGATTTCGCAACGAGAAGTGTTCAACTGTGATATGGGATTGTATTTATCATAAATATGCTGGTGGCAGTACACACCCTTTAGGGAGATTGAAGCCTCGGGTGTTCATTGGATTGTGAGTAACATCTTACTTCCAGAGATCCCAGAAAACCCTACTCGTAGAGGGCTTAATCGAGCTATTAAACTGACTAAACCAGCCATCCTCAAACCAAGTTAACAACGTAGAATGTAACGAACTTGTATCACTTACAAGGCAATCTCGAGGATACAAACCTAACTAAATAGAATTCCAGCTTAAGCCACCTTCACTGATTAAACACGTTATCCAGCTTAAGCCTGATATATGCTGGTGGCAGTACACACCCTTTAGGGAGATTGAAGCCTCGGGTGTTCATTGGATTGTGAGTAACATCTTACTTCCAGAGATCCCAGAAAACCCTACTCGTAGAGGGCTTAATCGAGCTATTAAACTGACTAAACCAGCCATCCTCAAACCAAGTTAACAACGTAGAATGTAACGAACTTGTATCACTTACAAGGCAATCTCGAGGATACAAACCTAACTAAATAGAACTCCAGCTTAAGCCACCTTCACTGATTAAACACGTTATCCAGCTTAAGCCACCTTCACTGATTAAACACGTTAGACAGGCTATTCAATCCTGAACGAACAAAATAAAGTAGAAAAAAATGTGATTAAATTTATCCCTTGTCATGTCTAGTCATGTCTAGTTCGTTGCACAACGGGGGTATATTCACTTCCAAATAGTTAAAGCACAAAGAAAATTATGAATAACATTGGAAATATGGGATCTGAGAGATGATATTGACTTCACTCTTTTTGGGGATAGGGATAATGCACGCTTCAAACTGTACCAAATTTGAGATAGGTAGCCAAAGACCTATGAAGTGTAATACAAGTGAAAATATGATAACCCAACAGCTGTATTAGGAATACCCAGTTCCAAATAAGCGTGGTCCAAAACTGCAAACAATGATATCTCAAGAGACATGCTATGAGGCCATTTGCTGACTATAATTTCTCATTTTTGTGGCAAGAATTAAAAAATAACGAATTTTCGTCACGTCGAAGATACCTATATTCAGCCCCTTCTAAAAATATTACATCAAATTGCAACCAGAAGCAACATTTGCCAAGTCCTCCATTTTCTTCGATAAATCGGCTTCCAGGTTCTGTTAAGCCAACTGTCTAAAATGTCAAAAATAGCCCAGCTTCTAGAATCCCACCAAAGCTGCAGCAATGTTATGATATCCACAGAAATACATTTTGAAGTCTTATCAACAACAAGAATGCTTTCTTCCAGCATAATTATCTGCATTTAATTTTACTTTTTTCTGTGGTCAAACAATAGATTTATACAATGAATATACACAAGGCGAATCCGGACTATCGTTGACAAAACAAACCTGCAGGAACACCAAATAGATAATTCAGATTAACCAAGCATGTTTTTACCCCCAAGTGCATGTTTGGTACAAAGAACTGGGTAGGACCGGACACTATAATAATAAACAAGTTTTTAGCTTATTTTCTTCATTAATATTGTCCACTTCTATCTAATCCTCCTTACGCCATAGAAGACTTCAAGGTCATTCAATAATTCTATGTAGAGTACATGCAAAATACAGCATAACCAGAGTTCTTGAAGCGGAGATTAAAAAAAATCCAAAGAAAATCAAAACATTAGAATTAATGGCCACCCGTTTATGTATAAAAAAGTTACAAAGGTACGATAGAACACAAATATATTTTTTGCTTTTTGGGTGGGAAACCACCATTTCAATAGCAACACTAACAGTAACAAGGATCCAAGATGGACGAGATAACTTTTCAGAGCGAGGCCATGAATATTATCAATCGTCTTTCTGATGCAAAACAGTAGGCATGCTATTATTACCATTAAGAGCAGCATGATATACTCGTTTCTCGGCCAAGCCTATATCAGAAAGAATCAAATTACCCTGCATAAAAGCAACAGAAAATAAGACATTTCAGCTAAACTGGGAGTAATTAAGCAGTCGTGGCTGTTGTGGGTTCCTCTCTCTATTTTCTTATTTATTTATTTTTTAAGACTTCTGCATGATACAATTCAGGAAAATTACACTATTGATAACGCCCGATAGCTAATTAGTTCTCAACCTTCCGCTATAGTTGCATCATGAGTCTCAGAACCCGAAACCGTCCAAATCTCTCTTAAATCATCCTCACATGTTATGAAGTCAGGTTATATATCTCAACTTTGGCTGGTGCCTAGAAATATAGAGTGAGGCACCTTGCTATGTGGGCCACATGACGATTCACGAAGATTTGAACAGTTTCGGCCTTTTCAATATTTATTGTAGTCTGTGACTATAATGAAAGGTAGAGAAACTTGAGCAATAGGTTGGGGACCAATAAGCTATTTTTCCTATAATTTTTTACAAATCCTTGATTAAAACATGCATTGATTATATGCATTTATTTGGCAGTTTAACTTCAAATATATGAGTGCAATTTAGAAGCCAATGCCTCAGAATAATCAATAGTCAACAATTTATGAAGACATTTTATCGATGTCGTGATGTCAAAAAGAGAATGTCAAAGACTATATAATTATTGCCATACTGGTTCCAAGATACATAAAGAGATTGTACTAGAACAAAATCAAGTGCCTAAGATGCCAGAGCAACCAAAAAAAGAGTGTGGAATTAATGGTTCTAAAAGTGCCATTCAAATTCCTAATTTGACCATAAATATTTGCAACTAAAACTACTAGAAACTGATGAAAATGCACACCTCATGAGCCATTAACCGTCGAACATTCTCAGCATAAAGCTTCGGGTCATCCTTTTCTTGTTGTGAGGGGTAATATACAGGTAATTGCGTCACTTCCATGTAATTTACAAACTGACAGAGAAGGAGCAACACATGGCGCGCCTGGACAAATGTGTATGTTAAACAGAACACAGTTAAAAGATTAGACTAGTCATGAGATCCATACATAAGTTTCGGATCCCTTTAGAACAGGAAGAATGTACTATAATCAGGCATTCACAGTTGAAGGATATAATATGAAACTGATGGAACTCCAAGATATTGAAAGTTCACCAACTGAAATAATAGGATAATGAAAATTAAAGATTACAAAACAAAAACTCACCCCTGAAATAGAGTCCCATGCAGGGCTAAATCTCTGGTATGGATATCTTAAAATGACAGGAAGCACTGGAGCCTGGGCTAAAAATGCACCAGTCTTGAATGGAAGGATGTAGTCTCCATTTGTGGTTGTCCCTTCTGTGAGAGGAGAATTAAAAAAATGGAACTATTAGGCATCTATAGACTCTGAACCTCACATGAGCAGTTTGCACAGTACTTAATGGCACAAAAAACATCATAGTATTTGCCACTGACACAAATTCCACCAAAAGTGAGTTAATTTCATCAACAGTCACTAAGTTTGTTAAAAATTTCAAAATGATCATTAAAGTAATTTTACAACGGTAGTCACTCAAATTTCTAACAATTACACTAATGGTCAACCGGCTGAAAAAGTTCAATATGTATGACTATTAAATCCAAACGTGGACACAAACGGCATTAACTAGTACACCACGTGAGACAAAAATGCCCCACCTTCAAAAATTCACCAACAAATGCGAAGTTTCACCAATTGACTGCTTATTAAAATTGAACAAATATCAACAATTTGTCTTTGACAATTACGCCTTTAGCTGCAATTAACACGACTTTGTGTGACGTAACGTACTAGTTAATAGTGTTTGTGTCCACGTCGGAATTTATCAATACTATGTAGGATTTTAGATTAACGTTTTTAGCCGAATGACCATTAGTGTAATTATTAAAAATTTGAGTGACTACTCTGTAAATTACTTCAATGAGCATTTTGAAACTTTCAACAAACTTCAGTGACTGTTGCTGAAATTAACCCGTCAAAAGTTGGTTAGATAAAGTATATCCAAATTTATTCAGTAAGGCAAAACTTTGAGGCAGCTAAATGAAACTTGCTTTGCTAAATTACCCTCACACGCACAAGGGTTAAACTTCTTACTTACATCACGCAAATGCTCCATGCACAGGGGAAAAAAGATTTACCATGTTGGTCGATTTCTTTACAAGGAAAACTACAAATTAGAAAATTGATGCTTAGCAAGAGGAAAAATGTAAAGATGACACTCCTGACAAAATTTTCTATTACTGCTGGACAATATTTTTTCCATACATTGTTCAAAAAGAAAACAACATTGCATGATCCAAGAATTACAATAATTACATGGAGAAGAAATTATTCTCTGCTGTTTCCTTTTGCAAATGTAATTTGAAGACAAACATGAGTGTATTTCAATAAACTTAATGCACGTATCATTATAAAGAAGAATATTGCAAGTGGAACAACTAAGAGCCTAGTTTGAGAATAATGCACAACATTTTGGCAATGAGTCACAAGCACAGTGCGTGTAATGGCATCACAAATATAACCTGGAAATAGCATCATCTTTGGGGCAAACTTATTTTGATGAGCTTCGCGGATTCTTTCATTAACAACACCTGCAAGAAACAGACACCAAAATGATTAGAGCTAGAATGCACATGAAATGTGACACCATAAACTGAATAGGTAGAGCAAGTGTTGGTTTCAATAGAAGGAAAAACTCTTTATATGGTTGCACAAAATATTTTGTATTTCTGAGGCAACAGCCTTTTCTGCTAAGAAGTCTCTTGAATCAACAAATAAGTTTTGACATTCATATGTTCTGCTATTAATATGTACAAGAGACACCGTTTATTTCACATCAACATAACTTTAAACAACATTGTCATGCTTGAAAATATTTGTTTCTCCTTGTTTGGGTCGCCCCAGAAAGAATATGCCACCTAAGTAGTCTTATTTTGTCTTGGAAATTTTCCACATTATCCTTCTTTGCCCAGTTCATTAATTCTGGACTAATAAAATGACCAGGAAAACGGAAAAGGAAAAATATACCTGACACTCCCTTGAAGTCAGACGATTTTGACTCCCGCTGTACATAGATACAACCAAGGCACTTGCTGCAATAAGAAAAATACTAATAGATTAAGGCACCTTTTACCAAATGATCGGTTTTCACAATAAATTACATCTGTGACATACTTCATAGGAAAAAAGGTACATATATATGAAAAGATAATGTGAATAACTGGAGAGTGTGATCAAGTATTACATAACAATATGCTGCTAATAAAAATATAATGATAAAAAGATAACCATGAACCAAGTACCCATAGTCAATTCCCAAACCTAAAAGTATGGTATTGCCATAAAAACCTAAACTCTACCTAAAAATAATTGGGAAACCGCAATAAGACACCTCGATAGGGCCAGGTGGCACGAGGTTTGGCACCAAGAGCAGGCGTCCATTGCGATACCTTTATGCTTGATAGAAAGGTCGTTCACACAAAATCACGTATAGAAGGCAGCATAACAGCAGATAAATTCAATGAAATTTAAACCTATAATTTAGATCCAAGAAACCTATCTGAGAAAGCATATCACGTGTCATCTGTTTTCTATTCCATTCATGTTTTCAAACTCAAAAGCAAAAGTCATAGAACTGGTTTGGATTTTCCAGTCTATTTTGGGAAAAATACGCATCAGAACGAAGTTCCATGGCATACAGTTTCTTAAATACATGTGAAGTGAACAAACCTGATGAGACCAATGAGAGGAAGTTTTGCCACTGATCTCTTCAGAACACAATTGAGAAGCACAATCACCAAATTAGAGCAGAAAGGTGTCAGTCAAATCACGACAGGTATGAATAGATGTCTTAACAGCATGTGCAGGCCATAATTAGTTAACGAGTTAACTAACCTTGGCAACAAAGCTTGGGAAAGAGGATGACATGTGGTACAATATATCTAAGTAAGATACATGGTTTGACACAATTGCCCCAGGTCTTTCCATCTCTTCAGATTGATCCTTGGACTCGGACTGAAAATTTTAAAGGGAAATGAGCCAAAGAGACTATCAGAAACAAACACAAGTGCCTGTATGTAAGTCCTTGTAAACCAAATCTTGATGAATCATTCACTGATCTAGATAATTTTTTAGCAACTCGACGGGTAGATAATACAGAGTAGTCTACTGAAACACAAGCACATAACATATGCATACAATTATGTCACCTATGACACTGCAATTATATTAAATCTAGTACAATATCTCAAGCAAATAAGGGAAAATTTTATATGATCACACAAGTATAAAACTGCAGGATGAATTATTTGTAGAGTAATCTATTTTAATAAACAACAGACAGAAAACTTGTAAGCTCTGTCAATTCTTCTTAGTGTTTCACAATAAAACTTTGGCCCCATTTGCATTTCTATTTTATTTGAAACCCAAAAGGAAACTTCTGCATATGGTAAGAACCAATAGTTTTCATATCGACAGCTTCATTGCACATTAAATGAGTTTCAAGATGATTAATCATTCCATAACTACAAGCAACCACAAATACAACCAGAGGAAACAAGTACCGGACATTTTAGGATGTGAATGACGTCCATCTTTTCCTTAACAATAATTTGAATAGATTAGAAGGCACAATCTGACTAAGATAGTACACAACAAACGTAGCACAATCTGACTAAGATAGTACAACAGCAAACTTAGCACAATCCTTTATACTTGCAAGAAAAACACCAAATCGTATTTTCTTCCTGTCCACTTGTCTTAATTTTTTTTTAATTAAATAACAGCATGCCACTATTGAACCTATCTTCTTGCAGAAATCTCCAAACACATCCTTATAAGAGTTGAAAAAATTGCAGTCTTACATAGATGCTTACAGATATAACCACATTAGTCCTTACTGATTCTAAAACCAACACACCCTGCAGGCAGCAGCACGAATGTCTTAGGTTTGCTCCTATACTCTCTTGACAAGGTAAACAAATACATTAATTACTAGAACCAGGCACAACACTAGAAGAAAAAATCAGTTTTACATTAATTATTACCCATCTCATAGACTATCTTAGGTTTGCTCCTACTTTCCTGACACAATGAACCAATACATAAAATAGCAGATTTTGCTTTAATTTCCCATATGCCACGGGAGAAATTTACAATTGCAAGCTTTTTTTGCCTTGGTTCCTTTAGTGCTTGTTGGTGAAGTTTTTGGAAAATGTGGCTAAAAAGTGGATAAAAGCCGTGGGTCCTACAAAATGTGTAGAATACAATGATGTTTTAGTCCCTCCACATTTCACTTCACTACATATATTATCATCAAGATTCTTGCAACTTACACTTCTTGGTTCATTTCATCTTGAGACAGGAAAATAGAACGTCAACTTTCCACTAGCGAATATGCCAAAAACCCAAGGCAAATGCATACATTAAAATTATAGGACTGCATTAAATACTGTATCTTCTCCACCTACACTTCTCATAAATGAGATGAAGCAAAAACGAAATCCCACAATGTCAAGAGTAATATTACATGCTAAACACATGATTCTGGGAAACCTAAGCCCAGCAATTAAACTTCAACTACAATACAGGATATCACAACATCAAATCAAATCCAGAGCTGAAATCACAACAAAGCTTACCTCATTGTTCAACTTCCCCTCAACATCATTACTCCTACTTGTTTTCTGAATCCAATAGAACCCGAAAGCGAACAGCAAAACCCTAGAAAAAAACCTCCCACTCTGCACAATCACCGCCCTCCTCCACCCGCCCATGTGAGCATAATCCTCCTGCTCATCCTCCCTGTTGGGAGCCTTTAACACCGTGCAAACCCTACAAATTATATAATAAATTACTAATATACTCATGGACGCCACAACTCTTATGGGAACCAATAAAATCAGGCCGAGCACAAGTAACAATTTCTCGGCCCAAGGCAGCTCTCCCCGTCCCATTGTCCCGTACACATCGTGCCTCACGAACGCAGCATACTTCTTCTCCATCTCTTCAATATTCGAATTGGACACTTGGGATTGGATTTGGGGAGTGCTCGGGTCGGATTTGAGGAGCGGGCGGTTATCATCGATGGGCATGGTGGATTCGGGTAGCGACCCGGCTGGGGTTGGAGCTAGGGTTTTGAGCTCGGACTCCATTGTTACTGATTATGAAATTTGGGACTTTTTCTTCTGAATTTATTGGGTAGCCATTGTTGGTCTGAAGAAGAAAGAGTTTGTTATAGTTTGGGATTTCTGGTTTGGTGGGAAATGAAGTCGACGCGGTAAGGAAGCGCGTGAGGCCTTAAACTACGTCTTTATGAAATGTTCAGCGGTTTACGTTAAGTTGTGTGAGGTATCGGGTTCCCGCCGTTGGATTAAAAGTGAGGCAGGAAAACGACGGTCGTAATAAAACCTATTAAAATATATGGGTATACAATGGCCCAAGATATAGTGATATGATAAACTATATTTATACTAATTCTAAAAGTGATTTGTCTCTTTAAATTCTATTATATATTGTAATTAATGAAAATAAATAAAAATATACTAATAAAATTTTTAATATATTAAAATTATTATCTTTAATTGTAAACAATCAAAGAATCAGTCTTATTATGCACGCGAATTTAAACAAATTCTTTCATCAACATAACAAAACAAGATGAATTTGACTTTGCATTTCGACTTTCTTATTATTGATTCATACTTTCTTCATCTGTTCCAAATATGGGAGAAACATTTATGGACGAATTGCCCCTCAAATAACTTATAATTCCTAAAATCATCTTTCAATTAATATAATTTATTTTGGCTTTAATTTAAACTATTTAATACTATATAAATATTGCATTTTGATCGTTGAAAATGATTTGTCTCTTTAAATTTCATTATATATATTGTAATTAATGAAAATAAATAAAAATATACTAATAAAATTTTAATATATTGAAATTATTATCTTTAATTGTAAACAATCAAAGAGTCAATCTTATTATGCACGAGAATTTAAGCAAATTCCTTCATTAACATAACAAAACAAGATGAATTTGGCTTTGTATTTCTACTTTCTTATTATTGATTCATACTTTCTTCCTTTGTTATTCGTCTTTGTTTTTTATTATGCTAAGAATTTTTTTTTCTCGCAATGACGATTTTTAATCTTTAATAATTGGTTTGATAATAATGTGGTAATAATGGATGTGTTAATTTTGGATTAATTTCATTGATGGTCACTGAAGTTTCATTGAAATTACAAAACCGTCACTGAAGTTACAAAGTTTCAGCGGTGGTCACTGAAGTTTATTAAAGCTTGCACCAAAGGTCACTCTGTGAAATTCCCAACTTAAGTTGATGATGTGTCGCTAATAAATGTCCAAGTGGCACACAATAGGATGACACGTGTCAAACATTATTGCCATGTAGACTTTCCCCACAAAGTATAATAGATTTGGACCTCAATAAACACTTCTAAAATATAAGGACATATATGAAAATACTTAACAATAAAATCAGATTTCCCTTCCTTTCCATCCCATTTCAGTCACTTTCTTCATTTCATTTCCCGGCACCAAGTTCTTAATCGATTAAAACCCTAATCCCAAAACAACGCAATTAATCCCCAACTACCCGAAATAATGCAACAACCATAGCACCAAATACTCTCAACAATTGAAATTTTAACATTAAGTGCCTCGGTTTCTACTAACAAAGAAGGTTGTGGGGGACCATTTTGAAGAAATTATTTAACAATGTCGGATGTGGAGAGACATGAGGAAGGTATGTCAGTGTACTAGATGGTTTATTATTGTTTGTTGTTGCCATAAAGCATTGAATAACAATGATGGTGGGGCCAAATTTTGGTTGAAGGCGTTTGTCATATTATTTAGTGCTTGGAACCCAGTATGGTCCCCACCCACATTGCGGTTTTGGTTAACCCATTTGATGAATTTTCATTATTTTTTTTTGTCATTCTCAGTTCAAGAAAACAGTGGTTCGGATGGAGAAGATCTCACTTTCAATGAATCAGATTTCAGCCTGGGAGAAGAAGATGACGTGTTATTTGAGGAAAATGTTACTGAAAATATTGAACTTCATCCGAGTACAGACCTGTTATCTTTGGTAGATAGAACTGATTCTGACACTTCAAAATATGATTCCTCGGATGAGCTTCGAAGTGTTAATTCTGATAGTGAAGAGGAAGTGATACGGTATCCAGAATTTAATGGTGAAAAAAACATGATGGATCCTGTGCTAGAGATAGGATTGAAGTTTCGGTCGAAAGAAGAACTCATGACTGTGATTAAAAACTTTAGTATTAGTAACAGGTTTGAGGTAGTGTTTCCACGTAATGATAAATCGAGAGTAGAAGCTCGTTGCAAAGAATATAAATGTCCATGGCGAGTGTGGGCTTCGCTTTTGAGGGACGAATTAGCATGGCAAATTAAATCTTTTGAGTGGAACCACAAATGTTGTAGAGCTTTGAAGAATAGAAATGTGTCCGCCAGGTGGTTAGCACATAGGTACATTAAGACTTTTAGTATTGCACCAAAATGGGACGTCAAATTATTCAAAGCCACACTCTTGAAGGATTATGGTGTTGAAATTAGTAACACAAAGGCATGGAGAGGTCGGAGAATTTCTAAGGAGTTGCTAAGAGAGTCTTTAGTTGGGCAATTCGGTTTATTAGGTTCGTACGCTGCTGAAGTTAGAAGAACAAACCCAGGATCAACTATAATCCTAACTTTAGACGAGCTTGTGTTTAAGGGGATATATGTTTGCTTTGAGGCTTGCAAGAAGGGATTTTTGGCCGGATGTAGACCTGTAATTTGCATAGATGGGTGCTTCTTGAAAGGGGATTTTGGTGGACAGTTACTAGCTACAGTGAGTATTGATGGGAATGATTGTATATTCCCAATCGCCCATGCTGTTGTTGAAGTCGAAAACAATGATAGTTGGTCTTAGTTTCTAAAACTACTAGGAGAAGATTTGAGCATTGAAAATACATATGGCCTAACATTTATGTCCGATAGACAAAAGGGATTAGAAAATATTGTATCACATTTGTTTCCTCTTGCCGAACATCGGTTTTGTGTTAGGCATATGTATACGAATTTCTTCCGAAAGGATTTTAAATCCTTAAAACTTCGGGATCTTTTGTGGAGAGCTGCTAAGTCCACCTATTTGGCTGAATTCAAGTGTTGGATGGAAAAATTAAAGAATGAAGATAAAGCAGCCTGGGAGTGGTTAAGTGCTAAACCGGCGGAGCAATGGTCGAAATCTCATTTTCAGACAATTTCGAAATGTGATATGTTGCTAAACAACTTATGTGAATGTTTCAACAACTACATAAAAGAAGATAGAGGGAAAGACATTTTAAATTTGCTCCAAGGCATTCAAAACAAAATAATGGTTCGGATGTACAAACGGAGAGATTTGGTTGCGAACATTGTTGGTGATATTTGTCCAAAAATTCTTAAGAAGTTAGAAGCCAACACAAAAGAATCATTTTCTTGGAGATCACTATATAATGGGGATACGCAATATCAAGTGTCTGGTCCTTATTCTGATGGTCAATTCGTTGTTGATATAGGATCAAGGACATGTGCTTGTAGGAAGTGGGATTTGAGTGGTGTGCCTTGTCCACACGCAATAGCGAGCATTCGTGAATGGGGCAAGGATCCTTTGCAATTCGTAGACGAGTGCTACAAAGTTACAACGTACTTGAGAGCTTACGAAAACCCCATTTACCCGATAAATGGAAAAAAGATGTGGCCTTCGAGTGGATTTGAACCAGTCAAACCTCCAAATTGGTTTACCAAAAAAAGGGGTAGAAAACAAATGAAGCGCCGTATAGGCATAGAGGAAGCTTCTATGGCCAAAACCAAGACTAAGAAACTGGATCGAAGAGGAAATGGAAGCAAGAAAATGAAATGCACTCTTTGTGGACAATTGGGGCATAATAAAAGATTTCATTCAAGCTCCAAAACTCATGAGGTATTTAATTTGATAAGAATTATTTTATATGTTATTTTGCCACTCAAATGATTTAATATCAGTTACTATTTTACTAATTCATTTGATAAGAACTCTACTTCTTTAAGTTTCATCAATTTTACTTTCTCAATTGCGTAGGATGAAAACCAACATGGAGATAGATTTGGATTAGGTGCGAGCTCAAGAGCACATGTTGAAAAACATGTTGCTTATTCCCAGCCGGCTTCTTCTCTAAGTGGGATCAGGCAACAAGAAATACCAGCTTCTTTTTCACAGCCTTGTGGCAGCACTGGACCAAGAACAAGAGAAAATGTCACGCCTCGACAAAGATTAAAGTCCACTGGAAATTCAGTTTTAACGCCAACGCTAGAGGATGCGTGGAACAATCTGATGAACAAATGACTGGGGTTCGAGCTTGAAGTAACCTTTTTTGTCTTAGTTTTTTGATGGAAACTGGTAGATCATTTCGTGCATTTTGGGGCTAGCATATGATACTTTTTGTATGATGTGAATCATTTTATCTTTGGAGCTAGCAGCTGAAACTTTTTTGTATTTTTTTCTCAAAAGTTTGGAGCCAGTTAAAGTGGAAATGCTTATTACTGTAATCAGATATGGGTTAAAGTTTGATACAAATGAAAGGTCATGCTGTGAATTCACCATGCAGGTTATCTATTTGTAATTTTAATCCTCACATCAATTTATGTGCAATCCTTTTATCATATGATAATCTTCAGAATGAGGTAGTTTATGTTCAACCTGTTATATGGTTTGATTTGGCAAAAATTAACATTTGTAACCAGCAATTACCAGCATAGAGTTCCACGATGCTTAGAATGACCAAAGTTTAAGTGGCTGTCCAGGCTTAAGGGTGCTATTTTTCTCACCCTTTTGCGTATTACTACTGCAGGGTAACATCCAGCCTAAAGCATTAGTATTGGGTTTTTTCTTATAACTAAGACAGCAATTAATTTGGAGCAAAATTGTATAACTATTAGAATCTATATCAATGCAGCACCAACCTGAGCGTAGCCAAATAGCAGGCATACAAGTTTTATTTTGGCGGCAAAAGGCTAGTTTAGGAATTGGCACAATCTTGATTAAGGAAGAAAAATGAAGGTTTCTTCAAGTTGATAAGCAACTGTCCTCTGCCATATCAATTTGATCATCATTATACCCTTACAACATTGTCAATTACTCAGTTACAAAAGTGCTTAATTTCAAATTTCTTTTAAACGTGAATAAAATGCCAATAGAGAGACACAGAAAAAAAAATTGAGAGAATATAAGAAATCATGAAATGCATACATATACATAATTTCTGCAAATATACAAACATTGGCTGGATACAATGCTTAATGCCAAGAATACAATGCTTAATGCCAAGAACCCACATTAATTACTTCTCCAATGAAAGCTAAATGAGTCTCTTGGCAGCCAACATTTTAACTCCTAGCTAACAATTGATCTCCCAACACTATAACACACTACCGCAATCAACACATACACTATGAACTTGTATTTTTGCTCTAGAGTTCGTAAGTTCTCTTCAAGGCTCTGGCGTTCCACTTCAAGCATATCGACGTCCGCACGAAGCATATGCATTTCTCCCTCAACAAACTCCAATTTGTTCTCTATTCTATGTTGCCTCACTTCGGACGACTCGTTCCTTCTAAGCAAGCTGAGAAATGTAGATTTCTTTCTATTCGAAATTGGCAGATCAATCCAATCAAAGTAATTGCACCCGCCACCATCCTGCAAATCATTAGAAACGAAGAATATTAAAAACCACCATGGATATTCATCCATCCGAAGAATCTACAATCCAGGTGGAAACATGGAATATTAGAACCACTGGCATACCTGATAATTGGGACATCCCAAGAACCTCCGACCCGGATTTTCATCAGTCCATGACATCTTCAATACACAATGGACCCCGCAATAGCATCTACAATCACCGTCGAATTTCTTTTCCATTTCAATATCAGCCAGAAAAAGTAAATAATAAACTGAAAATCTCAACAAAGCACGCAAACCGACTAGCCAGAGATGGTAATGTCTTTAAAATAGATTGCAATTTCATTTGGTGAGGATTAATTACGAATTCTACCAAATGGGGGAGAAATTAGGGCTTTCATCGGTTGCCGGGAAATGAAATGAAGAAAGTGACTGAAATGGGATGGAAATGGAAGGGAAATCTGATTTTATTGTTAAGTATTTTCATATATGTCCTTATATTTTAGAAGTGTTTATTGAGGTCCAAATCTATTATACTTTGTGGGGAAAGTCTACATGGCAATAATGTTTGACACGTGTCATCCTATTGTATGCCACTTGGACATTTATCAGTGACACATCATCAACTTAAGTTGGGAATTTCACAGAGTGACCTTTGGTGCAAGCTTTAATAAACTTCAGTGACCACCGCTGAAACTTTATAACTTTAGTGACGGTTTTGTAATTTCAATGAAACTTCAGTGACCATAAGTGAAATTAACCCGTTAATTTTCCATGAATGATTCACTAATTTTAAGAATATATATAATGGTAATATTGATTTTAAAATTTGATTTCTATATCTTTTTTTCTTGATTTAGAATATTTGTTCGATGTAAAAATGTTAATTATTGTGGTAGTCTTGATAACAAATGGATTTAAGCTCGAATGATGTTTTATGTCATTTTGTAAGCAATTAAACGTATATTTATTGAGGAATTACGGGAAAGAATGCACGAAGATAACAACAACAAAAAACCCCCCTTAATTTATGGGTGCATTAAAACTGAATGGATATTGCAATAGAAAATTCTTCTTTATCTTATGTCAAAGAATTTTGAAATTATTTTTTCTGAGAAATAATTACCTAAAATGGCTAAATATTTTGTTTTCATGTGCTTTTTATAATGATATAAATACAGAAAATCAATGAAAAATTGTGTCATACTTATATCTACTATTGTAATGTATTTTAGAATTTGATACTAATTTTCATAAAAGAAAGTTGTCTTTTCTGATATGCCATTAGATATATGCTTTAAAATATAATTAAAAGAGTATCAATAATCTTTCAAACTTAATATTCACGTAGGCCATGTATTTTTTAATGAACCACATGTTTTACCAAGAAGTTTGAATATAATTCCTTAGTTGGTTATAGTTGGTTATAATCATTTATGAACTCATGATTGAAAATAAGTTTCATTTAAGTGTTACATTCATCGATAATTTTAAAATAAAAAATTCATAATATTATTACAAATTCACGTGCAACGCACGTATTCTTAACTAGTTGAGAGAAACGAGCTCATTTTATCTATTGAGAGCTTGTTTGGCCAATTATTAACTTAATCAGCAAAAACATATTTATATTAAAACTTATTACTTATAAGTTATAAGTACACTTTTTTATGTTAGCTAAAGTTGCAACGATTGAATTATTGGCAAAATGATAAAAAGATAATGATACTAATAATTTTAATTATATTTCTTTTGAATTGCTTTATTGCTTTAGGATATACAACAAGTCGTGTCATGTTTATTTGCGTGCAATGCATGTAAACAACGTGCTAAGAATGTATGATTTTGTGTCCATGAGTTATGCGACAATCTGGGGTACAACTTGTGTCACGTTGGATCGTGCCAAATTTGTACTAAACATAAGTTAGATTGTTCCGACACGTGTTATCTCAGTTGCTTTAAATCTCTAATTGCATAACATGTACGAATGTGTAAATGTATATTTATATAAGTTTTTATTATGGAAGATTATTAGTCATATACACTTCTTAATACTACTAGTAATAATATTTGTAAAAAGTAAAATCATATTTTGTGAATTACGGACGTCTACTTGTCGTCTAGAGATTTTTCTTCAATTTTTGAAGATATGTTCTTCAATTTTCTTAAATATTCATTTATCAATTTTTGAACTTCCCCAAATATTCCTCATATTATATTTCTGGCAATATTATTCAAAATAAATTAGTAAAATATAATTCAATATTTCAAAAGGTATATATTTCTTTAGGATAAATTATATTCAGGTCCCCATCCTTTTCAATTTATTACAATTTATGTTAAAGTACTGCAAAACAATATTTTTCCCATAATTTTAAATAATACAATAAACAAATAGAAATAAGCAAAAGAAAATATAAGAGTAATTATATTGACACGATATTTTTTATTTTTTTGTACCATATTTTAATTATATTTAACATTCTTAAGCTTTTAACATTATAGTAGTTATGTTTCCCAACTTTTTTATCACTTTTTTATCTTTAACTTTTCATTAATTAGCGCATTTTGTATTTGATAACGGTTTCCATAAAAATATATTTGTTGAGAATTTGTAAAATTACTTATTTTTCTGTCATATTTTTAAAAAAATAATAGATACAAAAATACAATAAAATATTTTTTTTTTCATTTCAAAGCACGTAAACAAAATATCTCGACAAATACCATCATTAATAATGAAATGTGTTAATTAATGATAGTTGAAGATAAAAATTCGATGACAAAAAATTAAAAACATAATTACAATAATGAAGAAAAGTTGATGATCTTAAGTACAGTTAAAATGTAGTACAATTGTAACAAATTGTAGTGTGAATATAACTATTCAAAAGACAAAAATAAAAAAGGTCTCCTTCGACCATCCCATCCCCCTACCCACTCCCAAGCCCCAAGACCCAACTCACCCCGCCCCAAACCCAACTCAAACCTGCACCACTACGTTACCCTCACATTCCTGATCACTGCTATGGGCCATGAACAACTTGTTTATTTATGATTAACTTAAAAATGAACAATTGGTCTTTTTTATTTTTCTTTTAAAATATTATGAAATGATTGACACATCTGAATAGAATAGATTAGATATTGCGGCCAACAAATTTGTTTAACATTATTTTCTTTGTCTATTGTGTCTAATCTTCTTGTACAATATATATAATCTAATATATCAAATATGTATTCAAAACACTAATGACGTCGTACTTTATATTTATAAAGCCACTTATATAATAATAGAATAATCGTCGAAAATTTCGCGCACATGTTTTCTTACCATTTTTTCTTTCCAGATTTAATAAGTTCCACTATAAATACTGCATAGAAGTTTGTTTTCTTTAATTGATTTCACACATTAATTGTATATTTTTTTTCCTTTTTCCTGCAAAAAACAAAATGTAACATTTAATATTATATATGATAAATGTAACAACTTTTCAGATTCTTTAATTAGTTTCACACATTAATTGTTTATTTATTTATTTATTTCTATTTTTCTGCAAAAAAACGAATTGTATCATTTAATATTATATATAATAAATGCAACAATTTTTCATATTTTTTAATTGATTTCACACATTTGATTGTTTATTTTTTTTTTTCCTGCCAAAAAAATTGAAGTGTGTGTGTGTCTCTCTCTCTCTCTCTCTCTCTCTCTCTCTCTCTCTCTCTCTCTATATATATATATATATATATTTCACGCACACATTTGTAGCTATTCTTTCTTTTCAATTTTGGTAAGTTTCGTCATAAATGCTGCGTTAGGCCAATTTCCTCATATGTTTGTTTTAGCAGAAAACGAAGTCTGTTTTCTTTAATTAGTTTCACACATTAATTGTTTATTTATTTATTTTTTCTTGCAAAAAACGAAGTATAACATTTAATATAATATATGACAAATGCAACAAATTTTCAAATTCTTTAATTGGTTTCACACATAGATTATTTATTAATTTACAACAAAAACATGATCCATTTTCATTAAGTATTTTGTTATACATGCAACCATTACGGTTTATATAAAAAATAATAATGATAATAATACTTAAATTGAAGAACGATATTCCATTCCAATTTTTTTTATAAAAAGAACAATTTGAATTTTTTTTAATATGCATGGGTCGAATCTATACGTTTTTTACTTAATAGGATGATTAATCTTGGTATATATTCTAACTTCGTTTTTTTTTTTTTTTTTTTTGTTGAAAAAAAGGAGGACAATTTACAACCTAAGCATGATCCTTTCCAATTCCAAAAAGGACAATTTTTAATTGTTATAAAAAAATATCCAAAATCCATAATTTCAAAGTTTTGTTACCATTGTAAAAATTAAATTTCCAACATGTTTTAATTTTATTACTTAATTAATTTAATTTAATTTAATTAATCTTATCGTCTTTTTGATCATAATATGTATGAGTTTTTAAATGCTAATTAAGATTTAAGTTATCACATTTAAGATATTGTATTTTCAAAATTATATTTACAAAGTTTTGTTTTCAGTGCAAAAATTCATTTTTCAATTCGTTTTAATTTAAATACCAATATTTAATTACTTAATTAATTTAATTTAATTAATCTTATATTCATTTTGGTCAAAATATGCATGGTTTTTCAACGCTAATTAAGATTTAAGAGACCTAATCTAAGATATTGCATTTTCAAGATTATTATGCAAGAAAATCAATGCACAAAGAAAGAAAAATAAGTCAAAATTAAGTCAAAATCCATATTTTCAAAGTTTTGTTATCATTGTAAAACTTAATTTAGTTTTGTTATCATTGTAAAACTTAATTTAGTTTTGTTATCATTACAAAATTAAATTTTCAATGCTTTTTAATTTAATTATTCATATTTTAAATAATTAATTAATTTAGTTAATTAATCTAATCTTTGTTTTGGTAAAAAAAAAAATACTTAAATTTTTCAATACTAATTAAGATTTAAGAGATCGCATTTTCGAGATTATTATGAAAAACAATCAATGTACATCGAAAGAAAAATAAGTTAAAATCTATATTTTTAAAGTTTTGTTATTATTGCAAAAATTAATTTTTCAATGCATTTTAATTTAATTATCCATATTTTAGATACTTAATTAATTAATTACTCTTATCTTCATTTTGGTCAAAATATGCATGGGTTTTTCAATGCTAATTAAGATTTAAGATATTGCATTTTCAAGATTATTATGGAAAACAATCAATGCACAATGAAATAAAAATAAGTCAAAATTCATATTTTCAAAGTTTTGTTATCATTACAAAATTTAATTTTTCAATGCGTTTTAATTTAATTATTTGTATTTTAAATACCTAAATAATTCAATTTAATTAATTAATTAATCTTATCTTCGTTTTGGTCAATGTATACATGGGTTTTCCAATGCTAATTAAGATTTAGTGTTTGCTTTTATTATAACAAATTAACTTTCATAGATAACTATCGAAATTATTTTTTGTGATTACGCCTCCCATGCATCGCACAGGTACAACCCTAGTATATATATTATAATAGGAGAACTGTCGAAAATTTTATGTACACATTTTCCCGCCATTTTTACTTTCCACTTTTGGTAAGTTTCACCATAAATGTTGCGTTGGCCAATTTCCTCATTTGCATGTTTCAGTAGAAAACGAGGTATGTTTTCTTTAATTGGTTTCACATATTGATTGTTTATTATTTTTTTTCCTTTTCCTGCAAAAAATAAAGTGTAATATTTAATATTATATATGATAAATACAATAGTTTTTCAAATTCTTTAATTGGTTTCACACATTAATTGTTCATTTTTTTTCCCTTTTCGTGCAAAAAAATGAAGTATAACATTTAATATCATTTATGATAAATGCAACAACTTTTCAAATTCTTTAATTGGTGTCACACATTGTTTGTTTATTACTTTTTTCCTTTTATGTAAAAAACGAAGTGTAACATTTAATATTAAATAATAAATACAACAACTTTTCAGAAATGCGTTGTACTCATCATCTTCTTTTTTTGTATGAAACCGTCTATTAGGTTTCCTGTAGTATTGGAATCGTTTATTTGTTTCCTATTTTATGTTAAAATCATTTCTGTATACTATTTGCACGTTTTTTCTTTTTTTTAATTGTGTGTTAGGATACTATTTTTTTTTTTTTTTGTTTTAAATGAAAATAACTTTACGAAATGCACTCAAATATGAATAAATGCAACAAATTTTCAGAATCTAACAATTGGACTAGTCATCTTTTTTTTTTTTTTTTAATAAAATCGTCTTTTTGCTTTCCTTGTGGTATGCGAACAGTTTAATTGACATTTTTGAAGAGGCATCATTGTATTGGTCTGTGTGTGATTGTGCATCTAGGAATTATACTTTGTTTTGTAAAACGTGCAATTGTGTTTGAGCGATATACATGAGATTTATTCCTAATTCACTTTTGGATCACGATACTATTTTGTTTCTTGCACTGCTCCTTTGAGAACTAACTTATGGTAAGTACATGATTATGCTTTCTTCTTGCAAAACAAATAATGTGTTGCACGTTTTGTTCATTATAAAAAAACTGATGTGTTCTTTTATTTATTTTATTTTATTTTTTTGAACGGCTAAAATCAAATAGAGGACATTCGCAACAATGGCTTCTTTGTTTAATCTCATCAGGGAGGTGAGTCCAACAAAAACACAGTGGGCTTTGAAGGTGCGCGTTGTCTGCCTGTATGAGGTCTCGACTTACTGTAACGCAGATGAGACATTTAGTCTATAGTTTGTTTGCTATGACAAAGAGGTTAGTCATAATCGTTTCCAATTTTTTGTTAAAATCATTTTTGTAAATTATTTGCACTTTTGAATTTATTTTTTAAGTTCACTGCGTGTTCGTATACTTTTTTTTTTTATATATAAATCATCTTATATATGTGTATTCATATAAGCATTTTTAGAAACAAAACATATGTGTATATGAATTTTTATTTTTACATAAATAATTGAAATAGTTGATTTTGGTTTTGGTTTTTGTTTATTATTACTGTGTAATTTCAGTTTACTTTTTGAACTGTATTTGCCCCTTCTTAGCTGTTATTTTGTAATTTAAATTTACTATTACAGTTTAATATTGCGTGAATTTCAATAACTTTAGAAATAATTTACACTGTACATTTTCTAATTTTTAAATTGTATGTTGTTCTGTCTTAATGTTGTTTCGTACTTTAAAGTTACATTTACAGTTGATATTGCTTATGTTTTATTTATCTGTAGTCTGTCTTTTAGTACAAGTTTATATAATGTTTTAGTACCCTAGATTCATTCAAGTTTTAACGGAGGCAATTCCCTCTCATTGTGTCGTACGCAATGATGATAAACAAAAATCTATGCCAATCACTATCTCACGTGCATCTATACTTGAAGAAGCCAGTCTCCAGTCATGGACAATTATATGTGGCTGTGTCAAGAGTAACAAATCACAATAGATTCAAGATATTGATATGAGATAAGGATGGTGGCCATACAAATTCAACGACGAACGTTGTGTTCAAATAAGTTTTCTAAAATTTAGAATAGTATTGTCGTCATTTTTTAGTTACATATATATTGTAATCAACAACATGCTTATTATGTGCAATTTAATTACTGGAATTAATGTTTATACACGAATGTAAAAAATATTATTCATTGATTCAGGTAATTAAATTCGAAAGGGTCAACTTCGTGCATCGCACAAGTGATGCACTAGTTAAATAATTACAAGAGTTAAGCTCAAAGATCAAACATGCCAGATAGTGATTCATATCGAATGCTTATAGCTGAAGCTACACATAAAATTATTGTTTTATTTCTTGAATTATATGATTTTCGTCCAGTCACATTAATCGCCAATATTACACAAATATGATGTTTGACTACATTAACTAGGCATGGGCGTTAGATGGGTCAGTCCAGATTTTTCAATACCCGAAACCACCCGTTACATTTTAGGTATTTCGTAAATGAAACCATTTGGTTCTACGTCATTATTGGAATCAAACCCGAACCGGAACCATCGGTCCGAGTTCGATTCTAACCATAACATTTTCTTTTAAAGTAGTGAACTGACAACATGTTTTGAAAAAAATTAAAAATTGCAAACTCGTTAGCATTAGTGTACATTAGATATTAAAACAATGTATGAAAGATATAAACATTAATAGACACCAAATTGTAAACTCATAAATTAGGATTAGAAAAAGGAAATTTACTTCTCAAAATTGAGGATTCGTTTATGTTACAAAGGAGTATCGCATTTGCCGACTTACTGTGTGTTGAGCGAGAGAGAGATGAGCGAAAGTGTGAGACAGACGACAATGCTTGTATTGAGTATCTAAACAAATAGAGATTGGGAATTTGAGATTTGGGTAATTGAAATTGGATCAATTGAGTTTGAGTTTAAAAGTGATGGGTTTTGTACTTTAGGTTTGGGTCTTAGACAGTTGGACTCTTGTCTTTGATACTGTAGTGTTGGGTTGTGAGTCATTGGGTTATGGTGAATAAATTGTAAAAAATAAAAAATTTATAAAAAAATGACAAATTCGGTTCCAATCAGGTACCCACGGTTCTAGTTCAAGAACCAATAACATATCTGGACCCGGTCAGTTATCGGTTTTAATTCCTAATTTTATTTTTTTGGAACAGGATCGAAACCTCCGATTCTGATTAAAATGCCTACCCCTAACATTAACTCTATAGCAATCGTGTAAGAACACCAAATTTCTTCTTCAAATAACTTAAAAGACCTAAAATAAAATTCAAGAAATGAATAAGCTAGCTAGCTAGCTATTATTGTTAAAGTAAATATGTTATTTTTACTGACAAACTCGCTGAAGCTTGGTCCAAAATCGGAGGAAACATCCCACCCTATTTGGTCACAGGTAGAGGTAGGGGTAGAAGTAGGGGTGGGAAGAAGTTGGTGTTTTTTTTCTTTTTAATTATTTTAAGGGTAGTTATATTCACATTACAATTTGTTATAAGCGTACCACATTTTAATTGTACTTAAGATCTTCAAATTTTATTCATTGTTGCAATTATGTTATTAACTTTTTATCATCAAATTTTTTTCTTCAACTTTCATTAATTAGCAAATTTCATCATTAATGATGATTTCTGTCGAGATATTTTATTTACGTGCTTTGAAATGAGAAAAAATATTTTATCGTACTTTTGTATCTATTGTTTTTTTTAATATAGCAGACAAATAAGTATTTTTACAAATTCTCAACAAGTGTTTTAGACAGAAACCGTGATCAAACACAAATTAATGAAAAGTTGAGGATAAAAATGTGATAAAAAAAAGTTTGAGACATGAGTGCTATAATGTTCATAGATTAAGGATGTTAAATATAATTAAAATAGAATAATGATATTCATAGTCGCTCACTACCGGTAGTCATCCTACATGACATTACTCAATTGAATGAATTATTTACTCCAATTAAGTAATGTATTTATAATTATTAATTATGAATAATTCATCATATTGAGTAATGCCACGTAAGATGACTACCGATAGTAAGCGTCTATGAATAGTATTAATCAATTAAAATGTAGTGCAAAAAATAAAAAGTGTTGTGTGAATATAATTACCCTTGTTTTAAATAATTGAATGTAAAGAGACCATTTTGCACTTTTGAAAAAGTTAGAGATCTCAATTGTAATTTTTTTATTATATTTTCTTTCTTTTATTATTTTAATTTATTGAAATTAGGGACAAAATCATCAAAAACACCATTTGAGGACCATCTATGCGAATTAATGAAATAATGGGGACGATTTCTGCAAATAAAATTGAATGAAGATGTTATTGTTACAAAGTTGAAAGAATATACGTAAGTCCATATTTGTCAAAACTTAAATTATAATTTAACTTAGTTAAAATAATCAAACATACTTTTTATTCACACGTTTCAAATAGCTCACTCATTTAATAAGACTCACATTTACGTCAAATGAACAACTTTAAGAGTATTACACAATATTAATTATCCTCATAATAAAATGTATCTTTAGTTTAATCCATCTTTAAATGATTAGATTATTAGAATATTAGAAGGATGTCAAGAACGTAATTTTGAATCGGATTAATTTGGATTGATTTGTTGGATTCGAGAATCGTAAAATCATTTTAAATATTAATTATGTAAATATTAAAACATAAATAAACGTCAAATATCCTTAATACAAACTAACGACTATAACTAACAAAAATCAAACAATAAAACTAAGGTTGCAACTAATTTATAAAGATCCACAACTATAAATCAGACTGACATGAAAATTTCATTAAATGTTAAACCAAAATCTGAAATCAAAGTATACTTCCATCCTAATTTATTTTTAATATTAAATTTTTTATTGCAATTATTTTTATACGGCAAACTTATCAACACAAGTATCATGTATATCTGCACAAATTACACACAACCATAAATCTTATGAGTAATTACAATATTATGAGTACAGAAAACCAAGTCTACTTCTCCAAGATTTTCAACCCAAAAGAAAAAAAACAGAATACATATGGATTAAAAATCGAAATGCAAATGAGCTATCTTAAAAATGTACAAAGAAAAGGTAGAGTTCAAAAATATCATGAATGAATGACACCGTTTTCAAATTAGGTATTCTAATTTTTACCGTTTTGTTTTGCATCTTTTATATATATACACACATATAGTTTTGATTTGGACTTTAATTCAAAATGAAACACAGTCCAAATGTCATACAACCCAGCCTACTTAATTCATTAAAAATGAAGTTAAAAAGTTCATAATGATTTTAAAAAATGAAGAATTGTCGTTAGAATCCAGCAACACAATCGTAAGATCGTAAAGTAATAAGATTCTACAAAAGGATTGGATCGTTTTATCATTTTCAAAATGTAAAATCGTAAAATCTTAACATGTATGGAATATAATGAATCTTTAATTGGTTAAATGCATATCTTAAACTTCTTCCCTTAAAATATTAAAATCCATAGCCTTTAAAACAAATGATAGAATAAGAAAGAAAAAGGGGAAGAAAATACACATAGATACAAATTAAATGAAATAGCAATTGATCCAACCTATAAATTATTTCATGTAAACAATTTATTCTTCATAAATAGTAAATTAAGAAAAAGAGAAGAAGGACTCAATGCCATATGCAGATCTTAAATTTAAAAACTTGACTCTACTCATATGAACCACCTATTCGACTTGTGTGGATTAATTAAATATTCTTTGTGTATCAACGTACTATAAAAATGTATGATAAATTCGACAATTAGATAGTTAATCAAGTAACATACCAACATATGGTCGATGCATAAATGATCAACTAATCTGAAAACATGATCGATATTGAAACCCCCCCCCCCCCCCCCCCCCCCCCCCACCCAAAAAAAAAAAGTTCACGGGCTTTATATGAAAAATATATATGTATATACTCCCTTTGTACTTATTTTCCAAATTTCTACATAAAATATCATAAAGTTGCCTTAATGTAATTGTGTGCCAAAGGCTAACAATTTTCCCTTGCTATTAGTTCTCATCAAAAGTACCTAAAAACACACAAAAAGAAATAAGTAATACCAACACTCTCGTACTCGTGCATGCATGCATACATACATCTTCAAGGCAATTCTTGAGAGCTCTGTAATCCAATACCATTGTGCCTCTTCGAAGGACCCGAAGGCGGTATAGGCATTCCCTTTGGCAAATACCCGAAAAATGCATTCGGGGAATTCCAAGTTTTAGGCTTAATCTTTAGAAATTGTGAATGCCTTGCACCAGAAGTATGATCAGCCATAAAAATGAATAAAAAGAATAGAAATATAGGTATTATAAGAAGTTTTTTGCCCATCCCAGAATGCTAACAAGGTTATAGAAAAGATAGAAAATTAATTGAAGATGTGTATGTGGGATAAGTTGGTGAAAGGGTTTGTTTTTCTTTTGAGGTTGTCTGAATAAATGTAGTAAAAATATACAAAAGAAAATACTTGATATATAGCTTGTGTCTAATGTATATGTAGGAGAAAACAAGATACAATTGGGATTGAAGTGGGGGCGAGGGTGGGGAGAAGGGGGGGTGGAAAACATGGGTCATTGATCATTAGCATGTTTGGCTAAGCTTAAAAACACATTTTAAAGCTTAGCCAAACATGCTACATGTGCTTTAGAGTTTAGAGTACTTGGCCTCGAGCATTTTGTCGTGCTCTTTTTGCATAGATAGTACGGAGTATTAAATTATAGTGGACAATATAATTAATAAAAAAAAAAATCTTTCTTTTTCCCTTTTTAGTAGTATTCAGTGTTATCTGATTTGTCAGTCTAAACACGTCGTTTGTGTTCTTGATTACTCATGAATAATGATCAAAATGGGAAAGTGAGTAAGCATGGCTTGGATGGAAATTTTTCCACAATTAAGTTTTACAAGCAAGAACAATTTGATTGTAAGATATTGAACATAAATTATAATCATTTTTAACGTGTTAGGTTTTTAAATGATGTTGTAGTGTGGTATAATCAAAGCACGCAAAAGTTTTGAATTCAGATTTTACTATAATCTATTTATGAAAATTTCACATGTTACGGGAGCGGGCATGAATCTAGTGGGGATTGCTTCAAATGGAGAAAGCTCGAGTATTTTTATGTGGAACATGCCCCTCCGGAGAAGGGTCAAGAAGAGGTAGCTAGATATGGTGTGAGTGACTAAAGATATTGAGGCGACGGTCGCTATGGCTCCGATCATAATGACAACTAATCAGGTGGATGCTATAGAAATTTTGATAATCGTGAATAATAAGAAAAGATGAGTATAATTGCGTTACATCATGTCCATACAAGTGACCTACATTGATCAGGTGGCTTTCATGATCTTTCTTGATGGATTGGTGGTTTTTATTCTTGGTACACAGGTAATCGAAAATTCTTGACTACATATTTCGTACACCCGCTTATATGTGGGGAAAATTCCCCATAAGTGATTTGGATGGTCTGGTATGGTTTGAAGAAGCAAAAAATACAATTTTTTTTTTTTTTTAATAATAAATCGAGAAGCAGACACAATCACACAATATTTCAACAAAAGTTGAGTTCTCATTAATGACATGCAATCAATGTATAATATCTTTATGTTTTTGCAAGATAGTTACTCGATCAAGATGAGACATTGTAAATTAGAGATACTATAAATATAGAAAATATATTAGTTCACGTAAAGGGTAGTAATCGTATTATTGAAAAGTAAGACCATGAAATGGTGCAAAAACTGAAATTTTACGAAAAGATATAACAAGCTCTATTTAGTGGGATGTCTTGAACTTAGATTTGAATGAATTTTAAAAATCTAGATTTAGTTGTCTCCAACTTAATTTTTAATAGATTCTATTAAAAAATTTTAACTCAGATTTAAATAAATTCTTTAAAAACTAGGTGTGAATTTCTAAAGATTTTAATAGATTTCAAATCCATAAATAAAAATACCAAATTCTTTAAGAATTTTATCCTGATTCTCAAAAATTCAATCCAACTTTCTATCATGCCCCTCTTCCTCTCCTATATTTGTGCTACGTAATATTGTTCATGATTTATTGTGTGAGACTTCGAATGGATGGAGGGCTCTTTTTTTGCCTGCATAAAATCCCCCCCTCCCCCCCGAGCCATCAACTTTCTCTACATATTTCTCCCTCTTCTTCTTTGCATTGCTACTTCTTCAACTATTCCCTGCTGGGTTTCATCAATCTCATTGGATTTCCATCTGGGCTTTTTTGAATTCCTACTTTATGAAGGTTTCTTGACCCACATGATTTAGATGAAAAAGATAATATGTTTTGTTGTCGATTTTAATCCCGCAAGTGAACATTGATCGTTAATAACTAATATAATAATAAAAAAAATGTTGAACCCAAGAGGACTAACAATTAATTTTTATTTCATTTTAACAAAATTAACACAATTTATTTATAATTTCTAAGAAAATCCTATTTTAAATTAACTAAATCTAATTCATCGTGCAAACGAAAGTAGAGTAATTGTCAAATTCAAATTTTACAGGTGGATTCACAAATTCCACCATCTCGTTTCAACAATTAATTATCAATTACTCATCTTCGCAAAATATTGTCATAGGACAAAAATCGATGATTCTAATATAATCAAAAGTCTCTCTCAACGATCAATCAATTCTATACTCTATATAAACCTAAGCATCTCTAGTTAAATTTCAAACACAAAGGCATGAATTAATTCAAAAAGATCATCACATAACGATTTCATAGATCATAATAACATAAACTATCAATTATATGACTCTATGTTGTTTAGAGAAAAGATCTAGACTTTGATAATCGGGGTCCAGATCATTTCCCATATTCAAAAAAAGGTGCCCACCCCACCCCACCCCACCCCACCCCACCCCACAATCTATTTAATCACACCCGTACTTCAACCCCACCCCCACTTTCTTCAATCCTTCACCTATTTATTTACCATCAAATTTACATCCACATGATTAATATAATTAAATTTATTAAATTAAAAATAATTTATTATTATTATTATATTCATTGTATTTGTTTTTAAAAAATATTAAAAAAATATAATAAATAATAATATTTATTGAGTTAAATATTATTTATATCATATAATAAATAATATAGTTAACGTTAATTTTATTATTAAGATTAGAGTGAGACTAATTAATTAGTTTATATTTAAGTAACAAATTAAATTTTACTTCAAAAATAAAAATAAATAAAGCGTGCATAATAAATTTGTTCCAATTGATAATTTACACACACAAAGAAGAAAGTAATATTACATTAGAAATAATAAATTAGTGACGAGGGTTAAAGCGTGCATCATACTCCCGTGGGTCTAGGGAATATGATGCATTGTTACTGTCTGTGATCGACTATTGTGGATCCGGAGCATGATATGCGTACTGTGGGTCATGATATAGGTACTGTGGGTCCGTCACATAATATGCGTACTGTGAGTCCAGTGCATGATATACGTACTGTGGGTCCGGCGCATGATACTGTTGGTCTGATGGATCCTGTGAGTATTGTGGTTGATTTGTGTTGTCCAAGCTGACAATCAAATTATTATCCATTATAAAACAAATGGATCAAACACTAATAAAACAATAAGTAAGGAAATAAATAACATTAACTTACCTATTTTACAACGTAGGACAAGTTCTTCTATCGTGACCACTGGTGCCACATGCGCGGCACTGTCTATTGGATTGGGAAAGTGCTTTCTCATTTCTCGACTTTATACGCTTCCCGCACCCTTTTGCTCTAACAGGGTTAGGATCACAAACAACTTGAATCTCTTCTACACTCTTGTTTCTGTTTCTGCTCATGCCGACATCGTTGCCAGTATCAATATCTTTAACCCGTATGCGCAAACTTTGGAACTCACTCAATAGAAAAGTACTTCGAGCATCTGTTAAAGACCCATTGTCACTTGATAGAAAAGTGCTTCGAATTCCTGACCAACGTGGAGAATGACACTGATAGTCACTTGAGGAACATATACATTATCACCACTCTTAAATTTCATCCCTACAAAAATATACTGAATAAAATACATCAATTATATGTGCAAATAAAAAAAACATAAAAAATTGTTAACAATATTACAACTAACTTGCAAATTACAAAAAATAAATTTGTACAAATAAATAAAAATAAAAAATAAATTAATAATTTATTACTAACCTTTGAAAAATATGAAAAACAATAAGTGGGAGACAAATTTGGTAAAATAAATTTAGAGAACAAAAGTAATTGGAAACGTTTGATGTTGGCCAAATTTGGGTAAAGTAAATAAAGCGATCGTGTTGGCCAAATTTCAAAAAAATATGTATTCTAATGAGGAGGGAAAAATATGTATTTTGATAAGGAGGGAAAAATATGTATTTTGATGAAAAAAAATTGTTACGTTGAGTGGTGTATAAATAGGTGGGGAAAGGAAGAAAGGAAATGGATTTGGGTTGGGTTGGGCTGGACTGGACTGGGTGGTGGGTGGGGGGTTAAATTAAATGAGGGAGAGGGAGGGGGGCTGTAAAAAGTTAAAGTAAATGGAGGAGGCTAATATTTTGCAGAGGGTGGGCTTTTTTTTTTTTTTTGATCAAAAAAAGTTGAACCCCAATCTCGAGGGTCCCCACCACCCATGCCCTGGGGCCTTGGTGGAAGATATAAATCACAGGATGTGCCTCAGTGGAGTAGGTTGAGAGCTTGCTTTTTAATTGTGCTTGTAACGAGTCTCTTCCATACCAAAGGTAGGAATCGAACCTCCACCCTGCAGCTGCCAGCGAAGCTGAGACTACCTCACTCTCACCTTTCAACCAACTGAGCTATGCCTTGGGGGAAGATTTTTTTTTTTTTTTTTTTTGTGGAGGGGTGGGGGGCCATAAATTTTTTTTGGTTGATTGGCTGCGTGATTGACATGCAGCCAATCGGAGAACATATCTGGACCCCTAATCGAGGTCCAGATCATTTCTCATGTTATTTATTACCATGTGCTAATTTATACTAAATCTCTCGAAAGCATTATAAATCACAAACACGATTTAATAGTGATCAAGTATTAAAACATAATTAATTAATAATAATCAATTAACCCAAAAGCAAGAATAAAAACGAGCAATTTATTAGATTAAATAGTCAACAAAGTTTCATCAAAATTCTAGCCACAAGGATTTAGCCTATCATATTTTGATTCTAAAAATATAAGATAAAAACAGAATTCATGACCCGGATAATTTAGAATAAAAGTGGATGCATCTTGGACGACGCCTTCTACTTCTTCAAAATTATCCAAAGCTTCAATGATTTCTTGTAATTTTTTTCCAAGAATTTGATGTGTTTAAAGTGGTATTCGTATAAAAATTTGTGATATGTTATGATATGGAACTCTCATTTAAATGACATAGAAAAAGTCTTTATATAGTACTTGAGATGTCTTGAAATTCGTGTCCAAGAAAAGCCTTAGTACAACTCAACTTCAAAAATGCGCCCAAAACTCCTCTTTCAGCCGAGGTCGCACAATAATTGTACGACCTCTATGCAACCTACGGAGAATTTATTGCAACCGCACCTAGGTCGTTGTGATACCTAGGAGTGATCTTATTTCCAAAACTTGTAATTTGGTCCCCAATTTAGCTTTTAGGTACGATTTTGATAATTTGTTCCTTAAATCTAGAGATGGCAATGGGGCGTGTCTAGGGCGGGTCGGCCCTGCCCCGCCCCATAATTATTTTTGGCCGTCCCACTCCACCCCGCCCCGTCCCACTCCACTCCACCCCACTCCGCGACCGATGAATTTTCCACCGAGACAGGGCTGCCGCTTTGACCCGCCAACTACCCTGGATATTTTTTTTTTGTAAACTGAAAAAAAGTAATTAAAAAAAGAAAATATGAAATTTTTTAAATATTTGTAGCAAACAAAACAAAAAAATTACAAAATTAGAATTGTGGTGTAATGATTAAGGTTTATAGTTTAATAACTCCAACCTGAGTTCGATTCTTATTCAGTATAGTTCTAGCGAAAATTATGATTTGTATTTTATCTTATGATTTTTCAAAAAAAAAAAAAAAATACAGGGTAGGGCTGCCCTTGACCTGCCCTGGACCTGCCCTTATTACAAGAGGCGGGAGGCGGGGCGCAGGGCGGGTCCGAGATAGCGGATTTTTTTGTCATCCCTACTTTTTCTCGATTCTATCCACAAATTTTCAATGTAATTTTAATTGGTTTTCGTTCTTCTAAAATCTCTCCAAATTGGCCTTCCAAAGATTTGAAAGTGTGCAAATTAGTCTTCGAACTTTTCCAAAATCTAATTTATGCTACTGCTCTCGTTCCTTTCTAACAACTTCAACTCATGTCCGTGCCATCCTATTAAACTTTAATTAAGCATTAAACTCCTCATTTTGTTTAATCTATCTTCTAATTGAAAATTTAGTCTACAAAAATCAAATATAACATAAAGTGAGTAGAAATTTGTCTAAATAATCAACTATTAAATATATTTAAGAGCCAAAATAATCGTGTAAGACACACTTATCATGTTCCTATGTACATGTACGCAATTTTTTGTGTTTTTGCACATGTTGGAGTGTTTTCTTAGATAAGTTTGGTTGAATTTTGTAGGAAATGATGTAATATGTTATGCAAATATATAAGGAAAATTGGCACAAATGGTCCATAACATTTCTTTTTACTGTACAAATGGTCTCTAATATTTGTTTTTTTTTGCGCAGTAGTCCCTAATCTATGTATTTTAGTGAGCAATTGGTCCTTATTTGATAAAAAAAAGGCAAAAATACCCTTAGTTTTAGTTTTAAAAATTACAATTAGATTTCTAATTTTTGTAAAATGTGCAAATAAGTCCGATACATTTATTAAATAATATTTAATTTAGCATATTAAATATATCACTATAGTCGTGTCAATTAAATATTTCATAAGAGAAAATATAAAATTATTGCACTTTAAGTATATGTAATTGCTATGTGATGTGAAAAATTTGAATAAAAATTAAGTTAAATAAATAACAAAATGGCGTATATAAGACATTGAACCAATTTTATTATTTTTTTAACATAAAAATACTAAAAAAATTAATTTACACATTTTGTGTTCTTTATTTTTGGACGATAATAAAATGATAAAATTAAAATGTGAAGAATACAATTTGAGATCTAATATTTGTAGTTAATAAACGAGTACTTCAATTAAATAATAATATTTGAGTATCCAGTTCGTAACAAAAGTTATTTTTCTTTTTATGTTGTAATGATAAAATTAAAATTAAAATATTAATAATTACTTAATAATAATAAAATAATTTTAATTAACACGTTTGTTAATAATTATGAGCTTAAATTTTATTTATTTTATAATAGTTCGTAAAATATACAAAATAATTTAGTATATTATCAATTTGCTAGTTTCTTTTACTTTTTTTTATAAAAAATAAAAGTATCGGACCTATTTGTACATTTTACAAAGGTTAGGAATCCAATTGAATATTTTTCTAAATAAAAATAAGTGAATATTTGATTTTATATCAAATAAAGACCAATTGAGCAACAAAATGCATAGGTTAGGAACTGTTGCGACAAAAAAAAGGGTAGGGACCATTTACGCAATAAAGGCAAAGGTCATGGACCATTTGCACCAATTTTCCAATATATAGTGTTATTTTGAATGTTTTAAAACTTATTTCTACCCATTTAGAAGTGACATCACATGATTGGTAAAAATAATGAGTGTGGGATTATGGACTACCAATCATGTGATATCACCTCAGCATAGACATTATAAGTGAGCATTATAAGTGAGTAGGAGATCAGGACCACTTGTTTAGAACAATTTGAGTTGGGAATATAATGCATAATCTTTTTTTTTTTCTTTTAATCAAAACTGTAATTTATGTATTTGGCAGCTAAATTGATGTGTTGTGTGTTAGATAAAGCTATGAAGTTTTTAATCATTTTTTTTTTCCTTCTTTTCTTTTACTTATTTTGAAGCCAAATCCCTTTTTTTTGGGGGTTATATTGGTACAATTTTTGAATGTTGAAGACTAGAATGTAAATTAATAAACCCTCCTCTCTTCAGATAAGGATAGTATGGTTTATCATCAAACCTAGAGAAAATTACACTCAATAATTGATTTTTTAGAAATAATTATAATATTCTAAACATTGGCATTTAATCTTAAAATTACTATATATTATTTTATATTTTATAATATATTAAACATGTGTTTGATTTTGATTAAAATTATTTTTTTTGTAAAAGTTGATAAAAGTGTATGATATGTATTGTTGAAAAGTTGTAAAAAGTCGTGGGCCCAATAGAATGTGTGGTTAAAATTAATTGTTGATTTTGAATTCAACTTTTTAACAAAATTTTAATGAAATCAAACAAACCCTAAATTAAAGTAGTTTGATAAATATAGAAATCAGTTTTATCAACATTTCTATAATCTAGCTCTCAAAATCCAAGATGAATCCTTAAATTACAATCATTTTTCCTTTTTGAATAGAGCCCCAAAATCGCAGGCGTCTTCAATATAATCGAATTTCCTCCATTATCGTCTTCATGAGGAGGTTGAAGCTCAAAAATCGAAGAACAAATATTCAGAATTTTCTCCGCTGTCGTCTTCGTCAGAATTTCCTCCATTGTCGTCTTCGCTGGCACATCAAATATTCAACCCCAAAAGAATCTTAAAAAAATCAAAAGTCTGGTACAATAAAATCAGACAATTGTGAATTTATGTGTTACAATTGATAGTAGCATATATATATCATGATATGTCCCAATTGTGGATTTATGTTTATCAATTGATAGTACCATATGTATCACAAATTATGACAAATGTGCTCATGTGTGATTTTTGATTGTCAACTGATTGTGTAGGACTATTGACATCTTGCCACAAATGTTATATATCATAATGTGCTACAACTGTTATTATCATGAGTTTTTTTTTTTATTTGTAACACGAACCATTACAAATGTGATCTTGTTGAGAATTTTGGATCGCCATGTTATGTTAAGTGATTGCGTTGTGACAATCTGTGACAAAATGGTATGTAAGATGAAGTGATACAAATGTTATTATCATGAGCTTTACTATATGTAGCACGAAATGTTACCAATGTGATTTTGTTAAGATTTTTCATTTTTTGACATGTTAACTGATTGTGTTGATGCTTATAAGTGGTTAATGGTCGAGAATTTATTTATTTATTTTGGTGAAGAGATAATTTTTTTTTTCAAATGGATATATCAAATTTATATTTAGATGATTGAAACAGTTATCCCATAATTAAAGATTCTACAATCTTAGATTACAATGACTCTCTATTAATTAGCTTTTAGTTATGGTATATAATGTACTTAAAAAAATAACATTAATAATAAAAAAAAGATGGACTAAATATATTTGAAATTTATGGCACATATATGTTTTTATGTAATTATTTTCAAATAGTAGTCTATTTATATAAAATTCTCTCAAACCTAAGTGATCGACATTAAGAAAATTAAGACACGAACTATGATAGGGCCGACATAAAGCCTATTGAAATGTAAGCTTGAATGTCAGTTGTCTAACATAGAAAATGTACCAATTTTTAGTCTGATTTATTCATTTTTAGCCTGTGTTTGATTGCAAGCATGGAAAATGAGTGGAGAGAAAACATTTTCTAGGGAAATGATTTGCCAAGAAAATATTTTCCTGGCAGTTGTAAATGTAGTGTATTTGATTGGATTAAAATTCGTCCTAGAAAATGTTGTAATTATCTAACTTTTGGTGTTTGATTTTCTTTATTTTCTATGGAAATTGTAGTTTTTTTTTCCAACTTTTGTTGTTTGATAGCCACTATTTTCTAGACAAATTATCTCATTTTCCATGACAAATATTGGGGAGAAAAATTGAAAATTTACTATTCACAATTTTTAAATTATAATTTACCATTTTTTATCCACTTTTCAACCATACATTTTATATAATCCACAACTTTTACAAATTTTGAAGATATATATTGTACGTTGAAATCCCGCAAGCATATGGGTTCATTCAAAATTATGTAAAAGTGAGTGAAATAGTAGCATTCCCACGAGGACTATGATTTCTAATAATTATTTAAATGAAATCAATTCGAACATAATTTTAATAAACACAATAGACTAACTTAACTTACTACTTAACTTACTACATTAAAGTTGCTTTAATGATTTCGAGTAAAAACAGGTTTAGACAAAATATGGTAGGAATCCGACTCTACCATTTATATTCATTTTAATCTCATAATTCACATTTCCAAATCCACATTATTCTTTCTATTGACAATCGACAATCGACAATCCTAACTTATGTATTAATCTCTTTCGCGTAGAATTAGACGTATCTAAAGTCCCACGAGGTTGAGAGTCTCACAAAGGTAAACATTGACATTATTGGCAGAGTAGTAGTGAGCAGATATAAATCACAAACTGGCTTTCGATGAATCAGAAATCATCATGAGTTGGCAAATTGTTGACTTTCTCATACATAAGAATAATTTGAAATTTTGTCATAGTTTTGTTTTTTGTTAACATAAAGAAGTCAAATGATTCGAATACGAACATCACAACCAAAAAACATGTAATGATTAGATACCGAAGATCCACCCACCCCCAACAGAAAACAAAAACGTCCCAATCATTGGGAAGGCGATAGTAGGTAGAGACTGAAATAGTCGAGCAGCTGTGTCAGCTGAGCGAATAACGCATCATGCTCCCGTCTTCAGGATTCGACCTCTTGGACTTGGGCTTCCCAAATCTCCCGAATATGTGCTTCTAGTTCCGCATGCGAGGTGTGCCATTGAAGAAGCTCATGAGAAATAGATTCAATGTTGGTTCAGTGACTGTTTCATGGAGGTCCTCGGCCATTGGATCATCCTGAGCAGGCTCAGTTTCACGAGGTAAATTACCCTGGCCGCCAAAGGGACCTTGTGTGCTTCGCTCCACGTTGCGAGTCATGTGTAGTTCAGAACAACGTATCCCAATTCGATCTATCTGCAATGTACGCTTCACGAGGGTGATTTCATGGGACATGTCAATGCTGTACATTTCACAAAGCCCTGTAATTAGCGATGGAAACGCCAAACATCTCTGGTTGTTTCGAATATACCAGACATTGCAGAAGATATAGTTACCAATATTGAAGGTCTTAGTCTGGAGCCAGTGAAGTAGGCGTGCTCGCTCAATAGTTATCATAGAAGTATGTGTCGTAGGGAGAAGGTTGGCGCTTACCATTTTGTCCAATGCGCGTACTTCAGGTAAAAGACATTTATAGTGTACGGTGCTGCTTCCATCTGGCCAATGATCAATTCTCTAACAATTGGAGGCGACTACTTCATGAAGATTTGTAGTGGCTGCTTGAAAAATGTTGGTCTTCGTGTTGTCAAGTCCGTAGTAGCCGAGAATGGCTAAGGGGGAGAATGGAATATATTGTCCTCGCATGTAGACTTGCCGATACTTAGGATGCTCGGGGTTGTCGAGGTTGTCATGGATATTGGTGTAGAATTCTTTGAGTGGCTACAAATGTTTCCCACTGATTCCTCGCAATAACGTGACCGAGCAATTCATTTGTAAAATCCGATGTTAACACTCTTCGCTCCAGTATAATATTTCGTATGCTTGTGTCGTTCTTGTAGACTAACCAAGCTTCCTCCGTCTCAAATTTGGTGTCGTCATAAGTGACCGGTTGTTTGGAAGTCTTTTTTGATGGAGCATTTCTCTTTCCCGAGCTCGGTCCCACATCTTGCGTTGGTTTCTTTGATCTCAGCCTTATATCTAGCCAATTCTGAAGAGAAAAAAACATATTGTTACAATCAACATGAATTCACTTATGCAAAAGAGGCGTGCAAAGTGGTTCAGCAAGGTGGACGGGGGTGGATGCTATGTGTGTAGCGTACGGTGCTTTGTGCAGAGTGGCATTGCCATGAAAAAGCATGTAGACCAATTACGCATATGAGGTATTGTGGTAAGGACACAAGTAAAGTGAAACTTGTGGGTGAATCAATTTATCAAACACTTGGTAGGCGTATGCTATAACTAGTGAAGGAAACTATCTTGGAGAATGCAGTAAACCCAAAAATTGATGAATCAAACATCAAACCAACAACAAATTAGTCATTCAAACCAACAACATTTCATTGCCCAACCTCCTCAAACAAAGAAAAAACCAAAAGCATAGCACACGAAATCTAAAAAGTTGAAGAAAAGTTAGCCATGTTACCTTGAGTGCTTGGAGGGAGGAGAAACGTGATGTACAACAATGGATGGGAATGAATTTACTCCTTCACTTGATTTTGTCTTGAAGTCCAACTAGTTTCTTGTTGATGTGGGAGGAGAAGTGAAGTATTGGTTGCATAAAAATTAATGGGCCAAATGTAACACCCGTAGGGGTTTAAACCCCATGGGTGTAGTCCGCTCGAGCGGAATAAGTGTCCGCTCGAGCCGACACTAGGATGCCCCGAAGGGGGTGTCTTGTCCGTTCAAACAGACAGAAACCCCCCGAAGAGGATTTCCTATCCGCTTGAGAAGATAGAAAGGCCCCCCCCAATGGGGCTTTTCTGTCCAGTCGAGCTTGAAAAATGCAAAAATGCAATTTCGTTGACATTTTTTCAAATAGTATGACAATGGACGGAATGCCATGTGCGTCTGAAACAACCCCAAAGGAATCAACTTCAAATCATTTTCATGGAAGTCCTACACATAAGAATAAAGTTTCAAAAACGTGCATTTTAAAAAAAAGTACCAAATCATATAACGTTGAGATTGCATTCATCTTCCCTACATTTTTTGTTGCGTAGGCTGCATTTCATTGTTTTGGTATCTTACACATGTAAAGCAGTGTTGAGGACTTCGCTTATGCAGCCATTGGAATATTCATATGGATTGGAATTACTGATTTCAAAGTGGGTCCTAGGCAAGACATGGTTTGCTATGAGTTGAAAGTTTAATAGTTACAACAACAATATAAGAATGGATTCAATTAGAACACTCTCTGATGACTAAAAAACTAATTTGTGCTTCAGTATCAGAGCCATACTGCAGACAACATATAAGAAAGTACATCGATATGAAACAGCATACGCTCTATAAGTGTCAAGCAAATTGCACATAAATGATACTCAAACAACATGATGGAGGTACAAGACAATGTTCCAGCACACAAGAAAAAGTTCCAGCATTACAAACAGTGATCTCACCTGTATTGCTTGCTTTTAGACACCGTTTTCTACCAGCATACAACACAAAACTTGGTAGACGTATATGACAACAATATTATACATGCTTGTTCCAAAACCAGCCCCAACCTCAGTTAGACGGACCAACATTTTTCCACGAGCACATATGACACAAAAGACAAGTATGCCACAAGTCGGAGGTCACCTACAACATACTAGTGATTACATTTGTACGACATACATAAAGTGCAATCTAGGCAATGGAAGCGGATCACGACCAAGCTGCTCAAACACCAAAGCACACATGATTGTTGTATTTGTCAAGCTCATAAACACCTTGGCCAAATCACCGTTCGATCGAAAAGCTTTCATGACTTTCATGATGTCAACCAAGTCTAGGTTCATTGCTTCTAGCTTTTCGGTAATCAACTACCAATTGACGTGATTCAGTGTATCCAGTGTTGCTTGCATGTGTATAGCCTCGGCAATTTTTTTTATGACTCCGCTATTAATGCTAAGAACCGATGACTGTCATAATAAGGTTTTGTGCGTTTACGCCGACCTGTGGTGGTTCCTTCTTCAACATGTCTCTTACGCGATGGAATAGGGCTTGGATCAGTGTCATCATATGGAGTGTCAAGCTCGTTAACACTTTCATCAACTGTAATAGAAAAACTACAAAATAATCGACTGCTAGTATAATACAGCCCGATCTCCAGTAGCTGTATCGTTTCCAAAAATAGACTCCATTTCGTCATAACGACGATACAGTTTCGTCATCTATTTTCTGAAATCAAGTTTTCCCTACCAAAATATAGAAAATGATTATACTTTAAACAATTAAAGTTTAGGAAGACAATGGAATGACTAGCTAAAATGCAATGAGGAAAAATTATCCCTTCACAAGATCATCCCAAGCAAGTGAATCGACAGTGATTCGTCCACTTTTAGCATCTCACCTGAAGCTGCTAATACTTAATAGTTGGCTAACTTAAGCATATTCTTTCTTTAGAGTCTTCAATCGTGCACTTACATTTTTGTCTGGTACGACTGTCCCGCACCCGCGCTTCACGCTTTCAATTGCTTTCGATATTTGAAATAAAGTGATGCCATTGTCACTTCTTTTGTAATCGACCAACACTTGATGAACTAGTGCGATAATCATAAACCCATCCATTTCGTTATTCCAACGTACCTACCTAATCTTAGTACTAGGATCAACCTGGGTAGTGTTTGTATCTATGTCATCCATGCTTGTTGCGATTGATGGCTTGGAACTTGGAATGGGGCTGCAGAGTTATGTCGCTGATGCGCCATCAAATCTATCTACAAACAAAGCAAGACATGCAATGATTATCAAACCTGCAAGCACAAGTTATGTGGTTTCCAAACTGCAAAGGCAGCAATATGCAAAAATATACAATGCGACATAATTAAAAGTTGTGAAGGCAAATGATGAGCTGTAATGATGTTTGCTCAGTTACACACTTGAATAATAGCATCATGAACTGTGCCAATTTTGGCTCAGTTACAGAGATGGAACGTCTTCTGAATTGAAATACAAGCTACAATGTTTGTACCATTACATAAGATTAAAGTCCAGAAAAGGGAAAAAAACGTTTTAATCAAATTCAATTTCAGCGTTGGCATTGCGATTATGATTAACCCACATTGATTGAGCAATTGCATCCCTGTTATTCGACCATGATGCTTCAGCAGTAGAAGATATATGAGCATTTATCATCTCTTCTTCTGGCACATCAGAATGAGTAGGGTTAACCTCATCATCGATGCTATCGAAGTCTTCTTCACACACATCATCTGCATCATCAATCTGTAAAAAGTTGTGAATAGCACAACAAGCGAGGACTATCTTTGCTTATGTGCTAATGTCGTGAAAGGGTTGATGCCTCAAATAAGCAAATCTTTTCTTAAGCAGACCTATGGTCCTCTCGACCGCATTGCATAGAGATGAATGCCGAAAATTGAACAGCTCCTTACTATTTTGAAGGTGCTGACCCTCGATATCTCTACGATGATAACGAGTTCGACGGTAAAGTGAAAGAAAACCCAGAACCAATGGGAATCCAACGTCCGCAAGGTAGTACTTACCTATGAAAGATCTACTTTTAGCATTTGTGCTAACAATTGAAATCCATCATGAAAATGCTACGAAACTAACGAAAATACTAACCACATGAATTGTTAGCTTATGTCCTTGGCGTAGTATTGTGCTTCTTAACAACCTACCATCGTGTGCCGATCTCTCCCAACCGGTGAGAACATATATAAATTTCATATCAAATGTGCAAGCCACTAAGACATTTTGATAAATGACTTGCTTCCTATTGCGGTATCTAGCTTAATCCTCTATAGGGACATTTGCAGCAATGTGTGTACCGTCTATCGCCCCTACAACATCCTACAATTAAAAAAAAGAAAAGTAAGTGAAATTTTGTACAATATGTACTCTCTAAAATATATAATGAAGTAGCTAGGAAGACCTCACCAAGAAATACGAGTACCACGGCTTCACATTATCCTTCTCGTATGGTGAGTTATGGATAGTGGCATTGGTCACAACATCTCTATACAACCCTAGACAAGCATGCAAAACCCTATGAAAATAATAGCTCACTGTTTGTCCAGATATGAAGAAAGTAAAACTTCTAGCATGATTACATTGGTCGTGCCCGATGATGTTGAAGAAAATAGCCACTTGTTCTTCAACTCGGACTGATTTACTATCAACCAATCCGAAGGTTTGTAGACGAGTACATACGCTTTGGAATGGACCTATTTTCATCCTAAGAAGGTCACGACATATTCTGTCACTCGTACCAAATATTCGGGTAAAGGTCATTTGTCTCTCAATATCTCAATTTCTATGAGGAGCCCTAGGAAGATGTCGGGCACGAAGTCTAATACCATCATATATCACAATTGCTTGGAGGACCATGGTTCAAAACAAGCCCACGCATTGTATTTGGCACCGATGTTGCCTCCTTTGTGTGTCCATGGGACTCTACTACCACGTATTATTACATACGTAAAGCAAACATAGACAAATTAGCATATACATTATATAATATTAGAAGTTATGCCCAAATCCTATACCTCGGCAGTGATTTACAACCTCAATAGCAATGGAGTTGAGCTCATAAAAAAAAAAGCACGCAAGGTGCAGATTGTAATTACACTCATAAAGGAAATAGGACTAGAGTTTGAGAAATCAATAACTCAGTAGTTGTGATATCTAATTTGTACGATCAATACCTGTGTACTTTGGGTTTAGACAAGAGAATTAAGTAACATATATGTGCAATATGTATTCCATTACTAATTTTGTGTGGACGCTCATATTTGGTGAGTTTTGTAGTGAGCATTTGTCTAAACAAAATGGGACTTAAAGTGCAAAATGTAAATGTTTCGAAATACGGTCTCCGAACTTGCTTTTCTCTATGTTCATTTCGAAATTATTTCTATTGCTTTGACATCCACCTCCTATGTAGTTTGTCTTCAAGTACAACAATTAAAGAAGGCTAGAGTGTGTGAAGTTTATTAAGAAGTCATTGCACAAAGTGGCATTAACTATGTTTCACAAGGCATGAGTGCCAAGTATAAGTGCATAATATCAATACATCAAATTTTTATATGTACACTACACATCTCCACTCACTCATTATATGATTTCTAGTTACTTTATAGATTTCATTATTTTCGTTTTTTCATTCAACTCAAGTACAATATTCATCTTTACTCTATGTAAGCCTCACGAAATTATAGAAATTAGTGAAGGGAAATTAGGTTCCTCAATACAAAAATACAATTAGTCAAGGGGAATCAAGTTTCTCAGCAGTTCAAGAATTAGTTTGGCTCTCAAATTGGACTGAAGATATGTAAAAAATAATGGCTACATAAAGACACGTTTTCATCATAAAATGCAAAAACACAGCAGGCTTCAATTTTAAGCATGGCAAATAGAAATACAAACGTGGTGTGGAGCTTGTATACGTTAATTATTTGTCTCGCATTTAAACTTATTGGAATGCCCACTTGAAGTGATGATTTGTAATGGGTGCTGAGTTTGCCAAGAAATTAGGGTACGAGATTATCCAAATAGTTGCTGCGATTTTCGAGCTCATGAAAGGGATGCTGCAATTTCCTCAGTAAATAGGTGCTGAACTTTGCGAAATAAGGGCATGAGCTTAACAAAATGGGTGCTGCGATTTTCGAGCTGGGGAGAAGGCTGCTGCGATTTCCGTGCTGAGCTTTGCGAAAGTGTTATATAGAAAAGTGAGTGAAATGGGCGGGCTTCCTTAATTGAAATATCCAAAAATTTCCCCAGGAAAATTGAACCTCGTATCTGCCAAAGAAATGATTTTCTAGCTTTTTAATGAAAACACCATCACGTGCAGCAAAATGGGAAAAAAAATTTACCTGGAAAATTTTGTCAATCAAACACTCTTAAACTGGGAAAATAGGTGGAAAATTGACTTTTTCCATAGAAAAAGTAGGCAATGAAACACAGCCTTAATTGAAAAAGAACAAAGAAGGAAAAAAAATTCACAAAATCTAGGGTAATTTGTGATTGTTAAATTGGATGTAACCACAACAAATTCCAACTCGGTCCGAAAATTGGCAGTGGATGTAACCACAACAAATTCCAACTCGGTCCGAAAATTGGCAGCAGCTTGTTCGAAGACAAATTTAAGTAATTGTGGAGGTAAAATTATATTTTTAATAAAAAGACAAATATATGAGAATCCATTAATATTTATAATATTGAATCTTATTGAAATCTTATAAATTCTATAGAATTTTATTTAAATTCATAAATATTAAAAAAATCTTTTAAAATTTGAGTTGATTACACCTATCTCAATCTATTTGTGTTAGTTTTTCCTTTCCCAATCCATATATACAACACAAACTATTTTTGGTTGTGAGTCGTCTTCTTGCTTATTATTACTACTCTTTTGCATATGAGTAAGGGTAAAAATGTACTTCTAAAAAAGGACAGAAAAAAGTCTAAACAATGAATACCTTAAAAGAAAGCTATATTAAAACTACAATTTCTTATAAGTGTATCATATTCTAATTATACTTAAAGTCCTCAACCTTTGTTCATTGGAGTATTTATATTCTTAATTTGTTTTGTTGAATTCTTATTTTCAACTTCCATTAATTAGCACATCTCATCCTTAATGATAGTTTCTATCAAGATATTATACATGCGTGCTTAGAAATGCAGAAAAAATATTTTATCTAACTTTTGAATTTATTATGTTTTAAAAATATAATGGGCAAATAGTCATTTTACGCCCTCCCAACGAAGATAATAAGAATGCGATAAAAAAAAGTTGAAAGTGCTACAATGAATAAAGATTGAGGACTTTAAGTGAGATTAAAATATATTGCAACAAATAAAAAGTGTAATGTAAATAAAATTATCCTACCTTAAATTAAATAGAATTGAATATTATGTTGATAAGAGAAGATAATGAAATACTAAATTAATTATTCTTTAATTCATAATCGTGGACTCTCAATAACGAGTATTTAGTTACATTACATGGTAATCTTAAATAAATCTATATTGTGCAATGATTATATAAATTCAAGTCATTGTTGGTTGGTATGATAAACTTAAACTATACCATATACTTATTATAAACTGCTTGGTGCCGTGTAATTATAAAATTTTTAATTTTTTATTCTTTTTCTTTAATACTAGCGATGTATATATAGTTATCAAACAAATAGTTTAAGGGTCTTAGTCTGGGTTAGAACGTGTTGAAAAATGTTGAGTATGAACGAAAATATTGAAAGTAAAAGGAATAAATGGTCAACATGGAAGATGTATTAAACTACAATCTACAAGTTTGGGTTTCAAACCACATTCGGTAAATGGATATGGGCTCAAGTATTTGTTAGCGAACCCACGTAGTGAGAAAAAACGTAAAGTGTGACTAAGTGTGAAGGTAATGGGAAGATTTATAAATTTTGGGAGACTGAACTACTACTAAAAAATATTTTTTTGCACTTTAAGATCGAGATGTTACTAAAAAAAATTTGTACATTTAATTAAATTTTTTTTTACACTATAAAAAATGATTTTTTTTTTCTGTCGGTCTCGCCTCTCTAAATCTACCCATGGTGGAGGCCGAGTTTCAAGCTTTTTGAGCCTAGGCGAGGACAAGGCGTGAAGTATAACTAGGTATGGAAGTCGCGCATCAAGTTTAGGCGGTGCATTTGCGAGCTTTTTAGGACAGCGAGTGAGACCAAGATAGTATGCCCTATGACTTAAATATTTAAATCTAAATTTAAAAGATCAAGAGTCGTATCCGTATCCCTTCTTAGAGCATCCGCATTAGATGTGTTAATTTTAGCTAACTATATAGACAATAAAATAAATGCTAATTGACACATCTACATGTTAAGTTTAACTAGTATCTATAGTTATCACATTGAGTGTGTTAAATTTAGCTAGTCAGCTTTTTATTTAACATTACCAATGTTTATATGAGATTGGAACAATAAAAAAAGAAAAAATTAATTAAATATCACGTCAACTAGTTAAAGAACTAGCTAAAGTTAGCAAACTAATTAACAAAAGACTAATAAATACACGTAACTAACATACGTTCAATAGAGAAGTGAAATTGACATCTACCTAACAAATGACACTAATAATTAAATTAACATATCCAATGTGAATGCTCTAAGTCGAGTCCTTTTTTGTTTTTACATTTTCATGAAACAATTCCACCATTCCATCAAAATTTAGAACCTTTATGAAAAGTTTTGGCCTTTGGATGAATGGACACATCCAAAGACTAGATAGAGCATTTCATAAAACATTTTTAAAAATTCATTCAAATTCGATTTTACTCCATATCTATATTTTTCTTACAAATAAATATCTTTTGTGTAAAATTTTGCTTCAATGTGCATGTCAAGTTCGATGATAAAGGCAAAATTTCTGTCTATGTGATTAAGGTGTTAGGAACAAAAGTTCATTCTATTTCGGGAAATAATTGTTTATAACCTTGAGCACTAGAAGAAACAAACTTGTTTTAAAAAGAGATCGTGAATTCGATCAGTTCGTATTAATTATTTTTTGATTACTTATTTGGTTAAACTGTAAATTTAATTTAATTGTGTTTATCAATTTAATACTATGCATAATGGCTTGAATAATTATGTATTGAGTATAAAATTTAGTATATCTTGAACAACACAACTTGCTAGTCCTAACATTACTTTTGATGAATTATGTTCAAGACTTGGTAAAAATGTTGAAGGATTATTTGCGTAGTCATTTTGGTGACTTTAATAGCCATTCAAATGAAGCATTTGAATGTTTTTCCTTCTTAGAAACATAATTAACTTTCTTTATTGACTTGAGTATGGGAGTTGTATTTTGATATTTTCGCATCGTTTCTTTTAGGTTGGTTCAAAAATTGACGAGTTCAAAGAGCACTTGATGTTGGGATATTTTCTCAAATTTTGGTTGTCAAAACTTAGATGATATATAGGTCGATTAAAATTGAACAAGTTTTCAAATCTTGGACACTTTGGTATTCGAAACTTGGAAGACATTTAGGTCGACAAAAATTGAACAAATTTTTAAATCTTAGACTCTTTGGCAGTCGAAACTTGGAAGAAAATTAATTCATACGTTAACTATAACTTAATGTGGTTTATTCTCTTTTGTTGATGTGGCTTGAGGGTTTTTGAGAGAAAAATTGTAAGCCTAGCATTCTAGTTGTTTTTCTTATTTTCTTTGTGGGTTGTACAAAAAGTAGAAATTGGTAGGTCGGGTAAAGTTTAGGATATTACTTTTCTTGAAATATTTGAGAATTTGGGTGAATGAAATCTATATAATTGTAACAATTTTTTATATAGTGAAAGCTTTGACAGTCCGTAAGTTTTTCTCTATCTTTTATATTTATCTGTTTCGTTGTTTTTCTTTGAACAAGGATCTTGTGAGAAATAAAGGAATTTGTTTCAATTTCCAACAGTGGTATCAGAGCGTCTGGTCGTTCAGAGTGTTGGCGCACAGAGAATATATGTCTATCAAATATGACGTGGAGAAATTTGACAGAAGAATCAATTTTGGCTTGTGACAAGTACAAGTTGAGGATCTTTTGATTCAATCTGGACTGCACAAGGCTTTGAAAGGAAAACCAACATCTGTTTCTAACAAAAATACTAAAAAATACAGTATGAGCGATGAGATTTGGGAAGATTTTGATTTGAAAGTTGAAAGTACGATAAATTTATGTTTAGCTAAAAATGTTCTTGCAAATATTCATGGAATATCTGCTGCAAATGAACTTTGGGAAAAATTTGAACAGTTGTATCAAATAAAGAGTCTTTCAAATCGGTTCTACATGAAAGAACAGTTTCTCTGTGAATGAATGCAAGTACAAAAATTTCAGATCACCTGAGTGTTTTCAATGGAATTGTTTCTGAACTGTTTGCTATTGGAGTTAAACTTGATGATGAGAATAAAGCGTTAAGACTCATCTGATCTCTTCCATCCTCCTATGAACACATCAAATCAATTTTGATATATGGAAAGACCAAAAGTTTTGAATAAGTTACAAGTAAATTAATTTCTGAAGAAAGAAAGTTGAGTGGTGGAATTAATATTTCATCTGAAAACTCATTACTTGTTGCTGAAAAATGGAAGAAGAATAATTCCATGAAAAGAAAAGTATTTTGTTAGAATTGTGGACAACCTAGTTATGTGTGGAAAAATTGTCCAAAAGTTGGAGCAGACTCGGCTAACTGCTCGATATCAGATACGGAAAATGTCTTTCTTTGTGGGAGACGATGATGTCACTTGAGTAAATATTTACATCCTCGTAGCATGCACTAGTTGCCATGATAGAGAATGTGTTATTACTAGCGGGTTCACATGTTTGCACACGGATATTGGCTTGATATTAATGCAAGGTGTGTGGTGGAATTGATGTCGATGGTTGATGAACTTCCAAGTAAGTGAAGCAAGGGAGTTGCACCATAATATTTCAGCAAATTTATTCGACATGAGTTGATAAAATTCTTAGAATTCGTTAATTCTAAGTTATTATACTTATATGGTGGAGTATGTTAATTTTCTGTTTTGAGAATTGAGATTGTTAAAATTTATTGGTTTTTTTTAAAGTATCAAGATGAAGAGCTGTAGAAGAGATGATTGAGTTTTGACTCGTTTTTTGTCAATGTGGAGATTGTTGGACTATTTTCTCAAAACTTGGTAGTCAAAACTTAGAAGACATCTAGGTCGACTAAAATTGAATAAGTTTCTAAATCTTGGACACATTGGTAGTCGAAACTTGGAAGACATCTAGGTCAACTAAAATTGAACAAATTTCTAAATTTTGGACTCCTTGGCAATCGAAACTTGGAAGAAATTTAGTTCATGACGTGGTTTATTCTCTTTTGTAGATGTGGCTTGAAGGTATTTGAGAGAAAAATTGTAAACCTAACATCCTTGTTGTTTTTTTTGTTTTCTTTGTAGGTTGTACAAAAAGTAGAAATTGATAGGTGCGATAAAGCTTAGGATATTATTTTTCTTGAGATACTTGAGAATTTGGGTTGATTAAATCTATATGATTGTAACAATTTTTCATATAGTGAAAGTTTTGATAGTCCATAAATTTTTTTCTATCTTTTATATTTTTTGTTTCATTATTTTTCTCTAAACAAGAATCTTGTGGGCAATAAAAGAATTGGTCTCAATTCCCAACATTCGGTAATTCTTTACTAACGAGACAAAATTGGACTCTATTTCAAGATCTGTCAGCCTAGAGAGATTTCCAACAACCCAATAAAATTCTAAACAATACTACATAGATAAACATATAGAGTCGTTTAACAATGCTCTACTTTTTACATTTTAGACAATATTAAACCATAGACTTCTTCCAATATATATATAATCATCGGTGCTTAATTTATGCTAAGCACCGATGACATGACATAAGTAATTGTAAGATAATAGTGGATCATACATATTCAATGTATAAATGAAATATACATTAAATAAATATGCTACGTCATCGGTACTTAATATAAATTAAACACCGATACTTATGAAATCATTCTTCTATATATATGCCTTTTGGCTTAACTCTTTATTTTACTGCGGAGACAAATTTACTCCTAAATATTATGACAGCCTCAATTAATTGGTTATAAAAAATTTCATGATTAAAATAATTAGTGTGGATTTGTTCCTTCAACATTATGTAAGTTTTAATGAATGGGGACAGTGCAATCTCGATATCTGTTTTGGTGCATTTTATAAATTTAATTGATATCTTATCAATTGAATCAAATTATGAAATTTGGACGTGTTGTATGTTTTTATGTTGGGGAGTTTACACTTTGAAATTCGAAAATTGATGTGACTCTTTGGGATGTTGTTATTTTTTGAAGACTTCGATTATTTAGTTTACGGGGCTTGATCTAATATTCTTAGTGGACAAAAATTATAATGTTCACTAGACATTTGTCCAGTGGGCATTAGAGGAGTGTTTGACTTGTTTGTCAAACATTTTTTCATCCTCTAATCCCCATTGGATACTTGTCCAACGGATATTATAATTTTTGCCACTAAGAACATTAGATCAACCCTTTTAGTTTACCCCCTTAAGGAATGAGATTGAACGTGAAAGTTTAGTTCGTTGTTTGAGAGTGAATTAAAAGCCTACCGTGCAAATTTCAGAATTTTTCCGATCGTTTGTTGTATCAATTTATTACTTTATCAGATCTTGACAAAATGTTCTTTTATCCGATTGAGTGCATTTCTAGAATGTATATATACCCTAAGCGAATGTATTTAAGTTCTAAACCCTTAATATATTGTACTTGGTTAAATTTCAGACTTAACATGTAAATTTTAGATGTTTTATGACCTTTTAACTTATCAAGATTTTCGTTGGAAAATTAAATCTTACATGTTCAACTTTGTGATTCCGTGAGAATATCACATTTTAAATTAGTATTGTTTACATCGAAATGTCAATTTTTTTACACAAGGAAAATGAGTTTGCACTTTAACACATTTGTATCCGAGCGATATAAGCTCCTTTCAAAATTTAAATATAGGCGACATTTTGACGTTAGTGTGATGAAGCAAATAAATGTTTGACATGTAATGTCTTTATTTTTTTGTGCTACTTGTTTCACCCACTCAAACTAAGATTTAACCCCCACCCGACGTTCTGGGCTCCAAGCACAGCCTGAGGCCTCATAGCAAGAGTTTTAGTCGGTTATGCAGACTTGACATTATTTTTGTGACATGCCAGAATTTTAATTTCTTATCCAAAATAGGTCTTGTTTCAAATGACGATAAATGTGACAAAACGAATTATTTTACTTGTCTATGTTCAATTATGTGTATTCTATCATATCAATAATTTCTATGTAGTATTTTATCATCTCATAAATAAAAGAATAATTAAATAAATTGAAGGTGTATAATTATTTGTTGATCTCTTAATTTATATCTTTACTTATCTAGAGAGAAATTTAATTATTTTTGGTTATGAACGTTGAGGTTATAATACTCTTTTAATAGATTGTATAAACTTTTAGTTCAAAATATTATTGTTAATACGTGTAAATATTTATAATTTATTTGTCAATAATATTACTTTGATAAAATATAGCTTATGCCAAATAGGTCATAAGAGTTCCCCAACATAAATATAATGCTTGATATTATTAAAGATTTAAAATTGGGCTTAGGTGTAAACTTATAAGAATAGCCAAGCATGCCAAAGTTAGATTGGTATGACTTGTACTTCACATATAATTATGAGGGTGGTTTTGCATCTTTTAATTATTGGAGAATTTATATAAATGGTACAAATGTGGTCTCTTGCCTATTAATTCCGTGGCTGTCATTTAATTTATAATGTTAAAGTGGTACTCACGATAAAACAATATATAGTCGACTATTATAACAATAATAAAAATAAAGGATATATATAGATTTTATTTTAATAATTGGTAATGACTTAGGATTTTTGGCACGTTGACTTCGTGGGTAGTTCGGGACATCTCCATTTGCTACTTAAAACGTGATTAAAGATCCAAGGTAAGTAAACCTCTCCTAAAATTCATTTGTAGAGTGCAATGTTAAATGCTTAGATGTGTTACAAAAATTGCTATTATGTAAACATGATATAGTTTTATATAGTTTTATATGCATTTATATGCCATTAATATTTCACGCGATGTTGCATGTACATTCATGTTAAGGCATCCACAAGTATGCATGAACTAAAGATTTAAATAATAATGCTAAAATGTATATTTTACTCAAGAAAGATATGTATTCCAATTTTATAAAAGAAGTGGTGTATGCCTATGCTATGAAAGGTGTGAATGGGAAATGGGGCGTGGGGACCGGCGCACTCGACGAATGATAATGTTGAATGTTAATGTTTAACCGCTTTGTGGTACTATCGGTAGATGGAACGGGTTCCAAATAATAATGGCCCACTGCATTTTGATTGGCTAGGCAATACACAAAAGTGAGCTTACAATATTAAAGTTTTTAAAGGAACAATAAAGAAAGAAAAAAGGGGATACACATTTTGATGAATCATTTTTAAAGTAAAGCATATCATAAACATGCATCACGTGCATGAAGTTTACTTATTAGGCGTTAGCTCATCCCATATTTTCCACTTTTCAGTTGATGAGAGCTAGATGATTTGAGATGACTGCTTGGGGCGAGACGGACTCAGTATTGTTTAAATCCAAATTTTATTTTGTTATTATTTCAGAAATAAGATGTCTTAGGTCATGTGGTATTATTGGAATACTATTCTTTTACTTATTTTAAATTAGTCAAACTATGAAGTTTTCTGAAATTATTATGTTTATTCAATAAAGAATTTGGGCATAAAATTTATTATGCAAATTATTGCTTTTAATTAATATTATTGAAAATATATGTATTCTCAAAATATAATAATGACAACCTTTAACCAATTTCCGCATTTATGATTTTTATTTAATGCTAATTAAATGCTAACATTTGTAAGTCTAGAGTTTCTGGACTTGGGGTGTTACACTAAGCCTCCTAAAGGAAAGGATAAAAAAGAAGAAGATCGGAATAAGAATATGAACAGAATAGACAGAGTGTTTGCTCTAACTGAGCGGAAAGTCGACCAAGACCCAAAAGTGATAACAGGTACCCTTCGGTTATCATATATCCCTGTTTATGCACCCATTGATTCTGGAGCAATGCATTCTTTTGTCTCTGCATTTTTTATTGCTAAGACTAGACTTGCATGTGATAAGTCGGCTAGTAAGCTAAAAGTTAGCATTCCTTTAGGCAAGATACTTAATATCGATTAGATAGCTAAATCGGTTAAGTTATAAATTGGAGGGAGAATACTAGAAGTTGATTTATATATCTTGGAGATGAGAGACTTTGACATAATACTAGGCATGGATTGGTTGGGACGTAATTGTGCAACTATTAAGTGTAACGGAAGTAGTGTTTCAAAAACTCGAAGATGCAGAATTTCTCTTTTTGGAGATGAAGAGTAAACCACTACCACGCCTAGTGTTAGCTCTATAGGCGATGATGATGAAGAAGTCGTGTCAAGGATTCCTAATCAGTGCCTCGAGCACTCGAGCACTCTACAACTGGTATTAACTACTAGGGATGTAGCTGTCATATGGGATTTCGTTGATTTTTTCTAGAAGACCTACCTGTTACTCCACCGGATAGGCAAGTGGAATTCATGATTGAGTTGATTTTGGCACCGACATCCAAAGCACCATACGTAATGACACCAAAAGAACTTCAAGTACTAAAATCTTAACTTCAAGAATTGTTAGTTAAAAACTTTATCAGACCAATTGTCTCTTCATGGGGTATATTTGTCCTCTCCATGAAGAAAAAAGATGGATAAATGAGGATGTGCATCAATTACTACAAATTGAATTAGTTAACCATAAAGAACAAATATCCACTTCCAAGGATAGCGGATTTGTTCGACTAGTTGATAGGGTCGAAGGCATTTTCCAAAATTGATTTGAGGTCTGGTTACCATCAATTGAAGGTCAAGGCTAGCAACATACCTAAAATAGCTTTTCAGACTCGTTATAGGCATTATAAGTTTGTCGTTATACCTTTTGAACTAACCAATGCTGCAGCAGTGTTCATGGACTTGATGAACATGGTGTTTCATGAATACTTAGATAAATTTTTCATAGTTTTCATTGATGACATTCTGGTGTACTCCGAGAATAAAGAACTACATGAGATACACCTCAGAATAGTTTTAGAGACTTTGTAGAATGAGAGGTTGTACGCCAAATACAAGAAATACGAATTTTGGCCTGATAGAGTAGGTTTTCTTCGGCACGTGGTCAATGCTCAAGGGATAGAAGTCAACCTGAAAAATGTAGAAGCGGTGACTAATTGGAACTGACCTACCAACGATGGGGATTGGGTTGGGTGGCTATTATTGACGATTCATTGAAGAGTTCTCTAAGATTGCCAGACCGATGACTTGACTAACTAGAAAATGGGTGAAGTTTAAGTAGACTGACTATGCTTGGGCATCGGGTGATTCGGTTCGAGTAGTAGAAGAACCGGACCTACCCGTTTAAGTTTGGGTATTGTGTAAAATGAACCAGAACCACACACTTTTCAATCGGAGCCGAACTGGTAGCTTATGGTCAGTTCAAGTTAACCATATGTACATATATGTAAATTTGCGTTAGAAATATAAGTTGTAAACATGGAATAATTTTTTTTTCTTAAATCTATTAGTGTATGTCGTAAATTTGGAATAAATATTTTTCTCTAATGGGTAAATCAGATAATGAAAAGTTAAAAAAAAAATTAAGAAAAGGAAATTTCGATTCTAAACTGGATACCCAGAACTAGTTCCTAACAACCTATAACCAGTCCAGAACCTTTGGTTCTCAGTCTTTAGAATTGGAACATAAATTTTTTGTGTTAGGAACTGGACCGGAACCACTAGTTCTGGATAAAATGCCCATGCCTAAGGTCGACAAATGTGAGCAAACCTTTCAATAGCTTAAACAATGTTAGACTCTTAGCCTTAATACTGACAATACCCGAAGGATCAAATGATTTTTTTATTTATAGAGACGCATGAAAGTTGGGCTTAGGATGTGTGCTCATGCAACATGTGAAGGTAATTGCCTATGCTTCAAGGCAATTAAAGACTTGTGAACGTAACTACCCATTCACGACCTAGAACTTGTAACAGTAGTTCATGCATTAAAAATATGACGTCACTATATGTATGGTGAGAAGTGTGATATATATACGGACTATAAGAGTCTCAAATACTTATTCACTTAGAATTGTATTTTCAATTTTTTTTTTAATTAATTGGAAGCTTAAATTTTAGAGATATTTTAATATAGATTTTCACATAGTTGTCACTACGGGTGGGCAAAACCCGACCCAACCCGGTCGACCCGACCAACCCGACCCGAACCGACCGGGTTGGGTCGGTTTTTTATCTTGTATGGGTTGGTTTCGGTTTTAAAAATATAATTTTCAATTGGGTTGGGTCGGGTTTTGGGTTGGGCCGAATAAACCGACCCAACCCGAACCGACCTAACCCAATTACAAAAAAAAAAAAAAAAAAAATTAAAAACAATGAAAAACGTCAAAACCAAACATACATGATACATCACAGAGGGCACAAATTATATACACGCAGTCACGCACAGAGAAATAGAGAAGAAGAGATCGTCGGCGGTGCAAACTCGCCGTTCTCTCTCCACGCTCCCTGTTCTCATCCTTCAAACTCACCGGCGGTGCAAAATCACGAACGACCTGCTCTATACGCTCGCTGTTCTCCTCCTTCAACTCGGGCTTTCCGTTTCCTCTTCTTTCAAAAGTGCTCCATCCTTCATGCACGCACACGACCCGACCCAGGTAATTTTTTCTAGATTGACCCGGCTGAACATTTATTTAGATTTTTTCTATATGTACTTCAAATTTTGGATTCAAATATAACATTTGTTGGATTCACGCTGTTTTTTTCGACTAATGGAACTAATAATTTACATTGATAATTTTGCAAGAACCCATGATTTTTGGTCCACAGCTTTCTTTGTCCATTGTTGGTAATTTTTCAAGAACCAAAGCCAAACCGCCAATCCGACCCAAACCGATCCAAGATTGATCGGGTTGGATTGGGTCGGTTTCCAACCCATTGGTGGGTTGGGTTGGGTTTCATTTTGTTCAAATCGAAATAGTTGGGTTGGGTTTGGGTTGGGTCAAAAACCGACCCAACCCAACCCAACCCAACCCACGCCCACCCCTAGTTGTCACCATTTAAAACTTACTAATTCTTGCACAAGGCAAATTCCTCCTTTCCATAAGTGAGAACACAAGAAGAATGAAAACTACCAAAACCCTCTCCCAAGACCTACGAATTCGGCCCTCTATCTCTCTCTATCCTTAACTCTCGGCCCACTCCCTCTCTACACACACACACACACACACACGAAATTCTCTGAAGAAGAAGAAGAAAAGACGAGTTAGAAGATTTTCAAGAATTTCATTCACATTTCCATCAAGCATTGAGGTAGGAATCACTATGTGCAAGTATAATCTTAGTCCCTTATATTTGTTGAAATTGTGTGATTATTTCATGCTAAAAGAATATTTTTATGACCATCTGGATAAGAAAGAACTATAATCAAATTGATTATACAAAAAGAAAGAAAGAATTTGGTTTAATCTCTTGTGATTGAACATGCGAAGAAAGATTTGAGTTTTGAACCCTTGAGCTCACTAAAAACTAGATTAGGGTGTGGTAAATGCATTAATTTCAATTTTTATTTGAGATTTAATATAAAATTAATAGTATTAGTAATGAGTTTTAGCCTAAACGCATTCATTCCCATTCTTCTACAGATTAGTTTGAGTTTGATGGAAGCATGATGGTGCAGGTGAAGAGCCATGGGATAATAGTCCAAAGAACAACAAATTTTCGTTTGTGTTAAGTTTTCAATGTTTAAACCTTGCTGAATTTTGAGAGTTTTTGAGAATTATGCTGGACGTTCTTTTTTTATTTATTTCTTATGAACTTTATTCAGAGCTTTAATGATCAGAAATTGATAAATTTCCTTGTTATTTAATGTGTTTATGGACCGTCAAGTGAAGCAGTGAATCTGTCCAGCGAATTCCAGCATACAGGTCCAACTTTGGACAGTTAACTAGGGTTGTGTATTTCGAATTTTGGGGTGAAACTAATTGCGAAGAAAATTCAAACGAGTTTCCCACCTCTCAAATTTGGAATCGTGTCAATTGTGTAACCGTGTAGTCGGTTATGTATGTTTTAGTGAAAGGGGACAATGCAGTCCTGGAATCAGCTTTGGTGTTTAGGGCATGTTCAGGTCTCATTTTTTTTTTCAAAAAAAAAAAAAAATCTATTTTTTGCTTACTTTTTTTAACTTTTAAAATTTTTTATACAATAAAAAAGTTTAAAAAGTCAAAAAAAGTAGAAAAAAAATCCATTTTTTAGAAAAAAAAAAATACCAAACAAGACCTTAGTTGATACTCTTATTGGTTGAATTAAATTACCAAATTTATAATGTTGTGTGTATGTTGGGAGTTTATCCTCCGAATTTCGTAAATTGATGTGACCATTTGGGAAGTTAATTACATATATAAGCATAACAGTGACGAGTACCGATCTCCTGCTCCCAGGTGGTCAAGAGATCTTGCCCACATGCTGACTTGGGTCAGCATGTGGGCCAGATCTCTAACAGTGACTATGATGCTTGAAAATCTATTTCTATGCACTTTAGTTATTTAGTTGACCCCTTAACGAATAAGGTTGAATGCGAAATTATAGTAAAGAAAATTATATCCTCTATCTAAATTTTTTAAAAATTTAGAATTATACTATATTAAATTTTATTTTTGCAATAATACTATAAATACACTAATTATACTGAATAATAAAAAAATTATTATTTAAATATAATTCAAACATATCAATTGATACTGATTTCAACCTATTATTCAAGAATCAAATCTTATCATTCCATAAATATTGGAGTGATTAAAGATAATTACTAAATTATTTCTCTTTCAACACACATTTCACTATTTTCAAACTTCTTTTTAAGTCTATAATCGTAGAAGGAGAAATCTCTACAATGGCCTGAAGAAGCTAAATTATTTCTCTTCACTGTTAATGACTTCTACATGCAACAATAACAAATTCAGACATAAAATCAAGTAAAGACGAAAAAATTCAGACATGAAGAAGAAAAAGTTTTCCCAGATATTGAAGAAGAAGTTTACCATATCGATTCCCGTAGAAGAAAAGGTAAATTATTATTTTTTATGCTATGCATATTATCTTTTTCTTGAAGATTTGATTTTTGGGTCCCAAAAAAGTAACAAAATTTTTGTGCCCTTTTTCAAAATAATTAGGGTTATTTTATTTTGTGAATAAAAAAACACGATAAATTTGAGTTATTTAATACCAATTAAATATTTTTTTAGGTCGTTTACAAAATAAATCATTTTTTGTTTTGTTTTGTAAGCATCTGAAAAACATTCATGTTCTGTTCAACATTGTTTTGTCATCATCTGCATGTTTTTATCAAACACTAGTATGTAAAACGTGCGTTGCACGTGATTTAATAATGGTGTTGTAAGATATATATTTATTCAAATATTTAAATATTTAAAACTTAATTTAATATTGTATTAAAATACAAAAATCTGACATTAGAAAATACGGTGATATATAATATTTGTTGTTGTATTCAAACAAAGTACTTTCTACAATTGTATAGCTAGTATTGAACATCTGTTTTTTAAGGTATGTAATATAGTCAAATAATGTCAATTAAAGAACACAAACAAAAAGAATAAAAAATAGTGTACATAAGTTCTTAAATATATCGAGTACTCAAACTCATTGAATTTTCTTGTTTTATGAGATGGCAAATGACTTATAACAAATTTTCAAAATTTATTATAGCTCTCCAACTATAAAGAGGTTTTAACCCAAAATATCACATGCAATTTGGGCTCGTAGTACCTCAAGTTAGGTAGATTTATCAATCAATATATAAAAGAAAACAAAATAACATTTACATTAGAAATTGACAAAATTAAACATTCTCATTTGTACAATTCACTGTCTAGATGTCTTCACATGAACTTATCCAAATTGTAATGGAGAAATAAAGTAATATTACCAAAACTAAATATTTTAGTAATTTAAGCGTCTTATTCACGTTGGAGCATAAATAGTTTAAAAAAATTAGTTTAATAATTCAATTCAAAAGCATAAAAAAGAATAATAGAAATAAGATACATATCAATAGTGGATTGAAACCATTATTGAAGTTAGCCAACAAAGTTTTTTCGTCTAGAAAATTTGAAGCCGCAAGTCAATTTAGATATGTAAACAATATACAAATACACATGAGTATGCACAATAATTAAAAAAATACACCGTAACTTTTATAGTCCAACACAAATTATTATTTTTTTTAAAAAAAGAAGAGCATTGAAAGAGGATTATCCAGATTAACTAACAAAAACCACAATAACAAATACAAATCTTCAAATGAAGTCTTTATGGACATCACAAACTATATAATTACCTTCAAATAAAATAACTTTAAACTTCAAATTAGACCTTAAATAAGTTGAATAAATTGTTGGTGGAATATCAATTACAATTTGTTGATGTTGGAAAATGATGATGTACTTCCTAAGCCAACTTAATGTTAAGAATTTAGGTTGGATGTGGTCGAACTGAACTAGATACAAAAATTGTAACAAAAGGCATGTTTGTATGCTCTTTTCGAGTATGCTGTTTATTATCAGCCATTAAATGTCCGAACTGTTGGACATTTATGTCTCCTATTTATAGGAAGATGTGTGATGATTACATTCATTTAATGCCAAGTTTAGCATTAAATACTTACAAGACATCTCATTTTTGGGCACTTAATGTGAAGTGATGTCTGTATTAATTACGACGGCTGGTCTGACGTTTGACATTTGGGAAAATGTGCCATTGATGACAATAAAATAATATTGGTTGACTGTTGCTTGACGTCCGACCTAAAATAGGCCGGATAAAAACTGATGAGGTAGGGCCTCATATGGTAGGACCTCCATAGGTAGGGAGGTCCCTCACCATATTAGATAGGTAGGACCTTCCTGGTAGGACTTTCTTCAATAATCGGTAAGACCTCCACGACGGGTGTGGAGAATCATTGGTTGCCATGACAGATCAGGTCTGACGTCTGACATATGAAAAGACATGCCATACTGATGACGCGAGCTTAACCTCAAGACCTGGATAGGAGGTCTTCTAACTTGGAGTAAGACCTAAATGGGAATGAGGTCTGACCTAGAGTAAGACCTGAGTGGAAATTAAGTTCGACCTGGAGTAAGACCCACCTAGGAATGAGGTCCGACGTGAAGTAAGACCTAGATGGGAGGTCTTCCGACCTAGAGCAAGACCTGCCTGGGAAAGAGGACCGATCTGGAGTAAGACCCGTCTGGTAATGAGGTCCTACCTGGAGTAAGACCTGCTGATGTCAAATTTTAATTAACTCGCAAGTGTACGAATCTACTGGAATATAGATAGGTAAAAACGAGGTCGATCCCACAGAGACTTCTATGAGGAAGGTGTAATTTAATCCAAATTAACTGTTATTCTAGGCTAGTTGAATTGAAGAGTTTTGTTGTTGAAATTGTTTAACTAAAAGACTAAAGAAATATGATAAAAAGATGAATTGATAATTCAAGTTGTGTAAAACACCAAGGTTTCAGAATCAACCATTGTCTAACTTAGTAATCATCCAATCATTCATTAATTCCCAAGAAAAACACATACGACAATACGAACTCAATCTATTGTCGACCCTAAAGATTTATCAATTAAGTCCAGAAGAAGAAGATCTAATTTAGGCTCCTCTTATGCTTCAAACGTAAACTACTTAAGCATTTTTCATATCACATTCCATTGAAAGAAAACAAAGAATCAAAGATTACCTAAGCATTCAATGTATCCCAATACGAATAAAGAATAATAAAGAATCAAAAGAAATTCATAGAACAAATTCAATCACCAAGCACGGATTAATTAAACCAATATCTAACTATCAAAAATACATGATATTTAAGATGAAAGAAATTATATTTAATTAATCTAATTAAGAACAAGCCATGAACGTTAAAGCTCTTAAGAAGGAATTAACCGAATAATTAAATAATCACTTAATCAAAACAAGGTTTCATCGTCTACCTTGGTTAAAGAAAATTAGAAGAACATAATTAAACTAGAAAAACAATAATTGGTAAAACTCGGCATGGATTGAAGGAGAAGAAATCTTCGAAGAAGTCTTGATAGTCGAGTAGGTCTTGTTCTCTTGTTCTCTTCCGTCTTCTCTTGATTTTGCTCCCCAAAAATCCAACCCTTGATATGAGTTAATAACTCATATTTATACTACCTTTATTGTCCCAAAAAATATCCCAAGAAGACCTAAAAATTCGTTCAAAACGTTTCCTAGTTGAATTGAGACTCAAAAAAGAAAAGAAAATAAAATAAAAATCTGCAGTCGGAATTAGCCTGGGCGATCGCCCAGGCTATTCCCGGGTGATCGCCCAGGCTCCAGTTTTTGTTTCTGCTTTCTGGTTCAGTCGATGGGCGTTCGCCCAGCTTGTTGTACTTTAAAGGTTTGCAACTTAGTCCTTTTTGTTTCAACGGTCACCACTTTGGTCCTTTAACTTTGGGTCTTGGTCATTTCAGTCCCCCATCTTTTTATAACATCTCATTTGGTCCTTCAACTTTGGATAATCTCTAATTTGGTCCCTCAACTTTGGGGTGAGTGCAATTGAGTCCTCGAACTTATGAGATATCTTCTAAGTCATTGCTCTTTTCGTCCAAACTTCTCCAATTGTTCACAAACGCGTCCAAAATTGAAATAGAACAATAATAAACTAGATTAAGTAGGAAAACAACTATATGAAGACATAAATAATTAATTCAAATGCCAAAATAAGTGCATAAAATGCACTTATCACTTGCCTGAGAATGAGATTCGACTTGGAGTAAGACCCGCTTGGGAATGATGTCCTACCTGGAGTAAGACCTGCCTGGGAACGAGGTCCGATCTAAAGTAAAACTCGTTTGAAAATGAGGTCCGACCTGCTCTTGTAGCACCAGTGAAAAATTACTTAACTGATGTAACAGATCAAATTGGATATCAATAATTGACCCCCAAGGCCTGCTCTTGACTTCGGTCATGGGTAGCCTTCAATTTGTACCATAGCTCTGGGCCGTTTTGATGTGTTTTGTGTGTGCACATGTAGACGACGTGATACTGCTGGCAGTCTGTATCTTTGGTTGACAAGTGGCACATCAATTGAAATGAAGAAAGCATGAAGGTAAGAGTCCCAAATGATATGACAGTGCAATGATGATGCTCCATTAAAACATATCCTCGAGCCCCTCTTCGTGGATGTTAGGTAGGACCTCCGTCGTAGAGGTTGGGTAGGACCTGAGATATCGAGGTAGGACCTGATATATTGAGGTATGACTTGTTGGACGATAGTGTCCTTCTTTGTGGAGGCCAGGTTGGACCTTCCTCGTTAAGGTTAGGTAGGATCTGAGATATCATCGAGGTATGACCTGAGATATCGAGGTAGGACCTCCTGGACAATAGTGTCCCTCTTCATGGAGGTTAGCTAGCACCCCACTCTTGGAAGTTGGGTAGGACCTGAGATATCGAGGTAGTACTTAATATATTGAGGTATGACCTGTTGGACGATAGTGTCCTTCTTCGTGGAAGTTAGGTTGGACCTCCCTCGTGGAGGTTAGGTAAGACCTGAGATATCGAGGTAGGATCTCCTGGATAATAGTGTCCCTCTTCTTAGAGGTTAGGTAGCACCTCACTCTTGGGAGTTGGATAGGACCTGAAGGGATATGACCTCTCTAACGATGGAACCCCTTCTCTATAGAGGTAGGGTAGGACCTGTTGTATGTAGGACCTCATTTGTGTGATTCAATTGGACCTGAATGAGTAGGACCTCCTTCTTGTGATTTAGTAGAACCTGAATGGGTAGAACCTCTCTGATGAGTGAACTCCCTCTCCATAGAGGTTGGGTAGGACCTGTTGTAGGTAGGACCTCCTTCGTGTGATTTGGTAGGACCTCATTCATGTGATTCGGTAGGACTCCTTGATGAGTAAACTCCCTCTCCATAGAGGTTGGGTAGGACCTATTGTAGGTAGGACCTCCCTCATGTGATTCAGTAGGACCTGAATGGGTAGGACCTCCCTGATGAGTGAACCCCCTCTCCATAGAGGTTGTAGGTAGGACCTGAAGGAGTAGACCTCTCTGCTGAGGGAACCCCTTTCCATAGAGGTTGGGTAGGACTTGTTGTAGATAGGACCTCATTCATATAATTCAGTAGGACCTGGAGGGGTAGGACCTCTTTCTTGTGATTCGGTAAGACCTGGAGGGGTAGGACCTCCTTCTTGTGATTCGGTAAGACCTGAATGGGTAGGACCTCCCTGATGAGTGAACCCCCTCTCCATAGAGATTGGGTAAGACTTGTTGTAGGTAGGACCTCCTTCGTATGATTCAGTAGGACCTGAAGGGGTAAGACCTCCCTAAGGAAATCTCATCTACATAGAGCTTAGATAGGACTTTCTGCTCTTGACTTCGGTCAGGGGTGGCCTTTAGTTCGTACTATTGTTCTGATCTATTCTGAAGATTCTCATATAGTTGATATAACATTACTTGGCAGACTTCCAGAGGATGAAGGAAGAAGATAGAAAGGCTCTAGCTGACCTGGATGAGGAAATGAGGCTCCGTTCTAAGGGCGTAGAGGAACTGGAGAGAAAAAAAGAAGAGCTTGCTGCGAATGAGTCCGAGCTCTAGGCTTTAGCATGCCAAGTGGAAGAAGAGAAGATGAGGAAATTTGAGCTGGAGACTTCATTGGAAAGGAGCCAAGCAAACCTCCGAGCTGTCCTAGAGAGGTCGGTGGATAAAGAAGAAGTTGTGGCAGAGTTCAGGTCCTCAGATGCATACTTGGCCAGCCAGGAGAAGCTTTACTTCCTCACCATGGAAGAGCTAATTGGCATCCGGACTGAGATGTCCAGTTCTTGAAGGACGAGCTCAAACTTTGGCGGTTTGATCTCTAACTTCGGACCTAACTTTTGATGATCTTACTTTTTTAAAGCTCCTAGCTTGTTTAATAGCCGAGTTGTTCACTGAAGGTGTGCACGTAGGACTTGTTTCATAATTTTGTTTAGCTTCAAGGTTGAGCTCTATACTTTTGGTGGAGGCCATTTATGAGTTTTCATTGTTAAGTCGACCTTCTTAGACTTACATCGGACCACAACACATATGATGTCCAGAGTGGAGTCCGAGCTGTGTGAGACCTTTGTGTCCAAAGATTCGTGACCTTAGTCACATCCTCAATTCTGACGTTGGCTTCTTAAGCTGATGTTAGCAGTGCAGCACTTACGCTTATTGACGTAGGTCCGATTTCTGTTGGACTTTTGTGTCTAGAGGTTTGTGACATTGGTCACATCATTAGTTCAGACGTTGATTTTTTGAGCTGATGTCGGCAGCGTAGCATTTACGCTGTCCGGCGTGGGTCCAAGCTGTGTGAGACCTTTGTGTCCAAAATTTTGTGACCTTGGTTACATCCTCAGTTCGGACGTTGGCTTCTTGAGCAAATGTTGGCTGCGCAGCATTTATGCTGTTTGGCTTGGGTCCGAGCTGTGTGGGACCTTTGTGTCCAGAGGTTCTTGACCTTGGTCACATCCTTAATTCGGACGTTGACTTCTTGAGCTAATGTTGGCAGCGCAGCAATTACGATGTCTGGCGTGGATCCGAGCTGTATGGGACCTTTGTGTCCAAAGATTCGTGACCTTGGTCACATCCTCAGTTCGGACGTTGGCTTCTTGAGCTGATATCGGTAGCACAGCATTTACGCTGTCCGGTGTGGGTCCGAACTGTGTGGGACCTTTGTGTCCAGAGGTTTGTGACCTTGGTCACATCTTCAGTTCGGACGTTGGCTTCTTGAGCTGATGTTGGCAGCGCATCACTTACACTGATTGACGTGGGTCCAAGCTGTGTAGGACCTTTGTGTCCAAAGGTTTATGACCTTGGTCACATCCTCAGTTCGGACGTTGGTTAGATTTACTAACTTTGTAGCTATTCCAAGAGTGCGGGAACAGGAAGTCCTCTATGTTCTGGAGCTAATAAGTCCCATTATTCAAGACTGTGGTAATTTTTTAAGGACCATCCCAATTCTGGGCTCTACTTTGAAGGCTAGTGAGAAAGACGTCTCTCCTGTGCTAGAGTGGCAAGTTGTGCGATAAGACCAAAGTATATTCAAAAGTTCTTCTACCCAGGCACCATTGAGTTCATCTAATTGCATCTTCAGGGTGTGTTTGATGATTTTCATTTCCTCACCAAACGACCTCAACCTTGGCCAATGGTTCTACTTCCGCTCATTTGGTGAAGTAGTCAGCATTGACTATGGCGTATTTGGTCCCGTCTTTTCTCTTGGGCTTTGGATTGATTAGATCAATCCTCTATTTTGAAAAAAAGGCCATGGGCTAATGACTGAGGTCAGCTCTTCTGGGAGAGATTTGGTGATGGGGTCAAACCTCTGGCACTTGTCGCATTTTTGGACAAATGTCGCATTTTTGGACAAACTCGATAGAGTCCTTATTTAGTGATGGCCAAAAGAATTCCTACCTCAAAGTTTTAAGTGCTAGTGATTGTCCCCCAACGTGATTGCTACATACTCCTTCATGAACTTTGCTGAGGGCATATTTGCGCTTCGTCTTCCCTTAAACATTTGAGTAGTAGAAGTGAAAAGCTTCTTTTGAATAGGATGTTGTCGATGATTTCCTAGTCTACGCACTATCTGGGGACACCCTACCATCTTTAAAAAATTGGACGATTTCGTCCATCCAGTTGGAGTTGACTTCTACGTGGTGAGCATGGGCTCAAGTTGGGTGATCATTGGATTGCTGATTCTTTTGATCGAGATGCTCTCTAGTTCTTCTTTTCCTTCACTGATAGTGAGTCAAGCTACGGCGTCAACGAGACTATTTTATGTCCTCAAAGTTCTCTTTTGCTTAGCCTCTAGCTCGACTAGGCGTTGGTTAGCCCGGCGATCTTCAGGTCGATTCCAGGCTGGCGACTTCTTGTGAGTTTGAGATGTATCTAGAGGTGGCTTGATTCTTTTCAAGCCATTCGATAACATGAGTTAGGTACTCCAACATTTGTAGGACTGCTTTCCTTACGGGGGCACATGTTGAAGCTGAGATTTCTCTGGGATGTCTTCGATGGTAGCTTGGTAGGAGATCAACATGTTGACTTCATTTTCTTCTGTGGTTGTGAGTTCTTGAGTCATGGCTATGACTCATGTTGAATGTGTTTTAGAGATAAAGTGTTTAGGTGTGGTAGGAGAGATTTACTTTGTGGAAATCAAATGCTAATATTTTTTGGTGAGCTTCTAGATTATGGAGAGCCTTTTTAGGGGGGAGCCCTCTTTCTAGCGCCAAACTGTTGACGTTGGAAAATGATGCTCACTTCCCAAGCCAAATTAATGTTAAGAATTTAGGTTGGACGTGGTCGAACTGAACTAGATACGAGAATTGTAACAGAAGACATGTTTGTAAGCTCTTTTCGAGTATGCTGTTTATTATTAGTCATTGAATGTCCAAACTATTGGACATTTATGTCTCCTATTTATAGGAAAATATGTGTTGATTACATGCATTTAATGCCAAGTTCAGCATTAAATGCTTACAAGACATCTTATTTTTGGACATTCAATGACTGATAATAAACAGCATACTTGAAAAGAGCTTACAAACATGTCTTCTATTACAATGCTCATATCTAGTTCAGTTCGACCGCGTCCAACCTAAATTCTTAACATTAAGTTGGCTTGGGAAGTGCAACATCATTTTCCAACGTCAACACAATTAATCTTGTAACTGACCAAATCCGTTCTCACAATTCAAAGAAAATATTTTCAAAAATCAGTAATTAAATATGATAAATGGAGATTTAGCATTTTCAATTTCTAAGGACTATATGTGGTTATAAATATTAAATTAGGGGTTCAATTATAACATTAACTCAAGGACAATTTAGAAAATATAAAATATTAATAAGGACATATTTGTCCAAAAATATTTCTCCCTTTACGCCCCTTTTAGATTAGTATAGATTAGTTGCTAATTATTTTTAGTAAACTTTATTACCATTGAATGAGTCAGCAATATGATAATTGTTGGTACTTTACTGAATGCTAATATGATAAAATACGAGACATTTTGATATAATGGAAGTACATGGATCAAACCAATTTATTATTTTTTCAAATCTCAAACAACATGTGTTTTCATGTTTATTAATTTATCTTATTACGATTTACATATTGTTATTCCAAATCAGTAATTTACAGTGTTATTACTCTTTGTTTCCATTTTGACTAATGTGCATTGTTTAATGTTATTGTGACTGAAAAGTGCTATTTTATCAAATCATATACAATGGATAATTTAATGATAAGAATAGTTTTATATACGACGTGAAATTTGTAAATTATGTATACTACTATTTGAAATTCACCATTTGATTGACATGAAATTGATTCAATTTATTTAAACATTGTTTATTTAATTTGAGATTAGTAGTAAATCCTTAGATAATTTCACACGCTAATCTAGCACGTTCTATTTATTTATTTATTTGCAGGAACGTGTATTTTATACATCCAACGAGTGCTACTTTGATATATTGATGATATAGAGACTTCATTTTTTAAATTTTAAATTTGAGATGATATGATGTGATAAAATACTTTAATTGAAAATGATTAAAAGATATTTTGAATGGTAACAATGCATAATTTTAATAGTCTAGTATAGTTCATATAATATTCTTCTTATTTAATATTTTTATAATTTTTTATTTTTGTCTAGTAAATTTCAAATTATATATATAATATAGTGTATTTTATGCGTTTGTTTGGTATGTCAATTTATTAATGTCGAAGGAATGTTCTTTTACCCGGTTAAATGCAATTCTTGAATTTATAAATGCCCTAACCAAATGTAATTATGATCTAAACTCTTTATATGTAGTAGTTGATTAAATTTCAGATTTAACACTTAAATTTTAGGTGTTTTATGATCTTTTAACGTATCAAGAATTTTGTTAGGAAATTAAAGCTTGCATGTTCAACGTTGTGATTTCGTGAAAATATCACATTTTTAAATTAGTATTGTTTGCATCAAAATGTCAAAATTTTTATGTAAGTGAAATGAGTTTTTCATTTTAGACATTTGTATCTAAGTGATATAAACTCCTTTCAGGGGCTTTGATCCAATGTCCACGGTGGGCCTTGATTTATAATGTCCACCGGAACACTTGTCATGTACTCATTGGATGAGTGTATAAGTGATATAAACTCCTTTCAGGGGTCTTGAACTAATGTCTACGGTAGACATTGTTATAATGTCCATCGGGACACTTGTCATAAATTCATTGGATCATCTAATGAGTATATGACAAGTGTTCCGATGGACATTATAACAATATTCACCATGAGCATTAAATCAAAACCGCTCCTTTTAGTATTAAAATATAGGCGATATTTTGATATTAATGTGGTGACGTAACTAAATGTTTGGCAATGTCTTTATTTTTTTGCGCTAGCTAATCGTTTCAGCCACTCAAGCGAAGAACCCCCAGCCTAAGTTTCGGGTTTCAAGTAGAGCCCTAGGTGTCATAGTGCAATGGATGATAGATATGGATGCGACAGTCATAATGATTCTGATTATTAAGGTTGAACCCCAACCTTGAGGGCCTCCACCGACCTTGTCCTAGGTCTTTTGTGGAGGAGGTAAATCGCAGGATGTGCTTCCAGGAGCCAGGGTGGAGAGCTTATGGATAGGCCTATGCTATTAACCATATGGTAACTTCCGCTTGCGACAAGGCACAAATCCAATATTTCAGGATTCGAATCCTACACCCCGCCGCGCTGAGCCCTATCCACCATCCCCTTTGCCACTGGAGATATGCCCTGGGGGCTTCTGATTATTAAGGTGATTGATCAGGTGGATGATATATAGAGATTTTTATAATTGATTGTAAAGAATCAGAAAATGATAGTATAATTGCGAAAAATCATGTCCATATAAGTGGCCTACATCGGGTGGCTTCCATGATTTTCTTGATGGATTGGTGGTTTTTATTCTCGGTACAAATGTAATCGAAAATTATAGACTACATATTTTGTACCCCTCGTTAAGTGTGGAGAAAATTCCTTGGAAGTGGATTTGGACGGTTTTGTATGATTGGAATAAACACTTTTAAAAATTTTATAATAACTTTTAAAAATTTTGACAAACGCCTAAATCAACTTTTAATTGTTTGAAAATTAAAAGTTGGGCTCTAAAATCAATCTCAAATAGGGCCTAAGATGCCCTAAAAATGAGAAATATTTTTGGATTATTCGACCCTTACAAATTTTTAAAAATTCCATATTCACCTTTAGTATTTATTAATGTATAATTATTTTTTAATATTTTATTTATTACTCTTTTATTGTACATCATTATTGTACATTAAATTTTCAACACTTTTATTAAATGTACGATTAAAATTTTAAACATTTAATCTATTGAATTAAATATAAAGATGAAACACTACAAGAAAATGTATCTATAGCGGCAACATTAATAGCGACAACGTGTTGTCACCTCTATTTGTTGTGCTCGATAGCAACGACAAAGAAGTGTTGTCGCTATAACTTAAAAATCTATACCGACGACCAAAGTGGTCTTTATAATAAATATGTCGTCGCAATTATTTTTAATATATAGCGACGACAAAAGAAGTCGTCGATAAATGCTTTTTAGATGGCGGGAAAAAATAGCACCAATTTATGATAGACAATAGTGACGACATATGTCGTCGCAATATATGTAGAAACGGTTTTTTAACTCACGTGATTCATGATTCTCCTCGTAATTCGAAATGAACTCTATTGAGACGACATATGTCGTCCCTATATACCTAACGCAATATTGGCGGGAAAATTGGCACCCATTTTTATGTATAGCAACGACATATTTAATCTATAGGGACGACATATGTCGCCGCTATAGAATCTCTTTTTTCAGCGCACCATCCCCGCATTTGTGTACTGTATGTTTGCAATATTTCCATTTCTGTCAGCATAAATATTTTCAAGTCCATCGTTTTTCTCCATAATCATCTTCTTTACATTTCATTTCTTCATCTCCATCTATTATCCTTACTGTATTTGTGAAAATATAATATTTTTCAAGTATGTATATTGATAAAAGTTGGACAACAATTAGAAATCACACAAAATCTGTAGATTTTCGGAAAGGTTTGAAAGCATTTATAAACATGGCGATGCCATACGTAAATGACAGGGGAATGATTAAATGTCCGTGCAAAAAAATATTTAAATAGTCTCACACATCCATTGGAAATTGTCAAGGTTCACATATTTCGTAATGGTTTTGAGGAGAGTTATGTAACTTGGATATATCATGGCGATCGAGACCGAGGTTTAGACTGCGAATGTGTATAGATAAAATGAGCGAGCTGGTGTGGAGGATGAGATGATGGATGTCATTGACGACGTAGTCGGTGATGAGCATGCTAGTACAAGCACTGATGGTTACTATGACGAATTGTTTGAGGCTCTGCATTCAGAACTATACCCGAGAGTTTCATTACTTTCGTCCCTTAATTTTTTGGCAAAGTTGATGCATACTAAGATTGTGAACCAATGGATAAACAAGTTTATCGATGATCTTTTGAAATTGTTGAAGTTAGCTTTCTCAAACATGAACCTAGTAGACTCTTACTGCGAAGCTAAGAAGATGATGACGAAGCTTGGTTTAGGTTACAAATTCATTCATACTTGCAAGAACGACTGTGCATTGTTTTGGGGTGAGCATACTGGTAAACAAACTTGTCTGATTTTTCAGGGATGTCGTTGGGTGCACACTTTTGGGAAAGTGAACGGAAAGAATGTCCCGCATAAGGTGTTGTGCTATTTTTCCTTGGCCCCCAAACTAAAACGTACGTTCGCGACGAAAGATACTGCAAAACTCATGCAGTGGCACAGTCTAAGAAGGTCTAGGGATGATGATGAAATGCAGCATCCCATTGACGGAAAGACATGGTGGGATTTTGACATGAAACATCCACTGTTCGCAAGTGAGATCCAGAATGTCAGGTTAGGTTTGGCCATAGACGGATTCAATCCATTCGGTGACATGAGTCTGGCGTACAGTATGTGGCTAGTAGTTGTAACAGTTTACAACTTGCCACCTTGGTTATGTATAAAGCCCGAATACCTTATTCTTACTCTGTTGATACCTGGTCCTAAAGCACCGAGTAAGGACATTGATGTATTCTTACGACCATTAGTGGACGAGTTGAAGGAATCGTGGGCCGATGGAATTGACAAGCATGACGCTAGAACCAATAACAGGTCGGTATTCAGAATGTGTATAGCGTTGTTGTGGACTATTAATGATTTTCCAGCGAGAAGTAGTTTGTCGGGTTGGAGCGGTCAGGGGTACATGGCATGTCCTATGTGCAACGAGGAGACTCCTTCAGTCCGTTTGATAGGTAAGACAACTTATGTGGGTCACTGTCGGTTCCTGCCGTCTAGACATCATTTTTTGAGCAATTTAGACTTCAACGGGAAGACTGGGAGATGACCACCTCTGCATCGGTTAACGCCTACAGACATTTTAGCACAGTTAAACCATGTGAGACATAGTATTCCATGAATGTACCCTAACTATGGGAGTGCTAGAAAGAGGAGAAGTGATAACGAGCTAAATTGGAAAAAAAAAAAACTAACATTTTCTATGAGTTACTGTATTGGTCTTCTATAGAGCTCAAACATAACATCGATGTCATGCACATAGAGAAGAATGTTTGTGACAGCTTGCTCAGCATAATTCTGGATGATCCATTCAAATCAAAGGACACAGTCAATACCAGGCATGATCTGATGCAATTAAGGATCAAAAGAGAGTTGCACTTGTATCAGAATGGGAATAAGTGTATGAAGCCTGCTGCATGTTACACCATGTCATCTGCAAATCGTCAGAAGTTTTGTAAATTCATCCGATTGATTAAGTTTCCAGATGGCTTTGCTTATAATCTTTGGAAGAATATTGCTTCTAATGACAGCCGCATTATTGGGTTGAAGTCACACGATTGCCATATGATCATGTAACGATTATTGCTAGTCGGATGTCGGTCGTTCTTGAATAAAACTATTTTCACTACAATTATTGAACTGTACACGTTCTTCAAGCAGCTTTGTGCAAGAACACTAAAGGTTAGTGACATGATGGCTTCACACGATCACCTGGTACTCATCCTCTGTAAGTTGGAACGAATCTTTCCATCAGCCTTCTTCTACATCATGATTCACCTCGTAATACATTTTCTAGAAGAGGCAATTCTTGGAGGTCCAGTGCACATGAGATGGATGTATCCATTCGAGCGATTACCTGAAGAAATTGAAGGACTACGTCAGAAATCAAGCTCAGCCCAATGGTTCAATAGTTGAAGGGTATGTTGTGGACGAGATATTGACTTTTTGTTCGAGGTACTTTAAGGACATAGGAACAAGGTTCAACCGACCAGGCAAAAATGATAATGCTAGTGTTCCACGAACATAACTTTCTATTTTTCAATCGCAGTATCGTCCAATTGGAAAGAAGTCACCTACGACATTTCCTACTCATGTTCGAAATCAGCGATATTTTACGTATTGAACAACTGTTCTGAAATTGAGCCATTTTTGCAGTAAGACATCGTTTTTAAATATTATTCATTTATCTCGAATGAACTTTTTCATGTTAAACGAACTAATTAGTTGATCTTATATGCTTTGTACATGGAACATAGGCAGGAGCTACTGAACAATGGCTATCCAAACATCGAACTAGTACATAGAAGAGTCTTTCACGTTTAGTTCTACATGAAGGTAAACGAACAACGATCGAATACATTTCAAATACGTTCACATTCTACATTTCAATAACATTGAATAATCCTCGTCATGCAGGTATATGCAATGAGCCAAAGCCACAGCCATCAAGTTTCTAATGAGTTGTTTTCGTTGGCCAATGGATGTTACCTGCAGATTATGTCCTACACGGCTTGTGTTGTAAAAGGAGTTCGCTTCCTGGCATATGATCATGATATTCAAAGAAAAACTCAGAACAGTGGTGTGTCCGTCCTAGGGACTGGGGGTGAGGTTTTCTACGGACAGCTCCAAGAGATACTGGAGCTATAGTTCATATTGGAACTTTCAATTTTTCTTTTCCGATGCAAATGGTTTAGGTGTGATGAGAGATGGATGGTAACTGATAATAACGTTACTAGTATTGACATCAGTGCAGAGGTGTTTAATGATGATCAGTTCATACTTGCTAGCCAAGCACAACAAGTGTTCTACATTGAAGATCATTTCCGTGGTCCGAACTGACGAGTAGTACAAGTAGTCCATCACAGGAGGTCGTGGGATATGATGGGATCTAACATCACAGAGATAGACCTGCTCCACAATTTAAACTCTTCTGGTTTATATTTGATCGTTGATCTTGTTAACATAGAGAACATATCTTTACACTGAGATGATAGTAATGCTGATGAGATAGGAGCATCGGTTATCAGGAGAGCCTCGTCTGATACTACAGGAGATACTTTGTTTATTAATGACGATGATGTGGAAGACGACACATATGATGAATACGAGGATGACGAAATATCGAGTGAAATCAATGAGGACGACAATAACTATGATGAGGATCAATCGTATCATGATAGTGAGTCAGATTGAAAGTTGTTGTGCGTCACTAAAATTTATGAAATTAATTTATTAAAATTTCGTTCTTGTTGTTGTTACTGTTTTCGGCTTGAATATTTTTCGTTCATACTATCATTACTATATGTCAAAACGCGAGTTTGGATGTAGTTCCAACATTTGTGGACTTAATATAGGACAAAAAAGACTACAATTGTACAAAAACATGGTAATGGAGACCTATATATCTAACTTCGTAAAATTTGAAGGACTTACGTTATAAATAAAAGAGGATGAAATTGAAATAATAAAGAAAATATAAGGACCAAAATGAAAAATATTTAAATTTGAAGGACCTAACTGTAAATAACCAACAGAGACGACATTTATAGCAACGACATGTCGTTGTTATATGCGTTAAAAAATTTGGCGTCACGTTTTTAGCGTGTGCACGAAAAAATTAAAAATTATGTCGCCGCTATACGTATAGCGATGACATATGTCATCGCTATAGACAAAACCCTTATTATACGCGTCTAATTTTCTTATTCTTCCCTATTTCTCATTTTCTCTGTATTCTCCATCTCTGCCCGATGAGTATCTTCAACTGTGGTCTCCTTCTTTACGCCAACGGTCACGCATCATTCCAGGTAATCTTCTCCAAGTCTCCTTCACCTGTGGACTGAATTATTTTGGTCGGATGAAAAGCATAAAATTTGGTCGGATGAATAATGCACACAAAAATTTCATCCTTGTTGAGATGAAAAGCATAAAACCATGTACTTGTACACTGATAATTTGTATAAAACCCCATTCAAGTAAACAGAAATTTGATTCCAGCCGCCAACGTCAAGCATAGGCTCCAATGCGATAGTATGGGAAGCCCAATCTTCGTTTATTTTGGTTGATTTTGATAATTATTTTGATTACAAAATGTTGATAATTACATGTTTTATTTTTACTTTCAGCATCATTTTTGTTCAAATTTTTGGCTTTAATTTGTTGGCAGTATGTTAATGAGGTTGTATTCGATTGATAATTACATGATTAATTCATTTTACTTTGGATGAAGGTTGAATGAGGTTGAATTTTGCAATCTGTGAATGAGGTGTTAAATGTGGATTTGTTTGATGAAATCAGTAAATTATGGGAGTTAAGAATCAATTTCATTAGGTAAAATGAAATATGGGGATCATTTTTGGTTGTTACTCAAAATGTAGGGACTTATTTGAAATAAAATAAGTGTACGGATAAATTCATCAGCAAAATAAAAGTTATTACAAATTTAACAAAAACTAAAAGTTTAGGAGACTTATTTGAAATAAAATAAGTGTAGGGACCAATACATCAATAAAATAAAAGTTATTAAAAATTTAACAAAAACTCAAATTTTAGGGGCTTATTTGAAATAAAATAAGTGTAGGGACCAATTCATCAACAAAATAAAAGTTATTACAAATTTAACAAAAACTCAAATTTTAGGGACTTATTTGAAATAAATAAGTTTAGGTACAAATTCATCAGCAAAATAAAAGTTATTACAAATTTAACAAAAACTAAAAGTTTAGGGACTTATTCAAAATAAAATAAGCGTAGGGACCAATTTATTAATAAAATAAAAGTTATTACAAATTTAACAAAAACTCAAATTTTAGGGACTTATTTGAAATAAAATAAGTTTAGGGACACATTCATCAGCAAAATAAAAGTTATTAAAAATTTAACAAAAACGAAAAGTTTAGGGACTTATTTGAAATAAACAAAGCTAGGGACCAATTAAGCAGTAATATAAAAGTTAATGATCAATTTCACAAAAACACAAAGTGTAGTTGATTATTTGAAATAAAACTGAGTTTAAGGACAAATTTCACTAAGTGTAGGGACATTTTCTGTACTAATTGATGTTCGTTGTTGTCATGTGTTAGTATGGCTGACGCGATGTCGCATGGAGGTGATGGTGCAAGCGATCCTCCACATCAACCACCTTGCCAGTTCGATTCGACCTACGAGTCTAGTAAAAATTTTCGTTAAAACCAAATTTTTTGGTATGATAATTTGGTATGATACGGTTCGTATTTGTTCTTTTTTAGCGCCCTCGTCTAAGCGACGGGGTATCTCTCGAGGCATTAACCTCAAGAAGGTTTGGCAGGCCAACGGGAAGAGGCCACTTCCTATCGCGTTCGATAACGTTGAACATAAAATGCAGCCGATCAGAAATAAAGCGAAGTATTTCACGCCCTTGATTGGGAACCAAGTGAGGTTCACCATACCTCCTTACTACCCTTCATGGACAGAGGTTCGAGTGGAGCAGGGGGCACGGTTATGTTGCATCATCGAGGTATTGACTTACAGTAGTTTTTACATTAGCGCATTCTATAAATAATTGTTCCATGTAATATACATTAACGAAAATTTTTCCTATGTTGCAGAGCTACTTTGATCTTCAAGGCGATCGGTCGCCCGACGAGTACCAGGCGGTCTGTGCCGCTGTAGATCATCTGGAGGCCGATCGTTTTTGAGATTACAAATTCAAGGTGCTTAATCACTTGAAAGCGCACGGACCGAGCCGTCCATACGGCGAGATGTCTGTCGATGACTAGCAGAAGTGCATTGACTTCTTCACAGTCCTACTTTCGTAGTACGTATTGTTTATTTACTTTTTACGTTTTTATGTTAATATTTTAATAACTATAAAGTTTTATGCTAATCAATTATTTTTTATATCTTCAGGAATAGTCCACAAAAAATAAGGTCAATCGGGATAAAGCTAAATACCCGAGCGTGCAGGGGTTGAAGAGCTTATCTACCACGCGTTACGATGAGGTACAAATAAATTTTTTAATATTATTATAGAAATCTTCAGTGCATTACATAACCATGTTGTTTAACTAAATTTCAAGCTTAAATTGTTATAGCGGGACCCCGTGACCTTGCAGTGGTCGGGCATTATTAAGTCGTTCTGGACTTTTCACATCTTCCAGGATGGCAATTGGGTTAACCCGCAGGTAGCCTACGTGAGGATTTTTAAATGTTGTTAATTTAATTTTATCTAACATGATATTATTATTATTATTTTAATTTTTTTTTACTAAACATGATAAACTTGTTGAGATGAGGGAGACTCAACAGACACCGGTCGCCTACAGTAACACGTCGTTAGACGAGCGTGCCATTGTAAAGGAGGTTATCGGAGAACGACGAGGACACGTATGTGGGGTTGGACGGGTTCCGAAGGGCACCTCTCCCTCCCTAGATTCGATTGCTGCATCGAAGGCCCCACAAGAAACTTTCCACTAGTTCTTTGGAGACCCCCAGAATGACGATTCTCGATTTGCTATGTATGAGGCTCAGTTGCGCCGAATGTAGCGAGAAATTCAACTTCTAAAGAATAGCATACCGGGGGTTGTGCCAGAGGAGGACGGGGACGAGGGTTTGGGAGATCTATAGATTTTTAGAATTGTTTATATATTATTTAAAATATTAAAAAAAAAATTTAATTATAATGTTTGTATGTCGCCGCTAAAATAAAATAAATTAATTCACATTAGTACGCAAATAGCGACGACAATATCGTCGCTAATAAATATTGTATACAAAAGATAATAGTGACGACATTCACGTCGCTACTATTTCATATAACAGCAATGACTTTGACGACGTCTCTTTTTCTCTACTTTCGAGATATAGACCACGACAATGTTGCGACGAACTAGTCATCGCTATAGATTCAAATATATGTAGCAACGACATAGCGTCGTCGTTATTACTCTAGAAGCACTAATCTATTGTGGCGACATTCAACAACGACTTTGTTGTCTCTATACATATAAAGGGACGATAGTTGATCCTTCAGGGGCGACTTTTGTCGCCGTTATTGACCTCCTTTTTTGTAGTGAAAAGATGATCTCAAATTTTTTTTTTATGAAAGGAATGCGTAACGGGTTTCGATAAAAAAAATGAATGAGAAAAAGTTTTAACTTTGTTTATTATCGCATTAAAATTCAAATTATGGTTGTCAAAACTGAAATGGAGATAAAAAGATTATTTTTAATACATTAGATTACAATTATTATGAACATGTTTGGTTCAGTTTTTTTTTTTTTAAATTCTTTTTTTCTCGAATTCATTTTCAACCACATATTTTGTGGGACCTACAACTGTATCAACTTTTCAACCACACATTTTATTAATTTTTTTTCAAAATCTTTAAACATCACCAAACATATACTATAGTTTAGAACTAACGTGTGAAACTTTTTTCATTTTTAATTTAATTTAATTTAATTTTATTAATATATATAGAACATTCTTCTCATCTTATTTCTGTCCCTCAACAATATTCTCATAACATAGACAATCATTACAATTCTTTAATTTGTGTTTCTTACTTACATTTATAACGTTTTCATCTACGTTGTCAAATCAGACACGTCTAATAAAAAGATAACATACACAAAATATTGTTCAAAACTACTACACCAACAAATGTACACTATTATGTAGTCAATCATTATATTTTCTCACAATAAAATTAGTAATTATTAATTATATTCTTCGTAAAATGCAGCCCTAGAGATCATTAATTATATAAGATTTGATATCAAGGGTTGGTCAATTATCAAAGTTCAAATCACCAAAAGGACTTTACTGAGTTCAAGTTATTATTGGTATTATCAACATATAAAACTTATCTCTAATTGTAATTGTATTTCCATAAATGTAATTATCTTTTAATATTTATTTATTACTCTTTTATTGTTCATTATTATCGTAAATTAAATTTTTAACAATTTATTAAATGTACAATTAAAATTTTTAAACATTTAATATATTAAATTAAATATGAAGGTGAAAATATTATCTCTCTTTTTTTTTTGGCATTACGCAGATGAAAGAAATGATAAATAGATTTTAAAAAAATGAATGAGAAAATTGTAACTTTTCTTATTATCGCATTAAACTCAAAATCATGGTTGTCAAAACTGAAATAGGAATTAAAAGATTGTTTTTAATACAATATATTACAGTTATTATAGTTCACAACTAACATTTGAATTTTTTTTAATTTTTAATGTAATTTAATTTAACTAATAATTATATATATATATATATATATATATATATATATAGAGAGAGAGAGAGAGAGAGAGAGAGAGAGAGAGAGAGAGAGAGAAGGGGAGAGAGAGTTGTTTAGTTTTTGTTTTTTACTTATATTTATGTTGTTTTCATTTACATCATTAAATAAGACGTGTTTAACAAAAAGAGAACATACACTAAGAATATTGTTTACAATGAGTCACTACTCCAACAAATGTACAATATTATATAGTCAATCATTACATTCTTTCACAAAAAAATTAGTAAATATTAATTTTTTTCCCATAAAATACAACCATGAAGATTCCTATTAATACATCATTAATTCCATAAGATTTGTTATCAATGGTTCGTCAATCATCAAATCTCAAATCACCAAAAACTCTTTAATGGGTTCAAGTTACTATTCGTATTACCACTATATAAAAATCTTATTTGATTGCAATTGTATTTCTATGAATGTAAATAAAATATCAACATCGAATAATACAATACAACATGTTATCAAGAACCATATTTTTTTTATCTTTATTGCAAACATTTTAATTATTAACAATTAAAAAATATTTTTTTTTAAAATATTAAAAATTGACAATATGATTGCAAAAGCACGTGCAATGCACGCGTGTTTAACTAGTACATCTAAAAGTTACTATTCGTATTACCACTATATAAAAATCATATTTGATTGCAATTGTATTTCTATGAATATAAATAAAATATTAATATCGAACAATACAATACAACATTTTTATCAAGAACCATATTTTTTATCTTTATTGCAAATATTTTAATTATTAACAATTAAAAAATAATATTAAAAATTGACAGTATGATTGCAAAAGCACGTGTCTAACTAGTACATCTAAAAGTCTAGAAAAGAGAAAAATATTTTTGGACGAATACATCCTCATTAATATTTTATATTTCTTAAATTGTCCTTCAATTAATATTATAATTAAATTCTCAAATTAATATTTGTAACCACATTTAGTCTTTGAAAGTTGAAAATGCTAAATCACCATTTATTACATTTAATTACTTGATTTTGAAATATTTTTATCGAATTGTGACAATGAATTTGGTCAGTTACAAGATGAATAGTTATTTACGTTCCACCAACAATGTATTCAACTTATTTTAAGCTTAATTTGAAGTTTAAGGTTGATTCATTTGAATGTAATCATGTAGTTTGTGAAGTCCATAAAAAATTCATTGAATATTTGTGTGTTGTGAGTATGGTTTTGTTACTTCAATAATCATTTCTCAGTGCTCTATTTTTTATTTTATTTTTATTTTTAACTTCAATAATTAATATGGATCTCATTTCTATTATTCCTTTTTATATTTTTGAATTGAATTGTTATCTATTTTTAAACTAATTTTTCTTCACTATTTATGCTCTTGCATAAGTCGCTTAAATCGTTAGAATATTTAATTTTGGTAATATTAATTTACTTCTTCATTGCCATTTGGATAAGTTCACGCGAAGACATGTGGGCACTGAATTGTGCAAATAATAATGTTTAATTTTGTCAATTTTCTGAAGAAAATGTTATTTTGTTTTATTTTATATACTAATTGATAAATCTACCCACAATTGCTAACTTGAGGTACTACGAGCCCAAATTACATGTGACGTTTTGGGTTACAAAGATTTGTTATAAGTCATTTGCCATTTTATAAAGCAAGAAGATTCAATGGATTTGAGTGCTCAATATATTTAAGAACTTACGTACACTATCTTTGAATCTTTTTGTTTGCATTCTTTAATTGACATTATTTGACAATATTACAAATCTTGAACAATAGAGCTTCATGTTCTCACTGGTTACATAATTGTAAAAAGTACTTTATTTATTTTGTTATGCATATAAATTAAAATGAATGTATTGATTGGTAATTAAAATAAATATTAATCATTATCACATATGAACATGGCTAATTTGGCGATTGAATACTGTAACAAACGATATATTGCACCGTATTTTTAATGTTAGATTTTTATATGTTAATGCAGTATTAAATTGAATATAATATTTAAATTTTTGAATAGAAATTTAACTTACAATACCGTTACTAAATTACATGCAACGCACGTATTATATACTAGTTCCCTGAAATTCAACAAACTCATGAACTCACTAGAAGTAGCAAAACTACAACAAATTTTGAAACTTTAAGACCAAAAAGAAAATTTAAGAATAAAATAATTTAAAGTTTATACTATGATTTAATTAAGTTACAAGGTGCAGTCTATATAAGAATATCACAGCCAGGAATGGAGGTAGTGTTAGAAATATTGTTCAAAACGTATTGCGAGAATTGCTCGATATTAGAAAAAAAAACAAGCAGAAAACCAGCAGTTTTGGCACATCTTTGATCCAAGTGTTATGTCCCTTGATTTCGGGTGTATTTACACTATAAAACCAAAATCATCCCAAAATAATATCGAAGTGTTTAGACATCAAATTAATTTCATAAATTTCAGATTTTTCAAACATTCTTAGTTCCTTTTTTTTGGATTTCATAGAGTTAGTCCAATCCAATTTGAGGCTTGAAATCTACTAAAACTATTTGAGTGAAGACCCATTAGCATCTCATTATTAAGAGATGGTTCAAATATCATTTTTAGGACAACGTTCTACGTGCTTCAAGTTCCGTGTTTATTATTCTCTTTTGTGTTCTTCAAGTTAAAGTTGCAGCAAATGTTAACGTTTGTGTTTCATTCTCCTCTTCAAAGTAAATTTTCAACAATCTAAAAAAGATAATCATGACATCCGAAAATGAAACCACCATGACTACAATCAAAATGATGAATCAAGACTTAGTGAGGCTCGACCGGTTCGATGGAACAACTTTACTCATTGGAAAGACAAGTTTAAATTTCTTCTCACTGCTTTAAAATTTTATAGTTCTTGATCCAAATTAGACGGCATTTCCAGAATTGGCAGACACAGATTCAGATTCAATAAAGACGGAATGGAATGGATCATCTATATGATCTCTACACAAATACGACTTCAGCAAGAGAAATTTGGGAAGCACTTGAAAATAAATACAAAGTCAAGGAAGAAGGTATCAAGAAATTTTTAATTTCTAAGTATTTTGATTTCAAATTTCTTTTCATATATCGATATTACAACAAGTGCATGAGTTGCAAGTAATTGTCAACAAGATGAAAGCAGTGAAAATTGAACTTCTCGAATCTTTCCAAGTTGGGACTATTATTGCTAAATTACTAATGACGTGGAGAGGATATAGGAAGAAAATTCTTCATAATTCTGAAGACTTTTCATTGGAGCAAGTTCAAAAACATCTCCAAATTGAAGAAGAGTCAAGGGAACGAGATGGGAATAAAAATTCTCATATTAGCACTTCAAAACTTAATGCCGTGGAGAACACCAACAAATCAAACAAATCATTCAAGATAAAATATTTCAACAAGGATAATAACAAGTTCAAAAAGAAACCTAATGGAGATTGTTTTGTGTGTGAAAAACTCGGTCATTTTGTAAAAGATTGCCGGCATCGAAAACAAAGCAAGACCAAGGGCAAAGTGAATTTCATTGACACCAAAGACATTGTTGCTACTGTGAGCGAAATCAATGCTGTCAAAGAAAAAGTTATGGGATGGTAGTATGACATGTGCTACCGTTCATGTTTGCTATGATCGGTATTTTTTCAAAACCTATCAAAAGATCGGTGATGGAAAACAAATCTAAATGGAGAATGAAGGTCGTTCAAGCATCGTTGGCAAAGGAAACATTGAATTGTGTTTTACATCCGGAAAGAAGATAATTTTATCAAATGTATTACATGTTCTGGATATGAATAGGAACTTTGTTAGTGGAGATCTCTTGAGAAAACTAGGTGTCAATTCTATATTTGAGTCAGGAAAACTTGTATTATCCAGTAATAGGATTTTTGTTGGAAAAAACTATTCTACTAAAGGAATGGCCAAGATTTGTACTATTAACAACAATATCAATAAAACTATAAATTCCGCTTACTTGCTTATTTTTTTCTAAATTATGGCATGATAGATTTCATATATGTTATTCTACTTTAAATAGAATGATAAAAAGCGGCATGATTTCTTATGAATTAGACAAGCATGATAACTATGAATTATGTGTTAAATCAAAAATGGTTAGGAAGCCTATTAATAGTGTTGATAGATTCTCTAGTCTACTTGGATTAATTCATTTAGATATTGGTGAATTAATTGGTATGTTAACTAAAAGAGGTAATAAATATTTCATAACTTTTATAGATGATTTTTCTAGATTTTGTTATGTTTACTTGATGAAATTTAAAGACGAAGACTTTTAACATGTTTAAAGTTTTCAAAATCGAAGTAGAAAATCAATTAGAGAAAAAGATAAAAATTCTTAGAAGTGATAGAGGTGGAGAATACTTTTCTAATGAATTTAATATCTTTTGTGAATAACATGGTATAATACACCTATATAGTGCTCCTATAACTCTCGAACAAAATGGCTTGGCAGAAAGAAAGAATAGGACTTTGGTTGAAATGGTTAATGATATGTTATTGCATGCTAAATTATCTTATAATTTATTGGGTGGAGCTTGCTTGCTGCTTGTCATATTTGCAATAGAATTCCTACTAAGAAATTGAAGGTTTATCCTTAAGAATTGTGGAAAGAAAAAAACCAAACATTGGATATTTTAAAGTGTGGATGAGTCTTGCATATTAAAAGAACACCGATCCTAAAAAGACCAAGTTGGGTTCTAGAGGAATCAAGTATGCCTTTGTGGGATATGTTTTACTTAACCTAGAATTCAATGTTATTGTAAAATTCAGGGACTTGGAGTTCTTTGAAAATTCATTAAGTTTGGATGAAATTTTTCAAACTCAAACGAAAACTCAAGAGGGGATTCTGACTTCTATAGAACCATTAGAAACATTTTTTAAAAATGTTATTGAGTCTAGTGAACTTCGAAGAATTAAAAGAGTCCGTAAAGAAAAAGTACTAGGACCAGATGAGAGATTCTCAACGAATCATTCTATGCTTAGTAGAAGCAAATGAGAAAGACGTAGTAAAAACAATTCCATTTGTTCTTTAAGTCAAGAGTGATTCTAAAACTTATAAAGAGGCTATAGCTTCTAGAGATAGTATTTTTTATAAAGATGCTCTAAATGATGAGATGGATTCTATAATTTTAAACAATATTTGAGAAATTGCCAATTTACCAAAAGGTTCAAAACTATTGGTTGTAAGTGGGTATTTCAAAGAAAATATAATACCGATGGTTCAATGCAAACCTTTAAAGCAAGATTAGTTGCAAAAGGTTATCGACAAAAGGAAGAAATATACTATTTTGACACGTATGCACCTATAGCTAGAATTACAACTATTAGGATTCTATTTGCTTTAGCTTCCATTCATGATTTATGTATTCATCAAATAGATTTAAAAACTGTATTTTTAAATGAAGATTTAGATTAATATGTTTACATGGAACAACCATGCGGTTTTATACTGCCCGGTAATGAACATGAAGTATGTAAATTAATTAAATATTTATATGGTTTAAAATAAGCACCTAAAAAGTGGCATGAGAAATTTGACAATGCTATCAAATCTTTTGGTTTTGTGCACAACACGGTAGATAAATATTTGTATACTAAAACTTGTGATAGATATGTTATTTTTGTTTGCTTGTATATAGACAACATGTTGATTCTAAGTAATCATATGATTGGTGTTATAGAAACGAAGAGATTTCTATTTTCTACATTCAAAATGAAAGATCTTGGTCAAGTAAATACCATATTAGGTATCAAAGTGATTTAGAATAGTGGAGATTTTACCTTAACACAATCACATTATATTGAAGATGTGATAAATAAGTTCAAACATTTGAACGTAAAAGAGGCAAATACCTTGTTTGATCCTAGTATCAAACTTGTTTATAATGGTGGAAGGACTATTGCACAACTTGAATACGCAAGTGCAATTGGTAGTGTAATGTACGCGGTACAATGTACAAGACTAGACATTGTATTTGCAATAAGTAAACATAGTAGGCTTACAAATAACCCAAGTACTGAACATTGGAAAGTTATTGGTAGGGTTCTTGGTTATTTAAAGAGAACCAAAACCCTTGAACTCCAATATTCTAAGTTCCCAGCTATTTTAGAAGGATAAACTGATGCTGGTTGGATATCAAATGCAGGTGAAAGAAAATCTACTTTAGGTTGAGTGCTTACTCTTGGAGGAGGTGCCGTTTCTTGGAGATCTAAGAAACAAACTTGTATAACACTCCCAACTATAGAATCAGAGTTTGTTGCAATAGTAGAAATAACAAAATAAGCTGAGTGGTTTCAGGATCTTCTATATGAAATTTCATTGGATACGAAGAATGAATTTTCTATCTCAATACTATGTGATAGTCAAGCCACATTAGCTAGAGAATATAGTGATATTTATAATGGAAAGCTTAGACATATGAGTCTTAGACATGATTATGTAAGGAAATTAATTAAAAGTGGAATAATTTTCTTACATTTGTAAGATCGAGGGAGAATTTAGCTGATCCATTTACAAAGCCACTTATTAAAGAGAGTATGATGGGGTTGAAACTCCTAAATTAAATTCACCAATAACGGAAACCCTACTTGTCATTACGAAATGAGTAATTCACAAGTTCAAAAGGTAACAATAAGTTATTCGATAAGTGAATGATTAGCTGTATTTAAATAAATCAAACCATATCCTAATAATGTAAGTATTGATGTTATAGTTGGAGGGTTAAGTTAAAAACTTTTAATGAAATTCAGTATGTAATACAAGTGTCTTCATTGTAACAAAGACACTGTAAGAATTTGACATATATGAACTTTGAAGTGGTGCCGCTTCAAAGAAAGTTTGGAGTTACTTTATGAAAAGTTCATGAATCCAGTTAGCGCATGACCATTAATGCACTATGCAAACTTGTGCAGAACAAATTGAATGACAGTATTCATGTGTGTGACATTGCCGCTAATATCACAAGAAATAACGGAGCTAAGTCTACCCGGGATTTTGAAACTACTTTGCAAGGTTTACACTAAGATAAAGTTCAAATTGAAAGATACTTTATTTTAGGTATAAATACCGTTTTAAAATATGAGTTTAATATATTTTGAACAAGTGGGGGATTGCTAAAAATATTGTTCAAAACGTATTGTGGAAATTGCTGGACATTATAAAAAAAATTTGGGCAGCGGTCCAGCCGCAGCAAGCATGTCGTTGTTGGATCGCAGCAAGCAAAAAACGAGCAGTTGAGGCACCAAAAGGTGCCTCTTCAACTCAAGTATTGTATCCTTCAATTTTGGGTGTTTTATACTATAAAAACAAGTTGAATTTGATGAAAAAAATATACAATAAATCATCCCAAAACAATATCAAAGTGTTTAAACATCAAATTCAATTCATAAATCTTAGATTTTTCAGACATTCTTAGTTCCTTTTTCTGGATTTCATTAGTGCTAGTGCAATTCGGCTTGAGGCTTGAAATCTGCTAAAACTATTTGAGTAAAGACCCTTTAGCATCGCATTCTTTAAGATATGGTTCAAATATCGTTTTTAAGACAGCGTTTTACGCGCTTCAAGTTCCGTGTTTATTATTTTGGGTTCTTCAAGTTAAAGTTGTAGCAGATTTTGGCATTTGTGTTTCATTATCCTCTTCAAAGTAAGTTTTCAATAGGTGGGAAGTCCCTGGGGGACCCAGACCCCCAACTGCTAGGGAAAAATATTATTATTTTTAATTTTTTTAATTTATTAATATACAATTTAGTAGTAGACAACTATGGCTAAATATCAATTTAATGAAAGTTAATTGAACCTATTGGCACAATATCAATTTAGTAGAAGGCAATTGGACTGTTCGCCTAATAAAATTAAGAAAAAATTCAGAGCTGGTCATTGATCATGCACAATGGGCTCCGAAGTGATATGACCCAAACTTATTTCAATTAAAGTCATATTTCAATACTAAAAGACCAATGTGCCCCTACAATTGTAAAACTGCTAATTCTAATACAAAATTGTTTTGTTATGATACTATTTTACTTTTGATATTGTACACTAGTTTTCGTTACATTAGGGCATGTTTGGCCAGGTTTATTTTAAACTTTTTTTTTCTAAACTCATTTCTAACCACATATTTCATGGGGCTCACAAATTTTATAAACTTTTCAACCACACATTTTACCAACTATTTTCAAAATCTCAAAAAAAAAAAAAAAAATACTACTTTTAAACTCTACCAAATAAACATACATTCAAAATTAAATGTTTTATGGTTGAAGTAATGATATTGTTTCAAAATGCTCCATTAGTAGTACAATATCATTGATATTGTTTTCATTTAAAATATTTAATATTGTTTCAATTTATGATACGGCACTTCTATTGGGTTGTAGTTTGTAAGTGTGATACTGTTTTATTAAGATACTATCATATATGATACTAATATATTAAGATACTTTTATCTATGATACTGTTTTATTAATATTTTTATTATTATTATACTATTTTATTAATATACTATTTTATTTAGATAATGTGATATGGTTTTCTGTTAAAACATAATATTTGTGCTCATCTAAGCATGTGCTTAATAATAATGTGCTTCTAATACTGTTATATTTACTTAACTTGTTTGCGATATTTAATCATACGATATTGTTATCTATGATATTGTAATTATAATATTGATAAAAATGTGCTTATGATACTGTTTTCTATAATATTGTTTTATTAAGATAATTTTATTATGATATTGTTCTTTTGTTGGGTTGGAATTTTCAAAGTGTAATACTGTTTTTGCTTACAAAGATATTGATACTAATGTGCTTGTTATATTAATATAATAATATGCTTCTGATACTAAAATAGCAAGATATTTTTATTTGTGATATTGTTATATTAAGATGCTGAAATAATGTTCTTAATAAGATATTATAATTGATATTGTATAGCGATATACTATTCTTAATAAGATACCATTGATGATATTGTTTTATTAAAATACTGTTTTCTATTATACACTACCAAACAACACACATAAATGTGTCACAATAACATTCCAAAACACATAAAAATGTTGATGTATATGAAACAATGTTGCTTTCTTTTATTCGACCAAAAAATAATTACAAAACAATTGTGTTCCTCTATATAAAAAATAATAATATCTCCAATAAAAACAATACAATTCAAAAAAAATAAGAGAAATCATTCATAAAAATTGAATCCACGTACAACATAGCAGTCAATAAGCAATTGTTTTCAAAATTTTACAATCCAAGAACTGCCCAATACTTCTTATAATCATCGTCATTATCTAATAACAATAGCAAGCTGTTTAAGTTTAAAAATTTGTCTTTTACATGATTGTGATGGAAAAGAACAGTAAAAAATTGTGAATCTACTATTATCACTCACGAAAATAGTGAAAAGGGTTTGGGTGGCTAGCAGCGAGTCGTGAAATGTAGGCAATGAGGTGCAAAAGCCGGCATGAGGCGCGAGAGAATACGGTGCCCACGTGCGTTGCTGCTGAAGCTTAAATCAAGTTTTAATTCTAATTAATTAGGGCATGGATAACTACGGATTAATTGAAATATGACTGAAGTAGTATGATTTAATGACAATTTTGAAAAGTGTTTGACTTAATTTGGAGCAAGTCATCACGATTAGAGCTGGCAAATGAGCAAGGTCGGGATGGCCAGTCCAGTTTTGTGCGGACCAGAAATATGATTGCCCTGCCCGGCCCGGCCCAGCCCAGCCCAGCCCAGCCCATAGGGCCAACCGATCTTAATTTTTTTTCTTTTTTTTAAATAATTTTTTTATACAATCTAATACATTGCATCAAATACAATTTTAGATAAACTTAGACAATATATATCTTGAGATTTTTAAAGAAATTAATTTATAAAATTGGACTCTTATAAATATCAATTTTCTATCAAAATAATAATATTTTTTTAGTTAATTGTAAATTATTTCTTAACACATTTTTTTTAATTATAAATAGTAAAAGCATGCTAGTCTTATTGCTTTGAGATATAAGCATGTTCGGCTTAAATTAAAAAGTTTACTTATAAGTAAATTTAAAATAAATAATTTACTTGTCACACCAAATATAATTTGAATTGAAACTTGAATTAAACTAAATTTTAATTAAATCTAAACAATTTTATGTTGAAACTTGAGATTCTTGTACTAATGTTTCAAAAAAGACAAGTTAAGTTGGAGACTTGGGCTTAGGCCATTTTAGATTGATATTATTTGGATTATATATTGTGGCTATTCACAAAATGAGTGATTAGTATTAAGGAGCAAAAAAAAATTATGGGCTAGTCGGGACGGGCCGATTTTGCACCTCTACCTACGAGTGACTTATAGTCCATTTTCCTAAATTAATAATACAAAATTACAAATGATTGCACATTCCTCAATTCTAGTCCACCCATTTGAAATCTGAATATGACATTTAACCTCTCTATTTTCTACAATGAATAAAATAGAAGTTAGATTACGACAATCCAATATCTACAAATCTCCCCCAAATCACCTTCTATTAATTTCTGCCAAATTTTTAAACTCAATCTCTAAATTTTACCATAAAATCTTCAATTGCTAGACCACTAGAAAAATCAAGACGACGTATATGACTCTGAAGCATTAGACAAATTTCATGCTCTTCATTCCATTGGTATTTTCTTTAAAGTAGATGGAATACTGAAAAAAAGTTTTTTTTTTTAAATAAAAATTAATAGCACTTTGTTTGTGAATACATGTCGTGTTCAATAGATTATTTTTTTTTCCTTTTGAACTTGAGTGATGTTTAATTTCATTTGTGTACTGGGTGTTCTTGATTTTGGAAGGTAATTTTGTAGAAGAGAACGTGAACAATAAGAGTTTGAAATTTGTTTCTTTTGCGGGCTTATTTTAGACATTACATATTAGTAGTATAAGTCATATGTTTAGAAGAAAACACACATATTGATACAGAATCAGGGTAAAACAATGGTGTGAGTGAACTTGTTTATCTGTCTGTGTATAGTAGAGTGTATAAATAAAATAAAGTATAAGAACTTGTAAGGAACGCTTGTAATAAGATATAAGAAAATTTATATTAGAATTATGTTGTTTCAATTTTTTTTACATTTTAATTTGAGGATATCCCAACCCAAAATGTTTGGCTCTACAACTTATCACAGTTTCATTCATTCATTCTTAATTTGACCAAATATCTTTTTCATCAAAAATTTGGTCGAAAGTTTTTATACGAGACTCTTAAATAAGAAAGTGTGTTGCAAGTAATAACATATTTAATACATTTATTGTACCGAACATTATTAGTCTTTGTTTGGTTATACTTAATTTATAATCTAAGTTAGTTAAATTGGTCAAACGTATTTTTTATTCATATATTTTATAGAATTCACAACTTACTATCCACTTATTATCTATACATTTTATAAGATTCATAATTTATAAATACTTAAAATAAATAAATTCAATTTCATCAAACATGCACTTAAATAGCTGACAAATTATATCCTGTCCCTTGATCGAGTTTGGTATCACATGGAAGGTCTTTTCATTGCAAATATAGCAAGGGACAAAATTTCAAGTGTTGTGTTGAAAAAAAATCTCTAGCTAATAGCAGACGGCTATTAATTTCAATTGGGTCCACATGCCCACCTAACCATGCAACATTGGACCTCTTTTTCTTGTACTTTTCCACCATTTATGCTCAAAAAAACACATCCCCTGTGAACCGTTCAAACCACCGCCTCCTTCCTCAAAATCTTACGCATCTTATGGTCATATTAAGTAGTTGGCAAATTTAAAAATAAAATTAATTATAAAAGAATAGCAAATTTTAAAAAAAAGCAAAATTATAACTTCTCATAATCTACTTTTAACTTCTCTAATTATTTATCATAAAAATACTAATTCTAATATCATGAATAAAATTAATTTTCCTTTTGTCCTAAGTTTATTGTTGTTCTACAATAAAAAGTTTCATCTCTTATTCACACTAAAAAAATTCTTTTATTTTTCTTTTTTTCTTGGGCATTGACATATCAAATTTATTTTCCAATTCTATAAATTTTAAAATTTGATAAATATTAATTGTTTTTCATTCAAAATAATTATAGTAAATATATTGTCTCAAATAAATATTTATTAATATTATTGTTATAAAAGTAAAAATAATTTGTAACAATACTAATACATAATGAGATTATTATAATTCATGTTTATTTTAGTAATTGTATACAAAATAGAAATAACAAATTTTTTACCAAACGCCCAAATGTCGATTTTAAAACATATATCATTTTTAAAACAAAAGTTTATCAAACACTAAACTAATTTTTTCCGGCAATTCTAATTCCTTTTTAAGCACAACTACAACAATTTCTTTTAAAATCATAGTAATATTAATTGAAGCTTAAGATTGTGTTCGACTATATTTAAAAGTTATTTTTTTTGAAAAGTAAATTTAGATTTTCTTTTTAGTAGAAAAAATAACTTTAAAAGTAATTTTTGACAAAATATGTAGCTTAAATATTTACAGCATATGTATTTGTTAGTTCCTGGATTTGGCAAAGATTCCATGTCAGCAAACGAGACCAATAAGTACCTCCATGGCACTCGCTCATGCCACATGTAGCAACTAGAACCCTATTTTACCCTGAGAGGTCCTCGTCCTTCAATATTCTGACTAATGAGTCCCTCGTGTCCCACGAAGTTTTCTCTAGGCAATCTCATATCGTAGACAACCAGAGAAGTACTTTGGGGAAAGGATTGTCTCTGATAGAAGAGAATAACTCACGCAAGAAAACTTTATGTCAATCTCCTAAAAATCAATAGTGCAATCTTATAGATTGATTAGGATTAAGGCCAAATCATGGAGATTGCAATAACTATGGGATCGGCCTTATCCTCATAAAGAGATAATACAATCAAATATCTAATTGATTGTCTCCCTAAATTAACTAGAACTCTTCCCTTATAAATATCTATTCATTATTCATTCTAAGGTACACATTAACCATTCACTAAACTCTAATCAAATTTGTGTCTACTTATCTCACCCACACACATATTTTCACCCTCATATACTTTGATACCGACAGTTGACTTGAACGTCGAAGTGCTAACGGTCATCGGCCCATTTTTTCTCGATGATCTTGATGTCTAGCATTTGTTCAAGTGTGCAGGTAATATACAAAGTGACAAAAGAGTAATTGGACATCTGTTGACACGTGATAGTACATATTTCGAGGTCAATAATATTTATATAATGTTCTCTATATTAATTTTCTTCATCTAAAATGTTGACCATTTTAAATGAAGAACTTATTATTTATATTTTAGTTTCAACATGTCACACTCGCCAACGGTATTCATAATACGTAAAATTTTCATAAGTTGGTGATAAAGAAAATTGAATTCAAGACTTTTGCATAATTCAATACCCTATTGAATCGTAGTATAATTTAAATTAGTTAAATATGTCAAATATATTTTTTATCCATATATTTTGTAGGATTCACGACTTACTATTTATTTATTATCCACATATTCCATAAATCCTACAACTTAGAAGTATTTAAAAAATAATTTCAATATTGTAAAACATGCACTTAATAAAAGTACTTAAAAGTAAATGGTGAATTGAAAATATGACAACATTTGATATTTGTACATTTGTCATTTTTAAATGCAATATGTCAAATATACTCTTTGCAAAAATTGCTGTTTTTTCGTGTAGTTAAGATTTTACGGTAGTTGAGACTCATACAATAAATTTCAAAAGAAGTTATCAAAGCGGATCTTGTAATTACACGTGATAGTTTACCATACACACAAGATAATACAAAATAAATCGACAATTACTTTTGAAGAATTTTTATTTTATTTTTTTTTGTATTGAAAAATCGACAATTCACCAAGGTAATTGTCGAAAATTTGACATTTTCAAAACCAACAGTTAAAATTTGATATTTTGTCCAATTTTCTCTTAAAAACCAATCATATTCACTATCCAATTCAAGCCATTTTTATCTTTGTTCTTGAGTAAACAAGAACACGGCAAAATGCTGGAATCCAAATACCTATAGGAACTGTATGCCCTTGTTTGATTTAATTTAAAAAGTGAAAGTGAAAGTAAAAGTAAATAATTAATTTTAACTATATATTTTATAAAATTCATAATTTATCAATTTTTCAACTACATAATTTATTAATGTTTTATCAAAATTTGTTAAAATTTTTATCGACAATTTTGTCAAACCCTTTTCAAAAAACCACCAGATCCTACATTTAATGATCCATGTTTTCCACCCCCACCCCCACCCCACCCCCAACATATACGTCAGACACAAGTCACCCAAATTAATGTCTTTGTACACTAGTACCGCATTTATTCACACAACCTCAAGACACAAAACATTTCACCAACTTTTCAACATCAAATTTCATACCTTGGCACCCTACCCCCTCTCTCTCTGCATTGTCATCTTCAATTTTCTCTCTTCTCTATAACCTTGTTATCCTTCTGGGATGGCCAAAAAACCTCTTATAATACCCATATTTCTATTCTTTTTATTCATCTTTATGACTGATCATACTTCTGGTGCAAGACATTCAAAATTTCTAAAGATTAAACCTAAAATTCAGAATTCTCCCAACGAATTTTTTGGGTTTTTGCCGAAGGGAATGCCTATAACGCCATCGGGTCCTTCGAAGAGGCACAATGATATTGGGTTGATGGGCTCTCAAGAATTGCCTTGAAGATTTAAGCATGCATGCATAGATAAAACAAGTGTTAGTATTACTTGTTTCTTTGTGTGTTTGTTCCTCCCCTCCCCCCCTTGATGAGAACTAATTATATAACAAAAATTAGTTAGCTTCGACACATTACATCGAGGCAATTTTATGATACTTTATTTAATTTAGAAAAGAAAACAAATACAAAGAGAGTATATATTTTATAGAACCCGCGATTTTTATTATTTTTCCGGGTTCAATATTGTTTGGGTTTTTAGATTAGTCAATGTATTAACCATATATGTTGGTACGTTGATCAACTGGTGAAATTTATCGTACTTTTTCATAGTATGTTGATGCGCGAAAAATGTCAACTAGTATAGTCGATCAAGTAAGGGGGTTCCTCCTAGTCCAAGTAATGTTTCTAGTCAAATAAATTGTTTACATAAAAGAATTTATAGATTGGATAAATTGCTATTTCACTTGTATCTATGTGTGTTTTCATACACTTTTACTCTTTTAATCAAACTAGTTAGACACATGTGTGTTGTACGTTCTTTTGTAATCATATTGTCAATTTTTTATATTTTAATTGTTAATAATTAAAATGTTAAAGTAGTAATTGCAATAAATGTAAAAAGTAGGTTATTGATAACATGTTGTATTATATTGTTCGATGTTGATATTTTATTTACATTCATAGAATTACAATTGCAATCAAAGATGAGTTTTATATAGTGGTAATATAAATAGTAACTTGAACCCAGTGAAAAGCTTTTGGTGATTTGAGTTTTGAAGATTGACGAACTATTGATATCAAATCGTATAAAATTAATGTTGTATTAATAGAGATCTTTAGGGTTCTATTTTACGGGAAAAAAAATAATTATTAATTTTATTATGAGAGAATGTAATGATTGATTATATAATATTGTACATTTGTTGGAGTAGTACTCCATGTAAACAATATTCTTTGTGTATATTTTTTTTTTGTTAAGTACATCTGATTTGACGATGTAAATAAAAACAAAAAAATATAAATAAGAAACAAAAACTAAAGAAGTTCTCTCTCTCTCTCTCTCTCTCTCTCTCTCTCTCTCTCTATATATATATATATATATATATATATATATATATATATATATATATATATATATACACTAGTTATATGTACGTGCTATGCACGTAAGTTGTCTGTGATAATCTACTAATTAAAAGCGATTGTATTAATATAATTTTGATAGAATATAAATATTTTTTTGTACTTGTCAAATAATGAACTCATTAATTTTTGTAAAGTTATGTTGTTCCAATGGTGGAATTTTATTTCTAATTGTCTCATGCCTTTGCTAAGTTAAAAAATTCTAACTCTTTGTTTAATAATCTAATAAGCTTAATAATCAGTTCTCCAGAAGCAGCGACAAAAAATAATACAACTCTTCGCATTTTCAGTGAATCATCTTAGATATACACGCATGAACTCTCAAAGCTGCACAAAAATCCTCCATTTTTCCTTGTGAATAATTTTAAATATTAAAAAGTGAAAAAATATACAGAGAAAGAGGGTCATAATATAATTAATTTTTGTTTACACCTACTCTAATCAAATTTCAATTTATAACATTATTAGTAAGAATGTTATAATTAATAGTTATAAAAAATAAAATATGTTGTTGATTTTTTTCAGTGAAAAAAAAATTAGAAATGTAAAAGCTAACCATTAAAAAAAAAAAAAATTTCATGAACAGTAACTTTTTCGAGTTACTATTCAGCTCGAAAAAGTTTGTCCAGTTGAATAGTAACTCGACAAACTTTTTCGAATTTAAAAAAAAAAAAAAAAATTCATGAACAGTAACTTTTTCGAGTTACTATTCACCACAAAAAAGTTTGTCGAGTTGAATAGTAACTCGACAAACTTTTTCGAACTTTAAAAAAAAAAAAATTCATGAACAGTAACTTTTTCGAGTTACTATTCACCTCAAAAAAGTTTGTCGAGTTGAATAGTAACTCGACAAACTTTTTCGAATTTTTAAATAAAAAAAAAATATTTTCATGAACAGTAATTTTTTCGAGTTACTATTCATCTCGAAAAAGTTTGTCGAGTTGAATAGTAACTCGACAAACTTTTTCAAATTTTAAAATAATTTTTATTTTTTATTTTTTTAAATTCGAGTAACTCGACAAAATTTTTAAATTTAAATTTTTTTTTTTTAAATTCGAGTAACTCGACAAAAGTTAAAAAAAAATCTTTTTTTTTTTTTAAATTCGAGTAACTCGACCAAAATTAAATTTTTTTTTTTTTAAAATTCGAGTAACTTGATAAAAAATTTTTAAAATGTTTTTTTTAAATTCGAGTAACTCGACAAAATTTTTAAAAAAAAAAAGAATTTTTTTGTTTTTTTAAATTCGAGTAACTTGACAAGATTTAAAAATATATATATATTTTTTTTAAATTCGAGTAACTCTACAAAATTTAAAAAAAAAATGTTTTTATTTTTTTTGGCTAGTAACTCAACAAATTTAAAAAAAAAAAAAAATTTTTTTAACATCGAGTAACTCGACAAAATTTTAACAAAATTTTTTTTTTTTATTTTTTTGTCGAGTAACTCAACAAATTTAAATATATATATTTTTTAAATTCGAGGAACTCGACAAAATGTTAAAAAAAAAAATTATTTTTTTGTCGAATAACTCGAGAAATTTAAAAAAAAAATTTTTTTAAAATGTCAAAATAAAATTGGGCTACTTTTTAAAAGTTGTAGAACTTCATATACATTTTTATTTTATTTTGTTGTTATTTTTTTTCTTTTTATTATTTAAAGAAGTGGACAAAATAAAATTTGTAACGAAATTTAAAAGTCGGGGATGGCCAAAGCCAAAAAAAAAAGTTATGGATAAATTTGTTATAAAATGAAAAGAATGTGTACTAAAAGTGCAAATTACAAAAAAAAAATATTTAATGTTTCCCACTTTGTCGAGTTACTCGGCAAAGTGGAAAAATTAAAAACATTTTAATTTTTCCACTTTGCCGAGTAACTCGACAAAGTGGGATAAATTAAAAAAAAAATTTCCTCCACTTTGCCTACTCGGCATAGTGGGGAATTTTTTTTTTTTTTTTTTTTTTTTGTTTTTATATTTGTTATGAAAAAGTCCATCTACCAAAAAAAAATAAATAAAAATAAAAAATCTTAAACAGTAACTTTTCCATTGCACGTATGTGAGAAAAAAAAATTTCAAAACTTCATTTAGTCATGGATTAACAAAAATTCATTTGACATAGAAAACGATCACCGAAAAATATGAAATTTTCAGGGAACATAGAATACTCATGTAGCTACCATATATCAAAATTTGACAGTCCGACGGCATATTTCGGCTTACTAAAATGCTAACCGAAACATCCTAGTTAGTTTTTCAGATTTATGCTGTCACAGTTTACAAAATTGTCCATAAATTGAGTCATATAACATGAAATTATGTAAAACCAATGCCAATGGTTAGGTAACCCATAGGGCTATCGTCTCCAACTAGAATTATGTAAAAATACTTAATATATAAGGTGCAGTAAATGTTTGAGTTGGACAACAGAAACTGTATCTTAGAAAAACATGAAGTTTAGCAAAACCTTTCAAGTTCACATCATTAACGTGTAACCAAAACATGGGAATCCACTAAAACTACCACAAAACCAAGGTCCAAAAAATTTTAAGAAGATATTTACACTACTTAAAGTTTTTTGATTGGTTTATAATAGCGAATCCGGCACGCCGACGGCATAAATCCGAAAAACAGCCTATGAGGTTTCGCGGTAAGTATTTTAGTATGCCTAAACTTGCCGTCGGACTACTAATTTTTGGTATGTGGTAGCTACCTGAGTATTCTATGTCCCTTGAAAATTTCGTATTATTCGGTGATCGTTTTCTATGTCAAAAAATTTTTTGTTACTCCATGACCAGGTGAACAAAAATTTCAAAATAAAGGCACTGTTACAAAAATTTCTTCACCCGGTCATGGAGTAACAAAAATTTGTTTGACATAGAAAACGATAACCGAAAAATATAAAATTTTCAGGGAACATAGAATACTCATTTAACTACCACATATCAAAATTTGATAGTCCGACGGCATGTTTCGGCTTACTAAAATGCTCACCGAAACACCCTAGGCAGTTTCTCGAATTTATGCGGTCGCAGTTTACAAAATTGTCCATAACTTGAGTTATATAACATGAAATCATGTGAAACCAAAGCCAATGGTTAGGTAACCCATAGAGCTATCGTCTTCAACTGGAATTATGTAAAAATACTTAATATATAAGGTGCAACATATTTTTGAGTTGGTGAACAGAAAGACAATTTAGAGAAACAATTCACCCGGCCATGGAGTAAAAAAAATTTATTTGACATAGAAAACGATCACCGAACAATATGAAATTTTCAAGGAACGTAGAATACCCATGTAACTACCACATATAAAAATTTTATAGTCCGACGGCATGTTTCGGCATACTAAAATGATCACCAAAACATCTAAGTCAGTTTCTCGGATTCATATTGTCGCAGTTTACAAAAATATCCATACCTTGAGTTATACAACATGAAATTATGTGAAACCAAATCCAATGGTTAGGTAACCCATAGGGATATCGTCTCCAATTGGAATTATGTAAAAATACTTAATGTATAAAGTGCAGCAAATATTTATGTTGGACAAAAAAAACTGCAGTTTAGAGAAAATGAAATTTAGCAAAACCTTTAAGAATCGATTGTATTTCGTCATTTGTTCTCCATAGCAACTGGGGATAAAAAAGCACCAAATTTGATGACTTATTAAGGGAAAAATAAATATATATTGACTATAATATATAAGAAGTCAATAATTACGGCTAAAAGACACTAATATATGTATATTAAAACAAATAAAAGAAAAGAAAAGATGAAGAAGTCAAAAAATGCGGCCAAAGATATTAATTTAATATACAAAAAGTGTCAAAAGATTAGGACAAAATGGTGAGATTTGGACAAAATTAAGACTAATACAACATCAAAACGACGTCGCGTTGGTTGAAGGGTGAATAGTAAACAGGCCATAGACACTTATATTATAGTATATATATATATATATATATATTAATTAAATTAACAATTAACAAAGTTTCAAATGTTAGTTGTGAAGTATAATCACTGTAAACCAATGTATTAAAAAAATCTTTTCATCTCCATTTCAATTTTGACAATCATGATTTGAATTTTAATACAGTAATAAAAAAAAGTTACAATTTTTCCATTTATTTTTTTAAATCCATTTCTCATTTCTTTCATCTACGTAATGCTAAAAAAAAATTAATTGAGATCATCTTTTCACCTTCATATTTAATTTAATTTATTAAATGTTTACAAATTTTAATTGTACATTTAATAAATTGTTAAAATTTTAATGTACGATAATGATGAATAATAAAAGTATAATAAATACATATTAAAAAATAATTGCATTCATGTAAGTACAATTACAATCAGAGGTGAGTTTTATATGATGATAATATCAACAATAATTTGAACCCTGTGAAGACCATTTGGTGATTTAAACTTCGATAATTGACGAACCCTTGATAACAAATCTTATAGAATTAATGATCTCCAGGACTGTATTTTATAAAGAATAAAATTAATAATTACTAATTTTATTGTGAGAGAATGTAATAATTGACTACATAATATTGTGCATTTGTTGTAGTAGTTTCTTATGAATAATATTCTTTGTGTATGTTCTTTTTTTATTAGACGTGTATGATTTGGTGACGTAAATGAAAATGTCATAAATGTAAGTAAGAAACAAAAATTAAAGAAGTGTCAATGCTTACTTATGTTGTGAAAATATTGTTGAGGAACATAAGTAAGATGAGAACAACATTTCATATATATTAATAATATTAAATTAAATTAAAAATGAAAAAAATTTTACACGTTAGTTCTAAACTATAGTATATGTTTGGTGGGGTATAAAGATTTTGTAAAAATAATTAGTAATATGCGTTGTTGAAAAATTGATAAAAATTGTATGTCTCACAAAATATGTTGTTGAAAATGAGTTTGAGAAAAAAGAATTTAAAAAAAAACTGAACCAAACATGCTCATAATCACTGTAATCTAATGTATTAAAAATAATCTTTTTTATCTCTATTACAATTTTGACACCATGATTTGAATTTTAATGTGATAATAAACAAAGTTACAATCTTTCGTATTCATTTTTTTTTTTTTGTTAAAACTCGTTTCTCATTCTTTTCATCTACATAATGCAAAAATAAAATAAAATTTGAGATCATCTTTTCACCTTCATATTTAATTTAATAGATTAAATGTTTAAAAATTTTAATTGTACATTTAATAAATTTTTAAAAAAATTAATGTACAATAATGATGAACAATAAAAGAGTAATAAATAAAATATTAAAAAAATAATTATACATTAATTAATGAATACTAAGAGTGAATATGAAATTTTAAAATTTTTGTAAGGATAAAATAGTCTTAAAAAGTCTCTCTTTTAAAACCTTTTAGATGTAGTATATATTAGATATGAGAGGGTAAAATTGTCCAAAAATGTAATATATGAGGGTAAAATAATCATATTTTTATGATCGTAAATATATATTTAGGAATTACATAATCACCATAAGACCTTTTGTATTCCGCAGTTAAAAAAAACTAAAGATAAGTTGTCCAAAGACCACAAACAACCTCTTATTTTGTTCATTAATGGTGGAAAATAAAAGGTTTTTGGAATCATCATATGATCCTTTGTATTTCGCAGTGGAAAAAAAGTGAAGATAAATTGTCTAAAGGTTCCAAACAACTTATTTTGTTCAATAATGGTAGGAGATGAAATGGTTTTGGATTTTTTAATTTAATTGAGGGTAAAATAATCTGAAAGATGAAAGGGTTTTGAATTTTTAATTTAATATAGGAGGATAAAATAGTTCAAAGTTGTAATATATGAGGGTAAAATAGTCTAAAATTGTTTCTCCTTTTTAAAGCATTTTAGAATTAATATAGATTAATTAAAGATGTGTTACATTGTACTAATCTAGTAAATTAAAGATGCATTAATTTACTAAAAATTTATTGTGGATTTGTGTGTTTTCTTTAATTGCATACATGTATTTTACGGTTTTACTCAAAAGGAGTTTAATATATTCATTGAACCAATTAAAGTTATATGTACATTTCACCAATTAATATCATATACACCTCCAATTTCAAACCTTGGCAGCCTACCCCTCTCTCTACTTAATCATTTTCAATTTTGGGATGGCAAAAAAACCTCTTATAATGCCCATATTTCTATTCTTTTTATTTATCTTTATGGCCGATCATACTTCTAGTGCAAGGCATTCACAATTTCTAAAGATTAAGCCAAAAACTCGGAATTCTCCGAATGCATTTTTCGGGTTATTGTTGAAGGGAATGCCTATACCACCTTCGGGTCCTTCAAAAGGGCACCATGGTATTGGGTTGGAGTGGTCTCAAGGATTGCCTTGAAGATTTATGCGTGCATTTTTTATTTTTATTTTTATTCAACACACTATCACATCCTCAGTGTAGTTGTCAGGCCTCCACCAGAAAATGATGGGGGGTTCGGATACCCCAACTATATATATATAACTCATAAAAAATACATGGGATGGGGCATAAAACCTGACCTCCAATCATAAAAGCTAAAACAACCAAATAAATGAATAAATAATAAATAATAAATAATGAGGTACTACTTCCTAGATAAATAGTCCTAAAAAATTCTATAAATCCTTAACTGTAGAAAGTCTATGTCTATCAATCTGAACTAAGCAGCGGTAACGTCGTGGTAAGTCCTAAGCGTTGTATTCGAAATAGCAATAACAATCACAACTCTTTGAAGCAAGTAAGTCAACCACCTGGTTGCCATCGCGATAAATATAAGAAATAGTGTCACGGTCGAGGGCAAGGAGATGTCTGATGTGACGAAGAGTGGCCTGCATAGACCAATGTCCTCCACCTCTGGTGATGCAGTGAATGGCCAAAGTAGAGGCGAACTCAATCCATAAATCTAAGAGTACAATCTTCTGAGCAAGAATGATACCGTTAAGAATAGCCCTGAGCTCGGCCACCAGAATAGGACACTCGCCATATGAAGAGAAGAAGGCGCGAACATACTGACCTGATGAATCCCTAATAATCTCCCATCAACTTGCAAATCTATCTTTGACGCATCCATTAGTGTTGACCTTGTAAGATCCCACTGGTGGAGTACACCAATAAACCAAAATAGGAGGAGGAAGGTATGGAATAGTAAGAAAAATATTAAAAAGATGAACAATATCCATATCTCCTCGCCAATTTATAATCTGAAATAAACAGTCTGTATGTATTAATGAGATAGTATGATACACTCTCCAAATGATCCGTCTTGGCTCCATAGAGATATCCTAGTACTTCGCATCATTCTTCGCAGTCCAAATAAACCAAAGAATTAGAAAAGGAATAATCGTGCGAATATGACCCTGCCTGACAAACTGACCCGAGAAACACCAAGACTGAAAGCGATACTGAAAACCCTCCAACGGCTGAAGGGTTATATGAAAAATGTCAGAAACATGGCGCCAAACCTGGTCAACAATACAGCTATCAATAAATAAATGCTGAATAGTCTCAATAGCCGAGCAACAGTGACAGCGAGAAGCCATATGACTCCCAATCCACCTATGAATCACAACATCAACTGGGATAAGACCTTGCATAGTCTCCAACAGAAGAAAGAGACAGTGGTCGAGATAATAGAAGTCCAAATCATGTTGTATACAGCCTGAATTGTATGTCCCGTGTAAACTAGCTGCCATGCAGACTTAGTAGCAAATTTACTATCCGAAGTATCATTCCATATAATTTGATCGTGTACCTCAGCAGTGATAGGGATGCTTCCTATCTGCTCAGCAATAATATATGGTACTAGTCGAACAATGTTCCATCCAATATCATCAAATAAGTCTCCAACCTGGATAGAAGAATGTGGCAAGTGTGAGTGCTGTTCAGCTAATGTAGACTCGCCTATCCAGCAGTCATACCAAAAGAATATTTGCCCACGCCCTAATTGCCAAGCAATGTATGTCTCTGCCAGTGGGTCTATGTATTTCAACCTCTTCCATATAGCTGAAGCATAGTAAGAAATAGTAGCCAGTAACGGATGGGTACCCTGACAATACTTACTCAGTAAAAACTGAGCCCATAATGACCGCTAAGATCTAAATAACCACCAAAGCTTTATAGAGAATGTATCAACAAAATCCTACAGTCTCCTAAAGCTCAGTCCATCCTCATCAATAGGAACACAAAGGTCTTTCCATCTCTTCCAATGCAATCTGTGTACATGGTCTTTAGAGTCCTAGAGGAACTTAGCAAATATGCCATCTAACGTGTTCAAGATAGTCTTGGAAGGCTTCATAATTTGAAAGAGATAGAGAAGAATAGAGGATAACACTAATCGTATCAAAGTAATCCGTCATCCAAATGATAGGAGTCTCGAGGCCCAGGCAGAAATTTTACTCTGAACTTTCTGGACTAAGTTATCATACAAGAAGATCTTCCTGACTCTTTTAAATAAAAGAATACGAAGATAGGTGAATGGCTGCTGATGATGGCGAAATCCTATCAGATGCTCTAGCCTGTGTATCTGACTAGTAGAAAATCTCATAGGTAAGATAATCCCGCTTCTGTTCACCAACTGCCTAGAAGCCCTCTCATAGTACTCAATACACTGTAAAATTCGTCTAATAGACTGCATCTGGCCATTGATGAAAATAGTCATATCATCAGCACTGGACAAATGAGAGATGAGAGCATCACCCCTATGTCTGTATGCCATCGAAGGGATATGCTAATAGTGCTGAGTGAGTAGTCGTGAAAAATAATCTGCAACAATAATAAACAATGATGGAGATATGGGATCACCTTGTCTGAGACCCCGAGATGATGAGAAAAAACCACATGGCCTGTCATTAAGCAGGACCGAGAATCGACACTCTGAAATACACTTCCGTATTCGATCAATCCAAAGAGCATCGAATCTAAAACCTTTCAAAATAGATATCAAGAAGTCCCAATCCATGCGGTCATAAGCCTTAGCCATATCAAGCTTGAGGATAACATTACCCCCTCGCACTTTCGTATCAAGTGTATGTAGTAACTCCTGTTCAAAGAGGACATTATTCCTAATGAGCCGTCTCGAGATGAATCCGCTCTGAGGAGCTGAGATGATCTGAAGTAGTAAAGTACTCAGTTGCAAATTCATCAGCTTTGTAATCAACTTATTAAACACTGTACATAAGCTGATAGGACAAAACTCTGACCACCTACAGACATTATTCCACTTTGAAAGCAAGACAATAGAAATAGCTGCAAAACCCCTAGATAGGTGTCTCCCAGCAAAGAAGTCCAAAACTGTCTAAAACATATGATCTGATACTATGTCCCAAGAGACCTGAAGATTTATGCATGCATGAATTGTTAATTAGTATTACTTTTAACTGTATATGTTGATGTACTATAAACATATATGTTGGTATGCTGATTAACTAATAAAAAAAATTATCGAACATTTCCATAGTATGTTAATGCACTAAGAATCATCGATTAACTTAGAAAGATCGAGTAGTCAAGCAGCTATGCAGGTTCCTCGGAGTGGGCTAAAGTTTTCTAACTTGAGATTTGCATTATAATGTCATTGAGTCCTTCTTCTATATTTTCTTATTTATTATTTATGGAAAATAAATGCTTTATATGAAAGAATTTTATAGGTTGGGTTTGTTGAGTGTAATTTTTGTAAAGTGACTTCAAAGAAGTGTAGAAACAAGAAAACCATAAATAGATGAAATGCAAAGTCGAGACAAGTGTTGAACACTTTGTCCTTAAGTCGATTTTGCCTCGCAACGGTACCTACGGTTTATGGCAATCAACTCCCAAGATACAACGACCTCTACTTGTGTTTTTAGCACTTCAAAACACAAGCACAACGAACTAGAAATAGTTTTGTACTCCAAAAGATGAATATGAAATGGAAAAACCAGAATTTATGCAACAAATGCAAGAATTTTGTTCAAATGATGAAAATATGATTTGAATATGTTTGTATATCAATTCTGTACATTATAGGACGTCCAGAGAGTTCTTTTTATAGAAGATGAAGAGTTGGGAACGAAGTAGTGTGGAGCCAAATCGTGTAACACTTCAAAAGGACATGTCTGTTCGCGCTTAGACCTAGGGGTGGGCATGGGTTGGTTTGGTTCGGTTTTGGGCCCAAACCGAAACCGAACCGACCAATTCGGTTTGGCTATTATCTGAAACCGAACCAAACCGCCGCGTTGGATGAAACCGATCCAAACCAAACCGACCAATCTTGGTTCGGTTTGGTTCGGTTTGGGCGGTTTGGGCTTTAATGTTTTGGGCTTGTATACACAAAAAAAAAAAAATTTATAATTCTCATTTCAAATTTTCTTTACAACATGCAATATGTTATTAACAAAAATTTACAAAAAATTTAAATATAACTCCCATTTATAAAATAACCTATTATTTACAACCTATTTTTTGACATGTTATTTATAAAAATAACTCCCATTTCTCGGTTCGGTTTATTTGGCGGTTTGGTTCGGTTTTTTTGCCCAAATCGAAACCAAACCAAACCAAACCGAATATATTTTTTAAATTAGTAAACCAAACCAAACCAAACCGCCAGGGTGTGAAAAACTGAACCAAATCGACCCGATTCGGTTCGGTTCGGTCGGTTTGAGCGGTTTGGCGGTTTGGATGCCCACCCCTACTTAGACCCATGCGATCGCATGGTTTTAATATGCTGCGATCGCGATGTACACTTTTGAAGATAGAATTTAATCAAGGTTAACTATGCGATCGCATGGTAGGACCAAAAAATATTCTGCTTAAAAATTCAGCAAATTGCGATCGCATGATAAAATACTCATGCGATTGCATGGTCAAAAATTGACCCGATTTTGTCATTTTCCATAATTTTTCATTCATCCGATATTAGTTTCGAGATGTCAAATATATCCTTCAACACATGCAGAGAAATTTGGTTTCGAACTCCGCGACCAGATCAAGCAGGTCGATCCCCAATTCGACGTCCCGAAGCTGCGAAGTGACAAACTATTTTGCCTAAACGGATTGGGTCGGTCTGAATATTTTGGCCGAAGTTGACACGAAGTCACTTTAGTTGTTTTAAACACTTAGTCAATTTCTCGAATTTTAAACCAATTTCCAATATGGTTAATGGCTAATTCGTGCCTATCTATGTTGTTTTCTTTCTTATTTATTCCAATGGTTTTTAAGGCATTGTTTTGCATGAGTACACTTTTGTATCAAAAACAAATTATACTAAATATAAATAATATGATATAGTTTGCAAAATCTTCGAATTTCAAACATTTTTGCTTTATATATGCATATGTTAATTACATGTACTAGTAATATAAGATTTTAATTTATAATATATTGACCAGTTCAAAAGGGCAAGACTATTTTGTCCCAAGAAAACAGAAAACACATGTAGTTCCTATTACATGAGGAATTTTTTTTTCAAAATCCACTTGCTCCAAAATACCCTGGACCAATAGGGAATTTAAAAGTTCATTGGGAATATACGCTTTATGTATTGTTGTATTTGGTGGTCAGCAATCACGCTTTATGATTCAATTCTTGAACTAAATTGTGATGAATACACGTGGGCAATTGTGAGCGATTAGTGGTTAAAAAATGTTCTCTCTTCTATGATCATTTACAATTAGGGTATGTCTTTGTGTCGTTCTTCTCTGATCTTCATCTTGATAAGACTCTTAAGAACTGTATTTTAAGATAAGTTTGTCTCATTCTTGGTTTTGTGCGAGAACTCGTACTTTTGCCTGTACTAGTGAATTTGTGTGTAATTCTTAATCGATGTTCAACGGGAATTAGATGTTAGAAGCGGTTCCAAATCTCTGGAGCTCAAGATAAAAAATTCTTGTGTTCTTGTATATTTTATGTTTAGAATTAACTATTCTGACGCAGGTTAGGAACAAGTTTAGGCCAAATCTAGACAATCTAATCCAGGGCTTCTTCTCCATTTCATCCTTTAAACTCTGATTTGTATTTTATAAATGAAATTTCTATTCCAACATAAACAAAGTTCCCCGCGAATCACATTGAGGGGATTTTTTTGGTTCAGGCTAGACACACACACACACACACACATATATATATATATAAACAATATCTCTTGATCATTATCAAACCGACTGCAACATTATTAGGTTAAACAATCACTTGATTAGGTTCATTGTCGGCCAAACCGTTTAATTTCAAACATTCTACCAACTTTTGAAACGACTGTTAGACAATATTAATGTTTCGAAAGTGAGCAAGGATATAGCATATATAGTCAATGGTTGTTAAAAAATAATTGAAATTTGGTTTTTGTTGGAGGGAAATTCAAGATACCGTTGGAAATTTCCTGTTCGATTCCCACTAGTTCTAGTGAGGATCTAAGTTTGCCAACATTGTGTGAGGTTAGAGGTGGATCGACTTTTCCAGTTAGGGTCCGTTTGAGATTAATTTCGAAGTCCAACTTTTGATTGTCAAACAATAAGAAGTTGTTTTAGGCGTTTGATAAATTTTAAAAAAATAATTTTAAAATAATCTGTATCATATGGCAGCAAATTTTGAGAAGCAACAAAATGACAACTTTTCAGATTCTATTTTTAACTTTTCTATCTATCTATTATTAAAAAACCAATTTTGACTTTAATAAATTAAAGTAATTTTTATATGTCACAGATTTATAAGTATTCTAATTATAATCAATGTTAAAAAAAAACGTAAAGCGTAGCTAGGTGTGTAGACCAGATTTCAAGTTTTTCGAGCTATGGCGAGACCTAGACAAAAGTGAGACAAGAGAAATGCGAGAATTAAGCGTGAGGCGTAGCTAAGCATAGAGGTGCTCATTAAGCTTAGACGGATTTTTTAGAACAGTGATTATATACATCTCTACAAATAATTTAAATTTAAATTAAATTAAATTTTGTACAATATTAGTATGCTTTTATTTTTTAATGTTTTAAAATTTTAAAATTTAATAGATATATATTATTTTTATTTTAAAATAATTATGGTAAATATATTGTCTTGAAAAAATACTTGGTAATATTAAATATTGTTATAGAAGTAAAAATAAATTTTACAATATTACTCATTATAATAATTATACAAAATAATATTATTATAATCAATGTCTATTTAAATAATTTTACAGAATCACAACAATAAATCACTTTTGTTACCAAACGCTTAAATACTGATTTTGAAAAATACATCAATTATGAAACAATAGTTTACCAAACACTTGTCTGATTCTTTCTACAGTTGATTCTTTCTACAACGGAGCAAAAACTGATTCTTTTAAAAGCACAACAATACCAAACTAGGTCTAAAAAGAGATGGCTGAAGAGCTAACCTCTACCAATTTCACAGCTGCTGAAAAGAAGCTAACAGCAGCCTCAACTCTAATAATCAAGTTAGTTGTTTGCTTTTGAAACATTTTTTACCGAACAACGGTTTTGAAGAGCAATGACGCAGCGGAAGAAATTTAACCATAAACCTAACTGTAATAAATTTATAAAACAAATATTAACAAGTAAAAACAAAAAAAAAAAAGTGAATGTCGCGGAAATAAGATAAGAAGAAAAGCTTTTTAAAAAAAAAACACAGGGTAAGAAAATGGGATTTTTTTTATAAATAAGCCACTTTTTAAAAAGGTTTTGATCTACTCTCCATGGTGGAGAGTTCTTATAACTCCCACTGGATTAGTGTTCAGTGAGGATTGGACAAATAATTGACTTTTGATCCCCACCACTTTTACTTGTCTAATTTCCACTGGACACTTGTCCAATAGAAATTATAAGAACTCTCCATGGTGAGAAGTAGACCAAAACCCATTTTTTAAAATAATTCGAATTTAACAACTTGACAAACTTATTTTAAAAATACTACTTTCATAAAATTATATTAATTAATAAATTAAAATCAAATATATATCTTCACATGAATTCTAAAAAATTTGACCCAAATTTGCTTCTTAAGTCCTTAATTATTTGCACAATAAGTTCTTTATCTTTATAATATTTTCACTTTAGTCACTATACTTCATCTTTCATTTCAATTTCGTCCTCCTTTATTTTGAATACAAGTCCTCCAACTTTTAAATTTTTATAAATTGATCCTCATATTTATACTTTTATATCAATTTAGTCATTTATAGTATTACTATTTGATACATATATTATAAATGATAGTGTATCAATATTTAATACAAATGTTACAAATAATATTTTGTAACAATATATGTTACAAATTGAGAAGTAAAACATTAGTAATACAAAATATCAATTCATTTAATATGTGTTGTGTAAAATAATATAATATAATCTGTAACATATTCAATAATACAAAATATCATTTGTAACATCTATATCTAATATACAATATTATCTGTAACATACGTAATATCGGTAATACATAATATCAATTCATGTAACATGTGATGTGTAAAAATAATATAATATAATCTGTAACATATTCAGTGATACAAAATATCATTTGTAACATCTGTATTAAATAATGATACAAATGACTAAATTGACATAAAAGTATAAATATGAGGACCAACTTGCAAAAATTCAAAAGTTGAAGGACTAGAGTTGCAAATAAAAAAGACAAAATTGAAATAAAAGAAAAAGTATAAAGATTGAAGTGAAAATATTATAAAGATGAAGGACTTATTATGCAAATAATCAATGATTCAATCGACAAATTTGAGAATTGTTTCATTCATTTGATTTTAATTCATTATTTTATTAATTAATATAATATTAATTATATAATATTTTTGAAAAAAATAAACTAAGCTGTTAGATTTAGAATTATTTTAATATTGGTAAGTAGTAAGTATAATATCCACTAAGAAAATTGGGGAAAAGGCCAAAAACCGCCTTTGCTTCCTCGAATGGCAATGAGAACTACATATGATTACATGGAATTTTCTTAAACTTCCTTTTGTATTTAAATTTGCAAAGACGTGCACCTTCAGCCCCGTGCAGCCTATCCAGAAGCCGATGACCTGTATGATTCCCGAACATTGTATCTCTCATAAACTGTTTCTCGGTTCTCTGACCACCAAGTCTCCGCTTGGTGCTCCTTGAATCTTCTCCGGCTGCATATAACATCGGAAAGAAGAAAGATAGCATTAACACTTAATGTTCAAATCCTCTCCTAAATAACGGTTACTTAACCATCCATAAAATTCGGGGCAGACATAGCAAGTACATTTATAACTACTGGTTAATGGAAAAGTTGACAGTTTCTATCTAGTGGGGACCAATGTGCTTTATTTATGAAAGTTCGGGGTATGCAGCTACAAATTTCCATACTTAATATTGCAAGCTCTCATTTTTCAAGAACAATATCAAACAGCAATCAATGTTGATTAGAGCAAGAAATGACAATGACAATTACCTGAAACGCACACGTTTGAGATCTCTTGTCCCATCTGGAAGCGCTACAAGTGTTATATACACACCAGGTTCGTACTGTTCAATCCACTCAGTTCCAATTGGACTAGAATTACCAGCAACCACCGAGTTTCTAGATTTCAAGCCATTATCACCATCTTCATAAGGCACAGATTCTTTAGAGTCAACATCGTCGGGCACACTACTCATGTAACCCTGGACACTACGTCCATTAGAAAGTCGGACATTTGAGCCGCCATTCATTCCAATTGAGGTAGAAAGTCCGAGTTCCTGAGTACTAGAGTCATTTTTATTTCTCCCAATGTCATCCCTAAGCAATTCAGCAGGCCCCTGCATTCCGTTTATGGTAATGGAGTCAATTCCAGGGTGCGAGGCCACGCAAGGGCCGTTGATTGTATCAGATCTTGAATTCCTTTCTCCATCAGAGCCAGGATAGTCTGTGCTATGTGGTAGGTCAGCCAACTTGTTGTTATTAGGATTATATACCCCTGGTGGCAATCTCTCGGTGATATATTTGAGCTGGAAGAAGAGAATATGAGAGGGGCCAATCAAGGATATCTGCATCCCATAATTAAACCTTCCCCACATATTACCAATAATAACTCAATAAGAAATGGGCAAATGTCAGCCATTTTATTTGTGTTCAATTTCTTGAAGTTTTAATGCTAAGTATTAACCAAATGGCGTTATTATATTCTCAAACCTAGTGCCGTTCTTTAGCTAGCGACCTCATTTTCTTCATATTTATACGAGTGTAGACAAGTTGAATAAAATCCCTTCTTATATGAATTCCATGAAGTATAAATATCCAAAAATCATTTGATAACGCGAATAACTACCTTGAAAAGTTTCTTTTTATTTTGAGTGAGTGTACAGAGAGCTTTCGGAAGAAGCACATGCACAGACTCCAAAGAAAGAAATTTTCCAGGGTAATTATCCCTGAAAGAGGAAGACAAATACAAACGTAAAGCTGAACCTAACCTGTGCTGTGAGTGACTTTATCATTTCTTTTGCAGCTTTACATTTAGCAGATTCCTCTGCAGACAATGCTAATGCTTCCTGAGCTTTCTTCACTGATTTCTGGAGTTCCAATTCTTGCATATCACATCTATTTCTAAGGCTCTCAACCTAAATGAAGTTCATGATCAGGAAAAAAAAGTAAGCATGAAATATTCAGAAATTAAAGATGTAAAAGGAAAAAAAATATATATAGGAACTTTTGTATGTACTTGTGCAATCAATTTATGCACTTCCTGATTCAGAAATTCATTTGTCTTCTTCAAACTATCAGTATTTGTTTCGGAGAAAGAAAGTCCTGATGTTGTAGAGACCGTTGTTGCAAATCGCCGGGGGCTGGTTTTTCTTGAGAAGGGTGAAACAGACCTGGAACTGACAGCAGATGGTGTAAGAATTGGTTTTTGCACAGTTCGACGCACATCAACATCTGACATAACTGCATCTCTCAACTGTAACGAAGAAGGTAGTTGAGAGGAACGACCTGATGCGAATGTATTGGCTTTCTTTCCTTGCTTGGCCGCTTTTGCATCTAGTCGTTTAATCAAATCAAAATTGGACTGCGTTTCAGACTTGGCCGATTGTAGATCTGCCCTTTCAATTGCGTCCTTGCTTTCACCTGAAATGCGTGGTACAGCATCTCTCTGGCTACTGAGTTTAGCAAAACAGGAATCACAGACACGATACGGTTTGACCGGATTAGGTGCTAATGCTGCTCGCAACACTTTTCTTGAACTGCAAGCATGACAGTGTACTAGTCCACAATTGTAGCAATTATGCCTCTTTCTTGAGAAGCCAAAAGCCTGTCTACACGCTGAACACTGAGACTGATCAGCACCAGAAACCCGTTTTTGAAGACATATAGCGGCCGTGTAATTTGAACCACAAGCAATAAATTTAACATTTTTATCCTTTAAAGCCTCTACTAGTGATGGGATTTTCCGATCTTCTACATCTCCTTGGCCCAACCTCCCATTAGCCCCGTTACCCCATGTAAAGACCTCATTTTTGGATGTTAACACAGCCACATGATATGCACCACAAGCAATTTCTTCAACAGATTCATAAGCAAGATTGTCTTCTACCAAGCAAGGTAAGTTTCCATCAGACTGGGGATTTCCAAGCTGACCATAAACTGTACTTCCCATAGTGAAAACACGCCGAGATGTAGTAAGGCCAACTGTCAAATTATGACCACAGGCAATTTTGTGAAAATTGTAATTGATAAGTGCAGGCACACAAGTAGGTTTCAGTTGAGATTCCTTGTCACCATGACCAAGGCGGTTTCTATCACCATCACCCCAAGTGAAAAGTTTACCAGATGAAACACTTGCACTAGACTGTGTTACAATGACCTCAACCACAGCAGCCGTGTGCCAAACTCCGCATGCAACAGAAATTGTCCTCATTCCTGCCAGAGACTCTACCTCTCTCGGATACAAAATATTTTCTCTATTTCCATGGCCCAAAACACCAAAAGTTCCATCCCCAAATGTAAAGAGCTGACCGGTTGAGGATATCAAGGCAGTATGCCATGGACCACAAGTAACCATTGCAACGTGAAGTCTCTCAAGTGGACCCGAAATTCTCTTCGGTATCCAGTGACTGACATCAGTACCCTGACCCAAGAGCCCAGCATTGTATGTCCCATCACCCCATGTATAAAGTTCACCAGATGTTGTAACGGCACAAGTATGAAACTCTCCACATGCAACAAAATCAACATGGCAAAAAGATAAAGATTCCACTAGACGAGGTATGGTAACATCTTCCCTAACTCCATGGCCAAGCCGTCCACCAGATTCTTCACCCCAACTGAAGATTGCACCTTGCCTAGTAACTAGGGCAGCATGCCTGACCCCACAGGCTATACGATGTACATCCAGTACAACATTTGAATCTAGTGGCCTGGGAAGAAGCACATCAGCTCTTGTGCTCTCAAAACTTGAATTCTTCACTGGCCCAAACTTGACAGAATTGTCACATATAACCTCACCCCACATATAAACATCCCCCAAAGCATTGGGATCATCTGGGGCAGAACCTTGACTGGAAGTACTGAGGGCACTAGAAACACTAACCCGAAAAGCATCTGAACCAGATACTTTCAGCTGCATATTTGTCTGGCCCACATCTGCATGTGAACTTTCTGAATGCAACATAATCATTCGGGCAATAGCTATTGAAAGAAGTGTGTGCGCTCAAATTAACAGAAACCTCAGAACTCACAGAACTCTTACTTGGAGTATTGGATGTCAAATTCTGTTATCCTGGAAATATCATTAGGAACCCACAAGTTAAATGTGATGAAAATGTCTTCATTTCACCCAAACAATATCCAAATAAACATATTTTGATAGCACTGAGACGATATCCAGAGAATGCTTTGCACACTTCAAAAGACAAAATTAAGTACCGGAATGTAGAATTTATAACTCTTATAGTAGTGGATTACTGTTAGTCACAATTATATATTCAGCCAAACACGTGATCCACTGTAGAGATCGCTCTATTCCGGCTGTACACTAGCCACATCAAACAAACAAGAAGTGATTCATAGTTTGTTGCACCACCTTAAAAAGCTCAAGCTATTAGAGAGAAGAAACATTTATTCATTTAAATTTAGTCTTCGATACGTGCAAGATGGATTTATTTTTACATGGTATCAAAGCAGGGATCCTGGGTTCATCTCGCCATCACCAAAATACATAACATTATAATAAAAACTTGCAAGGAGCACACAGGTCTACCAGTTACATGACAAGGTATTAGAAGTAATCCAAACTAGAAATGACAAGAAGTGATTAGCTATCTGGTATGCAATGAAATAAAAGTAATCGAAAAAGCTTTTATACTAGTATACAAGTGTTGATGTCGTAAGACTAGATAATCATTGTTGTCCCAGATATAAGTGCGATCAACCATTGAAAACAGAAATTAAAGGTGAACACAGAGATTTTTCACCCAAAGAGTGCGGATGTTCAGGCAAAAGCCTACTCACCCCTTGAACATCCACAAAGTTAACGCTCTAAATCCACTAGCACAGCTAAAACATGTTACAAGTTTGTGAATACTCCAAGTATTTCACAAATACAGTTCAAAGAATCAACAAACAACCACTCACAACCCAGATTACCTAAATTATTGTTCACCAAGACCAGGATAAAACCATATCTCCCACATACGTGTTTCACTAAAAAAAAATCTCACAAAGAAATCAAAGAAGATGGAGAAATTTGTAAAGGGAGAAAATTCATGGAACACCTTGACTACGCACCAAGCATTGAGAGGTTTTTATATTGGCTTCACGTAACCCCCAATCCAACGGCCAATATCAGCATGTGTCACCGTCTCCTGAAATGTGCATTTCTTCAACAGAAATGCATCTTCAAAAGGGCGACTTCATGTTCTTGTAAATGGGCCACTCCACTTGGGAAATCATCATATGGCCATCCACCAATTCTTTTTGGGCCAACTTAATTGTTCCGGCCAAATGTAAAAGCAAAACCCAACATTCTCCACCTTGCTTACACTTGGGCCATACCAAAGTGGATTTTAGAGGTTATCACTAATTGCTTCACATGCTCATGTACCTGCAAATAATAACTTACCCACAATCAACATTAATGAGACTCAAACAGTCTCTAAACTTATTCCAAGGACGTATTTTGGTACCTAGGTCAGCAGGATTCATTTAGTAGAAATCTTACTCAATGATAATACCATTTTTAAGAACAACTCTTATAAAATGAAACTTAACATTGATATACTTAGTGCTATCATGAAAGACTGGATTTCTACTAAGATGAATGGCACTCTGAATGTCTGAGCATAACACAACATCATTGTCAATGAAATCTAATTCAGATAACAATTCTTTACGCCAAATACCCTCTTTAACTGCATTTGTTGCATTTATGTATTCACCTTCTGTAGATGATAATGCAACAAACTTCTAGCTAGGATTTCCAGCTCACACAAGTGTCATTCAATATTTCAATGCAAATAAATATACAGATGTGGATTTCCTATTGTCACTATTACCTACAAAGCCTCTTAGAACAACTCCCTCTTTGTTTTTCTTAATCATTAATCCTAAGTTTAATAAACATTTAAAGTATCTCATTAACCATTTCATTGCATCCCAATAACTCTCACCAAGATTGCCCGTGTACTTAAGACACTAATAACAAAAGCTAAGTCTGGTCTTGTACAAACCATAATATACATAACAGAGCCTATTGCATGCATTTGCATAAGGCACAATTTTCATCATATCTTGTTCTTCATTAGATTTGGGTGATTGCTCTGAAGACAGCTTAAAATAACTTGCCAAAGGTAGACTGACAGGCTTTGCGTCAAACATGGAGAACCTTTTAACTACTTTAGTGCATTTAATTATTTTCCTTTCATCAAATATTGATTATTATTTTTCCATCTGACTTTAGGTCTAGAATTGATGCTTTCTCGCATCCTTTCTGTATGTATATATGATATGGTGAAGTCAATAAACAATGAAAGATTTGCATAATTCCTTCAATTGATTATGGTATCAAAGCTTTTTTTCCAAGATCAATACCAATCCTAATCTCTATTCCCTCTCTCTACCTTGTCCTTTTTTCTAATCCCAACCTTGTGCAACCCTAACTATCTCTCGACCATGGAATGTCCTATTTCTGCTGCTTCATCTAAATCCAATGAAAATACTGTGGTAATAAACTCATGTAGTAACAATTATCCTCAAGTCAGTCAAAACCTAATATAACGCTCTCAATGCTTCAAGTCAAATTCCCTTCAAGCTTTCGAAAGGAGGAAGCTAGTCTTCTAGGAGGGCTTGAATCACTAATCTCCTATTTGGTTACGATTTGCTGGTATGTGTGGATGGAACTCTTCCTAGCCCATCAGCTATGATCATCAAGGAAGGTGAAACCACTCCATCTCTGAATCCAGAGTACAAGCTACGGAAGCTGCAAGGTCGACTTATACTTGTGGCGCTGCAGTCAACTGTGAATGGAACAATTGCTCCTACCATCAACAACTGTGAGACCTCGGTAGAGGCCTAGTCGAAACTCGCTGTGAGTTTTGCAAACAAGTCCAACACGCACATGTTGACGTTACTTTCCATACTGATGAAAACGACAAAGGAGGGGATGTATGTGGCCGAATACATGCAAAAAATCAAGAGTATCGTGGATGACTTGGCTCTAATGGGTCATCCATTAAGCAACAAAGAAGCGGTTGCTCATGCGCTCAATGGCCTCGAGAATGAATTCAAAGAACTTACAAAGACTACATTGTATGAAATTTTTTTGGATCAAGAGATGCTTCAGAAAAAGAAGAGAAACATGGCACAACCATTACTGCTCAATTTCATCAGAAAAACAACAACATAAGGGAGAAGTAGACAAGGAAATCGTTGGCAAGGGAATCAATACAAAGGGATTGGTGCAAATCCTAACAATAAGAATTTCCAAAATGGGTTCACCAATCAGCACGGGTACAAGACCTATCAAGGCCACAGCTTTTTCCATTTCAATCTGCCTCTCACCCAAACCAGTCTTCTCAAAATCAGTCCCAACAGTATTGGCAACCCAACTACAATGGTCTATCAAGAGTGGTGTACCAACTCAAAGGTGGGCCAATCCAAACCCAGACCAAGCTATCAGCCAAATTACCAACCGTATTGGCCGCAAGCCAATCTTATGTCCAATGATAGAGGCTTTGCCAACAACTGGGTAGCAGAATCTAGAAAAACTTATCATATTACCTCGGATCTAGAAAATCTATCTATGCCCTCTGATTATATCGGTAATGAAGATGCAATGGTAGGAAATGGTGATGGTGTCTCCATCTCTCATATTGGTTCTACTACTATTGATTCTAACATGTCCAATTTTAAACTTGATAATATCTTATGCGCTCACCCACATCACAAAAAATCTAATACACGTCTCTCAATTTTGCAAGCAAATAGTACCTCTATTGAATTTTTTCCAACTCATTTTCTTGTGAAGGGTTTGAGAACAGTATTGTCAACTCCATCTACCACCTCCAAACCGTCAAGTCTCTATGTCACCAACATGAACAGTCTGACATTTGGCATCGACGACTCGGTCATCCATCTCTGTCAATCCAACAAAAAATAATGACGAGTCAAGGTCTTCCCAACACCAAGATGTCTAAATTACCATCTCATTGTGATTCATGTCTTTGTAACAAGATACAAATTACCATTTGGTTAAGAAACCTTTTGAATTCTATATACTGATGTTTAGGGTCCTTCACTTGTTACCTCTGTTGACAAATTTCGTTATTATATAATCTTTGTTGATTAGTTCACCAAATACAAATGATTCTTTCTGTTAAAGTTCACTAAATTACCATTTCGCATTTTTCGGTTTTTTAAGTATAACTAGACCACGGGACTGGACGTGAGACCGTGCAAGAGCTGCACAAGGCCCCATAATTATAGGGCCCCATAGATATGTAATGGGTTATGTATGTATTTATATTTTTTGTTAATTTAAAGAAATTTGTTTAGAAAGAAATTTTTTATGTCAAGTTAAAGGGAACAAAATATAGCAGATAAAAAAAGACTATTTTCCAGTTCATCAAATATAGCTCATCTAAAAGTCTAAAACCTATATTTAAGAAAAAAGGAAAAAATTGGTAGATAGACACTAAAAAATAAAATCAAAGAGGACACTCTTTTAAATTTTGCATATGGTATTAAAAATCTCATGACCGGCTCTGTTGACCAGTTCCCAGTTTTTCCGATCAAACCGGCCACTCCGATCCGGTTTTCGAACAATGTTTTAAACTAAAATAAAGAAGTAAAAGACCACAATTTGTTTTCATAAGTGCATGTATTGTTTGATACACGGTATTTAATATACTAGACAATTTAACAAACACACACAAGAATTTATCCTCTTTTCTTCCACAACCGGTTGGCCAATTCTGTCGAATCTCCATACCAAAAATGCCACAAATGGAAATCCGGAAAGTCTTACATTATTAGCTACAAAAACAGTCTAACAAAAAGATCCCATTTCTAATCTTTGAATTGAACGCATATATACATTTTTATATAGAGAGAGACAATAGCTGGACAGATAGAGATAAAAGAGAGCACAGGTACCCGCTCGACTTCATCCCCACCACCCTACATTCATCATCATACGCCATCGCAACCTTACCATTCACGCCGCGCCTGTTGAATTCCCAAAATACTCTCCAGCATTCAACTAAACCCACTACCTTTCCATTCCCCCGGATCTGCAAAACTTGGCTGGAAAATGGAGTCGTAAAACTTCTGTTAAAGCCTAAATGTCAAAGTACGGACCTTAGTTTAGTGGCTGTTACAGTATAGTAGTGCTTGAATGTAAGACGAGTGATCGAACTGTTTTCTGTCGGTTAACAAACGTTTCTACCGGCGGCCAGAAGTGTTTTTCCGGCTCCAGCGACAATAGTAAAATAGAGAGAGAAAATAGAAAGAAATGGTAAAGAGAAAAGAGGAAGAAGGGGGGGGGGGGGGGGGGGGGGGGTTTGATGTACGGAGTCAAAAGAAGAAGAGAAAAGCAGAAATTCGCCTGAGAACGAGAAATATTATTAGATGTGACGTTTATATGGACCAACTAAAATTGTCTTTTTATGTTTATTTTAATTTGCTAAATAGCATTTAAAAAAAAATTAATTTAACATATTTGTGTGTAGTTATAAGTATTTGTAGTCAAATATAATTTTTATTCATATATTTTGTAATATTTATAATTTTTTATCTACATATTTCATTAAACTCACTATTTAATTATTTATAATCTAAAAAAAATTAGAACAAACGCTTAAATGAATAAATATTCTCCCTTTTGTTAAAAGAAAAAGTGAGAGGGTGTTTGATACTTTGATTTATCAAAGAATAAAAAAAATATAAATCTCACACTTTTTAGAAGAACATTAGCATGGGATGCTAATGTGGATTGTTTTATAAAATTTGTCACGTAAGCAAAGTTGACAATGTCTAAAGAAAATTTCCTCCAATATTATTTGATAAAGATTTTGTCAAATTGATATGGCTAAAAAAGATATCCTTTATAATTCTGTCTAAATTTAGAAATTCTTTTAGATCAGTAATTTATTTAATTCTATTTCTATTTTAGAACATTGAATTTTCTTTTTCTTTCTTTTTATTTTATTTATTTTTATTTTAAAATAAATAAAAAACACGTAGACAATAATATTGAGTTGTAGATACAACCTATTGAAGATCAATTATAAACTTAAATATCTACTCATTAGACTTCAACTTGTTTGTCACGTAAATTACAAAACATAGAAGATACTTGCATCCCGTAGTTTTCCCTTTCCTTGAAGGCTGTCCGGCTTTATCATTTTTTTAATTACAATAAATTAAATGTTTTTACAATAAATTTAGAGTTTAAGTACTTTTTTGTTTTTGTTTTTACCACTCTATTTCTTCATAAAATTACATTTAGGAAGATATTGTTCATGTAAATATGAGTTTTTTCAAGTTTACTCAAGACATGCTCAATAATTCAGTTATCTTTTTGTAATTTGTTCTCAATTAGCAGCAAGTCTACTTGGTCAAAAACTATTTCAATTTCTTTTATTTTATCTACTATAACATGACACTCATCGATTTAAAGTGTTTATTTTGATTGTATTCATCTCATATTCATTGTATAATTAATTGTCAATATTTAGTACTTCAAAGTATAGCATATCCAATAGTGTTATCTAAAACTTATCTTGTGAATTTAATTGTTAATGTTAATTAGATGTGGTAAAATGGATCGATCCAACAAATTACTCCAGATAACTCGAATTTCATTTCGCTCCGACCTATTTAAATCCGAGCCTATTTGGTCCAGCATGATTAGTCCTCCAGGACAATCGAACTAATGTCGGATTGGCCTAGTAATCTGACAGACTGGCCCAAAATCCCCACCCCGTCGAAATCCCCTTTATTTGGTCGCAAAACCACCACCAATGAGCATTTTTTTCTGGTTTCGTGACCAAACCGGGTGGAGAGAACCCCCTCTCCCGGTTTGGTTACAGGTGAGGTGGGAGTTGGGAGTTGGAATTGGTTGGAGAAGAAAATAATGCGCTTCTCTCTTTTTTTTTTTTTTTAATTGTTTTAAAAATATATAAAAGAAAATTAGAAAATTAAGCCTATACTGGCTCGATGGTCCCAAATTGGACTAGGTTGACACAACAAATTAATAGCCCGTGTAAAATCGGGTCATGATCAACTCAACCCAATTTTACGTTTAGCCTGTTCCATTCTAAGCCGATCCGTCCATTTGCTACCTCTAATGTTTAGTATGTATTCATCAACTCACTTTTGCTTTTTATTTAATCCGCTCTTATTATATATACTTGTCGAATTCACATTTCTTTTTAATAATCAAACGTAAATACACACAAATCTATATATTGGTGTTTGTTTGCTGTACTTAAATTATAATTTAAGTTAGTCAAATTGGTCAAACATATTTTTTATTCAAAATTTTTGTACAATTCACAACTTATTATTTACTTATTGTATAGGGTGTACATCTTATAAGTACTTAAAAAATAATTTTATTACTACAAACATGCACTTTGTATGATCATCAAATGTCACACTAGCCCACAACTTAAGCGTTTGTTTGGTTTAATTTAAAAAGTTATTAAAATATTGTGGTCAAAATCAATAATTATGTTTAATTATACATTTAATAGGATTTATAATTTTTATTAATTTTTTAACTACATATTTTTATCAAAATCTATTAAAATTTTTATCAAATTTTTTTGTCAAAATGTCCCTAAATTCCCGTTTATTATTAACACTAGTTAGACACGCGTGCGTTGCACGCGCTTTTACATTAATATTATCAAATTTTATTATTTCAATATTTTTATTTTTTAATTGTTTATATTTAAAAATGTTAAATTTGCAATTTAAAACAACATGCTTCTTGATACATACGCACAAAACAAGTATCATCAAACTTGTTATCTTTGCATAAAATAGAAATCAACCGGTGAAGGTTATATTTGCAGGGAAAATAACCAAGTATAAGCATATTTTCACATATCCTCGACGCATTAACATTTGATTGACTAGCACAAAACCAACTGCGAAGATTTTCGTACGAAATTTTAGAAGGTAAAAAATCTTTTTTTATGTATTGTATGTGAGAGTGATAATGCATCAAATAGCCTTCTAGCCTTAAAAAGTCTTTTCTTACACTTAAATACGATATTCAACATTTAAATAGTCTTCAGCAACATAGCTTTAAAATTTCATGACATGACTTCTATATAAATTGTAACATTCTTACATTAAATGTGTTGCTAAAGCTTCCTAATTAACCATTTAATTAACAAAAATTATTTTTGATTAATTATATTCAATTCATGAAATGAAAAGGTGTGGTAGATGTATAGGTGAAGAATTTCAAAGGTTTTAATTAATATTTAATTGAATCAATTTTAAAGACATTTTAAATTAATTAAGGGCAAATTGGGAAATCTAAAGTATGAGTAGGGATATTTTGGTCAAAAAATATTTTTCTCTTTTAAGACCTTTTAAATATAGTATAGATATAGATAAGTAAATCGGTTGTCTACCAAAACATTACCATCGTCATTATTCTTATTTTAATATGTTTAGTCCATAGGTTGGCTATTTGGATAATATTATCTATACAAGTCTATTGTTTGAGTTGAACGAAGATCATAATAACAACTTCAAATTTATTTTAATGTATGTTTAATAATTTTTTTAAAGATTATAATTAATGAATTTTACAAAAGTATAATTGAAAAGTAGATAAAAATTGTGAATTATACTTACTAACAATCTCAAACTTCATTTTAATATATTTAGATCATTTTTCAATTTGATTTGAAACACAACTATCTCAAATTATATTATTTGCATCGATACATTAATCCTCTAAAATTTATATATATTACAACGTACATTCATAAGCTTATCAATTTTCAAAATATTTTTACTAGGAGGATCTCCAACAATGTGAGATGTGACAAGTAAAATAGGAGATGAAAAGAAAGCATATCAAATGGAGTCGTGAATTGAGAAAATAGTGGTCCACATTTATAAGAGAGAAAATGTAAATAAATTATAAAAAGTTAAATAAAAGCAGCCATTTGATATAAAGATATTATAAAAAATTTAATAAAAAATATTTAACACAATGTCTAAATGTGAATGGTTTAATAAACATTCAATACTTTTTTTTTTTTTTTTGATGTATTGAAGGTGAAGTGGTGATAAGTGCGTTTTATGCACTTATTTTAGCATTTGAATTAATCTTTTATGTCGTCATATAGTTGATTTTCTACTTATCTAGTATATTATTGTTCTATTTCAGTTTTGGACGCGTTTGTAAACAATTGGAGAAGAATGGACGAAAAGAGCAATAATTTAGCGAAATCGACGAGTAAGTTGAGTTTTTGAAGTGAATATCAAGAGCCAAACATTTGAGGATGAGGAAGAAGAGAAAATCAATAAGTTTAAGGTGTTTTGGAGTGACAACGAAGAGTTTAATCAATGGATCAAATACCGGAAAGCCAAAGAACCGAATTGGGAAACTACCTACCGAAGCATGTGGAGAGATTAGAGTACAACTTTTGATATTAAAATCTCCACAAGGAAAATGATATACCATTGGAAAGATAATGGAATTATGAGTCCAACACTTTTTACGGATCTCAATTTGGAGTTTCCTACAAGAAGTTATGGCCGTTTGAAAATCAGCCGCCAGGAAAAATAAGCTGGGCGATCGCCCAGGATTATATTTGGGCGAGCGCCCAGTACAATTTTTCGCCAACAGAGAGCAAAAAACGTGCCTGGGCGATCGCCCGGGAATGGCCTGGGCGATCTCCCAGGCCAATTTGGTCTGATTTTGTATTTTTTTGATTTTCTTTCCTTTTTTTTAGTTCTAATTTCTTTTCCTAACTCTTGGCCCACGAAATTTGTAATCTTTTGAGATATTTTAGGGCACAACTAGGGTAGTATAAATATGAGTTATATTCTCATATCAAGTGTTGGATTTTTGGGGAGCAAATCAAGAGAAGACGGAAGAGAACAAGACCTCCTCGACTATCAAGACTTATTCGAAGATTTCTTCTCCTTCAATCCATGCCGGGTTTTATCAATTATTGTTTTTCTAGTTTAATTATGTTCTTCTAGTTTTCTTTAGCCAAGGTAGACGATGAAACCTTGTTTTAATTAAGTAATTATTTCATTATTCGTTTAATTCCTTTTTAGGGCTTTAACGTTCATGGTTCGTTCTTAACTAGATTAATTAAATAATAATTTCTTTCATCTTAAATATCATGTATTTTTGATAGTTAGATATTGGTTTAATTAATCCATGCTTGATGCTTAAATAAGTTTTATTAATTGCTTTTGATTTTTCATCTTCTTTTATTCTTATTGGGATACATAGAATGCTTAGGTAATCTTTGATTCTTTGTCTTCTTTCAATGGAATGTGATATGAAAAATGCTTAGGTAATTTATGTTTGAAGCATAAGGGGAGCCTATATTTGATTCTCTTCTTTTGGACTTAATTGATAAATCTTTAGGGACGACAATAGATTGATTTCGTGTTGTCGTATGTGTTTTCTTTGGGAATTAATGAATGATTAGATGATTGCTAAGTTAGACAATGGTGGATTCCGAAACCTTGGTGTTTTACACAACTTGAATTTTCAATCTCATTATTTTCGCATAATTAGTTATTCTTTAAATTAAATAATATCAACAAAACTCTTTTCGACTCAACTAGCCTAGAATAATAGTTAATTTTGATTAAATTACACCTTCCTCATAGCAGTCTCTGTGGGATCGACCTCGTTACTACTTATCTATATTCCAATAGATTCGTATACTTGCGAGTTAATTAAAATTTGACATCAAGTTTTTGGCGCCGTTGCCGGGGACTGCGTCTGAAGGTTAATTTAATCTTAGTTAATTTTATTCTCGACTAGTTATAATTTAGGATTTTATTTAATTTATTTAATTTTCGTTTTTATTTTTTAATTTTTTTTTTAAAAAAAAAATCAAAAAATCAAAAATCTTCATTGTGCATGCTTGGTCATAGATCTCTAGAACTTAAGCTAGAACATCTAGATAGTGAAATTGAAAGGACTTTTCACCAACAAAAACGAGCCACTAATCTAGATAAAATTGAAGAAACCGAAGCAATAGTAGCTATGGGGGATGAAATTGAGGAGAGACCTTTCAGGGACTATTTTAGTCCATTAGCTAATTTGAGCACCTCATGCATACAATACCCTCATGTCACAGCTAGGAATTTTGAGCTTAAACCGAGTGTGCTTAACTGTCTCCCATCTTTCTATGGTTTAGATAGTGAAGAACCTTATAATCATTTGACTGATTTCTATGCTGTATGTGAAACATTTAAATATGAGAATGTGTCTCCTGATAATGTTAAACTTCGTCTATTTCCCTTTTCTCTGAAAGATAGATCTAGATCTTGGTTTAATACATTGCCTGCAAATAGTATTACTTCTTGGGAACAAATGGTTGCTAAATTTTTGAACAAATACTTTCCTGTTCACAAAACTAATGCTATTCGCAGGGAAATTTCAGAGTTTGTGCAAAGAGACGATGAGCCATTCTATGAAACTTGGGAGAGATTCAACGGGCTTCTCATGAAATGTCCACACCACGGCTATGAAAAATGGCATTTATGCCAATACTTTTTGGAGGGATTGCTACCACATATTCAAGAGTGGTTGATGGCCACAAGTGGTGGAGAGCTGATGTCTAAAAATGCTACGGAGATTTGGAGCTTCTTTCAGAAACAGGCTGACAATTCACAACAGCGGAGCCGATCCTCTAGAACTGAACCTAAGAAAAGGAGTATCTATGAAATTCGCAGCAGTGAACCTAGCTCAGAAATCAAAGAAGTCAAATGCATGATAGAGGACATCTCTCGCAAATTGACCTCATTGACAGTCAATATTCCTACAGAACCAGAAGCAGGTGCTGAGCAAGCTAATGCCCTCAACATGATGAGGAAACCTCCTTACAATCCTTACTCCAATACCTATAACCCAGGTTGGAGGGACCACCCCAATTTCTCTTGGTCACAGGGGTTTCAACAGGATGATACAGCAGGTCAAGCCCCCCAGCAAGCTACTCAACAATTCAATCACAATTTTTCACAGCCAAAACCATGGGAGAAAGCAATTCATAACTTGACAAAAGCTACACAAGCTGCATTAGAGCATCAGAATCACACAATTACTGAGTTTAAGAATGAAGTACGCGCCAGCCAGAACTCTCAGGCACAATCCATCTCCAATCTTGAAAACATGATGGGACAACTTGCTTCATCTGTCCAACAGTTAGCAACAACCATTGAGAAAAGAAAGTTTCCTAGTCAGCCATTTCCTAATCCTAAAGGAATGCAACATGAAGAGGCTAAATCAATCATGACTTTGCGACGTGGAAAACTGTTTGACAACAAAGTGGACATCTCAAAGCAAACCACTTCTCAACCACTTTCTCCAGGTACTGTTCCAACTGATGATTCAATCCAAGAAGCTCCCAAAGAGGACAATGAGCCATCTTACATTCCAAAAGCCCCATATCCTCAGAAGCTCACACAGGTAAAGCAAGGTAATTCTATCAATGATATGATGGAAATCTTCAAGCAGGTAAGTGTAAATATTCCTTTACTTGATTCTATTAAGCAAGTACCTGCCTATGCTAAATTCTTGAAAGATCTATGTACAACTAAGAGACAACTACATATGCGCAAAAAGGTATTGTTAACTGAACAAGTCAGCTCTATAATTCAAAGCAACACTCCTCCGAAATTTAAAGATCCAGGTTATCCTACTATCGCATGCACCTTAGGAAACCATAAAATTGAGAAAGCTTTGCTAGATTTAGGAGCTAGTGTTAATCTTCTTCCTTATTCTGTGTATATGCAACTTGGACTAGGCGAGTTAAAACCAACATCTATGATTTTACAACTTGCTGATAGATCTGTGAAAGTACCCCGAGGAATTGTAGAGGATGTTTTGATACAGGTTGACAAGTTTTATTTTCCTGTTGATTTTGTTGTACTTGACACTCAACCAGTACGAGTCTCTACAAAACATATTCCTGTAATTTTTGGTCGTCCTTTTCTGGCAACATCTAATGCTATCATTAATTGCAGGAATGGAGTTATGCAACTATCCTTTGGCAACATGACAGTAGAACTGAATATTTTTAATGTCAACAGGCTGCCACATGATAATGAGGATGTTGCTGATATGGACATGATAGAAGCATTAGATGATGATTGTCTTGCTTATACTAATTGTGATGATGCGTTAAACATGTGCTTAACTCATTTGGGTTCTTATTTTGATGTTGATAGTGGTATAGAAGAGGTGAATATTTTGTTTGGATCCGCACCTGTCATGGGTACAACTGAATGGAAACAGACAATTGAGCCACTTCCAACAAGTGCCAAAGTCAATAGGTGCAAGCAAAGCAGGTCCTCCAAAGCATTATTCAGAGTGCCGTAAGGCAATCAGACAATAAGTCAAGCTAATGACTATAAATAAGCGCTTAATGGGAGGCAACCCATTTTCTTACCCTTTTATTTACTTGCGTTATATGTAGTAGTTTTAGATAGTTTAAATAATTTATTAGTTTTTATTTTATTGCACTTATTAGGTCTCACCTTGTCACGCGCAGGATGTCCCACTTTGCGAGCCGCTTGGATATTATGTAGGCAACCATCTTTTGACCAAGGGTCCCGGCACTACTTCTGAGTCCACTACATACTAGGCAGATCCTTCTTCTCCACATCTCTCTCTGGGAAGTAACTGATCTTTTCCCTCCTTCTCTTTGCTTTATTTTATGCTTACATTGAGGACAATGTAAGGTTTTTGTTTGGGGGTGGGTTATAAAGTATCATGTTACTTTAGTACTTTTGAATTTGCTTATCACTCTTGTCTCTATAACTGAAATACTTTTTGAAAAAAAAAATTGTTTAGTTGTCTTGTTACTGTTGAATATCTTGCCGTCAATGATGATATCTGTTCAAAATTGAGCACATTTTTAGTCGACTATTAGACAACACTTGAACTCATTCTTTTATCAGATTACTTATCTATGTTAGACCTGATTAAGGAAGCACATAGCCACTATTGACTTATCGTTTATTGGAGACATGACTTGAGTGTTTGTGTTGATATTATTGACTAAGTATCATGATAAAAAAATTCCATTCCTACATTCTTAGAGCTAGTGACTAAACTATTTTGAGAACAGTTTGGGGGTGTTAAAGTTACTACTTTTGTTCTAAGATTTTTGATGGTTTGGGTTTTCTGGGTCTCATCTTTGGTTGAATGGGTTATAGTCAAAGAATCTAAACTGAGCACTACTCGCAGCTGATAAATTTAAATGAAATATCTGACTCGAGCAATTAAGCCTGTAAGGGTATCTTAAAACCTGGTGCCCTATGGTCATCTGACTTGGGAGTCATCGGCCCAAAGCTCGCTACATGAGTCCTGGATCTAAAACAAGAAAAAGAAAAGAGAGCGACATTTATAAATTTACATCTTCACTCCTCTATTAGCCTGTGGGACTCGAGCAATTAAGTCTGCTAGGGTATTTTCAAACCTGGTGCCCTATGGTCATCTGACTTGGGAGTCATCGACCCAAAGCTCACTACAAGGGTCACACAGAAAGCTAGTGAAAGAGAAGTATTGCACAGGATGTAAGACTGTTAACATGAGTTGAATAAATAAACAGAGTAGAAGTGCTCAGGAAGGATTGCTAGATTAGAACCTTAGAGACTGAAGATGAGAATTTAGAAATCTCTCACCATCCTAATTCTTAGAATACAAGTGCTAAGTTTTACCACTTTTGTTGAAAAGAAAGAGTATTGTGATGATCAATAGAAATCAACTTCGCTAGAACACCTCGTGATTTGAGAGAAAAGCTTTAGAAGTGTGATAACTTACGAGAGGTGTAAGGAATAAATGACTACAAAGGGTTCGGGATTGCTAAAATGTCAACAACACAATATTGGTCATGGTCTAATACATGTATAAGTTCAATGTTTGGCTATTCACACACTCACACAAGGTCGAGCATCGGATAAGTGAAAATTTTTGTATTGTTGTTTGATATCTTTCTAAAAGTGTTACTTTATTTTCGAACTTGAGGCATATGGTAAGGAATTTAACATTGACAGATTTTCGTGGAATCAATTAGCTTAGTTGAAGTCTATTTTAGTTTTGTTTTTGTTCGAGGACGAACAAAGGTTTAGTTTGGGGGTGTTTGATAAGTGCGTTTTATGCACTTATTTTAGCATTTGAATTAATCTTTTATGTCGTCATATAGTTGATTTTCTACTTATCTAGTATATTATTGTTCTATTTCAGTTTTGGACGCGTTTGTAAACAATTGGAGAAGAATGGACGAAAAGAGCAATAATTTGGCGAAATCGACGAGTAAGTTGAGTTTTTGAAGTGAATATCAAGAGCCAAACATTTGAGGATGAGGAAGAAGAGAAAATCAATAAGTTTAAGGTGTTTTGGAGTGACAACGAAGAGTTTAATCAATGGATCAAATACCGGAAAGCCAAAGAACCGAATTGGGAAACTACCTACCGAAGCATGTGGAGAGATTAGAGTACAACTTTTGATATTAAAATCTCCACAAGGAAAATGATATACCATTGGAAAGATAATGGAATTATGAGTCCAACACTTTTTACGGATCTCAATTTGGAGTTTCCTACAAGAAGTTATGACCGTTTGAAAATCAGCCGCCAGGAAAAATAAGCTGGGCGATCGCCCAGGATTATATTTGGGCGAGCGCCCAGTACAATTTTTCGCCAACAGAGAGCAAAAAACGTGCCTGGGCGATCGCCCGGGAATGGCCTGGGCGATCTCCCAGGCCAATTTCGTCTGATTTTGTATTTTTTTGATTTTCTTTCCTTTTTTTTAGTTCTAATTTCTTTTCCTAACTCTTGGCCCACGAAATTTGTAATCTTTTGAGATATTTTAGGGCACAACTAGGGTAGTATAAATATGAGTTATATTCTCATATCAAGTGTTGGATTTTTGGGGAGCAAATCAAGAGAAGACGGAAGAGAACAAGACCTCCTCGACTATCAAGACTTATTCGAAGATTTCTTCTCCTTCAATCCATGTCGGGTTTTATCAATTATTGTTTTTCTAGTTTAATTATGTTCTTCTAGTTTTCTTTAGCCAAGGTAGACGATGAAACCTTGTTTTAATTAAGTAATTATTTCATTATTCGTTTAATTCCTTTTTAGGGCTTTAACGTTCATGGTTCGTTCTTAACTAGATTAATTAAACATAATTTCTTTCATCTTAAATATCATGTATTTTTGATAGTTAGATATTGGTTTAATTAATCCATGCTTGATGCTTAAATAAGTTTTATTAATTGCTTTTGATTTTTCATCTTCTTTTATTCTTATTGGGATACATAGAATGCTTAGGTAATCTTTGATTCTTTGTCTTCTTTCAATGGAATGTGATATGAAAAATGCTTAGGTAATTTATGTTTGAAGCATAAGGGGAGTCTATATTTGATTCTCTTCTTTTGGACTTAATTGATAAATCTTTAGGGACGACAATAGATTGATTTCGTGTTGTCGTATGTGTTTTCTTTGGGAATTAATGAATGATTAGATGATTGCTAAGTTAGACAATGGTGGATTCCGAAACCTTGGTGTTTTACACAACTTGAATTTTCAATCTCATTATTTTCGCATAATTAGTTATTCTTTAAATTAAATAATATCAACAAAACTCTTTTCGACTCAACTAGCCTAGAATAATAGTTAATTTTGATTAAATTACACCTTCCTCATAGCAGTCTCTGTGGGATCGACCTCGTTACTACTTATCTATATTCCAATAGATTCGTACACTTGCGAGTTAATTAAAATTTGACATCAAGTGGCTTTATTTTTAGTGCAATCCAGACCCACTAGAGATGCTCTAATATATGTCAAAAGGGATAATACTTGTTGTACATTCACACTTAGCCCTACATTTACACTCTCATATGTGTCAAATAATGATTTGTTCACTTTATTTATTTGGCCAATTAAATAATGATTTTATCAAATCATTATTTGACACATGGGAAGATGTAAGTGTGGATTTACAACAATCATTATCCATGTCAAAAGTGGCAACTTGTTAGGATCCCTAATCCCAAAACAATGGGATCAAATTCCGGGGCATACCTGAATTTATAAGTAATTTAGGAAAAAAGTAACCTCACTAATTCTAGTTTATTTCAAGAAGAAAAGTGATTATTACTTTAATTTTTTAGAAATAAGAGAATTTCATGGGCCCGACCCAAAACAATTTGGATTTGGTAGGTCCACCAAATAAATCATGTCGGGCCACTGCTGCTTGAGGTGGCAGAAGATTAGGAGATATTATTCATTCCTAGATTATCGCAGCCGTTTGTTTGACTTTCTATATATACTAATAGCTTTGACTCCTTTTAATTTGAGCTTTGTTTTTTCTTGTTGCTTTTACATGCTTTTGATTTTTATTTATATTTTAGGGGAAATTATAGTTAGGGTTCTATTCTTTTCAATTTTTTGCAATTTTATTATCATTCAATTTTAATTGTACGTATCATTCTCAATATTTTAATAAATTCACACAAATACTCATTTCTAACAATTTTACCTTCTAACTTAAATAATATAAAACAAAAAAAAATTGCAATTAGATTGTTAACCTTTTTAAAAATACAAATATATTCTGAATATTTTTCTTTCAATTCTTCACTTAAAAAATTTAAAAAAAAAAAAGAGAGAAAAACTAAAAAACAAAACAACAGAAAAAAAGAATTCAATAAAAAAGGAAAAATGAAAAGAAAAAATCAGCACATTCTCCCTCACCCAACCAAACTTCATATCCCCGCTTGCCACTCAAAGTCTCAAACCCAAACTTGCCACCACACCACCACTCTATCCCCCGCTTACTGCCTTTGCCACCACTACCACCATCATTTTTATCTTTTCAAATCAAAATCTAACAATATCAGCTGTCACTCCTAAAACCAATCGCCGCCGCCACTAGCTATGAAGTTGATTTTTCTTCTTTTGTTAGATGAAAATTGAAAAAGTACCCATTCTTGGTGGCAACGACAATTGGCTTTAGTAGCTCAGATTGTTGGATTTAGTTGGAGAAGATGAAGTGATGGTGATAGCAACGATGGTTAGGGAATGGGGGTGGTAGTGTGGTGGCAAGTTTGGGTTGGTTAAGGTTTTGGAGTCTCGGTGGAGTATTTGTTGAGGGTGAGGGTGAGGGAGAATGTGCTGATTTTTTTTTTTTTTTAAAGTGAATATTGTAATCAGTTTAACGGGTTAATTTCATTGATGATCACTGAAGTTTCATTAAAATTACAAAATCGTTACTAGAGTAACAAAGTTTCAGCGGTGGTCACTGAAGTTTACTAAAGTTTGCACCAAAGGTTACTCGCTGAAATTCTCCAATTAACTTGATGACGTGTCACTAGTAAATGTTAATGTGGCGCACATTTGGATGACACGTGGCAAAATTATTGACATGTGAACTTTACCTACTAATTATAATAAATTTGGATCTCAATGAATACCTCTATAATATAAGAACCTAGCTAAAAATACTTCAAAATAAATTTTATAATAAATACCTAAAAAATTACATCTGAGGTCCTTCAATTTTTTATATCTTCAAATTTTGGTCCCTAAATTTTCAATTATCTTTCAGTTAAGTCCTTCAAAAATTGTATCTTAGATCCTTCAACTTTTTACATCTTTACACTTTGGTCTCCAAATTTTCAATTATCTTTCATTTAAGTCCTCCAAAAATTACATCTTGAGTCCTTCAACTTTTTACATATGCACACTTTGGTCTCCAAATTTTTAATTATCTTTCAATTAAGCCCTCTAAAAATTGCATCTTAGGTCCTTCAACTTTATACATCTTCAAACTTTGGTCTCCTAAATTCTTGATTTTGGTAGTCAAAATAAGTACAATTTTAGTTGTCAAAATTATTATTTACAATTAAATCCTTGACGACTTTACACTCGAATTTTCACATAAACGAACAAAATAATATAGTTAAATAATAATTGTACTAAAATAATATAATTAAATAATAATTTTGACCACTAAAATTGTACATATTTTGACTACTAAAATCAAGAATTTAGGAGACCAAAGTTTGTAGATGTATAAAGTTGAAAGACCTAAGATGCAATTTTTAGAGGGCTTAACTGAAAGATAATTAAAAATTTGGGGACCAAAGTGTACATATGAAAAAATTGAAGGACCAAAGATGCAATTTTTGGAGGACTTGAATGAAAGATAATTGAAAATTAGGATAATTGCATCAAAGGTCCCCAACGTTTCAAAATCGTTGGGAATATGTCCCTAATCTAAAAAAATAGCACCACACATCTCCAACGTATGAAAACCTTGGCGAGGTAGGTCCTTTATGACTAAATTGCCCTTCTCTTTAAACAAACAAAAAAACAAAAACAAAGAAAAAAGAAAAACAAGATTGAAAACTAACCAAATGTACCCCAAAAAATAAAAAGTAAGAAATATACCCGAAAAAATAAAAAGTGAAAGAGGTCCATCTTCTTCAAATTCCTAAAATCCAACCTAAAATTCATCCCAAAAGGGTTGCCCTCCGGCAGACCGTCGCTCTCTTCATAACCAAATCGGGTCATGTGGAAAAACCAAGATAGAAGACAAGGAATCAGGGAAGTGCAGTCATCAAACATCAAACAACAATAGCCCACGTCATAAATGTAATTTATCATAACAGACCTTCAAATTATCTTCCAGAATGCGAGTAAAGTAATTCTGCAGCTCAGATCCTCAGAAGTAAGTCAAGATCTCTTGTAAATCAGAAGGGTTCTGCATGGCAAATTTGAACAAAAATGGTATTCAGTATGTTAACCTCATAAAGGGGTAAGGAAATGTTAACAAATAAAATTACATTAAAGCGCCCCAAATTAGATTTCAATTTTCCTGCCAAAACTTTAAGTGCGGTTGATTTTCTAATGCCATTTGTTCCAACCAAGCCAAGTACTTGTCAAGGTCTTGGGACAGGTAACCTGTGAGGAAAATTTCAATGATGATATGTTCCGTATAGCTAAAAGTCAATTATCTCAGAAACTGCAGTTAAATCTGATCTATGCAATTTAAAGGTAGGACTATAATGATGGGTAGTATCCTTATCCAAGTCTTTCGGCAGATTGATGATCTGGATGGCTTCAAATGGACATTGATGATCATAGACTCTTTGCACTTCTCTCCGGCAGATGGAATGTGTGTTGTGTGTGAAAGAGAATTTAATGGAATTTTTGGGTTTATGGAGAAGATGACCTTTTTTTACTTTTTAGTTTTTTGGGGTATATTTTTTACTTTTTATTTTTTGGGGTACATTTGGTTAGTTTTCAATCTTGTTTTTCTTTTTTCTTTGTTTTTGGTTTTTTATTTGTTTAAAGATAAGGGCAATTTGGTCATAAAGGACCTATCACTCCAAGGTTTTCATACGTTGGGGATGTGTGGTGCTATTTTTTTAGGTTAGGGGCATATCCCCAACGAATTTGAAACGTTGGGGACCTTTGATGCAATTATTCCTTGAAAATTTGGGGACCATAGTGTAAAGATGTAAAAATTTGAAAGATCTAAGATGCAATTTTTGAAGGACTTAACTAAAAGATAATTGAAAATTTGGGGACCAAAATTTGAAGATATAAAAAGTTGAAGGACCTCAGATGCAATTTTTGAGGTATTTATTATAAAATTTATTTTGAAGTGTTTTCAGCTAGGTCCTCATATTATAGAGGTATTGATTGAGGTCCAAATTTATTATAATTAGTGGGTAAAGTCCATATGTCAATAATTTTGCCACGTGTCATCCAAATGTGCGCCACATGGATATTTACAAGTGACACGTCATCAAGTTAATTGGAGAATTTTAGCAAGTGACATTTGGTGCAAGTTTTAGTAAACTTCAATGACCACCGCTGAAACTTTGTTACTTCAGTGACGATTTTGTAATTTTAATGAAACTTCAATGACCATCAGTGAAATTAACGCCAGTTAACCTTTAAAAGGATTTGTCACTGATTACACCAGTACCGATTTTCTAAAGAAAGATTTTAGCGTATGCAAGTTTGTGCACCAAAATTAGTTTTTTGCAAAGAGAGAGAATCATTCCTTTTATAATTAGTTAATTTTCTACCGTGAATATTATGAATTTTATATTCTCGAATAATCAAAGAACTTCGTCTTTTAATACAATATCAACTAGTTTATTATATATATACACTAGTTTTTGCTACGTGCGTTGCACGTCCGTGAAAAATATATGAATAAATTTTATATTTAGATTGCACGTAGGTATTACTTCAATATATACGTATAAAAAATATTAAATATATAATACGTAAATAATAAATATGAAAAATACATACCATTTAATACAATTAATTAAGTAAAATATTGAAATTATAATAAGAAAAGCAGAACCAAATAAGCACATAATTTGTATAAAAAAATTAAATAACTAAGATTTGTAAATGACTTTGGTAAAATGACAATTTTTATATTTTTATTGAATTGCACAACTTCGAGAATTTGAATCGGACCAAACTCTCGGCTACAACTTTTTCAGCTTTTTTACTAATGACTCAAAAGCCAAATATTAAAGAATTGTGTACAATTTGTTTATATCATCAAACAAAAAAAAATTGGTGAAAAATTGAATGAAAAGTAAAAGGAAAAAAATTAAGGAAAAAATAATAGCATTTATTTAGAATAATTTGTAAATTTAAAAGGTAAAATAAAAAAACAAGATTAGTAAAAAAATGAATGAAAATTAAGTGTAAAAGAAAAAAAATAAGAAAAATAAATTAAAGAATTTTTTTTTAGGTTATGGGCATATCTCAACGATTTTAAAACAATAGGGACCTTTCATGCAATTATTCCTAAAATAAAATTAAAAATGACAATGCCCAACATGTTTTTTTTTTAAAAAAAATATCCCAACACAGTGTTGTCGAGTTACTCGGCAACATTGTGTTAAAAAAAAAAAAATTTCCAAACACAATGTTGCCGAGTTACTCGGCAACATTGTGTAAAATAAAAAATTTCAAATACAATGTTGTCAAGTTAATCAACAACATTGCAAAAAAAAAAAAAAAAAAAATTCAAATACAATATTGTCGAGTTACTCGACAACATTGTAAAAAAAAAAAAAAATTCAAATTCAATGTCGACAACCATGATGTCAAAAGATGATTTTAGATCTCAACCCGCACAAGCGGATAACCATGGTAGGGATAAGCATTTTTTAGAATAATATGTAATAAATAATTCAGTAAAAATAAATTGTAATTTGCATATAAGATAAAATAAAAAAAGATTAATAAAAAAAGTGAATAAAAAGGTGTAAAATAAAAACAAATAAGGAAAAATAAACTAAAGAAAAAGAAAAAGGGACATTGGATTTTAGCTAGGCAGGCCGCAAAAACGGAAGACTTCCTATTTTTCCCATATTCTGGAGAGGGAGAATTCTGAATAAAACATATAGAACATTTTAAGCACGCTCTCTTCAATTGAGCTGGATTGGAAATTAATTATAAAAGATTCTTCAACGAACATTCCAACAGGTTTGGAGAAGAACAGAGAAGTTATATGACTATTACTATATTTTTCTACATGGGACAAGATCAAGTTTTGTCCTGAAAATTAACAATAGATAAAGAAGGAAGCGACAAATAGAAGAAGAAAAAATAGAAGAAGAAAAAATACATGGTGAATCCATAATGATTTCACCTCTTAAATCTCCAAGCTGATACCGAGAGAAGGGGTCGATCTTGCCAATCGATCACCACACAGCCATTTTCTTCCTTGATCTTATAACCATCACTATTATAACCTTGAAGCAATCTCTTTGTTTAAAACATTGTATAATAGCTTAAAGGAACATTTACAAAACCAGCCAAATCAAATCTTTGAGCCCATTTTTCAAGCTTTTTATGTCTTTCCTTTCTCTCCATTCCCTCACATGCAATAATATTCTTAATCTCCTCACCTAACAACATCTTTTCCATCTTCAATCTCTCCAAAGATGCTCTTGGCAAAGCCGACTCCATACAATCAAACAATGCAGCATTACTGTTCATTGTCGAGTTACTCGACAATGAATAGTAACTCGTTGTCATTTTTTTTTTGTGTGTGGAGGCAATCCGACTGGGGCCATACCTACACCACCACACCAGATCTCTCACTAACTTCACCTTGTTCTTCCTCTCCTATTGAACCCCTTTAATCTCCTTTATATATATCAGTACCAGTACAATCAATTCATGTATATGTATAAAAAGGATTCAAAGTTTCTTGTCTTTGAGTCAGTGCTCACTTTTTTTTCTCTTTTACAGATTCTAAGAAACGTTTCTTGGAAGCCCTGATTGTCTAATAATACTTATTTTTCTCCACAAGCTGTTTGCTAAATTATAGTATAAAAATCGAGTGGGCAATAGTGGCTTAAAGCGAAGAGAACATGAGATTTGTCCAGGTTGGTAATAGAGTAGAATGATGAAACTTTCGATTTGGATAATAGGGACTTTCTTATTCCACCTTTAATGACGGGACACTGTCGAGGGCTGGTTTTAATCTTACCAATGTAGTTGTCGACTGCTCAGCAACCAGCGTGGTTGCCGAGTGGCTAGTTTGGTTGGGACAGCTCTGCAACCTTGGCCAAATGTGAAACAATCAATGCAAATATAACATAACACCACCGAATGTATTAAAGAATTTGGGACGAATATAACCTTTAGAAAAAGTAAACATCAATATTTGATTTGAAATTTGAAATTTCCCAAAACTATGAAAAAATTAAAAGATTTGTTGTTAAACAAGAATAAAGTGCTGCTTCAAGATTTTGTCATTATCATACAAATACTCTTATAGAACTTGCTTGACTATCTGAATTACAAGATCCAATGGATGGAAGAAGGACGAACAACATGGAATGAAAATGTTGTTAAACAGAATGAAGTTCTGCTTCAAAAATTTGTCATTGTCATACAAATACACTTACAGAACTTGACAAGAACTCTAAATTAGAAGCTCCAATGGAAATTATGAACAGAATAAGAACACAGCTAAATCAATGGAAGCAATGGCTTCTGAAAACGCAGAAAGTAAAAAGGTAGAAAGTGGGTGAATGAAGTAGGTAATAAAATTAAATGAGTGCTCTAAAACGACGGCGTATTGGACGAAAAATTGAACAGTAACAAATTTAAGGCTCTTATATTATTGTAAGAATATATATATATATATATATATATATATATATATATACACACACACACATTTGGGAACTAGTGACGGAGCCAAATATTTTAAGTTGAGGGGTTCCCAAATAAGGGTGGGTCAAGGGGAACTCCTCTCATAGGGGTTCGGGGGCAGTGCCCTCGAATTTTTTCCCCTCCAAACTACAATTACTGAACCTATTTTTATAAGAATCTAATATTTTTTATAAGTCATAATCTTTAAAAAGTTTATAAGAAGTTATTGCACAAAAATATTCAAGATCTAAAACTAATCAAACAATTCTTATTCACGCTGCCTTCTACAAAATTATCCTCCAAAATAGGAAGATCCAATACATAAATAAAATTAAATATCACTCAAGCTCAAAAGAAAAAAGAAAAAATTAAATTCTACACGATATGTATTAACAAGCAAAGTGCTTTTGTTAATTTTGTATTATCATTTGAGAATGTGTCAATCATTTGTAATTTTGTATTATTAATTTTAGGGTAATAATATTACCACAATATTATCTGTTAAGTACACTATATTCTAATTGCAATAAAAGTCTTCAACTATTAGTCACTTTTGCATTTATGACTCTAACTTTTTATAGAAAATTTTTATCATCAACCTATTAATTTGTATGTCTTATATTTGTCTTTAATGATGATTTATGTCCAAAAATTAATTAGGTTGGCATAATTTTTTTTTCCTCTAATATTTTTACATAATTAAAATAAATAACAAATACGCAAGTTTGACAAAATAGTTTTTCCTCATTTCAATACACATTAGCAGAATATTTAGACAAAAATCTTCATCGGAGACAAGATATGAAAACTAAATGAAACTTAATGATAAAAATACGATGAAAAAAAATTAGAGACATAAGTGTCTAAATATAAATGTTGGGGGACCTTTATTGCAATTAAAACGTGGTGTGAATAATAAAAAGTGTAGTGTAAATATAATTATCCTTAATTTTATTAGGCCAATAGATTCAATTGTCTTACATTAAATTGTTATTGAATCAATGAATCCAATTGCCATCCATTAAATTGATATTAGGTCAAAGATAAATTGCATATTAAAAAACTAAAAACTAAAAAAAAAAAAAAATCCCAAAAGTTGCAGGGTCCAGGTCTCCCCTGGGACCCCCCTTGGCTTCGTGCCTATTGGGAACCATCTCCTACCATTGTATTTGACAAAAAAAATTGATAAATAATCACGACTCTTAATTTCAACTAATCTAACGGTCTAGATGTATTAAAATATTTATTAAGATATGTTTATATGTGGATAAGGATTTTAAAGGTGCTAATTTATCTAGACCATTAGAGAGGTTGAAATTAAGAGCCGTGATTATTTGTCAAATTTCTTTGTCAAATACATTGGTATAAGAAACGGTCCCCTACATCTTTAATGTCGAATATTTATAGTCGACAATGAATGGCTGTCAACTTTGATTTTAATGTATTTCTTAATATTTATAAATTATTGTAGATTTCATGGGTTTTAATAGAAATTGACAGATTTCATAAAATTTCAATAAATTTCAATTCTCATGGTTTTCATTGATTTTAATGGATTTGTGGTCTTTTTATTAAAAATTATATTATATCTCCTCAATTGTTAAAAGTAACTTATCAATCGTAACTTTTGAAAATACTTTAATTCCATTTCAAGTCTATATATATTTTTTTAAAAATCAAATTATGTTTTGCCGAGAAACTTACTCTAAAATTATTGTTGGAAAGCTAACTCTCCATAAAAGTGAACAATTTTTCTTTTTAAAAACTAGACTAATAGCAAAAAAAAAAATAATAATAATAAATTAATTCATGATATATTGATACATATAATTTACCTTTCACATATTACAAATAAGTAATGAGACGTGTATTCTTTTAACAGAATTCTAAATTATAGAATATTTGTGAATTTTTTTTTTTACTTTAACCACTCATTGTACACAAACGGAATATGAATTTTTAAAACAATACTAAGAAAACGATAAAACGTCTGACTAGATCACTAAAAAAAGAAAAATTCTAACATTGTGATTAGAAAATAAAATCCATAACATTATTGTATATTAAAAGAAACTCATAATTTTTTCATTTAAAATAAAAAATTCTTAAAGTTGGCAATATAGGCAGAGTTTGGAGAAAAATTGAATACGGGCGTGAAAATTATAAATTGGTACAAAAGAGTTTCTAACAAAATTTTATGTTAAATGTGAGAAGTTTGAGAGAGAGAAAAAAAAAGAGAAGTCAATTGATACGAAAGAATTTCAGTAAAATTGTTTTTGAAACGTGAGAGGTTTGAGAGAGAGAGAGAGAGAGATGCCAATTGAAAATTTGAGGTTTGGGGTTAGAATTGTTAAATTTTTTAGTAGTAATAATTATAGTTCTAAATCTATTAAAATATGTTAAAATCCATCAATTAATGAACTCTTCAGAAATATACTAATTATTGTGGACACCTAGATTTCTAAAGAATTTATTTAAATTTGAGTTGAGGACGCGTAAATTTCAATGAAATTTATTCAAATTTGAGTTGGGGACACCCCTTAATTATTTTATACTAATTTTTATAAACTTCTCTATACAAATATGTCTTCTTCTTTTTTAACACTTATATATTAATAAAATTTATGAAACTTAGGGTGTGTTTGATTTTGATTAAAATCAATTTTTTTGTAAAACTTGATAAAAGTTAATGAAACGTGTGGTTGGAAAGTTGTAAAAAGTTGTGAGTCCATAAAATGTGTGGTTAAAATTAATTGTTGACTTTAACTTTAGTTTTTTTTTTTTATCAAAATTTTAATTGAAATCAAACAGGGCCTTAAGATATGTTTGAGATTTTTGGAGTAGCGGTTATGAGAGTGTTTTTATAGTAATGATTTTGAACATTTATGAAGGGTCTGGTTTTGAGTAATTTTTAATAGCGGTTGTAGACATTAAAAATTGAAATAAATAAATAAATGAGATTGACCTTTTAAAAATAGTAGTCCACTTAAATTTATTAAGTTTGTGTTAAAAACAAGCCCACGTAGAAACCCGTCCTATTTTTCAAATTTTAAAATTATATTGAATTTTTTTTTAAAAAATATAATAAGGTGGGTCTTTATAAATTAAAGGTGTCTTGTTATGAGATTTCTCTATAAATATGACACTAAATTCAAGAGAAATGACAAGTTAAAAAACTCCGAGAGAAGAAAATTTACAAGTCCAGAAGCAAGTTCAGGAGGAAATTCACAACCTGGAAGAAAATCTAAATTTCGAGAAATCTCAAGAAGATCAAAATCTTCTTTGAATTGAAGCAAGTCCAAGCCAAGTCTCAGAAAATCAAAATCTTTTTCATAAATCAAATTCAAGCCAAGTCCAAAGTTCAAGCAAATCAAATTTCCAACAAGTTTCGAAGTCCAGGATTCAAGCCACGTGACCCCTTGTCTTCAACATTCAAATTGTTAATCAGAGGATTTTGCACCTACGCAGCCACAAGAAGATCATCCACTTTTTATTCTACAAAATTCCAATTTGTAGCAATTTCTGTATTTTCAATACACGAAAATTGTCGTACAAATTTCTTGGCATGCCCAGTGGGACCTTTCTGTCCTCTCATCTTTCGATTCCGTGTAATCTTCAAGTCAATCACTGCATCAACTATGGCAGGTGAGAAAGCAAAGAAAATCGTGACTCCATTCGAGGAGATACTTGCTGAACATTTCCATGCAACCAAAGCCCATACGAAGACTAGGAAGACTCAGTTAGTTTCACCAGTGATAAAGTTTTCTAACATGGGTAAGGTCAAAATTTTCAACTCCAATAAGTCTGATTCCTATTATGCAGAAAAATCCAAGAACTTAGCAAAAAGTTCTCATTTTGGTTCTGGTTCAGTAACGGATCTGTGTCCAGATCGACATATGTCACTTCTTCGTAAAAAGTGGGGTGATCATACCACCACTGAAGAATCTTTCGAGCCAATGATGGTCTCAGAAATGATACATGACTCTGATGATCGAATTCAACAAATGACATTGAATATTGAAAAGTTGACAAAATCGCTGAAAGACAAAGACACACAGATTACCACCCTCATGCAGCAACTCGAAATGCAAAGTCCATTGAAGGAAGATAGTCCGAAAAATGCAAGCTCTTTCAGAACAAAGGATCCAGAAATCTAAGAGCACCAACACAAGTAATATATGCATGACCAGACGATGGTGCAAAATGTGTTGTGTGATACCACTCAACTCTCTGTTGGCTCTCTGTCTGTCCAACAACTCCAGCATATGATTGCTGACACAATCCATGCCCAATATGGTGGTTTGCCACAAGCTTCATTGATTTATGCTAAAACCTACATCCATCAGATTGAAGAAATGAGGATGTCGCTTGGTTACCAACCCCAAAGTTCTAATGTTTTGATAGAAAGGGAAACCCAAAGCTACATGTTGCTCATTTCATTGAAACATGTAACTACACTGGCACCTACAGTGACACCATGGCAAAACAGTTTGTATGCTCCCTCACGGGTGTAGCGTTTGAATGGTATACGGACTTACCGGCACGATCAATTGATAGTTGAGATCAACTTGAACGGGAGTTCCTAACCCACTTTTATAGTACTAGGCAGACAGTCAGCCTTTTGGAACTTTCCAGAACAAAGTAGAGCAGTGATGAGCTGGTCGTAGTGTATATCGAAAGATGGAGAAACCTTATTGTTATTTGTAAAGAACGCATCAGCGAAGCATCCTCTATTGACATGTGTGTCCGAGGTATGCATTGAGGACTACTTTATAATCTATAGACAAATATGCCTCACACTTTTGAAGAGTTGGCCATGCGTGCCTATGATCTAAAAATCTAGATTGTAAGATACGGAAGTTACTTACCGAGTGATCTACGTGACAAAAAAATCCCAAGAAGAAAATCAAGAGGTATGGTAAGTTAGGTAAGCCCAAAGAGGCTATGAAAATTTCCACTATTCTTGTAAAAATCACTTTTCAAAAATCAGGTTGAAATATGAGCCCGAAGCCAAAACTGGAGTTCAGGCCTTACAAAGTACAAGTCCAAAGAAATGGACTTCTGACCCTGAAGGAACTTGATGAAAATGAGTATCCATTCTCAGACTTTGAAGTTTTTGAGATTTTAGATCAACTCTTTGAACAAAAGATAATCGAACTTCTAGCATCAAAAAGGCCAGAAGAGGCTGGTCAAGTTGATCATCTTAAATATTGAAGATTTTATCAAATCATTAGTCACCCAGTGGAGTTGTGTTTTGTGCTAAAGGATTTTATTCTTCGCTTAGACAAAGAAAATAAGATTAAACTTGAAACTGGTGAAAACTCAACTGCCAGCTGTTCGATGGTTTCATTTGGATCATTTGACCCAATTCCTATTTTAAATGAAGGACAGACCTTCCCTACTCCATATGATGCTGGAAAGTCATTGTCCAATGTGACTGAATTTGGACCTCAACTTCCGAAAGGAGCTATTCCGATAGAACTTAAAGTAGACGAAGAAGTCACCATCACGTATAGACTACCCATAGATGGTCAAACCAGATAGCGGTAATTGTCCAACCTTCTATGAAATCACGACTGATGATCTAGACATTTGAAATTCCGACTCCAAGTCTGAAGATGAAATTGGTGATAGATGGTCTACCTTCATAAGTAAGAAGGATAAATATTGAAGATCAAACGAAAAAAAGAAAAAATCATCTTCTATACCTCTTGTAGGGCTGACAATAGGGCATGGAGTACGGAACTTCAAATCATTTAGGAAGTATCATTAGAAGAAAATCAGGGGGCATGGACTCTCGTCAAAATACGCTACCAGAAAGCTCCACAGCTTCCAAGTTCTGACAGTAACGCCCCATATTTTCTTAACCCGGAGGGTCACTAAAATAATATCTAAAATATATTTAACAACTCTGAATAATATTTTCCATGCCCTTGAAGGGTTTTAAAAATATAACTTTTGCAGAAAATAACAAGCGCGCAAGGGAAAAATGATTTTTCTTCAAATTTTCGTGGTTTTGCCTATACTATAATAGATGTGGCTATAATTTATTTGACCATTCAAACGAACTCTAAAAATTCCAAAAATTTTACTGTAGATACTTGCGACTACATACTACAACATGTTGACATTTAAAAACATAACTATGTCGTTTGGTAGGTGAAAATATTAGCCGAAGTTGCTAGAAAAATGTCCTAAGTGCCTTAAAGCAGCTTGCTAAAATGTTCATAATAAATTCATACTATGGAATTTTTGAGTGATTCCAATTGCTATTATTAGAACACTTATAGGGATTTCCATAGCTACTAATTTCACTCAAAAAATCTAAACGTATATAGAGTTATGATTTTTCAAAGCAAGGACAGTAAGCTGAAAAATTCTAAAAATGAAACTAGGCAATTTCCCACTTAAAACTTTAAATGGAAAATAAACCAATATCATGTTTTCCATACATATTACATAATTAAATACTGAAATTCCAATACTTAAAATATCGTATTTACATTATGATTAACTCGGTCAGCTTGACGTCAAAACTTTAATTAAATGAGGAATTCTACGTCATGCTTGCTAGCCTACACCATCGCTTCAATGCCAACTAATTCAATCTGAAAATTTGTTCGTTTTAAGGTGAGTATTTCATAAGAAACACCCAGTAGCAATATTTACTAACATGTGAGAAAATTATACGAAAACATAAATGCTCATGCCATCATTTTAAACGTAGATAGGAACAACATAAATTGGTAATCGGCACCATATAAAATCATAAGTGATTACCTTGAATCACTAACATATTAAAGTGGTTACCTTCAATCACGAACATATTAAAGTGATTACCTTGAATCATGATAAGAGTAGTTTATACACGCATTTTACCTCTTTTGAATTAACCTTTAGCTATATATCTCGAATGAAATAAAACATTTATTGCACTAATTCAGTCAATGTTCGTGTATTTAGGGATGACGCATATCATTGGAAACAAAGAGATGGAATGAATCAAGAATCACGATTTGAGGCATGGGAAAGACCGATGAAATTCATCCGCGCACTTTATTTATTGCCAAGTGAAGACCGGAACCAACCGAAGTCAACCGGAACCAAAACGAAGGCAAACGGACGAACAACAGCAGGGAAACCCCCCTCTCTGCCCGCTCGAGCGGGCACTGTTGCCTCGCTCGTGCCCGCTCGAGCGAAGCAAGAGAGGGAATTTTCCTCTCTGTCCGCTCGAGCGGGCACTGTAGCCTCGCTCGAGCGGACGGCCTGCGGGCAGACATTCCGTCTGCCCGTAGGCTAATTTTGGTAAGTCGATCTGGGATCTTTGGGACGGTTTTTGGAACCCTAAAAGAAGGAAATAAAAGGAAGGGAGAGGCAAGAAGACAAGGGCCGAAAATTGGAAGAAAAAAGGGAACAAAAACACAAGTCTTTGGAGGACGAATCTCTCTTCCGGCAATTGGGAAGCAAGAACGAAGGCAAGGAAGCACCGGACTTACGTGACACCTCGTTTGAAGACTTTCAACCGGGTTAAATCCAAACTTTTTCTTCTCTTCTTGTAACCAAATTATCCGGGTGATGAATTCTCCATTTATTTACTATTTTTGTATTCGAATTATGGTAGGCTAAACTTTTTATGCTATGGATGATGATGTAAACCTTATTATGTTCTTTTAATTCATGAATTCCGTTTCTTAATCCTAATTTATGATTTATTGATTTATGCCATGGATTGGATGTCCGTTTAAATGATTGATCACCATTTGAATGCGTTTGTGATTTATTTTCGTTTCTGAAAGGTTCAAAATAAATTAGCTCATTATGGTTATAAACACCAAGTCAATAGAAATTAGGAATAATTTCCTATGCTTGGTGCAATCAATTTAGACAATCTTGCCGTTAAATGCGTTTTTAATTATTCGTATTCAAAATAGGAATATTTTGAAACTTATATGAAAATAGGTCTAATTCTACTCGACAGAGATTTTTAGAAAATTAAGGATTGTCGATTGTCAAATTAAGATTTATTTGGATTAGGAAGTATGGATTCATGGATTAAAGTAAATATAAAGGGTGGAGTCGGATTCCTAGCATAATTTATTTATCTGTGTTTTTCTCGAAATCAGTAGGCAACTCTCATTTATTAAGCTAAGTTAGTCTTGTTCAACATTAAAATCACAACAACCAAATTTTATTGTGTTTATTCAATTTAAGTTAGAATTAATTTACTTTTGGCTAATACAAACCATAGTCCTCGTGGGAACGATACTCTTTTACTCATTTTTACTATTACTTGTCAACGAACCCGTACGCTTGCGGGATTTTACAATCACTATCACAACGTTCCTTTATAATTAAATTTGCATGGAATTTATATCACATAATAATTTTCCAAACATCATTTAAAAATCATAGTAAAAGTAGTAAGTAAAACTACCTCGAAATAGAATTTTCGATTGAAGTTGTGATAGAGAACGAATTGTTAATGTACTTTTTCCAAAATCAAACCCGCACGCTTGCCCTTTTTTTGTTGTGAAATATATATATATATATATATATATATATATATATATATATATATATATACAAGATGGTTTGTGAGTGTGTTTTTTGAGGGCTGAGATATAAAGATTGGGGGAGGAAAAATAGAAGAGTCTTGGACTAAACTTGTGGCACTAAAGAGAAGTATGGAGGAAAATGGATTGAATTAAGAGTGTAGAGATTCCGATTTTCAGAGAGAAACATGGGCTGTGATTTATTTGGGCTGAAATTCAGAAGGAAGAAGGGAGATTTATGGTAAAAATTTGGTTACTAAAGATGGATCATATGACTTCTATATTGGTTGACAAATAAGAGGGAACTATAGTAAATTTTTGGGAACTTTTGGTGGCTGGAATTGGAGAGGAAAATGAGGTTAAATTTGAGGGACAAAAAGGAAAGGATATGACTATTAAGTTGGCTAAGAAAAGAGAAGCAACTAGAGCAAATTTTTCTGGACATTCTGTAGCTGAAACTGGGGAAGAAAAATGGAAATTGTTGCTGATTTCTGGGGGCCAAAAAACTGAAGAGAAAGGTGCACAAAAGATGAAATTTTCCAAATTGAAAAATGAATGGAAAAGAATGGAAATTAAGGGGGCCAAATTCGAGGACTGAAAAAGGAGAATTGCAGGAGCAAAAAGGGTGTTAATTACTTGTTGCTGGGTGCCGAAAATGATGAGAGAAAAAGAAAGAAACTGCTGGAAAAATAAGAAGAAACAAAACACTGAATGACTGGAAACTTAAGGGCTGAATTTTGAAGGGAAAAGTAAGAGGTTTTTGCTTAAGTAAATGGCTGATTTCTGGGCTGCTGGAGGACCAAATTTGGGGTGAATTGGGGGGTGGGGGGAAGAAACCAATTGGGTTGAGGGCTGAAAAGTGAGGGAAAGTATGGGGAAGAAAGTGGGAAGTTGTGGAGGATCATAGAGCGGTTTTCTTCATTGTCATGGAGGCTGTTTGGTTAGTTGAAATTGGAGGAGGGACACACATATCCGAATTCTGAGATCTTCTTGGGGAGAAAATATTGGTTGAAATGTGAGGGTAAATGGTTAAGAATAATGGTTGAACATGGGGCTGCTGAGGGAGGGTTTTCAGATCATGGAGAGGTAGTTTTGTTGTGCATGGGAGGCCGTTTCTTTGCTAATGGAGGGGCTGTTTGGTTAATGAAAAATGGCAAAAGTTAAGGGGTTGTTTAGCTAAGTTTTTCGGTGGTTTTAAGGTGTTGTTTGGGTCGGGTTTTTGGTTGAATTTTGGAGTTGAAAAATAAATCGGATTTTGGCTAAAAAAATCGAAAATAAATGGCCAAGATTTTTAATTAGACATGGAGAACCAAATTAATAATTTATGCTATGTGGAATTAATTTTATACCTCTTAAAATTTAAAACTTACCAAAACTCAAAAATTGAACAATATTTGTTTTCAAATTAATATTCCATATTCGTCGAACTTAAAATTTAAAGCAAACGTGTGCAACATTTAACGTGATAAAAATTTAAAAAATACTAGGAGGTTCGTATCGACGACGAAAGTAAAATTTTATTTATTTGAAATTAAAAGCCAAAAAATTTCCAGTCGTTATACTGTCACCCATGATGAATAACCAAGATCGAGAAGAAGGCCAGAAACAGTCAAAAGAGAAAGCTACTGCCTATCAAGGTTTTGCCATAACTAAGGATACATAAACAAGAAGAACAAGGAGTACACTGAATAGGGTAATTGCTTCTTGTTTCTTCAAACTTATCCTTTTCTTTTTCTCAGTGAGACACTTCGTTGTATTTTATATTCCCTTTCACACTGCTTACAAATTTTATTCAACCACAGCTTATTCATCATGTTTCATTCCTCAACCAATTACAACAACCTCTTTTTGCAGACGAAAAAATGAGCACCCAATTCGCTAACTCGTTACATTGCAAAGTCAAAAAGTATGGTTGTCATGATTTGTAGGATATGGGAGATTAGTGAAACTTGCCTACTTTGTGTATAAAATTAGTAAACATATATCCAGACCTCATATGGTGACATAGGTTTCACCACGAGCACAGATGACCTGTGTCTACTCCAATGAATATATTGATATCTACGTAATCACTACAATATTGATTCTATTGTTGATATGCTTTTGCTGCTCTTAAAAAGCACGAGTTATTTAATTTTATGTAGGACAAGTTGACATTTTCATTCAACTTTCATACTTATTTATCATAATTTGTTAATCAACTTAGTACATTATCGCACATCTTAAAGGCTCATTTCTAGTCAATCTACTTTCGGTTTTCCTCATTTTACAGAAGTCTATTTAAATTTTGTGAAGCACATTATTTCTTTCAGCTTCTTTGTAAAAACTCAGCTTCGCTGAACCTGTTTCAAGAGTTACTCTATAATTCACCCCACTGAAGTAGTTGCATAATCAAATAATGATATTTTCATTTAATTGTATTTGATTTGCTATCAAAGAAATCATTCGTCCATCCTAACATCTGTTTCTTGTTATTTTTTTCTAGTACCAATAAGTTGTCTTCATGTATTACTTAAAACTGTTTAATTTATATATTTTGATAGTTGCACCGTGTTTATTAGTATTTCAGAAGACATTCTAGATAGTAAAGCCTACAAACTCATGAATGGGAAATGGAAATTTGATATATAGGATTCCTTCCAATAATGCACTTTTACAATGTGTATGTGTTAGCTAGCTTTCAATATTTTAGATTCATCATTTGATCTTTGTTGAAAGCAAATCCAATGCAATCTCTGAGTACATGTGCGCTTAGTGTGGAAAATGCAGAACGTATGGATAATTTTGTACATGTACGATTGTACTCCTGTGTCATAATATTCATATTTAATTTTGTCTCTATTTCTACTTAATAAAGTGCTCAATTTGAAAACACATGTTACTTCATTGGTACTAAAATACGGATTAAGGGAATGCACTAACCTTGCTTTTGATTTTAATATTTTTTTGGTTGAATAAGAGATAAACATTCATAGTATTTAGTTATACTTGTTAGTGTGATGTTCATCCATTATCTAGCTATATGAATTCATGGTTTTAGACTTGCATTTTTTCATCCTACCACTTGTAATGAATAGTTTGGGAGTTCAACTATAAATGAATGCAGCACTATAAACTTCCAAATATCCAAATGCGTGCTATGCTTGTTTGTATTGTCTTTTAGAAAGACTACCTATAGATTAAGAATGGTTTTAAGTCAATCTTTAATTTCCTAAGGTTTTTGTAGTTAATTGATTTGGTGGAGTTAGGGTTATTGATTTGATTTGTGTGGAATCTTGTGATTAGGTTGTACATGTTTTTCTAAAAGGCTTGAATTGTAGTGAAGTTAAGGTTATTGATTTGATCTGTGGTAAAAGGATTGAATTGAAGTAAATCTGATCGTGTGTTTTGATTTTAATTTTTCCAGGTTTCTTTTTTCAAATTTCTTATGATTTAGTTCTCTACATCATGCAGTCTTTGAACTAGAATATTATAAAACGATGTTGTTTTGTAAATATTATGTTTCGGGTTAAAAAGGCTCATGAATTAGTGTTATATGTAGGGCCGGCCCTAAGATTTAGGGGGCCTTAGGCGAAAATTTAAATGGGGCTCTTAATAAATTGAGATGTTTCAAAATGTAAATTTTTGACAGACTTACAAACCAAAAAAAAGATATCTTTTTCTTCTTCTTCACTGAATTAAAAAATGGTTAGAATTTGTGTTAAGCTGTGGAGCTTAATTTGTTCTGCTACGTGTAACTGAGCGTGGATCGACCTTAGCGGTAAAGTCGCCGTGGGGGTTGGGAGGGGGGTGGGGAGGGCAGGAGTCCCCCCTTCCTGGGGGCTCGGGGACAGTACCCCCAAAAGGTGTATGGTATTTGTATTTGCTTAAGTAAATGTGCTTTTCGAGATTTTACCTTCATAATTAGATTGTCCTAGTAGTTCATTATAATTAGAGAACAAATATCTTGTGTTCTTTATTTTTTGTCATTTTATTTATTGCTCCAATCCTAACAATTTGGAAAATCGTTTTGAATCAAGATAAAGATTTCTATGTATATAGATTTAAAGGGAAAATTACATTGTTTACAATTTAAAGACTACATTAAGGTAGATAATGGAGGTTAGATTTGAACTTGTTTTTTTAAGTAGGCTTCACGTGTAAGTAGGCTGATACTAAAAAAAAAAAAAAAAAAATTGGGCCAAAAGTTTTGGACCCTAAATGGTTGGGGGGCCCTAGGCGGTTGCCTAGCCGCCTAGGGCAAGGGCTGGCCCTGGTCATATGGTGGTTTTATGTGTGATTTTGCTGCTTGAACTGTGTAGTGGCAGTATTAGTGGAGAAAACTAGACACGTGAACATGGATCTACTCAGTATGGACAGACTTTTGCTGTCAAGTGGTTAGAGGTACATGCTATTGTGGTTAACTAGCAAAATTTCTAATATTGTTGTTGAAGTGTTAGTTTTCGCATCTGACTTCAGCCAGAAGAACTAGACATATTTTGCCTTACTTCTTCCAATGTCTTTTTGGTTGCTTGTGAGATAATTGCATATGGAGTAATATTTGACAGAGGATAAAATTTTGAGGCATAGCATCGCATGAAAAAAACTCTCGAAGCATTAGCGAACGATGCATAATTTTAAACAGTATAACAATGCTCTCAGTCTAACCTCTATTTAAATTTGCTGAATTTTACCAAAGGCTGCTATCCTGTATTAATTGGTTATCATGGCCTCTTTTATGTACAAGGATAGGCATACACTATTCTTACAATATTATTGCATTTTAAACAATTTGGATCAATTTTCTTTTAATATTATTAGTATCACATTTACACTCAAAATATCATTTTTTAGTTACTCGTATTGAACCATGGAGTATGTTGTAACTGATCTAGGTACTACGTGTTTAGCATTATATTTATATGCCTCAAACATATTATTTTAAGAGTACAATATATCAACCTTTACAAGATTCAGCATCTTTATATTATACTTTGAAAACACAGTTATCTTATATTACATTTATTAATTTAATGCAATTAGTTCATAGATATGAAGCCTACATTTAGTTAATTTTTATTTTCATTTTATTTAGCCCCTCTTAACACCTAGCATTTTTTATCCAGAACATGTGAACACATGAAGGAAATAAGGTTCAATTTGGTCCACGCAAGGTGCAAAAGGTAATATATAATTGATGAAGATTGAACAAAAAAACTAAAGCACAACAGAAATGGATGTATATGGGTTAATAGTTCACCGTTCTTCATTTTTCTAATTCAGGATGATTCATACGTGGACAGTTACATCAACACAATTGGTGTCGATTTTGTCAGAGTTGAGACTTTTTTGGGCTGTTAAATTTTACTCGGCCCAATTTGAAGCCTTGACTATGTTATTGCTTTTGTAGAAAATTAATATACAATGTGGAGCAATGTAAAATGACAATGAGACTTCAAATTGTACATTCTCTTGTCTCTTTACATTATTAACTTATTACCTTGTGCTACTTCACTGTCGGAATTTATTCCATAGAGTAATAGTTAAAATTGATTTAACATTTTATTCGTTTTTTCTTGGTTGTTATCGACCAAATTTAACTACAACTTATTAATCAAATTTCATTCAAAAAAAATTTTAATACCCAGATGCCTGTTTAGTTATATTCCTTTTACTTCTATGCCACAAACTTATATTTTGACAGGTGCAGTAATGTTACACTTTATGTAATAGTGTTGCAGCAATGTTACACTTTATGTAATAGTGTTGCACTGTATGTAGCAGCACACATCTTATCAGTATCTTATATATATTATTTTAAATAAACACATATAAACACAAACCGGATTTTAGCCATGCTTTATGACTTGATTTCAGGGATTTTAGGAGATAAAGCTAGAACAAAAAACTATGCATGACTTTTTCACCTCATCTTATATTTGTCCTACATGCCAAGTTTTTGGGTTGTAACTTTTTGACACACAACTAAATCAATGACACACATCATACATATGTCACATATAGCTTCTAATTTATGCTCTACCACATGCATACAAAAGATATATGTATAGATATACTATATATATATATACCTCTATATATACATCCCACTATGCATACAAAATCAAACAAAGATAGAATATAAACATCTGAAACTTTCATGTACTTCCTAATTTAGAATTCTCAGCCTCCCTTTTCTTAGAATTGTGTACACATATCAAGAATTTGCAAGTAAGTACTTAGTTTTTACCTTCAACACACAAAAGCATACATGAACTATTATAATTAAATCTGCAACTAGCCTTGAACTAACTTGTCACCCATTAAAATAGATTTTTGCACTTAAATAGTTATGTGATGCTCTTTTATTCTTCATTTAGCAAGTGCCAGATTAACGTAGAAATCATGATTGTATATTTGATATATTCGTTTTCATAAAACGAGTCTCAGTTCCATTTCCCATGACTTGCACTATATTCATTCCTTTTGATAGATCCAAACCTGACATTACTTTTTAATTCACTCTTGCAGGTACAAACAATGGAGGGACCATACAAGTTAATACCACATACTTCTCCCAATGACATAAACTAGACATCGAAGGTTATAGTTGTCGAAAAATCATTTGCACGCACAGCGCAGCGAAGCCCAACTAAATATCAGAACTTAATGCTAATGTATCCAGATGTACAATCTCCAAATCCTAAACTATGTTTCTCTTTATTAGACTTATCTAATACAATTTGATATTTAACATCAATACAATCTTCCACTTGCTATATTATAACCTTAAAATATTTTTGCATGTGCTACCAAACTATATCTACCTAAGCATTGCCATTGCAAGAACCACCTAACTCATTTGAATATTTTGTTTTTTGAAACTAATGTAAATATATACTATTAAACAAAAAAATAAAGTCCATGCAACTAGAGATGGCAAACGGACTGGGCCACCCGTCGGCCTGACGGCCCGGTCTACAAATATACGGACCCGGGCCGGCCCGGGCCGTGAATTATTTCACAGGCCGGCCCGTGGGCCAGTCCGTGGACTAGGCCCGTGGGCCTGGTCCACGGATCAGGCCCGTGGTCCGTGGTCCATAAGGACAGGAACCAAATTGGTCCCCAGCTTTTGTTGCAATATGCAACGGTCAGAAATATGACCGTTGCAGTGCAATTTGGTCCCCAATTAATTTTTTTTTTTTTTTTTGCAAAATGCTATTTTTTGTTTCCTATAAATATCCCATAAATTAGCTCTATTCTCTTCACAAATCTCTCAAGTCTCGAATTACAATCTTACATTCATACTTCCATTTTTCGAAAAAATTATATTCATATATTGTGCAGTTTATAGAATTTCTAGATTTATAATCTTATTCTTCTTATCTTCTACATCCCTACATTTTAATTTCCATATTTATTTTTTCTACTTCTAGTCTTCTACATTTCTATTAACTACAACCAAAATCATGGATCAATATAATTTTCAACGAAGTGCCGAGTCTGTCGAAAACCAAATTCAAGATGATTTTAGTAGTTTAAATAATGTTCCAATTCCAGAATTTGGTGATGATTTTGGAGTTGGGAACACTGTTCCAATTTTTGATTTAGATGATATTGACGAAGAGTTAGAAACGACCAACACTACTCAATCGACTACTAAACGAAGAGCCGCAAAACAAAAGGTTCGGTGTTGGGATCATTTCAATAGAATGCAGACTGGTGCATCTGCAGATGGGCAACGAATTTTCAAGACAGTTTGTAAATATTGTAAGCAACAGTTTGCATGGCAAAAGGGTGGTGGAACGAGCCATCTTAACCGACATTTTCCGAAGTGTAAGCAAAAGCACGGAGGAGTTGATACCAACCAAGCACAACTACATTTCGGATCTCCAGGTGGATCTACTAGTTCTTCTCCCAATCTTAACAATTGGGTTTATTCACAAGAGTCTATGCGCCGAGAAGGCATGTGTCAGTTGGTGGCCAGTGGTGAGTTCCCGCTTAGCATAGTGGAAAGCCCTCATTTCACACGGTTTGTACAAAGGTATCTTCAACCAAGGTATTTACCCTTTGCTAGAAACACTCTTCGTTCTGATACTATTGCTGCATATAATAAAAGAAAACAAAATATAAAAAATGATTTAAGTAAATATGCTAGTGTTGTATCATTCACTTCGGACTTATGGTCCGGTCTAAATCATAAAGGATATATTGCAGCTACTTTACATTATATTGATAAACTATGAATTATGCATAAAAGAATAATTGGTTTTAAAGTAATTGACTACCCTCATAATGGCCTACAAATTTTTAATTATTTAATTGCAATTATTAAAGAATTTAATTGCGAATTTAAAATTCGCAGTATGACGTTTGACATTGCTCCGCCTAATAATATTGTAATAGAAAAATTAATTGAGGAATTACAACCGAATTTCAGTGGAATTTTGTTTCATGTTAGATGTGTATGCCATATTTTTAATTTAATTGTCCAAGATGGTTTAAAGTATATAGGCCCACAATTAGAAAAAATTAGGTATGCCTTGAACTATATTACTGCTTCACTTTCTAGAAAACAATTATTTGATGAATTATGCGTAGAAAATTCTCTTCCAACTAAAACTATATGTACAGACATACGTAATAGGTGGAACTCTACTTATTTAATGCTTGAATCATGTGATAGTTATGAATATTATGTAACTGCTTATTATAATGGCCGACATTCACACGGTCTACAATACGATTTGCAACCACATGATTGACAAATTGCATTTCATGTTCGAAAATTTTTAAAAGTATTTTACGACGCTACAAATGCATGTGGTGGTGTATACTACCCTACTAGTCCATTAGTTTTAAATCATTTTTATTTTATTGCAAATAATTTTAATAGATATAAGACGTATGCAATTTTTTCTGATATTGTTGAAACAATGGAAATGAAGTTTAGAAAATATTGGGAAGACTTGCCTATGCTGTTCCCGTTAGCGTCAATTATGGACCCTAGAGTAAATTTACAAGGTTTCAAACATACTATTTCTGAAATTTCTAATAATTTGAGTTATGGTAGTCCATTAACTTACGGTAATTTAGAAAAAACATTATGTGAAATGTACGAATTTTATGCGGAAAAAACCGGTAGAAACGTTAGAAGACCTCCTGCGCTAAACCCTTCTTCTTCTTCTTCTTCTTCAAATAACCCTAATCCTAATGATTATTGGAGTTTCCTTATTTATAAGGGAACTCAAACTCCTAGTTCTTCTTCTTCTTCGCTTTCCCGTGCCACAAATGTTGAAACTAATATTAGAGATATACCATTAGAGTTAACTAGATATTTTGGTCACGACATGCTTAATTTGTTAGATGAAGACGAGAGGAATAATTTTGATATACTTAGGTGGTGGAGACAAAACGAGCGCCAATACCCAATTGTTTTTATTATAGCACGTGATCTACTAACATCTCCAGTATTAACTGTAGCATCTGAGTCTGCTTTTAGTACAGGTGGTAGGATTCTTAATGATTTGAGGTCAAGACTTAAACCAGATATATTAGAGAGTTTAATGTGTTTGAAAGATTGGGAGGATGCAGAACATCGAATCCAAGATAAAGTAAGCCTGATATTGGCCGAAGAGAGGGACGAACTAAATACGTAGTAAGTAAAATGTAAGTATATTTATTATTTTGTATAAATTCATTCTATTTTTATTCATTTTAACTTGTAAGTTTTGATATTTAACTTTACAAAAAATTGTACACGTAACAACTTGTTCGTATACAATTTTAATTCTGCCTACGCTAATAGTAGCCGGTCCCAAGGCCGGAAAAAGGAGGAGGGTTTGAATTTAAAATTTTTTCTTCACTTATTTCTTATTATTATTTTTTTAAAACTTTAAAAAAAATAATAATAATGATTTCACGTGGGTCCGCAGACCGGCCCGTGGATCGCGGACACGGGCCGGTCCACGGACTGGCCCGTGGATAGCGGACCACAGGCCGGTCCACGGACTGGCCTGTGGATCGGCCCGTTGGCCTGCGGACCGCGGGCCGGTCCCGTCTCTTCACGGGCCGAACTCGGCCCGTTTTAAGAGTCGAGCTGGACCCATTGTTCCACGGGCCGAGCCGGCCAAGCTTAGCCCATTGCCATCTCTACATGCAACTATCTATGATGCCAACATTCAAGCATATGAAGAACAATTATTACTCAGGAATACATACTTATTCTCAAAAGTAGTCGTGAAACTTACAAAGCCTGAGTATAGAGCCTCTATAGGTGAGGTACAGTGAACAGTATCTGGACGAATTAGTGTACGAGAAATAAATGAAGACCACAATGCTTTTATATCTCTTACATACAATTTCACTCCTTTCAACATATTGGAAGACTACATAGACTCAAAGACTAATATCAGTAATCCATCTCACATTTTACAAAAAACATTATTTCTTTTCTCCAAGTTTTTACATTATGCACATATAGTCATATATTATATAGTTCTAACTTTCAAATTAGACATAGTATATTTATAACACATTTCATCTAACCAGTTGGGCTTCCATTGTCTTGTTCAGGTATCATAGGAGTTGTAGTTGACGTAAAGTCTAAAAGACTCGTTCAAACTTGATTCGAAACACAATCCTATATCTAAGATATAGTTTTTATTGACAAGAGGTTTGCCTACAACTACATATATTGAAATAAACATTAGAGCTGAACTTCAGTTCATGAATTACAATATTTTTACATTACATCATTTATCTATCTCTACTTTCTAATACAATTTATCTCTTCATATGTTAGGTTTTGACACTTCACTATTGACCATGTGGGATAATTTTGTGGAAAAAGAATGCCATTACATTGTTGTTAACTTAACCAAGAAGCAATTATTATTGGGAATCATCTAAAAGTATCATCTTTTAGTGATAATGGTCTTTCAACTATAAACATTGCTACTGTCAATATTTTCTATACCTACATATTCTTATTACAGTTACAAACATCCATATTGATACATTTGACATTATCTCTATCAACATAACTATACATTTATTTTATGTACATGTATTTCAATTTCAACAAAGGCCAATAGCATCTTCTCTTTCAGTGCTCCTTTGGAACAAGTGGCTCAGTTGACCGCTTGGTAAATGCTGCAATCATGAAAAACTTGTTTCGTTCCATTCAAGTTTTACCTACTACATATGTATCTCTAATATAATTAAACTTCATGAAAGGGTTGAAGCAAATGTTGACAAAATGGATGAAATGATATTGACAAAGAACTCTCCTTCCTCAACACCAATAAAGCTTTCAACTCCAGCCAAAGACGAAATAACAGAGATCAAAGATATCCAACGGCTGCTCTCCAGGGTAAGTATCATTCTAATTAAACAATATGCATTACACTATTGCCATATATTTATAACACTATTTTTCCAAATAGTTACCAGGCCGGCAGAGCTATTTTTGGGTAAAGGCACATGCATATTTGAGGGTATTTAACCAATCTTTTTGGTATATGTCATGTGACACTTGCAACAAAGTCTCAAGGGCTGACTTCAACGAGACCTACCACTACGTCTTCTGCAAATTTCCTCGTGCACGTACAATACCAAGGTACAAGAATCTTCATAAAAAATTCATTTGTTACAATTAATTCCATGCAACCTATTTAAATTCATTTACACATTTAAGGTACTCTTACATAACATTGTTGTACTGTCTTTATTGTTACAAACATGAATCGATAGAGCACGAGCATTTATATAATTGGAGGACTCAACAGGATCATTATGTGGGACCAGGGCCGGACTTTATGTTTTCCAGGCCTGGGTCGAATTTTAAAAATTGGACCCTCAAATCGTAATGCGCATTCCAATTTTTTTCTTCGTAAGAGTTTTCCAAAACTAAAAATTCAACAATAAAACGACCAAAAAAAGAAAATGTAATATTCAACAATAAAGAAAGCCCCTAATTTATTTTTTATCATAGCCCAATTTGCAAGAAGATTATCAGCATATAGACATATACGATAAACAAATTTGATGCAAAATATGATGTCGACAAAAAATGACAACATCAATTTCCTTTTAATCAATTCATCTGGTTCAATCATTACCAAAAAAGTATAAAAGTTTAACCCGTGAAATATCTAAATTATCTAAAATAAAATAGAATGGTTAAAAGAGAAGTATCGCTTACAACTCTCGTAGAAAATGCAATAAAATAACTATGGTGACTTAACGTAGACTGCGGAGAGGGTTTTTGCCAGACTGAAGATGGAGATGGGTGGTTTGAACTTTGAAATCGAGTCGAGATTATACTAATCAACTTTCATATAAGGAAAAGATGAGATTTTAATTAGACAGACTTTTCCTTTCAAAAAAAAAAAAAATCTTAACGCAATTTTTTAGATTTAAGGGCCTCCAAATATTTTGGGTCCGAGGCAGCCGCCTCTTAGGCTTCATATAAAGTCTGGGCATGTGTGGGACAATGATTGGGGAAACAGCTGAGATTTTTCTAAAGAATTCATCCAACAAATTAATGGACCTATAATCATTGGTATACACCAAACACGTTACATCTTAAATTCATTCTACGTGATTTCACTAACCAAACTAATGCAAATGCTACTTGTTACGCATGTCAATGCACCACATGCCTTAGACAAAATCATAATCACAATAAAAGAAGATTAGTTTTTTTACATCAAAGGCATGAAGAAGAAATCATCTGAAGATCAATATAAATATGACATTATCTTCATGAATTACCCAGCTCCTTCCACAAGCAAAGTAAAAGAACCAAAAATCGACAAAAGAAAAGGTATAGAACACAACACTGAACCACCAGGCCTGTGCATGGACAAATATTTCCAAACACGGTGAAAAGGATGCTTTTTGAACCCACGACTGTGTTGACATCCAACAAAAGACAAAATGAAGAACATGTGACCTCAATAGACCCACTGGTTACAAAGAAAAAAATGGAATGTCACCCAGCTCCAAAGAAAAAAAAAAGGGTCCAAGAGGAAAATAATCATATTTGTTTATACATTGCATTCTTTTTTTTTCTTTTTTCTTTTAATGATTGGAAACTATCTTTAACATTCCCTGCTCTACTTTGTTGATAATCTAAATAAATCTATGTTTTTTGTCAAATATATAGAGCAACAGGTTGAGCCTTCCATGCAATGTTGTAATTTCTACTAATGAATATTTATATAATATATTCTTCTACTATACTAGCAATCTAGTTACAGCTTCAACCTTCAATGCAATCTTGAAGTATCTTTATGTATACATAACATCATGAACTTAATTCCCTCCCATTGTTTGTTCAATGACTACAGCAGTACCTTCCATTCAATTACGTGTTTCTTAAGTAAACAATTACTCCAACCATATCTACAATGTTACTTGTCAACACATACTAAACAAATAAAATATGGAGAGCATTAGACATGCAATGCACGATCTAAACTAGTAGATATGGTTGGGGGGGCAGAAAATTGAAGCCATAAGTGTGAAATTAGGGGGGCAGAAAATTGAAGCCATTGGTTGGCAAATTGAATTTGAGGGCAAATTCAAAGTTTGGCAGAGAAAAAATTCTTCAGCACCAATTTGATCCATTTTCTTTGTGAACGTCTAGTTGAACCTTTTTCTTTGTGAAACATTAGGCTGTTATCTTCGGGTCTCCGTGACTTCTTCTCTTTCCATTGTTTCAAATTGAGGTGTTGTATTTGTGGAGTTGGACAACGAATTTGAGCCCTCATTTCACCACCATCGCCGCAGGTAACTGGAGATAAAAGGGAGATTTTATCATGTGTTGATTAGCCTCTTATTTTCTAGTTTGTTGTATTTGTTCGTGTTTAATCTTCACTTTTTGTTGTAGGTTGAACCAATTTTCTCTACAAAAAACTCTAGCACAAAATGCAATAACACATTAATGGGTTCTCGAGTAGCGAATGAGACCACTACTAGAATTATCACCACCAATTATAGCATTCAATGATTTAATTCTCAATTATCGAATGAAAAAAGTTGGACTCTACACTTGGTGGTTGGATGCATTTAGTTAGAAAGGATCCTAATTTTTTTTTCTTTTAGAAATTTTTGGTTTTTGGGGATTGAGCTTCTTGTTATTGGAAAGGATCTTATGTCTTATGCAATACATCGATTCAGTTTGTTGACAAACTCGTGGTTATCTAGAATGGCATGCGTGCATGCATTTGTTTGGGTTTGTGCATCTTGGAGGAATCACAATTCTAGGTCATGGCTATAGGTGGCAAAATTGTGTAGCCCGCCTTCTTGGATTGGGTTGGCCGTAGCCCTAATAAAACCGGGCCAAGATGGCCCGGCCCATCTAGCCCGTGGGCTAGTTGGGCCGGCCCGATTTTGATTTTGATTTTTTTTTTTTTTTTGATTTTTTTGATTTTTTTTTTTGCTCCTTAACACTAATTAACTCATTTTGTGAATAGCTCCAATACATAATTCAAATAATATCAATCTAAAATGATCTAAGCCAAAGTCACCAATAAATATTAGTCCAAAAATCTTAGGATCCAACATAAAATTATTTAGATTTAATTAAAATTTAGTTTAATTTAAGTTTCAATCCAAAATATATTTGGTGTGACAAGTAAATTATTTATTTTAAATTTACTTATAAGTAAACCTTTTAATTTAAGCAAAGCATGCTTATATTTTAAAACAATTAGACTAGCATGCTTTTAATATTTGTATTTTTTTTTAAAAAAAATGTCTACAAATAGTTTACAATTAACAAAAAAAATTATTATTTTGAAAGAAAATTGACGTTTATCTATTAACTAATATATGAGAGCCCCAATTTTATAAATTAATCTTTTTAAAAATATCTATATAGTCTAAATTTATCTAAGATTGTATTTGATGTAATGTATTAGATTGTATAAAAAAACTATTTTAAAAAAAAAGGAAAGAAAAAAAAAAGAAAATTAAGATAAGTTGGGTCAATGGACTGGACTGGGCTAGCATATTTCTGGCCCCATACAAAACTGGGCTGGGCCAGCCCAGTCCAATTTCATGTGTGGCCCTGTTCTAGCGGGTTGGGCTGGGCGTCCAACCCAGCCCGTTTGCCAGCTCTAGTCATGGCTACAAATGAATGTGTAATATCATGTTGGATACCTTAATTTTTGTAAGAAACTGGGATAACACTCTAGGAGATAAATATATATGTGTTATTGGACAATTTTATGTACATAAAGGAATAAGAGAATAATTCTAAGTTTCTCACGAATTGAGAAAAATATAATTGGTAAATAGAGATTTTGACATAAATCTGTAAAATCTCGGCAAGAAGTGTTTTCCTCACACATGTCCGAAGCTCCAATTTTTTATATTCGTATTACATTCATTTGGGCATATGAGAAACTTTGAATACGGTATTCCAATCCCTCATGTTTTATATAATTTTCAATCCATGAAGCCCGCACAAGACATTTTCTTATGTTTGTATTGAAGTGTTTTCAAAGTTCATTTCTTCGTATTGTAGATGTCTACACAACATAGAATATTACCATTGGAGACTCTACCACTAACATATAGTTCTCGAGCAAGGTGAACCCAAAAGAACACCTAGTTGCATTCATACTCATTCTAGGAAGGCACAAGTTTATCGACAAACTTTATCGATAGGTAGCATGAGATATATGATTTTCTTCCAAAATCAAGAAGCTCAGTGCAAATGGACAAAGGTTATTTATCTTCAATACGCAAAAAAATTGTTGGAATTGGTGCTTGGTAAAAAGATCAAACGGCAACAACTAATGTCCTTTGCTTCTCACTTGAGCACCTAGAAGGAAATATATTTCCAATGCTCAATAAAACTTTATTGCCTCCTCAATCTTTAAGGATCAAAACGTCTAGTAATCGAGCAAAAACTGTAGAACGAAGATGTAAAAATGCATTATGAAGATCTGGAGCACCGAATGAGACAACTAATAGAGCTATCACCGCCAATAACAGTAATCAAAGAATTCAAGTCACAATGACCCACGACACGTGTGTTTGAATGGAAAACGTTTGACTCTAGTTGGATGCATTTAGCTAGAAAGGATTATAACGTTTTATAACTAAAAATAATCTCAATAGAATCAATCTTACATAAATAAAAAGATTAACACAAGATCTGTTGATCCAGTTCAACCAAAAAGGGCTTAATCTGGGAGGCTCAGTTGAGGCAACCCACGAACGAGAGATTTAACTATAACCGAATCGGAAGAGTTCAGAGTACAAAACAATGACAGATTTTACCAGAACTGTCAAAAACCAAAGGAAACTTAAGCTCTTTTAACACACCAACACAAAGTACTGTTCAGCACTATGAAATCAAGAAATACACGAATCTATTATTTAGATTTTATATTTCCAGTTAGCCCAAGAGGCGAAAATCATCCCACTTACTTTAGAGGTGAAAAAGAAAAAAAGAATGAGGATTTCCCTTTGAACCCTAACTCAAAAAAAGAGAGGAAGACGAACAGAGAAAAAATAAAAATCTTACTCATCTGGACTTCAAAGGGACTGTTCACAACTTTTATATAATCAGATAGTGGAGTCCAGGTGTCACTCTGTTATATGTAAGGTGGTTGGGTGAACAATTCATAAATCATCCAACAGTTAAACCACGCTTTCATCATTGAGCCACAACGTTTTCTTCAAGGATCCTAATAATTGTTTCACGTTTTCCTATTACAAATATTTGGTTTTTTGGACTGAGTTTCTTATTTTTGGAAGTGATCTTATGTCTCATGCAATGTATTGATTTAGTTTATCTACAAACTTGTGGTTATCTAGAATAAGTGCAGATGCTAGGCATTTGTTTGAGTTTGTGCTGCCTTGGAGAGATCGTAAAACTAGGTTGTCGCTACAACTATGTAATATCATCGTTGATTTAGGCCACTATAAAACTCCAGAACATGAAGACAACAAATGTAGATGTGTTAAGGGGAAAAGTTCTATGAAAATAAAGGAATTAGAGAATATAATTCAAAGTTTATTATATGTGGAGAATAATATAATTGAAAAATAGAGACTTTGATATAAATATGTAACATTTCCTTGGCGATAATGTTTTCCTCACACATGTTCGAAGTTCTATTTTTCTATTTTCGTATTACATTCATCTACGCTTATGAGATGCTCTGAATACGTTTTTCCAATCCCTCATGTTATATAAAATATTCAATCCATGGAGACCTGACAAGACATTTTCTTATGTTTGTTCATGCTCCAGAGTGTTTTCTAAGTTCATTTCTCGTGAGGTAGAAGTCTATAGAACATATGATATTACCGTTGGAGTTTCTACCACTAACTAGTAGACCTTGAGGGAAGCAAACCCAAAAAGATCCTAAGGAATATTCATACTCATTTCATGCGAGCACGAGTTTATCGACAAACTTTATTAATATGTGACATGAGATATATAATTTCGTTCGGAAAAAAAAATTCTTGAATACAAAAAAATAAAATAAATAAATATTGGAACTGCTTCTCAGTAAATAGATCAAAGCAAAAACTAAAGTCCAATGCTTACCACTCGAACACCTGATAGGAAATATATTCCCAATGCTCGATCATACCATTTTGCAGCCTCAATCTATCGGTCTCACAACGTCGAGTGATCGAGTAAAAACTATAGCACAAAGATGCAATAATGCATTATTGAGTTCTCGAGCACCGAATGAGACAATTAATAAAGTTACCATCACCAATTACATCAATCAACAAATTCAAGTCTTAATTATCCCCAACACGTGTTCAAATGGTAAACGTGTGACTCATCTCACCATGGTTGGATGCATTTAGATAGAAAGGATCGTAACAACTGTTTCTTGTTTTCCTATGAGAATATTTTGGTTCTTTGGGACCGAGCCTCTTGTTTTTGGAAGTGATCTTATGTCTGAGCAATACCTCGATTCATTTTGACGTTATCTAGAATGAGTGCAGATGTGCCTAGGCATTTGTTTGGGTTTTCGCTGCCTTTGAAAAATATTAATACTAGGTTGTGGCTAACTGGCTACAATTCATTGTGTAATATCATTGTTGATTTATGCTACTTCAATTTTCAGGAAGGAACTTGGATAAAACTCCACCAAAGAAAACACAAACGTAGACATGTTATGGGGAAAAATTATGTAATTAAAGGAATTAGAGAAAACAATTCAAAGTTTCTCACATATTGAGAAGAATATAATTGGGAATAGAGACTTTGACATAAATCGGTTACACCTCATTGACGAGAAGTATTTTCCTCACACTTCTTCGCAGTTCCGATTTTCTGGTTTCATATTACATTCAACTGCGTTTGGGAGAAGCTCTGCATACGTTTTCCCTATCCCTCATGTTACATAAAATTTTCCATCCATGAAGACCTATCAAGACATTTTCTAAGTTTGTTCATGCTTCGAAGTGTTTTCAAATTTCATTTCTCGTAATGTAGAAGAATCGTTGGAGTCGCTATCACTAACTAATAGACCTTGAGCAGGGGAAAAAAATACCTATGTGCATTTGTACTTATTCCAGGTGTCAAGTTTATGGACGAACTTTATCGATAAGTGACATGAGAAACATGATTTCTTCCAAAAATAGGAAGCTCAATGCAAACGGCCAAAGGTTACTCATCTTGATTAAACAAAAAAGTTATTGGAACTGGTTTTAGGTAAATAGATCCCACGGTGAAAACTAAGGTCCAATGATTCCCACTCAGGCACCTTCCCAACTACAAGAAATTTCACTTTTAAAGATGAAAATTTTGGTCTTGTAAAGTTTATCGACGAATCTTTTTTGACGAAATAATCTAAAAATAACTTTCCACGGAAAAAATTACATCATTAAAAGTGAAATTTCTTGTAGTGATATCCGATCGTACTATTTTTCGGCCTCAATCTATGAGGCTCACAATGTCTAGTTATTGAGCACAAACTCTAGCACAAAGATGTAATAACGCATTATTCGGTTCTTGACCACTGAATTAGACAACTAATAGAGTTATCACCACCAAGTAAAGTAATCAACGATTTCAAGTCACAATCATACCTCGACACGTGTTTGAACCGAAAATGTCCGACTTTACTCATGATGGATGGATGCATTTATCCTGAAAGGATCCTATTAATTATTCGTCTTTTGTTTTTAGGAATTTTTTATTTTTTGGGTCTTAGCTTCTTGTTTTTGGAAGGGATCTTATGTCTCATGCATTGTATCAATTCGGTTTGTCGACAAACTAGTGGTTATCTAGAATGAGTGTGGATGCGTCTAGGCATCAGTTTGGCGTTGCGCTACCTTGGAGAAAATGCAACCCTAGGTCTGTGAATAACTATGTAATACCATTGTTGGTTTGGGCTTCAATAATTTTCAAGAAGGAACTAGGATAATGTTGTAGAGAAGAAGAAGATTAACACAAAAGTGTATTTCATGGCCTCAAATTCATAGAGAATAAGGCTATATACAGCCACATATATAGACCTTTTAGACTCACAAAACACTTATTTATGAACTTAGACTTAATAACATTACATATAACGAAAAGACTTCTCAAATTTCAATAATGAAGACTATATTTGAGGTAATTCTCAACAGTCCTCCTTAAACTCAAACTCTAGTTATTCCTAGCCTAGCTCTTAATCTTTAGCAGCTTGAGAATGATCTTGAGACTTCACATAATTGAGCTGAACTTCCTTTTTTCTAATTCACTCTCTAATAAATGACACCTTGTGTCAATGTGTTTGCTCTTAATAAACTCAAAAATAGGATTCTTCTTGTGGTATATGCATCATTTTTAACAACTTTCTTAGCCATGTAGCATGACAAATACACGAAGTAGCACAATTTGAACAAGTTACAATGGGTTACTTTGCGAAATCCAGGTGAATGCAGTCTCTCTGATGTAAAATAAAAAACCCGTAGTAGTTTTTCAATTATCAACATCTCCTTCCCAATCACTATCGCTGTAGGCAATCAAATTGAAGTTTTCAAAAGATGAGCAAAGAAAGCCATACTCCAAAGTGCTTTTAACATGTCTCAAGATCCTTTTAGCAGCCTTCAAGTGTGAGCAAGTTGGTGCCTCCATATAAAAATTGATTAGTCCAACTCCATAAAGAATATCAGGCATAGAAAAAGTCAAGTACCTCAAGTCTCCAAAAAGCTTTCTAGAGAAAGTTGAATTCTATTTTTCACCGTCAATCTTGACATCTTTACTCCACATTCAACAAGTGTGCTAACAGATTGACAATTCTTCATGTTGAATTCTCTCAAGATATTCTTTGTAGAGCCATTTTGAGAAACAAAAATCCCTTCATATGTTTGCTTTACTTCAATTCCTAGGTAATAGGACATAAGTTCTATATTTGTCATCTCGAATTCGGTACCCATCTCCTTTTTAAATTCTTCAAACATTGCTGAATTGTTTCGGGTGAAAATTAAATCATCAACATATAAACAAATAATTAGTATATCACCATTGATGCGAGCCACAGACCGGCTAGCCAAGACTTGTTACATATGCTGATGGGGCCATTAACATGATCAAGAGCCAAGAAGATCAAGGACGTCATAGAAGATCTTGTCCAAACTACGTGGGCCGAAAGTGCAACAAGCAAGACACCAACCTTCCAAAATGAGTATGACCAAGAAAGAGTCAACCTTAGTACATTTGATTCAAAACAAGGATCATATTAAAGGTATATTGGAGACTAGTGGAAGATTGGAGGGCCAAAATAAACATAATTCAAAGTTTGGAGACCAAAACGTGAGAGAGTGGCATTATGCCTGGGCGATCGCCCATGTAAAATGTGGGGTGATCGCCCCACGCCATTTTTCAAAACCAGTAGCTAATTATTTAGCCTAGGCAATCGCCCAGAATTGCACCGGGCGATCGCCCAGGCATAATTTCGGGAAATCTGGATTTTGTTTTGATTTTGTTTCCTTTTCCTATTAGAACTCTAATTTTATTAAGTTTCTAGTTATTTTCCGAATTAAATTAGGTTTTCATTAATTTTTGCATATATAAACAACTCTCATTGTAGACAATTAATTATCATTGATTATTGAGAGATTAAATAAAAGTGAGATTCACTTTTTTCCTTGTTCTTAATTGAACTAACCAAAACTTATCAAAGACTTCGCAAATCTTTGTGGCGTTCAAACTTAGTTCTTTGATTCAAGAAATCACCGGGTCAAGATTTTGCGGCTTGATTTTAGCTTTCTTAGGGTTCAAATCAATCTTTCTTGTGGGTTTCGAGATTCAATCTCCGCGGGCTCGCATTAGTTTGTATCAGAGCTTTGGCTCTAAAATCAGGTTTTATCTTTCTTTTTTTTAGTTTCCATCAATTTCTTCTCGAGTCATATACCAAAAAAAATCTCTTTTGTAATTCATCATATTTCATGAGTCTTTTTTTTTTTATCTTGTTCAGATTCATCACATTGTAGAATCATTCAAAAAAATTTCTTTTCTTGCACCAAAAACATTCAAGAATTGTTTTGGTACGATCTATTAAGGCACGAAAGTTAATTCTTTTTTATTTCTTGCCTTGTGATATAATTTTTATTAGTTTCTTGCATTGGAGCGAAAAGGTAAAAAAAAAAAAGGAAAACGAAAATTCAAGAAAATTCAAGAAACGCATTCCTTTTAGATTCTTGTGTTATATTTGGCAAGAAACACACACTCCATATTGTCATCTAGTGCTTAAGTATTCAAATCATATTCTTGTTTAGTGGTATCAAGACGAGTGGGCCGGCCGAACTCGCATCGATCCACCCGCCTAGACCCGAAACTGCTGGCCAGCCCGTTAACCGGACGGGCGGGCGGGCCGCGGGCCGCGGAGGTTGAACTGTGGGCTCGGGCAGTTTAGCCCCCAACGGGCCAGCGGGTTTTAAAAAAAATAGAAAAAAATAATTAATGGCAGAGAGCCAAACGGCTCTCTGCCATTAATGAGAAATATGACAGCTGCTGCAAATGTACAGCGGCTGTCACATTTGTAGCACCGTAGCAGCAGGCTATTTTTTCAAAAGCAGACTGCTGCTGTTAGATTTAATAAAAAAAATAAAAAATAAAAATGCAACGAATTTGAAATTTTGAATGCAAATTACTTTGAATAAAATTAAAAAGTGCAATAATTTTAAAAAAAATTATTTTTTTATTTATACGGGCCTAACCGGATCAAACCGTAGCCCATATGGGCTCGACCTGGATGGGCCGACGGGTGGGCCGGGCTCGTGTTCAATTTTCATGGGCCGGCCCACAACCTGTCATGGTGCGGGCTTTTTTTAATGCTGGCCGTTACCGGGCTTCATCAGAGGCGGGCCGACCCAGCCCGCCTGACCCATATTGACACCTCTATTCTTGTTGTGATTTTTCATCTTGAGTCGTTCTCGTTGTCTTTTATGTCCTTATTTTCTTGTTTTTCAACGTTGCGGAGATTGATTTATTGATTGAGTTTAGTTAATTCCTTAGAGAATTTGGTAAGGGAAAAAAACAAAGAAAGGTAAAAGGCAAGAGTAGTGAGATTATTATCGAAAAAAACCAATAGAGTGAAACACGAGTGTAAACACGTGATGTTAATTTTTTTTTTTTTTTTTACTAATTTCTATTTTTTTTATATCCCAAAATGTCTAATAATAACGAAATAACACCTAGGGAAGAGAACAACCAATTATTTTTGTTAAAAGCCACGCAACAACAATTTGAGAGGATGAACATGATGTTTGACGGGATGAGAGATATTAATAAAGAGATGAGTGCTACGATGGATATGTATGATACGATGATTACAGTCTTACTAAGGGAGCAATAACACGAAATCTCCTAATGATAGGAGACATGATAGGCATGATCATAACCCTATGGCTGAATTTGAGAATGAGGATGTTTATAATTATATGGTTGAGGTGGGTAGGATGAGGCGTAGAGTAGATATGCGTGAAAGGACACCTAGAAGAGGAGACTATAGAGGCCACGGTGGGGTAGATAGAAACCTTGAGAATATAAAAATGAAAATACATTCATTTCTTATGTAGGAATAACCTTGAAGCCTATTTAGAGTGAGAAATGAGGTTGGAATTAATATTTGATTGCTATAGCTATTCGAAAGAGAAGAATCTAAAATTAGCAGTAATTGAGTTCACTGACTATGCTATTATGTGGTGGGATCAATTGGTAACAAATAGGAGGAGAAATCATGAGAAACCTATAGAAACTTGGGATGATTTAAAAGCTTTCATGAGAAGGAGATTTGTACCTAGTCATTACTATATAGACCTCTATTTGAGGAAGGAGTGGATGATGCGAGCCATTGACCAGCTAGCCAGAACTCGTTTCATATACCAGTGTGGCCAATAATGAGATCAAGAGCCAAGAAAATCAAGGACGTCATACAAGATATTGTCCAAGCTACGTGGGCCAAAACTGACACCCAAAGTGAAACAAGCAAGACACCAACCTTCAAAATGAGTATGACCAAGGAGCACATTTGATTCAACATAAGGAACGTATTAAAGGCATATTGGAGGCTAGTGCAAGATTGGAGGCCCAAAATAAGCATGATTCAAAGTTTGGAGACCAAAACGTGAGAGATTGGCATTTATGCCTGGACGATTGTCTAGGAAAAATGTAGGGTGATCGCCCCCACACCATTTTTTAAAACCAGTGGCTAATTATTTAGCCTGGGTGATCTCATGGAATTGTACTGGGCGATCGCCCAGACATAATTTCGGGAAATCTGGATTTTGTTCAGATTTTCCAATTAGAACTCTAATTTTATTAAGTTTCTAGTTATTTTCCGAATTATATTAGGTTTTCATTGATTTTTGCATATATAAACAACTCTCATTGTAGAAAATTAATTAACTTTGATTATTGAGAGATTAAATAAAAGTGAGATTTACTTTTTTTCCTTGTTCTTAATTGAACTAACCAAAACTTATCAAATACTTCGCATATCTTTGTGGCGTTCAAACTTGGTTCTTTAATTCAAGAAATCATCGGGTCAAGGTTTTGTGGCTTGATTTTAGCTTTTTTGGGGTTCATATCAATATTTCTTCTGGGTTCCGAGATTCAATCTTCACGGGTTAGCATCAACCATTCTCTTTTTTCTTCCGAGGACACCTTATGTATTCGTTCTTTTTGAATTAATCATCAATCTGGCTGTACCAATCCCTTGGTGCTTACTTTAAGTTGTACAAAGTCTTCTTTAGCTTCAAGACTTTTCTTTCCAGCCCTTTAACAACATAACCCATTGGTTTTCTTACATACACATCCTCTTCTAAATGCCCATTCAAAAATGTTGATTTTACATCCATTTGAAAAATTCTCCATTTTGATCAGCCAATGCTATGAACTGAATTGTTTCCAAATGAGGAACTGGTACAAAAACTTGATTATAGTCAATTATATGATGTTGGCTAAATCCTTTTGCAACAAGTCGAGCTATGAATACCTTCACCTCTCCTTTTTCATTTTGCTTGATTTGTATATCCATTTCACTCCAACAACTTGCTTTCCTTGTAGAAGATTTGCCAATTGCCATGTGTTATTTTTTTTGAATTGCTTTTATTTCTTCATTCCTAGATAATCTCCACTTTTCATCTAGCATTGCTTCTTCTAAATTTATGGGCTCTGAACCTGCAAAAAGACAATAAAGAGAAAGATTGTTGATCTCTCCAGCGTCTCCATAAATATCTTGGAGACTCCTGATCTTATGAGGTCTTTCATATGAGCTTGTAGAGCTCAAATAATCAAGAGTAGGTGCCAGAGTTCTTGGAGGTGAAAGAGGCTGGTCACTAATTCTGATTTGATAGAATCATCAAGTAAATGAAAGAAATTGTAATCTTCCTCTTGATTTTCCCAATTCCAGAAATTATCTTCATCAAACTTGACATCACGGCTAACAAGAATATTCTTACTCCTTGGATTCTAATGTTTGTCGCCTTTGACCTTTGCATCATACCCAACAAAAAAAGCTTCACACTTTTATCATCCAATTTAATTCTTGCTTTATCTGGAACATGGACATAAGCTATACAACCATAAATGCTTACATGGGAGAGTGTTGGCTTCCTTCCACTCCATGTCTCTTGTGGTGTCGTCTTTTGCAAACCTCTTGTAGGACACATATTGCAAACTTCTTTGGAAAGTTATTTCTAAATTGCTTGCCATAGATGCACCCTTTACATAATTGATGTGGATGATCAATAAAATGCAGCCCATGTACCATTTTTTCTTTCCAATAGATTTAAACCACCAAAATTCAAATGACCCATTATTTGATGCCAAAGCCAAGAAGAATTTGATGAACATGCTTTCAACCACTTGACACAATCATTTTGAATTTTGAGAGAAAACATTATGTTCTTCAACATTCTCACCTTGGCTGCCTTTGCAATATTTCGTCATCAATGCATCATTCTTCAACTCAAACTCATATCCTTTCTCCAAAAGCTTACACAAACTCAATATGTTTAGCTTGAGTACGAGTAAATAATAAACTTTAGTAATGAATTTATGTGTTCCATTCTTACCTTGAATAAGAATATCACATCTTCCTTCAATAACTACTCTTCTATCATCTCCAAAAGAAAGACTACCTTCAAAAGATTCATCTAGAGACACAAACAACTTATTCTTGCCGGTCATATGATTGCTTGCCCCTTATCCAAAAACCATGCTTCTTGATCTTTTTCTTCACTTCCATCACATGTTAGCAACAAAGCAGTATAACACCCCAGATTTTTTAACCCAAAGGGTCACTAAAAATCTTACAATAATAATTGGTGACTCCAAATCAAATTTCCCATGCCCTTGAATTGTCTTGAAAATTATCTGCAGTGGAAAAATAACAAGCGCACAAGGAAAATTCAAATGGACGTCAAAATTTATAGTTTTACCGATAACTCTAGATATCGCCAAATATTATTTGACCAACCTAAGTTGCTTGAAAAATTATCTTTGACATGCGACTACTTAAACATTAAGGAACAATATATATAATTTTATCAAGTCATTTGTTATGTGAAATAAGTGACCAAAGTAACCTGATCACTAAGCCTCAGATACAATTGGCGTTGTTTGAGAAAATAGTCATAAGTAATTCATCTGGTGTGATTTTAAAGTGATTCCAAATTCTACTAACAGACAATTATCAACATGTCAAACTCCACTAATATCACTCAAAAATTCACAGTATTAAAAAAAGTTATGCTACTTTGAAAATAGGGGTAGGAAGGTGGAAATTCAACACGTAACCGCTAAAATCTCATCTTTAACTTCAAAATGGTGAAACTAATAAAGCGAATGTCAGTGATCAAAATTTACACCACTTAAACATAGTCAAGACACGATAATTTAATTTACATATAAAAGACTTGATTATATCGACACCAAAATTATGATAAACATAGAACTTTTTCTGTCATTACACCGCCGCCAAGCCTTTCAATCTGGAGAGTAAATACTTTTGGGCATGAGTATTTATAAGGAAACACCCAGTAATAAATATACATACATGTGAGAAAACTATATGCAACCACAAATGTGACATGCCAAGCGTTAAAACATTAATATGGAACAAATATAAATTTGGTAACGAGCACCACATATCTCTTAAGTGATTACCTTCAATCACTAAACATTCAAGGGGATTTCTTCCAATCACTAGCACAATGTTCCATTATAGACGTGTCCAAAGCACACTAGATCAATTAATTACATCCATCAAGGCATGGCAACATCAAAAGCAATTAACATGGCACACGTGTTTACATATGATTTCTTAGGTTAAACTTCATAATTTCATGTATTTAATGTAGTATAGAACTATCACACAAAATGAAAGTTTCTGTTGAAGTTGAAATGGAAGATTAAATGATGTTGCACCTTTCCAAAATATTTTTGCAAGCTTACATTTTATTTGTGTAATATTGTGCATGAAGGTGTGTGTGATTTGGGGATAAATTTAGTGTGGAACAAGGGAGAGATAACTAGGGGCCAAAGTCTGGAGAAGAAAAAGGAAGAAGTGTGGAGGAGTTAAGTGCTTAAAAAAGAGTGAGAGAGATTTATGAGGGAAAATAGTAGTTTTCTGGAACTTTTGTGGACTGATTTTGGGAGGGGGAGGGGGAGAAACGAGGTTTATTGCTGGGTGGGTGGGTGGTTGGGGGGGGAGAAGTTCAATTGAGGGCTGAAATATGAGGGAAAGTGGAGAGGAAATGTGATAGTTTTGGAGCTTCATAGGAGCTGGTTTAAGTGGTCGAAACGCGGGGGACGATTTTTTGGCAGCATGGGGGGCTGTTTTTGGGGTGGTGAAGTTGGCAGTTTGGCTGTTATTGGAATGGTATTTTGGATTAAATTTTGGGCTGAAAAGGGATGGATTTTTGGGCTGAAGGATATGGTTTTATAGGGATTAAGGGGCCGGGTTTGGAATAGAAAAATGGGGACTGAAACGGGCGGTTTTAGATAGTGATTTGGAATAGTTTTTCCTTGGCTATTTGGGTGGGGTTTTCGACAAAAATTGGGTCGACTTTTAGGTGGTGTTATAGGATAAGTTTCGAGCTATAATTTTTCGAGTTTCGGGCTAAGAAGATTGGGAATAAAGGGTCGTGATTTTAGCTAAAAAGGTCATATTAAATCAATGCGAACCAATATAATTCCAAATACATGCGGCAATTTTCATACAACTTAAAATTTAAATTTTACCAAATCTCAAAATTAACAAGGTTCGTTTAAAAATTAAAAACATTCCACGTTCGTAAAGAAATAAAAACAAACGTGTGCAACTTTCGATGTCACCAATATGATTAAATTCGTTACACGAAGTTCATAGCGACGCGAATAATAAATAATTTTTTTTTTTAGAAAATGAAAAATGAAAAATTTTCTGATCGCTACAAGCATGCTCTTTATCTTCTTCGCATTTTGTACAATAGGTTTTTTCTTCTTTTTCTATATTATGAGGCATAGTGATCATACTTTTCACAATTATAATATTGCACATCAGTCCAAGTTTGACCTACTTTGTACCAATTGCTTCTGCCACATCCTCTTGAGGGTTGTATTTGATTTGAACCATCAGAATTATAAGAGTTTCTGTTAGATCTTTCTCTTTCCCTACCCTATAATTGCGATGGCCACGATTATGATCTCTACATTTTGCTCTTCCTCATTGAGAATCTTTGTTTCCATCATTCTTTTCTTTCAATGACAGTTTTGAAAGACGAACTTGAGCTTGCGGCTCCTTCTCAGTCATCATTTCTTCAAGAGCTTGTAACGGTCTCATCAATTGATCAATAAAATGGAATCTAAATCCTTTGAGCCTAGAGACTCTAAATTTGTTTCGACTACTCGAACATCTTCCAACGTTGCACCATATCTTTGTAAGGTATCCCTTACTTGCTTGGCACTTGGCACTTGTTGCACTTGAAATCTTCTCAAACATGCTTTCATCCAAACTCATATAGATTAGTGTCCAAGCTTGCTGATCTTTCTTTCAAGCTTTATACAAGCCTCCTTCTGAGCTTGAGGTAAGTCTTTCCCATCATGAGGCTATTTGAAACCTTTTTCAACAAGTTCCCACACATCTTGCGATCTTAGCTATGCTTACATGCGAATACACCAACTATCATAAATCTCTTTGGTGAGTTTTGTAAATTGAAAGGGAAACATGCCTCCATTCATTATTTTACTCTCCTTACCCACAATCGGCCCAAAAAGGAAGTATCTTTCCCTCTGGGGATAGGAAAATCATGATCGGGATAGCAGACCAAAAGCTATGGAACTTGGGTGTGGGTCTTTGGAATAGCTTTTTCTTTTTATTTATTATGAATGATGAAATCATTACAAATAGGATGCCCCTGGCCCATCCGCGTATTATAAATCAGTCATATTTTTGTAGCAACTGAATTTTTTTTTGCTTAAACTTTAATTAGAAGTTGTAAAACAAAATAAAGAAGAAAGGTATGGATAGGTGGAAGGATGAGAGAAAGAGAGAAAAAGATTATCAATGATACAGAATTCCAATATGTAAGGTCTACGAGTCATCTCATAAAAGACAGTGTAATAAAGCATTAATACTAATTGATTCATCCCGAATTAAATATTAAATGAATCGCTCTTATAGAAGAAAAAATAAAGAGCTTGGAGTCAATGAAGACTAAAAAGGTTGACTCAGGAAAAAATTGGATTATGAGTTCCATTGTAGAATTCGAACATAACCATTAAGTACGAAGAGATGGGAACGATGAACCTGTTAATGCACAAGATTTTATCGAAAAAATGAATCTTAATGATTCCTTAGTCGGGATAGCAAAATGAATTGTAGATCAATTTATCTATTGGGAGAAGTCACGAACGAGCCCCACAAATGAAATAGAGATTGAAAGAGTAAATATTCGCTAAAGAGGTATTTTCCATGGGTTTACGTTGGTATCGTGTTCATACCATTGTATTGAATGATCCAGGTCGGTTGCTTTCCGTTCATATAATGCATACAACTCTGGTTGCTGGTTGGGCGGGTTCGATGGCTCTGTATGAATTAGCGGTTTTTTATCTTTCTGACCCTGTTCTTGATCCAATGTGGAGACAGGGTATGTTTGTTATACATTTCATGACTCGTTTAGGAATAACCAATTCATGGGGAGGTTGAAGTATCACAGGAGGGACTGTAACGAATCTGGGGGTTTGGAGTTACGAAGGTGTAGCTGGGGCACATATTGTGTTTTCGGGCTTATGCTTTTTGGCAGCTATCTGGCATTGGGTATATTGGGATCTAGAAATATTTTTTGATGAACGTACATGAAAACCTTCTTTGGATTTGCCCAAGATCTTTGGAATTCATTTATTTCTCTCAAGAGTAGCTTGCTTTGGTTTTGGTGCATTTCATGTAACAGGCTTGTATGATCCTGGAATATGGGTGTCCGATCCTTATAGACTATTTGTTTGCTTTCATATATCCTATATAGTAGAGGATATATAGGAAAATGTACTATCAACGAATTTTCAATCGTGGATACAAATGTATCCTTAACATACTGAAACGACTGCCATTATTAGTATCAAACCAATAGCGATTCATACAAGCTAAATCTTCTAATTGATAATTAGGCCACCTCTCTGAGATGAATAGTCTTTTTTGTGCAACTCCTAATGTGAAGTAAGTATCCTTATCTTAGTGGTGAAACTGAATACTTGAAATTCAACGCCACTTCGTTTGTTTGATTATGAAGATTAGTATCATCAGTATGTTCCTTGTTATTAGTAAAAATTACTACATGTTTGGCTTTTCTTGAGCGAATTTCATGATCTAATCATATTTTTTTGATCATCACAATATCTTTTCCTCAATTATTCTATTCCTGGCTATGGGGAATCGGTGGAATTTTTCCAAAATATTGAATATTTTGATAGTAAAGGAATTATTTCGTCTCAAAATCTTAATAATATTCTTTCCTTAAAGTTCTTATTTCGTTCGTTCGGAGACACTTGTTTCGAATTTGACCAAAAAATTGACTCATTTCATTTCGAAAATCAAATTAATGAATTCCATTACCTATTGAGTTAATCAATATGAAATGGACTCAAATCTACAGAGATTTATAAGGCTATTTAGAGATTTATAAGGCTATAAATAGCCACATACATAAACCTATTAGACTAACAAAACACTTATTCATGAATCTAGACTTAATGACATTACATATAACGAAAAGACTTCTCAAATTTAAAAAATGAAGACTCTTAATTTGAGTTTAATTCTCAAATGATAACACTCCAAAGCATGAAGAAATAAATTTATATATGTTATCAATAAAATTTTAAGTAATTAGAGGAATCAGAGAAGATAATTCAAAGTTTCGAACATGTAGAGTAGCATATAATTGGGAAACAGAGACATACATAAATTCGTAACATCTCCTTGACGAGAAGTGTTTTAGCGTACTAGTTTTCTGTTTTCGTATTATATTCATATGAGCTTATGAGAAGCTTGGGATATGTTCTCCCATTCCCTCATGTTATGTAAAATTTTCCATCCTTGAAGACCAAACAAGACATTTTCTTATGTTAGCTCATGCTTTGTAGTGTTTTCAAAGTTCATTTCTCATATTGTAGATGTCTGCAGAACATGGAATATTAGTCTGCATAACATAAAATCTTATTGTTCGAGTCTCTACCACTAACTAATAGACCTTGAGCGAGGAAAACCCAAAAAAAACATGAAGGTGGATTCATACTCATTCCAGACGAGCATGAGTTTATTGACAAACTTTATTGATATGTGACATGATATATATGATTTCTTCTGAAAAAAAGAAGCTCAATGCAAATGACCAAATGTCACTTATCTTGAATACACAAAATAATTAATGGAACTGGTTCTAGGTAAATAGATCCAATGGCAAAAGCTAAGGTCCAATGCTTCCCACTTGGGCACCTGGCAGGATATATATTCCCAATGCCCGATAATACCATTTTCCCACCTCAATCTACATGGCTCACGACGTCTAGTAGTTGAGCAGAAACTCCAGCACAAAGACATAATAATGCATATTCAATTTCTTGAACACCAAATGAGACAGCCAATAAATTTATCACCGCTGATTAAACCAATCAACGAATTCAAATCACAATCATCCCCAACACATTTTTGAACATTCGACTCTACTCGTCATGGATTGATGCATTTACTTGAAAGAATCCTAAAATTGTTTCATGTTTTGTTTTTCAGATTTTCTAGTTTTTTGGGATTGAGCTTCTTGTATTTTGGAAGGGATCTTATGTCTCATGCAATAAATCAATTCAATTGGTTGACAAACTTGTTGTTATCTAGAATGAGTATGGATGCACCTAAGCAATTGTTTGGGTTTGCGCTACCTTGGAAAGATTGCAACACTAGTTCATGGCTATGACTCACTATGTGATATCATCATTTGTTTGAGATTCTATATTTTTCAAGAAACAATACAATGCATGAAGAAACAAACATAGATGTGTTATCAATAAAATTTTAAGTAATTAAAGGAATCAGAGAAAATAATTCGAAGTTTCACAAATATAGGAAAAATATAATTGAGAAATAGAGATAGAATAAATTTGGCGAGATGTGTTTTTATCAAACGTGTTAGTAGCTCTGGTTTTTGTTTTCGTATTATATTCATTTGCACTTATGATAAGTTTAGAATACGTTCTTGCAATCCCTTATGTTACACAAAATTTTGCATCCATGAAGACTAGAAAGACATTTTCTTAATTTTGTTCATGCTTCTGAGTGTTTTCAGTTAATCTATCGTATTGTAGATCTTTGCAAAACAAAGATATTACAATTGGAGTCGCTACCATTGACTAATAAACCTTGAGCAAAGAAAACCTAGAAAACACCTCGGTTCATTCATACTCATTCTAGGAGTGCACGAGTTGACTAAATTTATCGATATGTGACATGTGATATATGATTTCTTTCTAAATCAAGAAGCTCAGTGCAAACGACCAAAGGTTACTTTGGAACTATTTCTATGTAAATAGATCTAACAGCAACAACTAAGGTCCAATGCTTCCCACTCAAGCACGTAGTAGGAAATAAATTCCCAATGCTTGATCATACCATTTTGCTGCCTAAATACGTAAGGCTCACAACATCTTGTAATCGAGCAAGAACCTATAGCACAAAGACAAAATAACGCATTATTCAGTTCCAGAGTACTGAATTAGGCAACTAATAGAGCTATCATCACTAATAACAACAATCAACGAATTAAAGTCACAATCATCCCCGACACGTGCTCAAACAGAAAAAGTTTGACTATGCTCGTCATGGTTGGATGCATTTAGCTAGAAAGGATCCTAATATTTATTTTGTGTTTTTCTTTTAGGAATTTTTGGTTTTTGGACCTTTTAGGTGTTTCCGTTTCTCAAACCTTATAATTTTATCTTTGATTTGGCTCTTAGGAACAGTTTTGGTAATTTGTTCATTGAATCTTCTTGATTCAATCCAAAAACTTCCAATGGCATCCTAATTGGTACTCACCCTTTTATAGTCTTCTAAAGTGTTCTCCAAATATTTGAAATTTTGCAAATTTGTCCCTGAACTTTTTCGTAATTTGATTTTTGCTCTCCTAAGTTTTGAATTCACTCAAGTTGCTTTCTAATAACGTCAACTCATGTCTATGTCGTCATGTTAAGCGTCAATTAACCATCAAACTTTTTTTTTTGCTCCAAGCTCATCCAAATTGGGTTGTGTACCTACATAGACAATATTTGAACTTAGTATTTGACACTCTTATTTAGGATTGTATACTAAGTTTACAAGCCTAAATAAGAGTGTCAAATGCACTTATCACCTTACACATTATTGTTCCTGAAACAATTTAGTTATCATTGTTATCTTCATTTCATGTGGCCATGAACACACGCCTAGTTATGCGAGAGTTTTTAAGAATTGAAAACCACACAATTCTCTTAGAAGCATGCCTACTTGTATAGAGAAGACTTCTTAATCAATAGTAACTCGCATTACTCTGCTAGGATTTTTGATTCATAAGAATCATTAAAAGCATGTTTCTTATCCTTTTACCAACAAGCGTCATTGTTACATCATAAGAATGGACATGAGATAAACCCCGTAGTGATCCGATAATGTCTTTACAATTAGGTTGTCCCTTTGAACCTAGATCTTGGGATCTCTAGTCAACTAAGTTGAGTTTCCATTGTGTTAACTAATTCTTTCAAAGGTTGAAGTATCATTCATCTTAATGACGTTCCAACTAACTATCTATTTAACTCTTTGGTCAGTGGATCACAAGGTTGTCCTTTGACTTTACATAGGCAATAGAGATAACTCTAGTTGATAATAGTTGTTCGGTGTTATTATGTCTACAACGTATGTGTCTAGACTTGCCATTATACATGTTGCTCTGTGCCTATCCAATCAAATATTGACTATCACAATGTATGCAGATTGGTGACACAGGCTTTGGTCATCTTGGGATATCTTCTAAGAGCTGGCTTAGCCATTCAGCCTCTCAACCACACTTGTCCATAGCTATAAACTTAGATTTCATAGTAGATTTGGCTATAATTGTATGTGTAGAACATTTCCATGAAATAACTGCACATCCTAGTGTGAACACAAATTCACTTGTAGACTTTGAGTTTTTTATATCAGATATACAATTAGCATAACTATATCCTTCAATAATTGCGGGATATATCTGGTATAATGCAGCCCATAATGAGTACATCTTAAGTACCTTAGTACTCTTACTATTCCTTTCCAGTGATCAGCTCATTACTCGTGTATCTACTCAGTCTACTAACTGTGTAGGTTATGTCTAGTCTTGTACAACTCATCAAGTACATCAGACATCTAATAATTCTAGAGTACACAACCTGAGAGATACTCTTGCCTTTGTTTTTCGATAGATGTTGACTTGTATCATATTGGTGTTCTAGCCATACCAGAATCATCTTTTAAATTTTTTCAAGAATTTTGTCCACATAATGTGACTGACTTAGAATAAGTCTATCTTATGTCCTTGAAATTTTAATTCCTAGTACGAGTCACATTCGTTGATTTAAATCCATATTCAAGCTGGATATTAACAATTTTTTCATGCTAATATTTTGGTGCTTGTTTCAAGCCATACAATGATTTCTCAAATTTACAGACCTTATTTTTCTATCATAGTGTAGAAAAATCCTCAAGTTGTTCAATGTAGATTTCTTCCTCTAAATCTCCATTTAGAAAATCAATTTTTCCATCTATTTGATGTACTTCAAGTTTTCACAAAGTTGTAATGGAAAGTATCATCCTAATGGTGGTTATTCTCATTACCGGAGAATAAGTATAAAAGTAACCAAGGCCTTCTTGATGTCTATAACCTTTAATCACGAGTCTAGCCATACACTTATATGTTGTTCCATCTGCTTTCATTTTCCTCTTGAAAATCCATTTGACTTTTAGTGGTTTTTATCCCGGGAGAAGATCGACCATTTTTCATATATGGTTTTTTCAAAATGGAATCTATTTTGCTATAAATGGCCTTTTTCTGTTGAGATTCTTGAAGAGTTCATATCTTTTTTAGAGCTTTGAGGTTCACTTTCAATCATATAAATCAGAAAATCCGGAGCAAAAGATTTTTGCTGTTGTATTTGGTTTGCTATATCTTTATTCAAGTTCATCTTCCTATTCTTGTTAATTGTCTATTGTTTCATGTGTCCGTTTAGAAAATCTTCCTTCGTCTTTGGATCTGTACAGAAATACATGTTCAAATAACGTTCGATTATATTATCATGTTTTTGTGTATGTCTGCAATTTTAGACTCATGCACAAGAAACTTATAAGCACTACTATTATGCGCATAGCCAATAAAAATGCAATCAATAATTTTTGGACCTATTTTCACCTTCTTTTGTGCATGTACAACCACTTTGGGAAGACACCCCCACACTCATAAGCATTTGTAGGAAGGCTTCTTTCTTTTCTCATAACTAATATGTGTTCTTTTCTTCTCTTTTTTATGGTACTTTATTTAAAAGGTAATTGGCTGACAAAACAGCTTCTCTCCACATTTTTTGAGGCAAATTTGAACTTAAAAACATTACATTCATAATTTATTTTAAGGTATAGTTTTTTCGTTTAGCAACACCATTTCGCTAGGGTGAATAAGGTGTTGTAGTTTCATGTGTAATCCCGTGTTGTGCACATAATTCAGCAAATGATGATTCGTACTCAACACTTCGATCACTTCTTAACATCTTAAGTTTATTGAGAACAAATATCTCTATAGCTTATTCCTTTCTTTTAAGGAGATACACATAACAGTATTTTGTGCTATCGTCCACAAAAGTAATGAAATACTTATTTCCATCCCTTCTTTGTATATATTTTGGATCACATACGTCAGTGTGAATTAAATCAAGTGGTTCCGTATTTCCTTCAATGGATTGAAATGATGACCTTGTCAATTTTTCCTCAAACGTTTTGCACTTATGTTTAGAATCAATATGGAATGCATGTATGCAATTCAAGTTTATTAATCTACGTAAAGTATCATAATTAAAATTTCCTAGTCTACCATGCCACAAATTAGAAAACTCAAGCAAGTAAAAAGAAGAATTATTCATTTTATTTATTTTCAGCTTAACCGTCATTACATTGAGTTTAAATATCCCATCAGACACATAACATTTTTTACCGACATTACACTCTTAGAAAAAATAACTTTATCTGACTCAAACACCATACAAAAAATAGTGATTGTTCAGCAGTGACCCCAACACTAGGTTCATGCAGATTTCTGGCACATACAACACATTGTTAAGATTCACCTCTTTCGTAGAAGTCATCTTCAGAACCACCTTATCTTGGCCCTTGATTTTAGATTCAGCTCTTTCCTAGAAGTCAGCTTTACCCTTTACCGGACGGCCCAGATCTGTTGTTATTGGTCTTAGAGATTTGACCATGCTCCACAACATTTTCTTTAGCCACATTCGGAATGAACCCCTTCTTTTTCAAAACATATGTTGTCTTCTTCAATTCAAAGTCTACAATCAGTTCTTCAATGTTCATTTCTTTTCGCATGTACTTCAAGTAATTCTTGAAATTTTTCTAGGCTAGAGTAGCTTCTTAATAATCGTTTCCACTTGGAAAGTTTCATGCAAGACCATCCACTCAGCATGGATCTCATGAAAGATCACTTGGAGTTATTGTACTTGAATAATCACAAATTTTGAATCCACCATTTTATAATCTAGAAAGCTGCCAATAATGCATTTCTTAGCCCCTGTATCCTTAGTTTTATATGTTCAGTTTAGAGACTCCCAGAATTCCTTCGTCCTTTTCATCAGACTATACACGTTGTATGGTGAAACTGCCAAAATGTTCATGACGTAAGTCTGTCATAGAAAATTAGAATGTTACCAAGCTTCAACCATGCTGAAAACTTGTATATCTCCCTCACCCTCTTTGAGTTTTGGAGCATCATTAGTCAAAAACCTCGCAAGATTTAGGGTGGTAAGATAAAACATCTTGTGCTACCATGTTTTGAAATTAAATCCATCAAATTTCTTTGGTTTTTCTCTATGACTAACCAGAATAGTCATAGGCGGGCCACTTGTTTGAGCCATAGTTTGGTTCATAGATGGACTTGACATAGTAGTCACAACTCTAGTGGTAGGATTAGTTGCCATTTTTGAAATACCAAACGAAGTATTAAAATTTAAAACAAATTGCAGTCTGAATACAACCTATTCGATTTTTTGAATCTATTTTACAATTGTTACACAAATATATAGAAATAATATAATATACTCAATAATTAAATAGAAAATAGAATAGGGAAAATATATTTAGTCAAACTAGGGCCTATGTGAGCATAGTGTCATGTAGACATATTCGCTCCCTCACCATAGGTGCTTGAGGATAACTAAGCGTCTGTCTCATATGATACAACGATAAAACCAATAGAAAGCTTAGCAAAAAGCTTCTACTCTGACAAACTGAGATTTTACCTGGATAGAATCACCAAGCATTGGAGAACAAGAAAATATATGGATTGCAATGGACACTGGAATTTTCTAGACTGAAGAAAAATAAAGCAGAGTGAATTTGATGGGTAACTATGAAAAATTCAGACATGTGATATAAGCTGCTAGATGCCCTTTCAACTCACCTATAAACAGGGCAGTTCTAGGTGTTACAAAATTAACAACTCAATTAACCCAACAATAATAGCCTTCTGGAGTTATTATAGAAGTTGGAAGGCTTCAATTAATTCAAAAAAATAAATTGGAAAGATAATGATAAAACATGGACCCTACCAAGGAGACAAATTCGATTCGACATTCGTTAACACATGACGCACACACACATGAATTTAATGGCATGAGGAGTTAATCGATTTGTGATTTGGGCAATTAAATATGTGATTTCGATGTTCAGGCGTATGACTACTTTTATCTTCCACAATGAAGAAACGGGTCCCACAAAAAATTAGACCCAAACATAGCACAAAACTCTAAATTTTATCATCTTTGGTACAAACTTCTATAACTTTCAAGAACGAACTAGGATAGCACTCTAGAGCATGACGAAACAAACATAGATCTGTTATCGAAAAATTGTAAGTTATTAAAGGAACTAGAGAAAATAATTAAAAACTATACTCATGTGTGGAAGAATATAAATGGAGCAACTAAATTCCAATGCTTCCCAATCGGGCATAGGAAATATATTCCCAATGCTCTACTCGATTTTGCTGCTCCAGTCTATAGAGCTCACAACATCTTGTAATAGAGCAAAAACTCATGCACAAAGATGAAATGTCGCATTATTTAGTTCTCGAGTACCGAATGAGAAAACTAATATAGCTATCACTACCAATAACAGCAATCAACAAATTCGAGTCACAATGATCCCTGATATGTGTTTGAATGGAAAATGTTTGACTTTACTTGTCATCGTTTGATGTTTTGGAAGCGATCTTATGTGTGATGCAATACATCGATTCGGTTTGTCGACAAAGTCGTGGTTATCTAGAATGTGTGTGGATGAGCCTAGGCATTTGATTGGGTTTGTGCTGCCTTAGAGTGATCACAATACTAGGCCATCGCTACGACTCACTATGTAATATCATCGTTGGTTTAGGCTTCTATGATTTCAGGAAGGAACTAGGATAACACTCTAGAGCATGAAGAAATAAATGTAGACGTGTTATGGATACAATTTTAAGTAATTAAAGGAATCAGAGAAAATAATTAAAAGTTTCACACACGTGGGGAAGAATATAAATGGGAAATAGAGACTTTTGACATAAATTCGTAACTTCTCATCCTCAAAAAGTGTTTCCCTCGCGCGTGTTAGAAGCTCCAATTTTGTCATTTCACATTTTATTAACATGCACCTATATTTTATTTATTGATTAATTTTAATCAATATTTTTAGTACTTCAAACTTTGGATTAATCAGAATGCGCCATGTGTCGGTAGCTTTCTTGAACATATCCGTTTCTAAATATGTCCTAAATGTCCTTTTCAGACGATTCAAACAAGACATGTTTATTTAGACATGTGCTTTCCAACAGCTTTGTCTTTCCATGTATATACAATTTCCACCAATTATAAATAGGCCCCATTGTCTATGCAGAATTTCATTCAATTATCGTCCACTTGAATATTACACCTTACATTTCATGCACTTGGCGTATTAGTCCAAATAAATTTTACAGTTTCATTTTTTGTCCGTATAGAGAGTTCAAAACATTATACAATTCATTATTCTCATAATTTGGAGTGCTAGTACTATGAAATTTGGTCGTCGTATATTGGAAGACGTGTACTAGCAATGCGGGAAATTTCATCTTGAGGAAAAAAAAAGTCAAAGCCTTGCTTTGATCAAAATTCATTTAACATTTGTAAGTTGGTATCTGTCCCATTAAATTTTTGTTGCAAGCTATTAGCACTTAATTAATATATTAAACATAATAGTATTTATGAGCTAATTTATACGACATGGATGAATAACGCTTTATGATTCTTAACACGTTTTGAAGCCTAACTCTATTATTTAGTTATGAAATGAGCAATATTTTCCAACATTGTGTAACGAGGAAATTTGTTCATTTTCACTTAGTTGGATCACTTATTAGAAGGAAATTCGTCGACTTAGTTAAAAAAGAAACTTTCAATACTAATTAAAATTATTTAATAACAATAACTTAATAGAAACATTAAATAAAAGATTACCAACACAAATAAAATGTTTAAAAAGAACTTAAATAATATTAATTATATTATCATATTTGTGCACAAAAACAAATTGTACCAAAACAACCTAAAAAACCATGCACAAAAACAAAAACTTCCAACACAAAATAACCATAATGTACAAAAACAAAAGTATCCGCAACTCAAAATAGATAGACAGAGGAAGACTAAAAATCAGATAAATAATCTTCGTCGTCCGAAGAATCTAACTCTTCTCATGCATAGGCGACAGGTGAGGTGGTGGTGGCGGTGTCGACAGCTGAATTCCCGGCATGACAGATTAAAGATTACTCGTAAACCGCGTGATAAATTCATTCATTTGCTACATGTATGTCTCCATTTTGGACTTCAACACATTGGTTGCCTGAGTAGATTGACTAGTACTGGATTGGTCCCTCAATGTCGTAGTGGACGAGTGAGAGCGGGAAGTACCCCTCAGAACCCGTCCAACTGCGCGCCGATGTCCCCTTCTCTCTCCCAGGACCTTAAGAACAACGTCGTGCTCGTTAACTACCACACCGCTGGAGCTAGCTTGCTGTGTTTACTCTTCCCGTTCCTCCACCATTTTTTCCTTAAATAATCAAATTTAAAATATTTGTCAATTATATGTGAAACTTAAAAAATTAACAGTAATACATCACTTTGTATTAACTTTTATGTACATAATCTTGCGTAGCCCTTTCGTTCACCCACTCGCCATTTCTTTGATGGTTCACTTAGAATTTGCATTATTCACAAAGATCCAGGGTTCTCATTAACAAAATGATTTTTAGTAAAGCTTTTACCAAGATATTTACAATTGTACTTTGTATATTAAATTCACAACTTATGGCTGGAATGTTTGTTTGAATTTTAAACCATCTTAACTTATTTGGCCAATGGACACAGAACATGCATAGTTAAAGTTTCAATTGGATAAATAGCAGAAATTCATAGAAACTGATAAGTTATTTTAGTGCGATTGCCTACGAAGTTCAATTGTCACTGCATTATATTACAACATATATTCTTTTCAAAATGTAACGATGAGTCACAATTACTAAAGATAATTTAAATCTTACAGGATATATGCTTCCATGTATGGCAGCTCTCTCACGTAGCAAATGCATTTTTGGGGACATGCTTCCAGATGCCTGCATAAATGCAAAATATAACTTTCAGAGACATTGGCAACAAATTCCATGGCAATAAGAGTTTTAAACTAAAATTTTGACCTTGTACACGCTAATATCATCTCTTACAGCAAGTAATAAGAACAAAGTCCCACAACAGCAAGAAAGCACTCAAACACTGGGAGTTGTCTCTTCCTTCTCTTTTCTCCGATTTAAAAGCAAAAAACAAAAAAACAAAAAAAGACAAGAATTTACACTAAAATTCAAAATCTAAGTTAAAAGTAATCAATTCTCAAAGGGATATGCAAAGCCCAAATAGCAATAAATCATTACCCATTTATCATATATTCAAAATTATCTAATTAATTTAATCCAACCCATTTCATAAATGCCCAAATCCAAATTGACAATCCATTAGTCAATTAATTAGATTTTGAGAAGAGATTCAGAGAAAAGAAACCTAACCTAACCGCTGAATCTTGGAGTTCCGACGAAACGGCTGAAGACGAACCAGTAACCACTAAATCATAGCCGACGAATAGGAACCGGCCGGCAGCTGACGAACACGATTACACGATTCACAAAGTCACGACCCGGAACGGACCCTGAGGAAACGAACGCCTGAACTTGGAACTTGGAAGAAAGGATTATCCACACACCACAAGAATTCGTAAATAGGAACTAAGAAATGTTTATCTCAATTCCGAGGGGTTATAGCTGCCGACGAGGAGGAATGAGTCGCTGTCACCGGCATTAAGGCGAGAGACTGGGGCGTTGTCGGCGACGATGATACACAGGGCTGTAGAAGGGAGGCTGTGCATTTGAGGATATAGGAATTTCAAATAGGACAAAGGAAAATGGTGCGTGGGTGGGTGGGGTACATAAGTGAGAAATGGTGTGAGAAATGAGGGAAAATGAAATTTTTAGAGTGTGAGGAAATTTTTAGCGGGATTTAAATTTTTAAGATAGAGGGAAGTGAAATTAAGATGAGAATCGATTATTTAAAATTTTTGTATAATTGTTTTTTATTATTTAAAATTTATTAAATAGTTAAAAATTTTATATTTAATTACTTGGTAAAATAATTTAATTTATAAATTTTTTAGATGTGGTAAATTATTATTATTACTAGAAAAATATTTTAAATTAATAATTGTACTATATTTGAATATTCGATGGTAATTTTTTTTATTCTTTTATATAGTTTCCAACTGAATCATTCGTTGGAACATATGTTGGTAAATTATTTAATCATTTTCAATATTTACTAATTTAAATAAAAAATTAGATAATTGGATTTCAATATTTATTTAATAACAAAATTTGTACTAAATAAATTACATTATCGTCATTTTCAATATTTATTTAATAACCAAATTTGTACTAAATAAATTACGTTATCGTCATTATTTGTTTAATTTAGGTGTGGGCCCTAACCATTCAACATTGATTTGTAATTTACGAGTTGTATTATTGCATATGTTTCACGTGTAAATTTCGGCAGCATCTCCCTTCTATTTTCCTAAGTGCACGCACTATTTTGTTGCTTCTGTTGGTATTTTGTAGACTGGATCTATAGAGATGACATTATGTCGTCTCTATAGGGTGAATAAATTGTCTCAATTGCTATAATTGGGCGCGAGAAAATCCCGCCAATATATGATGAGGGTCTTAGGATTTACAGGAACAAATACTTTGGTTATGGGGACGATATTCTCTGTCGTCTCTATAGGTCTGTAATCTAAGGAGACGACAAATAAATCGTCCCTATAGATACCGGACCTGTAGGAATGAATTTTAACGTTATTAGGACGATGCTGTCGTCCTAGTAGCTTACAAAGCGGGAAAAAATGGCGTCATTTCTTATGACCTATGAGGACGAATTTTTTAGGCTATAAGGACGATATTAGTCGACTTTATTTCTGTAGAGACCACAATCCGTGTTGTCTCTAATAGGTCTGTACTCTATAGGGACGACAAAATAAGTAGGATGCTGGACCTATAGGGACGACTACTGTGAGTTGGGGCGACTTTTGTCCTTGCTATAGCTATCACAATATTTAGGAACGACATTTTATTGTCGTCCCTATAGATGTGGTCTCTATAGTTCTTTTTTCTTGTAGTGATGATTTTGCTAAAATTTAGTTTTTTTATCTGATTTTGATAAAAATTAATAAAATTGTGGTTGAAAAATTGATAAAAGTTGTGAATTCTATAAAATATGTGATTAAAATTAATTGTGTACTTTTATCTCAACATTTTAACAACTTTTAAGTTTTACCAAACAAAAGAATTTGAAGTGAAGTACTATACATGTTACGGCTCGAGGGTCAACCTTATGCTAATTACTTGAAAAGTGAATGAATTACTTTTCTCCTCATCAACTAATCAAATGAGGCAGACCATGACTCATACTTGGTTTATGACTTGACGTGTAGTGGTAGGCCCAAGATTGAGTTGTTTGGAAAACTGGTTGTGCTTGACTAAACTCCTCCAAGCCGTGTTGTCATGGATAAAAATAAGGCCAAATAGCATGGGTAGGTGCTTGTCGTTCTTCACATCGAGTCTTTCGGGTGATTCAATGCACGCTACTTATCAGTCCGCAAAGAGAGGGTCGGTCAAGATCATCAATAGAAGTTAAATAGTTTTTTAATTTTCTAAAGGAACAAATAAATTAAAAAAGAGCGTTTACTGCTAACTTGTAGCAATTTAATTGAAATTATAAGTGAGAATCAACATTTACATACGATAAAAGCTTCAGACCTTAAACCTTAATGCATAAACTTCAATAAAGCAACTGCTTAAGAAGAAGTATCAACAAGCATATCCCATTTCCTCCTCTTTTCAATAGAATAGAAAGGTAAGACAAAATTGTTCATTCGTTTCAATCTTTTTTAGTATCTAACTGGATTGGAGATATTAAGGCATATTGAAATGTACGATAATGTCCATGATGTCCATTCCGTGTAGGACGACAAATAACGTAAGAGCTCAACATAAAAGAAACGAAGTCAGTTATACCATCCACGACATTTCATGCATATTAGTTCACATAAACACTATTTTGCGTGTTTTACAAATAATGTTATTCATTAATTGGTTTTACATGAACTATCAACAGCTTTCACGCTGTATTTTATTATATAATATCTTATATTGTATCAAATGATTGTAGGATATATTTCAATGTGTTTTCCTAAATTAATCATGTGACATTTTTGAAATATAAAATCTATTATATATTTTAGATGACCAAGATATTTTAACTCACTAAAAATTTTATTCACGTCAATTGTTAATAAATAAATAGAAAAATATTCATGAAATCAGGTTGTGACAGAGGTTGCCTTGTTGATAATAATCTTGATAAATAGTTGACTTTGATGTTAAGAGACATATCTTACATCGATTAAGCGTAAGTTATAGCTATCTTATAAAGGTTGAGTTATCATTCTGAACAAGGTTGACCTTTTAACATGGAAGACAATGTCTCTATATGGTACTACAATCCATAATGCTCGAATTAGTCATTTGATTCGTGAACCATCATCTTGCAAGAGTGAATTAAGGGATAAATTCCACATCCATTAAATACGAGAATTGTAGGCAATTTTCACAAATACGCTAAAAAAAAACTATTTCTTAAAATATTGTTTAGTGCCTTTTATTACAAAAAAATTGTGTTACATTTGTAACACACCATGTTACACTTTTTTGTAATATGTATTAGACTTTTTTTGTAACATGTGTAACAAAATGTGTTACGTCGCTGCCGCCGTTGCCACCACCACCACCACAATTGACGTCTATCACTGTCAAAAAATCATTGCCAACACCACGATTGCTTGTTTTCACCAGCACCTTGCCATTGCCGTTGAAACCACCACCATCACCACAACCTTTTACCAAACCCCCCTCCCCTCTAGAAACTACCATAAAAATGGATAAATCAACTCAGAAATATAAATAGAAAAAAGGAAAACCAAGAATAGAAGCAAAGATGACTCAAACCTACCAAGTAAGATCCATTTGGATAAATTGTGAAGTGAGTGCGATTTGGACGCGATTGGTGGTGGTGGTGGAGTGGCTGAAGGAGGTGGTGGTGGGAGAGGAAATGGTGACGTACGAGTGGTTGTGAATTGTCACGATGTTGGTGGTAGGCGGTGACGGAAGTTGATAGTGGTGGTGGCGGTGGTTAGTGGTGGCAAAAGTGGGTAGTGGTAGTTGTGGGTAGTATTTTTAGAGTTTGGGGGTGGGAATCTAATTTGGGAAATAGCTTCAAGGTTTGGAAATAAGTAGTTGAAAATTTTATGTAGGATATTTGAAATTTAAAACAATGAAAAAAATTGTGTAAATTTCTAGATAAAAATCAACTGTGTTTTGATTTACATAAAGTTATAACTAGCATATAAGGATTTGGGCTAATTCTCTTAACAAGGTTGACCTTCTAAGGCGGAACTCAAAGTCTCTATATCTAATATCCAACTGATTTGCGAAAGCACGAGGCAAACAAAAATGTACAACCATTTCATGTTTATCTGAACTTTCATCTCCACTATCCATGTCACCCGCAGTTGTTTAGACCTAGTCACTACGAGCCCTTGGTGCCTCCTAAAGTAAAATAAAAATTATGCATATATTCTAGTCTTTATAACTCCAATCAAGCATTTTTAGCTACAGCAAGGAAAAGTGTCATGCAAGAGGCTAATTACTGTCCTCGTGCAAATTTGTTGATGCAGTGTCTAATGGTCTGCATAGCCATGCCAACAACCAATATTACGACTCATCAATATTCTCTTCTATAACGCTTTGAATTCTAAGAACTCAAAAAGTCACTTAGATTCATTTCTCTCATTGCATTTCAAACGTTGCGTGCACTTTTAAAATGCACAATTTAAAATTTTATATAAAAAGAAGAAACGGAAACGAAACAAAAACTAGGACGGAGACGGAACTGAAAGGCCTCTCGAACATTGATAAACATAAATGGAAGAACAAAGATTGGTTTTCAAAACTAATAGTATCGAAAAAGAAAAACCACTCAAAATAGAGATTTCATAATGGAACAACGAAACATTTCAAAATGTACCGTAAACATGTCATCTAAAATCGTAAGTGCTAAAAACATTGTATTTTACACAAATTTCAAACATAAACTTAACATAAGGTCAGGCCATCACAGATTTTGTGATGGAATTTACCTAGGGGCTGTAATGCTAATGGATGTTGGGGACCTTGAATCGGAAAAATCATTGCAATGGAAATTGTAAATTGATGTCTCTTCTGGAGAAACTAGATTAGGGAAGTGATAATTTTGATATGTCCAGAGGGGCACCATCTCAATTGCTCCTTAAGATTTGGAGTTCTTGTACTTGACTCACCACAAATTTTGAGTCCACTATTTTATAATCTAGGAAGCGGCCAACAATGAATTTTCTTAGTCCCAGTATCCTCATTTTTATATTTTTGGTCTAGACATTCTCACAATTCCTTCGTCGTTTTCATCGTACTTAACATGTTGTATAGTGAAACTGCCAAAATGTTCATGACATAATTCTAGCACAAGAAATCAGAATGTTACCAAGCTTTAACCATGCTGAAAACTTGTCTATCTTCGTTGCCCTCTTTGAGTTTCGAAGCATCCTTAGTCAAGAATCTCGCAAGATTTAAGGTAGTAAGATAAAATATCTTATACTGCCACATTTTGAAATTAAATCCATTGAATTTCTTTGATTTTTATCTATGACTAACCGGAACAATCATAGGCGGGCCAGTTGTATAGGTTCACATAAGGACTTGACACAGTAGCCACAACTCTAGTGGTAACATCAGTTGCCATTTCATACAACATGTTCGATTTTCTCAATTTGTTTTACGAAATAATATATATACTCAGTAATTAAATAGAAAACATAATAGGAAAAACATATTTAAGCAAACCGAGGCTTGTTTGAGCAAAGTGTCTTGTAAACATTCGACCCTCACCATAGGTGATTGAGGATAACTAAGTGCTAGTCTCCCAAGATACAATGATCAAACCAGTAGAAAGCTTAGCGCAAAGTTTCTACTTTGATGACTATTTTTTCCTGAATAGAACACCAAGTATTGGAGAACAAGGAAAATATAGACTACAATGGAAATTGGAATTTTCTAGATTGAAGAAAAAGAAAGCAGAGTGAATATCATGTGTAACTATGAAAAAGTCAGACATGTGATATGAGCTCCTAGATGCCCTTTCAACTCCTCCATAAACAAGATAGTTTCTGGTGTTACAGAATTAACAACTCAATTAACCCATAATAATAGCCTTATGGAGTTTTTATAGAAGTTGGAAATTTTTGCAATTAATTCAGAAAAATAAATTGGAAAAGATAATGGTAAAACATGGACCCGACTAAGGGGCCAAATTTGGTTCGACATTTGTGTACGCAGGTCGTGCTCACACATGTGTTCAATGGTCTGAGGAGTTAATCGGTTTGTGAATTGCACTCCCTATGTACGTGCGCAAAAGAGAGCCTCTATACTAGATTGGATTACACTTTTGAAAAGTTTGGCCATACAAATATTAGTCAAAGTTTTGTCCATTTTTCAATGTGGAATAAGTCACTTGCTTTTTCTTCCAAAGATTTTTTAAACTTCACTTTGAGCTTCAATTATCCATTCACCATAGCATTATTTTGGGCAAGTAAATATATGATTTCGATGTTCACGCAAAGGAGAATACAAATCTACTTTAACTTCTACAAAGAAGAAATTGTTCCCACACAAAATTATGCCCAAACATAACATAAAACTCTAAATTTTCCATTAGTGGCTACAACTCACTGTGTAATATCATCTTTGGTTCAAGCTAGTATAACATTCAGGAACGAACTAGGAGAGCACTACAGAGCATGAAAAAACAAACTTAGATGTGTCAGTGATAAAATTTAAGTTATTAAAGGAATTAAAGAAAATAGTTCAAAACTTCACACGAGTGAAAGAATATTGGCGACAACTGAGGTCCAATGCTTCCCACTCGAGCACCTGGCAAGAAATATATTCCCACTACTCAATTCAATTTTGTTGCCTCAGTCTGTGAAGCTTATAACCTCTTGTAATAGAGCAAAAACTCATGCACAAAGATGAAATGTCGCATTATTTAGTTTCCAAGTACCAAATGGGACTAATAGCAGAAATCAATGAATTCGAGTCACAATGATCCCCGATACGTGTTCGAATGGAAAAATTTCGACTTTACAAGTCATGTTTTTGGTATGGATCTTATCTGTAATCCAATACATCGATTCAATTTGTTGACAAAATCATGGTTATCTAGAATGAGTGTGGATGCACCTAGGCCTTTGATTGGATTTGTGAGGCCTTAGAGAGATCACAATACTAGGTCGTCGCTACGACTCACTATATAATATCATCGTTGGTTTAGGCTTCTATGATTTCAAAAAGGAACTAGGATAATACTCTAGAGTATGAAGAAATAAACGTAGACGTGTTATGGATACAATTTTAAATAATTAAATGAATAAGAGAAAATAATTCAAAGTTTAACACGTGGGGAAAGAATATTAATGGGAAATAGAGACTTTCGGCATAAATACGTAACATCTCCTCTACAAAAATTGTTTTCCTCACACTTGTTAGAAGCTCCAATTTTGTGTTTTCACATTATTCACGTGCACCTATATTTTATTTATTGATTAATTTTATTTAATATTTTTACTATTTCAAAAATTGGATTAGTTAGAATGCACCACGTGTAGGTGGCTTTCTAGAACATGTTCGTTTCAAACACGTCCTACATGTCCTTTTTACACTATTGAGACAAAACACGTCTGTTTAGACTTGTCCTTTCCAACAGTTTTGTCTTTCCATATATATACAATTTCCACCAATTATATATAGGCCCCATTTGTCTATACAGAATTTCATTCAATTCTCATCCACTTGCATATTACTCCCTACAATTTCTGCACTTAGCATATTAGTCCAAATAAATTTTGTCCATATAGAGAGTTCAAACATTATACAATTCATTGGTCATCGTCGCACATTGGAAAACGTGTACTAGCAATGCGGGGCAATTTTGTCTTGAGGAAGAAAAAAAATTAAACTACTCTTGCCTTGATCAAAATTCATTTTTTATATTTTTTAACATTTGTAAGTTGGTATTCTGTCCCATTAAATTTTTGTTGTAAACTATTAGTAGGTAATTAATTTATTAAACATAATATTATTTAGGAACTAATTTATATGACAGGGATGAATAACGCTTTATGATTCTTAACACGTTTTGAAGCCTGGTCCTATTATTTAGTTATGAAATGGGCAATATTTTCCAACAATGTGTAACGAGGAATATTGTTCATTTTCACTTAGTTGGATCACTAATTAGATGGAAATTCCTTGACTTAATAAAGAAAGAAAGAGAGACGGGCTAAGATTCAACTAGAAGTAACATGATTTGGTATTGCACCATTTTCAACTCTTATACGAACAAATTGTATGTACTCGAATGGTTTTGTTAAAATTTAATTTTTGACAGATTTTGATAAAAGTTAATAAAAATTGTAAGTCCCATAAATTTGTGATTAAATTAGTTATAGACTTTTATCTCAACTTTTTTACAACTTCTAAGTGTTACCAAACAAAAGAATTTGAAGTGAAGAACTCTACAGTACACAGGTTACGGCTGGAGGGCCAAGCACGTGCCATTACTGGAAAAGTAAATGAATTATTTATCTCCTCATATACTAGTCAAATGAGGCAGAACATAACTCTTAATTGGCTAGCGAAAAGATCTGGACCCACGACGGGAGAAAATGGCGCCCACTCCCCACACCCTGCAAATTAACACCCCCCCAAAGCCCCCACCCCTCAGCTTTTATGAATTATTAGCACCCCCACCCCTTCGCCCATTTTGCAAAAAAGCCCCCACCTCAATTTTTTTTAACCCTCACCACTTTTCTCCAATCTCCACTTTGTTTAATCACTCACCTATTTATTTACCACCAAATTTACATCCACATTTATTAATATTCATTGTATTTGTTTAAAAAAAATATAATATATAATAATATTTATTGAGTTAAATATTATTTATATCATATAATAAATAATATAATTAACGTTAATTTTATTATTAAGATTAGAGTGAGACTAATTAATTAGTTTATATTTGAGTAACAAATTAAATTTTACTTAAAAAATAAAAATAAATAAAGCGTGCATAATAAATTTGTTCTAATTGATAATATACACGCACAAAGAAGAAATTAATATTACATTAGAAATAATAAATTAGTGACAAGGGTTAAAACGTGTATCATACTCCCGTGGGTCTAGGAAATATGATGCATTTTTTACTGCCTGTGATCGAGTATTGTGGATCTGGAGCATGATATGGGTACTGTGCGTACTGTGAGTCAGGCGCATGATATGCGTACTGTGGGTCTGGTGCATGATATTGTTGGTCTGACAGATCCTGCGAGTATTGTGGTTGATTTGTGTTGTCCAAGCTGACAATCAAATTATTACCCATTATAAAACAAATGGACCAAACACTAATAAAATAATAAGTAAGAAAATATATAACATTAATTTACCTATTTTACAACGTAGGACAATTTCTTCTATCGTGGCCATGGGTGCCATATTAATTATATGTGTAAATAAAAAAAACATAAAAAACTGTTAACAATATTACAACTAACTTGCAAATTACAAAAAATAAATCTGTACAAATAAACGAAAGTAAAAAATAAATTAATAATTTATTACTAACCTTTGAAGAATAAAAAATTGGAAACGTTTGATGTTGGCCAAATTTCAAGCAAAATATGTATTATGATAAGGAGGAAAAAATATGTATTCTGATAAAGATGGAAAAATATGTATTTGATGAGGAAAAATTGTTACGTTGAGTGGTGTAAAAGAAAGAAAATAGATTTGTTGGGGGGTGGGTTGTAAAATTAAAGAGGGGGGGTGGGAGTGGGGGTGGGGAGGAGGTCTTTTTTTTTTTTTTTTTTTTTTGTTGTCTTGCAGAGGGTTGGGGGCTGTTTTTCTTGCAGAGGGGGTGGAGGGGGGCCAAAAAAAATTTTTTTCAATGGCTGCGTGATCTTTTCTCTAATTGGCTATGACTTTAGGTGTAGTGGTAGTCCCAAGATTGCCTTGTTTGGAAAACTGGTGGTGCTTGACTTGACTCCACCAAGTCGTGTTGTGATGGATAGAAATAAGGCCAAATAGCATGGGGTAGACATTCTCATGCTTGTTGATAAGTGCATTTTGTGCACTTATTAGGACCTTTAAACTAAGCTTTTATTCCGTCATTTTATTGAATTATTACTTAATTTTGTGTTTTAATCTTCATATTTCAGCTTTGGACCTGTTCAATAGCAATTGGAGAAGAATGGACGGAAAGAGCAATAACTTGGTGAAATCGACAAGTAAATGGAGTTTTTGAAGTGAATATTAAGAGCCAAACATTGGAGCATGAGGAAGAAGATAAAATCAATAAGTTTAAGGTGTTTTGGAGTGACAATGAAGAGTTGAATCAATGGATCAAACACCAGAAAGCTAAAGAACTGAATTGAGAAACTACCTACAGCAGCATGTGGGGAAATTCGAGTACAACTTTTGATATAGAAATCTCCAAAATACAAATGATATACCATTGGAAAGATAATTGAATTACGAGTCTAACACTTTTTACGGATTTCAATTTGGAGTTTCCTACAAGAAGTTATGGCCATTTGAAAAATAGCCGCCGCAGAGAAAAAATGCTGAACTGCGCGATCGCCCACGACAAAGCGGGGCGATCGCCCGGAACCTTTTTTCAACAGCAGAATAGCTTTTCCTTGGCCTGGGCGATCGCCCGGGTTTGCACTGGGCGATAGCCTAGTGTATTTTCGGCAGAATCGGAATTTTTTTACCTTTTTGAGTTCTAATTCAATTAGGAAACCTTTGGGCCACGAATTTTAGGTCTTTTTGACATCTTTTGGGGCACAATTAAGTAAGTATATATATGAGTTATTAACTCATATCAAAGAGGATTTTTGGGAGAAGAAAACAGTACAAGAAACATAAAACGGAAGATCAAGATTCATCTCTCCAAGAACGAAGATCAAGATCAAGATCAAGATTTCTTCGTTTCCGGGTTATGAATTCCATATTTTCTTCTCCTCTTTCTTCTCTTATTATTAGTATGTTAGGCTAGTTTATTTTGTGCTAGGATTACGATGAAGCTTGTAATCTAAATTCTTCCATCTTGAGATTTGGTTTTTGACAATTTATTTCATTATAATTTTGAATAATTAATTTTGATTTATATGAATCTACAATTATATGCGCAATAATTGTATGATTGTTGTGGTGTGTTTTACTGTCGAAAGATCGAAAGCATGCTAGACGCTATTTTAATTATCTTAAAGTCCGATAGGGGATAGAAATATACCGCTATGCTTTAGGTGATCTTTAATTATCCACAGAAATTTAATGCTTTCATTTGTATTCGCATTCGTCATAGAAATATAGTCGAGTCATGCATATGAATAGGTTTAATTTTATTCGAGAGAAACTGTTAAACAATCTAGGGATATTGATCTTCATAACTGATGTATTTTGTCAAAACCAAGAATCAGGATAGAGGAAGTAACGATTATAAGTGGATTCGGGATCCTAGTACTTTTCTTTCTCAATTTTAAAGTAATCTTTATTAATCTAATTTTTAGTTGTTTGAATTTTAATTAGTTAATTAATTTTAGTTTATACTTTAATTAGTTCTTAATCATACAAACATCCAAAGTTCTTTAGATTCGGTTAAGGTTAGTATAATTGAACTGAACTATCTAAATCTTCGTGGGAACGATACTTGGACTCAAAATCCACTTTATTACTTGAGCGATCCGTGCACTTGCGGAAATTATTAGAGATACAAAATCGCTATCAAGTTTTTGGCGCCGTTGCCGGGGATTTAGTTTTAGTTCTTTTCAGTTATGTTGGCACTAATTCGAACTTTATTTATTTAATTTTTTTATTATTATTTTTAGTTTATTTCAGTTTCAATTTGTCTTTTTTTCAGACCACAACACAAGATGGAATACCAGGAGATCAATGAAGACAATATGCTAGTTGGAGACTTTTTGACTCCACGGATCATCCAGAGCCAATTTAGCATTGATGAGGATAACATGCTTGTTGGAGATTTCTTCGCAATGCACAAGGCTAATGTCATGAGATATGACGCAATTTCTGAGATCGATGAAGACAACATGCTCGTTGGAGATTTTATCGCAATGCAGCAGGCTAAAGAGATTAATGAGGAAGTAGACATTATCACGGTGCTATCTGCAAAAATAAATTCTTTGGCACACAAAGTGGAGAACATGTTACAATCAGTCCATGTAATGCAAATGAAGAAATCAACTTGTAAAGAGTGTGGGACAAATCACTACACATCAGAATGTCCTATTCTATCACTACAGCCTGAACAGGTCGATTACATTCAAGGTGGTCAGCGCCAACAAAATAACCCGTACTACAACACATATAATCCAGGGTGGCGAAACCATCTAAATTTCTCTTGGAAAGATAATCAGAATAATTTTAGACCACAGTTTCAGCAGCCAGAAAAGAGTACATCATTAGAAGACTCAATCAATAAATTTATCGAGAAAACTGATAAATTCATAGAGAGAACCGAACAGTTCATGCACAAGACAGATACTAATATTCAAAATCAAGGCGTTAATATTCAAAATCAAGGCGCTGCAATCAAGAATCTTGAGATACAAATGGGTCAGATGGCAATTGCTTTATCAGGCAGAGCACCAGGTACTTTGCCAATTAATGCAGAGGTGAATCCCAATGAAAGTGTTACAGCTGTTACTACCAAAAGTGAAGTTCAATTACTAGAAATCCATGGAAAGATGCCAGTTGCAAATAAAGAAAATGAACCATCCACTGATAAGGAGCACGTGGAACAAACTGAGCAGACAATATATATTAAAGAGAGTTCAGATACACCACAGATTAAGGCAACTGTTCCTATCAAACTATATGAGCTTCCGATCCCACTTCCTCAGAGATTACAAAAGCATGAGTCAGACAAGCAATTCTCCTACTCTTCTATCTCTTCTAAAATTGATTTTGTGATCAAGATCGATGAAGAAGTTGAAATTTTCGTGGTTGTGTTCGAGCAAGATGCTACATTAAAACCTTATTTTTATGGGGATCACAAATTCAAAATTTTGAGGATAAATGAAAAATGGCGCAAAGTCAATAGATGCACGCAAAGCAAGTCCTCAAAAGCACTATTTAGAGTGCCGTGAGAAATCAGCCAATAAGTCAAGCTAATGACTATAAATAAGCGCTTAATGGGAGGCAACCCATTTTCTAACCATTTTATTTACTCGCTTTCTATATAGTAGTTTTAATCAGTTTAATTAATTTATTAGTTTTTTTTTTAATTTATTATTTAATGCCCTTATAAAGCCTTCCTATGTCAATTGCAGGATGTCCCTCTTTGCAAGGCACATGAGTCCTATCCCACTTCAGTCCACTTCAACCGGACCTTCAACCAGCCAGATCCATCTTCTCCACATCTATCTCCGGGGAGTACTTGACTCTTACCCTCCTCTATTTGCTTTCTTTTGCTATTACATTGGGGACAATGTAATGTTTTAGTTTGGGGGTGGGTTAAGTATCAGGATACTTAATTATTTTGAATCTGTTTATTATTCGGGTCTATATAACTGTAAAAAAAAAAAAATTTCTTTCATAGTTATTGTTGAATATCTTGCTGCCAATGATGAGATTTGTTTGAAGTTGAGTACATTTTTAATTAGAATATTAGACAACACTTTAATTCATGCTTTTACCTGAACACTTATCCATGTTAGACTAGATTTGAAGCACGTAGCCACTGTTGACTTATCAGTTATTGGAAACATGACTTGAGTGTACGTGTTGATATTATTGACTTAGATCATTATAAAAAATAAAAATAAAAAAATTCTTGTTCCTAAATCTTTAGACTAGTAACCAAACTGTTTGAGAACAGTTTGGGGGTGTTAAAGTTAGTACATGTTTTTGTGGAATTTTGATGGTTTGGGTTTTCTGGATCTCATCTTTGGTTGAATAGGTTGTAGTCAAGAAATTTGAATCGAGCACTACTCACTGCTAAAAAAATAAAAAAAATAAAAATATATATATAAAAGAATAAATAAAAGATCTGACTCGAGCAATTAAGCCTGTTAGGGTATTTTAAAACCTGATGCCCTAAAGTCATCTGACTTGGGAGTCATCGGCCCAAAGCTCGCTACATGAGTCACAAAAAAAAAACAAATTTACATCTTTACTTCTCTTATAGCCTGTGGAACTCGAGCAATTAAGTCTGTTAGGGTATTTCAAAACCTGGTGCCCTATGGTCATCTGACTTGGGAGTCATCGGCCCAAAGCTCGCTACAAGGGTCACATAGAAAGCTAGTGAGAGAGAAGTATTGCACAAGATGTAAGATCATTTATATTGGTTGAATAAAACAAAAGAAGTTAAAGTGTTCGATAAAGATTGCTAGATTAGAACCTAAGAGACTAAAGATGAGAATTTAGAAATCACTCACCATCTTAATTCTGAGAATACAAGTTCTAATTTTTACCACTTTATTTGAGAAAGTATTGTGTTGATCAATAGGAACCAAATTTGCTAGAACACCTCGGGATTTGAGAAAAAAGCATAAGAAGTGTGTAATTTACGAGAGGTGTAAGGATTAAATGACTATAAGGGATTCGAGGTTGTAAAAATATCAACAACACAATATTGGTCGTGGTCTAGTACATGTGTAAGTTCAACTTTTGGCTAATCACACACTCACTAAAGGTCGAGCATTGGATAAGTGAAAATATTTTGTGTTGTTTGATCTCTTTCTAAACGTGTTACTTTATTTTTCAAACTTGAGGCATTTAGTAAGAAACTTAACATTAACTACATTCATGTTCATTCTTTTAACTTAGTTTAAAGTTCTAGTTCGTTCTTCACATCGAGTCTTTCGAGTAATTATTGCACGCCACTTATCTGCCCGCAAAGAGACGGACCGCTCAAGGTCATCAATAGAAGCCAAATAGTTTTTTAATTTTCTAAAGGAACAAAATAAATGAAAAAGAGCGTTTGCTGCTAAGTTGTAGCATTTTAATTGAAATTATAAGTGAGAATCAACATTTACATATGATAAAAGCATATCCCATTTCCTCCTCTTTTCAACATAATAGAAAGGTAAGACAAAATTGTTCATTCGTTCCAATCTCATTTAATATCTAACTGGATTTGAGAAATTAAGGCATGCAGAAATCTACGATAATGTCCATGATGTCCATTCGGTGTAGGACGACAAATAACATAAGAGCTTAACATAAAAGAAACGGAGTTAGTTATGCCATCCATGACATTTCATGCATCCATGACATTTCGTGCATCTCAGTTCACATATACACTATTTTGCTTAATGGGCAAGTGATTTGTTCATCCCACTTTTTGTAACAATTGAGGAAGGAATTTACTAAAATTATCAATGGTTAGCATGAGTTCGAAGATGACGGCCTGGATGATGGTACTCTAGGCGATGACCATTAATCTTGGGACTCATCAAAATGTAAAAATTGTTGACTTTTATCTCAACCATTTAACATTTTTTATATTTTACCAAACAAATGCATTTGAAGTGAAGTACTATACTGGTTACAGTTGGAGGGTCAAGAGCTTGCTATTTACTGGAAAAGTGAATGAATTACCTTTGTCCTCATCTATTAGTCAAATGAGGCAGACCATGACTCTTACATGGTTATGATTTGAGGTGTAGTGGTAGGCCCAAGATTGACTTGTTTGGAAAACTGGTTGTGCTTGACTTGAGTCTTCCAAGTCGTGTTGTGACTTTTGGGTGATTCAATACACACTACTTATCGGTCCGCAAAGAGACGGTTCCGTCTAGGTCATGGATAGAAGTCAAATAGTTCTTTTATTTTCTAGAAGAACAAAATAAATGAAAAAAAGCATTTGCTACAAACTTGTAGCAGTTTAACTGAAATTATGTGTGAGAATCAACATTTACATATGATAAAAGTATTAGACCTTAAACCTTAATGCATAAACTTTATTAAGACACCTGCTTAAGAAGCATCCATAAGCATATCCAATTTCCTCCTATTTTCAACAGAATAGAAAGGTAAGACAAAATTATTCATTCGTTCCAATTGCTTTTAATATCTAATAAGATTGGAGAAATTAAGGCAGACAGATATGTATGATAATGTCCATGATATTCATTTGGTAAATAACGTAATAGCTCAACATAAAAGAAATGAAGTAAGTTATGCCATTCAGAATATTTCATGCATCTTAGTTCACACATAACTATATTTGCTCAGTGAGCACGTGATTTGTTCATACCACTTTTATAACATTTGAGGTAGGAATTACTTAAACTATTAATGGTTAGAGCGAGTTCTTAGATGACGGTATGGATGATGGTACTTTAGGTGATGACCGTTAATACTGGGAATTATCAAAATGTATATATTGTTGTTTTCATAAAAATAAGTGTTTTATAAGTAATTAAATTTTGTTAAATAGTTTTATACGAAAATGTTTTTTTTTTTCTATCAACAGCATTCACACTATATTTTATTATATAATATCGTATTCCATACCAATTGATGGTAGGAAATATTTCAATGTGTTTTCCCAAATTAATTATGTGACGTTTTTGAAATATAAACGTTATTAAATATTTTAGAAGGCCAAGATATTTTAAACCACTAAAAATACTATTCACATCATCTATTAATAAATAAATAGAAAAATAATCATGAAAATCGAGTTGTGACAAAGACCACCTTAGCATTAAATGTTGATAATAATCTCGAGGAATAGTTGACTTTGATGTTAAGGGACACATTTCACATCGATTAAATATAAAAGTTATAATTTATACATAAGGGTTGAGATAGTCTTCTTAACAATGTTGACCTTTTAAGGTAGAAGACAGAGTCTTTATATGGTATCAAAGCCCATAATTCTCGAATTAGTCATTCAATCCGTGAACTACCATCTTGTAGGGGCAAATTAAAGGATAAAACTCACATATATTAAATACGAGAGTTATCTATTAAATAAAACAACAATTTTATAATAAATGTAATTTTAGTTTTTTATTTCTTTATTATTATTACATTTATTCAATATTGAGCATGCAAATAAAATTGGCAATGATTACTTGTGACAATAGTTGGGTGCTTGCATTGAGAGCACAACGTGTATATTTTGATCATGAATAAAATTATTCACAACCAATATATGAGGGTTGGCACCTTGTACCAGAAGGTTGTAGTGTTGAATGTTTCACCATTTAGATGTGAGATTTGTCCTCATTGTAGAAATAGTTTGATGGTAATACTAGTATGGTTGACTATATCTTTTTATGAGTTTAATAGTTCTTTGATTTACCAATAAGTTAGATCAATTTGATTAATCAAATATCTCGGTGAATTAGGAGTTTGAAGATGAGCGAAGTAGAGAACACGAATTCGTGTCGAGAACTGTTATCCTGAAAAATGTAACTGTTGTTACTAAGAATAATTAGATGAACAAAACAATCATTTATATTTGTACATAATTATCAAATCACAGATGGGGATGAAATGTATATACGATCAGAAAAAAATATTACAAATATATTGATAAGTGTTTTCAAAATAATGATATTTTATTAATTAGTTTTACACGAAAATGTTAATTTCTGTCAGCGGTTTTCACGCTATTATGTACCAATTGATGGTAGGAAATATTTCAATGTGTTTTCCCAAATTAATTATGCGACTAGTTTGAAATATAAACTTTATTAAATATTTTAGAAGACCAAGATATTTTAAATTACAAAAAATATTATTTAAGTCATTTGTTGATAAATAAATAGGAAAATGATCATGAAAATTGGGTTGTGACAGAGGCTACCTTAGTACCTTGCACGGCCGCGAAGCACTATCTTGCAGGGACATATTTTCATCTTCCCCGTGACTCAATATTTTCGTCCCTATTTTGAATTTTAACCAAAAATATCTTAATACAGAAAGCAACTACATTTTCACATAAATTTATACACTAACCTCGAACAACAATAAACATAAATGTATGAACGAAGACCGGTTTTCAAAACTAACGGTATCGAAAAATGAAAACCACTCAAATAGAGATTTCATGACGAGACAATGAAGCATTTTAGAATGTACCTTAAACATGTAATCTAAAATCCGTAAGTGCTAAAAATATAATCTTTTACACAATTTTCCAACATAAACTTAACATAAAATTTGACAAAAACAATTGCCTAAGAAACCTTTAAAACAATCCATCACATTAAGGACTTAGACTCGCTCCTCCTCATGACTCCGCAGCTTCAATCAATATGCTGCCATCCACCGATTAAGTCCATAGCATATCATTTCATTTCATTGCTCTATGAAAACGGTTCATTTACATAAAATAAATCAATACACGATAGGTAAAACAACTGCACATTGGTTAATGCACCACATCTTTCCGAACATAACAAAACATTCCTGCTTATATGTCATTAATTTCCTTGAGAATCCATAAAAATTGTAAAATTGAGAAACCTTGAAATTTGAAATATGATAATATTATTGGATCAAATGATAAAAAATATTTAAAAATGACATAAATACCCCTGCTTAGTTATCTAAAAATACTCAATTTCTTATTCATTTGAAGGTGCGATTACTAGATGTAAAGTACTCACAATTCACATATTATACGTCTTGAGCTATTTTCTCTATCCACTTTATCTTATACTAAAATCTCAATCAGTGACTTGATCGTCAGAGTGCTTACGGTCGTTGCACCACCATGTGATATCAGCCTTCCAAGTCTACAGGTTAGCAGTATGTAGGTAGTGACGTGACTTATTCATGTTGGCATGAAGTGTAACCAGTTATTTAGGTCAAGACTTCTTTAAAAAAAAGTCCTTCAAATTTACCTTGTGGTTTGGTAAAAAATGTCGAATACTTGACTTTGAATTCTGCTTCCCTTTCAAAGTAACCCCTATTACTCTGTGATTATGGTGTTGAACTTTAATCAACGGAATTTATGGATATTTAACCAAAAAAAAAAAAAAACCAGTGGTAATTAGTCTGAAACGAATATTGAAAAGAAATAAAATTTACTCCATTAGAATTTGAAATCAATGAACAATGTACTTACATCATAATACTAGTTTGAAATTAAAAGTGGTGTAGTTGAAAATACTAAGAGAGACGAGATAAAAGCAGAGAGAATGGATGAGGGTTTCCTTCTTCATGTAATAGAAACCCAGAGCGCTGAGAGAGATGGTGAAAATTGAATGAGTGGTGTAAAGCGTAATTCAAGAATTGACTTTGATCATTGCATAAAACTGGTAATAATACGATTTAATCCCTTGATAATATATTAAACAGTTAATAAATAATAATCACAATAAATTCATTAATTTCTTTTCATATAGTAACAGTAAATATAAAGGATGCATAGTAAATTTTTTTTAATATTTTTTTTTTTGAAAAAAAAAAAAAAAAGTAGAAGATATAATTTTCTTTTTTGCACTACATTTTGAATTTGGGCTTGAACAGCCCAGAATTGTCCCCAATATCTGCCCCCGATCGAGAACACAAGCGATCCATAAACTATTATTCAGTTGAATGCTGTAATGAGATGAAAGAAGGTTTTAAACTTCCAAGCCGTCAAGTTTTTCACAAATTCAAAAACCAAGAAGCAACAAAGTTGCAGCTCCTACTTACCCATTTCTGACTAATTAGTATATATTGCAGCTTAAGTCCTTACTCTCCTAATAAAGTATTAATAAGACCCATAATAAAACAAACAATAGAATTAATAAATACAAATGCTATACTATTCCATGCTTTAATCCGTGTGTTCCCTACCTTCCTCAAATAGCTTAGATTCAAGCAAGAGATATATATGTTGTTTTGTGACCATGAGAGTGTGATATACCTTTGCATTTTATGCAATATCAAAGCATATCGATGTAAGGTATCATTGGATTATATATCTTAATTCACTCGTTCCATAACATGAGGTTGAGGGAGAAATTTGTTAGAACCACTGTTGTGCGATTTAAATCCCGCAAGTGGACGGATCGTTGACAAGTAAAAAAGTGATAAATAGAGTGTCGAACCCACGAAGACCAGATATTAATTTAACCAATTAATTTATAACCTAAATTTTAACAATAAAAGAAACACAGATTCAATTTGATTTTTGTGATTCTAAACTAATTTAACTATTTTAATTAAATTGAAAATAACAATAAGTAACTTTAAAAAGGCAAGAACGACTTCAAGATCTACTAACTCTAGGATTTGCGAATCCACCAACACTTTCCTTAATCAAATATCCGTTTAACCGTTTTAGCTTATAATTACCATAGATTGAAAATCGGTGTTCCTAAATTAATCAAAAGCCTCTCTCGATGGTCAATCAATTCTATATGTTATGCGAACTTCATTATCTCTAATTAAGCTTCGAACATAAACACATGCATTAAAATCTCAGGAACACCTAAATAGATTTCATAAAGCATAATAGTAATCTCTATCTATTATTGGACCATATGTTATTCAATACCACGTGCTTAATCTATATTGAATCTCTCGACTTCAATATAGATCACAATATATTCTAATGGTGATCAGGCATTAAAATAATAGAAAAACTGCATAAAGAATAATCAATCCAAAAGCAATTAATTACTAAAACAGAAAAACTTCTAATTAATTAAAAATCATGATGTTTAATCGTTCATCCTAGAAAAAGTAAATTAGCCAGACATGATTTCGTCAATTATGACAATAATTGACTTCATCATGATCTGGCGAAAGAAAAAGAAAAAGAAAAAGAAATAATTACAACCCGTGACTCTGGATGAAGAATCTTCAATCCCGTGCCTTGATCTTCGATTCTCCTCTTGTATCTCGTTCCCAAAATTCGTCTCCTTTGTTATGGCTATCATCTGGCTTTTATAATGCTCTCCAAAGACTCCAAGACGTGTGTTTAAGTTGTTGTTTTATCTTGGAAGTGTAGAGTTTCAATCTCATCAGAAAACTGCCAAACTGGTGCTCCGTATGCCCATGCGATCGCATGGTTACCAACCTTGCGATCGCATGGTTGGTACAAAATGTGTTCTGCAGAAATTCTGGGCGACTTGCGATCGCAACCTTCGTTAACCATGCGATCGCATGGTTAACTTAGGCGTTGTTCCTGATTTTATTTCTTTGATAATTGCTTGCTAAGTCCTTCAGGTTTCTTTGTATATTCAATTTAGTTCTCTTTTCTTCTTTTTGCGCTCTTTTCCATCTTTTCGTCAGATTGACACTTGAATTTGATTATTTCCTAAAATAATAAGAAAACAACATGCAATTAAACTGAAAACAACTAAGAGTACTCATAATTGTCCCTTTTTGTGAGTCCAGATAAGTACAAAATTGTACTTATCAACCACCCCCCATAGTTAGACCAAAGGCCCAATAGTTATTAGAATGGGATAGTTTTACTATATATCATTAAAAAAAAAAAAAAAGAATTTAGAAAATATTATTTCACATTTGTTATTCTACTTTTGTAATACTCGTTATATTTGTTACGTTTGTTATATTGTGTTATATTTGTTATATTAATAAATTTGGAATTTAAAATATTAAAAAATAATTGTAAAATTATAATTGTAATTACAAGGACAACCAGCATATCAATTTGCCTAAAGCCCAGTTGATACTAATAATAAGGTGGGGCCATAAGTTTTGATAAATTGGATGAATAGTCGTTCGTGTGTGAGAGAAATCAGGAGCCTTTTTCTACACGATTGGGAAATCAAAGCTGCTAGGCGGATGCATATATATACTCTCCGATACATAGCTTCAAAATCATCAAAGGTTTTTGTACAAATTATGGTGATGGAGAGAGCTTACACATTTCCTCTTGTGATTTTGTTGGCATGTTGTGTAACGGCATGCATGGCCAATAACATGAATATCAGCACTGATGAATCAGCTCTTCTGGCCTTCAAATCCCGCATGATCAGTACTACAGATCCAAGCAACATCTTGATAAAAAACTGGTCGGCTTCCACCCCGGTTTGTGTCTGGATTGGAGTTACTTGTGGTCTTCGCCACCAAAGAGTGACTAGCTCAGACATTTCTAGCATGAATCTTAGTGGAAACATACCGTCCCAATTGGGAAATCTATCGTTTCTTGTGTCTATCTACTTAAGCAAAAACTTCTTTTATGGTAGTCTGCCTCAAGAATTGATTCGACTTCGACGATTACAAATCATTGATTTCGGGGTCAATAGTTTCAGTGGACAAATCCCTTCATGGTTTGGTTTCTTACCTAAGCTACAAGTTTTATATCTTAGAAATAACAGTTTTACTGGTTTTATCCCACCTTCTCTCTCTAACATATCCACTCTCCAGACTCTAGATCTCTCTTTCAATGCTCTACAAGGGAAAATCCCAGAAGAGATTGGAAATCTTCATAACTTGAAAACATTAATATTACAATATAACAGGCTCACTGGTCTAATACCATTGACGATCTTCAACATATCGATATTGGAATATCTTGCTTTTACAGGGAATAACTTATCTGGTAATCTCCCTGTTGACATATGTCATGGAATTCCAAGACTCAAAGGGCTTTATCTGTCTTTCAATGAATTGGACGGTGAAATTCCTGCATTCCTATCAGAATGTTCACAACTTCAGCTGATTTCGTTGTCAGGCAACAAATTTAGTGGATCCATTCCAAGTGAAATTGGGAGAATAAGGACGCTTAAGATTTTATATCTTGGTTCAAATGATTTGTCAGGTAGCCGAATCATGATTGAAGTTGCGTTAGTACTTTAAATTCTTGTTTAAAGAGATTTTGGTTCACATAATTATTGATGTTGTTATTCAAATCAACATATTGATACTTATAGTCTCTCGTTCTGATTTGACAATTTGACAGGAGCAATTCCACCAGAGTTGGGTAACCTGGAGAACCTCGTGGAGTTACGCATTGGAGAGAATCATTTTACTGGCTCTATACCAGCCAGTATATTTAACATTTCCTCGTTGCAATATATTAACATTGCTCGAAGCAACCTATCTGGTAATCTTCCAGCTAATATTTGCTCTAATTGATCCCAACTTGAAAGTGTTTATTTGCACGTAAATGAATAAATTGACCCACTCCCAACTCGAATAGATGAATTAATTTCAGTTTCGGATAATCAACTTTCAGGCAATCTTGATCTGTTGGTTTTGGGCTATAAGCTTCCTAATCTTGAAGAGCTCTATTTGGACGAAAATAATTTCCATGGGAGAATACCAAATTTTATTGCAAATGCTTCTAAACTCACTACGATATGCCTTTCTTCCAACAATTTTACTGGACCAATTCCCAACTTCTTCGGGGATTTGAGATTCCTTGAATCTGTATACTTGGATGATAACAATTTTATTAGTGAATCTCTAGAATTGAGCTTCTTCACTTCATTCACAAACTGTAGATATTTAATAAAGTTGGCGTTTAGTGATAATCCCTTGAATGGCATTCTTCCGGTCTCAGTTGGAAATCTTTCCACTTCTCTTCAATATCTGTATGCTTATAATTGGCAATCTCAGCAGTTTGATAGTATTAAGTCTGTTTGACAATCAGTTGACGGGATCAATTCCAGCAAGCGTGGGGGATTTGCAAAAGCTTCAAGGATTAGCTCTTGGCCAAAATAAAATAAGTGGATCCATCCCGGGCACTCTTTGTGAACTTCAAAATTTAAATACATTGTTTTTGTCACAAAATCTAATAACAGGTGCTATTCCAGACTGCATAGGGAATATTACTACACCGATGCTTCTATATATACAAACCAACAGATTGACCTCCAGCATACCTGCAACCCTGTGGCTCCAGAACTATGTTCTGGAGTTGAATCTATCTTCTAATTTTCTGAGTGGCTCTCTACCTCAAGAAATAGGGAATATGAAGGTTGCAACTCATATTGATCTATCAGTCAATCGATTCTCAGGTAGTATTCCAAGTACGATTGGCCATTTACAGAGCTTGACTAATCTTTCCTTAGCACATAACACACTGCAAGGATCTATTCCAGAGTCAATGGGTAAGCTTCTGAGCATCGAGAGACTCGATCTATCTTACAACAATCTTTCTGGTAATATCCCCAAGTCGTTCGAGGCACTTAGGTATCTCACCTACTTTGATGTTTCTTTCAATGATTTAAGTGGTGAAGTTCCTTCTGGCCGTCCTTTCAAAAACTTTTCAAGTCAATCCTTCTTGTCAAATGAAGGACTACGTGGTGATCCAATATATGGTCTCCCACCCTGCCATTCAACTGGTCCAAAGAGAAGAAAGTTGATGCTTCGAGTTGTATTTTCTTTGTTGGGGATTATAGTGTTAATTACAATTGCCATGGCCTTGGCGTATGCAGTTGGAAGATACAGAAGGAAGAATTTAGTGGAAAATACAACAGACTTTGCACCTGGCACAACACTAAGGGTCTCATATTATGAACTTATGCAAGCAACTCAAGGGTATAGCGAGAGTCATTTACTTGGCTTTGGGAGTTTTGGCTCCGTTTATCGAGGGACTCTTAATGATGGAAGCGATGTGGCTGTAAAGGTGTTCGATTTGCAACATCAAAATGCATTCAAGAGTTTTGATGTAGAATGTGAAGTATTGCGCAATCTTCGCCATCGGAATTTGTGCAAAGTCATTAGTACTTGCTCCAATCAGGATTTCAAGGCCTTGGTACTTGAGTACATGTCTAATGGAAGCCTTGAAAAGTGGTTGTATTCAGAAGGCTGCTTGTTGGACATCTTGCAGAGAATTAACATAATGATAGACGTAGCATGTGCATTGGAATATCTGCACTATGGTTACTCTACATATATTGTTCACTGTGATTTAAAACCAAGTAATGTATTGCTGGATGAAGATATGGTTGCTCACTTGAGTGATTTTGGAATTGCCAAGTTATTGGGTGAAGGAGAAAGCAATGCACACACTACAACAATGGGAACATTGGGTTACATTGCACCAGGTAAAGATCCTATCTTTTACTCCAATATTCTCTCATACACTACATCATTTTTGTACTTGTGTTAAACTACTCTGGGCAGCTTATGCTTTCGTATAATTACAATTTCTGCGATGGGCTTTTGTCATCTGCTCAGCAGCATTGTAAGTTTTTTTGAAATTAGAATTGGGGTAAAAATATTACAGAGCTTAGTCATTGTTTTCAACAAAATCATGTTTTGTATTTTTTAGACAGGAAATAGTATATTACAATATACAACCACACGTAATACAATTTACATATATTTCTAATACAGTGTAACACAAAACGTAATACAACTAATGAATTTCATAATGTTTGTGTAGAGTATGGATTGGAAGGATCGGTGTCAATTAGATGTGATGTTTATAGCTACGGCATTATGTTAATGGAAGTATTTACAAGAATGAAACCAAGCAGTGAAATTTTTTCTGGGGAGTCAAGCCTGAGGAGCTGGATAAATGATTCTATGCCCAATGCAATTACTCGAATTATAGATTCGAACTTGTTGGGGCGTGAAGAAGAAGAAGACTGCACAGAAAAATTGAAATGTTTGTCATCTATAATGGAACTAGCATTAAATTGCTCCATGGAAAGTGCCAATGAGAGGGTGAACATGAAAGATGTTGTTGTAGCATTGAAGAAGATCAGATTTCAGCTCCTTAATAGAAGTTTTAAATTTAACACCATAATGCATTGTGTTCTCTATGTATTGTATGATGATCCGGTGATTTTATGGAGATTATGTATTGTGTCTGTAAAATAATATAACATCCAATCTCTGAAATTTAGTTCGAATTTTCTTAGTTTACAAGTTGATTTCTCTAGATGTCTTGAATGCTTTTCAGAAGTTTGTTTTTGCTTCCTCCTCGTCGACTTCTTTATTATCTATATCTACATCTTCTTTTAGACATTTGAATCTTAATTATTAGCCTTTAATATTGTTGCCCTCGCCACCAAAGTGCTTCGGATTGTCTATAAGGTCTGGACAAATTGCTTCACATCAAGCCTCGAACCTCTTCGCAACTCTCAGGTAAATCCCAATTGCACGTTGGTCCTCGTCTTTGCCTGGGTCACAGAAAGGCTTATTTACAGAGTAAAAAATCTAGAAGGCCAAGGACTGTACTCAAATCCTACGTCTAACATAAATGATAGACTCGGGCATAAGGAACTGTTGTTACCTCCGAAATTTGAAGAAGATGCCACATCAACTTGCAGCCCATCAAAAACCACCCTGGCGTTCGCTCAGGTTACACATGGTAGTTGCAGCCCCACGAAACAGAAGTCCTCACTTACCCTTATACAATATGTTGTCGAGCGAACCTGGTGGCCTTCGTAATTACAGTGAATTCCACCCAGTATAGTCCTTCGCCGATGGTCTTTGTAAGCCCCAAAGTCCTCCACGCAATCTAACATCATAGGCGAAATCTCAACTCCAATTGGAACGATAATTTGAAAGATTATTCTTGACTAGAAAGATAACTTCCGTAAGGAACTCCATGTCAATCCCTAAAAATCAGCAGCCCAATCTTGGAGAATGACGAGGATAAGGGGAAGATCTTAGGAATATCAGTCAACCCGGGAGTGACCTTATTTCCACAAGGAAAGAGAGTCAAATCAGGTAATTAATTAATTGTTGTCCTTAATGGGCTAGGATTCTCACCCCATAAATACTCATCTCCTCTCCAATTAATGGTACACATTATTCCGTACCAAAAAATCTCTAATCAAATTTCTGCTTGCTTGTCTCTCTATATTGTACAGTACAGTTGACTTGACCATCACAGCCCCTACGGTTGCCGACCCCTCTTTTCCTCCAGCGATCCTGATGCCTGACGGTTGTCCAAGTATGCAGGTAATATACATGTTGGTAGATGAGTGACTAAAGATCCGTTAATACATAGATAGTGTATTTTTTGAGGTCAACATATACAAACATGCTTTTATGATATTGATGATCATATATACTAGCCTAAACTTTGTCACTACTTCAATCTAAATGGTCGTCGAGTGGTCATAGGAGTAGGTACTACATGGATCTCATGCATATTCTAAGAAACAAATAGTCCAAGGAAGAAGAAGAAAGAGGAAGGAAAAAGGAAAATAAGGGAAAGAGGTTAGAAATTTTAACTTCATGTTTAAAACCATTATTTTTATCAATACCAAGGCTTTTTAATACATAAGAACGTCCTATCATATACTTAGAAATTTCATAAGTTTAGGAAGATCAAATGTAAAAAAAATGGTGGTCAAAATTTCAAATTTTCAAATGCGGTTGCAGAGATAACAATACATTTTTAGTTAGTATAACTACCAACCGACCACTTTTCAGAAGAACAAATTCAATGTAAATAAAGTACCGGTACCTAACTTGAAAGGTACCGATACTTCTAATAGAACTCTTCAAACATAAAATACCTTCCACTCTTAATATGTAATTCCTTTCCATATTATACCTAAGAGGCGCCTAAATGTATATATGGGGTTGAAAAAGAAAAAAAAAAAAAAAATTCATGGTAAAAGGTATTAGAATTCTGATGCAGATCGATGACTTGAAAATATTTGTTTAGTTTACCTTTCTCTTATCATTTGACTTACTAACTTCTAATATCCTATAAAACTCTTGTGGTGATAGGTGACCTCAAACATAGATATCTTATCATTTTTATTTAACAACTAAATGCAAAAACTTGTGTAAAATTCCAATCATTTGGAATAATTTGATTCAATTAAGTCTAAATCGATAGAATTTTCGTTAGAAAATATATGACTATCTAAAAAAAGACAAATTTGTCTGCAGATAACTTTTTTTTTTTTTTTTGGACAGACATTATGTATTTTCCTTTCATATTTTTCACTTTCAATTTCTCATGATTGATTTATAAAATTTAACTTAATTTCTTGTTCACTCGAAAATAAATCGAAACAAATTTATATGCCATAACCATGCTCTAACGAGGTTCAACTCGATCTCACTCAAAATAGTTACTAGTGTAGTGGTTAGTGGTTACCATAAAGCCTCAAACATGAAGAGGAGGAGTAAAATAAATCTCTCTCAAGGCAATGTTCAAATTGCAGAATTCAAATATCTGAGGGGACAAACCTTCCCACAAATCAACAAATTGTTTTTACATTTTGTACATATCAGTATGGTTCTTGAGACATTGCAATTGAAAAAAAGAATGACTCTCAATATATTGTAACCCAACATTTGAACCAACCTATTAAAGTTCAAGCTTTGAGTTACCAACCTTGTACCAATGTAGGCACAACTATATCATATGGACAGTCGTTTGGAGAAACTAACCTTCCCAGATTTCAGTACTTTTTTTATGCACCTCTTGAAGAACTTCTCATGGCATTTATTATTTGTTAAACCTGAAAATTTAAAAGAAAAAAATAATATATGATTGAGAAATTATAGAAATTCAAACACACCAATTTCCCGGGGAAGATTTACAAGAAAAGGTTATATCACAAAATTACTAAACAAAAGATATTACTCAAGATATGTGAAAAAGATGCAACATCACTCGATTTTAACCAAACAAAGAACTATCCCTATCTAGAATCAGTTACAAAAGTGATTGCTCTGTAGCAACCCGAAATTTTTTCAACAAAATATGTAATACCTTATTGGGATGAAAATAAGTAAACATAAGAAAATGAAGGACCAATTACAACAAAATATTTGTCGAAAGGGTTGACGTTCATCAAGACAGACATTCAATAAAGAAAATCAAATAGAATGCATAGAGTAAGATTTCTAAGATTTGTGTCTCTCTTAAACTACTAACTCCCTTTTTATGAAATGTTGTAACCTTTTCTTTATAGAACAATTATAACTTGCTTATGTAGAAAACTTACTTCTAAAATTAAATCCAATATCAAACTGAAAAATAAAAACCAAACTGATAAAATAAAGACTAATAAAATTCAAATTTAAGGCAGCTTAATAGCTACTTAAGGAGTCCTACAAGGGGCATAGTGGCTGCAAAAGAGAGCCATATCGCCAGCAAAGATAGGAGGAAGAAGAGACCAAACGGCCAAATGTTACTTATCTTGAATACTCAAAATAATTATTAGAAGTAGTTCTAGGTAAATAGATCAAACGGTGAAAACTAAGGTCCAATGCTTCCCATTCAGGCACCTGGCAGAATATATATTCTCAATGCCCAATCATACAATTTTTCCACCTCAATCTGTAGGGCTTACGATGTCTAGTAATCGAGCGGAAACTCTAGTACAAAGACATAATAACGCATTTTTTCGGTTCTTGAACACGAAATCAGACAACTAATAAACTCATCACCACTGATTAAAGCAATCAACGAATTCAACTCACAATCATCCCCAACAAGTGTTCAAATGGAAAACAGTCGACTCTACTCGTCATGGTTTGATGCATTTAGCTTGAAAGGATCCTAATAATTGTTTCGTGTTTTCTTTTTTTAGGAATTTCTAGTTTTTTGGGATTCCACTTCTTATTTTTTGAACGGATCTTATGTCTAATGCAATACAGGTATTCAATTGGTGGACAAACTTCTTGTTATCTAAAATGAGTATGGATGTGCCTAGGCAATTGTTTGGGATTGCGCTGCCTTGGAGAGATTGCAATAGTAGGTCATGGCTACGACTCACTATGTAATATCATCGTTTGTTTGGTCTTCTATAATTTTGAAGAAGGAACTCGGATAACACTCAAAAGCATGAAGAAACAAATGTAGATGTGTTATCGATAAGATTTTAAGTAATTAGGAGTTTTACAAATATGGGGAAGAATATAATTGGGAAACAGAGCCTGACATAAATTTGGCGAGAAGTGTTTTTCTCAAACGTGTTAGAAGCTCCAGTTTTTTGCTTTCATATTATATTCATCTACACTTCCAATCCCTCGTGTTACATAAAATTTTCCATCCATGAAGACTGGACAAGACATTTTTCTTATGTTTGTTCATGCACCGGAGTGTTTTGAAAGTTCATTTCTCACATTGTAGACGTATGTAGAACATAGGATATTACCGTTGGAATTGCTACCACTGACATTAGACCTTGAGCGAGGAAAAGCCAGAAAAACACCTCGGTGCATTCATACTTATTTCTGCCGTGCACGAGTTTATTGACTAACTTTATCGGTATGTGACATGAGATATATGATTTCTTCCGAAAACAAGAAACTCAGTAAGGTTACTTTTCTTGAATACATAAACAAACTATTGGCAGTTGTTCTAGGTAAATAGATCCAACAGCTTGTGTGGAAGAATATAAATGGCGACAAAATATTAAGTTATTAAAGGAATTATAGAAAATAATTCAAAACTTCACACTAGTGTGGAAGAATATAAATGGCGACAACTAAGGGTAAATGCTTCCCACTTGAGTAGCTGACAGGACATATATTTCCAATGCTGAATTATTTCATTTTGTTGCCTTAGTAGAGCATACAATGTCTAGTAATAGAGCAAAAACTCTAGCACAAAGACAAAATGATGCATTATTTAGTCCCCAAGCACCGAATGAGACAACTAATAGAGCTATTACACTCAATAACAGCAATCAACAAATTCAAGTCACAATGATCCCCGCTACATGTTTGAATGAAAACTTTGACTTTACTCATCACAGTTGGATTTTTTGGAATAGATCTTATGTGTGATGCAATACATTGATCCAATTTGTCGATAAACTCGTGTTTATCTAGAATTAGTGCAGATGCACCTAGGCATTTGATTGGATTTGATTGGGTTTGTGTTGCCTTGGAGAGATCACAATATTAGGTCGTCACTACGATTCACTATGTAATATCATCGTTGGTTTAAGTTTCTATAATTTCAGGAAGGAACTAGGATATATAACACTCTAGAGCATAAAAAACAAAAATAAATGAGGTATAGTTAAAATTTTCAGTAATTAAAGGAATAAGAGAAAATAATCAAAATTTTCACACATGTGGGGAATAATATAAATGGTAAATCTCGTCCGCAAGAAGTGTTTTTCTTACATGAACCTATATTTTATTTATTGATTTATTTTTATTAATATTTCTACTATCTCAAAATTTGGATTAGTTGGAATGATCCACGTGTCGACGGCTTAATTATAAATAGACCCCTCTGTCTATGTCGAATTTCATTCAATTCTCGTCCACTTTCTTATTACACCCAACACTTTCCTGCACTTAACATATTAGTCCAAATTTTGCAATTTCATCTTTAGTCCATATAGAGAGTTCAAAACATTATACGGTTCATTGTTCTCGTAATTTGGAGTGCTACTATTACGAAAGTTGGTCGTCTTATTTTGGAAAACGTGTACTTGCAATTTGTAAGCACCAATTGGAGGTAATTTCGTCCTAAGGGAAAAAAATAAGTCAAACTCTTGCATCGATCCATTTTTTTTATTTTTTAACATTTGTAAGTTGGTATTCCGTCTCATTAAATTTTTGTTTGCAATAATATGGTTGTTTTGTAAGCACCAATATGGTTGTTCAAAACTTATTTTGAAATTTCAAACTATTACATCTGGATTCGTATATGTATTATGATATAGTAAAAGCTTTGAAATCGAATTAAAACAACGTTTTCGACATTTAACAGTGGATTTTTCGCTTGAATGTTGTACAATTTTGACAAAAACGATGGCGATAAGGCATTGAACTTCCAATATGATTGTTCAAAATATGTTTTCATGACTCCAATTTAGTTTATATAATTTTATAAACGTATTTTGATGATTAATAAATAATGAAATCAAGTTCAAAATATCTTTAGAACATCTAATGTTGGGTTATACTCGTGATTTTTTCAAACTTTGACCAAAATTACTCGACATTGAACCAATTTCAAATTAGTAAATTTGGATTCGTATGTATATTATGTATATTATGATGTAGAAAATATTTTGAAATCGAATTAAAAACATATTTTAGACGTTCAATAGTGGGTTTTACGCTTGAATGTCGTACAATTTTTACAAAAAACTAGAATGAATAATTAATTTATTAAACAAAATATTAGTTATGAACTAATTTCTATGACAGGGATGAAAAACGCTTTATGGTTCTTAACACGTTTTGAAGCATGCCTCTATTATTTAGTTATGAAATGGGCAATATTTCCAAACAATATGTAACGAGGAATTTTATTCATTTTCACTTAGTTGGATAACTAATTAGATAGAAATCCCATGATTTCACCTATGTCCTTATACAATAGAAAAAGCAAGAGAGGCAGTCTAAGATTCATTTAGAAGTAACATGATTCGATGTTGCACCATTTCAAACTCTGATAGGATCTTGTCGTATTATTATTTAGAGTAGTGTGGTAAAGAAAAATTGTATGTACTCTATTGAAACCCGATGACTTAAGAATAGAAAACATTTATACTTAGCGTCCTTGTTTGGTCTATGTCAAAAAATCAACAATTAATTTTAATCACACATTTCATGTGACCCAAAACTTTCATCAACTATTTATTTATTTATTTATTTTTATCAAAATTTACAAAAAAATTATCTGAAAAAAGCTTGTTAGAAAATTTTTGTCATTTGAAGTGAAGTACTATATAGGTTACGGCTGGAGGGTCAAGTGCGTGTTATTTACGGGAAAAGTGAATGAATTACTTTTCCTCATCTACAAGTCAAATGAGGCAGGCCAGGACTCTTACTTGGTTACAACTTGAGGTGCAGGGGTAGGCCCAAGACTGACTTGGGGTCATGTTGTGAATCTGACTTGTTTGGAGAACAGGTTGTGCATGACTTAAGACTCTTCAAGTCGTGTTGCCATGACTTAGACTCTTCAAGTCATGTCGTGATTTGATACTTTGGAGAAATCGAAAAAAATGAGGCCAAATTGCATGGATCATTTTCGTGCTTATCGTGCTTCGTAACAGGTCTTTCGGGTGATTCAATGCACGCCACTTATCGGTCCGCCAAGGGACGGACCGGTCCTAGCCATGGATAGAAGCCAAATAGATTTTTAATTTTCTAAAAGAACAAAATAAATGAAAAAATATCTACTTAAGTTGACACGGTCAAATAGGCAACTAGGCAGAAGCAATGCTTCTACCAAGAGCATTTGCTACAAACTTGTAGCAATTTAATTGAAATTATAAGTCAGAATTAACATTTATACTTCAACAAGGCACCTGCTTAAAAAGAAGTATCCCATTTCCTCCTCTTTTCAATAGAATAGATAGGCAAGACAAAATTGTTCATTCGTTTGAATCGCTTTAATATCTAACTGCATTGGAGAAATTAAGGCATACAGAATGTACAATTATGTTCATGATATCCATTTGGTGTAGGACGACATATAACATAAGAGCATCTCTAATGAAACCATGGATTGTTAAAAAAAAAAAAAAAAAAATCCACATATGCAAAATAGACAATATTTAAAAAAATTCCTCTCCAATGCAAGAGGTCAAGGACTATGTCAAACTGACGTGACATGGAAAAAAGTGGACAATGTCTAGAGCTCCTTCTAAATAATGTCTAGAGCTCCTTCTAAATTTAGAAGTTTTGTTAGACATGCCCACTCAGCAAAATTTAAATTTCCTATGTAGATTTAAATTTTCTATGCATATTTAAAGATAATCTAATTTTTATTTTAATAAAATAAAATCTACATAAATAGCAATCTATAGAATGCATTGGAGACCAAATTAATGTCTACTCATTAGACATTAATGTCACATATATCGAAAGTTTTCCCACATTCGTGCCACCTAGATAATAATCCATAATCCAAAGAAACGAAGTCAGTTATGCCGTCCACCACATTTCATGCATCTCAATTCACATATACACTATAATTGCTCATTCAACATGTTATTTGTTCATTCCTCTTTTATAACATTTGAGGTAGGGATAACTAAAATTATCAACGGTACGTTTAGCGCGAGTTCTTAGATGATGGTATGGATGATGGTACTCTAGGGGATGACTGTTAATACTGGGACTCATCAAAATGTAAAAATTATTGTTTTCTAAATATCATATAACAATAATTGTTTTAAAAATAATGATAATTTATTAATTATTTAATGATAGTTTATTAATTAGTTTTACACAAAAATGTTATTTTCTATCAACAGCTTCACGCTATATTTTACTATATAATATCTTATTCCGTACCAATTGATGGTAGGAAATATTTCAATGTGTTTTCCCAAATTAATTATGTGACGTATTTGAAATATAAATTTTATTAAATATTTTACAAGACCATGATATTTTAAATCACTAAACATATTATTTAAGTTGTTTTTTAATAAATAAATAGGAAAATAAATATGAAAATTGGGTTTTGAAAGAGGCTGCCTTAGCATTAAATGTGTATAATAATCTTGATGAATAGTTTTACTTTGATGTTAAGGACAAATCTCATCAATTAAATATGAAAGTTATAACCAACATATATGGGGTGGCTACTCCTCTTAACAAGGTTGACATTTTAAAGTGGAAGACAACGTTTCTATACGGTATCAGAGCACATAACGCTCAAATTACCTATTCGATCCGTGAACCACCATTTTGTGGAAGCATATTAAGAGATTAGTCCCACATCAATTGAATACGAGAGTTACATGCATTTTTTTACAAATACACTAAAAAACAAACTATTTATAAAATACCTGATAATGGTTTTTATTACAAAAATATTGTATTACATTTGTAACACACACCATGTTTAACATTTTGGTAACATATGTAATAAACTGTGTTACACTGCTGCTGCAACTAGTACCACCATTGATGTCTATCACCACCAGCAACCACCTTCGCCAACACTACGATTGCCCATTTCCACCACCACCACTGCCATTGCCACTGAAACCACCACCACCACAACCACTACCCTTTACCAAAAAGCCGCCACAAAAACCACAAAAGTGGATAAATAAATAGAAAAAAGGAAAATCATGAATAGAAGCAAACATGACTCACCCCACCAAGCAAGATCCATTTGGATCAATTGTGAAGTCACTTGTCACCAATCGAGCGATTTGGGTGCGATTTTTGTGTGGTGGAGTGGCTGAAAGCAGTGGTGGTGAGAGGAAATGGTATCGGCGGAGTTGACCGCGAGTGTTGTGAATCGTCACAGTGGTGGTGGTTGACAGTGGTGGTGGTTGGCAGTGGTAGAAGTTGATAGTGATGGTGTTGGTAAGCGGCAGCAGAAGTCTATGGTGGTGGTGGTGGTGGATAGCATTTTTAGAGTTTGGGTGGGAATCTGATTTGGGTAGGTGTTTTAAGGCTTGGAAATAAGTAGTTGAAAATTTTATGCAATATTTTTGGAATTTAAAACATTGAACAATAATCGTGTAATTTCAAGATAAAAATCAACTATGTGGTATGATTTCGTCAAAATTATAACTGACATATAATGGACTTGGGCTAATCCTTTTAACAAAGTTGACCTTTTAAGGTGGAACTCAAAGTCTATATATTTGATATCCAACTGAGTTGGAAAAACAAGAGGCAAACAAAAATGTACAACAATGCCATGTTCATCTGTCACCCGCACTTATCCATACCTAGTCATTACGAGCCCCTATGAGGAGGCACCCACTCTCCAAAAGTAAAATAAAAATTATGCATATATTCTAGTATTTATACCTCCAATCCTACTGCAAGAAAGAATGTCATGCAGGAGGCTAATAACTTTCCTCATGCAATTTTGTTGGTGCAGTGTAATGGCCTGCTTAGCCAATGCAACAACCAATATTACAACTGATCAATCTTCTTAGGGATGGAAAAAGGGTCGGGCCGTCCGTATACCTGTCCCTTAAAAGTCTAACCCGTCATGGGCTCGGGCTCGTCCAAAGACGGCCGGAAAAAATAAAAGGGCCGTGCTTGAAGTCCACGTGCCGGCCCGTGGATCCGGCTCATAGGCCAAATTGGGGACAACTTGGTCCATGGCTTTAAGCTGGGGATCTATGTTGGTCCTCCAACTTTTTTTTTTTAAACGGCTATATTTTTTTCCCTATAAATACGCCCACAAACTTTTCATATTCTTCACAAATTTACACTTCTCTCAACCTACAACAATTCAAAAATATTATATTGTCAATATAAGCTCTTTTATTTTGCAATTTATATTTGAATTTCCACATTTATAATCTTCTACATGTCTACATTTTTAGTTATCAACATTCTATATTCTACATTTCTATAATCTACAATTCTACATGGATCAATATAATTTTCAAGTAAGTGCCGAGTTTGTCGAAAACCAAATTGATGATGATTTTAGTAGGTTAAATGATGTTCCAATTCCTAAATTTGGTGATGATTTTGGAGTTAGGAACACTGGTCCAAGTATTGATTTAGATGATATCGACGAAGAGTTAGAACGACCAACACTACTCAATCGACTACTAGACGAAGAGCAACAAAATAAAAGGCTCAGTGTTGGAATCATTTCAAGTTAGTGCAGACCGGTGCAACCGTAGACGAACAACCAATTTTCAAGGTAGTGTATAAATATTGTAAACAATAGTTTGCATGCCAAAAAGGTGGTGGAACGAGCCATCTAAACCAATATTTTTCTAAGTGTATGCAAAAGTACGGAGGAGTTGATATCAAGCTTAATTACATTTGTTTGCTGGGTGGGTTTTTGCTGTTAGACGGGGAAACTTTTCTGGACCCTGTGACGGAGTCCAGATCTTTTCTCTTACTATATATCATTAAAAAAAAAAAAAATAGAATTTAGAAAATATTATTTCACATTTGTTATTTTACTTTTGTAACATTTGTTATATTTATTACGTTTGTTACATTGTGTTATATTTGTTATATTAATAAATTTGGAATTTAATATATTAAAAAATAATTGTAAAATTATGATTGTAATTACAAGGAGAACCAGCATATCAATTTTCTTAAAGCCCAGTTGATACTAATAATAAGGTGGGGCCATAAGTTTTGATTGACACACAATTCCACTTTATAAATTGGATGAATAGTCTTCCGTGTGAGAGAGAAATCAGGAGACTTTTGCTACATGATTGGGAAATCAAAGCTGCTAGGTGCAGTGGCGGATCTAGGGTTGAAGTTCAGTTAAGGCAGACGTTGACTAGTCAACGGGCAAATATTGACTGTTGACCAGTCAACGGACGATGCTTGTGAAAAAAATAATGTGAAAATATTTTTAATAAATACATAACTTATAAAGCAACAAAAAAAATCATATAATAGTGAAATATAATTCGATACAAGCCGTAATAATTCCTGTTTGATGACCAGTTACAGTGTCTTAGTCAAAATAGGAACGAACAAGAACTACAAATTTGGTAGTTTAAATAACCTACCTTCCTCGAATGAAGCCTCTCCTTCTCTTCCTTTTTGAGCTCTGAAAATGCCTGCCAACAAAATGATAATCATTCATTAACATGATAAAATACACGTCATACACGATAGCCAACACCAGGGGCGGACCTAGGATAATGATTCAGTGGGGGCGATAAATATTTACATAAAAAATAATTTAAAATAAGACAATTAACAATAAGAAAAAACTTAAAATAAAATTAAATCTATGGCAACAAAAAAAAAAAGAGCAAAAATTCTGATAAATACTTTCTATATTCTTCAATTTTGACACCCTTTTTTCAAATTATACAATTATCATATTAAAGAGAAATAATAAATTATTTAATTGAAGATTTATTCATGTAATTATCTTATTTTTGTAATTTCTTAAAGTTCAAGGACCACAAAAGAAATTTTGAATTTAAAATAGAAATTCTTTTTTTTTTTCTCTCTCTCTCTCTCTCTCACACATACACACACTGACACACACACACACACCCCGTCTTCTTCAAAACTCAAGAAATGTTATACAACATATACATACACTACACGCACAAAACACACACTAGCACAGGAAAAAAAAATTGACGAAGTCAACACCATTTTTTTGCGAAATTCCAGCACGGGCGGACGCAGGATCTCGCCATGTGGTAGATCCGCCTCTGGCTAGGTGGATGCATATATATACACTCTCCGATACATAGCTTCAAAATCATCAAAAAAATTTGTACAAATTATGGTGGTGGAGAGAGCTTACACATTTCCTCTTGTGATTTTGTTGGCATGTTGTGTAACGGCAGGCATGGCCAATAACATGAATATCAGCACTGATGAACCAGCTCTTCTGGCCTTCAAATCTCGCATGATCAGTACTACAGATCCAAACAACATCCTGATAAAAAACTGGTCGGCTTCCACCCCAGTTTGTGTCTGGATTGGAATTACTTGTGGTCTTCGCCACCAAAGAGTGACTAGCTTAGACATTTCTAGCATGAATCTTAGTGGAAACATACCGTCCCAATTGGGAAATCTAAGGTTTCTTGTGTCTATCAACTTAAGCAGAAACTACTTTTATGGTAGTTTGCCTCAAGAATTGATTCGACTTCAACGATTACAAATAATTGATTTCGGGGTCAATAGTTTCAGTGGACAAATCCCTTCATGGTTTGGTTTCTTACCTAAGCTACAAGTTTTATATCTTAGAAATAACAGTTTTACTGGTTTTATCTCACCTTCTCTCTCTAACATATCCACTCTCCAGACTCTAGATCTCTCTTTCAATCCTCTACAAGGGAAAATCCCAGAAGAGATTGGAAATCTTCATAACTTGAAAAGATTAATATTACAATATAACAGGCTCACTGGTCTAATACCATTGACGATCTTCAACATATCGATAGTGGAACATCTTGATTTTACAGGGAATAACTTATCTGGTAATCTCCCTGTTGACATATGTCATGGAATTCCAAGACTCAAAGGGCTTTATCTGTCTTTCAATGAATTGGACGGTGAAATTCCTGCAAATCTATCAGATTGTTCACAACTTCAGATGATTTCGTTGTCAGGCAACAAATTTAGTGGATCCATTCCAAGTGAAATTGGGAGAATAAGGACGCTTCAGATTTTATATATTGGTTTAAATGATTTGTCAGGTAGCCGAATCATGATTGATGTTGCGTTAGTACTTTGAATTCTTGTTTAAAGAGATTTTGGTTCACATAATTATTGATGTTGTTATTCAAGTCAACTTATTGATACTTATAGTCTCTCGTTCTTATTTGACAATTTGACAGGTGCAATTCCACCAGAGTTGGGTAACCTGGAGAACCTCGTGGGGTTAGGCACTGGAGATAATTTTCTTACTGGCTCTATACCAGCCAGTATATTTAACATATCCTCGTTGCAACATATTAGCATTTCTCGAAGCAACCTATCTGGTAATCTTCCAGCTAATATTTGCTCTAATTGTTCCCAACTTGAAAAGGTTTATTTGCACGTAAATGAATACATTGGCCCGCTCCCAACTCGAATGGATGAATTAATTTCAGTTTCGGATAATCAACTTTCAGGCAATCTTGATCTGTTGGTTTCGGGCTATAAGCTTCCTAATCTTGAAGAGCTCTATTTGGACAGCAATAATTTCCATGGGAGAACACCAAATTTTATTGCAAATGCTTCTAAACTCACCACGTTAAGACTGGATGACAACAATTTTACTGGACCAATTCCCAACTTCTTTGGGGATTTGAGATTCCTTGAATATGTATACTTCGATGACAACAATTTTATTAGTGAATCTCCAGAATTGAGCTTCATCAATTCATTCACAAACTGTAGATATTTAATAAAGTTGGGGTTTGGTGATAATCCCTTGAATGGCATTCTTCCAGTGTCAGTTGGAAATCTTTCCACTACTCTTCAATATCTCTATGCTTATAATTGTGATCTCTGGGGTAGCATTCCAAAGGAAATTGGCAATCTCAGCAGTTTGATAGTATTAAGTCTGTTGGGCAATCAGTTGACGGGATCAATTCCAGCAAGCGTGGTGAATTTGCAAAAGCTTCAAGGATTAAGTCTTCGCCAAAATAAAATAAGTGGATCCATCCCGGGCACTCTTTGTGAACTTCAAAATTTAAATTCATTGTTTTTGTCACAAAATCTAATAACAGGTGCTATTCCAGACTGCATAGGGAATATTACTACACTGAGGTCTCTACGTATTCAATCCAACAGATTGACCTCCAGCATACCCGCAACCCTGTGGCTCCAGAACGATGTTCTGGAGTTGAATCTATCTTCTAATTTTCTGAGTGGCTCTCTACCTGCAGAAATAGGGAATCTGAAGGTTGCAACTCTTATTGATCTATCAGTCAATCGATTCTCCGGTAGTATTCCAAGTACAATTGGCCATTTACAGAGCTTGATTAATCTTTCCTTAGCACATAACAAACTGCAAGGATCTATTCCAGAGTCAATGGGTATGCTTCTGAGCATGGAGGGACTCGATCTATCTTACAACAACCTTTCTGGTAATATCCCCAAGTCGTTCGAGGCACTTAGGTATCTCACCTACTTGGATGTTTCTTTCAATGATTTAAGTGGTGAAGTTCCTTCTGGTGGTCCTTTCAAAAACTTTTCAAGTCAATCCTTCATGTCTAATGAAGGATTATGTGGTGATCCAATATATGGTCTCCCACTCTGCCATACTACTGGACCAAAGAGAAGAAAGTTGATGCTTCGAGTTGTATTTTCTTTGTTGGGGATTATAGTGCTAATTACAATTGCCATGGCCTTGGCGTATGCAGTTGGAAGATACAGAAGGAAGAATTTAGTGGAAAATACAACAGACTTTGCACCTGGCACAACACTAAGGGTCTCATATTATGAACTTATGCAAGCAACTCAAGGGTATAGCGAGAGTCATTTACTTGGCTCTGGGAGTTTTGGCTCCGTTTATCGAGGGACTCTTAATGATGGAAGGGATGTTGCTGTAAAGGTGTTCGATTTGCAACATCAAAATGCATTCAAGAGTTTTGACGTAGAATGTGAAGTATTGCGCAATCTTCGCCATCGGAATTTGTGCAAAGTCATTAGTAATTGCTCCAATCAGGATTTCAAGGCCTTGGTGCTTGAGTACATGTGTAATGGAAGCCTTGAGAAGTGGTTGTATTCAGAAGACTGCTCGTTGGACATCTTGCAGAGAATTAACATAATGATAGACGTAGCATATGCATTGGAATATCTGCACTATGGTTACTCTACATATATTGTTCACTGTGATTTAAAACCAAGTAATGTATTGCTGGATGAAGATATGGTTGCTCACTTGAGTGATTTTGGAATTGCCAAGTTATTGGGTGAAGGAGAAAGCAATGCACACACTACAACAATGGGAACATTAGGTTACATTGCACCAGGTAAAGATCCTTTCTTTTACTCGAATCTTCTCTCATACACTACATCATGTTTGTACTTGTGTTAAACTAATATGGGCAGCTTATGCTATCGTATAATTACAATTCCTGCAATGGGCTTTTGTCATCTACTCAGAAGCATTGTAAGTTTTTATGAAATTAGACTTGGGGTAAAAATATTACAGAGCTTAGTTCATTGTTATCAAAACAAAATCATGTTTTGTATTTTTTAGACAGGAAATAGTACATTACAATATACAACCACACGTAATACAATTTACATATATTTCTAATACAGTGTAACACAAAATGTAATACAACTAATGAATTTCATAATGTTTGTGTAGAGTATGGTTTGGAAGGATCGGTGTCAATTAGATGTGATGTTTATAGCTACGGCATTATGTTAATGGAAGTATTTACAAGAATGAAACCGAGCAGTGAAATTTTTTCTGGGGAGTTAAGCCTGAGGAGCTGGATAAATGATTCTATGCCCAATGCAATTACTCGAATTATAGATTCGAACTTGTTGGGGCGTGAAGAAGAAGAAGACTGCACAGAAAAATTGAAATGTTTGTCATCTATAATGGAACTAGCATTAAATTGCTCCATGGAAAGTGCCAATGAGAGGGTGAACATGAAAGATGTTGTTGTAGCATTGAAGAAGATCAGATTTCAGCTCCTTACTTAATAGAAGTTTTAAATTTAACACCATAACGCATTGTGTTCTCTATGTATTGTATGACGATCCGGTGATTTTATGGAGATTATGTATTGTGTCTGTAAAATAATATAACATCCAATCTCTGAAATTTAGTTCAAATTTTCTTAGTTTACAAGTTGATTTCTCTAGATGTCTTGAATGCTTTTCAGAAGTTTGTTTTTGCTTCCTCCTCGCCGACTTCTTTATTATCTATATCTACATCTTCTTTTAGACATTTGAATCTTAATTATTAGCCTTTAATATTGTTGCCCTCGCCACCAAAGTGCTTCGGATTGTCTATAAGGTCTGGACAAGATATATTTGCTTCACATCAAGCCTCGAACCTCTTCGCAACTCTCAGGTAAATCCCTATTGCACGTTGGTCCTCGTCTTTGCCTGGGTCACAGAAAGGCTTATTTACAGAGTAAAAAATCTAGAAGGCCAAGGACTGTACTCAAATCCTACGTCTAACATAAATGATAGACTCGGGCATAAGGAACTGTTGTTACCGCCGAAATTTGAAGAAGATGCCGCATCAACTTGCAGCCCATCAAAAACCACTGAACGCTCAGGTTACACATGGTAGTTGTAGCCCCACGAAACAGAAGTCCTCACTTACCCTTATACAATATGTTATCGAGCGAACCTGGTGGCCTTCGTAATTACAGTGAATTCCTCCCAGTATAGTCCTTCGCCGATGGTCTTCGTAAGCCCGCAAAGTCCTCCACGCAATCTAACATCTTAGGCGAAATCTCAACTCCAATTGGAACGATAATTTGAAAGATTATTCTTGACTAGAAAGATAACTTCCGTAAGGAACTCCATGTCAATCCCTAAAAATCAGCAGCCCAATCTTGGCATGAATGACAAGGATGCGAGATCTTAGGAATATCAGTCAACCCGGGAGTGACCTTATTTCCATAAGGAAAGAGAGTCCAATCAAGTAATTAATTAATTGTTGTCCTTAATGGGCTAGGATTCTCACCCTATAAATACTCAACTCCTCTCCAATTAATGGTACACATTATTCCATACCAAAAAATCTCTGGTCAAGTTTCTACTTGCTTGTCTCTCTATATTGTACAGTGCAGTTGACTTGACCATCGCAGGCCCAACGGTTGCCGACCCCTCTTTTCCTCCGGCGATCCTTATGTCTGACGGTTGTCCAAGTATGCAGGTAATATACATGTTGGTAGATGAGTGACTAAAGATCCGTTAATACGTAGATAGTGTATTTTTGGATGTCAACATATACAAACCTGCTTTTATGATATTGATGATCATATATACTAGCCTAAACTTTTTCACTACTTCAATCTAAATGGTTGTCAAGAGGTCATAGGAGAAGGTACTACATGGATCTCATGCATATTCTAAGAAACAAATAGTCCAAGGAAGAAGAAGAAAGAGGAAGGAAAAAGGAAAATAAGGGAAAGAGGTTAGAAATTATAACTTCATGTTTAAAACCATGGTTTTTATCAATACCAAGGCTTTTTAATACATAAGAACGTCCTATCATATACTTAGAAATTTCATAAGTTTAGGAAGATCAAATGTAAAAAAAATGGTGGTCAAAAATTCAAAATTTCAAATGCGGTTGCAGAGGTAACAATACATTTTTAGTTAGTATAACTACCAACCGACCACTTTTCAGAAGAACAAATTCAGTGTAAATAAAGTACCGGTACCTACCTTGAAAGGTACCGATACTTCTAATAGAACTCTTCAAACATAAAATACCTTCTACTCTTAATATGTAATTCCTTTCCATATTATACCTAAGAGGCGCCTAAATGTATAAATGGGGTTGAAAAAGAAAAAGAAAAAAATCATGGTAGAAGGTATTAGAATTCTGATGCAGATCGATGACTTGAAAATATTTGTTTAGTTTACCTTTCTCTTATCATTTGACTTACTAACTTCTAATATCCTATAAAACTCTTGTGGTGATAGGTGACCTCAAACATTAATATCTTATCATTTTTAGTTAACAACTAAATGCAAAAACTTGTGTAAAATTCCAATCATTTCGAATAATTTGATTCAATTAAGTCTAAATCGATAGAATTTTCGTTAGAAAATATATGACTATCTAAAAAAAGACAAGTTTGTCTGCAGATAACTTTTTTTTTTGGGACAGATATTATGTATTTTCCTTTCATATTTTTCACTTTCAATTTCAGATTTACAAGAAAAGGTTATATCACAAAATTACTAAACAAAAGATATTACTCAAGATATGTGAAAAAGATGCAACATCACTCGATTTTAACCAAACAAAGAACTATCCCTATATCTAGAATCAGTTACAAAAGAGATTGCTCTGTAGCTACCCGAAAATTTTTCAACAAAATATGAAAATAAGTACACATAAGAAAATGTAGGACCAATAACAACAGAATATTTGTCGAAAGGGTTGACGTTCATCAAGACAGACATTCAATAAAGAAAATCAAATAGAATGCATATAATAAGATTTCTAAGATTTGTGTCTCTCTTAAACTACTAACTCCCTTTTTATGAAATGTTGTAACCTTTTCTTTAAAGAACAATTATAACTTGCTTATGTAGAAAACTTACTTCTAAAATTAAATCCAATATCAAACTGAAAAATAAAAACCAAACTGATAAAATAAAGACTAATAAAATTCAAATTTAAGGAAGCTTAATAGCTACTTAAGGAGTCCTACAAGGGGCATAGTGGCTGTAAAAGAGAGCCATATCGCCAGCAAAGATAGGAGGAAGAAGAGACCAAACGGCCAAATGTTACTTATCTTGAATACTCAAAATAATTATTAGAAGTAGTTCTAGGTAAATAGATCAAACGGCGAAAACTAAGGTCCAATGCTTCCCATTCAGGCACCTGGTAGAATATATATTCTCAATGCCCAGTCATACAATTTTTCCACCTCAATCTGTAGGGCTTACGATGTCTAGTAATCGAGCGGAAACTCTAGTACAAAGACATAATAACGCATTTTTCGGTTCTCGAACACCAAATCAGACAACTAATAAACTCATCACCACTGATTAAAGCAATCAACGAATTCAACTCACAATCATCCCCAACACGTGTTCAAATGGAAAACAGTCGACTCTACTCATCATGGTTTGATGCATTTAGCTTGAAAGGATCCTAATAATTGTTTCGTGTTTTCTTTTTAGGAATTTCTGGTTTTTTGGGATTCCTCTTCTTATTTTTTGAACGGATCTTATGTCTAATGCAATACATCAATTGGTGGACAAACTTCTTGTTATCTAAAATGAGTATGGATGTGCCTAGGCAATTGTTTGGGATTGTGCTGCCTTGGAGAGATTGCAATAGTAGGTCATGGCTATGACTCACTATGTAATATCATCGTTTGTTTGGTCTTCTATAATTTTGAAGAAGGAACTCGGATAACACTCAAAAGCATGAAGAAACAAATGTAGATGTGTTATCGATAAGATTTTAAGCAATTAAAAGAATTAGAGAGATTCGGAGTTTTACAAATATGGGGAAGAATATAATTGGGAAACAGAGACTGACATAAATTTGGCGAGAAGTGTTTTTCTCAAATGTGTTAGAAGCTCCAGTTTTTTGCTTTCATATTATATTCATCTACACTTCCAATCCCTCATGTTACATAAAATTTTCCATCCATGAAGACGGCACAAGACATTTTTCTTATGTTTGTTCATGCACCGGAGTGTTTTGAAAGTTCATTTCTCACATTGTAGACGTAAGTAGAACATAGGATATTACCGTTGGAATCGCCACCACTGACATTAGACCTTGAGCGAGGAAAAGCCAGAAAAACACCTCGGTGCATTCATACTTATTTCAGCCGTGCACGAGTTTATTGACTAACTTTATCGGTATGTGACATGAGATATATGATTTCTTCCGAAAACAAGAAACTCAGTGAGGTTACTTATCTTGAATACATAAAGAAACTATTGGCAGTTGTTCTAGGTAAATAGATCCAACAGCTTGTGTGGAAGAATATAAATGGCGACAAAATATTAAGTTATTAAAGGAATTATGGTAAATAATTCAAAACTTCACACTAGTGTGGAAGAATATAAATGGCGACAACTAAGGGTCAATGCTTCCCACTTGAGCAGCTGACAGGACATATATTCCCAATGCTCAATTATTTCATTTTGTTGCCTTAGTAGAGCTTACAATGTCTAGTAATAGAGCAAAAACTCTAGCACGAAGACAAAATGACGCATTATTTAGTTCCCGAGCACCGAATGAGATAACTAATAGAACTATTACCGTCAATAACAGCAATCAACGAATTCAAGTCACAATGATCCCTGCTACGTGTTTGAATGAAAACTTCGACTTTACGATCATCACCATTGGATGTTTTTGGAATAGATCTTATGTGTGATGCAATACATTGATCCAATTTGTCTATCTAGAATTAGTGCAGATGCACCTAGGCATTTGACTGGGTTTGTGTTGCCTTGGAGAGATCACAATATTAGGTCGTCACTACGACTCACTATGTAATATCATCGTTGGTTTAAGCTTCTATAATTTTAGGAAGGAACTAGGATATATAACACTCCAGAGCATAAAAAAACAAAAATAAATAAGGTATAGTTAAAATTTTCAGTAATTAAAGGAATCAGAAAAAATAATCGAAATTTTCACACGTGGGGAATAAAATAAATGGGAAATCTCCTCCGCAAGAAGTGTTTTCCTCACATGAACCTATATTTTATTTATTGATTTATTTTATTTAATATTTCTACTATCTCAAAATTTGGATTAGTTGGAATGCTCCACGCTTTCTCCTTTCCAACATTTTTGTCTTTACATATACAATTTTCCAGTAATTATAAATAGACCCCTCTGTCTATGTAGAATTTCATTCAATTCTCGTCCACTTGCTTATTACACCCTACACTTTCCTGCACTTAACACATTAGTCTAAATAAATTTTGCAATTTCATTTTTAGTCCATATAGAGAGTTCAAAACATTATACGGTTCATTGTTCTTGTAATTTGGAGTACTACTATTACGAAAGTTGGTCATCTTATTTTGGAAAACGTGTACTTGCAATCTGTAAGCACCAATTGGGGGCAATTTCGCCTTGAGGGAAAAAACATAAGTCAAACTCTTGAATTGATTCATTTTTTGTATTTTTTAACATTTGTAAGTTGGTATTCCGTCTCATTAAATTTTTGTTTGCAATAATATGATTGTTTTGTAAGCACCAATATGATTGTTCAAAACTTATTTTGGAATTTCAAATTAGTACATCTAGATTCGTATGTATATTATGATATAGTAAAAGCTTTGAAATCAAATTAAAACAACGTTTTCGACATTTAATAGTAGGTTTTTCGCTTGAATGTTGTACAATTTTGACAAAAATGATGACGATACGGCATTGAACTTCCAATATGATTGTTCAAAATATGTTTTCGTGACTCCAATTTGATTTATATAGTTTTATAAACGTATTTTGATGATTAATAAATAATAAAATCAAGTTCAAAATACCTTTAGAACATTTATAGTTGGGTTATACTCGTGATTTTTTCAAACTTTGACCAAAATTATTCGACATTGAACCACTTATATGGTTGTCTAAAATTTATTTTGTAATTTCAAATTAGTAAATTTGGATTCTTATGTATAGTATGATGTAGAAAATATTTTGAAATCGAATTAAAAAAATATTTTAGATGTTCAACAGTGGGTTTTATGCTTGAATGTCGTACAATTTTTACAAAAAATTGGGATGAATAATTAATTTATTAAACAGAATATTAGTTATGAACTAATTTCTACGACAGGGATGAAAAGCGCTTTATGGTTCTTAACACGTTTTGAAGCCCGGCTCTATTATTTAGTTATTAAATGGGCAATATTTTCCAACAATCTGTAATGAGGAATTTTGTTCATTTTCACTTAGTTGGATAACTAATTAGACAGAAATCCCTTGATTTCGCCTATGTCCTTATACAATAGAGAAAGCAAGAGAGGCGGTCTAAGATTCGATTAGAAGTAACATGATTCGATGTTGCACCATTTCAAACTCTGATAGGATCTTGTCGTATTATTATTTAGAGTAGTGTGGTAAAGAAAAATTGTATGTACTCTATTGAAACCCGATGACAAAAGAAAAGAAAACATTTGTAACTTTTATACTTAGCGTGCTTGATTGGTCTAGGTCAAAAAATCAACAATTAACTTTAATCACACATTTCATGGGACCCAAAACTTTTATCAACTTTTTTTTTTTTAATCAAAATTTACAAACAAAAATATTTGAAAAAAGCTTGTTAGAAAATTTTTGTCATTTGAAGTGAAGTACTATATAGGTTACGACTGGAGGGTCAAGCGCGTGCTATTTACGGGAAAAGTGAATGAATTACTTTTCCTCATCTACAAGTCAAATGAGGCAGGCCAGGACTCTTACTTGGTTACAACTTGAGGTGTAGGGGTAGGCCCAAGACTGGCTTGGGGTCATGTTGTGAATCTGACTTGTTTGGAGAACAGGTTGTGCATGACTTAAGACTCTTCAAGTCGTGTTGCCATGACTTAGACTCTTCAAGTCGTGTTGTGATTTGATACTTTGGAGAAATCAAAAAAAATGAGACCAAATTGCATGGATCATTTTCGTGCTTGTCGTGCTTTGTAACGGGTCTTTCGGGTGATTCAATGCACGCCACTTATCGGTCCGCAAAGGGACGGACCGGTCCTGGTCATGGATAGAAGTCAAGTAGATTTTTAATTTTCTAAAAAAACAAAATAAATGAAAAAAATATCTACTTAAGCTGACACGGTCAAATAGGCAATACAGATCTAAGCAGGAGCAATGCTTCCACCAAGGGCATTTGCTGCAAACTTGTAGCAATTTAATTGAAATTATAAGTCAGAATTAACATTTATACTTCAATAGGGCACCTGCTTAAGAAGAAGTATCCCATTCCCTCCTCTTTTCAACAGAATAGATAGGCAAGACAAAATTGTTCATTCTTCGAATCGCTTTAATATCTAACTGCATTGGAGAAATTGAGGCAGACATAATGAAAAATTAAGTTCATGATATCCATTTGGTGTAGGACGACACATAACATAAGAGCATCTCTAATGAAACCATGGATTGTTGAAAATAAAAAATAAAAAAATTCCACATATGCAAAATAGATAATATTTAAAAAAATTTCCTCTCCAATGCAAGAGGTCAAGGACTATGTCAAATTGACGGACAAGAAAAAAAGTGGACAATATTTAGAGCTCCGTCTAAATTTAGACGGTCCGTTAGATATGCTCACTCAGAAAAATTTAAATTTCCTATGTAGATTTAAATTTTCTATGCATATTTAAAGGTAATCTAGTTTTTATTTTAATAAAATAAAATCCACCTAGATAGCAATCTATAAAATGCATTGGAGACTAAATTTGAAGTTGAATGTCTATTCTTTAGACATTAACGCCACATATATCGGAAGTTTTCCTACATTCGTGTCGCAATCCATAGAATGCATTAGAGATGCTCTAAGAGCTTAATGACACGACCCGTCCCATGCAATATTATATACCCGAGACGTGACGTGCACTGATGGTGAATACCAACCAGAGGTTGGACCCACCACCAAGGCTACTATAATTACAACTCATTATTTCATATTTTAAAAAAAAATTCGGCATTATCTCCCCTGTAATTTGGACTAACCAACTTGAAATAAAATACCACATATCCCAACAAACTTATTCATAACTAAATTGGACCATTTGCCCATCCAATACCCATAACAAAACAACGCAGTAGAGACTAACCGAAACATAATACTTTTACTATTGAATTAACATAAACTGTACATACGGATACAAAATACTTAGTGAGCCACCTATCTATTTACAAGTGATGCAAAATGATATCCAAAAATGAACATGTATCCCCAAAATAATGACTACATGCTCTATGAAGTGAGCCATACTAACTAACTCTATCGTGTGGCTCCGACTTTGAACTCAAAAGCTTTGTATCCAAAAACTACCCAGAAACTCAACTGCTACCTGTTAAGAAAAATTATCGTTGAAAAATAAATGAGTTGATAGGCTCAGTGAGTGGAGATTTTTGAAAATAATTATACTCTTATCATTTATAGATACTATCGAAAACAAGCTCACGTCACTTAACAATTCACATTAACTTCTCATAACGTAAATGAGCCCACATCTAAATCAACATTTACATCACATTAATGTCAACAAGTAATATCAGCTCATAATCGTAGAATATTCATCAGCTAAAATATATATCATCACTTCATCATATCCTCATATCACAGTATAATGGAAAATCTCATCAAAATGTACCCATTTTATATAATCTCAGCATGCGTGCACAAACTGCCTCAAATGGCTAAGCTTTCTAGTATACGGCCAAGACTCCTCAGTGTATATGATACACGGCCAACACCCCTCAATGTACTACTCATACACGGCCAAGACCCCTCAATATACTAGAATAATCAATGAATTCATCGGATACTTTTTATGGATTTAAACGTCATCTCAATTCACATTAATTTCATAATAGGCAATTTCACAATCTTTAGAATTCACAAGATAACATAATTCAATAAACAATTATAAGAAATCACGTAATTTAACATTTAGTGATATAATATCTTATAATTGAAATCTAAATTTTCTAAAATATATGTTTCCACTCACAGAGTTATCTACTGAAGATTAAATCGGCTGATAAACTGTATCGATATTTGAGTCACTTCCTGAGATAACAATAGAATTATCCAAATTAAAACTCACTTATAATTTTCCTTTTTGTAAAATCCAATAATTAAAGCTAGGAATTGAATTGCTAATTCTTAACCCACTATAAACACACAATTAAACCAATTCTTAAAATCAAAGTTTTTCTTCTTACCACGTATCATAGCCAAAGCAGAAAATTAATTCTTCCAAACTTAAAGTTTCATCACCTTTCCACTTTCTTTTTTTTCCTCAAAATTCCAAATTTTTTAATATGAGTTAAGGTGTGAATAAGGAAGGAAAAGAGATAGGACGATTGCCGTTTCTTTTGCTGATAATGATAAGTGAAAAGGAAATGAAAGGAATTGGACCAAATGAAGAAAATGAAGAAACCAAAACTTTTATTTGGTTTTCGTGCTCAGTGCCACCGCCTGACTTAACCTATCCTTTTTCTTCTTCTATTTTTTTTAAAAAAAACTTGGCTTGAGATTTTTGACCAAGAAATTACTTAACTTTGACTGAAGTATGACAAACTCACCCCCTTCAAAAAATTTCATCCTCGAAATTCAATTGGTTAGGCATTGAAGAGCTATAGCTATTGAGAACGCATCTGATTTTGATTTTCCCATGTCGCCTCTTCTATTGTATGATTTCTCCATAACACTTTAACCATTTCTATAGTTTTACTCTGTAATACTTGTTCTTTTCTATCTAATATTCCAATTGGTTTTTCTTCATATGTAAGATTCTCTTTCAACTCAACTGGTTGCGATTCTAGCACATGAGACAGATTTGGAATATATTTACAGAGCATTGAAACATGAAACATATCATGAATTCTAGATAGCTCAGTTGGCAAGGCTAAACGATAAGCAACTGGGCTAATGCGCTCAATGATCTCATATGGTCCAATATATCTTGGACTCAATTTTCCCTTCCTACCAAATCTGAGAACACCTTTCCATGGAGATAATCGAAGAAAAACTATATCCCCAATTTCAAATTCAAGGTTTCTTCTACATTTGTCTGCGTAATTTTTCGGTCTGTCTTGAGTCGTCTTTAGTTTTTCTTTGATTAGTTTCACTTTCTCAGCAGTAATCTGAACAAGTTCAGGGCCTAACAATTTTCTTTCACCAACCTCATCCCAACAAACTGGAGTTCTGCACTTTCTACCATATAGTACTTCAAAAGGAGCCGTTTCTATACTAGAATGATTACTGTTATTATATGCGAATTCCATTAAGGATAGATGAGTATCCCAATTCCTTTTAAACTGAAGAACACAAGCCCGCAACATGTTTTCTAAAGTTTGTATAGTTCTTTCTGATTGGCCATCTGTCTGTGGGTGAAAAGCTGTACTAAAATGTAGTTTAGTATCCATGGCTTTCTGCAAACTAGGCCAGAATTTAGAAATGAAATGCGAATCTCTATTTGAGACAATAGATACTGGTGCTTCATATAAACTGATTATCTCATCTACATATATTTTCGCTAATTTATCTAGTGAATAAGTAACTTTAATAGGCAAAAATTTTACAGTTTTCGTCAATCTGTCTACCACGATCCATATACCATCATGACCACTCTAAGTACGAGAAAGCCCAAATAAGAAATCTATAGTGATGTGCTCCCATTTCCACTCGGGAATAGGCAATGTCTGTAAGAGTCCAGCTGTTCTCTGACGATCTGGTTTCACTTGTTGACAAATAAGACATCTAGATACAAACTCAGCTATTTCTCTTTTCATTCCATGCCACCAATAATGTTCCTTAAGTATGTGATACATTTTGGTACTCCCCGGATGCATTGCATAGGCTGAACTATGTGCTTCTTCCAGAATTTCTTTCTTTAACTTTGAGTCGTTCGGAACACATAGTCTACTTCCTATAACCAAAGCTCCATCATCTCAAATAGTATAATCTGCTTGTTTACCATTACTAACTTCTTCTTTCAATTTACTCAATATCGGATCTTGAGTATGAGATTCTCTAACTTTGTCAATCAAAATAGGCCTCACTTGAAAATTAGCAGATAATGCTCCCAAACTAGTCACTGATAGTTGAGCATTCCAAACTTTGAACTCATCGAACAAGGAATAGAAAATTGCATTAGTTTGATTTGTAGAAGTATATGTCTTTCTACTTAGAGCATCAACAACTACATTGGCCTTCCCTGGATGATAATCGATTCTCAGTCATAATCTTTTATTAGCTCCAACCATCTCCTTTGTCTCAAATTCAACTCTTTTTTATCACAGATATACTTTAAGCTTTTATGGTCTGTAAAAATTTGACACCTCTCATCATATAGATAATGTCTCTAAATTTTCAATGCTAAAACAACTGCAGCTAGCTCTAGATCATGTGTAGGATAATTCAACTCATGTTTCTTTAACTGTCTAGAGGCATGGCTATGACCTTCTCATTCTGCATCAAAACACAACCCAAACCTTGACGTGAAGCATCACTATAAATCACAAATTCCTCGCCCAGAGATGGAAGAGTAAGTACTGGGGCAGTAACTAATCGATGTTTCAATTCTTGGAAACTGTTTTCACATTCTTCAGTCCACACAAATTTAACATTCTTTCTAGTCAGACTAGTCAAAGAAAGAGTAATTTTGGAAAAACCTTCAACAAAATGACGATAATACCTGCTAAGCCAAGAAAACTACTTACTTCTGTCACATTAGTAGGTCTTTCCCATTTTACCACTGCCTCAGTTTTATGTGGCTTTACATAAACTCCCTCTGCTGATATAACATGCCCTACAAATATTACTTTGTTGAGCTAAAATTCATATTTACTGAATTTAGCATATAATTGTCTATCCCGCAAGACCTGTAATATGATCCCAAGATGTTCGGTATGCTTTTCTTGATTTTGAGAATATACCAGTATATCATTAATAAATACAATCACAAATCTGTCAAGATTCGAATGAAACACTCTATTCATTAGATCCATAAATGCTAGTGGGGCATTGGTCAACCCAAACGGCATCACAAGAAACTCGTAATGGCCATATCGCGTTCTGAAAGCAGTTTTTGGTATATCTCCATCCTTGATTTTTAGCTGATGATATCCTGAACACAAATCAATCTTTGAAAATATTGTAGCATCCCGAAGCTGATCAAATAGATCATCAATACGTGGCAAATGATATTTATTACGGATTGTCACTTTATTCAACTGTCTGTAGTCAATGCACAATCGTATGGTGCCGTCTTTCTTCTTCACAAATAGAACTGGTGCTCCCCACGGAGATACACTAGGTCTGATAAAACCTTTGTCTCCAATTCCTGTAACTGAACTTTTAACTCTTTCAATTCCGATGGAACCATTCTATATGGTGCTTGTGAAATAGCTGCAGTTCCTAGAATTAAATCAATCGTAAACTCAACTTCCCTATCTAGGGGTAGACCCGATAATTCTTCTGGAAATATATCAGGAAAGTCTCGAACAACTGAGATGTCTTCGAGTTTTATCTTACTAACATTTGTATCAATTACATGAGCTAAATATGTAAAACAACCCTTCTTGAGTAATCTTCTAGCGTCAATAGCGGATATCATACAAGATGGCAAGATTCTACGCTGTCCACTAAATATAACTTTAGGTTGTCCTGATCGTCTAAACACAACCTCTTTACGAAAACAATCAACTGATGCGCGATTTGTAGCTAAAAAGTCCATGCCCAAGATAACATCAAAATCATGGATAGCAAGAGGTATTAAATTTGCCTTGAACTTCTAATCATTTACCGTGATCCCACAATCTTGATATACATTCTTAGCTAAAAGAGATTCTTCTACTGGTGTGCCCACTACCAAACAACTATCTAAATGTTCTAGCTTTTGATTCATATATATGGCAAGTGCAATTGAAATAAAAGAGTGTGTAGATCCAAGATCAATTAAAATACGAGCATGTCTATCAAAAATAGATAACACACCCATAATTACATTTGGTGACTCTTCTGCTACCTGTTATGTTATAGCAAAAACTCTTGCCTGATTCTTTGGACGTCTTGCTTGGCCTTTCAGTTTTACCCAGCTACTACTTGCTACATTGGGCTGAACTTCACTATTTGTGCCTGCTTTATTAGTCAAAGTATCTTCTTGGATCTGATTCTGTCTTGTACTACCCACACTCTACTGGGAAAATATCCTTGGTGATATGCCACTCTCATATACTAGAATTGGGCAATTTATTCTTATATGCCTCGCTTGGCCACAATGATAACAGACACCAAACCCCTTGAACTTCAAACACTCGCCCAAGTGAAATTTTCCACAAAACTTGCAATGAGGAAATTTTGTGTTGGTGGAACTCTCTCCATATCTCGGAGTAAATGATCTCTAGGAGAAAATCATAGTAGGAGGACGATTACTCCTTGACTGCTGTATCGTACTTTGGCTGAATCTAGAGCATTGACTTCCTCGTGATCTGGGCTTGAACTGGCTTGAAATAGAAACACCAGGTCGAAATCCTCTATTATTCCTCTGAGGTAGTCTGTAGTTAGAAATTTCTGTCCATATCTGACTACTGCTAGCTCTGGATTTTATCTGTTCTATATCAGTTTGTCTATCTGACATACTTTTCTCTACTCTCAAAGCTGATTCTATTAATTTGTCAAATTCACTCCAACCCGCTGCAGTCAGTGATGATCTAATCTCATCTCTTAAACCATCTTCAAAATGTCTGCATTTGTCAATTTCATTACCAACCAGAACTTGCGCATATATCGAAAGTTCAATAAATTTCTTCTAATATTCAGCAACAGTTGAAGACCCATGTACTAGGTTCAAGAATTCATCCTGTTTAATATCTTTATAAGAACGACGATAATAAGCATCATAAAAATTACGTCTGATATCTTCCCAAGTTATAATAGAAGGGTCTAAATATTTGTTCTGCACTGACTGCCACCAATCGTATGCTCCATCTTCTAACAAAAAAGTGGCAAGACGAAGTTTTCTGTCATCTGGACAACCCATCACATCCTAAAAACTCTTTCTACTTTTATCATCCAGGCCTCAGCAATTACTGGATCAGCTGTGCCTGTAAAAACTTTAACCCCTAACTTTGTTGCTCTCTCAATACTGAAATTTATATCTGTACTGCGCATAGCTGAAACAACAGCAGTAGCAATTCTTTCAACATCAATTGGGTCATTTCCAACCACATTTCCCTGTCTCGGATGTTCAAGTAGCTGATAAACTGATTCCTCGATTATTTCATCCTCTCTAACATTATCTCTATCAGGAGCAATATGAGCCTGAGGCAAAATATCTTGGAGCTTGCGAGTTCTACCACCACGACGCATGACTCACCTACATGGTATGCATGATATGCTAAATATCAGATGCGTGTGTCATGCAAGCAAGCCTATAAACTCTGAACCATGCTCTGATACCAATCTGACACGACCCGTCCCGTGCAATATTATATACCCGAGACGCGACATGCGCCGATGGTGAATACCAACCAGAGGTTGGACCCACCACCAAGGCTACTATAATTATAACTTATTATTTCTTATTTTTAAGAAAATTTTGACATTATCTCCCTTGTAATTTGGATAACCAACCTGAAATAAAATACCACATATCCCAACAAACTTATTCATAACTAAATTGGACCATTTGCCCATCCAATACCCATAACAAAACAACGCGGTAGAGACTAGCCAAAACATAATACTTTTTACTATTGAATTAACATAAACTGTACATACGGATACAAAACACCTAGTGAGCCACCTATCTATTTACAAGTGATGCAAAATGATATCCGAAAATAAACATGTATCCCCAAAATAATGACTACATGCTCTATGAAGTGAGTCATACTAAGTAACTCTGTCGTGTGGCTCCGACTTAGAACTGAAAAGCTTTATATCCAAAAACTGTCTAGAAACTCAACCGCTACCTGATAAGTAAAATTATCGTTGAAAAATAAATGAGTTGATAGGCTCAGTGAGTGGAGATTTTTAAAAATAATTATACTCTTTTCATTTATAGATACTATCGAAAACGAGCTCACGTCACTTAACAATTCACATTAACTTCTCATAACGTAGATGAGCCCACATCTAAATCAACATTTACATCACATTAATTTCAACAAGTAATATCAGCTCATAAACGTAGAATATTCATCAGCTAAAATATATATCATCACTTCATCATATCCTCATATCACAGTATAATGGAAAATCTCATCAAAATGTACCCATTTTATATAATCTCAGCATGCGTGCACAGACTGCCTCAAATGGCTAAGCTTTCTAGTATACGGCCAAGACCATTCAGTGTATATGATACACGGTCAAGACCCCTCAGTGTACGAATACACGGCCAACACCCCTCAGTGTACTACTCATACACGGCCAAGACCCCTCAGTATACTAGAATAATCAATGAATTCATCGGGTACTTTTCATGGATTTAAACGTCATCTCAATTCACATTAATTTCATAATAGGCAATTTCATAATCTTTAGAATTCACAAGATAACATAATTCAATAAACAATTATAAGAAATCACGTAATTTAACATTTAGTGATATAATATCTTATAATTGAGATCTAAATTTTCTAAAATATATTTTTCCACTCACAAAGTTATTTACTGAAGATTAAATCGGTTGATAAAGTAACCCGATATTTGAGTTACTTCCTGAGATAACAATAGAATTATCCAAATCAAAACTCACTTATAATTTCTCTTCTTATAAAATCCAATAATTAAAGCTACGAATTGAATTGCTAATTCTTAACCCACTATAAACACACAATTAAACCAATTCTTAAAATCAAAGTTTTTCTCCTTACCTCGTATCGTAGCCAAAGCAGAAAATTAATTCTTCCAAACTTAAAGTTTCATCACTTTTCCACTTTCTTGTTTTTCCTCAAAATTCCAAATTTTTTTAATATGAGTTATGGTGTGAATAAGGAAGGAAAAGAGATAGGACGATTGCTGTTTCTTTTGCTGATAATGATAAGTAAAAAGGAAATGAAAGGAATTGGACCAAATGAAGGAAATGAAGAAACAAAAACTTTTATTTGGTTTTTGTGCTCAGTGCCACCGCCTGACTTAACCTTATCATTTTTGTTCTTCTTGTTTTTTTTGTTTTTTTTAAAAACTTGGCTTGAGATTTTTGACCAAGAAATTACTTGACTTTGACTGAAGTATGACACTCAACATAAAAGAAACCAAGTCAGTTATGCTGTCCACGACATTTCATGCATCTCAGTTCACATGTGCACTATAATTGCTCATTTGACGTGTTATTTGTTCATTCCGCTTTTATAACATTTGAGGTAGGGATAACTAAAATTATTAATGGTACGTTTAGCGCGAGTTCTTAGATGATGGTATGGATGGTGGTACTCTAGGGGATGACTGTTACTACTGGGACTCATCAAATTGTAAAAATTATTGTCTTCTAAATATCATATAACAATAAGTGTTTTAAAAATAATGATAATTTATTAATTATTTATGATAGTTTATTAATTAATTTTACACAAAAATGTTATTTTCTATCAACAGCTTCACGTTATATTTTACTATATAATATCTTATTCCGTACCAATTGATGGTAGGAAATATTTCAATGCGTTTTCCCAAATTAATTATGTGACGTATTTGAAATATAAACTTTATTAATATTTTAGAAGACCATGATATTAAATCACTAAACATATTATTTAAGTTGTTTTTTAATAAATAAATAGGAAAATAAACATGAAAATTGGGTTGTGAAAGAGGCTGCCTTAGCATTAAATGTGTATAATAATCTTGATGAATAGTTTTACTTTGATGTTAAGGTCAAATCTCACATCAGTTAAATATGAAAGTTATAACCAACATATAAAGAGTGGTTACTCCTCTTAACAAGATTGGCATTTTAAGGGGGAAGATGTTTCTATATGGTATCAGAGCACATAACACTCAAATTACCCATTCGATCCGTGAACCACCATTTTGTGGGAGCATATTAAGGGATAAATCCCACATCAATTGAATACGAGAGTTACAAGAATTTTTTACAAATACGCTAATAAACAAACTATTTATAAAATACATGTTAATGGTTTTTATTACAAAAATATTGTATTACATTTGTAACACACACCATGTTTAACTTTTTTGTAACACATGTAACAAACTATGTTACGCTGCTGCTGCTAGTGCCACTAGTACCACCATTGATGTCTATCACCACCAGCAACCACCTTCGCCAACACTATGATTGCCCATTTCCACCACCACCACCACCACCACCACCACAACCACAACCACTACCCTTTACCAAAAAACCGCCACAAAAACCACAAAAGTGGATAAATAAATAGAAAAAAGGAAAAGCATGAATAGAATTGAACATGACTTACCCCCACCAAGTAAGATCCATTTGGATCAATTGTGAAGTCACTTGTCACCAATCGCAGGATTTGGGTGCGATTTTTTGTGGCGGAGTGGCTAAAAGCAGTGGTGGTGAGAGGAAATGGTATCGGCGGAGGTGACCGCGAGTGTTGTGAATCATAACAGTGGTGGTGGTCGGCATTGGTAGAAGTTGATAGTGGTGGTGTTGGTAAGCGGTAGCAGAAGTCTATCATGGTGGTGGATAGCATTTTTAGAGTTTGGATGGGAATCTGATTTGGGTAGGTGTTTTAAGACTTGGAAATAAGTAGTTGAAAATTTTATGCACTATTTTTGGAATTTAAAACATTGAACAATAATTGTGTAATTTCAAGATAAAAATCAACTATGTGGTATGATTTCGTCAAAATTATAACTAACATATAATGACTTGGGCTAATCCTCTTAAAAAGTTGACCTTTTAAAGTGGAACTCAAAGTCTCTATATTTCATATCCAACTGAGTTGAGAAAACAAGAGGCAAACAAAAATGTACAACAATGCCATGTTTATCCGAGTTTTCCTTTCCACTATATCTGTCACCCGCACTCGTCCAGACCTGGTCATTACGAGCCCCTATGAGGAGGCACCCACTCTCCAAAAGTAAAATAATAATTATGCATATATTCTATTATTTATACCTCCAATCCTATTGCAAGAAAGATTGTCATGCAGGAGGCTAATAACTTTCCTCATGCAATTTTGTTGGTGCAGTGTAATGGCCTGCTTAGCCAATGCAACAACCAATATTACAACTGATCAATCTTCTTAGGCCGTCAGCACGTCCCTTAAAAGTCTGGCCCATCATGGGCCCGGGCTCGTCCAAAGACAGTTGAAAAAAATAAAAGGATCGAGCTTGAATTCCACGGGCTGGCCCGTAGATCCGGCTCGTACGCCAAATTGGGGACAAATTGGTCCCAACTTTAAGCTGGGGGACCTATGTTGGTCCTCCAACATTTTTTTTTTCAAATGGCTATATTTTTTCCCCTATAAATACACCCATGAACTTTTCATATTCTTCACAAATTCACAATTGTCTCAACCTACAACAATCCGAAAATATTATATTGTCAAGCAATTTATAGTAATTTCCACATTTCTAATCTTCTACAATTCTACATTTTTAGTTATCAATATTCTACATTCTACATTTCTATAATCTACAATTCTATATGGATCAATACAATTTTCAAGAAAGTGCCGAGTCTGTCGAAAACCAAATTGATGATGATTTTAGTAGGTTAAATGATGTTCCAATTCCTGAATTTGGTGATGATTTTGGAGTTGGGAACACTAGTCCAAGTATCAATTTAGATGATATCGACGAAGAGTTAGAAACGACCAACACTACTCAATCGACTACTAAACGAAGGGCTACAAAACAAAAGGCTCGGTGTTGGGATCATTTCAAATTAGTGTAGACCGGTGCAACCACAGACGGACAACCAATTTTCAAGACAGTTTACAAATATTGTAAACAATAGTTTGCATGGCAAAAAGGTGGTGGAACGAGTCATCTAAACTGACATTTTCCTAAGTGTATGCAAAAGTATGGAGGATTTGATATCAATCAAGCTCAACTGCATTTCAAAGGTCTACTAGTTCTTCTCCAAATCTTAACAAATGAGTTTATTCAAAGGACTCTATGTGCCGGGAAGGCATGACTCAGTCGGTGGCCAGTGGTGAGTTCCCGCTTAGCATAGTGGAAAGCCCTCACTTCACCCAGTTTGTACAAAGGTATCTTCAACCAAGGTATATGCCCTTTGCTAGAAACACTCTTCGTGCTGATACTGTTGCTTCATATAACAAAAGAAAACAAAATATAAAAAAATGATTAAGTAAATATTCTGATTTTGTATCATTCACTTCAGACTTATAGTTCGGTCAAAATCATAAAGGATATATTGCGGCTACTTTACATTATATTGATAAACTATGGATTATGCATAAAAGACTAATTGCTTTTAAAGTAATTGACTACCCTCATAATGGGATACAACTTTATAAATATTTAATGACAATTATTAAAGAATTTAATTACGAATCTAGAATTCGCAGTTTCACATTTGACAATACTGCGCCTAACAACATAGTAATAGATAGATTAATTCAAGAATTAAATCCGGATTTCAATGAAATTTTATTTCATGTTAGATGTGTATGTTATATTTTTAATTTAATTGTCCAAGTTGGTTTAAAGTATATAGGCCCACAATTAGAAAAATTTAGGTATGCCTTAAATTATATTATTGCTTCACTTGCTAGAAAACAAGTATTTGATGAATTGTGCGTAAAAAATTCCCTTATAACAAAATCTTTATGTGCAGATATACGTAATAGGTGGAACTCTACTTATTTCATGCTTGAATCATGTAAAGGTTATGAACATTGTGTAACTGCATATTATAATCGCCGACATTCACACGGTCCAGAGTACGATTTGCAACCATATGATTGGCAAATTGCATTTCTTGTGAGAATTTTTAAAAATATTTTATGATGCCACAAATGCATGTGCTGGCGTATATTTCCTTACTAGTCCATTAGTTTAAATCATTTTTATTTTATTGCAAATAATTTTAATAGGTATAAGATATTTGTAATTTTTTCTAATATTGCAGAAGCAGTGGAAATTAAGTTTAGAAAATATTGGGAATTCCGTTAGCGTCAATTATGGACCCCAAAGTAAATTTACAAAGCACTAAATATACTATTTTAGAAATTTCTAATAACTTAAGTTACAACAATCCATTAACCTATGGTAATTTAGAAAAAAAACATTATGTGAAATGTACGATTTTTATGCGAAAAAATCGTACGAACGTTAGAAGACGTCCTACTCTAATCCTTTATTTTATCATCAAATAACCATAATCCTTATGATTATTGGAGTTTTTTTATTCTTAAAAGAACTCAAAAATCTAGTTCTTCTTCTTCTTCACTTTTCTGTGCCACAAATGTAGAAACAAATATTAGAGATGTACCTTTAGAGTTAGCTAGATATTTTGATCACGACATGCTTATTTTTTTAGATGAAGATGAGAGGAATAATTTCGATGTACTTAGGTGCTGGAGACAAAACGAGCATCAATACTCAATTGTTTCTATTATAGCACGTGATCTACTAACACCTCCGGTATCAACTATAGCATTAGAGGGTGCTTTTAGTACAGGTGGTAGGGTTTTGAATGATATGATGTCAAGATTTAAACCAGACATATTAGAGAGTTTAATGTGTTTCAAATATTGAGAGGATGTAGAACTTCGAATCCAAGATAAAGTAAACCTGATATTAGCCGAATAAATGAACGAACTGGGTACATAAAATGTAAGTATATTTTGTATAAATTAATTTTATTTTTATTCATTTTAACTTTTAAGTGTTGATATTTAAATTTACAAAAAATTGTATACGTAACATCTTGTTCTTGTACAATTTTAACTCTGACTACGCTAATAGTAGCTGGTCCCAAGCCTGAAAAAAGGAGAAGGGTTTGAATTTTTAATTTTATCATAACTTATTTCTTTTTAACTTAAAAAAAATAAAATAAAAGTTCACGTGGGTCCGCAGATCGGCCCATGGCTCGGCCTGTGTGGCCTGCGGACCACGGGCCGGTCCGAGCCACCCTTTCCTGGATAGGCAGAGTCGGACCCGTCTTGGCACGGGCCGAGCCGGTTGCCATCCCTAAATCTTCTCTTCTGTAAACCCCCGAGTTCTAAGAGCCCGAAACATCACTTAGATTCATTTTCTTAAGTTGCATTTCAAACTTTGGGTGAAAAAGTAATTTAAACTTTGGTTCGCAGAATCTTTCCCAAGTCATTTCAGTCAAATTTTCCAAGTGCTGGAGAATATCCCACCAATGTCTTGCGCTTCTACAGAGCATAAAGGATGCACAATTAATTTTTTCTTCTTCGGGTACATGACTGTAATTGAACATTCTTTCTATCATCTTAAGCTAGTCTTCGGCCTTAACCAAGTTTGTTGAGCCTTCAAAGGTTGGTAGATTGAGACATCGAGATCGCTCACCGGCAGTTTTGAAGGGTATCCTTGTTTCCATTTTGATTAACCAATCATGCCAACTGTTTAGCCTAGGTTTCTACCGTACATTGATTAATGATGATGTTCACGTCTTCATTTGCGTTGCAAGACATATTCCTGAAATTGCAATTCTCGTTGCACATTATTACTGAATCTGTGAATTATGAACTCTAAAACGAATTAATTTGACTGAGTTTTGCTCAATTTATCAATATTTAAAGAGATATGCGCTTATATTAATCGTAAAATACTTAATAACCTAATTATGATTATTACAAAAAGAAATGGATAATAAATTTAATATAGCCTTTCACGATGCTATTAATCTATATAAAACAAAATAGAATAGAATCATAGTTTTAATTTTTTGAACTCATATACGGACGAAATGGAATAATTTATTCAATCTATGCAACTTTTTCGAACTTATTCAAACTTGTTTACGTGCTGATGTAGTGTGCCTTTTTATGAAAATGAAAGACTTCCTGAGAATCTTCTTTTTGTTGTCATTAAATATTACTAATCTTAATTAATATCAATTAAACAACTATCGTTATCATCTAATCATTAGTAAACTTATACGATGATTTTTTTTTAATTCATATAAGACAAAAGTGATACTAAACGATTGTTGAACTGAAGTAGAGTAATATGTTTGTAGCTCTTAAGCTTAATTTTTCATCTTCTCAGAGGAGGCTTTTATAAAGTCATTACAAAACAAAAAATACTGATATCATAGCTCATGGCTAAGTTTAAGGAAGAATAAATCAAAGTCTAAACTACACCCTACAAACCAGGGCTTATTTAACAGAAAATAACAAACACATAATCAAGTAAATATTAAGACTTAGTCAACTAGTAACCAAGTTTCCCAACAACTCCCCCCTTAAACTGAGCTGTATTCTTACAGTCAGTTTAATCCTTGAATACTGCACACACCGAGCTGCTCTCTCATCTTCTAGAACAATTCTAACTTCAAAGGTTTTGTCATAATGTCAGCCAGCTGATCCATTGAGCCACAATGCACCAACTCCACTACTTCATCGTTAACTAAATCTCGAAGAAAATGAAATCAGACATCGATATGCTTACTTCTACCATGCATAACGGGATTCTTCGAGAGTTTAATGGCTGAATTGTTGCATCCACACACTTTGGCAAGCGCAAGCAGCAACAGCAATGAACTCTGCTTCGGTGGTGGAAAGTGACAATACTAGTTGCTTCTTGGAACTCCATGCTACAGCTCTTGAACTCATTTTAAAGACATAACCAGAGGTGCTTTTGCGGCCATCAAGATCACCTACATAGTCACTGTTCGAATAAGCAATCAAGCTTTCTTCTCATCCTTCCTTGTAGAATATTCCCAGTTCAGTTGTTCCCTTCAAGTATCGAAACACTTTCTTCACTGCTTGTTGATGTAACATAGTAGGTGTCTCCATGAAACGACCTATCAAGCTCAATACATACATGAGATCAGGTCTGGTAGCAGTCAAGTACATGAGACTGCCTACCATTTACTTGTAAGTGGTGGAATCAATTTTTGTTCCTCCTTCATCTTTAGTGAGTCTACTTCTAGGAACAATAGGATTTCTTACTGGTTTACAATGCTCCATCTTGAATCTTTCTAACCTCATTGGCATACTTCTTTTGACTCATGAAAATCCCAGCTGAGCTTTGCACCACCTCTACTCCAAGAAAATACTTCATGCACCCAAGATCAGACATGTCAAACTTTTCTTTCATTGAATTCTTGAACTTCCCGAACATTTGCTCATTGTTTCCTGTGAAAATAAGATCATCTACATATAAACTTACTATAAGAATACCTCCATCTTCACTCCTTTTTGTGAAAAGTGTATAATCACTCAAGCATATTTCAAATCCCTCATTGATGAAATAGGATTCGATCTTGCTGAACGAGGCTCGTGGGGCTTGTTTAAGCCCATAAAGTGCTTTCTTCAACTTGTATACTTTGCTTTCTTCACCTTTCACCTCATAACCTTGTGGCTGTTCCACAAATACCTCCTCACTGATCTCACCGTGCAAGAATGCACTTTTGACATCGAGTTGGTATACTTTCCAACCTCGATTAGCTGCAAGTGAAAGTATTAGACGAATAATGTCCCAACGAGCTACAGGAGCAAATACCTAAGTGTAGTCGATGCCGGCTTGTTGTGTATATCCTTTCGCTACGAACTTGGCCTTGCATTTATCCACTTCTCCTTTCTCGTTCAGCTTGGTTTTGAAGACCCATTTAACACTTATCTTATTTGCTCCTTTTGGCAATTCCGTTAGTTCCCATGTACCATTCTTCTCAATAGCTTGAACTTCACGATCCATAGCTTCTCTCCAAGTTTGACTTTTAGCAGCCTTATCAAAAGTTGTTGGATCATTTGATGCGAACATTGCAAGTTGTTGCATCTCCATAGCTAGTTGCTGCACTTCATCTTCTTCTTCGGATAAGCCTTCCCCGCTCTCATAGTCCTCCATCCATACTGGTTCTTTTCTTATCCTCCCTTGAACTGAACTCGTCACATCAATTGGTATAGGTGGAGCTGAACTATTTGTTCCATTCTCTTCTTCTTCCTCAATTTCCTCTTCGTCTTCTTTTTTTTCTTCATTTCTCCATTTAAGAACATCGCAGCCAGGTTCATTACTTGTTCTACCCCAGTTCCATTTTTATTCCTCTTCAAAAACCACGTCTCGGCTTATGACAATCTTTTTGGACACCGGATCATACATTCGAAAGGCTTTAGATTCTTCGCTCACCCCCAAAAACACACACCTAAACCTCTTATCATCAAGTTTTTTTTCTTTTGACTTCAGGTATGTGAACGTGCCCTATGCACCCAAACACTTTGAAGTACTCTACCGAATGCTTGATTCCATTCCATGCTTCCTCGGGCATTTTATCTTGTATTGCTAATGTGGGACATCTATTGAGCACATGAACTGCCCAATTTACCGCTTCTGGCCAATACTCTTTTGGAACCCCTTTTGCAGTCAACATACACTGCACCATGTTCATTAAGGTTCGGTTTCTTCTCTCTGCGACTCTATTTTGTTGTGGAGAGTAGGCCGCAGTGAGTTGTCTACCTATCCCATTTGAACTACAAAAATTGTTGAATTCAGATGAAGTGAACTCCCCACCTCGGTCAGTATGCAAACAACAAATATAATTCCCAGTCTCCTTTTCTACCATGCTTTTGAACTTTTTAAACACAATGAATGCTTCTGACTTCTCATGCAAAAGATACGTCCACATTTTACGACTGTGATCATCAATAAACGTAATTATGTACCTTTTATGGCTATTAGATTCTGGAGTAATCAGACCACAGATGTCTGAGTGCACAAGTTGTAATGATTGAGAAGCTCTCCATGAACTTTTCTTATGAAAAAGATCACGGTGTTGCTTTCCCACTACACAATAAGTACATAACTTGGACCCGCTTTCAAGGTTGGTAAGCCTCTGACCATCTTTCTATATGCCAATGTCCGTAGCCCTTTCATGTTAAGATGGCCAAACCTCCAGTGCCATAGGTTTGTTGTCAAATCATCTGATGATGTTTGAAAGCAAGTTGGTCCTGGAGCACGAGTAGGCATAGAAGCAAACAACACAAACATTTGATTTGCAGACATATTTGTTTGCATAATCAACCCCTTCATTGGATGGTAGATTTTGCAGACATTATATTGAATCAAAATAGTCAAATTTTTTTCTTGAAGTTGCCCAATGCTAAGCAAATTATTCTCGAGCTCGGGAATGTAAAATACCTCAGTAATCACCTGAGTTCTGCCTTCAGCATGTATTCTGACATTTCCTTTCCCCATGACAACCATTTTTGAGTCGTTTCCAAGCTTTATTGAGTGCCTGAAAGACTGATCGAGCTCAATGAACCACTTCTTATCTCCACTCATGTGGTTGCTACATCCTAAGTCTAAGAACCACATTTCTTCTCTTTTGGAATTGTGTGTCTCAACATAAGACATGAGTAACATCTCTTGATCTTCGTCTAGCTTAGCATACTCAGCATAATAGGCATAGCTAGGACATTCGTACTGAAAATGTCCTAACTTGTGGCATCTGTAGCACTCCACCATAGCTTTGTTTAAAGTTCTTCCTCGACCCCTTCCTCTTCCTCTTGAATTTCCATGCTTCTACCTCTTTCACCGAATCTGTCTTCTTCTTTTGCTCCATACCTTTCACCTCCTGTAACTTTCAAAGCTTGGTCTTCTACACTGATTTTTCGAAACTTTTGTTTATGGACCAGTAATGAGCTCTGCAACTCATCCACCGAAAGACTATCAATGTCTTTCGACTCCTCTATAGAGCAAACAATGTAGTTGAACCTTTCTGTAAGTGTGCACAAGATTTTTTCAACTATTTTCCCAACTTGCATGTATTCTCCTGCATTTCTCATATCATTTGCTACCAGCATCACTCTAGAGAAGTAATCATTCACAGACTCACCAGTTTTCATTTCCAAGACTTCAAATTGCCTGCGGAGTGTCTGAAAATGAGCTCGTTGAACTCGAACACTACCCTGATATTTTCTCTTTATGGAGTCCCATAGCTGCTTGGAGGTATCTTTTTGAATGATGGTCTTCAGAATGGTTTTGTCAATCGACTGGAATAGGTAGTTTTTTGCCCTCAAATCCTTTAGCTTCTGGTCCTCAAAGGTTTTTTGTTGTGCAGCTGTTAGCACGTCTTCGGCAGCAGGCTCGGTGTAACCATTATGGATGATGCTCCAGTACTCTTTTGATCTAAACAGGTTTTCCATTAACATTGACCAATGATTGTAGTCCCTATCAAATTTAGGAATGCTGAAGAAATTGTTTCCTTCAACTATCTCTCTTTGCTCAGTGTTTCACTCAAATACTTTGTCTCTCAGTATTTCACTCGCTCACTACTTCTCAAATCAGGCCCCGTTGAAACTGAAGTAGAGTAATACGTTTGTAGCTCTTAAGCTTAATTATTCATCTTCTCAAAGGAGGCTTTTATAAAGCCATTACAAAACAAAAAATATTGATATCATAGCTCATGGCTAAGTTTAAGGAAAAATAAATCAAATTCTAAACTATACCCTACAAACCAGGGCTTATTTAACAAAAAATAACAAACACATAATCAAGTAAATATTAAGACTTAGTCAACTAGTAACCAAGTTTCCCAACAATGATAACTTGTTCAACTTATTCCAACTTTTTCATCCTTTTCTTACTTATGCATGTGATTCCAAAATATTTATGGAGAACACTAGAAATACCCCATTTTCTTGAGACTTCCCTACTATTTATGCATCTGCTAAATTTCATTCATTTTCGACTGTACCGGTTGAGCCAAACCTTATTGTAAAATTTGTTGATTTAGCAGAAATGAGTTTTCCTTACATTGGTCATTTGAAAAGGTTTGGTTGGTCATATTTTGTGGGTTTGAGACGTGATATTTATGAATGCTCAATACGGTTATTCTATTGTAATGCTTTTACGCGTGAAGCCCTGGTTGCTTCACCTAAGTACTCCGAATATTTCCATACCTAATTATGTGACTCTTTTCTTTAAATAAATATATAAGGAGTTCTTGAGTTCTAGTTTTGGTAGTCTAGATACGGGTCCTAGATATTTTGATGGGTTGGATTTTGACAGATTCAAGACTAGCAATATTGTTTCCTTGGTGAGTAATGCTAGATTAACATCAAGTTGGACATAAAGTTAGACCATCATGTGTAAAATATCAAATATGTCCTTTAAATAAACATAATTCAAATTCCTATTTATGTCTTTTCAAAAGACATATTTGACATTTTACACATGGTGGTCTAACTTTATGTCCAAATTGTTGGTCTAATTGTGGCCTCAAAATAGATTTCTACATGTGATAGTGGCCACAATAATAAATCCTCATTATATTCATTTTTCTGGGGTAATAGAGGATGAATTATAGATTATATGGTGCATTATTATGGACAAGCCTCCAAATTTGTGTCATGTAATTTTGAGGAATATGATTCGTGGAACAGTTCTTGGTAATGTGCTATTTTACAATATGGCCATTTGTGAGCTAATAGATGGCACTGGTTTGGATCTGAGGACCCCACCAATTCCAATGCCTCAACATACTAGTTTTATTGGGATTCCACTCTAAGAAGGATAACTGTAAAAGGTATGAGGAAAAATAGTGTTAATGAAGAAGGGGAAAGGTAGAGTTCAGGATGGTTTAGAGGAGGGCTCCATATTGGGCCGATTAGAGGCCAAATTAGACCAAGTGTTACAACTTCAAGAAGAACGAGGAAAGTGGTGAAGGGATTTTCAAGAGGATCACGGGAAATGGTGGAGGGACTTTGAAGCTCGTTTTATTCTAAGAAAATAATAATAATTAGTTTAGTTGTGATATTATGGTTATTATTGTATTATTTCTTCCAGGTTATGAAATATTATTTTCAGCGTGTGCTTACAAAGACATTTTACTCCAATAATTTATTATCTAATAAACTTTTTATAGATCAAAGAAAATTCTTACGGTAATGCAACAATTAATTATAACCTTTTATGTTTTCCCATATGTCCTATTGTTAGGACTTTTAAGAGATTATAATGTTTTTCCTTAAACAATTCAATTCCAACATAAGAATAATTCAATTAAACGGGCAATTTATTTCGGTTGGTTGAGACACATTGGGTGGTCTACAGAATCATAACACACGACTTAGCTCTGATACCATCTCTTGTCAAGGCTAATCTTATTCTTTAATTATAGAAAACTTTTTACTACTTAATTATTATTGACTATCCATATTTTTGTAGATAATCACTCGTCATTGTTGTAAAATATGGAAAACAATATTGATGACCATATTTAGAGATTTCTTACCTAGTTTACATGTATTTGAAACCCTATATATATGGTTCCTTTATTAGAATGAAAGACATGGTTTTATTAGTCATGCCAGATGAGTTGGTTATAACAATATTTATTATATGCATATATGAAATGTATTGACAAGTTAACAAGATATCGACTTTATGATTGCTTTACATAAGCCTTTTCTAAGTTCATAATGCTAAAAGTAGTGCATTACATGTTACGACTTCATTTTCTCATTTCCTTTTCGCATAAGTATACACCTTTAGGTACTCGGACTATAGGTCTAGAAACTTTAGGTTTCTCTAGTTAGTTCAATTTACTTGGATTGCATTTTTTAGTTCAATTTACTTGGATTGCATTTTTAATTTGGCTAGTTAATTCTTTGACAGATTTCTTTCAATATCTTCGCCACCTTTCATAACATGAAATTCTTCATTATGTACAAAGTGTTGTCAACAACATTTCATTTTTGAATCCACTTCTTTCTCATAACGACTTAAATTAACGAGATTTTTTCGTTTTATTATTTTAGCTAGCTGAACATCTTTTGGAGTTTTATAATTAGTTATATCTATATACTATCTAAGAGTATACATCTCTTCAATATGACCATCTTTATAATTGGCTCTATTTTTAATTTGAGAATTTTTTTTGGAATCAAATGTCACCACTCTTCAAGCGTGTCATTAATTTACCAGATATAATGTTAATGGATTGTGCATCAAAGACGTTAATATAAATTGGAGCATTTAGAACTGGTATACGAGATTTGATTTAATATCTTTAGTCAGTAAATGCATCTGTCAATTGTATAACTTACAAATGAGTTATTTGTCGAACTTCTGGTTCGAATTGTCTTGTGCAAGAATCTAGAAAACATAATATGCTGCATTTTTATATATTCTTTCCAGTTACCTAATTTTTCTCCCCTAATGTTGATAAAACTGTCTTATCAAAATGACATTCGAAAAACCGTATTATAAAATATCACCTGTTAGGAATTAAGATATTTTATAATGTTCCAAACTAAACATGGTAGACCGATTGTACATATATTGCACTATCAAAAATTATTAGATGGGTAATAGTAGGCTCTGACCATAAGCCAACTATAGTGGGAATAACTTTGATGTTGGCATGATGCGTATAAGTGTTTCTGCATATAAAATAACATTCCCTAGATAAAAATGGGAAGCACTTTGTTCTCAATAGTAATGGTTTAGAATTTAATTGAAAGTGTTAACAAACAATATTGCTAAACTATTTAACATTAACTCAACTAACATTTATTAAAAGTTTGAGATTTAGACTCACTAAAATTGACAAGACACACCACCGTCTTAGTTGTATAATCTGAAAATTATGCTCATAATTTAAAATTTGAGCAAGTAATCTCGCAAACTTCAAGTTGTGAATAATAACATCATACAATCATCTAATAAATGTATCTATTAGATACAAATAATATATAGATGATCAACATGGAGGGTGATGGGGCCCCATAAATCACTCTAAATAATTTCTAGAAATGCAAAGAATTCTGTCCCGATTTACCCATAAATCAGAGAGGTTGTAGGTAGGACCTCCTTCATATGATTCAGTAGGACATGAAGGAGTATGACCTCTCTAATGAGTGAACCCCCTCTCTATAGAGGTTGGGTAGGACCTGTTGTAGGTAGGACCTCCCTCATGTGATTCAGTAGGACTTGAAGGGGTAGGACCCCCTTCTTGTGATTTAGTAGAACCTCCCTAATGAGTGAATCCCCTCTCCACAGAGGTTGGGTAGGACCTGTTGTATGTAGGACCTCCTTCATATGATTTGGTAGGACCTGAAGGGGTAGGACCTCTCTGAGGGAACCCCTCTACATAGAGATTGGGTAGGACCTGTTACAGTTAGGACTTCTTTGACAAATGAACTCTCTCTCCATAGAGGTTGTAGGTAGGACCTCTTTCGTGTGATTTGGTAGGACTTGAAGGAGTAGTACCTCTCTAATGAGAGAACTTCCTTTCCATAGAGATTGGGTAGGACCTGTTGTAGGTAGGACCTCTCTCGTGTGATTCGATAGGACATGAAGGGGTAGGACCTCTTTGAGGGAACCCCATTTACATAGAGATTGGGTAGGACTTGTTATAGGTAGGACCTCCTTGACGAATGAACTCCCTCTCCATAAAGGTTGTAGGTAGTGTAGAATCCCGAATTTTATTATTTTTTTATTATTAAATGACCTAAGTGAAAATATGTTTTAGAATCAATTAATTTATATTGGGCTAAATAATTTATTTGTGAAATTTTGAGTTTTAATATTTCAATATTGGGCTCGTTGGATAGCTCGTATTTATTTATGTTTATCGCTCAAGAAAAATTATTTTTAGATAAGCTAAACTCGAGATGGAGTCGATTAAAGATTTCTATGGCAATTTTATTGTAAAATGGACTCTCTTGTGATCATCATCTTTCGGCAGTTCACGTGATTGGATTTTTCCAATGTTTTAATTATGTAGCTTATCTCTCTCTCTCTCTCTCTCTCCTATTGTTTTCAAATACCTACAATTCTATTCAACCTATACTACTCGAGTTAGAGTTTTAAAAACAATCCTATGTTGAACCTATATAAAATTTATATAACCCCCCCAATGTCATTATCAAGTTCCAGCCGCCAGATGAATTTGCAGCACCCTTTTTCCAAGCTTTTCATTCATTTTTTTAGTGCAATCATTCACAAGAAATAAGGTGAGATACTACGTGCTATTGTTGATGTCTACAACTTTCTAATCATTATTTTGCGCATGTAAATTGATTACTTAATTTCAGTACTCCTTCGGGAGAAATCATGAACCAGTTCATTTAAACCTTCAGGTTTCAGTTAAACTTTTGGGTTCAGTTAAACCTTTGAGTTTCATTTATTTGCAGCGCTTGCATGAATTATCATTGTCATGGTGTGATAATTCACAGTTCAGTTTAGTAAGTTAATTTCTTGCTTAATTATAATATTTGGATTGATTGTGAAAATAGCAAGTATCTCATTGAGTATAACTAGTTATACTCATCCCTCATTTTAAACAATTTTCAGGTAATGATTAATGTGATGGATGTGTGGAGGGTCAGTGGAGTTGTTAAGCCAATGGTCGCCAAATTAAATAATTTTGTTTATGATACTTTAGACGATTAGCGTCACAATTTCAAGTTATTTAGCATTTAATAAATATTTCTTTATTTGTTTACGAATTAACCAATTGTTTGACAATTGGGATTTTATTATTAAAGTCATTTTTCCGCAATATTTAATAGTTATGGATTTTATTAACACTCCAGAACCTTAGAAATTCTGGGGCGTTACAAATGGTATCAGAGACATAGTAGTGTATTTTATGACCAGAAACATAGTAGTGTATTTTATGACCAGAAACTTGGAATACAAAATGTAAACAATAAGTTGTTCCCTTATGTTCACGTTAGTTAGTAGTATATGCGTGTTCTAATTAAATTTTGTAACTGTTATCACTTGAAATACAATATGAAAAAAAAAAGGAACGAATGGTTAGTGAACCTAAATAGATAAATTTATTTTGTTTCATTTAAAGGAAATGGCGCGACAAACACAAACCCAAGCAACTATGTTAAGAGACTTGATGAGAGCTGTGCAAGACTTGGGCAGACAGCAGGCTTAGGAACCACCCCCAAATGCAACAAGAGTTGACAACACGAATTCGATGGTTGAACAGTTTCGTCGTTTCAAACCGCCATCCTTTAATGATAAGGATGATCCTTTCGCCGCCGAGGAGTGGCTGAGGAGACTTGAAGGGATTTTTGAGCATTTGAACTGCAATGATACGCAGAAGGTTTCTTGTGCCAAGTTCATGCTGATTGACGATGCTAGCCATTGGTGGGAATCTGATTCGCGTACTAGGACTGTAGTGCAGCAACGTAGTCTCACTTGGAACCAATTTAAGGAAGCATTGCTAGGAAAATATTTTCCTCAGTCACTGAAGGATCAAAAGGAAGCAGAATTTCTTCAACTCATGCAAGGGAACATGATGCTTGGAGAGTACGAAAGGAAATTCGAACGGCTGTCTAGATATGCACCGCACATGGTTAACACCGAGCTGACAAATGCCAAGAGGTTCGAGATGGGATTACGACCTGAGATCAAAGGGATCATGGCCGTCCAGCAGTATACAACTTACGTAGAAGCTTTACGTCGGGCACAGGAAATCTCTACTGGATTAGGGTTGGAAGAGAAAATCCTACCCAGTTATGAGGTTTTTAAAAAGCGAGAATGGAATGAGCCGTATACAGAAAATGGAAATGGACAGAACAAGAAGGCTAATATTGGATCAGGATCAAGCAAATCGAATGAAATCATCCCGCAATGCCCTAAGTGCAATAGGACCTATAGGGGCGAGTGTCTGTACGGGAAGAATGTGTGCTATCGATGCGGTAAGTCGGGTCATATAGTCCGAAATTGCCAAGAAACCCCATCGAAAAGGGACAACGAACAGGGCAAAGATAGAGAAGCCAGGGTTTTCGCCTTAAACCAGCAGCAGGCAGCAGAAGCTAAGTATCAAAAACACTCTGACTAGCTAAGGTAAAATTTCGAGGACGAAATTTTTTTAAGGAGGATAGTTTGTAGAATCCCGAATTTTAATATTTTTTTATTATTAAAGGACCTAAGTGAAAATATGTTTTAGAATCAATTAATTTATTTTGGGCTAAATAATTTATTTGTGAAATTTTGAGTTTTAATATTTCAATATTGGGCTCGTTGGATAGCTCGTATTTATTTATGTTTATCGGCTCAAGAAAAAGTATTTTTAGATAAGCTAAACTCGAGATGTAGTCGATTAAAGATTTATATGGCAATTTTATTGTAAAATGGACTCTCTTGTGATCATCATCTTTCGGCAGTTCACGTGATTGGATTTTTCCAATGTTTTAATTATGTAGCTTATCTCTCTCTCTCTCTCCTATTGTTTTCAAATACCTACAATTCTATTCAACCTATACTACTAGAGTTAGAGTTTTAAAAACAATTCCTATGTTGAACCTATATAAAATTTATATAACCCCCCCAATGTCATTATCAAGTTCCAGCCGGCAGATGAATTTGCAGCACCCTTTTTCCAAGCTTTTCATTCATTTTTTTCAGTGCAATCATTCACAAGAAATAAGGTGAGATACTACGTGCTATTGTTGATGTCTACAACTTTCTAATCATTATTTTGCGCATGTAAATTGATTACTTAATTTCAGTGCTCCTTCGGGAGAAATCATGAACCAGTTCATTTAAACCTTCGGGTTTCAGTTAAACTTTTGGGTTCAGTTAAACCTTTGAGTTTCATTTATTTGCAGCGCTTGCATGAATTATCATTGTCATGGTGTGATAATTCACAGTTCAGTTTAGTAAGTTAATTTCTTGCTTAATTATAATATTTGGATTGATTGTGAAAATAGCAAGTATCTCATTGAGTATAACTAGTTATACTCATCCCTCATTTTAAATAATTTTCAGGTAATGATTAATGTGATGGATGTGTGGAGGGTCAGTGGAGTTGTTAAGCCAATGGTCGCCAAATTAAATAATTTTGTTTATGATACTTTAGACAATTAGCGTCACAATTTCAAGTTATTTAGCATTTAATAAATATTTCTTTATTTGTTTACGAATTAACCAATTGTTTGACAATTGGGATTTTATTATTAAAGTCATTTTTCTGCAATATTTAATAGTTATGGATTTTATTAACACTCCAGAACTTTAGAAATTCTGGGGCGTTACAGGTAGGACCTCATTCGTGTGATTCGGTAGGACTTGGAGGAGTAGGACCTGAGATATCGAGGTAGCACCTGATATATTGAGGTAGGGCCTCTTGGACAATAGTGTCTCTCTTCGTGGAGGTTAGGTGGCACCTCACTCTTGGGAGTTGGGTAGGACCTCCTTGACGATGGAACCCCTTTTTTATAGAGGTTGGGTAGGACCTCCTACTTTTGACTTCGATCAGGGGTGGCCTTTAGTTCGTACTATTGCTCTGATCCATTCTGAAGATTCTCACATAGCTGATATAACATTACTTAGCAGACTTCCAGAGGTTGAAGGAAAAAGGTAGGAAGGCTCTAGCTGACCTGGATGAGGAAAGGAGGCTCCGTTCTGAGGCCGTAGAGGAACTGGGGAGAAAAGAGGAAAAGCTTGCCGCAAATGAGTCCGAGCTCCAAGTTTTAGGACGCCAAGTGGAATAAGAGAAGATGAGGAAATTCGAGCTAGAGACTTCATTGGAAAGGAGCCAAGCATACCTCCGAGCTATCCGAGAGAGGTCGGTGGAAAAAGAAGAAGTCGTGGCCGAGTTCAGGTCCTCAGATGCAGACTTGGCCAACCAGGAGAAGATTTACTTCTTCACCATGGAGGAGCTAATCAGCCTAAAGGTCAGGATTGATCTTGGCCTCTCTTAGCTTTAGACGATCATGTAATCTTTTGACATTTCAAAACTTTCCTTCGTACTGTAGGAACTACTTTATTAATGAAAATTTCTTTTCTTATAGCTTTGTCCTTTATTTTCCGATCTATTTAAATGATTCGTTTAACTTTAGAGTATATCTGACCTCAAACTTTAGCAGTTTGATCTCTAACTTCTGACCCAACTTTTGATGATCTTACTTTCTTAAAGTTCCTAGCTTGTTCAATAGCTGAGTTGTTTGCTGAAGGTGTGTACATAGGACTTGTTCCATAATTTTGGTTGGCTTAAAGGCTGATCTCTATACTTTTGGCATAGGCCATTTCTGAGTTTTCATTGTTAAGTCGACCTTCTTAGACTTACATCAGACCATATCATATATGATGTCCGGAGTGGAGTCCGAGCTGTGTGGGACCTTTGTGTCCAAAGATTCGTAACCTTGGTCACATCCTCAGTTCGGACGTTGGTTTTTTGAGCTGATGTCAACAGCGCAGCACTTACACTGATTGAAGTGGGTCTGAGCTCTGTGGGATCTTTGTGTCCAGAGTTTTTGTGACCTTGGTCACATCCTCAGTTCAGACGTTGATTTTTTGAGCTGATATTGACAGCGCAGCATTTACGTTGTCCGGCGTAGTTCTGAGTTGTATGGGACCTTTGTGTCTAGAGGTTTGTGACCTTGGTCACATCTTCAGTTCAGACGTTGGCTTCTTGAACTGATGTCGGTAACACAGCACTTATACTGATTGACGTGGGTCCGAGCTATGTGGGACCTTTGTGTCCAAAGGTTCGTGACCATGGTCACATCCTCAGTTCAGACGTTGGCTTCTTGAGCTGATGTCAGCAGCGCAACACTTACGCTGATTGATGTGGGTCTGAGCTGTGTGGGACCTTTGTGTCTAGTGGTTTATGACCTTGGTCACATCCTCTGTTCGGACGTTGGTTAGATTTACTAACTTTGTAACTATTCCAAGAGTGCGAAAACAGGAAGCCCTCCATGTTTTGGAGCTAGTAAGCCCCATTCTTCAAGACTGTGGTAATTTCTTAAAGACCTTCCCAATTCTGGGCTCTACTCTAAAAGCTAGTGAGAAAGACGTCTCTCCCGTGCTAGAGCGACAAGTTGTGCGATAAAGACCAAAGGATATTCGAAAGTTCTTCTGCCCATGCACCCTTGAGTTCATCCAATTGCGTCTTCAGGATGTGTTTGATAATTTTTAGTTATTCACCGAACGACCTCAACCTTGGCCAATGGTTCTGCTTCCGCTCATTTAGTGAAGTAGTCAGCATTGACTATGGCGAATTGGGTCTCATCTTTTCTCGTAGGCTTTGGATCGATTAAATCAATCCTCTATTTTTAAAAAAGGCCATAGGCAGAGGACTGAGGTCAGCTCTTTTGGGAGAGATCTAGTGATGGGGGCAAACCTCTAGCACTTGTTGCATTTTTTAACAAACTCAGTAGAGTCCTTAGCCAGAAGTATCCCTACCACAAGGTTTTATGTGCTAGTGATTGCCCCCAAGTGTGATTGCCACATACTACTTCATGAATTTTGCTGAGGGCATATTTGTGCTTCGTCTTCACTTAAACATTTGAGTAGTGGAAGTGAAAAGCTTCTTTTGAATAGGATGTTGTCGATGATTTCCTAGTCTCTGCACTATCTAGAGACACCCTACCATCCTTAAAAAAAATGGATGATTTCGTCCATCCAGTTGGGGTTGACTTCTGCATGGTGAGCATGGGCTCAAGTTGGGTGATCGTTGGACTACTGATTCTTTTGATCGGGATACTCTCTAGTTCTTCATTTCCTTCACTGGTAGTGAGTTGAGCTATGGCATCAACGAGGCTATTTTGTGTCCTCGAAGTTCTCTTTTGCTTAGCCTCCAACTCGACTAGGCATTGTTTAGCCCGACAATCTTCCGGTCGATTCCAGGCTGGCGACTGCTTGTGAGTTTGAGATGTATCTAGAGGTGGCTTAATTTTTTTCAAGCCATTCGATAACGTAAGTTAGATACTCCAACGTTTGTAGGACTGCTTTCCTTACGGGGACACAGGCTGGAGCTGAGGTTTCTCTGGGACGTCTTCGGTGGAAGCCTAGTATGAGATTGATAAGTGTGGTTTTACATTTATCTGGACCATCAAAAGTGGACGATTATAAGTACTTTTAAGTGATTTTCTACTTAATTGTGTGTTGATTTAATTGTTTTAGGTCAAAACCCGAGTTCGAATAGAATTGGAGAAAAACAAAGCAAAATAAACGAAAAAGGATTGAAGACATACAAAGACTTGGATATGGAGACCAACTTGTAAATATCCAAAAGTTTAAGGACTTGAGTTGCAAATAAAAGAGGACTAAATTGAAATGAAAGAAGAAATTAGAGGACTAAAGAGGACAAAATCCAAAGTTGAAAGACTTGGGCTGCAAATAAGAGGACAAAAGGACAAATTTTGAACAATGACCAAATAAAATATACCTCAAAACTTGGAGGACTAAATCTACAATTTGAGGATTGGAACCAAATTTGGAAATTGTTTGCTGTTTGCCGCGGTCAAACTGTGGTTTGACCGCGGCAAATGCGCGGAAATTTCGTCTGGACGTTTTTTTGCTTATTTTTAACTCTAGTCAGGGCTTTTTTCGTCTTTTCACGTACATGAGTTTCAAAATTAGTAAAATACTATATAAAGACCTAATATAGGTCAAAAGAAGGTTGTTAATTCTTTGGAGAACACAAGAGAAGACGGAAAAAAGAACAACGAAGGAAACGAAGAACGACCAAGATCAAGAATATTGTAACGTGAAGATCAAGATATGTTGGTGCAAAATATTCAACATCTTTTTATCTTTCATTCAAAATCCGGTTATGTATTCAAATTTTTTAACGCTTACTTTCTATCGAATCATGAATAACTAAATTTAATGTTTGGATGAACGATGTAGCCTAGTTTTAATTCTTTAATTTCGAATCTCAAGTTTTGACTTATAAACTGTTTAAGTATATGATTTTGCTTCTTTTCTTAATGCTTTGAATAACTATCATTATTTCATTGATTTTGTGGATTGTAATGAATTGAGAAGTAAATTATTAATCTAGACCACATAGTAAAATTCGACAATTGGATAAAAGGTATAGATACGCTTTTATTATTACTGCGGTCTGAATTGAATTCTTAGAAAAATTAATGCATCTAATTAACAACCATTCTAACTTTAAAAGTTGACTTAATTAGAACTCGAGAGAGGTAAATTAGGTTAAATTCGTGAATTCGACCGAATACAACTTTAGGAACAAATCTTGAGAAGAGGAATTAGAGATGATAACTAGGTGAATTCGTTTGTCCAAGCTCTTTAAAAACCATTTCTAGATTCTTGATATTCGCTTTCACATAAGTTATTACATTGTTTTTCTTATTTTGAAAAATCTAAAGTTCTACTTTAAAATCTCTCAAATCAGTTTATTTTAAAGTGCTTTCTACAGATTAATCAATAAAGATTAATTGAATTAATACATAAATAAGATACTATTTGTGGAAATGATAATCCGGACTCAATAGGTCCACTTTATTACTTTTGTGCGACATTGTACACTTACAATCACAATATTTTCACAACAAGTTTTTGGCGCCTTTGTCGGGGACTATTCTTGTTTAATATTAGTTTAGATTAATTGTTAGTGTTAGTTTTATTTTATTTTATTTTATTTTTATTTTTATTATTAAGACCCGCTATTATTGTTATTATTACTATTTTCTTTCTTTTTTGTTTATTTATTTCAAATGGCAAATACTACTAATGCACAACTTGCTGCATTGACAAAGCAGGTGGAGCTTTTGGTCAGAACACAGACGCAAGGAATGAATGCCATCCAAGAAACCATCATGTGCGAAAACTGTGGGGCTAATCACTCGACATCATATTGTATGTTATTGGCCTCTTCAGAGAAGGTCAATTTTGTGCTAAATAATACACATCACCAGTATAATCCATATTCACAAACATACAATTCGGGTTAGAAGCAACACCCAAATTTTAAGTGGTCTGAGAATCAACAAAGTGGTAATACCTATAATGCTTAGCAAGAAAGAAGACCAAGTCTGGGAGAAATGTTCCAATAGTAAATGCAAAGGACTGATAAAACTGATGGACAGGCTGTATACAAATTATCAGAATCAACAGGCTTCTATTAGAAAACTGGAAACTCAGATTGGCCAGTTGGCCTTACAACTATCAGATTGAACTTCAGGGACTCTACCTAACAATACTGTAACAAATTCAAAAGAACAGGTAAATGCAATCACTACTAGGAGCAGGTTACAACGGCTAGAAACCCATGTGAAAAGGCCAGAGAAAAAAGACAGACAGTTGGCAATTGAAGAAGAAGAAGAAGCTGGGAAGCAAGATGCAAAATCAAAAGAAGAAGAGTGTGTAAAAAAAGAGAAGTTGATCATAAATGAGCAAAATAAAAAATTGACATCCAATGATATTGCACTTATCAACCAATTCTCCGACTCCTGTATCTATTCTAAAATTGATTTTGTGCTCAAAGCCGATGAAGAAGTTGAAGTTTTCGTAGTGGTGTTCGAGCAAGGTGCTAAACTACAATTATATTTATACGAGAAGCGCAAGTTAATTTTTTTGAGAATTGTAACAGAAGACGTGTTTGTAAGCTCTTTTCGGGTATGCTGTTTATTATCAACTATTGAATGTCCCACCTGTAGGACATTTTTGTCTCCTGTTTATAAGAAAATGTATAATGATTACAATCATTTAATGCCAAGTTCAGCATTAAATGTCTACAAGATATTTTCTTTTTGGGTATTTATTGTAAAGTGACATTTGCATTAATTGTGGCAACTAGTATGACGTCTGACACATGACAAGATATGTCATATTGATGACGTGAGCTTAACTGCAAGACCTAGATAGGAGGTCTTCCGACCTGGAGCAAGACCTGCTTGGGAATGAGGTCCGACCTGGAGTATGACTTGCTTGGGAAGGAGGTCCGACTTGGGGTAAGACTTAAATGTGAATGATATCCGACCTGCTCTTGTAGCACCGATGAAGAATTACTTAGCTAATATAACAGATCGAATTGGATATCAGCACATTAATATTTTTTACCACTCTATTTGTTCAAAAAATTACATTTAGGAGGTAGTTGTTCTTGTAAATAAGAGTTTGTTCAAGTATACGCAAACATGATCAATAACTCTTTTAAGTTATCTTTTTGTAATTTGTTCTCAATTAGCAGCACGTCTACTTGGTCAAAAACTATTTCAATTTCTTTTATTTTATCTACTATAGCATGCCACTCATTGATTCAAAGTGTTTATTTTGATTGTATTCTTCTCATGTTCATTATATAATTAATTGCCAATATTAGTACCACAAAGTACAGCATATCCAATAGTGTTATCTAAAACTTGTCTTGTGAATTTAATTGTTAATGTAGTAGATGTGGTAAAATGGGTCGGCCGGACAAATTACTCCAGATAACTCAAATTTCTAGTCGAACCGACCTAATCAAATTCGAGCCTATTTGGTCCAGCATAATTAATCCTCCAGGACAATCGAACTAATGTCGGATTGGCCTTAATGCATCTGACCCAAAGTCTTCACCCCACCCCCGTCGAAATCCCCTTGATTTGGTTGCAAAACCACGGAAAACCAATGAGCATTTTTTCTTGGTTTCGTGACCAAACCGGGTGGAGAAAACCCCATCCCCCGATTTGGTGGGAGTGGGAGTGGGAGTGGGGATTTGTTGGAGAAGAAAATAATACCCTTCTCCTTTTTTTTCTTTTTTGTTTTAATTGTATTATATAAAAGAAAAGAGAAAATTTTGGGCCGGTCACTGTTAACGCCATGGTGGGCTGAAAAGTCATATGATATAATCTTAACTCAACTAAAGTCATACTTTATTACTAAAAGACCAATATACCCTCCAATTGTAAAAACTGTCATTTAAACACGTAAAAACCAACAAAATCATTTCAATGCCTGTTTACAAACTCCTTTATTTACTTTTAACAATTTTCATCTTCTTCTTGTGTTTGATTCTTCTCACCATAACCTGTAACCGCATACAAACAATTCGAAAGCTGATATTTCAATGGCGAACATATTGTTTTTTTTTTTTTTTTTTGTATAAAGTAACCATTTTCGGTTAAAAATAATCATGAAAATATTGAGATATTGTTCCAATTGAAACATATGCAATGCAGTTAATGAATGGAGTTTGGATGAACTGATTCAACTAGTTTTTGATAATGTAGTTGTTGTGAGTTAGGGTTTTATGTTAGAACATGTAAAATGCTTGATACTGTTTCAATAGATGTGTTTCAATATATGATACTGTTTCTAATGATAGTGAAATTTACTAATTTTTTTTCTTTGTTTTTAATGATAGTGAGCAATTATTCTTTCTTCATCTTGGCATTGCTCTGGTGAAGTATGTGTTTGCTTTTAAAGGACTCAGATACCTTGGAAGAGCTTTAATTTGCAGCAAAAGAATGTACATTAATCTGTGATACTGTTTTAGAGGATTTGTGATACTGTTTTGAAAAAAAAATTAAAGATTGTCATTTTAAACTAAAGAGACGACTTCAAACGGGTAAAATCTATCATACGCAGTGGCAAAGCGACTGGTCTTGATCGTCTCGTCGAGACCATTCCGAAAACATATTATAATAAAAATTCTGAGCATGTGTGCAAATTCTATGATCATTTCTATTGTAATACTGTTTTTTGTGATACTGTTTTGCATAATACAGTATCAAACAACACACATGACTATGATATCATACTTTTATCTTTGATACTGTTTAATTAGTCATATGTTTTGTTTGATACTGTATTATGCAAAACAGTATCATAGATTAAAACATGGATTAAAACAATATCAATTTATATTAATGCACATAGATTCAAACAGTATCACATGTTCAAACCTTGCCATAATTAAACAATATCAAAGATCACACAGATTCAAACAGTATCATAGATTAAAACGGTATCAAAATATACAAATTACCTAAACAAAACAATATCATGGATTAAAATAGTATCGTAGATTAAAACTAAGACATTCAAACAATATCACATGTTCAAACCTTGCTATAATTAAACAGTATCAAAGATCACATATATTAAAACAGTATCATGGATTAAAACATGTTTCAAAATATACTAATTACCTAAACAAAACAGTATCATGGATTAAAACAGTATCATAGATTACAACTAAGACATTCAAACAATATCCAGGTTCAAACATTGCCATAATTAAACAGTATCAAAGATTACATATATATATTCAAACAGTATCACAGAATTAAAACAGTACCATGGATTAAAACATGTTTCAAATGATAGTGAAATATTATGACAAAGTTTCAATCTATTAAACCTTGCCATAATTAAACAGTATCATAGATTAAAACTAAGACATTAAAACAGTATCATGGATTAAAACTAAGACATTAAAACAGTATCATGGATTAAAACTAAGACATTAAAACAGTAGATGATGGAACATTCAAGCTCCTATTTACAATAATTCTATGTCCATTTATATTGTGATACAGTTTTGTATAATATAGTATCAAATAAAATACCATGACTAAACATGAGATGATGGAACATTTAAACTCCTATTTACAGCAATTAGATGGTGGAGCATTCAAGTTCCTATTTACATAAGATAGTGGAGTATTCAAGCTCATATTTACAGCATTCAAGCTCATATTTACATCATTCTATGCCCATTTCTGTTGTGATACTGTTTTGTATAATACAATATCAAGTTGCTATTCTATAATACAGTATCAACAACACATGTTACCTCATTGTTTATATAACTGAAAAATGCTCATTGTTTACATAATTGCTAAAATACTCAACCCAGGATAATCATATTGGCCAGCCTCTCTTGCAGCACGGATAGATCAATGCTTAAGACATTAAGAATAGAGTACAACCACAGAAGATGAAGAAATAAAAAAGCATACAAACCAAAGCTAAGAATTCAAACACTGTGACCAAAGTCCATAAAACGTTATCCACTACGGATATTTCAAACCACCGGAAGCTCTGGCTGCTCCACCGTGACGTGAAGTACGAGAAATTGATTTCCGACCACCTGAAAGCTTACCAGTACTACCTCCCTATACACATGTCTGAAAAAGTCTCTTATTATAGTAACTTGTCATTTATTTTTGTAGTTTCATAGCTAACAAAATCTTCACCAAAAAAACTGCCTAAAAAGTGATCCAAAATCTTCACCAAAAAAACTGCCTAAAAAGCACTCGCCGGAGGTCTCCGGAGGTTGTCGCCGGAGATGGAGGCGGTTGTTACCGGAGGTTGAGGAGGTTGTTGCCGGAGGTGGATGAGGTTTGTGGAGTTGGAAGATTGTGTCAATGAAAAATATGGTTAAAAGGGGTGATTTTGGAATTAATATAAAATATTGATGTGAAGTATGACTTAATCACAATTTTAAAAAAAGTTTTGACCTAATTTGAAACAAGTCATGTGGAAATGACTTATTGGCAATTTTCCCAAAAGAAAATTAGAAAACTAAGCCCAGACAGGCTCAATGGTCCAAAATTGGGTTAGGTTGGCACAGCAAATTAATGCCCATGTAAAATTAGGTCATGACCAACTCAACCCAATTTTACGTTTGGCCCGTTCCATTCTGAGCTAATCCTTCCATTTGCCACCTCTAATATTTAGTATATATTCATTAACTCACTTTTGCTTTTCATTCAATCCGCTCTTGTTATTCATCCTTCCCAAATTAATATATATATATATATATATATATAAGAATAAGATAATCGTTGAAAATTTCACGCACACATTTTTCCATCATTTTTTCTTTCCAGATTTGGTAAGTATCGCTATAAATACTGCATATGAGTCTGTTTTCTTTAATTGGTTTTACACATTGATTTTTTTTCTTGCAAAAAACGAAGTGTAACATTTAATATTATATATGATAAATGCAACAACTTTTCAGATTCTTTAATTGGTTTCACACATTGATTGTTTATTTATTTTTATTTTTCTCTTTTCCTGCAAAACCGTCAAAAATTTCACTCACACATTTTCTTGACATTTTTCTTTCTTGTTTTGGTAAGTTCCGCCATAAATACTGCGTAGGCCAATTTCTTTATTTGCATGTTTCAACAGAAAACGAGGCCTGCTTTCTTTAATTGGTTTCGCATATTGATTGTTTATTTTTTCTTCTTTTTCTACAAAAAACGAAGTGTGACATTTAATTTTATATATGATAAATACAACAACTTTTCAAATTATTTAATTGGTTTCAAACATAGATTGTTTATTTATTTATTTTTCCCTTTTTATGCAAAAAACTAAGTGTAACATTTATTATATATGATAAATACAACAAATGTTCAGATTCTTTAATTGGTTTCACACATTGATTATTTATTTTTTATTTTTTTTCAATTTCTTGCAAAATATGAAGTGTAACATTTAATATTAAATAATATAAATGCAACAACTTTTCAGAAACGCATTGAACTCATCATCCTCTTTTTTTTGTATGAAATCGTCTTTTGGACTTCCCTGTGGCATTCGAACAGTTTATTTGTTTACTATTTTTTTTATTAAAATCATTTTTGTAAATTATTTGCACTTTCGAATTTTTTTCTTATTTTTTTACTGTGTATTCGAATACTATTTTTTTTTTTAAATTAAAATAACTTTGTGAAATGCGGATATATGCAATAACTTTTCAGAAACTAACAATTGGACTCATCTTTTTTTTTTTTTTATGAAACCGTCTTTTGGCCTTCCCTTTAATATTCGAACAGTTTTATTGGCATTTTTGAAGGGACAACACTACATCGGTCTGCGTGTGATTGTGCATATGGAAATTATACTTCGTTTTGTAAAACGTACAATTGTGTTTGAGCTAGATATATGAGATTTATTCCTAATTCACTTTTAGATCACGATACTATTTTGTTTCTTGCACTGCCCTATTGAGAACTAGCTTCTGGTAAGTACATGATTATACTTTCTTCTTGCAAAACAAATAATGTCTCGCACGTTTTGTTCATTATATAAAAACTGATGTGTTCCTTTATTTTATTTTTTATTTTTTGGCACGGCTAAAATCAAACGGAGGACATTTTACAATTATGGCTCATTTGTTTAATCTCATCTGCGGAATGAATCCAACGAAAACACTGTGGGCTCTGAAGGTGCGCATCGTTTGTGTGTACGAGGTCCCGACTTATGGTAACGCGGATGAGACCTTCAGTCTAGAGTTTGTTTGCCAAAACAAAGAGGTTAGTCGTAATCGTTCCAAATTTTTGTTAAAATAAATTTTTAAAATTATTTGCACTTTTGAATTTTTTTTTACATCTTTTTTTTAAAATTTTACTGTATATTTGGATACTGTTATATTTTTATATTAAAATAACTTTGCGAAATACACTTAAACATGGATGCTCGGAATTATAAGATCCGTTCATTTAATTTATCTCGTTATACATATTCTATTTTATTTTTTATTTTTTTTGGTTTAAAAATACAGCTAGATAGTTAAGTTCGATTTTTAGTTTAATTTTTATAAATTTCATCTTATATACACATTTTCATATACGCATTTTTAAAAACAAAAGAGTTGTGTATACACATTTTTATTTTTACATAAATAATTGAAATATTTGCTGTTGGTTTTTGTTTTTGTTTACTATTACTATGTAATTTCCAATTTATATTTGCTCATTCTTAGCTGTTATTTTGTAGTTTAAATTTACCATTACAATTTAATATTGTGTGAATTTCAGTAATGATTTAGAAATAATTTAGACTTTAATAAATATTATTCGTCGATTCATGTAATTAATTGAAAACGGTTAACTCCGTGCATCGCACGGGTGATGCACTAGTTTCTTTTAATAATCAAACGTAAGTACACACAAATCTCTATATTATTGTTTGTTTGTTGTACTTAAATTATAATTTAAGTCAGTTAAACTTGTCAAACATATTTTTTATTTAAAAATTTTGTAGGATTCGCAACTTATTATTTACTTATTGTATAAGATATACAACTTATAAATACTTAAAAAATAATTTCAACACCACAAACATGCACTTTGTATGATCATCTACAGTCACACGTGCCCACAACTTAAGTGTTTGTTTGGTTTAATTTAAAAAGTTATTAAAATATTATGGTCAAAGTCAATAATTATTTTTAATCATACATTTAATAGGACCTACAACTTTTATTAATTTTCTAACTACATATTTTTATCAATTTTTTTTAGTCAAAATGTCACTAAATTCCCGTTTATTATTAATACAATAGTTAAACACGCGTGCGCTGCATGCGCTTTTACATTAATATTATCAAAATTTATTATTTCAATATTTTCATTTTTTAATTGTTTTTATTTAAAATGTTAAAGTTGCAATTTAAAACAACACGGTTTTTGATACATACGCACAAAATAGGTTTCATCAAACTTGCTATTTTTGCATAAAATAGAAATCAACCGGTGAAGGTTATATTTGTAGGAAACATAACCAAGTATAAGCATATCTTTACATATCCTCAACACATTAACACTTGATTGACTAGCACAAAACCAACTGAGAAGATTTTTGTACGAAATTTTAGAATGTGAAAAATCTCTTTTTCTACGTAGTACGTGAGAGTGACAATGCATCAAATAGCCTTCTAGCCTTAAAAAGTTTATTCTTACACTTAAATACGATATTCAACATTTAAATAGTTTTCTTATGCAGCAACAGAGCTTTAAAATTTCATGACGTCACTTCTTGATAAAATGTGACATTCTTACATTCAATGCTTCCCAATTAACCATTTAATTATCACAAATTATTTTTGGTTAATTATATTCAACTCATGAAATGAAGGGGACTAGTAGATGGATATGTGAAAATTTTTAAAGACATTTTAAATTAATCAAGGGCAAATTGGAAAATCTAAAGTATAAATGGGGATATTTTGGTCAAAAAATATTTCTCTCTTTTAAGACCTTTAAGATGTAGTATAGATATAGATAAGTAAACCGGTTGTCCACCATAACATTACCATCATCATTATTCTTATTCTAATGACGTTTAGTCCATAGGTTGGCTGTTTGGATAATATTATATATAGAAGTCTATTGTTTGAGTTGATCAAAGATCATAATAAGAAGTTCAACATTATTTTAATGTTTGTTTAATAAAGTTTTTTTTTTTTTTTTTTTTTAAGATTATAAGTAATAAATTATACGAAAGTATAATTGAAAAGTAGATAAACATTGTGAATTATACTTACAAACAATCTCAAACTTCATTTTAATATATTTAGATCATTTCTCAATTTGATTTGAAACACGACTATCTCAAATTATATTATTTGCATCGATACATTAATCCTCTAAAATTTATAGATATATTATCACGTACATTCATAAGCTTATCAATTTTCATCTAAAATTTATACATATATTATAACGTACATTCATAAGCTTATCAATTTTCAAAATATTTTTTACTGGGAGGATCTCCAACAATGTGAATTAATGTACATGTGACAAGTAAAATGGGAGATGAAAAGAAAGCATCTCAAATGGAGTCGTGAATTGAGAAAATAGTGGCCCACATTTATAAGAGAGAAAATGTAGATAAATTATAAAAAATTAAATAAAAGCACACATTTGATATAAATATATTATAAAAAATTTAATAAAAAATGTTTAACACAGTGTCTAAATGTGAATGGTTTAATAAACATTCAATACTTTTTTTTTTGATATATAAACATTTGGAAGGTGAAGTGGCTTTTTTTTTTTTTTAGTGCAATCTAGACTCACTAGAGATGCTCTAATATATGTCAAAAGAGATAATGCTTGTTGTATACTCACACTTATCCCTACACTTATACCCTCATATGTGTCAAATAATATTTTGCTCACTCTATTTATTTAGCTAATTAAATAATAATTTTATCAAATTATTATTTGACACATGTGAATGTGAAAATATAAGTGTGAATTTACAACAATCAATATCCATGTCAAAAGTGGCAACTTATTAGGATCCCTAATCCCAAGACAATGGGATCAAATTCCGGGGCATACCTGAACTTATAAGTAATTTAGGAAAAAAGTAAACTCACTAATTCTAGTTTATTTCAAGAAGAAAAGTGATTATTACTTTAATTTTTTAGAAATAAGAGAATTTCATGGGCCCGAGCCCAAAACAATTTGGATTTGGTAGGTCCACCAAATAAATCATGTCGGGCCACTGCTGCTTGAGGTGGCAGAAGATTAGGAGATATTATTCATTCCTAGATTATCGCAGCCGTTTGTTTGACTTTCTATATATACTAATAATAGCTTTGACTCCTTTTAATTTGAGCTTTGTTTTTTCTTGTTGCTTTTACATGCTTTTGATTTTTCTTTATATTTTAGGGGAAATTATAGTTAGGGTTCCATTCTTTTCAATTTTTCGCAATTTTATTATCATTCAATTTTAATTATACGTATCATTCTCAATATTTTAATAAATTCCCACAAATAGTCATTTCTAACAATTTTACCTTCTAACTTAAATAACAAAAACAAAAACAAAAAAATTGCAATTAGATTGTTAACTTTTTTAAAATACAAATATATTCTAAACATTTTTCTTTCAATTCTTCACTTAAAAAATTAGAAAAAAAAAAGAGAGACTAAAAAACAAAACAACAGGAAAAAAAAAGAATTCAATAAAAAAGGAAAAATCAGCACATTCTCCCTTACCCAACCAAACTTCGTATCCCCGCTTGCCACTCAAAGTCTCAAACCCAAACTTGCCCCCACACCACCACTCTATCCCCCGCCTACTGCCTTCGCCACTACTGCCACCATCATTTTTATCTTTTCAAATCAAAATCTAACAATCTCAGCTGTCACTCCTAAAACCAATTGCCGCCGCCACTAGCTATGAAGTTGATTTTTCTTCTTTTGTTAGATGAAAATTGAAAAAGTACCCATTCTTGGTGGCAGCAGCGATTGGTTTTAGTAGCTCAGATTGTTGGATTGAGTTGGAGAAGATGAAGTAATGGTGATAGCAACGATGGTTAGGGAATGGGGTAGTGGTGTGGTGGCAAGTTTGGGTTGGTTAAGGTTTTGGAGTCTCAGTGGAGTTTTTGTTGAGGGTGAGGGTGATAATGAGGGTGAGGGAGAATGTGCTGATTTTTTTTTTTAAGTGAATACAGTAATCAGTTTAACCTTTAAAAAGATTCGTCACTGATTACAACAGTACCGTTTTTCTAAAGAAAGATTTTAGCGTTTGCAAGTTTGTGCACAACATTAGTTTTCTGCAAAGAGTGAGAATCATTCCTTTTATATTTAGTTGCTTTTAGTTAATTTTCTACCGTGAGTATTATGAATTTTATATTCTCGAATAATCAAAGAACTTTGTCTTTTAATACAATATCAACGAGTTTATTATTATTATTATATATATATTTGGGAACCAGTGACGGAGCTAGACATTTTAAGGTGAGGGGTCCCCAAATAAGGACGGGTCAAGGAGAACTCCTCTCACAGAGGTTCGGGGGCAGCGCCCTCGAATTTTTTTTTCCAAACCACAATTACTGAATCTATTTTTATAAGAATCTAATATTTTTTTATAAGTCATAATCTTTAAAAAGTTTACAATAAGTCATTGCACAAAAATATTCAAGATCTAAAACTAATCAAACAATTATTATTCACGCTGTCTTCTACAAAATTATCCTCCAAAATAGGAAGATCCAGTACACAAATAAAATTAAATATCACTCAAGCTCAAAAGAAAAAAGAAAAAAAATCAATTGAACACGATATGTATTAACAAGTAAAGTGCTTTTATTAATTTTGTATTATCATTTGAAGAATGCGTCAATCATTTGTAATTTTGTATTATTAATTTTAGGGTAATAATATTACCACAACATTATTTGTTCACACTAGATTCTAATTGCAATGAAAGTCTCCAACTATTGGTCACTTTTGCATTTATGACTCTAACTTTTTATAGCAAATTTTTATCATCAACCTATTAATATGTATGTCTTATATTTGTCTTTGATGATGATTTATGTCCAAAAAATTAATTAGGATGTCGTAATTTTTTTTTTTTGCCTCTAATATTTTTACATAATTAAAATAAATAACAAATACGCAAGTTTAACAAAATAGTTTTTCCTCATTTCAATACACATTAGCAGAATATTTAGACAAAAATCTTCATCGGAGACAAGATGTGAAAACTAAACGAAACTTAATGATAAAAATACGATGAAAAAAATTAGAGACATAAGTGTCTAAATATTAAATGTTGGGGGGACCTTTATTGCAATTAAAACGTGATGTGAATAATAAAAAGTGTAGTGTGAATATAATTACCCTTAATTTTATTAGGCCAATAGGTCCAATTATCTTACATTAAATTGATATTGGATCAATGGATCCAATTGCCATCTATTAAATTGATATTAGGTCAAAGCTAAATTGCATATTAAAAAACAAAAAAATTAAAAAACTAAAAAAAAAAAAAAAAAATCCCAAAAGTTGAGCCCTGGGACCCCCCTTGGCTCCGTGCCTATTGGGAACCATCTCCCACCATTGTATTTGACAAAAAATTTGATAAATAATCACGACCCTTAATTTCAACCAATTTAACGATCTAGATGTATTAAAACATTTATTGAGATGTGTTTATATGTGAATATAAGGATTTTAAAGGTGCTAATACATCTAGACCATTAGAGTGGTTGAAATTAAGAGCCGTGATTATTTGTCAAATTTCTTTGTCAAATACATTGGTATAAGAAACGGTCCCCTACATCTTTAATGTGGAATATTTATAGGCAACAATGAATGGCTGTCAACTTTGATTTTAATGTATTTCTTAATATTTATAAATTCTTGTAGATTTCATGGATCTTAATAAAAATCGACAGATTTCATAAAATTTCAATAAATTTCTGTTCTCATGGATTTCATTGATTTTAATGGATTTGTGGTATTTTTATTAAAAATTATATTTATATCTCCTCAATTGTTAAAAGTAACTTATCAATTGTAACTTTTGAAAATACTTTAATTCCATTTCAAGTCTATATTTTTTTTAAAAATCAAATTATGTTTTGACGAGAAACTTACTCTAAAATTAGTGTTGGAAAGCTAACTCTCCATAAAAGTGAACAATTTTTCTTTTTAAAAACTAGACTAATAGCCAAAAAAAAAAAAATTAATCAATTAATTAATTCATGATATATTGATACATATAATTTACCTTTCAAATATTACAAATAAGTAATGAGACGTGTATTATTTTAACAGAATTCTAAATTATAAAATATTTGCGATTTTTTTTTTTACTTTAACCACTCATTGTACACAAACGGAATATGAATTTTTAAAACAATACTAAGAAAACGACAAAACGTCTTATTAGATCACTAAAAAAAGAAAAATTCTGAAATTGTGATTAGAAAATAAAATCAATAACATTATCATATATTAAAAGAAACTCATAATTTTTCATTTAAAATAAAAAATTCTTAAAGTTGGAAATATAGGCAGAGTTTGGAGAAAAATTGAATACGGACGTGAAAATTATAAATTGGTACAAAAGAGTTTCCAGCAAAATTTTATGTTAAAGGTGAGAAGTTTGAGAGAGAGAGAGAGAAAGAGAAGTCAATTGATACAAAAGAGTTTCAATAAAATTGTTTTTGAAATGTGAGAGGTTTGAGAGAGAGAGATGCGAATTGAAAATTTGAGATTTGAGGTTAGAATTGTTAAATTTTTTAGTAGTAATAATTATAGTTCTAAATCTATCAAAATATGTTAAAATCCATCAATTAATGAACTCTTCAGAAATCCACTAATTATTGTGGACACCTAGATTTCTAAAGAATCTATTTAAATTTTAGTTGATGACACGTAAATTTTAATGAAATTTATTCAATTCTGAGTTGGGGACACCTCTTAATTATTTTATACTAATTTTTATAAACTTCTCTATACAAATATGCCTTCTTCTTTTTTAACACTTATATATTAACAAAATTTATGAAATTTAGGGTGTGTTTGATTTTGATTAAAATCAATTTTTTTGTAAAACTTGATAAAAGTTAATGAAATGTGTGGTTGAAAAGTTGTAAAAAGTTGTGGGTCCATGAAATGTGTGGTTAAAATTAATTGTTGACTTTAACTTCAGCTTTTATCAAAATTTTAATTGAAATCAAACCGGGCCTTAAGATATGTTTGAGATTTTTGGAGTAGCGGTTATGAGAGTGTTTTTATAGTAATGATTTTGAGCATTTATGAAGGGTTTAATAGCGGTTGTAGACATTAAAAATTGAATTAAATAAATAAATGAGCTTGGCCTCTTTAAAACAGTAGTCCACTTAAATTTATTAAGTTTGTGTTAAAAACAAGCCCACGTAGAAATCCGTCCTGTTTTTCAAATTTTAAAATTATATTTGATTTTTTTAAAATATAATAAGGTGGGTGGTTATAAATTAAGGTGTCTTGTTATGAGATTTCTCAATAAATATGATACTAAATCCAAGAGAAACGACAAGTTAAAAAACTCCGAGAGAAGAAAATTTACAAGTCCAGAAGCAAGTTCAAGAGGAAATTCACAACCCGGAAGAAAATCTAAATTTCGAGAAATCTCAAGAAGATCAAAATCTTCTTTGAATTGAAGCAAGTCCAAACCAAGTCTCAGAAAATCAAAATCTTCTTCATAAATCAAATTCAAGCCAAGTCCAAGCATTGAAAGTTCAAGCAAATCAAATTTCCAACAAGTCTCGAAATCCAGGATTCAAGTCACGTGACCCCTCGTCTTCAACATTCAGATTGTTAATCAGAGGATTCTGCATCTACGCAGCCACAAGAAGATCATTAACTTTTTATTCATTAACTTTTTATTCTACAAAAATCCAATTCGTAGCAATTTCTGTATTTTTAATACACGAAAATTGTCGTACAAATTTCTTGGCATGCCCAGTGGGACCTTTCTGTCCTCTCATCTTCTGATTCCGTGTAATATTCAAGTCAACCACTACATCAACTATGGCAGGCGAGAAAGCAAAGAAAATCGCGACTCCATTCGAGGAGATACTTGCTGAACATTTCCATGCAACCAGAGCCCATACGAAGACTGGGAAGACTCAGTTAGTTTCACCAGTGATAAAGTTTTCTAACAAGGGCAATGTCAAAATTTTCAACTCCAATAAGTCCAGTTCCTATTATGCAGAAAAATGCAAGAACCTAGCAAAAAGTTCTCATTCTGGTTTTGGTTCCAGTAATGGATCTGTGTCCAGATCGACACATGTCACTTCTTCGCAAAAAATGGGGTGATTATACCACCCCTGAAGAATCTCACGAGCCAATGATGGTCACAAAAACGATACGACTGATGATCGAATTCACCAAATGACATTAAATATTGAAAAGTTGACAAAATCCCTGAAAGACTAAGACACACAGATTACCACCCTCATGCACCAACTCAAACTGCAAAGTCCATTGAAAGAAGATAGTCCAAAAATTGCAAGCTCTTTCAGAACAAAGGATCCAGAAATCTAAGAGCACCAACACAAGAAATATATGCATGACCAGACGATGGTGCAAAATGTGTTGTGTGATACCACTCAACTCTCTGTTGGCTCTCTGTTTGTCCAACAACTCCAACATATGATTGCTGACAAAATCCATGCCCAATATGGTGGTTTGCCACAAGCTTCACTGATTTATGCTAAAACCTACATCCATCGGATTGAAGAAATGAGGATGCCACTTGGTTACCAACCCCAAAGTTCAAATGTTTTGATAGAAAGGGAAATCCAAAGCAACATGTTGCTCATTTTATTGAAACATGTAACTACACTGGCACCTACAATGACACTATGTCAAAGCAGTTTGTATGCTCTCTCAGGGGTGTAGCGTCTAAATGGTATACGGGCTTACTGGCACGATCAATTGATAGTCTTGAACGGTAGTTCCTAACCTACTTTTATAGCACCAGACAGACAGTCAGCCTTTTGGAACTTTCCAGAACAAAGCAGAGCAGTGATGAGCTGGTTGTAGAGTATATCGAAAGATGGAGAAACCTTATTGTTATTTGCAAAGAACGCATAAGCGAAGGATCCTCTATTGACATGCGTGTCCAAGGTATGCATTGATGACTACTTTATAATCTACAGAGAAATATGCCTCACACTTTTGAAGAGTTGGCCACTCGTGCTTATGATCTAAAAATCCAGATTGTAAGATATGGAAGTTACTTATCGAGTGATTCACGTCAATTGTTAATAAATAAATAGAAAAATAATCATGAAATCAGGTTGTGACAGAGGCTGCCTTGTTGATAATAATCTTGATGAATAGTTGACTTTGATGTTAAGAGACACATCTTACATCGATTAAGCGAAAGTTATAACTATCTTATAAAGGTTGAGTTACCATTCTCAACAAGGTTGACATTTTAACGTGGAAGACAATGTCTCTATATGGTACTACAGTCCATAATGCTCGAATTAGTCATTCGATTCGTGAACCACCATCTTGTAGGAGTGAATTAAGGGATAAATTCCACATCCATTAAATACTAGAATTGTAGGCAATTTTCACAAATACGCTAAAAAAAACTATTTCTTAAAATATTGTTTAGTGCTTGTTATTACAAAAAAAAAAAATTGTGTTACATTTGTAACACACCATGTTACACTTTTTTGTAATAGATATTAGACTATTTTGTAACATGTGTAACAAAATGTGTTACGTCACCGCCGCCACCACCACCACTACCACAATTGACACCTATCACTGCCAAAAAATCTTTGCCAACACCACGACTGCTTGTTTTCACCTTGCCATTGCCGTTGAAACCACCACCATCACCACAACTTTTTACCCAAACCCCCCCACCCCACCCCACCCCACCCCACCCCCAAACTACCATAAAAATGGATAAATCAACTTAGAAATATAAATAGAAAAAATGAAAACCAAGAATAGAAGCAAACATGACTCAAACCTACCAAGTAAGATCCATTTGGATAAATTGTGAAGTCAGTGCGATTTGAACGCGATTGGTAGTGGTGGAGTGGCTGAAGGCATTGGTGGGGAGAGGAAATGGTGACGTACTAGTGGTTGTGAATTGTTGGTGGTAGGCAGTGACAGAAGTTGATAGTTGTGGTGGAGGTGGTGGTTAGTGGTGGCAAAAGTCGGTGGTGGTAGTTGTGGGTAGTATTTTTAGAGTTTGGGGTGGGAATCTAATTTGGGAAATAGCTTCAAGGTTTGGAAATAAGTAGCTGAAAATTTTATGTAGGATTTTTGATATTTAAAACAACGAAAAAAATTGTGTGAATTTCTAGATAAAAATCAACTGTGTTATGGTTTACTTAAAGTTATAACTAACATATAATGATTTGGGCTAATCCTCTTAACAAGGTTGACCTTTTAAGGTGGAACTCAAAGTCTCTATATTTGATATCCAACTGATTTGCAAAAGCACGAGGCAAACAAAAATGTACACCAATGTCATGTTTATCTGAGCTTTCATCTCCACTATCCATGTCACCCGTAGTCATCTAGACCTAGTCACTACGAGTCCCAGGTGCCTCCTAAAGTAAAATAAAAATTATGCATATATTCTAGTATTTATAACTCCAATCTAGCATTTTTAGCTACATCAAGGAAAAGTATCATGCAAGAGGCTAATTACTTTCCTCGTGCAAATTTGTTGATGCAGTGTCTAATGGTTTGCATAGCCATGCCAACAACCAATATTACGACTCATCAATATTCTCTTCTGTAATGCTTTGAGTTCTAAGAACTCAAAAAGTCACTTAGATTCATTTCTCTCATTGCATTTCAAACGTTGCGTGCACGTTTGAAATGCACAATTTAAAATTTTATATAAAAAGAAGAAACAGAAACGAAACAAAAACTAGGATGGATACGGAATTGAAAGGCCCCTCGAACATTGATAAATGTAAATGTATGAACAAAGATTGGTTTTCAAAACTAATAGTATCGAAAAAGAAAAACCACTCAAATAGAGATTTCATAATGGAACAACGAAGCATTTCAAAATGTACCGTAAACATGTCATCTAACATCGCAAGTGCTAAAAACATTGTATTTTACACAAATTTCCAACATAAACTTAACATAAGACTTTTATAAATAAAAGAACTCTTAAACTTGATACAAGACTTCGGGCAAATTGCTAAAGTGGACAATAGAACTCAGCCAGTTTTTCATTTAGTTCCAATTGAGGCCTTCCATCAAAGGTCAGGCCGTCATAGATTTTATGACGAAATTTGCCTAGGGACTGTAATGCTAATGGATGTTGGGGACCTTGAATCGGAAAAATCATTGCAATGGAAATTGTTTATTGATGTCTCTTCTGGAGAAACAAGATTAGGGGAGGAATAATTTTGATATGTCCAGAGGGGTACCATCTCAATTGCTCCTCAAGATTTGGAGTTCTTGTAGTTGACTCACCACAATTTTTGAGTCCACTATTTTATAATCTAGGAAGCGGCCCAAAATGAATTTTCTTAGCCCCAATATCCTCATTTTTATATTTTTGGTCTAGACATTCTCACAATTCCTTCGTCGTTTTCATCGTACTTAACATGTTGTATAGTGAAACTGCCAAAATGTCCATGACATAATTCCAGCACAAGAAATTAGAATGTTACCAAGCTTCAACCATTCTGAAAACTTGTATATCTTCGTTGCCCTCTTTGAGTTTCAAAGCATCCTTAGTCAAGAATCTCGCAAGATTTAAGGTGGTAAGATAAAATATCTCATACTGCCACCGTTTGAAATTAAATCCATTGGATTTCTTTGATTTTTCTCCAAAACAGTCATAGGCGGGCCAGTTGTATAAGCTACAGTTAGGTTCACAGAAGGACTTGACACAGTAGCCACAACTCTAGTGATAACATCAGTTGCCATTTCTGAAATACCAAACAAAGTACTAAAATTTTCACAAAAAATAGTAGTCAAAATACAACATGTTCGATTTTCTCAATTTGTTTTACAATTGTTACAAAAATACATAGAAATAATACAATATACTCAGTAATTAAATAGAAAACAGAATAGGAAAAACATATTTAAGCAAACCGAGGCTTGTTTGAGCAAAGTGTCTTGTAAACATATTCGACCCTCACCATAGGTGATTGAGGATAACTGAGCGCCAGTCTCCCAAGATACAATGATCAAACCAGTAGAAAGCTTAGCACAAAGCTTCTACTTTGATGACTGAGTTTTTTTCCTGAATAGAACACCAAGTATTGGAGAACAAGGAAAATATAGACTGCAGTACAAACTAGAATTTTCTAGATTGAAGAAAAAGAAAGCAGAGTGAATTTCATGTGTAACTATGGAAAAGTCAGACATGTGATATGAGCTCCTAGATGCCCTTTCAACTCCCCCATAAACAAGATAGTTTCTGGTGTTACAGAATTAACAACTCAATTAACCCATTAATAATAGCCTTCTGGAGTTTTTATAGAAGTTGGAAATGTTTGCAATTAATTCAAAAAATTAAATTGGAAAAGATAATGGTAAAACATGGACCCGACTAAGGGGCCAAATTTGGTTCGACATTTGCGTACACATGTCGCGCTCACACGTGAGTTCAATGGTCTGAGGAGTCAATCGATTTGTGATTTGCACTCCCTATGTACGCGCGCAAAAGAAAGCCTCTATACTAGATTGGATTACACTTTTGAAAAGTTTGGCCATATAAATGTTAGTCAAAGTTTTGTCAATTTTTCAATGTGGAATAAGCCACTTGCTTTTTCCTCTAAAGAATTTTTAAACTTCACTTTGAGCTTCAATATCCCATTCACCATAGCATTATTTTGGGCAAGTAAATATAGGATTTCGATGTTCACGTAGAGGAGAATACAAATCTACTTTAACTTCTACAAAGAAGAAATGGGTTCCACACAAAATTATGCCCAAACATAACATAAAACTCTAAATTTTCCACCAGTGGCTACAACTCACTATGTAATATCATCTTCGGTTCAAGCTAGTATAACATTTAAGAACGACTAGGAGAGCACTCCAGAGCATGAAGAAACAAACTTAGATGTGTTAGCGATAAAATTTAAGTTATTAAAGGAATTAAAGAAAATAGTTCAAAAATTCACACGTGTGGAAGAATATTGGCGACAACTAAGGTCCAATGCTTCCCACTCGAGCACCTGGCATGAAATATATTCCCACTGCTCAATTCAATTTTGTTGCCTCAGTCTTTGAAGCTCATAACGTCTTGTAATAGAGCAAAAACTCTTGCACAAAGATGAAATGTCGCATTATTTAGTTCTTGATTACCGAATGAGACAACTAATATAGCTATCACAGTCAATAACAGAAATCAACGAATTCGAGTCACAATTATCCCCGATACGTGTTCGAATGGAAAAATTTCGACTTTACAAGTCATGTTTTTGGTATGGATCTTATCTGTAATCGAATACATCAATTCAATTTGTTGACAAAATCGTGGTTATCTAGAATGAGTGTGGATGCACCTAGGCCTTTGATTGAGTTTGTGATGCCTTAGAGAGATCACAATACTAGGTCGTCGCTACGATTCACTATGCAATATCATCGTTGGTTTAGGCTTCTATGATTTCAAAAAGGAACTAGGGTAATACTCTAGAGCATGAAGAAATAAACGTAGACGTGTTATGGATACAATTTTAAGTAATTAAATGAATCAGAGAAAATAATTCAAAGTTTTACACATGTGAGGAAGAATATAAATGGGAAATAGAGACTTTCAGCATAAATACATAACATCTCCTCTACAAAAAGTGTTTTCCTCGCACGTGTTAGAAGCTCCAATTTTGTGTTTTCACATTATTCACGTGCACCTATATTTTTTTATTGATTAATTTTATTTAATATTTTTACTATTTCGAAATTTGGATTAGTCAGAATGCACCACGTGTAGGTGGTTTTCTAGACCATGTTCGTTTCAAACACGTCTTACATGTCCTTTTTACTCAATTGAGACAAAACACGTCCTTTTTAGACTTGTCCTTTCCAACAGTTTTGTCTTTCCATATATATACAATTTCCACCAATTATAAATAGGCCCCATTTGTCTATGCAGAATTTCATTCAATTCTCATCCACTTGCATATTACTCCCTACAATTTCTGCACTTAGCATATTAGTCCAAATAAATTGTCCTTATAGAGAGTTCAAACATTATACAATTCATTGGTCATCACACGTTGGAAAACATGTACTAGCAATGCGGGGCAATTTCATCTTGAGGAAAAAAAAATCAAACTACTCTTGCCTTGATCAAAATTCATTTTATATATTTTTTAACATTTGTAAGTTTGTATTATGTCCCATTAAATTTTTGTTGCAAGATATTAGCAAGTAATTAATTTATTAAACATAATATTATTTAGGAACTAATTTATACGACAGGGATGAATAACGCTTTATGATTCTTAACACTTTTTGAAGCCTAGCTCTATTATTTAGTTATGAAATGGGCAATATTTTCCAACAATGTGTAACGAGGAATATTGTTCATTTTCACTTAGTTGGATCACTAATTAGATGGAAATCCCTTGACTTAATAAAGAAAGAAAGAGAGACGGGCTAAGATTCGACTAGAAGTAACATGATTTGGTATTGCACCATTTTCAACTCTTATACGATTTGGTCATATTATTATTTAGAGTAATGTGGTAATGTCAAATTGTATGTACTCGTAGGGTTTTGCTAAATTTAGTTTTTGGCAGATTTTGATTAAAGTTAATAAAAATTGTGTGTCCCATAAATTTTGTAATTAAATTAATTGTGGACTTTTACCTCAACTTTTTAACAACTTCTAAGTGTTACCATACAAAAGAATTTGAAATGAAGAACTATACAGCATACAGGTTACGGCTGGAGGGCCAAGCACGTGCTATTACTGGAAAAGTAAATGAATTATTTATCTCCTCATCTACTAGTCAAATGAGGCAGACCATAACTCTTACTTGGCTATGACTTTAGGTGTAGTGGTAGTCCCAAGATTGACTTGTGTGGAAAACTGGTTGTACTTGACTTGACTCCACCAAGTCGTGTTGTGATGGATAGAAATAAGGCCAAATAGCATGGGTAGACATTCTCGTGCTTGTCATTCTTCACATCGAGTCTTTCGGGTGATTCAATGCACGCCACTTATCTGCCCACAAAGAGACGGGCCGGTCAAGGTCATCGATAGAAGCCAAATAGTTTTTTAATTTTCTAAAGGAACAAAATAAATGTAAAAGAGGGTTTGTTGCTAACTTGTAGCAATTTAATTGAAATTATAAGTGAGAATCAACATTTACATATGATAAAAGCATATCCCATTTCCTCCTCTTTTCAACAGAATATAAAGGTAAGACAAAATTGTTAATTCGTTCCAATCTCATTTAATATCTAACTGGATTGGAGAAATTAAGGCATGCAGAAATCTACGATAATGTCCATGATGTCTATTCGGTGTAGGATGGCAAATAACATAAGAGCTCAACATAAAAGAAACGGAGTCAGTTATGCCATCCACGACATTTCATGCATACATATACACTATTTTGCTTATTGGGCACGTGATTTGTTAATCCCACTTTTTGTAACAATTGAGGTAGGAATTTACTAAAATTATCAATGGTTAGCATGAGTTCGAAGATGACGGTATGGATGATGGTACTCTAGGCGATGACCATTAATCTTGGGACTCATCAAAATGTAAAAATTGTTGACTTTTATCTCAACCTTTTAACATTTTTTATATTTTACCAAACAAAGGCATTTGAAGTGAAGTACTATACTGGTTACAGTTGGAGGGTCAAGAGCTTGCTATTTACTGGAAAAGTGAATGAATTACTTTTGTCCTCATCTATTAGTCAAATGAGGCAGACCATGACTCTTACTTGGTTATGATTTGAGGTGTAGTGTAGGCCCAAGATTGACTTGTTTGGAAAACTGGTTGTGCTTGACTTGACTCTTCCAAGTCGTGTTGTGACTTTTGGGTGATTCAATGTACACCACTTATGGTCCGCAAAGAGACGTGCCAGTCCAGGTCATGGATAGAAGTCAAATAGTTCTTTTATTTTCTAAAAGAACAAAGTAAATGAAAAAAGAGCATTTGCTGCAAACTTGTAGCAGTTTAATTGAAATTATGTGTGAGAATCAACATTTACATATGATAAAAGCATTAGACCTTAAACCTTAATGCATAAACTTCATTAAGACACCTGCTCAAGAAGTATCTACAAGCATATCCAATTTCCTCCTATTTTCAACAGAATAGAAAGGTAAGACAAAATTGTTCATTCGTTCCAATCGCTTTTAATATCTAATAAGATTGAAGAAATTAAGGCAGACAAATATGTATGATAATGTCCATGATATTCATTCGGTAAATAACGTAATAGCTCAACATAAAAGAAATGAAGTCAGTTATGCTATCCACGATATTTCATGCATCTTAGTTCACACATACACTATATTGCTCACTGAGCACGTGATTTGTTAATCCCACTTTTATAACATTTGAGGTAGAAATTACTTAAAGTATTAATGGTTAGAGCGAGTTCTTAGATGACGGTATGTAGTGCCGGTCCTGTGATTTTCAACGCATGAGGCGAACTTCATAAATTGGGCCCCCTTATGAGTCCCAAATTATATTATACTTTAACATTCTATAAGATTTTTACGAAACAAATGTTAACTTAAAACTCAACAATAAAACGACAAACAAAATATATTATACAAAATATTTATATTATAGTAAAGTAACAGTATCAAAAGTGTTCTAAATGATCACTTAAATACTACCCGTCTTGCAGTTTTAGAAGCAAAATATTAATCAAATTTGAATAATCTAGTTGTTTAACTATTTCTTTCTCAATTGATAACATAGTCACTCCTTTCTTGTGACATAGTTGAACGGAGATACGTCTTGATCAACTTCAACTTAGAGAAACTTATTTCTGCAGATGCAACTGTAACCGGTATGGTCAGCAAAATTTTATAAGCAATATAAGCATTTGGGAAACAACCATTCAATGTCTTCAAATGTTGTAGCACTTCAATTGCTCTCTTGGTTTCACTTGGTAAATAACACCTCAAGACTATCAGCTCAGAACATAAATCATCTCCATTAATGTCTAAACGGCCATTATGTTCCAGATACTTCTCAAGATTCATACAAGATTTCAACAAACTCGCAATACTTACACTTTTTAACCTCTCCAAATTAAACAAAAATCCAAAGGTCTCTTCATATTGTTTAAATTGTTCAAATCGAGTTTGGAGTGAAGATCAAGCTTGATCAATTATAAAGAGGAAGTAATCAATTCCAAAAGATTCTTCAGCTGATTGCTTTACCTCATCATTGCCACTTTCATCAAACTGCCTCTTCCTTTGAATAGTACGTTTTTTCCAAAATAGAGTTTCAATTTCCATTTCACCTGTCATTTTTTTGCTTCATCCATGGCAATAGAAAATCCAGTTTCTCTATAATCATCAAGAAAGGAAAAAAATCCTTTTAAGAGGTTGATAGCACCATCAATATCCATGTTTTCGGCTTGAAGAAATTTACTTACAATATTAACTGCATGCATTAACCTTTACCATATTACCATGCCAAGCAAGAATTCAAAATTTTCAAGTTCATATGTTGCTAAGGACTCAGCTTCACTTTTTATTTTAGGATCTTCACTAATATATGCCAATTCCAGTAAAGCATCTCTTATTTGTGCAGTTTGCTCTTTTATTGATCGGACACTTTCAACATGACTTTCCCAACGTGTTTGTGACAATGGCCTCACCGTCAGACCTTCCACCTTATCTTTGAAAATTTTCCATCTCTTTGGAGAAGAAGAGAATAATATGTAGATGCGTTGTATTACTCTGAAGAAGGATATAGCTTTAGGACAACAATTCACCATATCACATAATGTCAGATTAAGACTATGACAGCCACATGGAGTATAGAAAGCTCTTGGATTAATTTCAATTACTCTTTTTTGCACACCTTTGTGCCTTCCACTCATATTAGATCCATTGTCATATCCTTGCCCTCTAATATCATCAATATCAAGCTCAAGATTGGTTAAAACATTTTTAAGCTCAGTTAAAAGTCCAAGTCCTGTTGTATCATCTACCTTAAAAAATGCAAGCCAATACTCTTGTATCGTTGGTGAGTTTGCTGAATCATCCACACATCGTATTACTAGAGACATTTGCTCCTCGTGACTTGCATCTGGAGTACAATCAAGTATGACTGAGAAATATTTTGCATGTTTAACTTTCTTGATAATTGAACTTCGCACCTCACCTGCCAACATTTGAATCAGTTCATTTTGCATTTTTTTTTACCGAGAGATGTATAATGAATCTCACGCGCTTTAGCACGCCGAATGTGCTTTTGCATTACTGGATCAAACTCAGCAACCATTTCTATCATTTGCAAAAAGAGACCATTGTTCTCAGCATAAAGGTGCTCATCATCTCCTCGTAGTGCCAATGTATTTTTGGCAAGTCTTTTCAAAATAGCGATGATCCGCGTTAACACTTGTCTCCAATGTTCTCTTTATTCATTGATCACCAATTGCACACTTTTCTCAATGGTATTTTTTGTTCAAAGCCTACTTTCCAATTCAATCCAACTAGTCATGCAACGCATATACTCCTCATTTCCATCATGACTTTTAAGACATCGATGCAGATTATGCCAATCTTTGTATCCATCGTCACCCAATTACCCAATTTGATTAATCGTTTTTGGCATTTTAAATAACCTGCAACAAAAGCAAAAGATCATGTCCAAAGAAACTGAATATACTAGCCATCTTCTATCAATTGTCTGCCCATTTGGTAGTAACCGCTTATAGTGTGATCAATAGAAATGTCTATTTGTACCATAATGTAACTGTTGTTAATTAAGAATTATTAGAGGAACAAAACAATCATTTATATTTGTACCTAATTATCAAATCACAGATGGGGATGAAATATATATACGGTCAGAAAAAATATTACAAATATATTGATAAGTGTTTTAAAAATAATGATATTTTATTAATTAGTTTTATATGAAAATGTTAATTTCTGTCAGTGGTTTTCACGCTATTCTGTACCAATTGATGGTAGGAAATATTTCAATGTGTTTTCCCAAATTAATTATGCGATATGTTTGAAATATAAACTTTATTAAATATTTTAGAAGACCAAGATATTTTAAATTACAAAAAATATTATTTAAGTCATTTGTTAATAAATAAATAGGAAAATGATCATGAAAATTGGGTTGTGACAGAGGCTACCTTAGCATTAAATGTTGATAATAATCTTGATGAATAGTTTACTTTGATGTTAAGGGACAAATCTCATATTTATTAAATATGAAAGTTATAATCAACATATAAGGGGTTTGTTATACCTCTTAACAAGGTTGGCTTTTTAATATGGAAGACAAATTTTCTGTATGGTATCAGAGCACATAATACTCAAATTATCCATTCGATCTGTGAACCATTATCTTGTGGGGGAGAATATTAAGGAATAAATTTCACATCAATTCAATACGACAATTATAGACAATTTTTACAAATGCACTAAAAGAACAAACTATTTCTAAAATACTATTTAATGGTTTTTATTACAAAAATATTGTGTTACATTTGTAACACACCATGTTAAACTTTTTTGTAACACGTGTAATAAATTGTGTTATGTCGTTGCCGCCACTAACACTACCATTGATGTCTATCACCACCGGAAACTACCTTCACCGACACCACGATTGCATATTTCCACCATCACCACTCCCATTGCCGCTGAAACCACCACCACACTACCATTTACCTAAAAACCACTACAAAAATCACAAGAAATGGATAAATCAACTCAAAAATATAAATAGAAAAAGAAAAATCACGAATAGAAGCAAACATGACTCAAACCCACCAAGAAAGATCCATTTGGATCAATTGTAAAGTCACTTGTCACCAATCGAGCTATTTAGACGTGATTGGTGGTAGTGGAGTGGCTAAAGGTGGTGGTGGTGGTGGTAAGAGGAAAAGGCATCGGCGAAGGTGACTGCGAGTGGTTGTGAATTGTTACATTGGTGGTGGTCATTGATGGCAGAAGTCGATAGTGGTGGTGTTGGTAAGCGGTGGCGGAAGTTGATAGCAGTGGTGGGTAGTATTTTTAGAGTTTGGGGTGGGATTCTGATTTGGGTAGGTGTTTTAAGGCTTGGAAATAAGTAGTTGAAAATTTTATGCAATATTTTTGGAATTTAAAACAATGAACAATAATTGTGTAATTTCAAGATAAAAATCAATTGTGTTGTATGGTTTCTTCAAAGTTATAAGTAACACATAAGAACCCAGTCTAATATTTTTAAAAAGGTTGACCTTTTAAGGTGGAATTCAAAATCTCTATATTTGATATCCAACTGAGCTGGGAAAGCACGAGGCACAAAAATGTTCAACAATGTCATGTTTATCCGAGCTTTCCTCTCTACTATCTCTGTCACCCGCACTCATCCGGACTTGGTCATTACGGGCCCTATGAGGAAGCATCCAATCTCCTTAAGTAAAATAAAAAATATGCATATATTCTAGTATTTATACCTCCAATCCAGCATTGTTAGCTACTGCAAGAATGAATATCATGCAGGGGGCTAATTAATTTCCTCATGCAATTTTGTTGGTGTAGTGTCTAATGGCTTGCTTAGCCATTACAACTACCAATATTACAATTGATCAATGTTCTATTCTGTAATGCCCCGAGTTCTAAGAGCCCGAAACATCACTTATATTCATTTCTTACATTGCATTTCAAACTTGCTCGGAAAAGTAATTTAAACTTCGGTTGAGCCATGGGGTAACTCTTTCCAAATAATAATAATAATAATAATAATTAAAAGTGACTACGCATGTCTTACATAGCATGAATGTTAATTTTGAAAATTTACAATGTTACATGAAAAGACGAAAGGGAAACGGAACAAGAAAATGGGATTGAATTGGCAGGTCCCCACCATGAGACCACGCTCGCGAAGAAGGGGCAGATACTCTTTACCTACCTTGCACGGCCGCGAGACACTATCTTGCTTTCATCTGCCCCGTGACTCAATATTTTCGTCCCTATTTTGAATTTTAACCAAAAATATCCTAATACATAAAGCAACCACATTTTCACATAAATGTATACACTAACCTCGAACATTAATAAACATAAATATAAGAAAGAAGACCGGTTTTCAAAATTAACGGTATCGAAAAATGAAAACCACTCAAATAGAGATTTCATAACGAGACAATAAGCATTTTAGAATGTACCTTAAACATGTAATCTAAAATCCGTAAGTGCTTAAAATATAATCTTTTACAAAATTTTCCAACATAAACTTAACATAAAATTTGACGAAAACAATTGCCTAAGAAACCTTTAAAACAATCCATCACATTAAGGACTTAGACTCTCTCCTCCTCATGACTCCACAGCTTCAATCAATATGTTGCCATCCACCGATTAAGTCCATAGCATATCATTTCATTGCTTTATGAAAACAGTTCATTTACATAAAATCAATCAATTCACGATAGGTAAAACAACTGCACATTGGTTAATGCACCACATCTTTTCGTACATAACAAAACATTCCTACTTATATGTCATATTAATTTCCTAGAATCCATAAAAATTGTAAAATTGAGAAACCTTGAAATTTGAAATATGATGATATTCTTGGATCAAACGATAAAAAATATCTAAAAATGACATAAATACCTCTGCTTACTTATCTAAAAATATTCCATTTCTTATTCATTTGAAGGTGCGATTACTAGATGTAAAGTACTCACAATTCACATATTATACGTCTTGAGCTATTTTCTATATCCACTTTATCTTATACTAAAATGTCAATCACTGACTTGATCGTTAGAGTGCTTACGATCGTTGCACCATCCTGTGACATCGGCCTTCCAAGTGTACAAGTTAGCAGTATGTGGGCACTGACATGACTTATTCATGTTGGCATGAAGTGTAGCCAGATATTTTGGTCAAGACTTCTTGAAAAAAACAATCCTTCAAATTTACCTTGTGGTTTGGTAAAAAATGTCGAATACTTGACTTTGAATTCTGCTTCCCTTTCGAAGTAACCCATTCTACTCTGTGATTATGCTATTGAACTTTAATCAACGGAATTTATGGATATTGAACAAAAAAAAACCAGTGGTAATCAGTCTGAAACAAATATTGAAAAGAATTAAAAATTATTCCATCAGAATTTGAAATCAATGAACAATGTACTTACATCATAATACTAGTTTGAAATTAAAAGTGGTGTAGTCGAAAGTAGTAAGAGCGACGAGATAAAAGCAGAGAGAATGGATGAGGGTTTCCTTCTTCATGTAACAGAAACCCAGAGCTCTAAGAGAGACGGTGAAAATTGAATGAGTGGTGTAAAGCGTAATTCAGGAATTGACTTTGATCACTGCATAAAAGTGGTAATAATACGATTTGAACCCTTGATAATATATTAATCCCTTGATAATCACAATAAATTCATTAATTTCTTTTCATCTAGTAAGAGTAAATATAAATGATACACAGTAAAGTGCACTTATTTTTGCCACTAAAATCAAGGATTTGGGGACCAAAGTTTGAAGATGTATAAAGTTGAAAGACCTAAGATGCAAATTTTAGAAGACTTAACTGAAAGATAATTGAAAATTTGGGGACCAAAGTAAAGATGTAAAAAGTTGAATGACCTAAGTTACAATTTTTGGGGACCAAAGTGTAAAGATGTAAAAGATTAAGGACCTAAGATGCTATTTTTGGAGGAGTTAACTGAAAGATAATTAAAAATATAGGGACTAAAGTGTATTTATATCAAGTATATGGACTACCATGCAATAAATAAATACCACATCATCATGCCACATCACAATTTTAAGTTAGAAACTTAATGGAGTGACCATTAGTGAAGAATTTCATACTTTAGTGTTCACTACTGAAACTATTGAACTTCAGTGACCATTTTAAAATTTTAAGGTAATTTTAGTGACCATTGGTGAAATTAACCCAGTGTTATCTAGTATATTTCAAAATTTTAGAAAAAAAAAAAATAAGTAGAAGATATAATTTTCACTTTTCTTTTTTGCACTACATTTTGGATTTGGGCTTGAACAGCCCAGAATTGTCCCCAATATCTCCATAAACTATTAATTCAGATGAATGCCGTAATGAGATGAAAGAAGGTTTTAAACTTCCAAGCCGTCAAGTTTTTTACAAATTCAATAACCAAGAAGCAATAAAGTTGCAGCTCATACTTACCCATTTCTGACTAATTAATAGTGTTCTAAAAATTGTAAAGCGTGGCTAGGCGTAGAGGCCGAGTTTCAAGCTTTTCGAACTCAGGGGAAGCCTAGGCGATGGCGAGACAAGGACGGTGCGAGGGCGATGCTTGAGGCGTGGCTAGGCTTCGAGACCGAGCTTCAAGTATAGGCGGAACCTAGGCGCCGTCTATGCGAGCTTTTTAGAACAGTGCTAATTAGTATATATTGCAGCTTAAGTCCTTACTCTCCTAATAAAGTATTAATAAGACCCATAATAAAAGAAACAATACAATTAATAAATAAAAATGCTATACTATTCCATGCTTTAATCCGTGTGTTCCCTACCTGCCTCAAATAGCTTAGATTCAAGCAAGAGATTTATATGTTGTTTTGTGACCATGAGAGTGTGATACACCTTTGCATTTTATGCAATATCAAAGCATATCGATGTAAGGTATCACTGGATTATATATCTTAATTCACTCATTCCATAACATGAGGTTGAGGGAGAAATCTGTTAGAACCGCCCCCATATTTAGACCAAAGGCCCAATAGTTATTAGAATGGGATAGTTCCACCATTAAAAAAACAAATAAAAAAAAATATTAGAAAATATTATTTCACATTTGTTATTCTACTTTTGTAACACTTGTTATAGTTGTTACGTTTGTTACATTGTGTTATATTTGTTATATTAATACAATTGGAATTTAAAATATTAAAAAATAATTGTAAAATTTTAATATAAAATTATGTATGTAATTACAAGGAGAATAAGGTGGGGCCATAAGTTTTGATTGATACACAATTCCACTTTATAAATTGGATGAATAGTCATCCGTGTGTGAGAGAAATTAGGAGACTAGCTTTTTCTACACGATTGGGAAATCAAAGTTGCTAGGTGGATGCATATAAATACTCTCCGATACATAGCTTCAAAATCATCAAAGGTTTTTGTACAAATTATGGTGATGGAGAGTGCTTACACATTTCCTCTTGTGATTTTGTTGGCATGTTGTGTAACGGCATGCATGGCCAATTACATGAATATCAGCACTGATGAATCAGCTCTTCTGGCCTTCAAATCCCGCATGATCAGTACTACAGATCCAGGCAACATCCTGATAAAAAACTGGTCGGCTTCCACCCCCGTTTGTGTCTGGATTGGAGTTACTTGTGGTCTTCGCCACCAAAGAGTGACTACCTTAGACATTTCTAGCATGAATCTTAGTGGAAACATACCGTCCCAATTGGGAAATCTATCGTTTCTTGTGTCTATCAACTTAAGCAAAAACTTCTTTTATGGTAGTCTGCCTCAAGAATTGATTCGACTTCGACGATTACAAATAATTGATTTCAGAGTCAATAGTTTCAGTGGACAAATCCCTTCATGGTTTGGTTTCTTACCTAAGCTACAAGTTTTATATCTTAGAAATAACAGTTTTACTGGTTTTATCCCACCTTCTCTCTCTAACATATCCACTCTCCAGACTCTGGATCTCTCTTTCAATCCTCTACAAGGGAAAATCCCAGAAGAGATTGGAAATCTTCATAACTTGAAAAGATTAATATTACAATATAACAGTCTCACTGGTCTAATACCATTGACGATCTTCAACATATCAATAGTGGAACATCTTGCTTTTACAGGGAATAACTTATCTGGTAATCTCCCTGTTGACATATGTCATGGAATTCCAAGACTCAAAGGGCTTTATCTGTCTTTCAATGAATTGGACGGTGAAATTCCTGCGAATCTATCAGAATGTTCACAACTTCAGCTGATTTCGTTGTCAGGCAACAAATTTAGTGGATCCATTCCAAGTGAAATTGGGAGAATAAGGACGCTTAAGAGTTTATATCTTGGATCAAATGATTTGTCAGGTAGCCGAATCATGATTGATGTTGCGTTAGTACTTTAAATTCTTGTTTAAAGAGATTTTGGTTCACATAATTATTGATGTTGTTATTCAAATCAACATATTGATACTTATAGTCTCTCGTTCTGATTTGACAATTTGACAGGTGCAATTCCACCAGAGTTGGGTAACTTGGAGAACCTCGTGGAGTTACGCATTGGAGAGAATTTTTTTACTGGCTCTATACCAGCCAGTATATTTAACATTTCCTCGTTGCAATGTATTAACATTGCTCGAAATAATCTATCTGGTAATCTTCCAGCTAATATTTGCTCTAATTGTTCCCAACTTGAAAATGTTTATTTGCACGTAAATGAATAAATTGGCCCGCTCCCAACTCGAATAGATGAATTAATTTCAGTTTCGGATAATCAACTTTCAGGCAATCTTGATCTGTTGGATTTGGGCTATAAGCTTCCTAATCTTGAAGAGCTCTATTTGAATGGCAATAATTTCCATGGGAGAATACCAAATTTTATTGCAAATGCTTCTAAACTCACTACGATAAGCCTGTCTGACAACAATTTTACCGGACCAATTCCCAACTTCTTCGGGGATTTGAGATTCCTTGAATATGTATACTTGGATGACAACAATTTTATTAATGAATCTCCAGAGTTGAGCTTCTTCACTTCATTCACAAACTGTAGATATTTAATAAAGTTGGGGTTTAGTGATAATCCCTTGAATGGCATTCTTCCAGTCTCAGTTGGAAATCTTTCTACTTCTCTTCAATATCTTTATGCTTATAATTGTGATCTCTGGGGTAGCATTCCAAAGGAAATTGGCAATCTCAGCAGTTTGATAGTATTAAGTCTGTATGGCAATCAGTTGACAGGATCAATTCCAGCAAGCGTGGGGAATTTGCAAAAGCTTCAAGGATTAGGTCTTGGCCCAAATAAAATAAGTGGATCCATCCCGGGCACTCTTTGTGAAGTTCAAAATTTAAATACATTGATTTTGTCACAAAATCTAATAACAGGTGCTATTCCAGACTGCATAGGGAATATTACTACACTGAGGTATCTATATATAGAAACCAACAGATTGACCTCCAGCATACCTGCAACCCTGTGGCTCCAGAACGATGTTCTGGAGTTGAATCTATCTTCAAATTTTCTGAGTGGCTCTCTACCTGAAGAAATAGGGAATCTGAAGGTTGCAACTCTTATTGATCTATCAATCAATCGATTCTCAGGTAGTATTCCAAGTACAATTGGCCATTTACAGAGCTTGATTAATCTTTCCTTAGCACATAACACACTGCAAGGATCTATTCCAGAGTCAATGGGTAAGCTTCTGAGCATGGAGGGACTCGATCTATCTTACAACAACCTTTCTGGTAATATCCCCAAGTCGTTCGAGGCACTTAGGTATCTCACCTACTTGGATGTTTCTTTCAATGATTTAAGTGGTGAAGTTCCTTCTGGTGGTCCTTTCAAAAACTTTTCAAGTCAATCCTTCATGTCTAATGAAGGATTATGTGGTGATCCAATATATGGTCTCCCACCCTGCCATACAACTGGTCCAAATAGAAGAGAGTTGATGCTTCGAGTTGTATTTTCTTTGTTGGGGATTATAGTGCTAATTACAATTGCCATGGCCTTGGCGTATGCAGTTGGAAGATACAGAAGGAAGAATTTAGTGGAAAATACAACAGACTTTGCACCTGGCACAACATTAAGGGTCTCATATTATGAACTTATGCAAGCAACTCAAGGGTATAGCGAGAGTCATTTACTTGGCTCTGGGAGTTTTGGCTCCGTTTATCGAGGGACTCTTAATGATGGAAGGGATGTGGCTGTAAAGGTGTTCGATTTGCAACATCAAAATGCATTCAAGAGTTTTGATGTAGAATGTGAAGTATTGCGCAATGTTCGCCATCGCAATTTGTGCAAAGTCATTAGTAATTGCTCCAATCAGGATTTCAAGGCCTTGGTGCTTGAGTACATGTCTAATGGAAGCCTTGAGAAGTGGTTGTATTCAGAAGACTGCTCGTTGGACATCTTGCAGAGAATCAATATAATGATAGACGTAGCATATGCATTGGAATATCTGCACTATGGTTACTCTACATATATTGTTCACTGTGATTTAAAACCAACTAATGTATTGCTGGATGAAGATATGGTTGCTCACTTGAGTGATTTTGGAATTGCCAAGTTATTGGGTGAAGGAGAAAGCAATGCACACACTACAACAATGGGAACATTAGGTTACATTGCACCAGGTAAAGATCCTTTCTTTTACTCGAATCTTCTCTCATACACTACATCATGTTTGTACTTGTGTTAAACTAGTCTGGGCAGCTTATGCTATCGTATAATTACAATTCCTGCAATGGGCTTTTGTCATCTACTCAGAAGCATTGTAAGTTTTTATGAAATTGGACTTGGGGTAAAAATATTACAGAGCTTAGTTCATTGTTATCAAAACAAAATCATGTTTTGTATTTTCTAGACAGGAAATAGTACATTACAATATACAACCCTATGTAATACAAATTACATATATTTCTAATACAGTGGAACACAAAACGTAATACAACTAATGAATTTCATAATGTTTGTGTAGAGTATGGATTGGAAGGATCGGTGTCAATTAGATGTGATGTTTATAGCTACGGCATTATGTTAATGGAAGTATTTACAAGAATGAAACCAAGCAGTGAAATTTTTTCTGGGGAGTTAAGCCTGAGGAGCTGGATAAATGATTCTATGCCATATGCAATTACTCGAATTATAGATTCGAACTTGTTGGGGCCTGAAGAAGAAGAAGACTACACAAAAAAGTTGAAATGTTTGTCATCTATAATGGAGCTAGCATTAAATTGCTCCATGGAAAGTGCCAATGAGAGGGTGAACATGAAAGATGTTGTTGTAGCATTGAAGAAGATCAGATTTCAACTCCTTACTTAACAAAAGTTTTAAATTTAACATCATAATGCATTGTGTTCTCTATGTATTGTATGATGATCCGGTGATTGTATGGAGACTATGTATTGTGTCTGTAAAGTAATATAACATCGAATCGATGAAATTTAGTCCGAATTTCTTAGTTTACAAGTTGATTTCTCTAGATTTCTTGAATGCTTTTCAAAAGTTTGTTTTTGCTTCCTCCTCGTCGACTTCTTTTATTATCTATATCTACATCTTCTTTTAGACATTTGAATCTTAAATATTAGCCTTTAAAACTGTTTCCCTCGCCACCAAAGTGCTTCGGATTGTCTGTAAGGTCTGGACAAGATATCTTTGCATCACATCAAGCCTCGAACCTCTTCGCAACTCTCAGGTAAATCCCCGTTGCACATTGCTTCTAATAACCTATAAAACTCTTCTCGTGATAGGTGACCTCAAACATAGATCTCTTATCATTTTTTATTTAACAACTAAATGCTAAAACTTGTGTAATAATCAATCATTTCGAATAATTCGATTCAATTAAGTCAAAATTGATAGAATTTTTGTTAGAAAAGACATGACTGTCTTAAAAAAGACAAGTTTGTGTGCAGACAACTTTTTTTTTTTTTGACTGACATTATGTATTTTACCTTCATATTTTCCACTTTTAATTTCTCTTGATTTATAAGATTTAGCTTAATTTCTCGTTCACTCGAAAATAAATCGAAACAAATTTATATGCCATAACCATGCTCTAACGAGGTTCAACTCATCTCACTCAAAATAGTTACTAGTGTAGTGGTTAGTGGTTAGCATAAAGCCTCAAACACAAAGAGAACGCCAAGAGGACGAGTAAAATAAATCTCTCTCAAGGCAATGTTCAAAATGCACAACTAAAATATCTGAGGGGACAAACCTTCCCACAAATCAACAAATTGTTTTTACATTTGATACATATTAGTATGGTTCTTGAGTCATTGCAATTGAAAAAAGAACGAATCTCAATATATCGTAACCCAACATTTGAACTAACCTATTAAAGTTCAAGCTTTGAGTTACCAACCTTGTACCATTGTAGGTACGACTGTATCATTTGGATAGTCGTTGGAGAAACCAACCTTCCCAGATTTCAGTACTTTTTTTATGCACCTCTTGAACTTCTCATGGCATTTAATATTTGTTAAACCAGAAAATTTAAAAGGAAAAAATAATATATGATTGAGCAATTATAGAAATTCAAACACATCAATTTCCCGGTGAAGATTTACAAGAAAAGGTTATATCACAAAAATACTAAACAAAATATATTACTCAAGATATGTGGAAAGATGCAACATCACCCGATTTTAACCAAACAATGAACTATCCCTATATCCAGATTCAATTATAGAAGTGATTGGACTATCACACTGTAGAAACCCGAAATTTTTTCAACAAAATATGTAATATTTATTGGGATGAAAATAAGAACATATAAGAAAAGGTAGGACGAGTAACAATAGAATATTTGTCGAAAGGGTTGATGTTCATCAAGACAGACATTCAATAAAGAAAATCAAATAGAATGCATATAATAAGATTTCTAAGATTTGTGTCTCTCTTAAACTACTAACTCCCTTTTTATGAAATGTTGTAACCTTCTCTTTTGTAACAACCGAAATTTTTCGCATTTTAATTTCAAGTAAATGAAATTTCTTACTTTCGACGTCGTTCGTACCTTATGATTCATTTTAAAATTTTGGTCACATTAAAAAAAATTTGCAAACAAACCTTATTCTAGGAATTTATTTTGCGTTTTCTTTTTAGGAATTTTTAGTTTTTTGGGACTGAGCTTCTTGCTTTTAGAAGGGATCTTATGTAGGGATGGCAATGGGGCGGGTCCGGGGCGGGTCCGCCCCGCCCCGCCCCGCCCCGCGAACTTTTTGGCCCGCCCCGCCCCGCCCCGCCCCGCGACCCGCGAATTCGTGGGGCGGGGCGGGTCGGCCGTTGGACCCGCCAACCGCCCCGCGAACTATTTTTTTTTTTTTTTTTTTTTGTTAAACTGAAAAATAATTAAAAAAATATATATACAATTTTTTTTAAATATTTATACCAAGCAAAACAAAAAAATTATAAGATTTGGGTTGTGGTATAGTGGTTAATGTTAATAGTTTATAAGTTTTAACCCGGGTTTGATTCTTCTTTAGTTTATTTTTAGTGAAAATCATAATTTTTACTATATTTTATGATTTTTCAAAAAAAAAAAAAAAAAAAAATTTTTTTTTTTAGGGGCGGGTCGCGGGGCGGGGTCGCCCCGAACCCGCCCCGGGGCAGATTTTTCTGCCCCAAACCCGCCCCTATTGCTTCGTGGGGCGGGGCGGGTTCGGGTCGGCGGGTTTTTTTGCCATCCCTAATCTTATGTCTCATGCAATACATTGATTCAGTTTGTTGAAAATCTCGTAGTAATGTAGAATGAGTACAGATGCGCCTATGCATTCTTTTGGGTTTGCACTACCTTGGAGAGATCTCTATACTAGGTAGTGGCTACAACTCATGACTATGTAATATCATCAGAAAATAATTCAAAACTTCACACATGTGGAAGAATATAAATGGTGACAACAAAGGTCCAATGCTTGCCACTCGAGCACCTAGCCGAAAATAAATTCCGATGCTCGATCATTCCATTTTGCTGCCTCAATATGTAGGGCACACAATGTCTTTTAATCGAGCAAAAACCTCTAGCACAAAGACAAAATAATGAATTTTCAGTTTCCGAGCACCAAATGAGATAACTAATAGAGCTATCATCGCCAATAACAGCAATCAACGAATTCGGGTCACAATGAACCCCGATTCGTGTTCAAATGGAAAACATTCGTGTTTACTCATCATTGTTGAATGTTTTTGGACGGGATCTTATGTATGATGCAATACATCAATTCAGTTTGTCGACAAACTCATGGTCACCTAGTATGAGTGTGGATGCATCTATCATTTGATTGGGTTTCTACTACCTTGGATAGATCACAATACTAGGTCGTCGCTACGACTCACTATGTAATATCATCAATGCTTTAGGCTTCTATAATTTGAACTATGATAACACTCCAGAGCATGAAGAAACAATCGTAGATGTGTCATAGATAAAATTTTATGTTACTAAATGAATAAGAGATAATAATTCAAAGTTTCAAACATGCAGGGAAGAATATAAATGGAAAATAGAGACTTTTGACATAAATCCATAACTTCTCCTCCATAAATTTGCATAATACAAAATTTCATTCAATTCTCATCCACTTGCATAATACACCCTACGCATTTTGTAATTAGCATATTAGTCCAAATAAATTATGAAGTTTCATTTTTAGTCCACAAAGAGTGTTCAAAATATTATACATTTCTTTGTTCTCGTAATTTGGAGTGCTAGTATTAAGAAAGTTCGCCATATTTTGGGAGACGTGTACCAGTAAGCACCAATTGGGGGCAATTTCGTCTTGAGGAAAAAAAAGTCAACCTCTTACCTCAATCAAAGTTCATTTTTTTTATTTTTTAACATTTGTAAGTTGGTATTCTGTCCAGTAAAATTGTTGTTTGCAATTTATTGGCACATTATTAATATTACACATAATATTATTTATAACTAATTTATACAACAGGGATGAATAACATTTTGAAGCTGACTCTATTATTTAGTTATGAATGGGCAATATTTTCCAACAATCTGTAACGAAGAATTTTGTTCATTTTCACTTAGTTGGATAATTAATTAGACGGAAATTGCTTTATTTCGCCTATGTCCTCATAAAATAAAGAAAACAAGAGAGGCAGACTAAGATTCGATTAAAAGTAACATGATTCGAAGTTGCACCAAATTCAACTCTTACAGGATTTTGTCATATTATTATTAAGAGTATTGGGGAAAAGTCAAATTGTATGTACTCAAACCCAATGACTAAAGGGGTGTATTCAATTAAGAATTGATAAGACTTTTACGGAGTTTAAAAATTTAGGTGTATTCAATTTAGACTTTTTAAACTTTATAAAAGTCTTGGGGTATTCAATATAGATTTTTCAAGACTTTTAAAAAGTCTTATAAAATCATGTGATATTAAATTCAAACTTTTTAAAATCATACAAAATTTAGGGGTATTCAAAATGTCGATGATTTTTAATGACTTTATAGAGAAATTTTTATGTACTAACTTTAAAGCACAATGTATAAATAAAAAATATTACAATTTCTCTCTTATTCACATATAAGACTTTGAAAAAAAAAATTCTTTCATTCCATTTTTTTTTCTTCATGCAACATTTCAGAGTCAAGATTAATATTTTTCTATTTCTTCAATATGATTTTTTTCCTCTTCAATATATTCTCCTAACCATTTTTTCTCTTTCTTCTTTTTCCTCCTATGAACCCTATAACCATGATTAATTACCATTATTTTTTTATGAAAAATAATATTAATATTTTTATAATTAGTCAATTTTATTGTTTTTGTTCTTTTCAATATTCTTCTAACTATTTTTTCATTTTCCCATTTTTTTTTCTTTCTCCTTCTATAAACCTTTAGAGACCAATTTTTTTTTTCTTCTTCAATATTTGCATAACCAATTTTTTTATCTTTCTGTTTGTTTCATAGTTTTTTCCATTTTTATATTGAAAACAAGATAAATTTATAATTAAATTCTTATATAATTGTTTATTGTAGTTTATTAATGAATTTTTCCAGGTTAAAAATTAATTTTTTACTACTATATTTTTTTATTTTCATTTTCATTCTTGTGTTTTCTATTTATTTTGATGAGCATGGTTGCATTTTTTTTCTTCGTAAATTGGTACTTTTATTATTTATTTATGCAATTGTGGTATAAGTTACCTAAAGATTATTAAATATAAAAAGGGAGATTATGAATTGGATAATTTTTTTTTGTTCGAAAATATTTTTAAAAAGAGTCGTATGCCATAATGTTTTTGAATTTATCCACAAACCATTTGAAAGTTTATAGTTTTACTCAAGAAAAAATAGAGTGAGTTACTAATTTATATCATTAACTTTTGACGTAGTTTACTTGCAGTAATTAAATAAAACATTTCTTTATAAATTTAATAATATTAATATAATTAAATAAATTATTACTAGACTTTTCTTGTGCCACAAATTTATTTTAGCTACGGGATATTAAATTTTTATATTCAAAATTTTTAATTGAAAAAATAAAGTGTACAAAAGTCCATAAAATACCGTGAATGTTTAGGAAAATCTTTCAAAATGAAATCTATAAAAATTCTTAAAAGTCTGTAGGAGTATATTAAAATCTACTAAAATCAATAAAAGTTAATGAAATCTATCAAAGTTAGTCATTTGAAAAATGTCAATCAAAATCTTTAATACATCCCCCTAAGAAAAGAAAACATTTTTACTTTAGTGTTTGTTTGATTTTGCTAAAAATTAGTTTTTAGCAGATTTTGATAAAAAAAAAAATTCCTAGCATAAACATAGCCCAAGTTGGGGAGGTCATGTAACTACCTGAAAATTTTTCGTCTTTTGATTTCCAAGAAATGAAATTTTAACTTTCGGTATCGCTACGAACTTCTTAGTATATTTTAAGATATTTAGTCGCGTTATTTTATTTTATTTTTTTGTTGGTGCTTGCCTTATATGTTGTGTGATGAAAACAAAATATTATTTATCCTCGAGACTAGTTAAATTTTCTTAACCCGAATAATTTGTCTCAAATTAAGCCCAATTAATTGTAAACCAATCGGGTTAAATCTAAAAAATAAAAAAATAAAAAAATAAAAAAAACTAACATAATTTAACATCTTCTCGGCCCTTTGTTTCGGTCAATTAAATTGGCTTAGTGTCGAACTTTTTTCTGTCCATTTATTATCCCATTTTTAGCCCAAACCCGGTCCACTAACTTCAAGAAAAACACCCCCAAACAGTACCTTAATCCATGCCATAAATTCACTCCATTCAGTTCCTAAGACCAAGTGAAAATTGCCCACGTTGTCCCCCATTTTTCAGCCCATTCTCCCCCCCCCCCCCAACTATCAGCACCTTCTAACCCACTTATTATGCAGCCAAAATTCCCTCAATCTCTACATAAAAACGGACCCCCAAGCTGCTACAAACCCAACAGAAAACGTCCCTCTTTCCCCCTTTAATCAGCCCACTTTCTTTCTTTTTCTGTACCAATTATCCACCTCTCCTTAAAGCTGAAAACTGCCCCCACTTGCCCATACTTTGCCTCGCTTTTAAACCACCCATGATGCTGATTTGTTCCCTTCTTTTTCTACCAAAATTCGGCCAGCAGCTTCCCCATTCAGTCTAGATTTCGGCCCCCAAAATCACTCATCAACACCATTTATTTCAAGTCCCAAGTCCCATTTCTAGCAATCAATTTTTCCAGCAAGAAGTCTCCTTCTTTTTCCTCTTTTCTCTCTCATTTTGGATCAAACAGAGTCTCTCCCAAGTTTCCCTTTTCAGTCTCCAAAATTAAAGTCTATCAGTCCCTTTTTTTTCTCTGTTAATCTCAGCAGCAACTGCTGCCCATACACGAATTTTGTCCCAATTTTTCCTCTTCTTTCCTTATACGTTTCAGCCCCTAGCAAAAGGCACCCCATTCTAGATTTCGGTCCCATCATTGTCTTTTTTTTTTTAACTCTCCAAACCCGACTAGCAAGACCTCATTTTCCTCTAGTTTTTGGACAACAAAATTCAGCAACTTAGTGTCATTTTTCCCCTTCTGTTTCTGCCCTGCTACATCATATTTTTAGCCATTTAAAAACATACGGTGTTTGTTAATAAAAAGGCAAAGGCATGGAATTAATTTGAGAAAAAGAAACATTCAATTTTTCATACACATTTTAACTCAACAAGACTTCAGGTTACAAGGTAGTTTCTTATACTACTTAAATTATGTTTCACAAATTTTTACATTGAGAAAATGATATGTAAATTATATGCCATGTTTAATGATGTTGGAGAATCTGGTTTTTATTGGCATACTTAATTATATTTTATTTATTGATGTGAGCCAATTAGGAAACAATCATTATCTAGTAATTGATTATAAATCTTAATGCTATACTTATCCCAATCTATTTACCAGCTTTAGTTATTCTAAAATTCTTGTTCCTTATCAGATAAATAAGTAATTGAGTTAATTGCATATTATGCATTCTAATTGAACTAGGTTTCTAAGTAGATAACATATTGAAATATTATATTTCTATTTATCTACTTAAATGAAAATATATAACTGGATTTATTTTTATATTATTGTGATATATCTCAACTTATCTTTTATAAAGTTTATTTAAATTTAAAGACTTATTTTGCCTTATCTTTGTATGAGATAAATACTAAGTTATTGAGTTTTGATAAACTTCTTGTGCTATAAATAAGACAGGTACAATACTACAGACTTTGAAAGCAAAGACACTCATGCATTTAAGAGGAAATTATTTGTGAGTTGTGAGTTCCAAAGAAATATTCAAAAGTCCTAGCCCGATCAAAAATTCTATTTTTATGAATTACTCTGAGAAACTGAGTGTTGTAGAAATCTATTGTGAGAGAGAACGGCATTTCGACAGCAAGATAAGGACTAGGTCCTTATTCCGATTTGTGGAATCAATCCGGGGACACTCGTGGAATGGACCAAGATCAAGACCGAAATACTTGACTATATTTCTTGACTAGTTAAAGAAGATATAAAATAGGAAAGTTTTATTGTTTTTCTTAACTAAGTTTTACTTTTTGTAAATTGTTGATTAGGTTTTAGATTAGGTCTAAAATTGTAATTTCAAAAAGTTGAAACGTGTGTAACTTGTTCTAAAATAGTAGATTTATTTACTCGTAGCATTGGGGGCAGTGGATGTTTTCCTTAGGGGTTTACCACACTATATCTGGTGTTAATCAATATTTTAATCATCTTATATATTAACTGTCTCAAACTACGCAACTTTCAGTGCAATGTTCAAATATTCAACAAACTTTCATCAACATCAAAATATTAAAGTGAACATTGTGTTTTTAAAAAAAAATATTTACATTTTTAGATTAACTTTCAGTAACAACCTATTCATCCCCCATTCTAGGTTGTTTGTTATCTAGATTTAAAGCTAACAATTGGTATTAGAGCGGGTTCAGTTCTAGAAAGTGAGATCCTATGAATCTAGGTGTGGACAATGCTTCTTTTCGACCACTAGTATTGGATGGAACGAACTATAATTATTGAAAAATCTGTATGACTGTTTACATTCAAGCTCTAGATGAAAAATCATGGCATTCTATCATTAGAGGTTATAGTCCTCCCACTATCATTGAAAATAATATTGAAATAGAAAAACCACGTGAACAATGGGTAATTGCTGACTTCAATAATGCTAGCTGGAATAGCAAAGCTTTGAACACTATTTTTTATTTCATAAATGCTAATCAATTCAGGCTAATATCTAATTGCATGATGGACGATGAAGCATTCAAAGATTTTTATGCTCGGCTATGTGACATATCAAATCAAGCACATGACCTTATAGAAAGATATTCAGAATCAAATTGGTCAGAAAGGTCTTGTGGTTCCTCAATTGAAGAAAGCAATGACATAGACGAGATCAAAATTGAAGAGTTGGTTGGGTCATTAATGACTTATGAACTAAACCTTGGCACAAGAAAAAAAGAAAAATCTACAGGCATAGCATTTCGAGTTGTGGAAGAAAAAGATGAATGCGATAAAAGTGATTCAAATATTGATATTGCATTAGTTACCAAACAGTTTGGCAAATTTTTGAAACGATCTCAAAGATTTAAATCAGCAAAAAATTAGGGATCATACAATAAGAAATATAATGACCAAAATTGACGAAGTTTATCAAATTCTCTAAAGAAAAAAGAAAATCGTATCAAGTGCTATACTTGTGAAGGATATGGTCACATTGGCTCTGAATGTGCTAATAATAAAAAGCAAACATTTAGTAAAAAGGCCATGAATGTAACTTGGAGCGAGGACAAAGAATCAATCGATGATCAATCAGGAGATGGAAAAGTTTCTAATACTGAAGATATTTCATTTACAATATGCTTTATTTCTGATTTTGAATTATCTGATCTTTTACATGAACGTTCTGACATAAAACTGAACGTTGGAGCTGATGACATTAGGGTCAACCTAAGCACAAGAAAACTATTTGTAGAACTATCATGAACTTGAGAAACCTTTTACCAAATAAAAGAAGTCAAACTAAAATCCGACAAATATAGTTGAAGAAAATTGACTTGAACTGTTATGTGGTTAATTTGGCATTCCATGCGTTTATAACTAATTTTTGGTATTTTGACAATGGATGCTCTAGGCATATGACAGGAAATCAATCACTCTTGTCTAATTTTAAAAACTATTTTGGGAGTCGAACCGTCATTTTTGGTGATTGTGTAAAAGGTAAAGTAATTGGGACTAGATCTATAATAATTAAAGGCTCACCACTTTTAACAATCGTTCTTCTGATTGAAGGCCTAAAAGTAAATCTTATGTAATAATGATCTTACTGTTATTTTTAACCAAGAAACATGCACGATTGTAAACAATAAAGATATTTGCTTGTTGACAGAAACTAGAGCTAGTGATAGATGCTATTTACTTTATCATAGTCTTTCATGTCTTGTAGCTAAAACTTATTCCACAGAACTATGGCATGAACGCCTGGGGCACCTGCCCCTTAATTACAAAGATTTAGTAAGATTAAGCAAAGGTGATGTTGTAAGAGGAATACCAAAATTGAAAGAAAAACTTGAAGGTATATGTTGCCCATGTCAACTTGGTAAGAAAACTAGATGATCACATAAAATGAACCACTATCTGGCCACTCAAATGTCATTGAATTAATACATATGGATCTAATGGACCCATATGAGTCGAAAGCATTGGCTGAAAAAGGTACATTCTTATGTGTATTGATGACTTCTCCAGATATACCTGGGTTAGCTTCTTAAAAGAAAAATCTGATACATTTGAAAGATTCAAAATTTTATATGCTAAACTGACCATTGAAAATGATAATCATGGACAAAAAATTGGTAGAATTGGGAATGATCATGGCAAAGAATTTGAGAATATTAGTTTTTCTGACTTCTGTGAAAATAATGGTATCTTTCATGAATATTCAGCCTCTAAGACACTAGAACAGAATGGGGTAGTTGAAACTCTTCAAGAAATAGCCAGGGTAATGCTGAATAGTAGAAAATTACTTGTAAAATTGTGGGCTAAGGCATTTAGTACTGCTTGTTATGTTTTGAACAGAGTTACCTTTAGGACAGGCACATCTTAAATACCTTATAAAATTTGGAAAGGCATAAAACCTAATCTTAAGAGGACGAATGACCCTGCTCAAATTTCAGAGAGCTGTTGTGTCCTCAAGGACTGACAGTTCCCCATTTCTAATATGTGCCTCAACAAATGTAGGCTCAGCCATTGGCTCATCTAATTGGTCGATTTTATTTGTAGTTTGTTGAACCTCTTCAAGATCTATTTTGCTCCCACTAGCCTCTCTTAGAATGAACTATTTCTCTAAGAATATGACATGTTTCGATATGATGACCCTCATCTCGATAGAATTGTAGAAATAGTATCCAACAGTTTCTTTTGGATACCCCACAAATAAATATTTATCAGATTTAGCTCCTAGCTTGTCTGATTATACGTGCTTCACATAAGCATCACAACCCCAAACCTTTTTGTATGAAAGATTGGGTCTTTTTCCTTTCCATAACTCGTATGGAGTTTTATCAACCGATTTAGATGGGACACGGTTTAGTGTGTGACATGCAGTGTTAAGTGCATATCCCCAAAACGATTTTGGGAGAATTGCACGGCTTATCATTGATCGCACCATATCAAGTAAGGTGCAATTTATCTTTTCAGATACACCATTTAGTTGTGGTGTATACGATGGAGTCCACTGCGAGAGAATCCCATTCTCTTTTAGATAGTCTAAAAACTCACCCTTCAAATATTCTCCACCTCGATCAGATATAAATGTTAGAATATTTTTCTCAGTTTGCCTTTCAACTTCTTGCTTGAATTCTTTGAACTTTTCAAAAGCTTCATGCTTAAATTTTATCAAGTAGATGAGACCATATCTAGAATGGTCATCTGTAAATGTGATGAAGTAAGAAAAGCCACATCTAGCATATGTAGACATTGGTCCACATATATCAGTATATACATGTCCCAAAATATCTGCAGCCTTGACTCCTTTTCCAGTAAATGGGGTCTTGGTCATTTTGCCCATCAGGCATGACTCACATTTATCAAATGATTCATAATCATTTGAATCCACTTATCCATCTTTATGTAACTTGATGATGCATTTTTCATTTATATGACCTAGTCTACAATGCCAAAGATATGAGTTGTTAACTTTATCGCCTTTATGCTTTTTGTTGTTTATACTCATTATAGGACATTCCAAGTCTAGAATATAGATGCCATTAAAAAAATTCCCATATCCATAAAACACATCATCAAGATAAAAAGAACAACGTTTATCCTTAATCTTAATGAAAAATCCATCCATGTCCAAACATGAAATAGAAATGATGTTCTTAGTAATAGCAGGAATGTAATAGCAGTCTCTTAATTCTAAAACAAGGTCCGAAGGCAACAGTAAAAAGTATATCCCTACAGCCAAGGCAGCAACTCTTGCTCCATTCCCAATGCGTAGGTCTACTTCTCCCTTTTGCAGTAATCTATTGTTCTTTAACCCCCGCATATTTGAGCAAATATGAGATCCACATCCGGTATCTAATACCCAAGAAGATAAATTTATTTCAATGAAAAAGATACCTGAAGTAGAAGCCTCAGTAGACTTTTTTTCCTTCAAGGTGGCGAGGAATGCCTTGCAGTTCCTCTTCCAATGTCCTTTATTTCCATAGTGAAAACACGGATCATCAGACTTGGATTTTGTCTTGTCTTCTTTGACTATTTTTTCAGTAGATTTGGCCTTCTTGGATCCTTTTTGAAAGGTCTTTTTTTATTTTCTCTTAGTGCCATTGGAGGTGTCAATGACCAAAATTTGCCCATTCCCTTTGTTTATATTGGTTCAACAGTTTTCAAACTCAGACAGAGTACATTGAATCTTATTCATGTTGACGTTCATAATGAACTGCAAAAAGCTATCAGGTAGGGACTGTAGAACCAAGTCAATACTCAGCTCGTGGTCCATGTCATAACCCAATTGGTTTATTTTTTCAATATAACCAATCATCTTCAGTACATGAGCACTGATTGAAGATCCTTCTGCCATCATACATCTTTATAACTTTTTTGGATGTCTCATTCCGTTCAATGCGTGACTGTTCATCATACAACTCCTTGAGATGAATTATAATGGTATAAGCATCCATACCCTCGTGCTGCTTTTGTAACTCAGGTGACATAGCTGCAAGCATCACACATGTCGCAATATTTTTATCATCGCTGTATTTATTATAAGCATGCACTTCCTCCAGTGTAGCTTCCTCAGTAGGAGCTTCCAGCATTGGTTGCTCAACAAAATATCCAATTTTTTCATGCTTGAGAACAATTCTCAGATTGTGGTGCCAATCCAGAAAATTTGGTCCGGTAAATTTGTTGGCATCCAATATGACTCTCAAATTCATGTGGTTACTCATGATTCATTTTAGGGTATGACTATAAATTGGTAGATACTGCAACATATATCTTATACTAGTTGGCACGCAGACCCTAATAAATGGACACGCAGGGCCATAATAAATAAATAGTTCAAAAATTCAATTAAATAAATAATAGGTTCGCAAGCTCAACAAACAATCAACAAAAAATAATTAACCATACAACCAATCACATAGGTCGAGTCCATAATCATCCATTAAACATCTATTTTAATATATAATATTAAAAAAAATATTAATTTTAAAATTTACAACTTTGACAGTATAAGTCTAAACAATTTAAACATTTCAGAACGGACTAGATGGAATAAATAATTAATATAATCAATTAATTAATTTTCAACAATAAAATTAAGTAATTAATGAAATTAATCAATTAATTTTATTCATAAAAGGGCATTTTCAAAATTTATTTTATCTACCAATTTATAGTCATACCCTAAAATGAAAATAAAATTTGTATAGGGTCAAAATTATAATTTTATAAAGTAATAAGTTAAAGTTTAATCTGGTCATAAATTCAAAATATGGTTTAAAAACAAATTTAATTTAATTTTGAATATTTAACCAACATTAAATAAATTAATAACTACAATTTATTCGAAAAATTAAAATTGCATTTGAGACCCTATTTTTCTTTTTAAAGTTTGAGAACATAATGTGCAATTTCAAAAATTGCATAATTAGCCCTTAAAATTTCCAAATTTCCAAAATTTCCAAAATTTCTAAAATTACATAATCAATGGGTCCTTCAATGCAATTTTCAAAATTTCATAGAAGACCCTTTTCTTATTTAAAACAGTTGGCCTTCTAATGCAATTTCATAAATTACACGAGAGGCCCTTTTCTTTCCTTTTGAAATTAGGAGGCTTCCCATACAATTTCAAAAATTGTAGAGAAGCCATCGTCTTCCATTTTCCAAAAATGCAGAAACCCTTTATGGTTTCTGCAAGGCCGTGTTGTTACAAACGGCGTGCCAAAAGATCATCTGGCGGTGGCAGCCAGTGGTGTCCAACACCGGCGGCCGTCGTTTTCCGCTGAACAGAAGCGCGCGTGTTTTTTTCTTCACCTAAACTATTTCAGCAACGGCACATGTGTGTGCCACTGCAAAATCAGCAGTGACGACTGCTGAGTTCGCAAGGCAGCGGACCCGCCATCTGTCAAAACTCAAATCAAATTAATACACCAATAACAATTATTGTTTGATTTATCAAAGCAGTATAACGAACTCTAATAAGTAACCAGGTAGGCTCTGATACTACTGTAAGGAATTAAATTATACATGCATAGCAGAAATTAAATCTACAATTCCTATCAGTCGGATTAACTTTGTACTTAGATAGAATTCGTGATAGAAGTTTATCTTTGATGAATACCATGAAATCTGATTTATCTGATTAGCTGGAGGTGCGATCTTCAATACCGCAACTATCCAATCGTCCAGTCTCCAATGGTAATCCACATAGCAATAACAAATCTAGGCTTCAACGATCAAGAACAGATGAAAGCAGAACCTTTTGGGAGTAATTGTATTAGGTTGTCTTTTGCTTGTACTAGCAAGTAATTAAGACCAACTTAATTCAATGTGTTGTGGCCTTTGTATTTATAGACAGCGCTAACCCTAGCCATAGTTCTAGTCCAATTAGAACCCATCAACAAACGGAACCAATTAATTAATTTAATTAATTAATTTGATCCAACAAATAATTAAGTCCAACCCAACTAATTGAACATTGGACATTAATTCTTACATAGGAAAGGACAATTTCTTCTTGAAAATTAAAATAGTGAATTCTTTTGATAGGAAATGACAATTGCTTGGAGAATTCAATATAATGTGTTCTTTTGCTATAGGAACTCGTGACCAATTATTGTACTTTTTATTGTTTTTATAAACTTCATATTTTTAGTATATTTCATTACTTCTCCATTTCTCGTTTCTATTGAAAAGAAACATTTTTTTTCACCCTTCTTCATCTCCTCTTGGTTTTCTACGAGAAACAGTTTCTAATATGGAGAACACCGGAAATACCCCATTTTCTCGAGACATCCCAACTATTTATGCATTAATTTCATTCACTTTCGACTGTACTGGTTGAGCCAGACCGTATTGTAAAATTTGATGATTTAACATAAATGAGTTTTCCTTACATTGGTCATTTTAAAAGGCTTGGTTGGTCATATTTTGTGGGTTTGAGATGTGATATTTATGAACGCTCTATACGGTTATTCTACTATAATGCTTTTACGCATAAAGCCCTGGTCCCTTGGTCCCTTCTCCTAACTCTGAATACTTCCATACCTACTTATGTGACTATTTTCTTTAAATCAATAAGGAGTTCTTGAGTTCTAGTTTTGTTATTCTAGATACAAGTCCTAGATATCTTGATGAATTGAATTTTGATAGATTAGAGGCTAGCAATTGTGATAGGTCAATGAAGTGACGTGTGATTTATAATGTCGACCTCCCTCCTCAAAATAGAATTCGACATCTGATAGTGGCCACAGTAATAAATCCTCATCATATTAATTTTTTGAGGTAATAGAGGAGGAATTATAGATTATGTAGCGCATTATTATGGACAAGCCTCCAAATTTGTGTTACGTAATTTTGAGGAATGTGATATTTTATGGTATCGCCATTTGTGAGCTAATAGATGGGATTGGTTTGGATCCGAGGACTCCACCAATTCCAATACCTCAACAGACTAGTTTTATTAGGATTGCCACTCTAAGAAGGATAAACTGTAAATTGGTAGGAGCAAAAATAGTGTTAATGAAGAAGGGAAAATGTAGAGTTCGAGAAGAATTATAGGAGGGCTCCATATTGGGACAATAAGAGGCCAAATTAGATCAAGTGTTACAACTTCAAGAAGAACAAGGAAAGTGACGAAGGGTTTTTTAAAAGGATCACGAGAAATGGTGGAGGGACTTTGAAGCTTGTTTTACTCTAAGGCTGTGTTTGATTGCAAGTGGAAAATTTGAGTGGAAAGAAAATATTTTCCATAGAAATGAATTACCAAGAAATTATGGGTTGGAAAAGGTTAACAAATTTTTCATAGAAAATAAATTCTCCTATCCCACAAAGAAAATATTTTCCTTGAAAACAAGGAAAATGTGGCCAAAAGTGAGAAAATGAGAAAAAGTTTTCCATAGAAAAAAAAAGGTTGCAATCAAACAAAACAAGGAAAATAGGTGGTAAAATGTATTTTTCATGGAAAATTTTGAGCAATCAAACAGCCAAGTTGGAAAATAGGCGGAAAATCTTCATTTTCCATGGAAAATTTTGCCAAATCAAACACACCCTAAGAAAATAATTATTATTAGTTTAGTTGTAATATTATTATGATTATTATTGTAATGATTCTTTCAAGTTATGAAATATTATTTACAACGTGTTTACTCCAATAATTTATTATCTAATAATTTTTTATAGATCAAAGAAAATTCTTATTGTAATGCAACAATTAATTATAACTTTTTATGTTTTCCCATATGTCCAATTGTTAGGACTTTTAAGAGATTATAATTTTTTTCCTTAAACAATTCAATTCCAACATAAGAATAATTCAATTAAACGGGCAATTTATTTCAGTCGGTTGAGACATGTTGGGTGGTCTACAGAATCATAACATCCGACTTAGCTCTAATACCATCTCTTGTCAAGGTTAGGGGTAGCAAAAAAGTTCGCCGGCTCGTGGGCTCATCGGCTCAGCCATTAAAAGCTCGCCCCAGCTCGGGCTTGTCTAGGGACGAACACGAGCAAGGGCCGAGCTCGTTCGGCTAGGCCAAAAAACTCCTATTCTAAACTCATTTTTTTCACAATTTAATTTCTCATTCTATTATATACTCAATCCATTAACAATTCTCAAATTTCATTCTCTCAAGTCTCAATATTAGTATTATAATTAGTATTTAATATCTCATTATTTTGATATTACTCTATAATTTGAAGTTTTAATTTTCTACTTCTACTAATTCTCTATATTTCTATTTTTTAGTGTCTACTACATATTCCTCTTTTCCTATTCTCTTTATTATATTATTCCAAATGACCTACAATCGAAGTGATGATGATTTCAGTGGTCTGCATGACATTCAATTCCAGACGATATTATTGATCAGTTTGGTGGTAGCACTGATCCAATTGATTTGGAAGACGTTCAAAAAGATGACGATACACAAACAACCTTCGGTTCTAACATTAAACGAAAAGTCGTCAAACAAAAGGCTAAGTGCTGGCAGTATTTCGAGTTGGTGCCGACTGGCAAACTAATGGGCGGAGTTCCTGAGTACAAAGCACAATGTAAACACTGTTAAGAGAAGTTAGCCTGACAAAAGGGGATAGGCACGACCCATCTAAACAGACCCTTCAAAAAGCGTCAATTCGAATATGGAGGTTTGGAAACAAATCAGGTGCAACTCCAATTCGGATCTCCGGGAGCTGGGTCTAGTAGTCCCAATCTCAACACTTGGATATATTCACAAGAACTCATGCGCCGCGAAGGACTGCCGAAATTGGTGGCAAATGTCGAGTTTCCACTGAGCTTGGTGGAAAATCTTCATTTCACGAATTTCATCCAAAAATATCTCCAACCAAGGTACGATAATATTTCTAGAAATACTCTTCGTAAAGACACTATTGTTAGATATAATAAAAAGAAAGAAGCTATTATAAATGATAATAATAATTATAACGGTGTTTTATCTTTTACATCAGATTTATGGACATGTAATAACCAAAAAAGATATATGGTTGCAACTGCACGCTACATTGATAGTAATTGGATAATGTATAAAAAAAGTAATAGCGTTTAAACAAATAGACTATCCTCATAATGAAAATAATATTTTTCATGTTTTATTGGGTATGTTACGTGAATTTAATTGTGATTCTAATGCTCGTAGTTTTAAATTTGATAATGCATGCCCCACTCACACGAAGGTAACGAAGATTGCATTACTGAATATGATTTGGAATCATATGACTGGGAAATATCTGCTCATGTTAGAAAATTTTTGAAATTTTTTTACGACGTAACAACTACATGTTTTGGTGTATATTATCCAACTACTCCACTTGTTTTAAATCATTTCTATTATATTGCTAACAATTTTACTAAGTATAAGAATTTTGCTCTTTTTTCTAATATTATATCTGTCATGGAAGTTAAATTTAGAAAATAATGGGAACAATTGTCTATGTTATTTCTATTAGCATGTATTATGGATCCTAGACTTAACTTAGAGGGTACGAAAGTAATAATAATGGCAATTTCACAAAAATTAATTTACGAAAATCCAGTAACGTGTGATAATTTAGAACGAACTTTATGTAAAATGTATGAGGTCTATGCTGAAAAGGTCGGTACGAACGTTGTACAACCCCCTGTTCCAACATGTACTTCGTCATCAACTGATAACATTGACTTATGGAGTTACGTGAGTGCACATAAGAGTGGTCAAGGTCAACAATCAGTTGGTTCTTCTTCTACTTCTTCCATTCTCTATTCTAGTGATACTCCTGTAGAATTAGTTAGGTATTTCGCGTATAACGTGCTTAGTATTTTAGATGACGAAGAGAGAAATTTTTTTGATATACTACGATGGTGGAGACAACATCAACGTAGTTACCCAATTCTTTCAAAAATGGCATGTGATCTACTAACACATCCGGTTTCAACTATAGCATCGGAGGCTGCATTTAGTATAAGTGGCAAGGTTCTGTCTGATTTCAGATCAAGACTCAAAGTCGACATTTTAGAAAGCTTATTGTGTCTAAAGGATTGGGATGATGCTGAACTTCGAATCCAAGGCAAAGTGGACAGAATAATGGCCGAAGAACTTGAAGATTTGAATATGGATTATTCAGATTTGTAGTAAGTATTATTTTGTATTAGTATTTGACATTTTTTTTGTCTTATTTTAATAAAAAAAAATGTACACGTAACATCTTTTTCGTATACAATTTTAACACCTCATACTTTCAAAGCAGCAGGTCCTAAGCCCGAAAAAAGGATGATGGCTTTCAATCTTTAATTTTTAATTTAAAGGATTCCCGATATTTTCTTTCATTTTCATTTTCAAATTTAAAAAAAAAAAATTAAGGGCCGAGCCGAGCTCGTGGGTAACTCGGCTCGGCCCGTTCGACCCACGAGCTTGTGGCCGAACCGAGTAACATTTTTGGGGACGAGCCGAGCCTGAGCCGATCACGTTTTTCATGGGTAAGCCGACCTAGTCAAGGCTAATCTTAATCTTTAATTATAGAAAACTTTTTACTACTTAATTAATATTGACTATCTATAGTTTTGTAGATATCATTAACTTATTTTTTTAAGGTATAGTTTTGTTTCATATTATAAAATAGTTAAAAGTTAAATTTCAAAATAACCACTTATTTATAGTTTACTTCCTCCTAACCTTATTTCATGTTTTAAAAAAAAAACTCTACCTAAAGTTAATACTTTAAATCCCAAAACTCATGAAAGATAAAGAAGGTTATCACATGTCAATAAAGTCATTCTCTTAGTACAATATTCAAACATTAGTACTACTTTCTAGGTACTGTTTGAAGAACTATTTATCCATTTAAAATTATTATTTACATGAAACAGGTGTTATTTATTCTTGTATCAGACCATAAATTTTGAAAATTGGTGACTTAAGTCCAAATTAAATTAAATTAGAATATTTGAAGACCTTTTTTGTGTAGGAATTTGTGAAGCTCCAAATTGATGCCTTTCATTGGTTTAAGTGGAACATTTTGTTACTCATGTAAATGAGCAGAAATAAATAAGCAATCATTTTCTACTGAGTTATATAATAAATTAAAATAATTGCAATGATAAAGTCAAATGACTAAAACTTTATTAAATATTAACTTTCTATAGTGATATATATTTAATAGTCATTCTTAAAAACATTCTACAACCATATTATCAATACACTATTAAATATTAGACCTGCCCTTATATTTTTGTACCAGTCTCTGATATTTATATATGAATATGTGGTACCAAAACATTTCTTTTAAACTTATATACACCAATATTCATTCTTATACTCGTAGTCGACATGCAATACTTTTAGAAGAAACGTATGGGAGTCGTAAATATTAGTATAAATTGTAGACATTTCCCATGTGAAATATCCACGTAGATTAACGGGGTAAGACCACACATGCTCACTTATGACCCTCAAATTGACTCGGGAATATTAGCTAGCCCTTCTCCGTTGTTGTTACGTACTCGCGGTTAATAATTATTTAAAAAGAAGAAGATGAAACATACGTGAACAATAATTCAGTGAATGAAGCATGAAATAAACATTTCTTTGTACGCCATTTGGGCCATGTTTTTACTTTCGGGCCAATAAATTCAATCATTCTTCATAACAGATTCATAATGTAATTTAATTGGGCAAATTATTTACTTATGCACATTCAATTATATTGTGTGCCCAATAACAATAAATTTGCCCCTTGTTTACTTATAAATAAATATTATTATATTCTATATACTATGGCGTACTAGTTCCATACAATAATCAATATTTAACATAGTAAACAAGATATAGCAAAAATAAAAAATTGCTGGTCATGAAAAGAATAAAAAACATAAAGAGTATTTCAAAAAAAAAAAAAAAAAAAAAAAAAAAAAAAAAAAACTTTCATCTTTATAAAACGTGAACAAAATTTTTGCTCAACTAAATTTATTCCTCATTCATCATATCTGTAAAAATTATTTAACGTGTAAATTTTTTTGTGAACTAAATAAAAAGTAATTAAAATAAAAAACGAGCGGGAAAATAAATGGGGACATGGGCTCTCCATTGTGCCTAGGTTAGCACGGGCCTATTATGTTTTTTTACTTCTTCTTTTAGAAAGTTGTCCCTCACTTGCTTAAACTTCTATTCCTCTTCGATAATAAATTGATATGGTGTATTTAGTAGTGTGTAGAGTGCGTAGTATTTAATAGTGTTTGGAAAGCAATATTCATAACTCGGTGGAACTCAAGGTATTTATACTAACAACAAAATTATTATATATAATCTCATGATTACTATAGATTAACTACAGTAAAATTTCGTAAATTCTTATTGGTCCACAAATCATCTATTAAATGATAGAAAATTTGGTGAATTCCCATTGGTCCACAACTCAATGTTGTGCTATTATAATCTCGCAAGTGGACGAATCGTTTACAAGTAATATAATAATGTGTAGAGTGTCGAACCCATGAGGACCAGAAATTAATTTAACTAATTAATTTATAATTCAAATTCTAACAATAAAACGAAACTCAGATTTAATTTTGATGTGTGACTTTAAAATAATTTAACTATTTTAGTTAAATTGAAAATAACAATAAGCAACTTTAAAATATGAGAACGAAATTAAGAATTACTAACCCTAGGATTCACAAATCCACCTACACGTTTTATAATCAATTATCCGTTAATCACTCCTTAACTTTTAATTACCTTGGATTGAAAATCGGCGTTTCTAAATTAATCGAAAGCCTCTCTCGATGGTCAATCAATTTTATATGTTATGCGAACCTAATTATCTCTAATTAAGCTTCGAACATAAACACATGCATTAAAATCTCAAGAACACCTACATGGATTTCATAAAGTATAATAGTAATCTCTATCTATTATTGGACCCTATGTTATTCAATACCACGTGCTTAATCTATATTGAATCTCTCGACTTCAATATAGATCACAATATATTATAATGGTGATCAAGTATTAAAATAATATAAAAACTGAATAAAGAATAATCAACCCGTAGCAATCAATTACTAAAAAGGAAAAACTTCTAATTAATTAAAAACGCGAGGCTTCATCGTTCATCCTAGAAAAAGTAAATTTAGCCGAACATGATTATGTAGAATAATACAAGTATTGTATAAATCATGATCCATCGAAAGAAAAAGAAAAAATAGATAAAACCCGTGATCTTGACTGAAGAATCTTCAATCCCGTGCCTCGATCTTCAATTCTCCTCTTGTATCTTCGATTCTTCGTTTCTATGTTGTTCCCCAAAATTCGTCTCCCACGAGATGCCTATCTTCCTGCTTTTATAACCCTCTCCCAACTCTTCAAGACGTGTATTAGGTAGTTGAATCAATATGGACTTGAAAGTGTTTCAATTCTATCAGGAAACTAACAAACTCTGCTGCGTTACAACCATGCGATCGCATGGTTTAACACCTTGCGATCGCAAGGTTCATTCATTTTACATTCTGCTGAATTTTTGGAGGTCTTACGATCGCACCAAAGACTCACCATGCGATCGCATGGTTGATCTTGGTGATAATTTGAATTTTCCTCCTTGATAATTGCACGTCAAGCCCCTGAAGTCTCTTTTCTTAGCAATTAAGTCCCATTTTCTTCATTTTGCTCTCTTTTCATCCGAGTGATACTTGAACTTGATTATTTCCTAAATTAATAAGAAAATAGCATGCAATTAAACTGAAATCAAATAATATGACTCATAATTGTCCCTTTTTGTGAGCCCAGATAAGTACAAAATTGTACTTATCACTCACCCTAAATGCTACTTCTAGCTCTCCACCTAATGCTAAAATCGTAATCCTCCCCACGTCATTTTTCAAATGTTATTATTATTATTGCTGTTGTTGTTGTTGTTGTTGTTGTTGTTGTTGTTGTTGTTGTTGTTGTTATTGTTATGTTAATATATAATTTATTTTACTTTCATAGAATTTATTCATTACCCCATTATTGTTGTTGTTGTTGTTGTTGTTGTTATTGTTATGTTAATATATAATTTATTTTACTTTCATAGAATTTATTCATTACCCCATTATTATTGTTGTTGTTGTTGTTGTTGTTGTTGTTAATTGTTACTTTATAGCCCAATATGTTTTTTGTGTGTTACAAAACTGCCTTTCAGACTCGTTATAGACACTACGAGTTTGTTGTCTTGCCTTTCGGCTTTACCAACACCCCATCAGTGTACATGGACTTAATGAACAGGGTGCTTCATGAATACTTGGACAAGTTTGTTATAGGATTCATTGATGACATTTTGATATACTTTGAGAATCCTGAACAACACAAAGAACACCTCATAATACTATAGGAAATCTTGAGGAAATAGAAGTTGTACGTGAAGTTCAAGAAGCGCAAATTTTGACTAAACCGAGTAAGTTTTCTTGGCCACGTGGTCATGGCTCAAGGAATCGAAGTTGACCCAGCGAAAGTAGAAGCAATGACTGACTAGAACTGACCTACCAATGTTGAAGAAGTGTGAAGTTTCATGGGATTAGCGTGTTACTATAACAGATTTATTGAACGATTCTTTAAAATTGCTGGACCAATGACCAAGCTAACTAAAAAAGGAATAAAGTTTCAGTGAGACGACAATTGTGGACGAAGCTTCCAAGAGCCTAAACAACGGTTGGTCACAACCCTAGTACTGACAATACCAAAAGGATTGGAAGGTTTTTTTCATTTATAGTGATGCATCAAATTTTGGCTTGGGATGTGTGCTTATGCATAATAGAAAAATGATTTCCTACGCCTCAAGAAAATTAAAGTCGTACCAACAAAATTACCCAACGCACAACCTAGAACTTGCAGTAGTGGTTCACGCCTTAAAGATATGGCGTCACTATATGTATGGTAGAAAGTGTGACATTTACATGGACTATAAGAGTCTCAAGTATTTTTTCACTCAGAAGGAGATAAAGACATTGATGTTCAGAGAGAGGGTTGCATACTCAAGGATGGGGAGTTGAGAAGTGAAATTTGGAAGAAGCTCACTCGATCCCTTATGCAGCACATCCCGGATAAACAAAGATGTATCGTGACCTCCAAGACACCTTTTGTTCGAGGAACATGAAAATAGGCATAAGGATGTTCGTAGAAAGGAGTATTATTTGTCAACAAGTCAAGGCAGAACACAAAAGGCCGTTAGGGCCATTGTATCTGTTAGAAATACTAGAATGGCAGTGGAAACATGTAAGCATGGACTTCGTTGTAGGTTTTCCAAACTAAGCAAGAGGTAATAATGCAATTTAGGTAATAGTTGACTAGTTGACCAATTCGGCTCATTTTTTTAACTGTAAAGATGACTTTCAGCATGGATCAATATGTACAATTGTACCTTTGAGAAGTTGTTAGATTGCATGGAATCCCCGTATTGATCGTGTCAAATAGAGAACCAAGGTTCACATCCAAATTTTGGATGAGTATAAAAGCAGATATGGGTACGAAGCTCAACTTTAGTACTACTTCTCGCCCTCCCTCAAAAAGATGGACAGTCCGAACAAACTATTCAAATTTTAGAAGACGTGATACGAGCATGTGTTTTAGATTTATACGGCAGTTGAGATTCTCACTTGTTATTTGTAAAGTTTACTTACAACATCAACTTCTACGCCACCATAGGTGTGACCCCTTATGAAGCCCTCTATGGCAAGATGTGTATATCTCCAGTTCATTGGGACGAAGTTGGAGAAAAGAGAGTGTCGAGACTATAAATTTTAGAAATGACAGTTTAGGTTATTGATAAAATAAGAACCAGAATAAGGACAACCCATGATAGATAAAAAAAAACCTATAATGACAAAACAAGGAAAGATTTGTAATTTGAAGTTGGAAACAAAGTTTTCCTGAAAGTAGAACCAATGAAAGACGTTCTTCGTTACGGTAAGAAGAAAAAGCTAAGACCTAAGTTCATCAGACCTTTCGAAATACTCGAGAGAATTGGTAATATTGTAGCATACCGCCTAGCGTTACCTCCAGAGATCTCGGCACTATATAATGTCTTTCATGTGTCCATGATCAGGAAGTGTGTCCACGATCCCAGACATGTGGTAGACCATCAATTTTTGGAAATGCAGAAGGACATATCTTACGAACAATTTTTGATTTCTATCGCATATAGAAAGGGTCATGCTATGAAAAATCGAGAAGTAGCATTGGTGAAAGTTGAGTGGCGAAATTATGGAGTTGATTAATCAACTTGGGAGAAAGAAGAAAAAATCAAGGCCAAGTACACATCGCTCATTCGCTCTTAGCCTACCAAGGTAAATTTCGTAGACGAAATTATTTTAAGGGGTAGATGATGTAACACTTAGATTTTTTCCGTGTTTTAATTTAATTGTGCCATGAATCCTATGCTCATCAGTATTTTTCTACTCGTCTCTAGGAGATATTCCGAGTCTAACTAATGCCCATTATGAGAAAAGTCCAATTAATGCCCTATGAAAATAGTCCAATTAAGGCCCAATGACAATATGAAAGCCCAATCCAACTAAAGAAAATATCCCACAATTTATTTAAACCTCCAAAATTTATGTAATTATTTTAAAATCTTAAATTAGGAGATATTTTAAATTAGAAATTCGTGTTAATTGCCACCGTTTGAAAACTTACCAATTCATGCTCAAGGTAAGTTTTTTCCTTCCAAAGGTGACTATCCAAGAAAAAGCAAAACAACAGAATTCCTCCACGAAGACCTCCAAAAATTCTCCCTCCCCCTCATATGTCCTCTCTCCCTCCTCCTATAACCCCCCAACTTGGCCATATATACACACAATGCACACACAAAACACTTTGAAAGAAAAAAAAGAAGTAGAAGAAAATACGAAGAAAAGAAAAAGCAAGAAAGCTACAACTTTTAGAGTTCTTCACCAAAAACGAGGTTAGGAATATCGTGTGCAAGCGAATTAAATCCCTTTACTTATTGTTTTATGTGTAAATTCTATGATAAAGAATATTTTATGGCCATTTTCAGATATTTAGAACTATAATCACATTGGTTATACAAGAAAGAAAGAAGTTTGGTTTAACCTTTAATGATTAAACACAAGAAAGAAAGAAATTGGGATTTTGGCCATTGAGCTCACTGGAAACTAGAAGATTGTATGGTATTTATGCATGTACTTCAATATTTAATTGTTATTAGCTCATTTATCATTGATATTCCTATTGAGTTGCCCAAAATCATCCATATTTTCCTCTTCCATTGATTAATTTTGGGTTGGATAGAGGCTCAATGATGAAGGAAGTATGCCATGAGGAAATTAAAGCCGATAGAAAGAATACATTTCAGATTTGTGTTAATTTAGAGGCTTTAGACCTTGCTGAAATTTTTATATTTAAGAAAGTAATTGTTGAAATTTCTTTTTGATGATTGTATTAGGCCTAATTGAAGTATTAAGTTTGAATTTTGATCAATTGTTGTAATGGGTGATGAATGATTGAATTAAAAAGAAAATAGTGAATCTGCCCATAATTTCAAGCAGGTCTAACTTCAAACTGACACCTCGGGTTGTGTATTTATAATTTCGAGGTAGAACTATTTGGCCTTGATAGTTTGACAAGTTTTATGCCCCTGGGATTTAGAATAACCCCAATAGGGCGACCGTGGAGCAAGATATGCTTGTTTTAGAAACGATGGACAGTTCTGCTCAAGAATCTACCCTACTTGTTTTATGATTTAATTTCGAGGAAAAATTGGCTTAGTTATGTTCTAAAATTTTAATATATTTTAGAATAAAATGCTATAAGTACTCCATCAAAACGTTAGAATTTTGTGAGGTCGTCTAGTATGTCAAATACTCTTGGTATCACAATAATGTGTTGCTGTCTCGACTTCTGCTTACTAACTATTTTGTTTATCTATTTGATATCCTTATCGTACTTGAAAAATCATGATATTTTAATTGTGGAGGAAAAACTTGGGAGCATTTGGTATAGAATTAAGAAGTTTTTATGTCTATTTGGATGTCATTTATTTAGGGTGTTTAGGGACAGGTTGCCTTTAGCAAGCTAAGTTAGAATTTTTAACGCAACACAATGACTTCGAGATTTAGAATAAGAGGTTCGTAAATAGCATGGTATATTATTCGAGTTTTATTTTAAAGAAAAAAAAAGACATTTAAGTTCCTCATTAGTAGTCCACCCTTTTGGACAAAAAGAAAAAGAGTAAGAGAGACGCACATGAGTTTCATAGAGGAGATTTCAGGATGTCACAGGGATGACCAGCCTACTTGGTATCTTGGAATTCCTGTTATCACGCCTCATCTCAGATTGTCCCACTTATTGTTCCACTTAGGCACAAAAACCCGCTGCCAAGTGGTTTAAAGTAAGTCATCCTCAACCCAATATTGTCAGGATTTACCTTCTTGGGCAGTCTGCATCAATCTCTTTACAAACGGATCAAAGTTGCAGCAATTTTCCATCTGCTTGACTCATTATAGTTAGTTCAGCTTTCTGACTCAAGGCTTCAGCCACAACATTTGCTTTGATCGGCTTATACTCTAATACATAGTCAAATTTAGCAAGGAAATCTTGCCACTTCGACTATTTTGGACTTAGTTTCTTCTATGACTGAAAGTAACTTGTAGCAACATTGTCCATCTTAATGACAAACTTGGTGTTGGAAATTGGTTTGATTTGTCGAGAAATTGACTAAGTGTTTAAAAACAATTAACGTGACTTCGTGTCAACTTGACCAAAATATACAAGACCCGACCCAATCCGTTTAGGCAAATTAGTTTACCACTTCGCCGCTTCGGAGCGTCGAAATGGGGATCGAAACCAATATCGAATGAATGAGAAATTACGAAAAAGGACAAAATCGGGTCAAAGTTTGACCATGCGATAGCATGGTTATTTTATACTGCGATCTCAACTTGCTTAAATTTTAAGCAGAATATTTTTGGTCCTTCCATACGATCACAAGAGACAAAGCCTTGCGATCGTATGGTTAAACTGGATTAAGTTCTGTTTTCAAAAAATGCACTATGCGATCGCATAGCTTTACGCAAACAGACATGTCCTTTTGAAGTGTTGCACGAATTGGCTCCACACCATCTCATTTTCAACCGATCATCTGCTATATTTAGGACCTCTAGACATCCTTTTTGATAGAGAACTGCTATGCAAAACAATCCATTCATATATTTCATCTTTTGAACCAAAATTTATTGCATTTGTTGCATAAAAATTTCTAGTTTTCATTTCATTTCATTATTTGGAGTACAAAAACCAATTTTGGTTCGTTGTGCTTGTGTTTGGAAGTGCTACAAACACAAGCGGAAGTCGTTGTATCTTGGGAGTCGATTGCCATAAACCGTAGGCACCATTGCGGGACAAATTTGACTTAAGGAAAAAGTGTTCGACACTTACCTCGACTTACTTTTCATCCATTTCTTTCGATTTTCTGCACTTTGGAGTCACTTTACACAGAAATCCGCCAACAATCTTAAGTTAAATTTCTGCAGTATTTTTGTGTTAAGTGACATCCGGTTTCTACTTGTTTGGTTGATCTTCTGTTTTACGTGAACAGAAATGAATACAATTGTAATACTGATACCAATTCGAATGATACTTCGAATATGGGAACTTCTGAAGGAAGTATTCATACCGGTATGATTCCTCCAGTTGTGGTTCCGATTATGGCTCCCCTACTATCGTACATTCAAACTCTGTTCCATATGGGGAAAAACTGGAAAAGTTCGTTGGGGTTGAATTCAAAAGATGGCATCAGAAAATGCTTTTCTATCTCACGTCCCTCAATTTGGCAAAATTCTTGAATGAGGATCCTCCCGCCATATAAGAAGGAGAAAACAATCGAGCATCTTTGATTGCTTTAGATGCTTGGAAACATTCAAATTTCTTATCTAAGAATTACATTCTGAATGGTTTGGATAGTACGTTATACAACGTGTATTATTCCAAGAAATCTGCGAAAGATTTATGTGATTCCTTGGTAAGGAAATACAAGACTGAAGATGCGGGAACAAAGAAGTTCATCGTGAAAAAGTTCTTGGACTACAAGATGGTAGATTCAAAGACGATTATCAGTCAAGTGCAAGAATTACAGATTATACTTCATGATATTCACGTGGAAAATATGTCTCTAAGTGAATCATTTCAAGTGGCTGCAAACATTGAGAAACTTCTACCAATGTGGAGGGACTTCAAGAACTATCTCAAGCATAAGCGCAAGGAGATGAATATTGAAGAACTTGTGGTCCGACTAAGGATTGAAGAAGATAATCGAAGTTCAGACAGGCGTGTTAGAAATAGCATACCACAATCAAAGGAAAATGTGGTGGAATCCAACATCAACAAAGTAAAGAAGAGAAAGCATTCTATTGAAACTACAAAGAAGAATGCAAAGAAGTTCAAGGGCAATTGCTATAATTGTGGAAAGACTGGACATCGCTATGTTGATTGTCGCAAACCAAAGAAGCAAGCCCAAGTGAACATAGCCGAATCTTATTCCATACCAAATGGCATAGCTGATATGAAATTATCGACAGTTGTTTCAGAATGCAACGACGTTGGAAATCCCTTAGAATGGTGGGTTGATACGGGTGCAACCCGTCACATATGTGCTGATAAAGACATGTTTACATCCTACATTCCAATCGAGGAAGAAAAACTATTTATGGGAAACTTCTCAACATCCAAAGTGGAAGGACAAGGCAAAGTGATATTGAAGATGACATCGGGAAAGGAACTTAGCCTCAACAATGTTCTTCGCGTATCGGATATTCGCAAGAACCTTGTGTCAGGTTCTTTGTTAAGCAAGAATGGCTTCAAGTTAGTCTTTGTTTCGGATAAGTTTGTACTTACCAAGAAAAATACGTATGTTGGCAAAGGCTATGTAAAAGATGGACTATTCAAAATGAATGTCCTAACTGTTGCACCGAAAGTTATGAATAAAACGTCATCTTCCGTTTATATTCTTGAGTCATCTAATATATGGCACCATAGATTAGGACATGCAAACTTTAATTCAATACGCAAGTTAATGAATTTAAGTTTACTTCTGAATATTTTAATAATGGAAAATGTGAAACATGTGTAGAGGCAAAAGCAGCCAAAACACCTTTTCATTTGGTTGAACGAACCACAACACCTTTAGAACTAATTCATACGGATGTGTGTGATTTAAAGTTCGTACAAACAAGAGGTGGTAAAAAGTATTTCATCACGTTCATAGATGATTGTACAAGGTACTGTTACGTATACTTTTTGAAAAGCAAAGACGAAGCTTTGGAAATGTTCAAACACTACAAAATCGAAGTTGAAAATCAACTTGGAAAACGAATAAAAATGATTCGTAGTGATAGAGGGGGAGAATACGTTGCACCATTTGAGGAACTCTGTGCAGAATTTGGAATCATTCATCAAACTACTACACCATATTCACCTCAATCAAATGGGATTGCTAAACGTAAAAATCGAATACTAAAGAAAATGATGAATGCAATGTTAATAAGTTCGGGCTTACCTCAAAACTTGTGGGAGAAAGCCATACTTTCTACAAATCATATCCTAAATAAGATACCACACAAGAATAAGGTTGAATCACCTTACGAGTAATGGAAAGGTCGGAAACCTTCGTACAAATATCTCAAAGTGTAGGGGAGCTTAGCAAAAGTACAAATACCCAAACCTAAACAAGTTAGGATTGGACCAAAGACAATTGATTGTGTCTTTATTGGATATGCAGTCAATAGTAGTGCATATCGATTCTTGGTTCATAAATCCGAAGTACTTGATGTACATGAAGGTACGATTATTGAATCAAGAAATGCGGTCTTCTTTGAAGACAAATTTCCTTGTAAGGAAAAAGAAATAAGTTCAGTTAAATGAACTTGTGATAATTTACATAGAAATGACGATAATCTTCAAATAAATGAAGAACCGAGACGTAGTAAAAGGCAACGAATTCTTAAGACATTCGGTCCAGAATTCGTAACCAATTTACTTGAAAATGATCCGAGGACATTTGATGAAGCAATGTCCACTTCCAAAGCTCATTTTTAGAAAGAAGCTGTACGTAACGAAATTGAATCCATCATGAATAACCATACTTGGGCATTGGTTGAACTCCCTCCAGAAAACAAAGCTTTAGGCTGCAAATGGATATTCAAAAAGAAATTGAAATCGGATGGATCAATAGATAAATACAAGGCTAGACTAGTAGCCTAGGGGTATAGACAAAAGGAAGGATTCGATTTCTTTGATACTTATTCACCGGTGACAAGAATCACGTCTATATGTGTCTTGATTGCAATCGCGGCATTGCATAATCTTGAAATACATCAAATGAATGTTAAAACTGTGTTTCAAAATGGTGAATTAGAAGAAAAAATCTATATGGAACAACCCGAAGGGTTTGTTGCACCGGGAAATGAAAAGAAGGTGTGTAAACTTTTAAAATCTTTGTATGGATTAAAACAAGCACCGAAGCAATGGCATGAAAAGGTTGATAAAACTATGTTGTCAAATAGCTTCAAAATCAATGAATGTGACAAGTGTGTCTACATTAAAAACACACCCGAAGAATATGTGATCGTATGCATATACGTTGACGATATGCTAATTATGGGAAATAACTCAAAAGTCATTTCCTCGACTAAGAAAATGTTAACAAAACATTTTGACATGAAGGATATGGGAGTGGCGGATGTAATATTAGGGATTAAATTCTCTAAGACATCCGATGGTTTGTCATTATCTCAATCACATTATGTTAAGACTGTACTTAAGAAGTTTAAGGCGTATGACGATAAACCAGTTAAGTCACCAGTTGACTTAGGGATACACTTAGCCAAGAATACTGGTGAGCCCGTATCTCAATTGGAATATTCACGTGTCATAGGCAGTTTGATGTACATTACCAACTGCACAAAACTGGATATAGCATACATAGTCAACAAGTTGAGTAGATTCACTAGTAATCCATGTGTTGAACATTGGAAGGCATTAAACCGAGTTCTTAGATACTTAAGACACACGGTTGGATATGGATTACACTACTCAAGATATCCTGCGGTGTTAGAAGGATATACCGATGCAAATTGGATATCTGACACTAAGGATTCAAAATCCACAAGTGGTTATATATTTACCATTGGAGGTGGAGCCGTGTCCTGGAAATCGTCTAAGCAAACATGTATAGCTCGATCCACAATGGAATCTGAGTTTATTGCTTTAGACAAAACCGGAGAAGAAGCAGAATGGCTTCGTAATTTTCTTGAGGAAATTCCATGTTAGGAAAAGCCAGTTTTGGCAATTAACATACATTGTGATAATCAGTCGGCAATAGCAATGCCACAAAACAGTATGTATAATGGTAAGTCTCGACATATCCGTTGGAGACATAATACCATTAAACAATTAATATCGAATGGTATAATCTCTATTAACTATGTGAAGTCAAAAGAGAACTTGGTTGATCCTTTGATGAAAGGACTTGCAAGAGATCAAGTATACCATCTCTCGAAGGGAATGGGCCTAAAGCCTATTGAATATAATTACTATAACGGAAACCCAACCTTGTAGATTGGAGATCTTAAAATCTTGGTTCAATTGGACAACTAAGTTATAAAAGATTCGGAATAAAGCACTTATTCCCATTCCTAACTTTTGAAGTGCTATATCAAATATGTATAAGGATAAGTATACATATATACTTTTAATGATTCAAAACCTTGAAGTAGAAAGGTAAGAGATCACCTATATAAGTGTGAAGTGGGGCCGCTTCTACGAGAATTTGAGGCTTAATTCTCTTGGAGCACTTATAAAACCAAGAGTTGTCCAGGGCCAAAATGGGCACAACCATGAGAACCGCATTGGTTAGATAAGTTATGGTGTTGGTACAATTGTTTGGGTTTACCCGAACGGCTGGATGGTTCAAAACATCGCGTTCACCAACTAGCCTAGTAAATCCGATTGTACTCAACTAAAGAAGGTTCAAAGCCACAAGCCACCTATCTTGATGCTATGACTTTTCGTATGTACTCCATTGTTAGAGTTTGCATTTCATTTGCATTCATTTGTATCGTGTTTAGCATATTAAAGAATTTCTATTCATGTGGGGAATTGTTGGAAATTGGTTTAATTTGTCGAAAAATTGACTAAGTGTTTAAAAATAATTAACATGACTTCGTGTCAACTTGGCCAAAATATACAAAATCTGACCCAATCTGTTTAGGCAAATTAGTTTGCCACTTCGCCCTTCAGGGCGTCGAAACGAGGATCGAAACCAATATCGAATGAATGAGAAATTACTAAAAAGGACAAAATCGGGTCAAAGTTTGACCATGCGATCGCATCGTTATTTTACACTGTGATCGCAACTTGCTTAAATTTTAAGCAGAATGTTTTTGGTCCTTCCACGCGATCGCAGGAGGCAAAGCCTTGCGATCGCATCGTTAAACTGGATTAAGTTGTGTTTTCAAAAAATGCACTATGCGATCACATAGGTTTAGGCGAACAGACATGTCCTTTTGAAGTGTTGCATGAATTGGCTCTACACCATTTCATTTTCAACCGATCATCTGCTATATTTAGGACCTATGGACGTTCTTTTTGATAGAGAACTGGTATGCAAAACAATCCATTCATATATTTCATCTTTTGAGCCAAAATTTATTGCATTTGTTGCATAAAAATTTTTGGTTTTCATTTCATTTCATTGTTTGGAGTACAAAAACCAATTTTGGTTCGTTGTGCTTGTGTTTGGAAGTGCTACAAACACAAACGGAAGTCGTTGTATCTTGGGAGTCGATTGCCATAAACCATAGGTACCATTGCGGGACAAATTTGAGTTAAGGACAAAGTGTTCAACACTTGCCTTTACTTACTTTTCATCTATTTCTTTCGATTTTCTGCACTTTGGAGCCACTTTACACAGAAATTTGCCAACACTTGGAACCAAGCAAATAATGGCTCCACACCCGCAGGCAATGTACTATACGGGTAAACCCCTTCTCTTGTATGGTGTACTGATGTTCTGTTTGATTAAGCTTTCGACTCTCGAAAGCTATAGGATGCCCTTCTTGTATCAATACTCCCCCGATAGAAAAGTCTGAAGCATTGGTTTGCTCCTCCAACTTTTTTGTGAAATCTAGGAATACCAAGATAGGTCTTCGCTAACTGTCGCCTTGAAGTCGTCAAAGGCTCGATGGCATTTAACCGACTAGTTCAACGATTTGTTCTTTTTCTACAAATCTATCAAAGAGGCTCTAGCTGAGAAGCTTTGCTAAAACAGTGGTAAGAGTTCACCAAGCCAATGAATGATCTCAATTCTGTTACTTTGGTTGGCGGCTCTCACTCATTGATTGCTTTAATTTATCATGTCTATACACAACCAGTTCTGTTCGATTATGTGACCCAAAAAACTACACCTTCTCCTTGGAAAATTTACATTTTTCTTTCTTGATGAATATCTCATTTTCTCGCAACACTTGGAAGACAATATTTAGGTGATTGGCATGTTCGTCCAAGCTATTGCAATGTACCACTATGTCATCAAGGTAAACAACAACAAAGCATTCCAAGTAGGGATGAAACATTTTATTAATTAAAGTACAAAAAGTAGCTGGAGCATTTACTAAGCCAAAGGTAAGTACTACGTATTTCACTTAGGTACACTTAGCATCATCGGCGCCGTTTGTGGGAAATGCTACTAAAAGCTAAGGTGAACACACGATCTGGGCTTCTACCTTATGGTCCTCAACCCGAATGTTTAGACTTCTAAACCTCATCCAGCCAGAACTCTTTTAGCTCCTCAAACTCCTTCTGCCAGAGTTCTTCTGACTTCTCAAGTTCCATTATTACCCATAACTCCAAAAGCGTTAGACGAGCTCTACCAGTAGGTGGCGATCATCATTCAGACTCTCACCCAGTGCGTCGTACTTCCAGTACTAAACGTCACTCCTGAAGAAACCCCTTAGGCAAGGGCCTAGGTACCTCCTACCAATGCCAATACTAGAGCTAAAGGGTCATCTTGGACACCTCAATCAACCTTACAGGGACAACCACCAGCTTGATTATCTTAATTCAAGCCTAATTTTCTCAAATAGTGCAAGAAGGTGCAACTTAAGGCCTATGTTGTAACTTGATGCCTTGATAGGCTACATAAAAAACACCATGTTTACTCAAAATTCTCATCTATCCTTTAACATAGATGTTTAAGCACCCCGCATCTATGAATCCTGTAGTACAACTGATCTGGTAAACCATCTTGATACGTACACTGACATGATGTCCCTCTAGGCCGCTATATATAACTACAGCTGTCTTGATCTTCGTCTACTCAGTACGAGGAGAGGCCTTCAAAACATATTTGTCTAAGAGCCCCCGACAATGTGTTGAGCTACTCAAAGAGCGAGAAATAAATCAATATAGAAGAAACCATGTATCCGATGAAGGGTACCCCGGCCACAGACAAACATAAGCAGATGAGACCACATGAACATAAAGATGCTTCACGCCATAAAACTGGTCGGGCTCCCAAAATAGTGGTTTTACTCCATTGAACACCTCTAGGTCTTAAATCCTAATGGAGATTAGGACCTGAAAGACCTCAAATGGCATTCCAGAATAAAATTAGCACTGGAAACTAGAGACAAAAGTAAGTACTACAAATTCCACATGGACCATGGCCACACCACAAAAAATTGCAAGGTGTTACAACGAAAAATCGAGGCCTTGATTAAAGATGCGCTCCTTGGGTCTTAAGTCAATCACAAAAAGTGAGCCAAGAGTGACGCATGTCAGGGTAGTGGCCCCGATCAGAACGCTAACGAACATAAGGACGACACAATTAGCATGATAGTAGGGGCTACAACATATATTGGAGATTTGGAAAAGAGCCACAAGCAGTATGCTCGATCTTCATCCTCAACCTCGAAACATGTCTCTGCATGTTGTAGTCATCTCTGCAATTGTAGTGAACATCCAGGTCAAGAGAATACTTGTAGCTAACGAAAGTGCGACATATTGTCATATCAAGCTTTCTACATGGTGAAACTACCCTAAGACCATCTACGACCCGTATGAACACCACTCCAAGGGTTCGGATGTACCACTGTCATCTCATTCAGTATCATCGACCTCCCCATCACTATGGGTACAGAACATCAGCAAGTAACAATGATGGTTTTATTCCAAGTAGTTGACACTCCTATGGCATATAATGCAATCCTCGGGCAGCCACTACTTAATGAAATCTAGTATTGTCTCTACATACCATCTAAGAATGAAATTCTCACTACATAGGGCATAGGGGTCGTACGAGGCAACCAAACCATCATTAGGTAGTGATATGTCAAAAGTATCAATGGTGCTAGACCTTACATCATGCCATCATCCTCGATGTATCTCTCGTGGATGAGCTGGAACTAGGGATGGCAATTGCATCGAGTCACCTTTGGGCCCAGTGGCTTGGCTCATTATGGGCCCAGCCAGGTCGAGCTGTAGAATCCCGATGTTTTTATTATTATTTATTATCGAAGGACCTAAGTGAAAGTAAATTTTAGAATCAATTAATTTATTTGGGCTAAATAATTAATTAGCGAAATATCGAGTTTTAGTATATTGATATTGGGCTCGTTGGATAGCTCGTATTTAATCATGATTATCGGCTCAAGAAAAAGTATTTTTGAATAAACTAAATTCAAAATAGAGACAATTCAAATTTTTATAGTAAATTGAACTTAAAAGGGACTCTTTTGGATAGCTTTTTTTGGCCAAAGACTATTCACTATTTGAATTGTAAATTTGTTTCTATCCCTATCTCTATTTCTATCTCTATCTCTATCTCTCTCCTAATCAATTTACAACTCTAAACAAATCAAAATACCACTTTGTTTCATTTTAAAAAGCACAGTCTTTTTGACCAACCCCATGTCTTGAAGAACACAGCAGGCTGCTTGCGTAGAAAATATTATTTTCTTGAGTTTCGGGTGGCACTCCTTTTTCAAGCTTTTCATTCATTCATTTTTCAAGCAATAACATTCTAAGAACTAAGGTGAGATTCTAAATGCTATTAGTTGTTTTCCACTTCTTTCTATATATTATTTCTGCGCATGTAAATTAAATTGCTTATTTTAGTGCTCATTCGGGAGAAATCATGAACCAGTTCAGTTAAACTCTCAGGTTCGGTTAAACCTTTGAGTTTCAGTTTATTTGCAGCGCTTGCATGAATTATCATTGTCATGGTGTGATAATTCTCAGTTCAGTTTAGTAAGATAATTTTATGCATGATTATAATATTTGGACTGTTCGAGGAAATAACAAGTATCTCACTGAGTATAATTAGTTATACTCATCCCTCATTTTAACAAATTTTCAGGTAATGATTAATGTGGTAGATGCGTGGCGGGTTGGTGAAGCTGTCGTGCCAATGGTCGCCAAATTAAATAATTTTGTTTATGATACTTTAGACAATTTGTGTCGCAGTTTTCAAGTTTATTTAGCATTGGATTATTTACTTTCTTTATTGTTTACGAATTAACCAATTGTTTGGCAATTGAGATTTTATTATTAAAGTGTCTTTTCTGCAATATTTAAGGTTTATGAATTTTACTAACTCCCCGAGACCTAAGAAATTTCGGGGTGTTACACGAGCTATCCTAAAAATTAAAGCTCGACCCTTAAAAATGATGGCTCGACTTGTTGGACAGGCTCGTGGGCTAGTCCTCGAGTCAGACTGTGGATTGGTCCTTGGACTAGGCCCAAGAGTTGCCCCAGCTTGTGGGTCACTGTCCCCCAGCATTTAAAAAGTTGGGGACTAATTTCAATGGTCACAAAAGTGACCGTTGCAGCCCAACGATCACTTTTGTGACCATTTTGGTCCCCTCCTCATTTGTTTCTTCCAACGGCTAATTTTTCTCATATAAATACTCTCCTAAACTTTCATATTCTTTAAAAATTCACAACTCTCTCAACCTACCAAGTCAAAAAAATTATATTGTCAATATTAGCTCTTTTATTGTGCAATTTATAGTAGAATAAAGTTTTCTACATTTCTACATTTCTAGTTTTCTACAATTCTACATTCTACTTTTACATTTCTATTTTCCACATGGATTAATACAACACACAAGAAAGTTTTGACCAACAAATTCATGATGATTTTAGTCGATTAAATGATATTCTAATTCCTGAAATTGATGATGATTATGAGATTGGGAGCACTGATCTCATTGTCGATTTAGAGGATATCAATGAAGAATTAGAATTGACCAACACTACTAAACGAAGAGCTACAAAATAAAAGGCTGTGTTGGGATCATTTTAAATTAGTGCAGGACAGTGGAACTGCAGATGGACAACCAATCTTTAAGACAATGTGTAAATATTGTGAACAAAAATTTGCATGGCAAAAATATGGTGGCACGAGCCATCTAAACCGACATTTTTCTAAGTGTATGCAAAAGCATGGGGGGAGTTGATACCAATCAAGCTCAACTTTAGTTCGAATCTCCAGGAGGATCTTCTAGTTCTAGTCTGAAACTTAACAACTGGGTGTATTTTTAAGACTCTATTCACCTGGAAGGCATGACTTAGTTGGTGGCCATTGGTGAGTTCCCGCTTAGCATAGTAGAAAGCCCTCACTTCACCAAATTCGTACAAAGATATCTTCAACCAAGGCATGTGCCTCTTGCTAGAAACACTATTTGTGCTGATAGTATTGCTTTGTATAATAAAAAGAAAGAAAATTTAATAAATGATTTCACTAAATGTCCTAGTATTATATCATTCATTTCTGATTTGTGGTCCGGTATAAGATATATTGCTGTCACTTTACATTATATTGATAACATACGAATTATGCATAAAAGAATAATTACTTTTAAAGTAATTGACTATCCTCATAATGGATACAAATTTTAACTTATTTAATGAATATTATTGGAGAATTTAATCGCAGTTTCACATTTGATAATGCTACGCCTAATAACATATTAATAGATAAATTAGTTTGAGAATTGAATCTGGATTTTGGTGAAATTTTATTTTATGTTCGATGTGAATGTCATATTTTTAATTTAATTGTTCAAGATGTATTAAAGTATATAGGCCCACAATTAGAAAAAATTAGGTATGCCTTAAATTATATTATTGCTCCACCTTCTCGATAACAAGTATTTGATGAATTATATGTAGAAAATTCTCTTCCAATAGAATGTTTGTATACAGACATATACAATATGTGGAACTCTACTTATTTAATGCTTCAAGCATGTGAAGGTTATGAAAATTATATAACTGCCTATTATAATGGCTAACATTCACACGATCCAGAATATGATTTGCAAACATATGAATGGAAAATCGCATTCCATGTGAGAAAAATTTTATATGTTTTTTTCGACACTACAAACCCATGTGTTGGCGTATATTACCCTACTAGTCTATTAGTTTTAAATTATTTTATTTTGTTGAAAATAATTTCAATAGGTATAAGACATTTGGAATTTTTATGATATTGTAGTAAAATGGAGATTTAATTTAGAAAATATTGGGAACAATTGTATATTTTATTCTCATTAGAGTCAATTATGGATCCCAAAGTAAATTTAGAAGGTACAAAACATACTATTTTGGTAATTTCTAATAAGTTAAGTTGCAAAAAATCCTATAAATTATGGTAATTTAGAAGAAAAAAAATATTATGTGAAATGTACGACTTTTATGCGCCACAATCCGGTAGGAACATTAGAAGACCTCATGTAGCAATCCCTTCTTCTTCATCAAATAACGATAATGATTATTAGAGTTTTCTTAGTTCCGTTTGAGGAACTCAACAATCTAATTTTTCTACTTTGCTTTCCCGTGCCATGAATGTAGATGCAAGTAGTAAGACGTACCTTTAGAGTTAGCTAGATATTTTGGTTACGACATGCTTAATATGTTAGATGAAGATAAGAGAAATAATTTTGATATACTTAGATGATAGAGAAAAATCGAGTATCAATACCCAATTGTTTCTATTATACCCAATTGTTTCTATTGTAACATCAGAGTCTGCTTTTAGTACATGCGGTAGGATTCTGAATGATATGAGGTCAAGACTAAACCAGACATATTAGAGAGTTTAATGTGTTTAAAAGACTTGGGAGGATGCAGAACTTCGAATCCAAGATAAAATAGACCTCATAGTGACTAAAAAGGTGCAAGAGTTGGCTACGTAAAATGTAAGTATAGTTTGTCTGAATTTATTTCATTTTTCTTAAATTTAAGTTTACCAAAAATTGTACGCGTAACAACTTGTTCGTATACAATTTTAACTCCACATACGTTGAAAGTAGCCAGTCCTAAGCTCGGAAAAAAATGAGGAAGATTTTTAATGTCAATTTTATCATAACTTTTTTCATTTTAAGTTATTGTACTCCAAAAAAAATAAATAATAAAATTGAAGTTCACGTGCGGCCCGTGTGGCCCACGAGCCACGGGTCGATCCGGGCTTGTGGATTTAGGACAAGCTAAGCCATGGCTAAGCCCGTCCCTTAGGCCATCCATTGCCATCCCTAGCTGGACCTGGAGTTGTCAATGGTGCTGGACTTGGGCCTATCATTGATGCTATCTCTCGTGGATGAGATCGATGAGGTTATCATCGGGGAGAGAGAGGTCATCATTATTTGCAAGAACTCAAGGAATAACATCATCAATTGCCTCAGCTTGTACATAGATGTTATTGTATAGAAGGATAATGGCATATATGGGATTGATCCTAACATTGGCACAAGAATGAAAATAGGCTATTCAGCATGAGATTGAAAAGCTGACCAAGATAGATGTTAGAGATTTTATGTTATACCGCAAGTGTATGGATCAAACAAGTAATAAAATGGATTTTGAGTTCAAGTATCGTACCCACAAGGATTTAGATAGTTCAATTGTAGTTATAATAACTTTAACCGAATCAAATTACTTATGAAATTTGGTGTTTTAAACTAACTAAAATATGAACTAAGAATAATCAAATAATTATAACCCAAATAATTAAAAGATTAAATTTATGAAGAATTACTTTAAATTTGAAAAAGAAAAACGTACTAGAATCCCGAATCCACTTATACCAAACTCCTTTAACCCGAACCGTTGAATTTAATAACACAAATTAATTATTAAGATCAATATTCCTAATTTGTTTAACAATCTCTCTCGAATAATATTAAACCTATCTCTATATATGACCCGACTATATCTCTATAACGGATGCGAACATACAAGAATGCATTAAAATTTGTGAATACTTATAGATCATGTAAAGCATAGTGGTATATCTATATCCCCTATCGGTCTCTACGACAATTGATACTATGTTTAAGTTATTTTCAATCTCTCGATAGTAAAATAAGCCACAAGACTCATACAACTATTGTACATATAGTTATAGAAAAGAAAAAATCAATATCAATTATTCAAAATTAAAAATATGCTTGAATATAAAAAAATTAGGTTCGAAGAATTAAAGGTTCATGTTATAAGTTTGATCATGATCATAGCACAAAATAATCTAGCCTAACATCCTAAGAAAAAGAAAATAAAAATAAAAATAAAATATAGAAGCCATCACCTAGATATGAAGAAAACTTGAAAGAGAAGATCTTGATCTTCGTTCAATCTTCATTTCTTGTTTCTCTTCTTCTTTTTCTCCCTAAATTCGGCTCCAAATTAGATATCCAATTATGAATTAATAACTTATATATATAGTCCCTTCATTCTATCCCAAAATATCATTAAAATCGTGTTCCAAAAGGTTCCCTAATTGGATTAGAACTCAAAAAGGTAAGAAAAATCTGCGAGTGGACGTTTTACACTGGAAGATCACCCAGTGCATTCCCGAACGATCGCCCAGTTCAAAGATTTGGCTTCTGCTGCTGAAAAATAGTGCTGGGCGCTCGCTCGGATATAAGCTTGGGAGATTGGCCAGTTTATTTTTCCCGATGGTTGTTTTTCAAATGGCCATAACTTCTTATAAGAAACTCCAAATTGAGATCCATAAAAAGCGTTGGACTCATAATTCAATTATCTTTCTAATGATATATCATTTTCCTTGTGGAGATTTTAATACCAAAATTTGTGCTTGAATTTTCCCACATGCTTTGGTAGGTAGTTTTCTCAATTCAGTTCTTTGGCTTTCAGGTGTTTGATCCTTTGTTTCAACTCTTCATTGTCACTTCAACACGCCTTAAACTTATTGATTATCTTCTTCCTCATCCTCCAATGTTTGGCTCTTGATATTCACTTCAAAAACTCAACCTCTTCTCTTTTACTCATCGATTTCACCAAATTGTTGCTCTTTTCGTCCATTTATCTCCAATTGGTTATAAATGGCCCAAAACTGAAATAGAAAGGAAAATACAATAAATTAACTATAAAATCAATATATGACGGAATAAAAGCTTAGATTAAATCCTCGAATAAGTGCACAAAACACACTTATCAAACATCCCCAAACTAAACCTTTGTTCGTCCTCGACCAAAAATAAAATTAAACTACAAATTTAAACTAAGCTAAGAGAATTACTAGAAATTGAGTTAATATTAAATTTCTTACCATATGTCTCAGGTTTGAATATATAGTAACACTTTTAGAAATATATTAAACAACACAACAAATAATTTTTTTACTTATCAGATGCTCAACCTTTTGTGAGTGTGTGAATAGCCAAATATTGAACTTACACCTGTATCAAACCATGACCAATATTGTGTTGTTGATATTTTTATAATCTCGAACCCTTTGTAGTCATATATTCCTTACACCTCTCGTAAAATATCACACTTCTAATACTTTTATCTCCAATCCTGAGGTGTTCTAGCGAATTTGGTTCGTATTGATCAATACAATGCTTTTTTCAAATAAAGTGGTAAAAATTAGAAGCTTGTATTCCTAGAACAAAGATGGTGAGCGATTTTTAAATTCTCATCTCCAGTTTCTATGGTTCTAACCTAGCAATCCTTACTGAGCACTTACAACTCTTTTTATTTATTTTACTAATATAAACAGTCCTACATCTTGTGTGCAATACTTCTCTCTTATAAGCTTTCTATGTGACTCCTATGGCGAGCTTTGGGCCGATGACCCCCAAGTCAGATGACCATAGGGCACCAGGTTTTAAGATATCCTAACAGGCTTAATTTTTCGAGTCCCATAGGCTATAAGAGAAATGAAGATGTAAAATTTAATTTTTTTTATAGTAACCAATGTAGTGAGCTTTGGGCCAATGATTCTCAAGTCAAATGACTATAGGGCACCAGGTTTTAAAATACCCTAACAGGCTTAATTGCTCGAGTCAAAGATTTTATTTTATTTTTTTATCAGTAGTGAGTAGTGCTTAGTTTATATTCTTTGACTACAACCTATTCAACCAAAGATGAGACCTAGAAAATTCAAACATTCAAAATTCTACAAATACATGTACTAACTTTAACAGCATCAAATTATACTCAAACAGTTTGATTACTAGTTTAAGGATTTGGGAACGAGATTTTAATAATCCTAAGTTAACAATATCAACCCATACACTCAAGTCATGTTTCCATATAAGGGAAGAGTCAATAGTGGCTACGTGCTCCATTAACCTAGTCCAACATGGATAAGTATTTAGGTAAAAGTACGAGTTAAAGTGTTGTCTAATATTCTAACTAAAAACGTACTCAACTTCAAACAAATATCATCATTGGCAGTAAGATGTTCAACAATAACTTGACAAATAAACTTTTTTTTCACTCATTTTTGTTTTTTTTAAACAACTATTTCAGTTATACATACTCGAATAAGAAGCAAATTCAAAATTAATTAAGTATCTTGGTACTTAACCCACCCCCAAACAAAAATATTACATTGTCCCCAATGTAAGAGTAAATTAGAACAAAAATAAATGAGGAAAAGATCAGGTACTTCCTAGGGGTAAATGTGGAGAAGAAGGTCTTAGCTGATCGGAAGGTGCAACTGAAGTAGAAGGTTGCAAAAAGTCGATGGCCTCAGATATTCAAAAAACTGTCCAGTCAATCATCTCGAGTCAGCTTCCAAAGTGAATCATCCTTATGTTTACTTCATCATATGCATAAGTGATAGTACGCTGGTCCGACCTAATGCTGACATCTTCGTGCTACAATCCACGTACTTGCATACTTACACGCAGCATCTCCTGCTGCATGTTATGTTGCATGTGATGTACCTAGACCAATGTGTTCTATATGTTGTTCACTGATCTACCAATTTTCGTCAGGGCTACTTGGATATGAGTGAACTGGATACCAAGGTTGGGCTCAGCGGCAAGAGCTGGCTGAAGTGCTGGAGGTGCCAAATCATGGGCTTCCTCATCAGGCTGTACCGCTGGAGCACGCTGTGCTCTGTTCTCTCTGGCTTGCATCCTGGCCTCTGAATTTTCAATAGTCTTAAAGTTGAACGGGACATTAGGGGTGTTGGCCTCCAAATATATCTCACTAATCAGACAAGGAAACATAATGGTACGCTGGGAGTTGGAGTCTACTGAAGTTGCCAACTCTCTAATAAAATCAAAGATATGTGTCTCCAAATCCATTTTTGGACCCTGTGCCTAATGGTAAAGAAGGCGAGCCCTTTCTTTGATAAATTTCATTCACTGAGTGGTAGGATTAATATTGGCACAGACAAAAATATATAAAGCCCTCAGCTCCCGAGTTAGTTCATCATGTTTGAAGTGCAAAGTGGCCAACGGCCATGCATTCTCTCTACCATACAAGAACCGTGCCACTAACTGTATGTCCTGTTCATTTGGCAATGAACAGATGATCTATCATTGTGCAGGTCAGCTCATAGTATCGATCAATAATAGTATGGCTGAACTGGATCCACCTGTCCCTCATCTACGTTTTGTACCTATGAGATGATTTTGGAGTATCAATTTTTTTGTTGAAATTGGCAAAGAATTCCCTAACCAATGTCATATATGCTGGATGTGGAGCTTCAGCCACCTTACTCCAACCACAATGTTGTATCACGTGTTCTAATAGATGCCCTGAAAGTCTGCCCGTTGCACCATTCTCTCTTGGTGGTAGTTCTTCCCTTACCACCTTTCGTCATATCTCTCTTGGCCTTTTGTAGTTGGGAACTGTGGTATACTTCCATCAGTTGTTGGTTCTTCGGCCCGTCTACGACGAGTTGAACCTTCACCGACCTTTTCCTTTCTTTTCTCTTGAGCTGTGGTTTTTCGTTTTGGTGCCATTGGTACCTATAGGGATAAAAGATATATTATTAAGCATCATAATAAACTCAAGAATAAAAAAATCATCCAAAACTAAAATAAAAGTAGTGAATTTTCGTATTTCAAACTTAGATCGAACACTACTTTTCACCACCGGGAAATTTGAAGAAATATTGAAGTTTTCTGAGCCATCTTTAGACACATGTATCTACATAGAATGGTCTTTATTATATTCAAAATTTAGGTCAAACAGAGTTTATTTGGGTTAGACGAGAGGAGAATAAAGTTGGTAATGTGAAGTGGCTGATGCCTAGCCATATCATGCCAAGGCTTCCTAATACGGGGCTAAGTGTCTTGGCCCAATTTGAATGTAATTCCATTGAATGTATGAACAATTAGCTAATTGAATGTATGAATAATTAGCCTAAATGTGTATCAACAATGCCCAATCGAAGGTTAGCCCTAATTGTACAAGAATCGGCACTTAGTCATTTCATCGAACACATGGAAGGCATCAATTCTTTACTAGAGTTTAAATAAATTGGGAACTCGAATCTAGCCCAACAATTTACACCTAAAAACACAAATTCAGTAATCCAGCAACTACTTAAACCCATTCTCCTCAATTTAGCAAGACAAAATCGAAAGAAATTCAAATAATAAAGTATAATAAGAGGGAGCAAATTTAGAAAAAAATCATACCTTACTTTGCCAGAATGAAGAAATTTGACGTTAATGTAATGTGATGACAAGTGATTTGGATGGAAACGTGATATATGGAAGATTGAAATGGAATATATTGGAGGAGAATTGAGAGAGAAATGAGAGGAATCAAAAAAAGATTGCTGTTGGATGTGAATTACGAAGTGGCGCATGGTTGGGGTTAATTAACCCCAACGCACGCCTGGGCAATCGCCTAGTGCTAACCAGGGTGATCGCTTGGTTAGGCGCTGGGCAATCTGCCCAGTTGCAAGTGACCCGGGTCATTACACTGGGCGATCGCCCAGTTTACAAGAACTTTATTTTTATTTTCTTTTTTTTTTAATTTTCTTGGGCTGAGTGCCAAAGTGTATGTAGGTCTATTTAAGTATGTCCAAACTCGTACAAGTGTTAGGGCGCCTATGATGAACTTTCAAATTCAATAAGCAAATAAAACTAGTGAAAAACCAAAACGTAACGAAAATACGCCTAAAATGTAAAGCAACCGCTATAACGGCATGCACTTGTAACTAGCTATAATGCAAAAGGAAGTAAATGTATTTAGGCCTAACTTAACATGTTAAATCATTAATACGTGCCAAAATGAATACGATGAACTAGAAATTCTAAATTTTGCTAAAAGTCACCTAAGTGCAAAAATTGGAAAAACAAAGATGGTGTGCCTAAAAACAAAAACTAAAGCAATCCCTAACTACAAGCAATATTTAAAGAAATATGTTTAAAATATAGAAAGGGATAGAAAAATGGGTTGCTTCCTATTAAGCGCTCGATTTATAGTCTAGAGCTTAATTTTTTGGGTTGATCATTCCGGTGGTGCAAGATGAACGTTGGACTTTTCTTTCGACAATCCACCATTCCAATAAGCCCTAAACCGTTGCCCATTGACTTTAAAAGTGCATTTTCTCTCACGGTTGATTTCAACAGCCCCATATGGATAGACCTTTGTGATTGTGTAAGGCCTCGACCACCGTGATCTCAATTTTCCCGAAAAAAGCTTGAGGCGGGAATTATATAACAACACTTGCTACCCAACCTCAAAATTTCTTCTTTGAATATGCATATTATGCCACTTTTTGGTCTGCTCCTTATACAATTTTGCATTCTCATTGGCCTCCAAACGAAACTCATCCATCTCATTCAATTGAAGTAGTCTCTTCTCTCCGGCTGCCTTCAAATCAAAATTTAACTTCTTGACTGTCCAATATGCCCGGTGCTCCAACTCAAGTGGTAAGTGGCACACTTTCCCAAAAACTAACTGATAGAGAAACATGCCTATAGGAGTTTTGAATGCTATTCGGTAGGCCCATAAAGCATCATCTAGTTTCTTTGACCAATCTTTTCTTGATAAAATCACCGTTACCTCAAGAATTCGCTTCAACTTGCCCACTGGTTTGAAGGTGATAGGGAGTACCAAACGATCCCGAACGCTATATATAGCCAATGATGACTCAAATTGACGATTGACGATTACAAAAGTGTTTATCCCTATCACTAATAATAGCTTGGAGTGTGCCATAACAAGTGAAAATACATTTTTTAAAGAAATTCAGCACAGCCTGCTCATCATTAGTAGGCAAAGCAACTGCTTCAACCCATTTAGAAATGTAGTCAACAGTAACTAAAATATATAGATTTGAAAACGATGAGAAAAATGGCCCCATGAAATCAATACCCCATACATCAAAAAGCTCGACCTCAAGTATACTGTTTAGAGGCATCTCATTCCTTTTCGAGATATTTCCTGTGTACTGGCATTGTTCACACCTTTTCACAAAAATGTACACATTTTTGAAGAGTGAAGGCCAATAAAACCTGGACTGTAGAATTTTAACAGCTGATTTAGATGCGCTAAAGTGTCCAGCGTAGGCTGAGGAGTAGCAATGCTCAAGTATCTAAGGAACTTCTTATTGAGGAACACACTGCCCAATTATTTGATCTGGACCCCGTCTATAGAAAATAAGATGCTCTCAAAAATAGTGCTTCAAGTCAGAGAAGAATTTCTTCTTTTGGTGACTTGAATAATCTGACGGGATGATGAACTTGACTAAGAAATTCACTATGTCTACATACCACGGTGCTTTTTCCAAGTTAAAAATCTGCTCATCTGGAAACACTTCATTAATATCCATGGTCTCGATCTGCTCTTCCTGCTCAAGTCTGGATAGATGATCAGCTACTACATTCTCACTTTCCTTATTGTCTCTTATCTCCATATCAAACTCTTGTAGAAGTAAAACCCATTTGATCAACCTCGGTTTTGCATCTTTCTTTACCAATAAATATTTCAAGACAGCATGGTCAGTGTAGACTATCACCTTTGATCCAACAAGATATTATCAGAATTTATCAAAGGTATAGACTACAGCGAGGAGTTCATTATCAGTAGTAGCATAGTTGAGCTATACAACAGTCATCCTGCTAGTATAGTGTGTCAAATGAAAAATCTTATCTTTTCGTTGTCCCAACACTACTCCCACTGTATAATCGCTTGCATCACACATTATATCAAACAGTAGACTCTAATTTGGTACAATTATCATAGGTCCTGAAATTAGCCTCTCTTTTAGAGTGTTGAATGCCAATAAACACTCTTCAGATAAGACATAGAGAACATCCTTGACCAGCAAAGTGCAAAATGATTTTTTAATTTTAGATAAGTCTTTGATGAAATGACAATAGAATCTGGCATGCCCAAGAAAACTTCGAATACCTTTGACAGAAATTGGTGGTGGTAATTTCTCAATAACCTGAATATTTTCTTTATCTACTTCAATTTTCTTAGCTGAAATTTGATGTCCCAACACGTTACCCTCTTGAACTATGAAGTGACATTTTTCCCAGTTAAGAGCTAGATTTGTGTCTTCTCACTGCTGCAAAACCAGGTGTAAGTGCTCCAAGCGCTCATCAAAAGATGAGCCAAACACTGAGAAATCATCCATGAATATTTCAATGTATTTCTCCACTATATTAGAGAAGATGGCCATCATGCAATGCTGAAAAGTGGCAGAAGCATTGCATAGACCAAAAGGTATCATACAGTAAGCAAAAGTACCATAGGGACACATGAAGGTGGTCTTCTCTTGATCTTCATGTGCTATTGAAATCTGATTATATCCAGAGTATCTATCTACAAAGCAGTAATGAAAATATCCAACTAGTCTCTCCAACATTTGATTAATAAATAGAAGGAAAAAGTGATCATTCCTAGTAGCTATGTTGAGTTTGCAGTAGTCAATGCAAACTCTCTATCATGTGATTGTTCTGGTCGAAATTAATTCATTTTTTTCATTTGAACCACTGTGATACCTCCCTTCTTTGGCACTACCTGAAGTGGGCTTACCTATGCCTTATTTGAGATTGGTTAGATAATCCATGCATCCATTAGCTTCACGACCTCTGCTCTGAACACTTTTTCCATGTTGGGATTCAGCCTTCTCTGACTGTCAACACTTGGCTTAAAATCATCTTCCATGAAGATTTTATGATGCAAAGTGTAGGACTGATGCCCTTGATGTCAGCAATAGACCACCCAATAGCTGTCTTGTGTTTTCCTAGAACTCGGAGTAATTTTTCCTCTTCAAGCTCACTAATAAAATTAGCAATTATTATAGGAAGTGTAGAGGATTTTCCTAAGTAAGCATAACGGAGATGAGATGGCAACTGCTTGAGCTCTATCTTTGGAGGCTGCTGAACAGAAGGCAGAGGCTTTATAGAATTCATGCCCAACTCCTCAAAGCGTGGTCTACATATATATGGAGGATTAGCTTCGAGATATCTTGCACACATCTCAATCTTACCAGAATCAGTGTGAGTGGATTGAGAATACACAATACAGGCTTACAATGGATCTGATGGATTGTTCAATTGAAAAGTGTCATGAACTGCATTGTCAACCACATCAATTTTAAAGCAGCTATCTGACTAGGTTGGATATTTTATTTCCTTGAAGACATCAAACGTGACCTGCTCTTCACTAAGCCTCAGAATCAGTTGGCCTTTTTGTACATCAATTAGAGCTCTACCGGTACCTAAGAATGGTTGGCTTAGAAGAAGTGGCACATCTCTATCTTCTTCCATATCAAGTATGATGAAATGAGCTGAAAAGATAAATTTGTCTACTTTTACCAAAATATCTTCAATAACTTCTCTTAGATATTTGATAGACGGATCAGCTAGTTGTAGAGTTAACGTAGTTGCTTTAGCCTCCCCCAAACCTAATTTCTTAAAAATAGAAAGTGGCATCAAGTTAATACTAGCACCTAAATCACACAAAGCTTTTTCAAAACAAATATCTCCAATGGTGCAAGATATTGTAAAACTCTCTAGATCTTTTAGTTTAAGAGGTAGCTTATTTTATAAAATAGCACTACACTCTTCTGTCAACATTATCGTCTCATATTCCTCCATCTTGCATTTATTCGAAAGAATGTCTTTCAAAAATTTTGCATAACTGGGCATTTGAGCTAGTGCATCTGCAAAAAGGATGTTGATATGTAGTTTCTTGAAGATCTCAAAAAAATTTCTGAATTGCTTGTCTAACTTGTGTTTTTGTAATCTTTGAGGAAATGGAATCGGATGCTCATATGGTTTGATAAGAAGGGTTCCCTTAACATGTGGTGTACCTGCACTCTCTTTAATATCTGATGTCTGCTCAGTCTATTCCACGTGCTCCTCATCAGTTGACGGTATCTTTTCTTTATTTGCAACTGGCCTCTTTACATGGATTTCTGGTAATTGAACCCCACTTCTAGTAGTAATAGCTTTAACATGTTCCTTGGGATTCACCGTTGTATTGCTTGGCAAAGTACCTGGTATTCTACCTGATATAGCAATTGATATCTGACCTATTTGTGTCTCCAAAATCTTTATTGAAGCGCCTTGATTTAGAATAGTGGTCTCTATCTTTCTCATGAACTGATTATTAGATTCCATGTACTGTTTAGTTTTCTCCATGAATTTACCAAACATGTCTTCTAGTGAGATTTTCTTTTCTAGTGCTGAAACTGAGGACCTTGTGGTTTGATATTATTCTGATTATCCCTCCACAAGAAATTTGGATAATTTCGCCAACCCGGATTAAATGTGTTAGAGTATGGGTTATTTTATTGGTGCTGACCACCTTGAATATACTCGACTAGCTCGGGCTGTTGTGATAGAATAGGACATTCTGACGTACTGTGACTAGCTCCGCATTCTTCACATCTTGTTTTCGTTATTTGCACTGTATTGGCTAAATGTGACATACTTTCCACTATGTGTACCAATGAGTCTATCTTTGCAGATAACGACGTGAAAGTATCTACGTACTCCTACAGTTTTCTTATGTATGACTCTATCTGATGCCCACATGGCGGTGGTGGTAGCTACCTTTGAAATAGTTCTAAAAGTTCTAAAGCTTCAAAAATAGTTTTGGTAGATAAAGAGCCGTTAGTTGAAGAGTCGGTCATACTTTTCAATGAAGGAAATAGTCTAGCATAAAATAACTAAATTTGTTGGCCCTTGCCAACGCCATGACGAGGACACTTCCTTAGCATATTTTTGAATCAGTTCCACGCCTCATAAAAAGATTCTATTTCTGACAGTTGAAATATGGATATGTCATGCTTCAACTTCGAAATTCTAACTCGTGGAAAGAAGTTTGTGCAGAATTTTTGGGCTAAGTCATTCCAAGTGGTGATGCTAGCAATCGGCTGTGAGTCCAACCACTCAAGAGCTACGTCACGGAGAGTATGTGAGAACAAACGTAGCTGGATGGCGTCATCTAAGATTTCTTGATATTTGAAAAGTTGGCACTTTTCTATGAATCGCGAGACATGTGTATGTGGTTTTCTTCGGCCCTACCATAGAACTGATGTCCATTCTGAAATAGATGAATTACATTAGTTTTCAACTGGAAGTTTGGCTGCCCAAAAAGTAGGTAGACAATGCTAGATTGGCTTTGAATGATTTGCAGAGTCAAAAAGTCTCCAACTAGCATATTGTCTTCATTTTCCTCTTGTCTTGCCTGAGCAATCTTGTTGTTATTCATTGTAGCTTGTTGTTTTTGGTATTTTTTGATGTATTTTTCTTGCCTCTCTCTGCCTGCAATGAAAAATGTCTCAAGCTTCGCATGCAAAAGCCTAAAAAGAAACATTTCAAACACTAAAATAAACTAAAAAATAATAATAAATAATTAACGAAATAAATAAATCAAGTTCGAGTTAGTGCTAATATAACTAAAAAAGAACTAAAACTAAATCCCCGGCAACGGCACTGAAAACTTATTAGCGATTTTATGTTATACCGCAACTGTACGGATCGAACAAGTAATAAAGTGGATTTTTAGTCCAAGTATCGTACCCACAGAAATTTAGATAGTTTAATTACAATTATAATAACCTTAACCGAATCAAATTACTTAAATTTGGTATTTTAAACTAACTAAAATTTGAATTAAGAACAATCAAATAATTATAACTCAAATAATTAAAGATTAAATTTATGAAGAATTACTTTAAATTTGGGAAAGAAAAAAAACATACTAGGATCCCTAACCAATCCCCTTTAACTTGAACCGTTGAATTTAATTACACAAATTAATTATGAAGATCTATATTGCTAATTTGTTTAACAATCTCTCTCGAGTAAAATTAAACACATATCTATATGTGACCCGACTATATCTCTATAACAGATGCAAACATACAAGAATGCATTAAAATTCGTGAATACTTAAAGATCACGTAAAGCATAGCGGTATATCTCTATTCCCTATCAAACTCTATGACAATTGATACTATATTTAAGTTATTTTCAATCTCTCGATGGTAAAATAAGCCACAAGACTCATACAACTATTGCGCATATAGCTATAGAAAAGAAGAAATCAATATCAATTATTCAAAATTAAAAATATGCTTAAATATTAAAAAAAAAACTAGATTCAAAGAATTAAAGGTTCATGTTATAAGTTTCATCATGATCCTAACACAAAATAATCTAGCCTAACATACTAAGAAGAATAAAATAAAAAGAAAAATAAAATATAGAAGCCATCACATGGATAGGAAGAAAATTGAAAGATAATATATTGATCTTCATTCAATCTTCGTTTCTTGTTTCTTTTCTTATTTTTCTCCTCAAATTCGATACCAAATCAGCTCTCCAATTATGAGTTAAGAACTCATATATATAGTCCTTTCATTCTGTCCCAAAAGATCCCAAAATATCATTAAAATCGTGTCCCAAAAGATTTCTTAATTATATTAGAACTCAAAAAGGTAAGAAAAATCCGCGATTAGACGTTTTACACTGGGAGATCGCCTAGTGCATTCCCAGGCGATCGCCCCGTTCAAAGATTTGGCTTCTACTGAAAAATAGTGCTTGGGCGATCCCCTAGCTTATTTTTTCCGGCGGCTATTTTTCAAATAGCCATAACTTCTTGTAGGAAACTCCAAATTAAGATTCATAAAAAGTGTAGGACTTGTAATTCAATTATATTTCCAATGATATGTCATTTTCCTTGTAGAGATTTTAATACCAAAATTTGTGCTCGAATTTTCCGACATACTTTGGTAGGTAGTTTCTCAATTATGTTCTTTGGCTTTCAAGTGTTTAATCATTTGCTTCAACTCTTCATTATCACTCTAACACATCTTAAACTTATTGAGTTTATCTTCTTCTTCATCCTCCAGTGTTTGGCTCTTGATATTCACTTCAAAAACTCAACTTCTTCTTATTTACTCGTCGATTTCACCAAATTATCGTACTTTCCGTCTATTCTTCTCCAATTTCTTATAAATGGTCCAAAACTGAAATAGAAAAGAAAATACAATAAATAAGTATAAAATCAATAATATGACGAGATAAAAGCTTTGTTTAAAAGCCCGAATAAGTGCACAAAACGCACTTATCAATATAATTTATTCAAAAAGTACAATACTAAGACGGGCTTGCAAACATTGTACTACTCAAAAAGGCCAACGGAACTGGAGTGTTTTCATCAACTACATTGATTTATCCAACGTTTGTCCAAAAGATAACCATGATTCTCCTCACATTGACAGCTTAGTAGACTCGACCTCTAGGTAAGAACTATATTCTTTTCTCAACGCATTCTCCGAATATTACTAGATTTGCATGGCTTAGGAAGACCAAGATAAAACATCGTTCATGACTAATTATGGGATCTACTATTACAAGGTCATGCCTTTCGGGTTGAAGAAATGTGTGACATTAGATGTTGGTAAATAAGATCTTTGCCGAATTAATTAGGAAGAACACTGAAGCCTACGATGACAACATTGTCGTAAAAAGCTTAAGGGCCTTGAGCCATATATCTCATCTCGAGCAAGTCTTCAACACCCTCAGACAATACTATATGAAGTTTAACCCTACCAAGTGCGCATTCATTAGCTTGATGATAACAAGAAGGGGCATCGAAGCGATCTAGATAAGATAAACACCATTAGTTATGATAGAATCACCCATAATTAGAAAGGAACTCCAGAGACTCACAGGTTGGGTAGCCGCACATCATCATTTCATGTCCAGGTGATCTACCGATAAGTGCTATCATTCTTTTAAAATTCCTAAGGAGAACACAAACTTTAGCTGGGGGAAAGAGTGCGAGAACTCTCTCCAAGAGCTCAAGCAATATATCGCAACTCCTCCGATCATGGTCAAACCCTTGCCCATGGATGTGCTTCTCTTCTAAATCGTCGTATTGAATCATGTTGTGAGCACAGTGCTAGTTAAGGAGATAGACAAACAACAATGGCTTGTCTACTACATGAGCAAGGTATTTCTTGATACATACTTGATATACCTAGGCTGAGCAGCTCACACTAGCATTGGCGACAGTAGTCAGGAAACTTAAACCTTACTTCCAAGCTCACACCATTACAGTACTCACAAACTGGATTGAGGCAAATGCTTCAAAAGCCAAATGCCTATGTAAGATTATAAAATAGGCAATATATCTTGGAGAGTTCAGCATTGAGTACAAACCTCGACATGCCATTAAAGCTCAAACTCTGGCAGACTCCATAGCCGAACTTGGGCCAATGCCTAGAGGATCAGACACCACAGTAGACATGGAAACACAAAATACTTGGCATATCTAAGTTGATGGGGCATCCAACTTCTCAGGATTGTGTGCGAGCGCTGTCCTTACAAATAATGACAAGACTATAAAATTACATTGCGCGCTAAGGTTTGCTTTTACAGCCATAAACAATGAGGCTGTGTGAGTCTAGAGATGGTGCTAGATGTTGTGGTTACGCACAAGTCTTCAGCAACTCACTACTCGTTGTTGGTAAATTAGATAGAAGTTCTAAAAGGAAAGATGAAAGCAGGAGTATGTATTGTCTAAGGGTGCATGGTCTCTAAAGACATTTCAAGAAATTTAAAATCGTCGAAATACCGCAGTCTGAAAATACAAAAGTCCATGCTTTCTCGTGCCTATCTTCATGAACTTGGATTGGCTCGAGAGGACAATCCACACTAAGATCATGATGGAACCAAGCATTACACGGTTACTAAGGTCATGAAAATTGACGTCGAGGTTTCATGGATTGACCACATAGAGGACTATATCAGAGAGGAAAAACTCTCCGAGGACACTTGAGCTGCACTAAATCTCTCTTTCAAAAAAATTTCACACTGTCATACTTAAGTATACCTTGGGCCTTCAAAGGCAGCCTTGGCCTTTTGTAGAAATCCACAAGGAAACCATTAGGGTGCTTGAGTTCAAGAAGCCAAACTTATCAAGTATGGGTACTACTAGCCTATCACGAAGAGCAAAGTTGTCGACTATGTCAATCAGTGCAATAAAGTCAAAGGTTCAGGCGCCTAATACATACACTTGTAGAAGAACTCACTACTATAGAATGTACAGCAGGGCATCGACATCCTTGGACCAATTTATAAGGCACGTGATCAGCACAAGGTTTTGACCATGCCAGTAGAATACTTCACAAAGTGGGCATAGATAAACCACTAGCAACCATTTTAGAAGCTAAACTCGAGAGCTTTATCTGAAAATCGATAATGTACAGATTCGCCCGAACATTCATAACGAACAATGGCCGACAATTTGACAACCCAACCTTCATGGGCTGCTGTGAAATGTTCAACATCAAACATCAACTTACCTTGGTTTCATATCCACAAAGTACTGGATTGGTAGATGTCCACAAAGACAAATTTTTTGGCCAAATAAACTATTTTTGGTTAAATAAACCATTTTGGTCAAATAAACTATTTTTGGTTAAATAAACTATTTTGGTCAAATAAACTAATTTATAATCCACACCAAACAGGCTCTAATATGATCTTACTCTAAGACCTACGAACCAAGATTGAGGATGTCAAGGAAATTTAGCATAAGAAACTCCTAGACATCCTATGGACGTATAGGACAACTTACAAGACTACTATTATGCGATAAACTACCTTCATACTGGATTTCGGAATAGAGGTAGTGATCTTTGTGGAAGTTGGCATTGTCAAGTCTTAGAATCATAAGCTCGGGTACCAATGAAATGAAAAAAGGAGAGAACATCTTGACCAACTCGAAAAAGTTCATAAGTTCGTGATGACTCAACCCACAAGATAGCGGCCTATCAGCAGAGAACTGTGAAACACTTTGATGACCGAGTCCAACAATACGAATTCCATGCAAGATACTTAGTGCTTCAAAAGAAGGAAGCAACAAGTTAAAACCCCGGTAAGCTCGTAGCCAATTGGGAAGGACCATTCAAGATCCTACAAAAAGTACGTAAATGAGCATACAACCTCCGTCACATGGAAGAGAAACATTTTTATCGACCATAGAACGTCGACAACCTCAAAATCTATTAAAAATAGATAGGCCCGACCTATGGTCCAGAACCTTTTAATTGATTTCTATTTGTTTCTCTTTTTAGTATTTTTCATTTTTAATATATCATTTTTTGAAATGGTTTAGCCTACGTGCCATAATACTTATTTATAACTTTGATCTGGCCTACAAGCCCACCCTAGCATTGTTATTTAAAGCATATTAAAAAAATTATTTTCACGACAAATGATTAAGCCTCAAGCCAAACCCTAAATGCGTATACAAGCCATGCTTCGATCATGCACTTAAGTCGTATTCACTTAAGTCACATTCAGAGAGTGCACAAAGTCATATCCTTAGCACGTACTTAAGCCACACCCTGAGTGTGCAACTAAAGCCGTGTCCCGAGCACACAATTAAGCTGTACCCTAAGCATGACATTTAAGATGCACACTGAGTGCGCATACAAAGTCGTGTCCTGTGAATGCACTTAAGTCGTAACCTAAGTGTGCATGCTAAGCTGCACTTCAAGCACACACATCTAAGCCACATAAGGAGTACGTACTTAAGTCACGCCTTGATCACGCACCTAAACTATAGGTATAGAAAGCATTCAAGTAACAAGCCTAAGCTAAAAAATAATATTCATTAGAGCATGAGAAAAACACTTCAAAAACAATAATATTAGTAGTTAAAAGTAATTAAACCACATGCATCAACCAGCCTGATCAAGTACTTTAACAAAAGAAATGAGGTTTGAGATTTACAAAATAATACCTAATCTAAGTTATTGGCATTCAAGTCTCCTCCAAGGGCTTGTACATGTTCGTCTTTAGCCTCATCATCATCACCGACACACTAGTTGTGGCCTTTGGAATCCCAAACTGAGACAGTTCAAGCACATTATTACTCCAAGGACAACTCAACACTGTCTAGATGGGGCACCTTCACCTTCAACCAGGCGTGGGCATATCTCAAAGCATAATTATAGGGAGGTATTTTCTTAAAAGGCCTATTGAAATAACTCAAGTCTTTTTAAGTTCTAACTTATTCTTCATATTTTTTTAAGGCTTCTTTTGTGGAAAAAGTCTATAATACCATTACTATATTTTTATAATAACTGAAATGCTATTGACACAAAAGACCCAAAAACCCCCAGCGTTGATCTCACTCTGTTAACGACGTGAAATTGGTAAATTGAAGAAACCCTACTCCCTCCAATTTCTCTACTGTAATCTTGGGTTTCTTCCTTCATTTTCGGTGGGTGAAGCGAAAGACTTGACACCATTTTTTGTTGCCATGAAGAGAATTACTTCTCACTCCATTTGTTGTTGCAAATTCGTCATTGGTAATATATTATCCCCCTTTCATTATTTCATATGTACATGGCATTCTTTTGTGTCTGTTTGAAATAGGTGTTGAGGAATGTTATTCATCTGAAATGGTGGAGCTGGGGAAAAAGCTGCATTATTTGTAATTTCAGGAACTTTTGAAACTACTGTAGAACGTTTTAAACTATTGTAATCTTGTTGAATGACAGGAGTCGTTTTAAACGATGGTGGTTTTTTTAAGATGACCATCTATCGTTTTAAACAATGAAACACATTTTGAACTACTATTGCAGCATAGTTGAGGTTGTTTGAAGTACAATATTTGATTTTTTGAGAAACAAATTTTTTTTAGATAAAGTAATCAAAGTTTTAATGAATTGTAGGAATTGAGTCACCATTATAGATCGTTGTATTTTATTTTGGTGAGTTTTTTAGGGATGATCATGAAAAATGGAATTGGAAACGGGGTGTCATGTTGTGGATGGACTTGAAATTGTTACTAATATTTCATATAAAAAGCTGTATGGTAAACTATTGGACTTGTGCAATGTTGACTCTTCCTTGCATGAATTGGAGATGAGGTTTCTTCTACCTGGTGATGCAATGTTTGCAGAGCCAATCCAGATTACATTAGGCAAACATGTGCACTGGTATATAGGTACTCACTAAACAAGGTCAGCCTCGTCCTATTTGCGTAACCCGTGTGAGCAAAGGTCCAACACTGGTTAATGATAAAATTGACGCAGTCAAATCGGGTGAACTCGATCGTGAAATCAAAACGGAGACATTGCAAATGGAAGATTAGTGCAGGTCTATGGTTTTTTTTTAATTTGTTCTATGGACAACAAATGCGAACCCAATATATTTGATTTATCGTTATGTCGAATGCAAATGTTGTGTTTATGTTGTTTATCTTTATTTTGCTGCAGATGTTGTGTTTTTCAGCTGCTTACTATCCCTTCTGTGTGAAAAAATAACATAATGACATCAGTCGTTTTAAACAATCATCGACATTTAATACATAACAAGTAGAGTTGTTTTGAACGACCCTAGGCGTTTTTGGTAAAGTTGACAAACCAATGAATTGAACATGTTGTGAAACGTATACTGTTATTGAAAACAACCAACGACGTTTAGTATGTTAGTATAGACAAACATAACAAGTACATTTGTTTTAAACAACCAATGACGTTTAATATAGAACGACTGCAGTTGTTTTAAACAACCACCGACGTTTAGTATAGAACGACTATAGTTGTTTTAAACGTCTATAGACGTTTTCAAAAAAAAATAAACCATTCGATGATGTACAATCAATTGTACATTACTTCGATCGTCGATCGTCGATCTCGATCGGTTCGATCAATCAATTGTATATTACTTCGATCGTCGAACTCGATCGTGTCGATCAATCAATTGTATATTACTTCGATCGTCAAACTCCATCGTGTCGATCAATCAATTGTACATTACTTTGATCGTCGAACTCGATCTTGCCAATCAATCAATTGTACATTACTTCAATCGTGGAACTCGATCGTGTCAATCAATCAACTGAAGTAATGATCGACTGTACGTTACTTCAATCGTGGAACTCGATCGTGTCGATCATATAGTTGTACATTACTTCGATAGTCGAACTCGATCGTGTTGATCAATTAATTGTGCATTACTTCGATCGTCGAACTCGATCATATCGATCATATAGTTGTACATTACTTCGATCGTCGAACTCGATCGTGTCGATCATATAGTTGTACATTACATCGATCGTGTCGATCAATCAATTGTACATTACTTTGATCGTCGAACTCAATCGTGTCAATCCTATAGTTGTACATTACTTTGATCGTCGAACTCAATCGTGTCGATCCTATAGTTGTACATTACTTCGATCGTCGAACTCGATCGTGTCAATCCTATAGTTGTACATTACTTTGATTGTCGAACTCGATCTTGTTGATCAATCAATAGTACATTACTTCGATCGTCGAACTCGATCGTGTCGATCAATCAATTGTACATTACTTCGATCGTCGAACTCGATCGTGTCGATCAATCAATTGTACATTACTTTGATCGTCGAACTCGATCATGTCGATCAATCAATTGTACATTACTTTGATCGTTGAACTCGATCTTGTCGATCAATCAATTGTACATTACTTTGATCGTCGAACTCGATCTTCAATTGTACATTATTTTGATAATCGAATTCAATCTTGTCGTTCAATCAATTGTATATTACTTCGATCATCGAACTCGATCGTGTCGATCATATAGTTGTACATTACTTCGATCGCCAAACTCGATCGTGTCGATCATATAGTTGTACATTACTTCGATCGCCAAACTCGATCTTGTCGATCAAATAATTGTACATTACTTCGATCATCGAACTCGATCGTGGCGATCATATAGTTGTACCTCACTTCAATAGCCGAACTCGGTCATGTCGATCAATCAATTGTACATTACTTCGATCGTCAAAATCGATCATGTTGATCAATCAATTGTGCATTATTTCGATCGTCAAAATCGATCGTGTCGATCATATATTTTTACATTACTTCGATCGTCGAACTCGATTGTGTCGATCAATCAATTGTACATTACTTCGATCATCGAACTCGATCGTGTCGATCAATCAATTGTACATTACTTTGTAGAACGACATAGTTGTTTTAAAATGATTGAAATCGTGTTGGAAACATCTCTAGACATTTTTGAAAAACCCTAGGACTGTTTACGATAACATGTATAAAATGACACCGTCATTTTATAACGTATCAAGACGTTTTTAAAAACTACCACTTTTATACCTTTTTACTTATATTTTACTTTACTGTATATGATACATTCACCCACTCACTGAATGACTATTAAATAAAAAAAGAAAGTTCGCAACGTAAAACCTCACCGCCATTCGCACGCAACTGTACTATTCAAGTTCCATACCCTAACTTCCATTGTCAAGAAGCAAAGTCAGGTGACTGGATTTTCATAAAGATTCCAAATCTCCACTATTAGAGTTTTTGTCAAATTAATTTCGAAATTAGGGGTTATTTGTGTAGTTGTTTCAGAAAATAGGGTGTGTTTGGTAAAATTGATTTTGAAATTAGGGTCTTTTAGATAAAATCACAATGTCTCAATGTTTGGAAAGTTGTGAGTTTCAATCATTTGTTGACATTCCTGTAAGAAAGTCATCCCAAACACACATTTATGATGAACGATAGTGAGTGGTACACAATATTCTCATTTGTTCAAGTTTACAACGTACGACCACATTTATTTCACACGTGATTGTATGTCAATGAACGACTACATGACGTTACAGAACGAATGTTATTGTTCGAAAAGTATGTGGTCTTTCTAGAACTATACCTGATGTTTTACTAAGTGATTGTGTTATGTTATTTGTAAAATAGAGTATTTCGTAGACCAGAATTTTGTAACTAAATCTAAGGTGTCATCGAGATCCACGCTACTGAAAATTGATGCAGTATACGATGCATTAGATGATGAACACAAGGAACTATTCTTCAACTCATGTTTTGGGAAGTTGTACAATGTGAGGTCTATGCAAATATTTCCAAAGCTAATTCACAACCTGTTAGTCAGGAGGGTACGTTCAGAAAATGCAGACGAGCTCTAATTTTGTTTGGGAAATGAGCAAGCTACCCAGTTTTCTTTTTTCGAGTTTATGCTCGTGACGGGCTTTAAGCCAAGAGATGAGGCTGAGTACAAAAACAGGATAATGCACAAAACTGGCTGTTGAATTATACATCCTTGATTGTACCCCCATAAAACATAATTTCTCATGTATTTTGATTTTTGATTTTATTTTTCTTTTTGTTCAGTTTAATGTTGTTAATATAAGGGTTAGGCAGTTGCAAACGTTGCTGAAGATGTACATTTTAGGCTGATAGCCTACTGAAACGACTAGAGTAGTTATAAAATGATGCCAGTAGTTTTAAAACATCAACGGTGGTTCAAAAACATCCATTGTTGTTTTACAACTCCCCTATGCGTTATAAAACATCAGAACTAGTTTTAGACTTCTGTAAACTAACTTTGGCATATCATTTTGTAAGTTGTATGTACTTATGGTATTTGGACTTTTGTTGGTTAATTAAAATTGAGTTTGGGATTCAATTTGTCAATGGATTCTACACAGTTTTCATTTTACGTTGTTTCTCGTGTTCATTATCATTACATGTTTTTCACTAAGACCATAATTGTGTGAAATTCTTATAAGAAGTTACTATTATCATTGAAAACTGATAAAACATCCACTACAACAAAACTATAAAACAAAACAAAAACTTTATCAATTCCAAAATACTATTAAAAATAACAATACATAACAAACCAACGTAAACATAATTTCTTCAAAACAATAAAAAAACAAAAACTGTAACAACCGTTCTAATAAAACTAGACAAACGACCAACACAACAAAAATCCTCTTCCTCCTCACTGCTTAATCCCCTTCCTCTGAACCCGACTGCTCAATCTCTTCCTCCATATCATCAACCTCCAAAAAACGAGAGTAGACTTCATTAAAATACTCTTAAGGGTGCAAAAACATGTCAAGCAAAGCTTCCACTTTCCACAAGGCAACAATATTTGGTGGGTATTGCTGAACTTTCCACTGGCGTTCATGCTTGTCAAGAAAGACATCAAATATACGCTCGTCTAACTGCACCTTTATGGTAACCAATGAAGTTCGAGGGTTGAAGAAGAAAAGATCAAAATGATCCCTACCAACAATGGATACTCTTACAACATTGTCAAGACGGTTTTCATGTGCGAGAGATGGATGAATTTTGTGGCATTAAAATAATTTCGGTGCCTTCGTATAAGTAAATGGAGTTGAAGCTCCCTAGGTTGAATTGGTTAGAAAAGAGGTCTATTGCCTGCCATCGTTAGGATAGAAGTAGAGCACAAGACAATTAGATATTTTAGCAACTAATGATAAATAATTGTAAAACATGCCTGACTTATAGCACATAATAGAGCAGACAAACAGTCATTAACACAGAAGAAATGGGAAAAGCCTCGATCCATCATTGATCAATCGAATTATTCGTTACCAAAAATTTTCACACAAAGAAGGTGAAAAAGCCTTAGTGCCTCATTGGCCATTCAATTTATTTACTGCTATATGTTCAATTCGATTTATTTACTGCCATATGTTCAAATGTTAAAAAATAAGGGTAGTCGTTCCAAAATGACGATTGATGTTTTATAACAAATTTCATCGTTTCACAGATTGTTCTACACATCTGGGTTTTCCATAAACCACACCTTCAACTGATTTTTCAGCACTAGAATCAATTGCAAATGGCTACCATTACCCATGAAGTTGCGACTTACATCAAAGATAAACGATTTATTTACTGGCATATGTTCAATTCAATTTATTTATTGCCATATGTTCAAATGTTAAAAAATGAGGGTAGTCGTTCCAAAAAGACGATTGACGTTCTATGACAAATTTCATCATTTCACATATCATTCTGCACATCTGGTTTTCCATAAACCACACCTTCAACTAATTTTCCAGCACCAGAGTCAATTGCAAATGGCTACCATTACCCATGAAGTTGCGACTTAGATCAGAGATAAACGATAACAAAAACTTTACATAGCTTCTGGAAAAATCAATAACAAATAAACAGTATACCTTTGTCATACAAATCAGTATCACATTCTTCTTTGCACCTCAAGGATTCATGGGAATGTTGTCGAATTTGAACACTTGTGCCGTTGCAATTTTTCTGCTTATTTGGATGTGTTTAACGTCGTGAGAAAAGACTAGCGTTAAGTGGATGAAGATGAATGATATGAATTAAAATCAGGTTGAAAGAAGGGGTAAAATGGGAAAGCACAAATTAAACCATTTTTTCTTTTTCTTTTTTCCTTATTTCTGGTCAAAGGCCTCAAATGTCTTTTGACTCTTTTCAAAGGCCATTTAAGGTGATTCCCACTAATTATAGGAGCCCGTGGCATAGTCACTCTTAAGGTCCTTGAGCTCATTGGAGCTTTTAAATTCCTCTAGAGCTTCAACATGAGCCATTTCTTTCCCAACCTTAAGGTCCTCAACCTCGTTCTTCTGGAGCTCCAACTCAGCCTTTAGTCGGCGTACCTCAGCATGCTCAACCTCAGGTCAACCATGACCTTGCTCAACTTCTCTTTTAGGCTGGTCTTCTCCTCGGCCAGGGCATAGACCTTCTTGTTGCAGATCTTGATAGTTAGCTAAAGGTCTCTTATCTAATGGTGTCATCCATTCCACAGAGGATAACACCTTGTGCAACGCATAAAGTCAGCAAAAGATTATGCATGCATCAAACACAATTCAATGTTAACCAAACTTCTAAGTATTAGGATCATTACCTTTAGGAGCAAAGACTCCAATGTACGAGCATCTTCTAGAGGATCGACCTCTGTCTTGTATTTTCCAACGACCCTGGAAATGAGAGAGTCGCACATATACTCCTCAAGCATAGGATTAACCTCGAGCGCATCATTCTAGAGGTCAACAACTTATATGCTAAGAAGCCTATAATGAGGAGACACTTCTATAGCAGTTCAGGATTACTCTGATGCAGTCGATCCGAGGTTGGCATCGAGCTTTTTTCTTGTACCCGAGATGTCTGTCCATATCCAAAAGTGAGAGAGTCAGGGGTCGTGACCATCTAAAGTGTTTCCCATTTCTTCTGTTTACCTAGACTATCCTCGTAGGCCCTTCACAATTCAACTACATTAAAAGTCATCTATGCAGAAAAATGTACAACATATTAACCTCGACCTCAGAAATGGAATGTATCTTCGAGCAATAATTACGAAATTAAATAGGCTAAAAAATCTACCCCATCATAATCTAATCGTGTAAGCTCGAGCACCTCATCCTTGTGAAGGTTAACACCTCTAGAAGCAGAGGGTTGAGCTGCCGCAGCTTCTCCATTGCTTACAATGCTTCAAAATATGCATGCTCTTCGTTCAAGTACTCGATGTCGATCATCTACAATCTTCACTAAAATTAAGACTCAAGGTGACGTAGGTGTGTGATAAGTGTAATTTATACACTTATATTAACTCATTAATGAAAAGTTTTTGTATAATTCTAAGTATTTTAAAGACGATGTCTACTGGGTCTTTGTCCATTTTTGTGATTGTAGGACAAAATCCCTGAACTAAAGTCACATTGGTGAAATCGATGAATAAATGAGAAGAATTTGAGTTTTTGAAGTGAATATCAAAAGCCAAATATTGGAGGGTGAAAAAGAAGATAAAATCAATAAGTTTAAAGTGTGTTGAAATGACAATGAAGAGTTGAAGTGAAGGATCAAACACTCGAAAAGCCGAAGAAACGAATTAAAAAACTACAACCAGAACATGTGGGGAAATTAGAGCACAAACTTTGGTAAAAATATCTTCACTAGGAAAATGATATAACATTGAAAATATAATTGAATTACAAGTCCAACGCGTTTTACAGATCTCAATTTAGAGTTTCCTACAAGAAATTATGGCCGTTTGAAAATCATTCGTCGGTGGAACACATTTTGTCTGCTCGAGCGGGCCGGAGGCTCGCTCAAGCGGCCCATCAGAAAAAAAAAAAAAAGTTATGTCCCCTCGAGAGAACAGCCCCGCAACTAAACCTTTATTTGAGTTAAAATTCTATTTTTGGTATATTCTTAGGGACTTAGGCACGAATTCAACCCTAATTGGATCCTTATAAATAGTAGAACTCTTATAACAATTAGAGAGTCAAATTTTGAAAAGAACAAGGAGGCAAAACACAAGATCTTTACAAGAATTTCTTCATCCGGGAAAAATTATTGGAATTTCAAGCAAGGGAAAGTTGGAATTTTTGGACAATCCATTGAAGACATTCAAAGGAGCCAAATTCAAAGTTCTTCTTGCAATCAAATATTACGGGTGATGAATTCTCCATTTATTATGTGCTTTTGTAAATCAAACATGATGGGCTAAACTCTTTATGCTAAGAATGATGATGTAAACCATATGTTGAAGTTTTAATTTAAGAATTCTTGTTTCTAATCTTAATTTGTGTTTCTTTGATTTATGTCATGGTTTTAACATCCATTTGAATAATTGATCACCGTTTGTACGTGTTTGTGATTTATTTTCGTTTCCGGAAGGTTCAAAATAGATTAGCTCATTATGATTTTAAACATTAAGTTCTATAGAAATTAGGAATAAATTCCTATGCTTGGTGCAATCAAATTTGATAATCTTAATATTGAAAGCGTTTTTGTATATTCGAATTCAAAATAGGAATATTTTAGAACGTATATGAAAATAGGTTTAATTTTACTCGAAAGAGATTATTAGATAACTTAGGATTATCGATTATCAATTTGAACATAAATTGGATTAGATCGTGGGATTTTGAGTATTAAAATAGATACTAATGGTGGAGTCAGATTCCTAGCATAACTCATTTACTTGATTTTTCTCCAAAAATCATACTTGATCGTAGTTTAAATCATAATCATAATATATGCATAGCTATAATACTTCATTCGATGTCTATTCGATTTAAGGTCGAATTGGTCGAAATTAAACTAAACTAAATCCTCGTGAGAATGATACTCTTTTACTCACTTTTACTATTACTTGTCAACAAATCCGTACCCTTGTGGGATTTCAATAAACAAGTTTTTGACGTCGTTGCCGGGGATTTAGATAATTAGCTTAAGTTTTATTAATTTTAGCTTGAATTCGATTTTTTTTTTGTACTCTAGTGCTTCTTTTTGCTCTTTTCAGTCAGTGGCAGTCGTTGTATGTAAGATTTGGAAGATCTCAGTCTTTTTCCATTTGATCCCGAGATCGAAAGAACCTTTTGTCATCGAAGAAGATGACAGAAAGAAACACACCAATAACATCGAAAAAGAGGAGAGAGAAAAACACACCAAGAAGTTTCTCCAGCACCAACCTCGACCACTCTATAGGGCCTCGATCTCTTGACTTATTGTGCCTACTGTCCTCGAGCCTTTAGACCCCCTGCCCCCCCCCCCCCCCCCCGGGTCTCTTCTTCTAGTCTTAAAGATGTCTCCTCAAACGTGGCATTGTCCCCGACCTTGATATAGACATCAAAGGAACCTTGACCTCGTACTCAGTTGGTCATAGGCCACACCTTTCATCCGTCTTTCCTGGTCTCACTAAAACTTTAACTTAAGAATCATACTACAACTCTGTCAAATAGTCATAAGTATTTTTACAACTCACGTCCCTCCGCATAAAGAGTCCCAAGCCTACAAAGGGTCCTAAACTATCGTATCACATGAGATCTTACGGGTGTACTAATTCTAGGAGGACTACACATCAAAACTATATTAATACTTGACTTTCTAATTCAAGTACACTTTACATATTTTCAGTTTATAGCCTCACTCATATATTCTCTCACTTAACTAATTTAAGCATCGGAGAGACTACGGGGACCACACCCTACACATTTGGTTTCAAGTTATGGAAAGCTCTACAAAATCTTAACTTGAGTCCAAACAGTTTGAGCTCGAGTACACTCAGATAAGATTTTTGATAGCATCAATGTCCATGGAGAAAAATTCTTTTGTAAAATATGATTGATTAAAATGGTTCTATGACATGAACTAAGATTTTTTTTGTTATTTGTGTTTTTTAAGTTTTTCATTATTGCAGATATTTTTAGCATGATTCATGCTACGATTTTATAATCGATCTCGACTATCCTATGTGAAGGAAAATTACATGAGTGTTAATTTAAATGGGCCAAGTCCATTGCATACTTGCAATATTTATTTATTCACGTGTCTCCTATCTACTTTTTCCATAGATAAGATTGTACATTTTGAATATCTCATGCTAATTCAAATGATTCTTACTTGTGAAATTTTTTTGTGCGATTAATTTTTACTAAACTATAGATTATATATAAGATGCACATTCATGTCACTAGAATAGTAAATTATAACTATAACAATTGAATAATACAATTTTAATTTATTTCAATTCAATTATCTGAACAACTTCATCAAGTTAATCCCACAACATCTTTATAGTCGTTGTTACGTGTATCTTTAAATACTCACACCACTGTATATGTTGGATTTAAGTGAATGATCAGTTGTGTTAGTAGGGCATACATACATTATTAGTACATAAAATTGATACATGCATACATCTTTATATTACCGTTTATTTAATTTTCTTAAAATAGTCATCTAACTTTGTGTTCTATTTTAGGTTAATCAATTTGGTTATTGATGATTGGATCTTATTTGTATAAAAAATCCAAGTGAATTATCCGAGTCAATCTCGAGTTATACATGGCCTCAGTCATGAAGCTATATCTTGCCTTTTGTTTTTCATTCATCCCTTTAAATGGGAAAGGGTCTCCTATTTATAGAGTACGCTTGGGCCTGCTGACGTTGTGAAGTGACACACGATATTTAGATCAATTTTGTATAAAATTGATATGCAGCCCTACAATGCCGACCGACTGACTTGTCGGCCTCCCTTCTTATAAACTCATGCATGTTGGTCAATGGTTCTACTAAGCATTATTAGCCCCCCGGTCGACAATCCAATTTAGCATCATTAGCCCCATACTCTTGAGTTCATAACTGTTATGATTCGAGAGTACGAGAGATCGTTCTTGATGCTTTTCTTCTCCGTTCTCCCTCTTTTTTTAACAACAATTTGTTTTTAGTCATGATCTAACTGTTATGATGGACTCATTTTCTGTGACACACGTGTCTTTATTCCATTGACTGTGTGACTACAAGGATCAACAGGAAACAATTTTTCGTATCTGACAGTTGAAACGTCAGTTTGACATAGGCGCACGTTTACTGAGGACTGACGCCATAATGGCTTGCGTCTCTTCAAATTACATTACACTTGCGTCTTCTCAAATTCCAATGTGTCCTTTCAGGTCTCCTCCCGCCTTTTCTTCTATTATTCACTCTTTTTTCCTAGTCTTTCATTTGTTAGCTCCCATTTTCGAATTTTATATCTTTCCCCCCATTTCTTCTGCTTTCTACTAAGAATTTATTCTACATGAACATAATAGTGCTGGACAATTCGTCAAAAGAACAAATTTTCGTATCCATTTCATGGGCCAATATCTCTTTTGATTCTTTGAGATCCATTAAATCATTGGGAGGAGAAGTGACCAGTTTTACCCCCTCGAACTACCTTCAGACCCAGCCACCAACACAAACGGTAGGTTCTGACTTTTGCTTTCATCTCTTTTCCCTTATTTCTCTTCTTTTTTTTCTTCTGTTCTAGACTTTTCTTTGTTTTATCTTTCGTATTCACATATAGTTTTATCATCTTAGGTGAGCGTATTTGTGTAAGTGTTAGAAAATGGTCAAACATCGATCTAACGCAAAACATGACTGTCGTATACCTTCTCATGTGCCGAACGGCGATGCCCGTTCCTTAGGAACAATTCCTCATCATCCCAATACATATAATGAAAGGACAGTGAGGCGAGTCGTAAATCACTTCTTCTTAAGCCATCGCCACACATATCTATTGACCTATGGTTAACTTTAAACCTTAATGTTTTGATTATAACAAACAAATTAGTTGTGTTTACTAACAATCTATTTTCAACTAATATTCAAAGCGCTACAAATCAAACTCTCAACCAATGTCAAGATCAAAGTCAAATCACTACAAGAGTTCAAGAATCTCAAGATCCAAAATTCAAGATTCGAAGATCAAGATCAAAGAATAGATTTTTAGATAAAATTGTAAAGGTATTAACTCTTTGATCTTTAGCAATTAAATAAATAAAAGCTCAAAAACATTTTTATACACAAAACCTATGTTAATATCACGTGTATAAAATACTTTTTATCAAAGCCACAAAGCAATTTTTCAAATTGTAGAAACGGTCATCCGTTTAGATGAAACGGTCGACCGTTTGGGTGAACTAGTCGTCCGTCTGACTGTCATTTTTTAAAAAGTGTCCGTTCTGATTTTTACTGTTCCAACAGCTAGTTCTGACTGGTCGACCGTTTGGTCATCTATTTCAACAGAAAGTGACGAAAATTCATCTCTATAAATACCTCTTCATTTATTATTATTCAACAACACTTACAAGAGCATTTATAGAGAGAATCATATTGAGAAAATTTATTCAAAACTTTATTGCATTTATATCTTCAATAACACTCATTGAAAAACTTTGTTTGATCAAATCAAACTTTTGATTCATCATTATCAACAAAGTTTTCTTCTAATACTTGAACTTTCTCATGTATCTCATGTATTGCTATTCATTAAAGTGTTAGTCTCTCTTAGAACCAAACTTGTATTTATCATTCATCAAGAGAAAAATACATTCTCAAATCTATTTCTTTATATATTTGGGTCGTATTGATGTCCATTGAAAGCTCAATATTGTATAAGGATCGGTGCTCCTTGTTTGTAAGTCACTGGATACATTGTAAGGGTTTGGATTGCACCATAAGTCAATCAAGTTAGTGGAAAAGCCGTGCTCGTGTTGGAGAGCTTGGTAACGGGGGAGTAGATCATTGGTTGGATCGAACATTCATAAAAATATTATTTGCACTCTCTCTACCCTTTAATTTATTTACATTGTACTCATATTTTTGTGGATTAATTTTTATTTCTTAAATTTCTTATTTTGAGAATATTTTACGAAAAAGTTTGAGAAAATCAATTCACCTCCCTCTTGGTTAATTATTCTTGGGCTATCGATTGATATTAGAGCAAGGTGCTCATTTTTTTTTTAAGATTATACAATCTTGAGTAATGGCTAACCAAAATATTCAAAGTCTTGAGGGACACTCTACAAATCGTCCTTCCTTCTTTAATAGCACCCACTACAACTATTGAAAAACTAGAATAATGATTTATATTCAATCAATTGATTATAACATTTGGAAAGTCATTGAGTTTGGTCCATATGTGCCAACAAAAATTATTAAAGTTGATGATCAACTAGACCAAACTACTCATAAGCCTAAAGAAGAATATGATGAAGAGGATAAAAGAAAATTATTTTTAGATGCTAGAGCCAAAAACTTACTTTATTGTGCTTTAGATAAAAATGAGTTTAATCACATTTGCACAAGTGATTCCGCATATAATATTTGGCATGCATTAGAAACAAGGTTAAAGAAACTAAGATAAATCTATTGACAAAAGATTTTGAAATTTTCTTTATGAAGAAAGATAAACCTATAGTAGATACGATTACTCGCTTTACCGATATTATTAATGGTCTTAAGGGTTTTGATCGAAAATTTACTAACGGTAAACTTTTGAGAAAATGCTTAGGTCTCTTTTGGAAGATTGGAACTCCTTGAGGATGTTGATAGAGAATACCAAAGATGTCAACACTTATCCATTGGAGGAGCTATATGGAACGTTGATGACGTATGAGCTCAACAATGCCGAAATGAATGAGAAAACAAGAAAAAGCAAAGAAGAGATGAAGGAGCCTCCCAATAGGCAAATTGCATTGAAATCGACAAACGATGAAAGATCCTTTAACAAGAACATGAGTGATGAAGAACTTGATGATCTACTTCTTCTTGTCAAGAAGTTGAGAGGGTTTTGAAATAATCGGCGATTTCAAAAGAAAGAAGACAAAAGTGAAGAGAAAAACAAAAAGATTATATGCTATGATTGTGACAAACCCGATCACAAGAGGACCGAATGCCCAAACAAGAAGAAGTTCACCAAAAAGAAAGTACTTCAAGCTACATGGGATGATAGTGATGAAGATAATCTCTAAGAAGATGAAGTTCAAGAAGAGATCGCCAATATGTGATTCATGGCTATTGAAGATGAGGTAAGTACAAACATCAATGACTCATACAATGACTTATCTACTTCTTATGATGAAATTCTTGAGAAATTTGAGAAACTTGTTTCAAAATACTCTATCCTTAACAATAAACACTCATTATTGAAAAATGTAGTCAAGAAACTTTTTATTGCACAAAAGGACTTTGAAAAGGACAAGGATGATCATAAATCTTTAATTAAAGAAAATTTTTTATTGAAAGAAAAAGTGGTCGATTTAATAAGCATTATTCACAAGTTTACCCAAGGAAAGAAAATTTTTGAATTAATGCTTGGTGAGCAAAAATGTGTGTTCAATAAAGAGAAAATTGGATATAAACCTTTCTTGAAACAAAAATCTCTTGAAATTATATTTGTGAAATCATCTAATTTTTCTCAACAAAACATAACATGTAGTTTTTGCAAGAAAGTTGGTCATGTTGCTTATAATTGTTCAACTAAAAAGAGACTATAGTTTGAAAGGAAACATAAGTGGATAAAAGAATCCACAAACACTAACTATCAAGGACCCAAACTTATGTGGGTACCAAAAATCAAAAATTAAAATTATTTTTGTAGATACCACGAAAGGTCAAAAGTAATTGGTTCTTGAATAGTGGTTGTTCAAAACACATGATCGGGGATCGATCATTACTATCAAGTCTCAAAAGAAAAGATGGAGGTCATGTGACTTTTGGAGACAATGCTAAAGAAAAAATCATAGGCATTGGAAATATTGGTAATCATTCCTCTCCTTTCATTGAAAATATTTTATTAGTTGATAATCTTAAATATAACTTGCTTAGTATAAGTCAATTATGTGATAAAGGTTATCTCATTAAATTTGATTCTTCCAAATGCCTAATTGAGGATATTATATCTAAAGAGGCATTGTTCATGGAGAGCCGAAGTAAGTATATTTACATTATAAATATTGAATTTGAACTTGAAAAAAAAATAAAATGTCTTTCAAGTATAAATGATGATTCTCGATTACGGCATAGAAGATTAGATCATGTTAGCATGGACTTACTTTCAAAAATATCTAAAAAATAGTTTTGTAAAAGGTTTACCAAATATAAAGTTTGAAAAAAATAAAATTTATGATGCTTGTCAATTTGAAAAACAAGTAAAGAGTTATTTTAAATTTAAACAATAATCTTCTACTACAAGACCTTTACAACTTCTCCATATGGATTTATTTGGTCCTTCTAGAACTGCTAGCTTAAGTAGAAAACATTATGCATTTGTTATTGTTGATGATTTCTCAAGATTCACATGGGTTATGTTTTTAAATTTAAAAGATGAAGGTTTAAATGCATTTAAATATTTTTGCAAAAGAGTTCAAAATGAAAAGGGATACACCATTACCACAATTAGGAGTGATCACGGTAGAGAATTTGAAAATATAGCTTTTGATGAGTTTTGTAAATCAAATGGATATGAACATAATGTTTTGGCTCCTAGAACTCCTCAACAAAATGGTATAGTAGAAAGGAAGAATCGAACATTGCAAGAAGTGGCTCGGACCATGTTAAATGAAAACAATTTACCAAAATACTTTTGGGCCGAAGCCGTAAATAATTCATGCTATATTTTAAATAGAGTTTTGGTTAGTTGAAAGAAAACCAAAACTCCATATGAGCTTTGAAAAAATAGAATTACCAATATCGAATATTTTAAAGTTTTTGGGTGTAAATGCTTTATATTAAACACAAAAGAAAAGTTGGGAAAATTTGATCCAAAATCTGATGTTGGAATTTTTCTTGGATATTCATCTACTAGCAAACCTTATAAAGTGTTTAACAAAAGAACTTTAGTAGTTGAAGAATCCATGCATGTTGTTTTTTATGAAACTGACTCCATTGAACAAAAAAAAGATATTGATGATGAAGATTTGGAAATTTCATTTGAAAAACTAAGTGTTCAAAATCAAGACAAAGGGAACCCAAATAATGTTGAAATTTAACATGAGGAGGAAACAATTATGCAACAAAATGAAGAAGAACCTCATGAAGATCCTAACACTTCATCATTACCTAAAGAATGGAGGTTTGTCTCCTCTCACCCAAAAGATCTCACCATTGGTGATCCATCAAAAGGAGTAAGCACTAGAAACTCTTCTAAAAATTTTCTTAACAATTGTGCTTTCCTTTTGCAAATTGAGCCAAAGAATTTTAAAGAAGCCGAGTTTGATGAATTTTGGATTCTAGTTATGCAAGATGAACTAAATCAATTTGAAAGAAATCATATTTGGGATTTAGTTGCTAGACCAAGTTCACAAACCGTAATTGGTACAAAATGGGTTTTTCAAAAAAAATGAGATGAAAATGATATAATTGTGCGTAACAAAGCTAGATTAGTGGCTCACAGTTACAATAAAGAAGAAGGTATTGATTTCGAAGAAACATTTGTACCGGTTGGTAGATTAGAGTCAATTCGCATGCTTCTTTCTTTTGCTTGTCATAAAAATTTTATTCTTTTTCAAATGGATATCAAAAGTATATTTTTGAATGAAGTCGTTCAAAAAGAAGTTTTTGTTGAGCAACCGCCCGGTTTTAAAAATCATAAATACCCAGATAAAGTTTTCAAATTTAGAAAAGCCTTTTACGGATTAAAACAAGCTCCTAGAGCATGGTATGAAAGATTAAGCAAATTTCTCTTATCAAATGGCTTTTTAATGGATAAGGCGGATACTACACTATTTATAAAAACCAAAAAGAATGATATGATTGTTGTTCAAATTTATGTTGATGATATCATTTTTGGTGCTACTAACATTTTCCTATGTGAAGAATTTTCTAAGTGTATGAGTAAGAAATTTGAGATGAGTGTAGGAAATTTGAGATGAGTATGATGGATGAACTCAAGTTCTTTTTTGGGCTTCAAATCAAACAAACTAATGATGAAATATTCATTAGTCAAACCAAGTATATCTTGGATATGCTCAAAAAGTTTGAAATAGAAGAATTGAAGCCAATGAATACTCCAATGAGCTCATCAATCAAATTAGATAAAGATGAGCAAGGTACTTCAGTTGATATAACAAAATATCGAGGTATGATCAGATCTCTTCTTTATTTAACCGCCAGTAGGTCCGATATTATGTTTAGTATATGCTTATGTGCTAGATATCAATCTAATTCTAAGAATTCTCATCTTAGGGCCATAAAACATATTTTTCGTTACCTTAGTGGAACTTGATCCTTAGGTCTTTGGTATCCTAAAGAGACTCACTTTGATTTACTTAGTTTTCGGATGTCGATTGGGCCAGTTGCACAATTGACCGTAAGAGCACTAGCAGAACTTGCCACTTTCTAGGCTTTGCCTTAGTTTCGTAGTTTAGTAAGAAACAAAATTACGTTGCTTTTTCAACCGCCGAAGCCGAATATATCTCAGCCGCAAGTTGTTGTGCTCAAATCCTATGGATGAAACAAACTCTAAATGACTATCACCTATCGTTTGAAAATGTTCCTATCATGAGTGAAAACACTAGTGCCATAAATCTATCTAAAAATCCCATTTTACATTCTTTAACCAAACACATTGAGATTAGACATCATTTCCTTCGAGACCATGCACAAAATAGAAATATATCTTTAGAGTTTGTAAATACGGATAAACAATTGGCCGATATATTTACAAAACCATTAGCACTTGAAAGATTTGCTTATATTCAACGAAATCTTGGCATAATTGATTAAGGTGAAGTTTGTGGGTAACTCTTTATGTCTCCTATAATTGAGTGCATTTCATGTGATAAACGTGTTTTAAAGTCTTTATCAAAGGATCAAATCGTTAAAATGCATGATTTTTCAGAAAATTCGGATGGCCGTATATACAAAAGGACGTCCATTCGAAGCTAAACGGATGACATTTTGTTCATCTGGATAATCATCCATTTAAATAGATACTTTTGTAAAATTTTGAAAAATTGAAACGGTTGACCACTTAGAGAAATGGTTGTCTGCTTCAGATCAAACGGATGATTCCACCTTTGAATCCATTTGAACAGAGAGTTATGTAAAAATTGAAAAGCCCACGCGGTCGACCGTTTAATTAAACAGTCATCCGTTTATTCTCAAACGGATGGCATCCTCCTCATCCGCCTATGCATCCGTTTGAACAGAAACTTATTTTTGAAATTTTAAGTTCAAACGGTCGACCGTCTGAGTTAACCGGTCGACCGTATCAGTGGAAATCAGGGTTTTTAAGTTAGGAATTTTTCAAATTTCTTCATTCCAACTTCGCGCGACCCACGATTTTCTTTCCAAATCTTTCCCAAATCTTTCAAATTTGCGTTTAAAATAAAAAACCCATAACATTTCCACACCCAAATCTGAAAAATCCCTGATTTTTATCCACCACATTATCAAAAATCATCCTCACACGGACAAACTTAAACCCTAGATTCAATCATCCGCCTCCATCATCATGCCTCAAGTTAAAATGGTAGCCAAGCACTCTAGGAGGAAAAGGCAACCTTCTTCATCCTTTGAAAAAGAGGGTTCTCCTTCAGAAAATCAGATTGACAAATACCCGATTCTCATCGGTAAGAATGTCGATCTTGCCTCATCTATTTTTGAAGCCCCCTCGTTTCATATTGAGGACCTCTTTGTTGCCATGGGTTGGATTTCCATTCTTACTCTAAATGAAAAAGCTTACCCGACCATTATGAAAGAATTCTATAGTAAAATGATTTTCACTCCGAGGATGGGTATCTTCTGTCTCGTTAGGAATAAACGAATTAAAATTACTCAAGAACTTATTCGTTCTATTTTTCATCTTGATGATGGAGGTATGCGTCTATATACCACCAAAACAATTCATCATCATGAGGGATACACTCCGATTGAGGCATGTTGTCGTGTCACCAGAAAACACTTCGAAGATGCTGTACGTCTTAGTACAAATCAACTTACACTCCCGTGTCGTGTCCAGCACAACATTATCGTCCATATCATTGTCCCTCGAAAAGGTCATCTTGATGAAGTCAATCACTATGACGTTTTCCTTCTTGATTCCATTCTAGTTGGACGAAAATTAAACTTTCTTTACATCATGCTAAATCATATGGACTCCGTCCTTCGCAGAACTAGGCCTAAGGCCCTCCCTTATGGAATGCTTCTTACAAAAATCTTTCAACATTTCGAAGTCTCTTTCCGTGACGCTATCGCCCTTCTTCCTAAACCCACCGACACCATCAACACCCTTACTCTTAAACGCATGAAAATCTTTAAAGAGGATGGGCAATGGATGGCGAAATCTAAGAGATTTAATGATGAGTCGGGACCCTCTACTTTGCCATTTGAGGGTGGTGAGGAGATGGATGAAGACGAAGGTGCTCCTCCAACTCGACCACGATCACATCGGCCGTCGTCCTCCACCTCCTGCGTCAACGAGGACAATTACAATCTTCTTAATGGCCAGATCGACTCACTCACATCTACTGTAGATGGCCTACAACATGTCGTGAATGACTTACAAAACAAGGCGGCTAGCATACAAAATACGGTTGGAGGGTTACAAAAGTCGGTAGGCAATCTCCAACACTCGGTAGATGGCATCACATCATTACTACAACAAGTGCTAGCTTCACATCAAGTACTTCACACCCGCCTTGACCCGGTGTTTCCTCCACCTTCTCCATCGGAGAACTAGTTTTTTATTTTTATTTTGGTTTCTCTGTTTTTGAAAACAATCCAATGTTCTAGCTTTCATTTATGTACCTTTGAACTATGATTGCTTTTAGATTTCAATTTTATCAATGAATGGCATATTTTGTTTCATTTAGGGAGAATATGTTTTACCTTAATATTTCGATTTTGCCTTTTTGTTTATGCCAAAATGAAAAAACTATGTGATGTGATGAATATGAATATATGATGAATATGATGATGATGTGATGAATATGAATATGATATAATGAAAATTTAATAATGTTTTACAAACAACTTGGACATTTAATATGTGATGAAATCGGAGAATTGTCAAATGATGTAATACAAAGAGTATGTAATACAAAAATGGTATTATACTACAAATTTATCAAACCATGTTTGCTTGAAAAGAAAGGGAGAATATATATACTTTATTTTATCTTATTACTCTCTATATTGTTACATTGTTTGTCATAATCAAAAAGGAGAAAATTGTTGACCTATGGTTAACTTTAAACCTTAATATTTTGATTATAACAAACAAATTAGTTGTGTTTACTAACAATCTATTTTCAAGTAATATTCAAAGCGCTACAAATCGAACTCTCAAGCAATGTCAAAATCAAAGTCAAATCAATACAAGAGTTCAAGCATCTCAAGATTCAAAATTCAAGATTTGAAGATCAAGATCAAAGAATAGATTTCTAGATAAAATTGTAAAGGTGTTAACTCTTTGATCGTTAGCAAATTAAATGAATGAAAGCTCAAAAATATTTTTATACACAAAACCTAAGTTAATATCACGCGCATAAAATACTTTTATCAAAGCCACAAAGTAATTTTTCAAACTGTGAAAATGGTCATCCGTTTAGATGAAACAATCGACCGTTTAGAGTAAATCGATCGACCGTTTGGAGTGAACCGATCGACCTTTTGGGTGAATCGGTTGTCCGTCTGACTGTCATTTTCCAAAAAGTGTCCGTTCTGATTTTTACTGTTCCAACGGCTAGTTCTGACCGTCTGACTGGTCAACCATTTGGTCATCTGTTTGGTCATCCATTTCAACAGAAAGTGACAAAAATTCATCTCTATAAATACCTCTTCATTTGTTATTATTCAACAATACTTACAAGAACATTTATCGAAAGAATCATATTGAAAAAATTCATTCAAAGCTCTATTGTATTTATATCTTCAATATCACTTATTGAAAAACTTTGTTTGATCAAATCAAACTTTGATTCATCGTTATCAACAAAGTTTTCTTCTAACACTTGAGCTTTCTCATCTATTGCTATTCATTAAAGTGTTAATCTCTCTTAGAACCAAACTTGTAATTATCATTTATCAAGAGATAAATACATTCTCAAATCTATTTCTTTATATATTTTGGGTTGTATTGAGATCTATTGAAAGCTCAATATTGTATAAGGATCGGTGCTTCTTGTTTGTAGGTTACCAGATACATTGTAAGGGTTTGGATTGCACCATAAGTCAATCAAGATAGTGGAAAGGTCGTGCTCGTGTTGGAAAGCTTGGTAACGGAGGACGTAGATCATTAGTTGAATTGAACTTCCATAAAAATATTGTTTGCACTCTCTCTCTCTCTCTACCCTTTTATTTATTTACATTGTGCTCATATTTTTGTGGATTAATTTTTATTTCTTAAATTTCTTATTTTGAGAATATTTTATGAAAAAGTTTGAGAAAACCAATTCACCTCCATCTTGGTTAGTTATTCTTGGGCTATCAATAACAAGCTCCCGGACCAACCAAATATTTGCCAGTTGGTCACCTGTGAAAAGTGGCCATTTATCAAGATAGCCTAAAAGCTGGTCTTAGGTTTCCTATACATCCATTTTTAGTTGATTTTTTCTGTATTTTTAACTTGGCTCCCTGTCAGTTAGTTCCCAATGCCCTTAGGATCTTAAATTATTACATTATAATCTTCTTAAAGAACAATCTTGACCCTTCGCTCAATTTATTCTGCATCCTTTTCGAGATGAAGCTACTCGACCGCTATGATTGTTACGTAGTTTTTTTCACATCGAGATCGAGGGCTACCAGCCCATGAACATTCCTAAATACCTAACTACCATTGATCGAATAGTGTTTAGAAAAATAGGTATTTTTTGTAAGTCCAATTAATGGCATGTTTCCCTTTCCTATTGAGTGGGGCCATCTCCTGTTAGACCACTTCAATAAAACCCCTATACTTCTGAGTCAGAGATCGATTCTATGATTATCTTGCAATCAATCGAACCCCTCGGTCGATCGTTGAATGATGTATTGACTGATGATGCATTGGTCTCTGTGGACATCGGCCGTCCTTATGGTAGGTTTAGCAATGTTCTGATTTTTTGTGGTATGCTTTTCTCTTTTGATATTAATATTATGTATTCTTGTTTTTGGACATGTATGCTGATCAATTCAGCAAGGAGTTTCTACAAGAGTTTGCTCAAAAGAATGAGTGATCCAAACTCTAGAGAAGAAGAGGCCCCACTTCTTCAGACGACCCAGACTCCTCTCAGGCTCCTCCTTCCTCCAATCCTACACAGTTCTTGGGAGACAACTCTCCTCTTCCAATCATCCGACTCTCCCAGTACTTTCCATTTCTTCTTCTCCTAACCAAACCCCCTCTTATAATCTTCGCTGGTCGATTGAAAAAGTCAGCAAGGATTGCCGAGTTATGGTGAGTTGTTTAGACTGGAAGGTGATTGATGCCAGTAAAGACAAGTCGTCCAAAAGTTTGGAGAGGTCGCTCATGGTGGAGAAAAGAAGTGTATCAAACTTATGCTTCTCTTGTTATTTCTAAAATTCTTTATGAATGCTGATGCATGTACTTATATCGTATACTATTTTCTTTCTTTCCTTATGCATGCATCACCAAATCCTTTCTCTTTGTCGTTCTATTTTTAGGAGGATGCGCGTCCAGTCGGAGAGGCTTCAGCATACCAGTCACCTTGTTCAAAAAATAAGGAGGCCTTGCAGGGGAGTTTGAAGACTATCTCAGAGTTGGAAAACATGGCTGGGTGAAAGAAACTCGTCTCCAGAGCTTGGTGAAGGTAGTTGAACAGCAAGAAGAGCCTTTGAAGAATCGTGATAAGAAGATTCAGGAATTGGAATGGTCTTTTGCCTACGTTTGCTTAGAGATAGAAAGAAAGTGTGAGGTGGCGGTGGAGGATTACAAGAAGAGTGATGAGTATCAGACAACTGTTGGCATGGTTGGCTACGCGGCCGAGAGATGGCTATGAAGAAGAGCCGTGAATGGTTGGCCAAGAGATATCTTGATCTGGATTTTACTGGGGCTCCTTTTATGCCTGAGGATGATGAAATTGAAGACGAAGATGACGACGATGGCGACAATTGATGGTTACTTTTGTTGTTATAACAATCTTTGAACATACACACATTTTGGTTTCTGCATGGTGGGATATTTGTACGCTGAAGTCGGGTGGAGAGGTGGTTTATCCTTACCCGACGTATTCTGTCTTTTGTTACTGAATATATGTCGTATCTTTTCCTCAACTCACATCCTTGACCATGATTAGGATTTTTTTTAAGTAACTCGTCCTCAGACAATTTTCTCATTTTTTTGCTTTGTATTCAATCGTCATCGATTTAAGCAAGTGTTGTATGCCTAGTTTTGCTTGAAAACTTAGGAAAATATATAGGGGTTCTTCCCATTTTGGATCTAATTTCCAAGTTCGACAACAAATGCATCCCGAAGGACTAAATCTCCTTCCTGAAACTTTCTGAGTTTTACCTTTTGGTCAAAATACTCGGCTGCTCTTTTCTTGTATGCGACCATTTTCACAAATGCTTTCTCTATTTTTCCCTCCAGGAGGTCGAGTTCTTCTCTATGTACTTCATAATCGGCTTGATGTAGCATTGATCTTGGCATAGGCTCGATGACCTCTGAAGGAATTATTGGCTCGAGTATTAAGCACAATTTGTAAGAAGTTTTGCTAGATGATTGTCTAGAGGTGGTGTGGTAGGCCCATAATACATTTGGAATTTCTTCTGCCCATGCTCCTTTGTACCCCTCTAATATTGTTCGTAGGTCCTACAAAATCTTTCGATTAGTCACCTCAACTTGTCTGTTGGCTCTGGGATGGACGACTGAGGTCTTTGTCATGTCAATCTTATAACTTGCACAAAATTCTTCAAACTCCCTGTTATAAAATTGTTTGCCGTTATTAGACACAATCACTCGCGGTATCCCAAAGCGGCAAATTATGTTTTTACATATGAAGCTTTATATTCAAAATAATATTAAAAATAAGAAAATGCTTTTCACGCCTCGCTCTCGTATAAGCTTCGCCTAGGCCCAAAAAACTTGAAGTTTGGCATCCACGGCTAGCCACGCTTTACGCTTTTTTGAACCTTACTCTTGATAAATCTTTATTGTCGAAGGTAATGGATTGGCCAAACATGCTTGAAACTCCAATCGAATTAATTTGCATGGACTGGGCGTATCCCTTCCTAGCGTTCCTCGAATCCCCTCCGGTGGCTAATCCCCAACTATGACCTATATCATCCCTGCACGCCCTTTTCCTCCAACTTTCTCAGTTATTCGCTTTTCCTTCCTCTCCTGATTTTTTACAAAACGTTTTAACAGGCCTCTGGATATCAGCCTTTCAAGCTCAATTCATAAAGTTTGACACTGATCCGTAGTATGACCGTGGTCTTTGTGGAAATCACAGATGCGTCTACGATCGTAGATGAAAGGATCAAACCTCAATTTTTCCAACCATTATACGTTTCCCAATTTGTTCATTTCTAGCAATATGGCCGACAATGGAGCCGTTAGTTGTATTCGAGATATCACATTCACCTCTCCCACCTTTGTCCAGTACCGGTGGTTAGATGTAGGTCTGTTACTCGTTTTTATTACGGCAGAGTTCTCATATCTTCTCTTTCAACTACTCCTTTCATGTCCATATCGACTACTATGAGTTGCATTCATCACTGCTTCCTTATCTATGTATTCATCACCCCGCCTCAGAGGTTCTGTCATGGACTCAAGTCGACTACTCCTTTTGTTGAGCAACACTGTTACGACAAATGACATAAGTAAATCTTTGATGCCTAAAGTCACCCTATTAAATCGAGATATGTATTCGCATAATGACTCCCCTCTCTCTTGAGTTACTTACATCAATCCCATGGCCGTTTTCTTCTTCCGAGCACTACTAGAGAAACAAATAGCGAACTTGTTTGCGAAATCAGAAAATGAAGTGTTAGACCGTAGGGGCAATGTATCAAACCATTCCCTAGCATCTTTCTGTAAAGTCATTGGAAAAGCTCGACACAGTATGGCATCTGGCCATTCATGTAACCTTACTCGGTCCTGAAAGGTACGGATATGGTCGATCAGATCAGTCGTTCCGTCGAACTCGTCGATTGGTTCCTTGAACTTCGGAGGCAATGGGATGTTCATCAACTCTTCAGTAAACGGATCCTCTTTGATGAAGATCGGTCTCCCTCTGTTCTTTCTCTTAGCGATTGCTTCATTTATTTTCTAGCTCAGTGGATTGTCCAAGTTCGCTAGTATTACAAGATTGTTGGAGAAAGTTGTATCTGGGAGGTGTGCAGCTTAAACTGGTTGGTTTCGGCTGATGTTGGCAGTGCACTTGTTCTCTGTAGCATGCCAGGATGGCAGACATTTGATCTTGCAAAGCCATGAACTATTGTACCATGGGGAATTGTTCAACTGGATTCCTAGTCACCGTTGTTCCCACAGGCGACGCCAATTGATGATTGGATCTTATTTGTACAAAAAATCTAAGTGAATTATCTGAGTTAATTTCACTGTATACATGGCTTCAGCCTAAAGCTATATCTTGCCTTTTGTTTTTTCATTCATTCCTTTAAATGAGAAAATGACGTAGCGAAGTGACACTAGATATTTAGATTGGTTTTGGATAAGATTGATATGCAGCCCTACAATGCCGATCGACTTACTTGTCAACCTCCCTTCTTTTGAACTCATGCATGTCGTTCAATGGATATATTAAGCATTATTAGCCCCAATTCAGTATCAGTTATCTTCATCATCAACTTCTTTCAAGATTAATACGGAAATGTAATTATCAATTTAAAAAATATATAAAGTTCAATAACCTTTTAAACAAATTAAAATTGTATAACTAAATGAAATCGTGATTAGGAATGGCAAAATACTCCGCTATATCCTGTCCCGTTAGGTAATTAGGACGGGGACGGTGATCATGTTCCCATCCTGAATTCTCCAAATCCGCTTCGAATCTTTTTATTTTATTCTTATATTTAAAATTGAAATCGTATTTAAAAAGTAAATAAAATTTTAAAAATAATTAATTAATTACACGATACCATAAATTGAGATATTTTAATCTCACCCTGATCCGTACCCAACCCGATCCTCACCCGCCTTTCAAAAATGGTAAAGGTCGCTCTGCCTGTTAGCATCCCTAATCGTGACCCTATCCGACATTTTTTTTCATCATTTCGTGAAAACATCCCTATTTTTTATGTTTCAAAGACATTAGCACGTTTTAACTTTTTTTTTTTAAGTTAGTCAAAATTACATTTTATTCATACATTTTATAAGAATCACAATTTACTATCCACTTATTATTCGCACATTCCGTAAAACTCATTGCGTATAAAAGCGTAACCAAACAAACACTAGGTATTGTAGCTACTAGTATACCGCTTATCGGTAGAATCCAATAGTAGAAAAATAAATGGAGGTTGATAGATGTTGGTAAGTGACTGATAGTGAATAATGAGGAGGAACAAAGTTGAGAAGCAAATATTTGAAAAACAATGGTGAAGAGAAAGAGAATTGGGAAGGAAAATTTTGAGGAAATTGAGAAATTTTTTTTTTTTTTTTTTTGAAAGGGTGAAGAGTATATCATTTTTTTTAGGTGAGTGGGGTGAAAACTTACTGTCGGTGATAATTTTCTAAAAAAATCAATTACTATTTACTAGTCTTAGAAAAGATAAGAAAATAATCTATCTATCCATGTATTTAATGTACGCATCCTCACCAAAATAGTCTACACCTTTCACACAACAGATCAAGTTAATAGAATCAAAATCTTCCCCCAAACATACTCCCAGAGACACCGCGCTTGGAGCACCGAATCTAGGGTTTCAACACATACACTCTCGCTATCACTCCTCTAGGTTAGTTTATACTACATAATATTTGCATGAAATATATGATTTCAGATGTATACACAATATATATAGATAATTGAAATTGTATTTGGATAAGATTGATATGAAGCCCTACAATGCCGACCGATTTACTTATCGGCCTCCATTCTTTTGAACTCATGCGTGTCGGTCAATGGATCTATTAAGCATTATTAGCCCCCGGTCGACAATCCAATTGATCATCAATTATCTTCGTCATTAACTTTTTCAAGATTAATACGAAAATGTAATTATCAATTTAAAAAAATATATAAAGTTCAATAACCTTTTAAACAAATTGAAATTGTATAACTAAATGAAATCGTGATTAGGAATGGAAAAATACTCCGCCATATCTCGTCCTGTTAGGTAATTGGGACAGGGATGGTGATCATGTTCTCATCCCTAATTTTTCGAACCCGCTTTGAATCTTTTTATTTTATTCTTCTATGAAGAGTATATCATATATTTTTAGATGAGTGGGTTGAAAAGTTACTAGGTGATAATTTTCTAAAAAACTCAATTACTATTTACTAGTCATAGAAAAGATAAGAAAAAAAATTTAGTCACAGACCGTAGGGAGTTTTACTCCGTTACAAGTACAAAAAAAAAAAAATTTCTTTGTCTGTCACTACGTCTTCATCCTCTCAAATTAAAACACATATTTATCTCTCTCAATTCCTCAATTTCTCCATATTCTTTTCACATTCATCAAAATCAAACTCTCCTCAAACAAAATTTCCTCTCTATCTCTCTCTTCTCAATTCTTCAATCCACTATGATCGGATTTCACTGCAAATAAAAGCGGTATACTAGTATTAAATTCTAATGATTGATAATTAATCACAAGAAAATAATCTATCCATCCATGTATTTACTGTACGCATCCTCACTAAAATCTTCTACACCTTTCACACAGCAGATCAAGAAAATAGAATCAAAATCTTCCCCCAAATTTACTCCCGGAGACACCGCGCTTGGAGCACCGGATCTAGGTTTCAACACAAACACTCTCGCCATCACTTAGTTTATACTACATAATATTTGCATGAAATATACGATTTCAGATGTATACACAGTACATATAGATAATTGAAATTGTATTTCTTCATTTTTTTTCCGTGTGTGTTTTTTTAGAGGAAATGGGGGACGACTACTGGAATAATCGGCAAGTGCCTATGCAACAATCTGCTGGTGCGTTGAAACGACCTCGCACTGAATATGGTAATCAATTAATCAACTCTTGAATTGTATTACAATTTTTATTTTATTTTTTGAATTTGACATGTTAGAAAGTAGGAGCAACTTGGGGTTTAAAATTTAAATTGAATTTTATAAGTGCTATTGATTTTTACAAACTGAATGCCTGTTCTTACCTTTCTGGTTAATTTAATTAAATTTAAATTCCTTTTTGTTTTTCTTTATGGAAACTGAATACAGTACCGATAATGTTAATGCTTTTGACTGTCATGATGTTCTCTTGATTAGCTACTATTATATCGTTTCTTCACGGTGGAATCCGATCGTAGTGTTTTGAAATAAAAAAATTTGACAACAAAAATAATATCAATCAAACCCAGATAAAAGAACGAAGAAAAATTTATTGGACTCCAAAAATTCACACCTTAATAATGTCAACCAACTTTGATCTATCCCATTAGCTTCTGGATCCACATCAATCACCATTGAATTCGGGCGACCATTATTTTTAAAATACTCGTAACAAATACAAAAACAATGAAGAACAAAACCCAATTTATGATATTAGGGGGATGGATTGAGGCGGTGAGTAGAGCTTGGATATGACCGTTTTAGGGAGAGGATTGAGGGAGAGTTTCGTTTGAGGGGAGAGATTGAAGATGTAGGGACACATAGATGTACATAATCTTTATTTTTCTCTTCGTAGTAGAGAAAACCTCCCTACAATCGGTGATTAATATATTCGTGGCAAAATTTTTATGTTGTTGAGATAAGTAACTCTGAATGCTGTTTTTTCTGTCTGAACATTGCCCTTTATCGTTGGACTTCTGGAGAACATCATGTGTTTAAGAATGTCATAATAATATTGACTAGAAAAGCTAGAAACTTCCAGTGAAAATTAAATTTTTGAAACTTGAACTGTTATGATCTTTCTGGTTTTCTGCTGATTCAGTTTCTTTAATCTATTTTTGAGTATGCAATTACCCGAAAAACAGTCAAAGGACAAATATGAAAGAAATTTTTGACTCGTCAATATTCTGCTCAAGCTTGGTGATGCAGAAAGGAACCTGAAGCTTGGTTCGTTTCGGAAGATAATTAAAAAAAAAAAGCCTGTTCTCATACTATGAAAATTTATTCATCCATTGTTCTCAAATTGCCTTGATCTTTTTAACATTTCAATTAGATATATTCATACATTTGTATGGGATTTTCTAATATTTCCTTAACTGACTTCCAAAATCCCATGTCCGAGCGGTTTATTCAGCTTCCCTGCTCAGAGAATAGTTGGCTATTAGGAATAGTTGAATGTAAAAAATGAGTCTTTACTTCTTAGGCAAATTCTCGCTGGTGACAATTGTTGTCGATTTCTGATGTGGTTTCGGGTTAGTGCTCTATTCACAGGGAATCTGGTGAAAAGTGACATCTTGTATTGATGGCCTGTTCATTTGATGGGAAATCAAGAAGAAAATTTAGATGTGAATAACCACTTCTCAAGGTGTTATAAAGGAAGGGCATTTGCTTGCACTATGTTCTTAATATGTATGAAATTATCAGGCAGATCAAGACAAGCTTAAAATATGTATTGTCATTTTTAAGATCAGATTTAATGATTGAAAAAGAAATTAGATTCAATATATTTTTTGTGGCCGAGTATAAATGCAATTTATTATTAATTAAACCATTGAGTCATGAGAATTTGAAATTCTTGAGAACCGATTTTGTGGCCAAGGAGTGGGTACTAAATTATACTTTAAATCGAAGTTTTGTATGGCCCAAAATATCAGTTAGATACTCTTCTGTCATTGATGATTTTATATAGTGATCTGCACTTATGTGAATCTAAGTTTGTGAGGAATTCAGGTTTCTGTCCACAAGTTTCTGTAAAAACTTAATTCAGATTTTCTTCTCTTGTTAACAAAGTGGGTATGACTCTCTGCTGGGATGCTAATGTGGAGTTCTTTTACATCTCTCTTGGAAACATATTAAATGTCTTGATAGTTTTTGTAAGTGGTGGCAAAAGAAAAAGCCATACTGCAAAACCGAACCTGTTGGTTTGGGTCCACGTGGACTCATCAACGTGCTAGTTTTGAAACCAAACTCAACTTTTCACCCAATAAAACAAAAAAATTTACTTCTTGTACCCAATGATATGTGCTTCAACAAATTTATTTACTAGTCGACTTCTATTGGCCCTTTAGGGATAAATATTGATTTGTGTTAATTTTTTCCTTATCTATTTTAAAACAAATTTTGGGAGCTTCAATTTATGCTTAGACTGTGTATATTGCTTTAAACTTGTATATAGATTAATATGTTAATATTAACATTTATGTTTAGAATGTTTCAATTTAAACGTTGTATTGAGATTTTAGACCAATATAGACCAATATATTTACATTTTCACTTATTTAAAAAATAAATTTTCATGTCTCTAAAAGCGTGGTTACCAAACTGAACCGCAAAAAACGGTTTGGTTTGTTATGAAATAGGCCAAAAACCGTCCAAACCGAACCCCGTTTACCCCTAGTTTTTGTAATGTCATGCTTGTGAACAACTTTTATTTTTTCCCAAGTAATTTCATGTCATGTTTTACTCCTTATATATTATATATAAATATGCATCTCTCGTCTTTTCATGTTTCTGGATAATGTTTGATCAATTTGTTGGAGGAAGTTCAAGAAAAATTATGATTTTTTAACATTATTCTATCTACTGCCAATTCTCCTTTTTCCTTAAATTTGATGCGGGTCATCTCAACACTTTCTTTTGGCCTTAACTGCATATCTTAGTATTCAGTGTACTATTATTCTCCATAAGATGATAGTTCACTTTTTGTGCTTTCCTGGTAAGTAAATTGTCAATTCATCTTATGTTACCACCCTCCTCTGTGCTTTTCATTCATTGGAGAGCCATAGAAGTAAAAGCAACTCAAAATTATAAGGAATAAGTTGAATATGCAAAATGTACCATCAAAATGCAAATGAACATCACCTCTTGAATTCTTTATAGGATTATTTGAAGATTCAGCTTAAATGGTCTTGAGGGGAAAAATCTTCATGTTTCCATAGTGCACTTTGTTCCTTATGTGTGGTGTTATAGAACTTAACATCTTCTGTTCCAAATTGAGTCCCTCAACCATTCGTTTGGGTGGAATGAACATTGCAATCTTTGATTTGAGAAGCGGCGACCCTTATCGGGGCTTAATCTGCTGGTTGTATGTCTCTATTTTACCTCTTGTACAAATTTGCCTCCGAAGTTCAATTATGAATACTCTAAGTTTTAAGCAAGGAAACACAGGGACACTCCTCTGGATAGGGTTTTCATGTGTGGAACTCAGACACTCCCGAATACATGTTAGAGGCTTGCAAAAATGCTCGATATTTCTGTCATTTTCTAATTTTGGAACTAGAGGACTTGGAGTCATGTTGAGACATGTTAAATACACACTTAAGTATAGTTTTGAGAGCACTCTTGGGGAACTAAATGTGATTTTGGAAACGAAAAGTTGTTTTAAGCATCATTCCTACCACCATTGTATTCTTATTGTTATTATTAAAGGCCTATTATTGTGTTGTATTCTAGGTTAATGCCTGATCGTAAACCGGCTCTCTATGTCCCTATTTTTCATTTTATTTGTCATTGAAGTCGATACCTTTTGAAGTCAATATGCATCTAAACCCCTTGTAGGTTTTCTGGAGTTTTGATTGTATCTTGTTCTCCTTTCCATTTTTGCTTTTCCATCTGTCTTTATGGGATCCCTTGTCCATTTTAGACTTCTATGATAACTCTAACTGGATAATTTGGTTTTTACCATCTATCACTTTGATGTCTCTTGATTTTAGTTAAAGAAAAGTTTGTTGATTTGTCAGTCAGAAACCCCTCTTAACTTGTTGAGATGTAGTGTAGTAACCACCGTACTTGTGCAATTTTTTAACATTTGATTTGTATAGAAAATGCTTTTCTGCAATGCATACTTGGAAGTGGGGTTACAACGTGGACCGGAAGAAACATAAATTTCTTATTTAAACAAAAACAGATGACTGCATTTAGTTCTTTGTCAATTTTATATATAATTACTCTAATCTGCTTTTTTAACCAATGTAGATCTCCCGCCATCTAGGGTGCATGTGGGTCATGAAATGCATAATTATTTGGCTCAGAATGATGATTATAATGGGCCCCCGGTAGTGAAGGATACACAATCAATTGGTTCAGCATATGATCATTATCTTCAGAATCTGGTACTCCTAGTACCTCCTTGCTTTGCACAGTATTGATTTTCTAGGTGCTAATAAATAAATACTGTTGCTGTTCCAGCAATTACCTTCTGAAGAAAGTAGTCACTACAGTGGAATGGGGTTAGGAAGATCTGTTGGTGGTGGTGTACCTGCTCTTCCAGCACACGATCCCATTGTAACTGGGCGTCATGGGGCTGGTGGTCCAAAACCAACACCAAATGGAAGTGGCTTGGGATTTGGTGGTCCACTTCCAGTAGATACAATTGTCAGACCTCGGGAAACCCTCCCTCTACCTCCAGATGCTTCCAGCACACTGTACATTGAGGGGCTTCCTCCTAACAGCACCAGAAGGGAAGTGGCTCGTATCCTTTGAGATGCTATAACAAATAGAAGAATTCTTGCTTTCAATAGTTACACTCTTCTACTAAAGTTTGGTATCATCTTCGAACCTTTTTGTCTTCTTTAACATCTTCTCTAGATATTTTTCGTCCTTTTGTAGGGTACAGAGAAGTAAGACTTGTAAGAAAGGAATCAAAGCATGTAAGTTGATTACGAATTTTGTGAAGTCTACAGTTCCTGCCCTGCCGAGTTTTAAAAAAAAAAAAAAAAAAAAAAAAAGAAACTTCTTCTTAGCACTACTTTTATTCACCTAGCCACCATCTTCTTGACTTCAATGTGCCCAAAAGTGAGGTTTTGATATGATTTTCTTTGCAGCGTGGTGGAGATCCTCTTGTACTTTGTTTTGTGGATTTTGTAGACCCTGCATGTGCAGCAACTGCTTTAAGTGCTTTGCAAGGTGATTGCTTTCCTCTTATTTTGTTGTTGGTAGGAATTCATTTTATGCTCCTCTCTTGGGAAATTAAGATGCCTGAATATTTAGTGCTCTTATGATCTTTTTGATTCTGCAACTTCTGGCTATTTTTCTTTCTTTAATCATCGAATTAACATTATGCATGCTGTACTCAGGGTAGGGGAAGTAGAAAATTATCTATTCCTTTTTTGATTGAAAACTATTTGGCTCTTTTTTTCCAGCTCTGATATTGTCTTTCCTATTTATTTTGGAAGTTTGGAGGATTCTCTATTGCAAATAAATGATGATTATTATTGCCAATTTGAATCAATAATCCATTAACCATCAACCATTCTAATGTTCTGTAGAAATTCGCCCACTGAAAAACCTTTGCTTGTTAATGCACAGGTTATAAGATGGATGAACATGATCCAGATTCTACGCACTTGCGGCTGCAATTCTCTAAGCATCCAGGTCCTAGGTCTGCCCCTGGACCTCGTGGGAGGCGGTGAGCGTGCTCAGGCGGTGAGCGTGCTCTGTGTGATGGATTATCGAGGGACGAAGCACTGTATGTTGCATGATCCAAATCGTGTCTTATGATACACCATGCACCCTAGGGATGGATTGGGTTGCTTGACTTTATAATTGTTATAAATTGTTATACTTTATATAGCTTCCTTTTTGTGGAAGGTTGCACTAGAATCTCTCAATCTAGCTTGGTAGAGTTGATGGTTAATTGTATGATTATTGTCATATTTTGAGACTCCTTCCAATGTTGGAAATGGAGGAGTGTCAATTGGGTCGAGCCGCATGTGGTCCCGTCGGTTCAGTCCAATATGGCTTGGCCCATTATGGCCCAGGCTCTTCAAAGGACGAGTTCGGGCCAGGGGTGAACTAGGCAAGAAAAAAAGGGTCACAAAAGTGACAGTTGGGATCACTTTTGTGACCATTGAAGCACCAACAGTCGTTTTTTAGTCTTTGATTTATTTATTTTTTTACTTTTTTTAAACGGGTGTTTTTCCCCTATATGAACCCCCCATCCATTTCAATAATTCAAACTCAACCTATTCAATCTCAAAATATTATATTCTCAATATTATCAATTTTATTGTGTGATATACAGTTAAATTTGTTTATTATACTGATTTTTCTACTAAATAAATAATTTCAGAATGATATTTCAATTCTTGATTTTGGGGGAATGGATTTGCTTGAATTGGTTGATATCAATGAAGATTTACAAACACGCACTAATACAACAATCGATTCGAGCACTAAACGATGTGCTAAAAAATTAAATGGTAGGTGTTGAGAATATTTTAATTTAATGCCGATTGGTATAGTAGACGGACTGTCAGAAGGTAGTGTGTAAATAGTGTAAACACATATTTTCTTGGCAAAAGGTTTGAGGTATGAGCCATCTAAACAGATACTATCCAAAGAGTTTGCAAAAACACGGAGGGTGGATACAATTCAAGTGCAACTTCAGTTCGAATCTCTCGGTATAACTTCTAGTTCTAGTCTGAATTTAAACAATTAGATGTATTCACAGGAGAACATGCGTTGCAAGGGCGTGACTCAATTGTTGGTAGGTGGTGAGTTTCCACTTAGGTTAGTGGAAAGCGTTCCCTTCACCAAGTTTGTATAAAAGTATCTCCAATCATAGTACACATCCTATTCTAGAAACACTCTTCTTTCAATAACTATCGCTTTATTCAATAAAAGTAAGAATACATAATACATTATATAAATAAATATTTTGGTGTTGTATTTATTTTGGACTTATGGTCTGATAAAAACTATAAATGATACATAGCTACCACTATACATTATATTGATAAACAATTGATCATAAGTATTATTAGAGAATTTAATTGCGAATCTAGAATTTACAATTTTACATTTGATAATACTATGCTTAATAATATAGTAATATAAAGATTAATGTAACAATTAAATCCCGATTTTGATGGCATATTATTTAATGTTCAATGTGTACGTCACATTTTTAATTTAATTGTCAAAGATAAATTAAAATTTATTGAACAACAGTTAGAAAAATGAAGTATAATACTATCTCGCCTACTTGAAAATAAGTATTTGATGAACAGTGTAGAAAATTCTCTTGCAACAAGATATTTTTGTACAGACGTAGGCCATATATGGAAATCTATTTATCTAATGTTTGAATCATGTAAAAGTTACGAACATTGTATTACAGCTTATTGTAACGGTCGACATTCACACGGTCCGAAATATGATTTACAATCATATAATTGAGAAATCTCATTCCATGTGAGAAATTTTTTGTTCAACGCCACAAACGCATGTGCAACCGCATATTATCAGACTAGTCCGTTAGTTATCAACTATTTTTATTATATTGCCAATAATTTTAATAGGAATAAGGAGTTTTCAATTTTTTCTTATATTATAATAGCAATAGAGGTTAAGTTTAGAAAATATTGAGAGGAATTGCTTATGTTGTTCCCGCTAGCCTCAATTGTTGATCCTAGTTTAAATTTAGAAGATACAAAACATACCACGTCGGCAATTTCAAATAAATTAACTTATAGGAATCCACTAACATAATCTAGAATTTTTTTTTATGTAAGATGTATGAGATATATGCAGGAAAAACCGGTAGGAAAGTTAAAAGACCTCATGTACCAATGCCTTCATCATCATCAAATGACGATAATGATTTATGGAGTTACATTAGTTCAATTAGGGGAACTCAACAAGCTAGATCTTATTCTTTTCTTGTTTTCATGCTACGAACGTTGGAACAGGTACTAGAAACACACATTTAGAGTTAGTTAGGTATTTGGCTCATGACATGCTTAGTATATTAGATGTAGATGTAGATGCACAAAGAGGAAAGTTTTTATATACTACGATGATGGAGACAAAATGAGCGTTAATACTCAATTATTTCAATTATAGCACGTGATTTACTAATACCTACAATATTAACTGTAGGTACGAAGTTTGCTTCTAGTACAGGTGGTAGGGTTCTATCTGATTTCAAGTCAAAACGTAAACCAAACATATTAGAGAGTTTAATGTGCTTAAAGGACTGAGAAGATGCAGAACTTTTAATTCAAAATAAAATTGACACCATATTAGCTAAAGAACTTGAAGAGCTAACTTCATAATTTGTAAGTGTTGTTTGTGTAAATTTATTTACTTTTTTTTACTTTTAAGTTTTACCAAAAAATTGTGTAATAATTTGTTCGTGTACAATTTTAATTACACCTACGATAAAAGTAACTGGTCCCAAGCCCCAAAAAAAGAGAAGAGTTTCAAATGTCAAATTTCTCATACCTTATTTTATTTTGATATTTTAAAATTTTAGAAAAAATTGCATTTAAAAAATAATAATTTGATAAGTCGGGCTTGCGGGTCGGCTCGATTCGGCCCATCCCTTGGGTCGACCTGGGCCCTGGTGGTCATGGTCCGAGCCAGCCTAGCTTGGCCCATTGCCATCTACAAAAATGAAGTAAAAATTCACATTTTAGTGCAATATTATATGAACTAATGCATCTCTCTTGTTTGTACTTTCAATTTGTTTGTTTATTTAGACTTGGTTTAGTTAAGTGTTTGGTGAACATTTCTTTGAGAATTGTTGTATGTTTCAAACTTAAACGATTGGTAATCAAAATTGCTTTAATGTTGCACATGTATACATTTACTAAAACGGGTTTTGATTATAATGATATTTTATTTAGGAGTGAATCCACTTCGGTTTGGGCGGTTTCTGCCATATTTTTAACTCAAACCATTTCACGTGGTTTGAAATTTTTCCAAATCAAACCAAACCATTTATTTTTCAAATGAAACGAAACCAAACCAAACCATTATTTGTGGTTTGGTTCGGTTTTGATCCGCGATTTACCTATTGACATTGTAGTAATATATTTAAAACACGTTAACATATAAGATTTAATGAGAAATAATAATGTTAAATGTTAAATTACATTTATATTTGTCTAAAATTCGAAATACAAACAAAAATGCAAAAAAGTAGTAGCAAATTAGATTCTATAGCAACGTGCCAATAGTTTTCTCCACTCAAAACTTGTACAAGCAACAATATATAAGTAGCAGCACCACCCCAACACCCCTTCATCAGCAAAAGCAAGCAAACATCCATGGTTAGCAAATGGGACAACCAACAAATTACCAAACCGATTATCAACTAATAAGTATAAAAGTGTAAAAATTGCGTTCTAACCTCTCATTTGATAATAATTGGATCAATATTTGTGACACATGATTCAACCTCTGTATAACATGCAAATATCAAAATATTCATTAGTCCTTATTAATGATATTGGCAAGCAATTAAAAACAATATGCATAGAAATATCAAAATTGATAATAGAAAATAATGTCACCTTCAACAGCTTTCTCCAAGTCACCTAATGCTTCTACCTCATCCAAATATTGAGGAAGCACTATAGGTTTATTGTTGCTATGCAACCAATTCTTCGTGCATATTAAGGCCTCAACCATCTTCGCACCTAATGAAGTCATAAAAGAATCAAGAATCCAACCACTCTTGGAAAATGCTGACTCCGAAACGAACGTGGATATTTGAATTGCTAATACATTTTTGGCAATTCGAGAGACAATTTTGTACTTGTACACATTCAATTTCCACCAAAGCAATATGTCAAAATTAGGATCGGTCAAATCTTCACAGCGTTCAAACAAATAAACAACCAAATCATTCTTCTTAGATTGAATATTTTGTCTAGCTTTAAAAATAGAATGAATGTGTTTAGAAATACCTAAAGCAGGTTGTGAAGGACTTTGGCTACTTTCATGGTAAATTTTTCAACATTACTTTCCTAGTAAATTTTTCATAAATTCTCCTTCAGCCATTATTAGATGATTCATTAAAACTCAGCCTTCAATTCCCTCACCATTTGTGCAACAAACTTTTCCTGTACCTGAACATTAGTCCATTTCAACTTATCAAAATGGGTTATTTTTTTCTTCTTCTTTATGGTGTCAATCTTAAATTATGACTCCAAAATTCCATATTTTAGCAAATGCCTTGATGAGAAATGTTAAATTGAAAGAACCAAGAAGATTGAAATTAATTGCAAAAATTCAAAGAACCAAGAAGATTGAAACGATACCTGAAATTTATGGGTGGTGGGTGGTCAGTGGTGGCTCTACAGCGGCACGACGAGCTGGAGACCAGAGCAGCATAGGTGTGGTTGCATAACATGTGGAAAATGGTCCAAATCTAATGAGTTTTGTTTCAAAAAAATTTTAAAAAAAAGTGTTGTGAAGTAATCCTCAAATGAATAGTTGAAGATTTATGAAGGAATTTTGATCAATTTTAGGAAAAATTTGAAGATGTGAAGCTTTGGGCGTGAAATCGCTTGGAAGTTGGAAGGGCAAACCAGATTTCAGAGTCCGAACTTTGAAGTTTGAAGTTAATGTCTCTTTTTTTTAATATTAAAAATTAAAGAATTGGCCCTTTTTAATTTTGATGTCTGAAGTTTAATTTAAAAAATTGGGACTTTTTGTTGTTCAATGTCGACTATCTTAGTATGGCCCAATTTAAATTATCATTTTGTAATTTGTATTGCTGTAGCATGTAAATTGGTATTTTTTTTCCTAAAAACTGTAACATTTATAATTTAATAAAATTATTTTTTAATTTAAAAATTTAAAAGCAGTTCGGTTCGATTTTGTGCTGTTTTTGAAAATTGATACCTAAACCAAACTATTTTGAAACAGTTTGGTTCGGTTTAAGGAAAATAAAGTTGCGGGTCCACGTGGATCAAAAACAATGGTTTCAAACCAACGAGTTTGATTCGGTTTGCAGTTTCACAATTTTTTTGTGCAGCCTTAATTTTATTTATTATTATCATTGATAATATTATAAAGTTTTACTTCTATAATGTTTGGTATTATTAAATATTTAGGTAAGACAATATATTCACTATATTATTTTAAAAAGAAAAAAACATTAATATTTATTAAATCTCAAAATTTTATGAAATTAAAATACCAATAAATATAAAATTCCAACAAACTTTAAATAGAAAAGAAATTAATTTTATTCATGAGGGTTAAATTTGATATTTTTATGATGGGTAATTAAAGAAGTTAAAGGTAGAATTTGAGAAGTTACTATTTTGTTACTTTTCAAAATTTCTTTGTCAGATGATATAAATTCTTTTATAATTAGATACCTAAAGTAGCTGTGATTGTTTGACAATCAGAAGTTAGGGCTCTATAAGCAATACCAAACGGGAACTTAAGCTTATGCATTTTTTTTCGACAGTCGAAGGTCGTCGATGATGTTCTTTAGACGATTCTGCTACCGCCATGTCACATCGACATGCAGCCCAGTAAAGACCGCGATGGCATTCACTCATGTTATACGTAGTAGTTTCAACCCCACATGGCACCAAAGGTCCTTGCTTAGCCTCAATTATGTTCTACCAAATTAACCTCTAGGGTGGCCTTCGGAACCACGGCAAATCCCATCTAGGGCAGTCCTTCGTCAAGGGTCATCGCACACACACAAAGTGCTCCGAACAGTCCAACACCTTTGACGAAATTCCAGCCCCAGTTGGAGAGATAATTTGGTAAAAAATTATTCTTAATCGACAAGATAACTCCCATAAGGAAATCACATGCCAATCCCTAAAATTAGCAGTATAATTTTGGAGATTGACAAGGACAAGGTGTGAGAATTTAAGGATCCCATGATTAACCTTATCTTCACAAGAAAAGAAAATCCAATCAAGTAGCTAATTGATTGCTATCCTCATCGGGTTAGGATTCTCACCCTGTAAATACTTGACTCCTCTCTGTTCAATGGTAAGCATTATTCTCCACCACATTTGAGTTGATTGTCGGAGCCTCAACGGTCACTACCCCTGCTTTTCCCCGACGATCTTGGTGTCTGAGGTTGTTTAAGTATGCCAGTAATATACAAATTGGCAAATGAGTGACTAAAAATCTGTTGACACATGTATAGTATATTTTTGGAAGTCAACATATTCGACGATAGTGTGTGGCATTAAACGATGATCAAAGATCATATCATTTGTAATACAACACAATGCGATGCACTTATTATTTAGGGTATCACAAATACGATATTTATAACATCATAAAAAATGAATCATCGTTAGAGATTCAATTATTCAAGGCAAAACTATGGCCTGTTTTCGGTTCATTTTGTTGAAGTAAAATTCATAATATATGAGAAATATAGTTCGTGTTTTAAAGTTTGGTAGTTCTATGTAGGCATGGCAAAAGGCCGAGCCGGGCCGAGAAACACGAGCTCGGCTCGTCTCCAGACGAGTGGCTCAGTTCGGCCCACGGGCTCGTGGGCCGACGAGCTGAGCCGGCTAGGCTCGGCTCGGCCCTCTATTTTTTTTTGGGAGGGGGGGGGTTTAAAATTTGAAATTAAATAATTCTCTTTATTTTGTTAAAGAAAAAAAATTATAAATATTTAAAATGAATCATTTATCTTTATCTTTACGTTAAAATTTTTATTGATTCCTCATCTTGATTATGTTTTTTAAAATCCTCATCTTTGACTCTTTGTTATGTGTTTGTTTTTTTTTTTTTTTTTTTTTTTTGAATTTGAAAATAAAAAAAGAAATTAGAAATACAAAATCCTTTATGTTATAAATTAAAGATTTAAAATTCATCTCTTTTTTTTGTGTTTTACATTTTTTAAAATTTGAAAATAAAAAAGAAATACCATATCGAAAATCCTTTATGTTAAAAATGTAAGATTTAAAACCCTCCTCCTTTTTCGGGCTTGGGACCGGCTACTTTAAAAGTAGGCGGAGTTAAAATTGTACACGAACTAGATGTTACGTGTACAATTTTTTATTAAAATAAGAAAAATTCTTCAAATACAGAAATATTAATGCAAAATAATACTTACTACGAATATGATTAATCCATCTTCAAATCTTCAAGTTCTTCGGACATTATTCTATCCACTTTATCTTGAATTCGAAGTTCGGCATCATCCCAATCCTTTAGACACAGTAAACTTTCTAAAATGTCGACTTTGAGTCTTGACCTGATATTAGATAAAACCCTGCCACTTATACTAAATATAGCCTCCGATGCTACAATTGAGACTGGAGATTTTAGTAGATCACGTGTCATTTTGGAAAGAATTCGATAACTACGTTGATGTGTCTCCACCATTTAAGTATATCAAAGTTTTTTCTCTCCTCGTCATCTAACATGCTAAGCACATCATGCGTAAAATACCTACCCAACTCTACAGGTATATCATTAGAACGGGGTTGACCTTGAGTGGTCCTATGTGAACTGACGTAACTCCATAAGTCAATGTCATCAGTTGATGACGAAGTATATGTTGGATTAGGGGGTCGTACAACGTTTGTACCAGTCTTTTCAGCATAGACCTCATACATAGAACATAAAGTTTGTTCTATATTAGCACACGTGACTAGATTTCCAAAAGTTAATTTATCTGAAATTGTCATTATTGTTACTTTTGTACCATCTAAGTTAGGTCGAAGATCCATGATACATGCTAATGGAAATAACATAGGCAATTGTTCCCAATATTTCCTAAATTTAGCTTCCATAACATGTATAATACTAGTAAAAATAGCAAAATTCTTATACCTATGAAAATTGTTAGCAATATAATAGAAATAATTTAAAACAAGTGGAGTAGTTGGGTAATAAACACCAGAACATGCAGTTGTTGTGTCATAAAAAACTTTTAAAAATTTTCTAACATGACCACATATTTCCCAATCATGTAATTCTAAATTATATTCTGAACCGTGTGAGTGTCGGCCATTATAATACACAGTAATGCAATCTTCATAACCTTCACACGATTCAAGCATAAGATATGTTGAATTCCACCTATTGACAACATCAGTTGCAAAACATTTTGATTGCAGCCCATTTTCTGTACATAGAGCAGCAAAAACTTGTTTTCTTGATGGTGAAACCGAAATATAATTAATAGCATATCTAATTTTTTTCAATTGAGGTTGTATAAATTTTAATCCATCTTGTACAATTAAATTAAACACATGACACACACAACGAATATGAAATAAAATACCATCAAAATGTGGATTATAGTGTTGCATTAATTTTCCAATTACTATATTATTTGGGCCTGCATTATCAAATCTAAAACTACGAGCCTTAGAATCACATTTAAATTCATGTAACACACCTAATAAAACTTGATAAATATTATTTCCATTATAAGGATAGTCTATTTGTTTAAATGCTATTACTTTTTTATGCATTAACCAATTATTATCAATGTAGTGTGCAATTGCAATCATGTATCCTTTTTTGTTACAACATGTCCATAAGTCTGATGTAAAAGATACAACACCGTTGTAATTATTAATATCATTAATAATAGCTTCTTTCTTAGTATTATATCTAACAATAGTATCTTTACGAAGTGTATTTCTAGAAATACTAACGTACCTTGGTTGTAGATATTTTTAGACGAATGACGTCCAATGAGGATTGTCCACCAAGCATAGTGGAAACTCGACATTTGCTATCAATTCCGGCAGTCCTTTGTGTCGCATGAGTTCTTGTGAGTATATCCAGTTGTTGAGAGCGGGACTACTGGACCCGGCTCCCGGAGATCCAAACTGGAGTTGTGACTGATTTGTATCCAAACCTCCATGTTTGTATTAACACTTTTTTAAGTGTCTATTTAGATGGGTCGTGTCTATCCCCTTATGCCAAGCAAACTTCTCATGATAGTGTTTACACTGTGCTTTAAACTCAGAGACTCCGTTCACTAGTTTTCCAGTCGGCACCAACTCAAAATGCTCCCAGCACTTAGCCTTTCGTTTGGTGGCTTTTCGTTTAATGTTAGAGCCGATTGTAGTTTGTGTATTGACATCTTCTTGAAAGTCTTCCAAATCAATTGGATCAGTGCTACCACCAAACTGATTAAGAATATCTTCTGGAATTTGAATATCATTAAGACCACTGAAATTATCATGCATATATGTGTTGGAACGAGCTTTTACGAGCCAAGTCGACAAGTCGACGAACTTTTTTACCACCCCTGGTTCTACGAGTGTTTAGATATGTGCATATCATGCATATACGTGTTGTAGACACTTTGTTGATCTTGTAGGTATCGTGGTTACATCAACTATACATAAAAATATAAAAGAATGGACAATAGTAATATCTATCTACTATACATAATATAAAGATAAAAAATATTTATCTCTAACTAAATGTAAGATAGAAATATATGTGATGGTGTGCATGTACAACAATGAATACAATATTGGAACTCATTGATTATGGAATATAGACTAGGGTAATTATATTGATAATACAGTTTTTATTTATTGTACCATATTTTAATTTTACTGAAATTTTTTAATCTTTTCTTATTATTACACTTATATCATTATTTTTTTTTTTGTCACATTCTTATTTTCAACTTTTGTCTTTATATTTTCAAATAAGCCAAAAAATACAAAATACAAAAATTCGACAAAATATTTGTTCCCTCATTTTAAAGCACGTTAAAAAAAATATTTAGACATAAATTATAATCAAAGACAAGATGTGAAAATTAATAGAAGGTTGGAGATAAGAATGCGATGAATAAAATTTGGAAACATAATTAGGATAATAAACAAATATTGAAAATGTTCAATATAATTAAAATATGGTGCCATAAATAAAAATCATGATGATTATAACCACTCTATCAAGAATCAAAACAAGAAATCCTGAAGGCAACCTATAAGAAATTGCAAATGAAATGCTAAACTATCATGAAATACCAAAGGCCCCTATTTAAAAAAAAAAAAAAAAAAAAAAAAAAGGAAATAACAATTGCGTGAGAAGCAACTTGGCTTGCATAGTCAAAACCAGGAAATCAAGCGATTGTGTGGACTTTGTTGGCTTCAAAGGGACAAATTTCTTGGTTCATTTTTTCCTTTAAAAAAAAGTAGTACATTTGACCATCAATTTTTGCAACACGTTTCTGATTGATTAGCGATTGCATTGATATATATATATATGAGAACCATTATTCCTACTAATAAATTTAACAAATAAATTTGACTAATAAATTCGATCTTTAATTGAAGTTAATCTAACAGTTTAGATCTATTAGAATTTTTAAAATCCTTAATTCCACATTCAAACACATTTCAATAAAAGTTTTAATACATCTAATTCATTAAATTAATTGAAATTAACAGCCGAGATTATTTTTCAAATATATTGGTATTTCTATCTATCCCTCGATCGTGAAAAATATTCTAACTCTAAATTAGTCGTAATTTATCTATACTACATTTAAAAAACCGTAAAAGAGAAATATTTTTAAACCAAAATATCATCACTTATATTTTAAAATTTTCAATTTGCTCTTAATTAATTTGAAATATCTTTAAAATTGATTCAATTAAATTTTAATTAATATCTTTAAAATTCTCTATTTATCCATCTATCCCACCCCTTCATTTCATTTGAAAGGACTAGCGACTAGGTTTCCTGATCAACGGATGATTACAAATAATATGTAAATGAAATACGTGTTCACAGTGGTGTTAGAAATTTTGAGTGAAGATCTTTCAATACTCTAATCAAATATGAGAGAGAACGAAATGAATGATTGAATATTATATATTACTAAACATGTGTATTACACCTATGACTTTGTGTTCATGCATATTCACGACATGTTAAAAGTGTAATATTATTTATCAATTATTAAATAATAAGTACAATAAAATGATGTTCACATTTCTATATTTTATAGGTCATATCATTTAATATCAACACAGTTATTATTTTTATATTAGATTGATGATAATTATCAGTACTGATAAATAACATTATTCGTATTAAAAATTTTGAGTGAAGATCTTCGATAATCAAATTAAATCAAATATTAGAGATAGACAAATGAAATATTATATATAATGTTGCTATTTGGTCTTATCTAGATATCGATATAAAGGATTGTTCTATTTACTCTAGAAGACTGCATTCTGTTGAAATAATTGTAACTCTTATTTAAATCATATAAATAAAGATCATTGTTATATAATAAAATTATTTACTTGAGTTTTGACTCTTTTTATTACTCCATCTTCTATTATTATTTCTAATTTATAACATGTTATATCACGGGATTCTAGTAAATTGAGCTCAAAACTATAACCAAATGATTTAGCAAATAGACTCTTCTTTTGTATTCCAAGAGAAAAAAGTTAGAATTCTCGTGGCTCTAAATTATTTAATGACAAATTTTTATATATTATTCTATTTAATTATATCATTGTCAATCTACTGATTTATGGTAAATATATATTACTTGAATATTGTTTATTACTTCGTATCAATAATATCCTAAGAAAATATTACATTATTGCTTCAGTAGAGCACAACATTTAATAATAATATTTATAAAATACTCTCGAAGAAGCTCGACTTACTAGTATGTTTGTTATACTTTAAATTAAACTATTTTTTTTCCAAACTCATTTTCAACCACATATTTAATGGAACCCACAATTTTTATCAACTTTTCAACCACATATTTTACTATTATTTTTTCAAAATCTATTAAAAAAAACTACTTTTAAACTCCACCAAAGACACATTTTAACAGTTTTATTATTCTTGAAAAAATATCAATTTATACATGTCAAAATTCTAGAAGAACATTGTGTTATTCTTGAAAATTCAAAACTTTATACAAATCAATATTTCAAAAGAATATTGTTGCTCGTACAGAAATACAAATTGGTATATGTTTTGGCTCCCGAAAAAGCATAAAATTAATTTAGGCATATCATTCTTCTAAAAAAATATTGTATTATTGTTCTTAAAGAAGATTAATTTTATATATAACAATATTTTAGAAAAGAAATCGTGTTAATATTCTTGAAAAAGTAAAATGTCATGAATATCATAAATATCAATATTGTAAAAGAATATGATTTTATAGATCCCAAGGAACACTACTTAAGTGTTATAATATTATAGAAAACTATTGTATTGCTCTCAAAAAAATGTAGGTTAAGTATATCAAGCACAACTTCAATATCTCAAGCTTCAAATATAATAATTCTTGAAGAGTATTGTACGAAGATTTGATTTGACATATCATGCGATTTTAATGCTAATTTTATGAAATTAATTTGTTTGTTCCAAAAGGAAAACATAAAAAGTATTGATATGAAACTTCTTGTCTTAATTAAATAATTAAGATTTTAAGATTAATTGTATAATTTTCTTTTAATTATTAGATTTACGTTAAATTTTATTTATATAAATTAAAAAAAAATATTGACCTACCAATGTTGTCAAGGTAGTTAACTCGACAACGTTAATTTTTTTGTTCTTTTTTTTTTCTTTTGTATTTGTTATATTTAAATTATTAGTCAAGTTATTGGAAAAAAACAAAACATTGTCGGGAAAAAAAAATTTAACACTTCAGCTTAATCAATTTAATGAATTAATTAAATATTCTAGAATTCTAATTGGATAAAATCTTAATCAACATCTTTCTAAATTAAATTCATTTTACTATAAAAACAAGAAAACCGCACACCCACAATAAAAGTCAACAATAACAAAAAATTTATAAGACTTGAATAGGTAAAAATTCATACCATACAAATATATGTATCTCTTACAAAATGAATAACATAACTTATGAATTCATTTACTCATATTAAATCATAACACACAATATATATTTTTTCTCTTCTTCATTTGGAAAAAAGAAAACCGGCACCAATTTAAACTCAAAATGTTATAATAAAACGAAAATTTTCTACATAAACTAATAAACTTGCACAAACAATGAAATAAAACAAACATATTTTACACTATGTACAATGTCAACCCATAACTACAATGAATAAAATACAAATGAGAAAACAGTTCTGATTTCAGTACACAAACATCATATCTATTCATTTCGTTGATTCGGGACAAAAAAAAATTCATTGTAAAAGAAATCTATTACAAGCTTTCCTCTATACAAATCTATTTTCCCCAATTCGACAGCATCAATAGGTATTCCAGCCAGAAGACACTCAACATATTTGATAACAAATATGCCACTATCACTGCAAGTATCATTAAAAACCTTGTGAATATATATAAATATGATTACAAATACAAACATTTATTTTAATTCCTTACCTATATCGAATAGACTGTGGTATGTCAATGTATGACTTCCTATAATATTCAAGCGGCTGAATTATCTTTTTCCCAAGATCTGCCCGATCAGCAACCACATATTTTTGAATAATATTTGGAATGATATGTATAGCAGGAACAACATGTCGATATAATATTGCTTCATCATAAAAGTGGTAATTGTTATCATAGACTGTCAGCCTCCAACCCACTAGATCAACATCAAAAAGGACCCAATGTTTATCATCAATAATATCCGGCCACAATATATGATCATAATTTTTCCAACTTTTACCAAAACTTCTAGGAATCGAACCATTTGCATATCTTTCCATAGAACCATGGTAAGAAACCGGAACTTTACGCATCAATTGTCCTGTAGAATCCAAAATTTTCGAACCAATAGCTCGAACAAATAATCCAAATCCATTGTCGAGAATTCCATATCTTGATGAGAATATATCTCTAAAATTTGCCGTTCTTTTTTTAAGCAAAAACATGGCATTATCCATATCCTATAAAAAAAAATTTATCTTAACAATGTATTTTTAACACCTCACAATAGACATAAGAGATCAACAAATAAAAATTGCACATACCTCAGCTGCCAGTATATATTCAGGATTCCCAATATATTCTAGCTTCTGCTTTGTCAATCTAATGCCACCACCCCCATCACGCAACCGGACAACATCTCTATAATAGTAAAATTATTATAAATACCATAAAAACATAACATATATATATAACAAATAACCAGATACAAAATTAAAACTTACTGATCCTTTGATTTATGCATCCAATGAAGAAATTCAACTTGTCTTTCCTCATCAATATCACACAGTATAGGAATGTCAATAGAACTAGATGACAAAGACGCACTTTCCTTCTTATCCTCATCTTTATCATCCACTCTTTGCTTCACAGGAGCAGCCAGCTGTTTTATTGTATGACTCCCTACAATCGTGTGCTTTTCTGCCAAGTTCTACTTCAGTATGTCTTGAATCTTCAAAGTAGAACGTTCGATCTTTGAACAAAGGTCTTCACGTAAACTACCAATCATGTTACTATGTTCAACCTCAAAAGCCACCAACTTCGTATCAATATATTCTTGCATCTCTTTTTTTTTTTTCATCAAAATATTTTTCACTACTCCTAGATATAGATGATTCCATCTGATTCAAACAGCGCATCAAATCATCTCTTGTACTTCCCAACTGTTCATGAAAGTATGAACGTTGAGCATCAACCATATTACGAACTTGATTATCAATATAATCCCGTTGTTCATCTCTAAAATTACCCAATTGATAATCAAAATAATCTCTTTGTTCATCCCTTGTACTACCAAACTGATCACCAATATACACTCTTTGATCATCAAATAATGATTGTACCAGTTCATTTGTAGCATAATCATCATTATGCTCATACTCATAACCTTGCTCCCCTTAATCCTCATAACCTTGCTCCCCTTCATTCACATTTCGTGAAGGCCAATTATTTACAGGTTCTTCCACAACTATATATGGAGACCAGCCCTCATTTCCACCAAGATTTTCTTCCCCAACTTGTTCAATTTGTTCATCACCTTCATAAAACTCTTCAGCCCCATGCACAATATTTCCATGTGCTTCTACAACATCTGGACCAACTGCATTGTGAGGCTCAAATGGTTCTATTCCTTGCCCAATTTCATCAATTTCTTGGACCTCATGCAAAAAATTTTGAACAACTACATCAACTCGTACATCTCCTACATCCTCTATTAACACCATTGTGTACAGATATGGTTGTTCTATCTCTTCTGCAGTTGGTTCAAGTATTGGCAAAACACGCATCTATAAACCATAGAAAAAAAAAACATCACTTTCATAACTATTAAATATTTCTTCTACATAACAAAAAAATTTTTCACACACCTCAGTTGATTGCAAAAATACATCCAGCTCTTTTTTCCCAACGCGATGTTGTGCATCCCAATTTACAATACGTGGAAACGTATCATGGACTTTTTGAGCAAATCTTTCACCAACTTCACGGCATGTCTCATAAATCCATATCTATAGACAAAATAACCAAAGCTAAGTCATGACCAACATAATATATTTATGGCACATTAAATAAATATTAAAAATAATTATATGTATTTACCTGAAACACAAGGGGGCAACCATATATAGTATATTTTGCAATCGCAGCCCTACTATCAATACACTTCAACGCACGTCTCTCCCAAGAAGTCAACAAAGAACGAAGAAGTGTGAAATATGAATGTCGTCCCCATGGATATTCATAACAGACATCCAAGTTATCTACTAAAGACAATGTCTCTATATTTATTTTCTTCCTCTTCATAGGCCTAATAACTCCTTCGATTAATAATGCCAACCCTAATTTATACTTATCTTCCTCATTATCACAATTAATAAAAACATTCTCAAGCTCATTTAGGGATATATGTGCAAAATTATTGAACCACCTTCTACGAATTCTATGTCTCGCCAAAGCTCTTATTGTACTAAGATTGTCATCATTATTATGGCACAATAATCCTGTTATCAAAGAGTACTCCTGCATTCCAAATCTACATAACTGACCTTTTATTTTAAACCAAACCTCATTTTCCTTATTTGTATGCACAGTATTCAACAAAAATTCATGTACCAACTTGCCACTAAACTGACATCTCCTACCATGAAAATATTCAAAGTGTGCAAAACAACTATTCCTAAATTTCTGAATCTGGTCCTCATTATAATTTTCCATTATAACATCAACATATGTAAAATTACTAATCTGTGTAATTACTCCACCAAATCTGCGATTCTCACTCACCACGTACTCAACATCCATATCTGAAAAAGATTTATCATCATACTCATCAGCCAACTTCTACCACAAATATAAGAATAAACTACATAATCTAAAGACATAGTGTATATATAATAGGATGCAAAAACTTATATAACAATGATTTGTATGTATATAATTACATTTACACATTAAATGACATAAAACATTATTCACATTTCATATTTTCATACAAAATAAAAATACATACCTTATGAAGATGATGTTATGATGTGCTAAAAAACAAGGCGCCCAAAATACAATTTCTTTGCAAAGAAAAATTGTGGCTTCTTCAAACCTCTAGAAAATAGAATGCACAATACTGTTTTTGCAAAATTCACCTTGGAAAAAGAATTGCCGGTTTAGACAGATTCAATGGCCCATGAAATGACATTTAATACTTTTCCACTTACACGTGTCCAACATGAAAACTAGAATTCGACACCTTTTTCACTTTTATCTAATTTCTCTTTTATTTTATATTTTCTCATACAAACTTATTATATGTATATCTTAATATCAAATATCTTAGAACATTTTTTTTAATATGTTAATAGAATTACTTACTGTATTAGCCAAAATTGTGTACTAAATAAGGTCACATATTAAATGTCCCATTTATTTAAAACCTAAAATAAAACATACACAAATACAAAAATTATTAATTCTAAAACTAACAATTATTTTGATCATATAATTTGACACAGTTATTCTAATAAATATATATGCCAACTTCTACCACAAATATAAAAATAAACTATATAATCTAAATACATATTGTATATACAATGATTTGTATATATATAACTATATCTACACATTAATTGACATAAAACGTTATTCACATTTTATAGCCTCATACAAAATAAAAATACATACCTTATGAAGATGATGTTATGATGTGCTAAAAAAAATATCCCCGAAAATACACTTTTTTTGCAAACAAAAATCGTGCCTCCTTCAAACCTCTACAAACTGAAATACAGATTACTGTTTATGCAATATTGACGGTGAAAAAAGAATTGCCGGTTTAGACAGATTCAATGGCCCATTAAATGACAATTAATGCTTTTTCACTTACACGTGTCCAACATTAAAACTAGGGTTTGACATCTTTTTTACTTTTATCTAATTTCTCTTTTATTTTATATTTTCCTATACAAACTTATTTTATGTATATCTTAATATAAAATACGTTAAAGCATAATTTTGAATATATTAACAGAATTACTTCATGTCTTGGTAACTATAGCGTGTTAAATAAGGTCACATATTAAATATCTCATTTATTTTACACCTAAAATAAAAAATACACAAATACGAAAAGTATTAATTATAAAACTAACAATGATTTTCATCATATAATTTGACATCGTTATTCTAATAAATATATAGAATTGTTATAATACATTTTTTTCACAGTGTATTCTCATAATTAATAAATCTAATACAAATATGTTGCATATATTTGCTTCATCAAGTAACTCCACAAACTAAAAACAGAGAATTTCAGGCTACTCGAACACGTCAATCCCATAAACAATTAGGAAATATATTTCATGCTTATAATAATAACCATGGAAAATTATATTTAATAACTCAAACTATTACATATCTCTAAACAATTAATATATTACTACACAATTATTTTTATTATGCTATAAATTTATTACAATAATTTTTTATTATAAAAGGTTATAGTAATTGCTAAGATAAAATATATTAAAATATAATATATTGTATTAATTCAATATGATATATATTAAATTTATATAATATATATTAAATTTTACTATGTTTTAATAAATGATAAATTAAAATAAACATAGTTTATCAAGTAAACTGACGAATCCAAATTCCATTTTCAGGAGTTGCTCGAAAAATAGCATGAGAAAATACAAAGTAAACAAAATAGTAAATATATTAAATAATTTAACTAAAAAAGAAAATAAAATAAATAAAAAATATACATTTCATTAGTTTGTCAATTAACTCGAGAAACTCGATTTTGAGTTTGTCAAGTTACTCGATTACTTTTATTAATACAGAATTACTTTTATTATGCTATAAATTTATTATAATTATTTTTAATTATAATACATTACAGTAACTGAAAAAATAAAAGAAAATCTAATTTATAGTATTAGTTCATTATGATATATATTTTATCTTACTATGTTCTAATAGATGATCAATTAAATACAATTATGTGTATGCTTCGTTTGTTAAGTAAGTTAACAAATGCAAATTTCATATTAACGAGTTCCTCGAATCAAAACATTACAACATACAAATTAAACAAAATAGTCAATATATTAAATAATTTAAATAAATTAAAATTAAAATAATGAAACATATGCATTTCATTAGTTTATCGAGTAACTTCGGAAACTCGATTTTAAGTTTGTCGAGTTACACGATAGAATGAATAATGAGTTCTTTTACATGAATAATACTTGAGATTCTATAACTTAATATAATATCTTATAATAAAATAGCTATCGTATAAAGAAATTATATATTATTTTAAATTAAAATAATATATTATATTTCATTTTATGAAATATAAAAACACAGTGCAGTAAAAAAGTGTTATAAGAATAAAAACTTATTTAAATGTATTACATAATTTAAATAAAAAAGAAAAACAAAATAATTACAATTTAAAATTTCATTCGTTCACCGAGTAACCCGAGAAACCCAATTTCCAATTTGTCGAGTTACTTGAACTGTGAATAGATTAATTTTGTACCATATTTTTCATCGAGTAACTCGACAAACATGATTTTAGGTTTGTCGAGTTACTCGACTAACTTCAACAATGCATATTGTTCATTTTCCAAGTCTACTTTTTTTATTTAAATTATGTAATACACTTAATTTTTTTAATTTTTTTATTTTGTCATGTTATTTTTTAACCAACTCATGAATCTCAGATTTGGATTTGTAGACTTATTAGATAAATTAGTCATAATAAAAGAAAATATAATATATTGCATTAATACTTATAATAATAACCATGGGTAATTATATTATGAAAATTATGTTTCCTTTATAATTATTAATTATAATATTACTCATAACAAAATTTATATTAATATTTATGAAAAAAAATTATAAATAAATATGTAATAAATTTTATGATAAAAATGTGTTATATCATTATCTTATATGATAGTTGTTTGCTTTTATATTACACTTTTCATCGCGTCACTCGACAAACGTGATTTTTAGTTTGTCGAGTTACTCGGATAACTTTAATTATCCATATTTTCTAATTTTTTTGTTTTCTTTTCTTATTTAAAATATGTAATATACTTATAATTTTTGTAATAAATATTATTATAAATTATGTTAAAATATTTATTATAATTGTTAATTAAAAAAAAAACATATTTATTTTCGTGATATAATTTCACAGAATTATTCTAACAAAAAAAATTGATTTATAACACATTTTTACTACAATTTCTTTTCATAATTTATGATGAAATCTATTTAATATCAATTTCTTATAATAAATTCATTATAATCACTATATTATTATAATAATGTAATCATTGATTACTAATATATTACTGTAGAATTGCTTTTGTTATGCTATAAATTTATTACAACAATTTTTAGTTATAATATGTTATACTAATTGCTAAGATAAAATAAAATAAAATATATTGTATTAATCGATTATGATATATATTGAATGTATATGATATATATTCTGTTTTATTATGTTCTAATAAAATCATACATTAAATAAAATTTTGTATATACTTTATTTATCAAGTTACTCGACAAATTCAAATTTGAGCCTCACGGGTTTCTTGAAAAATAACACCACAAAATAAGAATAAAGAATTATTTAAATGTATTACATAATTTAAATAAAAAAGGAACACAAAATAATGAAAACGTTAAATTTCATTCGTTCATCGAGTAACTCGGCCAACTCGATTTTCGGTTTATCGAGCTGCTAGAGCTATTGAATAGATTGATTTGGTATCACATTTGTAATCGAGGAACTTGACAAACATGATTTTAGGTTTGTCGAGTTACTCGAGTAACTTCAACAATGCATATTTTTCATTTTTTTGTTTACTTTTTTTATTTAAATTATGTACTACACTTAAATTTTTTTTATTTTTTAGTTTTTTCATGTTATTTTTTAAACAACTCGTGAATCTCAAAATTGGATTTGTCGACTTACTACATAAATTAATCATAATAAAAGAATATATAATATATTGTATTAATTGATTATGATATATATTAAATTTATATGATATATATTTTATTTTGCTATGTTCTAATAAATAATCAATTAAATACAAATATGTATATGCTTCATTTATCAAATAAGTTAACAAATCCAAATTTCATGTTGACACGTTCCTCGAATAATAATATTACAACATTCAAATTAAACAAAATAGTCAATGTATTAAATAATTTAAATAAAAAAAGAGTAAAAAAATAAAAATTATGCATTTTATTATTGGCTCGAGTAACTCGGGAAATTTGATTTTAACTTTGTCGAGTTATGCTCTACAATGAATAATCAGTTCTTTTATATCAATAATATTTGATATTCTATAATTTAATATAATATGTTATAATAAAATAGCTATTCTAAAATAAAATTAAATGTAAATCATAAAACAAAACAATCTTTCACAATTTATTACTCAAGCAACTCGACAAATTTAAACTAAGTTTTGTTGACTTACTCTATAACCTACATGCTAAATACATAAAATTTATATTATAGAAAATTTTTCTTTACAATAAAGAGAAACATAAAATATAATATACACAAGTCCACAACATATCATATATATAAATAAACTATTTTACATAAATTCACACATTTATTTATAATATTTGTAGATCAATTATACGATGTGAAATCTAAAATTACTTACTCAATTTATTTGACCAAAATATTCCTGTTTTATGATTTTTGCTTTTGTATCACATTTTTCATCGAGTAACTCGACAAACTTGATTTTTAGTTTGTCGAGTTACTCGGGTAACTTCAACAATGCATATTTTTCATTTTTTTCGTTTTCTTTTTCTATTTAAATTATGTGCTATACTTATAATTTCTGTAATAAATATTATTATAAATTAGGTTAAAATACTTATTACAATTATTAATTAAAAAAAAACACATTTATTTTCGTAATATAATTTGACATAATTATTCTAACAAAAAAATTCATTATTATAACAAATTTTTACTACAATTTATTTTTGTACTTTATGATGAAATCTATTTAGTATGAATTTCTCATAATAAATTTATTATAATCACTAGATTATTATAATAATGTAATAATTGATTAATAATATATTACTACAGAATTGCTTTTATTATGCTATAAATTTATTATAACAATTTTTAGTTATAATATGTTATACTAATTGCTAAAATAAAATAAAATAAAATATATTGTATTAATTGATTATAATATATATTCAATTTATATGATATATATTCTATTTTACTATCTTCTAATAAATGATACATTAAATAAAATTTTGTATATGCTTTATTTATCAAGTTACTCGACAAATCCAACTTTGAGACTCACGAGTTCCTTCAAAAAATAACACCACTAAATAAGAATAAAGAATTATTTAAATGTATGACATACTTCAAATAAAAAAGAGAAACAAAATAATGGAGATTTTAAATTTCATTCGTTCGTCGAGTAACTCGGGCAACTCGATTGTCAGTTTGTCGAGCTATTTCAGCTATTGAATAGATTAATTTCGTATCACAATTTTAATCGAGTAACTCGACAAACTTGATTTTGGGTTTGTCGAGTTACTCGAGTAACTTCAACAATGGATATTGTTCATTTTTTAGTTTAATTTTTTTATTTAAATTATGTACTACACTTAAATTTTTTTATGTTTTAGTTTTTTCATGTTATTTTGTAACCAACTCATAAATCTCAAATTTTGATTTGTCAAGTTACTAGATAAAGTAGTCATAATAAAAGAATATATAATTTAAATAAAAAAAGATTAAAAAAATGAAAATTATGCATTTTATTATTGGCTCGAGTAACTTGGGACACTCAATTTTAACTTTGTCGAGTTATGCTCTACAATGAATAATCATTTCTTTTATATCAATAATATTTCATATTCTATAACTTAATATAATATGTTATAATAAAATAGCTATTATAAAATAAAATAAATTCTAAATCATAAAACAAAACAATCTTTTACAATTTATTACTTAAGCAACTCGATAAATTGAAACTAAATTTTGTCGACTTACTCTATAACCTACATGCTAAATACATCTACTTTATATTATAGAAATTTTCTGTTTACAATAAAGAGAAACATAAAATATAATATACACAAGTCCACAAAATATCAAATATATAGAAAAACTATTTTACATAAATTCACACATTTATTTATAATATCTGTAAATCAATTATACTAATTGAAATCTATAATTACTTATTCAATTTATTTGACGAAAATATTCCTGTCTTATGATTTTTGCTTTTGTATCACATTTTTCATCGCGTAACTCGAGAAACATGATTTTTAGTTTGTCGAGTTACTCGGGTAACTTCAACAATGCATATTTTTCATTTGTTTTGTTTTCTTTTTCTATTTAAATTATGTAATATACTTATAATTTCTGTAATAAATATTATTATAAATTATGTTAAAATACTTATTACAATTATTAATTAAAAAAAACGCATTTATTTTCGTAATATAGTTTGACATAATTATTGTAACAAAAAAATTCATTATTATAACAAATTTTTACTACAATTTATTTTCATAATTTATGATGAAATCTATTTAGTAGAAATTTGTCATAACAAATTTATTTTAATCACTACATTATCATAATAATGTAATAATTGATTAATAATATATTACTACAAAATTGCTTTTATTATGCTATAAATTTATTATAACAATTTTTAGTTATAATATGTTATACTAATTGCTAAAATAAAATAAAATAAAATATATTGCATTAATTGATTATGATATATATTAAATTTATATCATATATATTCTATTTTACTATGTTCTAATAAAAGATACATTAAATAAAATTTTATATATGCTTTATTTATCAACTTACTCGACAAATCCAACTTTCATACTCACGAGTTTATTGAAAAATAACACCACTAAATAAGAATAAAGAATTATTTAAATGTATGACATACTTTAAATAAAAAAGGGAAACAAAATAATGGAAATTTTAAATTTCATTCGTTCGTCGAGTAACTCGGGCAACTCGATTGTCAGTTTGTCGAGCTATTTGAGCTATTGAATAGATTAATTTCGTATCACAATGTTAATCGAGTAACTCGACAAACGTGATTTTGGTGTCGAGTTACTCGATTAACTTTAACAATGCATATTTCTCATTTAATAGTTTACTTTTTGTATTGAAATTATGTAATATACCTAAAAAAATTTATTTTTTAGTTTTTTCGTGTTATTTTTTTACCAACTCGAGGAACTCAAATTTAGATTTGTCGAGTTACTAGATAAATTAATCATAATAAAACAATAAATAATATATTGTATTGATTGATTATGATATATATTAAATTTATATAATATATATTTTATTTTGCTATATTCTAATAAATAATCAATGAAATACAATTATGTATGTGCTTCATTTATCAAATAAGTTAACAAATCCAAATTTCATGTTTACACGTTCCTCGAATAATAATATTACAACATTCAAATTAAACAAAATACTCAATGTATTAAATAATTTAAATAAAATAAGCTTAAAAAAATAAAAACATATCATATATATAAAAAAACTATTTTACATAAATTCACACATTTATTTATAATATTTGTAAATCAATTATACTCAGTAAAATCTAAAATTACTTACTCAATTTATTTGACCAAAATATTCATGTTTTATAATTTTTGCTTTTGTATCACATTTTTCATCGAGTAACTCGACAAACGTGATTTTTAGTTTGTCGAGTTACTCGGGTAACTTCAACAATGCATATTTATCATTTTTTTTTGTTTTCTTTTTTTATTTAAATTATGTAATATACTTATAATTTCTGTAATAAATATTATTATAAATTACGTTAAAATATTTATTACAATTACTCATTAAAAAAAACACATTTATTTTCATAATCTAATTTGACATATTTATTCTAACAAAAAAATTCATTATTATAACAAATTTTTACTACAATTTATTTTCATAATTTATGATGAAATCTATTTAATATGAATTTGTTATATTAAATTTTTTCTAATCACTACATTATTATAATAATGTAATAATTGATTAATAATATATTACTACAGAATTGCTTTTATTATGCTATAAATTTATTATAACAATTTTTAGTTATAATATGTTATACTAATTGCTAAAATAAAATACAATAAAATATATTGTATTAATTGATTATGATATATATTCTATTTTACTATATTATAATAAATGAAACATTAAATAAAATTTTGTATATGCTTTCTTTATCAAGTTACTCGACAAACCTAAATTTGAGACTCACGAGTTTCTTGAAAAATAACACCACTAAATAACAATAAAGAATTATTTAAATGTATGACATCATTTAAATACAAAAGGGAAACAAAAAAATGAAAATTTTACATTTCATTCTTTCGTTGAGTAACTCGAGCAACTCGATTTTTAATTTGTCGAGCTACTTCAGCTATTGAATAGATTGATTTCGTATCACATTTTTAATCGAGTAACTCGACAAACGTGATTTTCAGTTTGTCGAATAACTCGAGTAACTTCAACAATGCATATTTTTCATTTTTTAGTTTACTTTTTTTATTTAAATTATGTACTACGCTTAAATTTTTTTATTTTTTTATTTTGTCATGTTATTTTTTAACCAACTCGTGAATCTCAGATTTGGATTTATCAAGTTACTAGATAAATTAATCATTATAAAAGAAAATATAATATATTGTATTAATGCTTATAATAATAACCATCGGTAATTATATTATGAAAATCATTTATCCTTTATAATTATTAATTATAATATTAGTCATAACAAAATTATTAATGATTAATATTAGTCATAATATTAATCATTCGTTTGTCGAGTAACTCAAGGTGCCCAATTTTCAGTTTATCGAGTTACTTCAACTGTTAAATATATTGAATTTTTTCCACATTTTTCATCGAGGAACTCGACAAACGTGATTTTTGGTTTGTCGAGTTACTCGAGTGAATTCAACAATGCATATTTTTCAATTTTCAGTTTACTTTTTTTTACTAGATAAATTAATTTTATTGTTTGCTAAAAAAAAAAAAAAAAACTAATTTGTAATATATTGTATTAATTCATTATGACGTATATTAAATTCATATGATATATATTTTATTTTACTATTAAATTAATTTTTTTAATCTATCATTATAAATTATAATAATAATGTACTAATTAATTAATAACATATCAACACAGAATTAATTTTATTATACTATAAATTTATTATAAATTTTTTTTTTTATAATATGTTATCATAATTGCTAAAATAAAATAAAAAATAATATATTGTATTAATTCATTGTGATATATACTAAATTTATATGCTATATATTCTATTTCATTATGTTCTAATAAATGATATACTAAATAAAATTTTGTATATACTTTATTTATCAACATACTCGACAAATCCAAATTTGAGATTCACAAGTTCCTCAAAAAATAACACGCCCACATAAGAATAAAAAAGTATTTAAATGTATTACATAATTTAAATAAAAAAAAGAAAACAACATAATAAAAATTTTAAATTTCATTCATTCGTCGAGTAACTCGACGAATCCCATTTTCAGTTTGTCGAGTTACCTCAACTCTTGAATAGATTAATTTTGTATCACACTTTTGATCAAGTTACCCGACAAACATGATTTTTTGTTTGTCGAGTTACTCAAGTAACTTCAACAATGCATATATTTTATTTTTCAGTTCACTTTTTTTATTTACATTATCTAATGCACGTAAGTTTTTTTATTTTTTTAATTTCTGATCTTATTTTTTAACCAACTCGTGAATCTCAAACTTAATATAAAATGTTATACTAAAATAGCTATCATAAAAAACATTTAAATTTTATTTTAAATTAATATAATATATCATCTCTAACGTTATGAACTAATATTTATATATTTATTTTTCTTTATTTTAAATCATTTGCTATTTTTTCCCTACACATGCGTAACTTTTGTTCACTCTTTATCTTGTTTTGTTTTAGTCGTTTTTTCTCTTTCCTTTCAAGCTTCGAAATTATTTTTTTGTTCTGTCTGTCAAGTCATTGAATAACTCAGTTATATTTTTTTTACTCTAGCATGTATGCTAAGATTTTATATTAAATTATATATAATATAAAATTATTTTACATTACATCAAATTTTATTAATATGATAATTATATTTTATGTAATTTTAACCTGTTTAATATACCAACTAATGTAAATAAATACAAAATACAAATATATCTTGCATTCTACATATATATTCTTTCTTTCACTTTATTATTTCATATTATATCCTATCAATAAACTATTCTCAACATACAAATTTTTCCTACAGATTTCACTGACGTGCAACGCACGGCCTTAAAACTAGTATATATATATATATATATATATATATATATATATATATATATAAAATATATTTTTAAACATACAATTGTAAATTAACTTTTAAACTAATCTAATCATAAATGTATATAAGCTTTAAATAAAATGTCGAAAATCTCGATATAAATTGGGAAACAAAAATTGGTTCACAATTAAAACCAAATGTAGTTTCCATCATTTGCTCGACAAACACAAACCCAAATATAAAAAAAATAAAAATAAATAAAAGGTCAAATTGGGCCATTTTGCACCCCAAATATATATATTAAAAAAATTAAGAAATATCAAAATGGTCTCATTTTGATTGTTGGCTCGACAAACACACGCTCAAATAAAAAAATAATAATAATAAAAGTTAATGCTCGACATTTTTAAAAAAAAAATACATAAATATAATTTCTCATTTGTTCATATATTTTTTTTTTGAGCTCCAGTTAAGAAACTGTCGAGTTATCTGACAAACTTTTTTATTTTTTTCTTTATTGTCTTTTTTGTTTTTTAAAATTACTCGACAAAACCAAAACCAAATATTTAAAAAAAAAAAAAAAGAAAGCAAAGTCAACAAAAGATGATTTTTTAAAAATTTAATGCATATTTGTAGGACAAAAGGGTGAGAGTGGGATGGCTAATGCAAAAAAAAAGGTTGGGGTAGATTAGTTACAATTTTGAGAGGTTGGGACCAAAAGTGAAAATTAAAAAAAATGTCAAATTCAAATTGGACTTTGTTGAGTAACCCAAAAAAAGGAGAAAAAAAATCCCTAAACACGACAAAACCAAAAAAAAAAAAATGAAAAAAATGGGCTTTGTCGAGTAACTCGAAAAAAACCCAAAAAAGGAAAAAAATTAAAAAAAAATTTCTTTGTCGAGTAACTTTACAAAAAAACAAAGTCAAAAATTTCTTGACTTTGCTTAGGTATTAATCTTATTTAAAAAAAATTTTGTTTGTCGAGTACTTGTGTTGCACTTACGTGAAAAATGTAGGAAAAAATTTTAAGTTTTAAATATAATTGAAATGACAAAAAAAAAATGAAATAAAAATATTTAAACAAATTTGAAAAATGTAAAAAATTTAGAGAGAATTGTGTACAATTTGCTTATAAGAAAAATAAAATAAAATAGTAAAAAATTAAATGAAAATCTATTTGCTACTAAACTTTAAAAAAAAAAAATAACAAACCAAAAAAATAATAAATAAAGGTCCAAATCTGCTCGACAAACACACACCCAAATTAAAAACAAAAAAACAAAAAAAATTAAGTTAACTTAAAATTGTTTGGGGTGTGTGTTTGTCAAATATACACCCAAATATATATATATAAAAAAAATTCAAAAATGTCAAAATGGGCGATTGCTAGGGGTGGGTATGTTTGTCGAGTTGCTCGACAAACACAAATACAAATATAAAAAAAATTAAAAAAAATTAAAAAGTCAAAATGGGCTAAACCTTTTGATTGTTAGGAGATTTGTGTTTGTCGAGCTACGTGTTTGTCGAGTAGCTCGACAAACACACACCAAAATAAATAAAAAAATTAATTTAAAAAGGTCAAATTGTGTCATTTTCCACCCAAATATATATAAAAATAAAATTAAGAAAGATAAAAATGGTCCCATTTTGATTGTTGACTCGACAAACACGCACCCAAATAAAAAAATAATAATAAAAAAATTCAATGCTCAACATTTTAAAAAAAAAAATACATAAATATAATTCTCATTTGTTCATATTCTTTTTTTTTTTATTTTGTCGAGCTCCAGTTAATAAACAGTCGAGTTATCTGACAAACTTTTTTATTTTTTTCTTTATTGTATTTTTTTTTTAGAGTTGCTCAACAAAACCAAAGCAAAATCTTAAAATAAAAAAAAAAAAAAAAAAAGCAAAGTCAACAAAAGTTGATTTTTTAAAAATTTAATGCAATTTTGTAGGATAAAAGGGTGAGTGGGATGGCCAATGCAAAAAAAAAAAAAAAAGTTGTGGTAGATTAGTTACAAATTTAAAAGATTTGGACCAAAAGTGCAATTTAAAAAAAATAAAAAAATGTCAAATTCAAATTGGCCTTTGTCGAGTAACTCGACAAAACCCAAAAAGGGGGGGGGGGGGGGGGGGGGGGGGAATTCCCAAACTCGACAAAATAAAAAATGAAAAAATTGGACTTTGTTGAGTAACTCGACAAAAACCCAAAAAAGGAAGAAAAAAAAATTTCGTTGTCGAGAAACTCGACCAAAAAAAAAAGTGAAAAAATGGTCAAAATGTAATTTGTTGAGTAACTCGACAAACGACAAAAAAAAAAAAAAAAAAAAAAAAAAGTCAAAAATTGCTTGACTTTGCTTAGACATTAATCTTATTAGAAAAAAAAAAGAATTGTTTGTCGAGTATGCACGTGCAACGTACGTGAAAAATGTAGGAAAAAATTTTAAGTTTTAATATAATTGAAATGACAAAAAAAATATATGAAATTAAAATATTTAAATAAATTTGAAAAATGTAAAAAATTTAGAGAGAATTGTGTACAATTTGCTTATAAATAAAATAAAATAAAATAGTAAAAAAAATGAAAATCTATTTGCTAAAAAAAAAAAAAAAAAAACACACACACACACACACACACCAAAATAATAAGAAATAAAGGTCCAAATGCGCTCGACAAATACACCCAAATAAAAAAAACAAAAACAAAAACAAAAAATTAAGTTAGGTTAGGTTAAAATTGTTTAAAAAGCCCATTTTAATTGTTTGTGCGTGTGTGTTTGTCAAATACACACCTAAATATATATTTTTTAAAAGAAATTTATAAAATGTCAAAATGGTCTTTGATTGTAGGCGGATTGTTGGGGGTTTGTGTTGTAGCTCAACAAACACACACCCAAATAAAAAAATAAAAAAATAAATTCAAAAATGTCAAATTGGGCCATTTTGCACCTATATATATATATATATATATATATATATATATATATATATATATATATATATATATAAAATTAAGAAAAATCAAAATAGTCCTATTTTGATTGTTAGCTCGACAAACACACGCTCAAATAAAAAAATAATAATAAAAAAAATCAATGCTCGGCATTTTTTTTTAAAAAAAATACATAAATATAATTTCTCATTTGTTCATATTCTTTTTTTTTTTTTTTTGTCAAGCTCTAGTTAACAAACAGTCGAGTTGTTTGACAAACATTTTTATTTTTCTTTATTGTATTTTTTTTTAGAGTTACTCGACAAAATCAAAGCCAAATCTTAAAAAAAAAAAAAAGCAAAGTCAACAAAAGTTGATTTTTTAAAAATTTAATGCAATTTTGTAGGACAAAAGGGTAGGAGTGGGATGGCTAATGAAAAAAAAAGGTTGGGGTAGATTAGTTACAAATTTGAAAGATTTGGACCAAAAGCGCAAATTAAAAAAAATAAAAAAATGTCAAATTCAAATTAGACTTTGTTGAGTAACTCGACAAAACTCAAAAAAAGAAAAGAAAAATCCCTAAACTCGACAAAAAAAAATGAAAAAATTGGGCTTTGTCGAGTAACTCGACAAAAACCCAAAAAAGGGGGGAAAAAATTGTTGTCGAGTAACTCCAAAAAAAAAACAGTGAAAAAATGGTCAAAATGTACTTTGTTGAGTAACTCGACAAACAAAAAAAAAGTAAAAAATTGTTTGACTTTATTTAGGCATTAATCTTATTTTAAAAAAAAAAAGAATTGTTTGTCGAGTACGTCCGTTGCACGTACGTAAAAATGTAGGAAAAAATTTTAAATTTTAAATATAATTGAAATGACAAAAAAACAATATGAAATTAAAATATTTAAATAAATTTGAAAAATGTAAAATATTTAGAGAGAATTGTGTACAATTTGCTTATAAGAAAAAATAAAATAAAATAGTAAAAAAATAAGTGAAAATCTATTTGCTACTAAACTATAAAAAAAAAAAAAAAAAAACACACACCAAAAAAATAATAAATAAAAGTCCAAATGCGCTCGACAAACACACATCCAAATAAAAACAAAAAAAAAAAATTTAAGTTATGTTAAAATGGGCTAAAAAGCCCATTTTAATTGTTTGGAGTGTGTGTTTGTCAAATACACATCCAAATAAAAACAAAATTTAAAAATTTAAAAAAATTTTGATTGCTCGGGAGGGAGGGGGACTCGACAAACACAAACTTAAATATAAAAAAAAATTTAAAAAGGTCAAATTGGGCGATTTTGCACCCATATATAAATTAAGAAAAATCAAAATAGTCATATTTTGATTGTTGGCTCGACAAACACACACACAAAAATAAAAAAAAAAAAAAAAAATCAATGCTCGAACTCTAGTTAACAAACAATCGAGTTAACAAAAAGGTTGGAGTAGATTAGTTACAAATTTGAAAAGTTGACAAAAAGCGCAAATTAAAAAAAATGAAAAAATGTAAAATTCAAATTGGATTTTGTCGAGTACCCAAATAAAGGGGAAAAAAATCCCTAAACTCGACAAAACCTCAAAAAAAAAAAAAAATTGGCTTTGTCGAGTAACTCGAAAAAAAACTCAAAAAAAGAAAAGAAAAAATAAAATTTCTCTGTCGAGTAATCCGACCAAAAAAAAAGTGAAAAAATGGTCAAAATGTACTTTGTTGAGTAACTCGACAAACGACCAAAAAAAAAGTCAAAAATTGCTTGAATTTTCTTAGGCATTAATCTTATTAGAAAAAAAGAAAAAAAAAAAGTTTGTCGAGTAACTCAACAAAAACCTAAAAAAAGAAAAAAAATTCCAAAATAAAAAACATATATAAAAAAAATGAAATGTTGTCAAGTAAAAAAAAACAATGAAATGTTGTCGAGTTAGAGCTACTCGACAACCTTCTATTAAAAAAATAACAATAATAATATAAGAAATCAATAATTGCGACTAAAAGACACTAATATATATATTAAAAAAAAGAAAAGAAAAGATGAAAAAGTCAAAAAGTGCGACTAAAAAGATTAATTTAATACAAAAAAAATGTCAAAATTTTAGGAAAAAAGATTGAGATTTGGACGAAATTAAGAATAGTAAAATACTAAAACTACGTCGTGTTGGTTGAAGGGTGAATAGTAAACAGGTGTTAGACACTTATATTATAGTAATGATATACACACACCAAAACTCTTGTATTTCACGGGATTATAACAATTGGAGAGTAAAAGAGGCAAAAACACAATATACCTTAAGTTCTCTTGGTTGTCAAGTAAGAAGGAGAAGAAGATAATTCAATAATCTGGGTAATGTCCTTTCAATTATTTATGTGTTTTTGCAATTCCAATATGATAGGTTAAAATTTTTTGTGTTAATGATGATGATGCAAACCGTATGTTGAAATTTTAATTCAAGAAATTGGTGTGAATGTTTTAATGCGGTTTGAATGAATAATCCATTTTTGAACGTAATTGTAACGCATTTTGCTTTCGGGAAGTTCAAATTAGGTGTTAGCTTTTTGTTGGCAACCAACACAAAGTTCTATAGAAATTAGACATAATTTTCTATGTTTGTGCAATCAAATTTGTTTATCTTGTTATTAAATGTATTTTTATATATTCGAATTTGGAACAATAATATTTTGGGTTGTATATAAAAATAAGTTTAATTCTACTCGGGAGATATTCTTAGACAACTTATGATTATTGATTGTCAATTTAAGCATAAATTGGATTAAAAGTAAAAATTAGAGAATTATAATTAATACAAAACAGTGGAGTTGAATTCCGAGTATATCTCCTTGATTTGTATTTATCAAAAATCATATTTGCACGTAGTTTAAATCATAGTTATAATATAGATGTAGTCATAATCACTTCATTTGATCATTTATTGTGTGTATTCGATTTAAGCTAGAATTGATCAAATTCAAGTGTAAATCTAAATTCTCGTGAGAACGTTAGTTTTTTACTTATTTTTACCATTACTTGTCAACGAAAATGTACACTTGCGAGATTTCATTGAACATGGAGTATGGACCAGATCAAGTCTTTAAAAAATTAAAATATCACAGCATATATTAAAATTATTTGTGAAAAATTATAATAAATGAAGATAGTTAAAATTTGGAAAGATCTTAACATATTAATATCCAATCTAGGACATGAAGATTTCTTAAAAGTTAGGGGACCCATAAATTATGTGGACCAATCATGCTCTTATTTTTGAAGTTTCTTTTATTTAAAATGTAAACTTTTTAAGCGTAACCAAACACACACCCAATTGATTAAAAACAATTAAATAAAGGCATTGTATTATTTAGACAATTATAACAAATATGAATTAGTGATTAATTCATCTTGTCAAGTTTAATATTATAATTTAACATATTAAAGCCTTTATTATTACCAAATAAAATATTTTGAAAAGATTAAAAATTGGACTGGATTGTAACGTTGCCATCAATCAGTCTTAGAGTGTTCTAGATAAAATTATTATAAGCAGTAGATTCTACTTAATGTGTGGATATAAAGTGGGTAAATGTTGTAGGTCTTAAGAAATCTGTGAATAAAAATGATGTTTAACCAGCTCATAAGTACTTTTAAGCACTAACTAACATGTTCTCAATTGCATTGCTGGACCTTATTGCATTAGAACTGGTTTACACTCACTTGAATTTATCAAAATCGAGTAAAATCACTAATCATGTGACTTAAAAGCATATTCAAGGCACGACGGAGCCGGATCAAATAACCACGGGTTACATATGACTTATTAGACCATCAAGTAGTTTAATCGAGTCGGATCAGATAACTACGTGTCATGTATGACTTATTGGACCATCAACTAGTATAATAGTGGGAATGGTGCTGAATGGTCGGGTGATTCGGTTAATTTTTCAAAATGGCCGTTGACTAATTTTAGTTTGTAAAATATCAAATATAACCATGCTTTCTTCCTCGCTTATAATCATTTCAAACGATTTTAAATTTATTTGTCTGTGAAAAAAAAAAAAAAGATTTCAAGGTTAGAATCTAACTCATTTCAATATTAGAATCCAACCCATTTTATTTATGTAAGAAATTTCATTTCAAAATAGAAATTCATCATTCTCTATCTTCTTCTTTTAATTCACGGTAGAAATTGTAGATTTTGTAGTATAAAATATGAAAATATATATAAATCTGAGTATGAATTGTGATATTTATTTTAAAGTTTTGCAAATCTAAATTCATTTGAAGTGTGTTAATTGACAAATTCAGTTATAATTGTATAAATTCACGTTAACAAACTCATGATCTGTTAAGAAGTGTGGACACCGACCCTAGGCGTGTTAATAGGCCTAAGTCTGTTAAGGGTCTGTTAACAGATAGTATAAAATAAATGTATTTTAGTCTATTTTATTTAAAAGAAAATTTTTATATTTAAATTGTATAAGTTGGATGCTTCTGCTATTCACGTTGTTTGACAATGCCATTTTACCAAAGCGGCCCTAGTATAATAACTGTATATGGTCCAAGCCCACAAAAGTAAAACATCATCTGCATCTATAATAAAATGCCAACCCCAAAGCCAATTCTTCTATCGGAAATCCCTAGCTAAAATATTCCACAAGCCGCCGAGAGACAAACAAGAATATATTTATTTGATCAGCATGTAGATTCATATTCGTTTGTAATTCGTTTTGAAGTTTTATGTTTTATGATTAAATCGCCCAATGATGGAAAAAATAAACGATTGAGGCGGCATGGTGGTTCCTGATTCATCATTGTCCTTTGCGCATCGCCGTAATGATCATCCGCCACAGCCACCGCCACCGCCACCGCCACCATCACCATCATCATCATCATCCACCACCTCCTCTTCTAGAACACGAGAAAAACTTCAGTGGCACGGTCCTATATGCAAATGTGCACGCGTGGCTGGTTGGTTGTTTCATGGTGGTTTGTAAAAGGTTCTGTGATGAATCTCCACCAGAATTCATCAGCCGCTTGTGATTCGTCAAAAGCTATGAGATCTGAGGGCTCCGCTTTTTGCAATTTGGTAATTATTTGGTATTATAATTATAAATATAACCATAATTATATAGATGTGCAATTTTTTATATCATTTTGATGAAACTGATCTATTCTAGATCTCTGTTTATGTGTCATTTCAAAATTGTAGTTTCTTAATTTTTTATTTTTGGGAGGGGTGGGAAATAGGAAAATTATATTGATTTGAATTGTTCATAAACTTACAAGCAGATTTTCGGTGCAATTTGTTGATGGGAATGCTATTATATGAAGTTGAAAAGAAAATTTGGATGTCCTCATGTACAAAAACTTGTATTTGTAAACATTAAAGGGGAAAACAAATAATTTTACTGAACATTCAACCTACCCCGTCTCACAAACCAAATTCATCACTCTGACCTCTTGAATTGCTAAAGCACCAGCTGCCGGCATGACAATATTCTATGGTGTCAAGCTGGGCCGGACTTTATGTTTTTCAGGCCTGAGTCGAATTTTAAAAACTGGACCCTTAAATTGTAGTGTGCATTCAAACTTTTTTCTTCGTAAGAGTTTTTCAAAACTAAATCTATAAACTCAAAATTCAACAATGAAATGACAAACAAAATGTAATATTCAACAATAAAGAAAACCCATAATTTCTTTTCTATCACAACCCATTTTGCAAGAAGATTATCGGACATACATGAGGAACAAATTTCATTGATGCAAAATATGATGTCGAGAAGAAATGACAACATCAACTTCATTTTAATCAATTCAATTGGTTCAATCATCACCAAAAAAATATAAAAGTTTAACTCGTAAAATATATAAATGATCTAAAATGAATTAGAATGGTTAAAAGAGAAGTATCGCTTACAATTCTCGTAGAAAATACAATAAAACAACTATGGCGACTTACCGTAGACTATGGAGTGGGTTTTTGCCAGACTGGAGAGGGAGATGGGTGATATGAACTTTGAAATCGAGTCGAGATTATCGTTTCAACTTTCAAATTTGGAAAAGACGATATTTTAATTAGGCTGACTTTTTTAATTAGATGTGGGTTTAGACTACTCTAGCTAATCCTCTAAAAAAAACTTAACACAATTTTTTAGTTCTAGGGGCCCCCAAATATTTTGGGCCCGAGGCAACTGCCTCTTAGGCCTCGTATAAAGTTTGGGCATGGTGTCAAGCTAGGTTGAGCTATTTGTACCCTGGATGACTTGACCCTTAAAAATAGGTCTGCTTGCTGGCCCAGGCCTGTAGGAGACATTAGCCTTGTCTCTATCCTTAGGCTAAGTGCCCCTAGACTGGAGTGAGTGCGGTGAGGTAGCTTAGGGTGATAAAATCGTACATTCTTACTTTCGAACTTTCTTGCTGGCTTTACTTCTTGGCTTAGAGCTTTCACGTGGCAATTGAGCTGCGCCAAAAGGTGGGGGAGCAAGAGTTGTCACAATATAAAAGAGAAATAAATAAATGACTATAAGGAACCAACGATACTCTCTTCTTAAACAACCTATATCCTCCGCACTTAATCATGGCAAAAATACCTGCCACCCTGGATCGGCCCCATCCTGCCCGATTCTGTTCCGTTCCGTTCCAAGCTTCATCGTCCCGTTTATTCGGGTAATATGGGAGGTTCTGGGGAAGAAAATTCTGCCCCGCGGAGGTTTCCGGGTGGGTTCGGGGCGGCTCCACCTGCCTGCGTGCTAATTTTTATTTATTTTTTATGAAAAATTATAAAATAGAATACAAATTACGGAGTTGTTCTCTTTGTGATTCAGTTTTGAGTTTTGAGTTTTAAATTCAGTTTTCTGTTTTGAGAGTCTGTTTTAGGATTGCTGAAAACGTGTTTGATTTGTTATTCTGAAAAACTATTTATGAAAATAGAAAATTAGAAAACACGTTCTGTTTTGAATTTTGAGAAAATTATTTTATATCATTTTATTCAATGCATTTGATTATTCAGTAAAATAGAATAATTTTATGCTATTATATGATAAAATAATATATACATTTTAAAGTCAGTGAATCTTATAATATTTTTTTTACAAAAATAAAATACAAACAAATAATAAATTAACAAAATTAAAAATTAAAAAATAAAAATTAATGACGTGGACTGAGAATTTTAATCAATTTATATTTAAATTAATTTTTTATTTAAATAACCAATAAGGGCTTGAATTATTTTTTTGTATTTAGTATTTTCATTTTTTTAGAATTTTAATTTTATTTAGAAATTTTACTTTTTAATAATTTTTTTTATAAAATTTAGAATTCTATTTTTTAGAATTTTTTTTTATATTTTTAGAATTTTTGTTTATATAAATTTTTGGGTTAATTTTGTCATTGAAGTTACCTTAAAATTTCAAAACGGTCATTGAAGTTCAAAATTTGCAGCGCTGGTCACTAAAGTATACAAGTCTTTCACAAAAGGTCACTCCATTAAATTTTCAACTTGAAATGATGACGTGGCATACAATAGACTCTTATTTATTGTATGGTAGTCCATGTACTTTATATAATATTCTTTTTAATCTCTATATTTTCAATTATCTTTCATTGAGTTCTCTAAAAATTGCATATTAGGTCCTTAATCTTTTTACATTTTTACACTTTATTCTTCAAATTTTCAACTATCTTTTAGTTAAGTCCTCCAAAAACTGTAACTTAGATCCTTCAACTTTATACATCTTCAAACTTTGGCCCCCCAAATCTTTAATTTTAGTGGCCACAATAAGGACAATTGTGGTCAAAATAATTACACTTTCAATTAAATTCTTGATTTTACATTCGAATTTTTGCCTAAACGAACAAAATAACATAATTAAATAATAAAATACTCGATAAAACTCACAAAATGTCCACTTTTAGTGGTCAAAATAAGTGCAAAACTCGCACTTATCACCTGAAGTTGTAATGAAATATATTTTTGTCAACTCTAAATGATAAGTGCGAGTTTTACACTTATTTTGACTACTAAAAGTGGACATTTGTGAGTTTTGTCAAGTAATTTATTTTTTAATTATGTTATTTTGTTTGTTTAGATGAAGATGAAATTCGAGTGTAAAGTCAAGAATTTAATTGAATGTGCACTTATTTTGACTACTAAAATTGTACTTATTTTGACAACTAAAATCAAAGATTTGGAGAGACCAAAGTTTGAAGATGTAAAAAGTTGAAGGACCTAAGATACAATTCTTGGAGGACTTAACTGAAGGATAATTGAAAATGTGGGGACCAAAGTGTAATGATGTAAAAGATCAATGACCTAAGATGTAATTTTTGGAGGACTTAACTGAAAGATAATCGAAAATATAGGGACTAAAGTGAATATTATATAAATTACATAGACTACTATACAATAAATAAATATATATCGTATGCCATATCACCATTTCAAGTTAGAAACTTAAGGGAGTGACCGTTTGTGAAAGGATTATATACTTTAGTAACGAGTGCTGTAATTTTTGAACTTCAGTTACCGTTTTGAAATTTTAAGATAACTTTAGTGATCGGTAGTGAAATTAACCTACACATTTTTATTTAAAAAAAGTTTGTTTTAATTTTTTTAGAATTTTTGTTTTTTATAAATTTATATTTTTAGAATTCGATTATATAAATTTTTATTTAAATAAATTATTTAAATTTTTTTAGAATTTTATTTGTTTAAGAATTTATAATTTCATTTTTTAGAATTTTTGTTTTTTAAAATTTTGTTTATATAATTTTTATTTAAATAAATTTTGTATTCTTTATTTTGAGTGTTTTCCATGTTTTTACTGAAAACACTCAAAACGTCGAAAACTTGTTTTGTGTTATAAATTTAACATTGTTTTTGAAAATAAAATTTAAAAAACAACATAGTAAACAAGTTTTGGGTGTTTTGCAAAACTGAAAACTGATTGATGGTAAAAAAAAAAAAATATTATCCAGGGCTGTTGGCGGATCAAAGCGTTACCCCACCTCGTGCCTCGTCCCACGAATTCGCGGGTCGGAGCTCTGCCCCCACCCTATTGACATCCCTAGACACGTCTGTGCCATCATGGCTATCATATGGATGATAAAATCTTCAGTTGTCCTGATCCCTGCGCAGACCTTTTTTGAACGGTGCGCGAAATCTTCTTGTGGGAATATTGGGGCGGTGTTGGGGCTAAAGTCTCTGCCCCGCACTTGCCTCGATTACAAGAAATAAATATTTTTTAGTATTTTTATATTTATAAAATATAAATATAAAAAATACTAATGGACTAAATATTTGTAAAAAGATTACAAATTTAATTCATGGGCCCATCTAAATATAAAATCTATTATTTATTTAATGAAAAATTGATCTATTTTATAGACTTCATTTTAAAATTTAATTACACTTATTTAAAGAATCCGATGTTAGGAGAGTGTATTTAATCTAGACTTTTAAAGACTTTGATTGACATTTTTTAAGTGATTGACTTTGATAGATTTCATTAACTTTTATTGACTTTTGTAGATTTTAATAGACTCCTACAAACTTTTTATAAATTTGTATAGATTTCAATTTGAAAGATTTTCCTAGTCTTTCACAGACTTTTATGAACTTTTATAGAATTGTTTAGTTAAAATTTTTGAATATAAACAGTTAATATCCCACAATTAAAAAAATGTTGCATGAGAAAAGTCTAGTATTAAGTTATTTAATTGTATTAATATTATTAAATTCATAAAAAAATGTTCTATTTAATTGTTGCAAGTAACTATGTCAAACGTTAATGAACTCATTCTATTTTTTCTTTTGAGTAAAACTATAAACTTTCAAATGACTTGTGGATAAATTCAAAAAATAATGGCATGCAATTCTTTTTAAAACTATTTTTCGACAAATTTTTTTATCCATTTTATAATCTTCTTTTTTATATTTAATAATCTATAGGTAACATATCGTTATTAATCACGACAATTGCATAATAAATAACCAAAGTACCAATTTACGAAGAAAAAAATTGCAACCAATATATAGAAAAAAACAAGAATGAAAATGAAAAAAAATACATTAATAATAAAAAAAAAATTTTAACCCGATGAAATTCATTAATAACCTATAATCAACAATTATATAAGAATTTAATTATAAATTTATCTTTTTTTAATGAAAAATGAAAAAACGATAAAAAAAAAGAGAAAAAAATTGTTATGGGGAATATTGAAGAAAAAATCACGTTGTCTGTAAAAGTTCGTAGAAGGAAAAAGAAGAAAATGAAAAAATAGTTAGGAGAATATTGAAAAGAAAAAAAAAATCAAATCGACTAGAAATAAAAATATTAATATTTTTTTTCATAAAAAATATTGGTAATTAATCATAGTTATAGGATTTGTAGAAAGAAAAAGAAAGAAGAGAAATAAAAATAGTTAGGATAATATATTGAAGAGGGAAAAAAAATCACATTGAAGAAAGAGAAAAATATTAATCTTGACTTTACAATTTGTTGAAGGAAAAAAGAAAAGAGAAATGTTGCATACAGAAAAAAAAAATAAGGAAATGAATTTTTTTTCTTCTAAAGTCTTTCAAAATCTTAGGAGTGAATGTGAGAGAAATTGTGATAGCGTTTATTTTACATTGTGCTTTAAAGTTTGTACATATAAAATGATCTATAAAGTCATTAAAAATCATTGACATTTTGAATACCTCCGAATTTCGTAGAATTTTAAAATGTCTGAATTGAATTTCGCATGATCTGAAGAATTCACCATGATATACCTGATCCATGCATAATATCATGAAAAATGGATACAAGTTTTTGACTGCTACTTAGTACCGAAAATAGGTCTGAAAAAGTATCTAAAAATATCAAATTTAGATATTTGTACTGTGTCGAAGTAAGGAACCATGGCATATATGTTTGGAATAGATTCCATTTTGAGAGAGTTGAAAAGGCAATATCTCTTCAATACATCTGCCCTTTCTTTTCTCAACGAATTTCTTTAAACAAACACTCAAGACTTTTTAAAAGTCTTTATAAATCTATATTGATTACCCCAAGACTTTTATGGAATTTAAAAAGTCTAAATTGAATACACCTAGACTTTAAACTCTATAAAAGTCTCTAAAAATCTTATCAATTCTTAATTGAATATACCCTCCTTAAATTCCTTCTATATATTTATTGTTAAATGTTGTGACTTTACTAAGATATTTTATTTTGTCCTACATCTAAAAACTATCATTCATATTAGATAGATAAGAAATGTTTATAAATAATAATGTCTTATAATTTAATTTAATAATTAAAATATAATACATGAATTTTAGAAAAAAAATTGAGGAAATAAACGGGGGTAGGGGGTTTACTCGACCCGTCCCTGCTTTAAGCCGGGCCGGGGCTGAGAAAGGCTGCCCCATCCTGTTTCGTTGCCATCCCTAGGGCAGCAGGTTTGGTTTGGATTTTTTTTTTCAAATAATTTTTTTTTGAGTATTTCTGGAGACAAATACCTTGGTCCCCAACTTTTTAAAATCGTGTAGAGCCAATCGTCGTGTTTATTTTTTGACACAATAAAATGTGAAAATTTGATTAGTACCATACTTCAAAAGGAAAAAAAAAAAACTGAAACCTTGTTTTAGATTCTTGAATTTTTGCTCAATATTTAATTAAAACTTTTTGAAAAATAATCTTCTCTATTGTATAATTATTTTATTTACCTAATCAAAATTAACACCCACATCATACCACCATCCAACTAAACCCTAACCAGACACCCCATCACCATCGTTGGACCATCGCTGTCTATAAACTTGGATGGCTATGCTGCTACCTTAACCTGTCATTATTCACTGTCACCACTTTTTCTTATGCTGCGACTTCTTTGTTCTAAAATGCCACTACCTTTTTTCTATTGCCACTACCACTACTACTACCACTGCAACGACCATTTCCCAACCTTACGATCTTTGTTGCCTTTTTCCATTCATCGTTGTGGCGGTCTTCTTTCTTCTATGTATCTAACAATTCAGTTCGATCACCGCTTAAATGGCTTGTGACCACCTAACCACTGCTACCTTAAACCACCACGGAAGATTTTTATTTTCCTAGTTCTTACCCTGTTTGTAACGCCACATTTTACAACTAAATGAAACATGTGTCGAATATGTGCTCTTGGGTAATCGAGAAATCTTTTTGAAGACTGAAGGTCATTCTCCAAGGTTCTATGTTTTTGCTCATGTTGGGCTGTGATTCTTCGTTTGGGCTGTAATGAAAACAAATATAGACTCCATGGCTTAAGACCATTTATGGATTAAAAGTTTGAAACCCAACCCATACGCAGAAGCCTAAGACCTAGACCTATGTCTAATGATGCTATTTGGAGAATGTGACTTATGTTTGGTCGCTACTCAGTAGCGTTTTAATCTAGAGCTGTTGGATTGAGATAGAGATCAATGGCTGATTGTAATTGTTATAAAAGGCAATTGGTTACCATAGATCATTCTAGTTTTCTTTCATCTCTTTTCTCTGTCTGATTATGACTATGCATCATTTCTTTGAGAGTTCTTCTTTGATTCTCATGTGAAAAGAGAGTGTTTATGGGGAGGCTGTGTTTGCCCCCCTCATCCCAGAGTTACTATACAAGTGTATTTGTAAAGTGGGTCGGAGTAAAGGGTTTTTTAGGTTTAAGGTTTGAGTTGTCTGAGCTTTAAATGTCTTGATCTTGATTTCTAAATTGGGTAATTTATAATTATTGGTTTATGTTTTAAAATTCAATAGTGGTATCAGAACATTGTTTAGGCTTTCTAGATTGAATAAATCGTAATGGTGAGAAGTTGTGATTCCATTATGGATAGATATGTAACATCCATGCGATTTTTGGTGATGTGCTGAAAGCCTTGTTAAGATCTGGAAATATATGTGTGATTTCTTGTGCTTGTCTTGTGAAGCCCTAATTTTCTAGGTGATATTCTCCTCAATTTGGTTTTTGGTCCCTAAGTGATTCATCATGTTGCTCTGGAGGTTTCTTGAGTGATCCACCGAACTGGTTTGCGATTTTCAATAGGTTTTCTATTTTTGCCTTTGTTGTGTTTTGGCCTTCAACCTTAAAATTGTATATAACACATTGCATGCGTTTATAATGAGCTATTATTGTTTAAGTGCACACTGTTTATTTCGATACTTGACTTGAGAACCTAATTCTCACGGAATACTGTGACACATAGGCAGTATAATTTAAATCTTTTGTATTATTGTGTTTTTTGTTATGTGTGGAAATTGCTAAATGTATGTTTGTTTGAAAAATGACTACTATTAGTTTTTAGTTTAGTGTTTTTAATAGAAAATGTGACTTCCCTATCTGGTAATAAAAAATGGGGTGGATTTTAATTCAACAAAAAGTCTCAAAAGCAATTGAGGTAATTAGCCAGTCATAATGTCTGCTGATCAAATGTTAGAGGAAAATAAATTAGAATATACATCGATAATCTTATACTTGTCTAAAGTTTCATGGGATAATTTAGAAGAGTTGTATCTAGTGAAGTCTCTTCCAAATAAGCTTTCTTGTTAGAAAGGTTTTTTTGTTTCAAAATTGATCAACAAAAGACTTAGATGATAATCGAGATGTCTTTAATAAGCTGGTTCAAGACATAACTAACTATGGTGAAAATGTGTCTAAAGAGTATAAGACTATTATACTCTTAAATTATATCCTTGAGACTTATAGGGAAGCAAAAAATGCTATTAAGTATGCATAGATACTTTAACACCTGAGATAGTAATTGATTCAGTAAAAAGTAAGTAAATAGAGCTAAAAGACGAAAAAAGTGAAAATAAAAGTCCATCAAGTCTTTATGTCAGAAGGAGGTCTTAGAATATGTATAATAGAAACCAAGAAAATCAAAATAAAGGTCTAGAAAATCATAATAATAGTAAGAGGAAGAATATAGGTAAATCTAGGTCTTAGTTAAGATCTAAAGGTAAAAATTTTATGGATGTGGAAAGTTAGGTTATTTCGTAAAAAGATTGATATGATAAGAAGAATCAGCAATGAGATAAGGTTAGGGATGAGAAAAATCTAGTCTCTGTCCCCCATTCACTCCACTAATGTATATATAGCAATTGAGTTCTTAGTTGAGTATGAAAATATTAGTTTTGTAGCTAAAAGTGATCAGATCCAATAGTGGATCTTAGAATCGGGTTGTACTTTTTCACATGACCTCTAGGAAGAGTTGGATCGCAAATTTTAAAGAAATGTTGGAGATGTTGTAATATAAAATACTAGGTATAGAAAACGTAACTTTAAAGTTTGAAAATGGGTATATCTATACCTTAGAAAATGTGAGATATGTCCCTGAACTAAATAGGAACCTTATTTCAATTGGTAGACTTGATGATATATGTGTTAGTGGAAAATTGGGAGATGGCATGTTAAAAGTGATAAAGGGCTCACTTGTCATCTTCAAAGGGATTAAGAGGAATGAAATCTACATTGTTAAGGTTGAAACAATTGTAGATCTAATGTTGAAGTTGATGCCACTTTAAAGTAGCACAATATGTTAGCCCACATTAGTGAAAAAGGGTTTCAAATCCTAGAGAAAAAAAATGGAATGTTTGAAAGAGATGTAATTTCTAAACTGCCTTTATGTGAGCACTGCACCTTAGAAAAGCACCATAGGTTACAATTTACCACTGGGTAGCATAAGTCAACTAGTGTACTTGAATATATCCATTCAGACATATGGGAGACTTGCCTCAACTCCTACTCAATGTAGGAATAAATATTTTCTTTCTTTAATTGATTTTTTTTCTAGAAAAGTTTGGGTTTTCTCTTTAAAACATAAGTCACACACCTTTGAGAAGTTTAAAGCTTGGAAAGTCTTAATTGAAAATCAGACAAGAACGAAAAAAACTTTAAGAAAATACTTGAACTCAAAAGTGTGGTTACTAAAAGTCCTTAATATTGCATTGACAAAAGAGAAGATAGAACTAGTTATTAAAGATGGGTCCAACCAAGTCTTACACTAAAGGATGTAGAAGTTGACGAGGTATTTAATAGTCTAGGCACCATAATGATCCACAAAGAGATAAGTTGACGAGATATTCCATAGTCCAGGTCGATGTGAGTAGTAAAATCATAAATCCATCTTGGCTGTATTCTTGGTCATCTGAAATTTGCTCCCACCTTTGTCCTTCGATTTCAAAGTAATCTTATTTTATTTCTTACAAGAGTCATAAAACGAGCATGAATAATTACATTCAATTAGTCAAATACGGTGCATGTGTGATATTGCACATAAATATAGCTTTTATCTTTTAGGACTATCCCATAAATTATATTTGTACACCATGAGCTCAAATTAAAGATATTGTGCTACACAAGTACTTAGGCCATAAAATGTACTACACAAGTACTCAGGGGCTGCACAAGCCCCTAGTGGACTACATAAGTCCTTAGTGTGCTACACAAGCACTAAGTGGGTTATACAAACCTTTTGGTCATTGTTGATCAACATTTGGACTACAAAAGTCCTCTTATGGACTACACAAGCCCTAAATAGGTTACACAAATTCTTTGGCCATTGTTGATGAACATTTGGACTACACAAGTATTCTTATGGGTTACGCAAGCCCTAGATAGGTTACGTGAACCCTCTGAATGCACAAATATATTTAAGGAACTTAATGTGTTAGAATACAATTTTGTTCACTTTGTATGTAATTTTTTCTCTTAAATTAAGTTAAATTCCTATAACACAAGCATGAAGTTCTCATACTCTATCTTTCTTTCCTTTGCATGTATAGTGATAAGTGCGTTTTGTGTACTTATTTTAGCCTTTAAACGATGTATTTATCTCGTCATATAGTTGATTTTCTACTCAATCTAGTTTATTATTGCTTCTATTTCAGTTTTGGATCCGTCTGTGAGAAATTGGAGAAGATTGGACGAAAAGAGCAATAAAGTGGAAGATATATTGAAAGTATGAGGATCACGTTACATTCAATTGAAGATTTAAGGACCAAATTTGAGGTTATAGAAAGTTTGGAGGACTAAAATTACCAAAATCCAAAACTGGATGACCAAAAGGCGAAAATGCGAAGAACTTAAGCTGGGCGAGCGCCCAGCGCCATGATTCAAATGCAGAGACCAATTCCACTTGCCTAGGTGATCGCCCGGGAAAGCACTGGGTGATCGCCCAGTGTAAATTTTGTTGTGAGATTTTTAGTTCCCTTTTTGAGTTTCAATCCGATTAGGAAACTGTTTGGCCTACGAATTTTGTAATATTTTGGAATCCTTTGGGGCACAATTAGGAAAGTATAAATATGAGTTACTAACTTATAATTGGGGTGGAATTTTTGGAGAAAAAAGAAGACGGCAAGAAACAAGGAAGAAGAATTACTTGGCGAAGAAGAGTTTTTAGAAGATTTTTTCTCCTTCAATCCATGCCGGGTTCTATCAATTCTTTTATTTTTAATTTAATTATATTCTTCTAATTTTTTTGAGCCAAGGTAGACAATGAAACCTTGTTTAAACCAAGTGATTATTTTGTCATTCGTTTAATTCCGTTTTAGAGCTTTAACTTTCATGGTTCGTTCTTGTTGGATTAATTAAATAAAACTCTTTCATTTTAAATATCATGTATTCTTGATTGTTAGAAATTGATTTAATTAATTCGTGCTTAATGTTTAAACGCGTTCTATTAATTTCTTTTGATTTTCCGTTATCTTTTCATCGATTTGGGATACATAGAATGTTTAGGAAACTTTTGATTCTTTGTTTTTTTTTTTTATTGAACTTGATACGGAAAACGCTTAAGTAATTTATGATTGAAGCAAAGGGGAGCCTATATTGGATTTTCTTCTTTTGGATATAATTGACAAATATCTTAAGACGACAATAGATTGATTTCGAGTTGTCGTTTGTTTTTGGGAATTAATCAATAATTGGATAATTGTTAAGTTAAACAATGGTAGATTCTGAAACCTTGGTACTTTAAACAATTTGAATTTTCAACTCAACTTTTTAGCATAATTAATTAGTCTTTAAGTTAAATTATTTCAATCAAATTCTTTTCGACCCAACTAGCTTAAAATAATAGTCAATTCGGATTAATTTAGACTTTTCTCATTGCAGTCTCTGTAGGATCGACCTTGTTACTACTTTTCTATATTCCAATAGATTCGTACACTTGCGAATTAAAATTTGACATCATATAACAAGTAAGCTCAAATGCTCACAAAATCACATAACTTCACTAACTTCCTTCAAAATAACTCAAGTTGAGCACATATAAGAGCTCATAATTTACACATATAAAACTTGACATAATGCACATAAAGCAAATAATGTAAATTACTCAACTTATTAAAGATTTGATTTGATAAACCTGAAAATAAAATGTTCTAAGTGTCAATATTTAGTATAAGAAGATTTTAATTGAGTTTTTATGCAAAGGTATTGAAATATTGCCGAACATATTTCAGTTTCTTCATGATGCAGGTGATTCTGGAGATACTGATATATTCTTGTAAGTAGAGAATTCGGGAATACCATTCGAAACATGGAAACTTGAAGTGTATTTTGTCTTGAAAAAATCGGATATAAAATTTTGAACTCATATTCCACAGTTAAGACAATTTTTTTCCCCTTGTTTGATTTCTAGTGTATGTGTGTATGTTTATGTATATATTTGCAAGTGTGGTAGAGAGTGAGAAGGTAAAATGGTTAGCATTTGTTTGGGGTTTATAGAAAAATTCCACCTTTACATACTCAGATACACACACTTTATGCTTCTGAAATTTTATTTTGCAATCTCACCCAATATATTCCCCCGTGTTGATTTTCTTGTTTTCTAATTATAAGATTGATATTTTCTCTTATCTATCGAGTAACCTCTTCACGTTCCCAAGACCCTATGGTAGTGTAGCGTGTAATAGGGACAACAAGGAAGCAAATCTTTGCACAAGATATCACTGGCCCACCAACTAATTGCTTAACACATAAATTGACAAATTTGTTGTTTTCTAGTCCTACTTTTGGAGCGGGTTTCGGGGGTCAATTTTTTTTTTTTTTTTAAATATTATTTTTCGATGTTTCTTATACTTAGTGATAGCAATAGGCCGGCCTAGGCAGGAGTCAATTTTTTTTAAATATCATTTTTTGACGTTTCTTATACTTAGTAATGCCAGCCTAGTCCTTTTAGTACATGTTTGAGAGTATTGAAATTATTTTTTAAGTAGTTATAAGTTGTTGGTCCTATTAAATGTGGGATAATAATTAAATGTGTGGATAATAAGTGGACAGTAAGTTATAGATTCTACGAAATGTTTGAATAAAAAATATATTTGATTAACTTAAATTATAATTTAAGTTCAACTCTATGAATTCAAAAACTTATATCCATGCTATCTTGACCACTTCACTTGGAAGAGTGGTAAACTTTGAAATAATTTTTTTTTTTAATTGTCTAATTACAGTTGGATTTGTCAAAAGGCCTCGTCTCTTAAAACCTGGCTCACAAGACGTCACACATTGGGTTAAAATATTTAATTTCCACAATAACCTTTTTCTTTTATAGAATCAATTCAAGAAACTACAACTTGATAAATAACAATTCATCAATTTCTCATTTATATATCCATCTACTCAAAAGAATATTTTGACTTAACTTTGATCATAAACTATTAGAGCAAAGAGTCGTACTTTGATATGCACGCACGTGTATGAGTCATGATCTAATGTCTTGGTAGACATTGTTATAATGTCTACCAAGATAAGTGTCCCACACTCATTGAATGAGTGTAAAGTGAGACTTTACACTCATCCAATGTTAACAATGCCCACCAGAGACATTAGATCAAAACTAGGGATGGCAACGGGGCGGGTTCGAGGCGGGTCGGCCATTCCCATCCCCGCCCCGTCGGAGATTTTTGGAAAGCGGGGCGGGGATCGGGGCAGGTGCGGGTCGGGGCGGGTATAAGAAAATTCCCATTTATCGTCCCGTTTAATTAATTAATTAATTAATTATATTATTTTTTATTTTTTTACATACAATTTAAATTTTAAAATATAAAAATAAAATAAAATAAACTATTCGGGGCGGGTTCGGGTATGGCGGGGCGGGGATCATGATCCCCGCCCCCGCCCCCGCCCCCGCCCCGTTTAGTAATCGGGGCGGGGATTCCCCGCCCCATTAGGGTCGGGGCATAGCGGGGCGGGTCGGGGACGGATTTTTTTGCCATTCCTAATCAAAACCGACATGAGATATATACATTATAAAACTTTATAAATTATTATTAATAACTTCTATTATGTAATAAAAATTTTCAGTCTCAACTTGGACTAATGAAATAAATTAATAATTTCGATAAATTAACAAAATAATTTTTTTTTAAAAAAAATGTTTAATGATAAGATAGTACTCAAATTAAAATTTAGTTGGTTAAATGTTCGTGAATTGCACTTCAAAAATTAATAAATTATTAATTTATTGATAAAATAATAACTCTTTTAATCCCAATATTTTTAAATTATAGTCCCAATATTATTAAATTAAAAAGGTTATACTCTATAATTTTCAAAAAGTAAGATTAGTGGTGGCCACTGTATGAATCCAACTGCAACCCAATCAATCTTTTTATCTGCATCATTTGTGTCAATCTTATCAGATCTATCTGTTATCCTGACTGTAGAGGGGCCTTTATGCACGAAACTCAAATTGGATTGAGTTAATTATGTTTCAATAATCACCGGCCGACTAAAAGTTTCAACTGTTAGAAATGAGAGTAATTTATTTATAAATTTATTTAATACACTTACTCAATACTAAACCAAAAAATCCGTCCTCAATTCAAATTGCAAGCTGTAATACAAGAATGAAAGATGGGTGATATGTGAATTTTTTTTAAATAGACGACTGAGAGACATGAATATAATAAATTTATTTGTTTTGATACTGTGTTCAATTTTTTTAGACAGTCTGTTCAACAGAAATATCTATAGTGGTCCCACCCGACTAATTTATACTATTTGTATGTGAAAATTTAATCTTGAAAATGTACAAATATCTATCTCAAAAACCTTGCAAAGTGGGATATCTATACAAAAGTATAAAAAAAAAAAAAGAAAAATCCTCATGGAAGTGGAACGCATGATGCTACAGTCGGAGTGGGATCACCTTTAGATTCAATAGATTTAATTCGAATAAAGTAACAAAAATAAAATAAAATAAAAGATAGTTGCTGGACTTGCTGCTATAGCATTAACAATTATTTGTTTAAATTTTAAGAGTTTAAGTTTGGTAGTATTGAAATTATTTTTGAAGTGCTGAAATTATAATTTGTTGGTGAATATGTGAAAAAAAAGTGAATTGTAAATTGTGGGTCCTACAAAATGTGTGGATAAAAAATATGTTTGACTAGTTTGATCAACTGAAATTATAATTTAAGCAAGCAACTCCAAGCATGTGCTAAGTTGGTTCAATAGTATCAGATCAAACAAAAGTTTACTACAGCAATGAATGCGAGGCGCATGCTACTATAAGAAGTAAATAAATATATTTTATTTTTAACTGATTAAATTTTTAGATAAAATAATTTAACATAGTACACGCGCAAAAGCTGAAATCTTAGGTCATAATGACAAACTGACAGCCAAATTAGCACAAACCTAATACATTTCACTTAATCAATGATGAGCTAACCAAACAAAATCTTAAACCTTATATATAGTAGTGCTTATTTTTTGTCTTCTTCAAAATGCAGCAGCAAAATTGTGTGTCATTATTGAAGAAGTACAAAGAGAAGAAAAGAAATGTGCATGCAAATCTCATGCAAGTAGTAGGATCTTCCTTACTTGGTTGAAGGGGCTTCTTCATCAACATGTCCCAATGAGAGAAATGAAGGTTTTATACAAGAAGGGATGCCTCCTCAAAAAAAGGGTTGTTCCATCGGGTTTATGCAAAGTTGTAAGATCATGTATAAGAATTAAAAGTGTGTCTAGTATTTGCAAAGAAGTCGTGACCTATTGATAGATAGAGTCACTACAAGAAATTTTATTTTTAACGATACAATTTTTTGTCATAGAAAGTCATTTTTAGGTTGATTCATCAAGATACTTTACAAGCTTAAAAATTATGTCGTTGAAATTTATAATTTCTTATAGCAAAAGTTGTTGATGAGTGATTGTTTACTAGGTTGATGTATGTCCAGTATCCTCACAATATCGAGAGAGTTGGTGACCTGGTGATTGGGGAGCCAACAGGCAACTACCGAAGTTGGTGATCTATTGATAGAAAGAGGCAAAAAATTGTTGATGGGTGATTGTTTACTGGGTTGATATCTATCCAGTATTGTCACAATATCGAATAGAGAGCCAACGACCGAAGTCCCAGCAAACTATTTTCCTTAGCTTGGCACTGAAATTTAGGATGCCTAGTACTAGTGCTCACTTCTCAGTATCTGTCACTGTCATTAAGCCAGTCTCAAGGCTCAAGGTAAATAAATATTTTTTGCCCCATGACTATTGTCAAAGCTGCTTATTCGAAATTCAAACGCGCTTCCAGCACACGGTGGCTTTTTACCGAGCTCTTCCTTCTCTTGACGGCGTCGCCTTGGGGTGGAGCTTCTATCATTTTGACGATCATGGCTCATTTCTACTGTAAAAGTAGTATTTTGAAACTGATTGTTGTGTAAAATTATGATTCTCGCTTGAAATTGTATGTAAAAGATTATTACAAGTTAAAAATAAAAAGTAGTGTTTTAATAAAATTCCCCATCTTCCTATTTATCTCACTTCTAAAACAAAATCTTTTCTTTTTCAAGATTCATCAAAATTTATGGCCGTGCTGAGTACTTCTTCTGTTACTGTTTTATTTTTTTTAATTCTTTAATAACGGATTTTTTGGGATGGATAGACTCCGAGCTCGACGAGAGTGGACTCATAATCGTGTGGACCACCTTGTTACACAAGGGACTGATAAATCTGTCACCATTTTAGTAATTTTTAAAAAAGAAAGTATCAACTATGGTCGCCAATTTTAATTTCTGTCACTCATTCATCTATATATATCTATATATATACTAGTTTGTCGACCTGCAATGCACGTCAAGTGCCCGTGATGATTTATTTATTAAGTATGATCGGACATATATAATTCAAATAATGTATGAAAAAATGAACGTCGAAAAAGAGAATATCTCAATAATCAAATATTTTGTATTATATTTGTTTAAATTTCAAGAAGCCTAAAATATAGAATGTGTTGGCGGATTTTGTATAAGTAACTGGAAAGTGCAGAAAACCGAATGAATAGAAGATGAAATGTAAGTCGAGCTAAGTATTGAACACTTTGTCCTTAAGTCAAATTTGCTCCGCAATGGTGCATACGGTTTATGGCAATCGACTCTCAAGATATAACGACTTCTACTTGTGTTTGTAGCACTTCAAAACACAAGCACAACGAACCAAAATTGGTTTTGTACTCCAAACAATAAAATGAAATGAAAACCAGAATTTTTATGCAACAAATGTAATAAATTTGGTTCAAAGAATGAGTATATGAGTGGATTGTATTTCCATATCAATTCTGTGTTTTAAAGGACGTCCAGAGGGTCCTTTTTATAGAGGATGAAGAGTTGGAAATGAAATGGTGTAGAGCCAAATCGTACAACACTTCAAAAGGACATGTCTGCTCACGCTTAGACCCATGCGATCGCATGGTTCAAAAAGTCTGTGATCGCAAGGTCCATTTTTGAATACAGAGTTTTATCAAGTCTAACTATGCGATTGCATGGCTTTGTTCCCTGCGATCGCATGGTAGGACCTAAAAACATTCTGCTGAAAATTCAACCATTTGCGATTGCCGGGAAAAATACCCATGCGATCGCAGGAAAAACCCTGTTTATCTGAAGCGGTGAAGTGACAAACTATATTGCCTAAATGGATTAGGTCGGTCTGTATATTTTAGCCAAATTGACACGAAGTCATTTTATAACTTAGTCAATTTCTCGAATTCTTAAACCAATTTCCGACAGAACGAAAATTACTTGTAGAGTTGTATTCAATGGATAGACAGAATATAGTTTGTAGATTATGGAGATAAATCATACACAATTCTCAATAGAAAAATAATCCAACTACATCAAGCAATATGCGAAACAACCAACAATGTTAAACACCAGAATACTTAACTATTTATAGTTCAAGCCCTATCCTAAATGGTGAAGAAAACTACGAACATGTTTGAGCACATGGTAACAAAACTCGAGATCATGTGACTTATAAATAGAACTATAATTCGGTATTCCCATTACTTCAACTCCATGCCATCAGAAGGTCTTTCTTCCACCTTTTTGAACCCATATCTTTCCACTTTGCGGATAACATTGTCCATATTTCACACATTTCCAACCCCCCCGGTATACAGGTCTAACATCATAATTGACACGTTGACTTTACTCTACTGGACAATATTAAGAAATAAATGAATCTCGTTCATCATGATGTCGAGCCTTATCTATAGCTGTGTAACAAACATGCTCTAAATATTTTCTTCCATCCATGCATTAAGCATTTTCTTCTATCCATGCATTCACTTAATACAATCCAACAAAGAAACTTTAATTAAAGAAAAACAAGAACAAATATTCAAATACGATTTCCCAAAACGTTATATAATTCAAAACCAAATAATATAAATAACCCTTCTCATTCTATTATATATATTCAGAAATTTCAATCAGATAACTTAATCTTAGACCTGTAGATGAGTTTCTTCTACTTAGAAGTTTGGTTATCCATGTGAGCACAACCTTACCAGGTTTACCAGATTTGAAGTTACAGCTGATTATCGACTAGTCGAACATCCCGATCATCCTCGATTTTTGTACAATCCAAGTGTATACTGGGAACAAACTCAGCTCCATAGGATATGTCCCAACCTACCACTCTCACCTCCCAAACCAAGGTGCATTCTTGCCAATCACACCTTTTAAATTTCAATAATCATAGTGGTCCTATTTATACAATGCAACCAAAAGCCTAGTGCAAGAGAAAAATCTTAAAATTACCATAACCAAAATCTAGTGCGAGAGGAAAATCTAAAATTTACCATACGAATACTAAAATCATGAAAATTAACTAAAATAATCCCTAAATCTCAAAAAGATTATAAGACCATATTGTTTGACTCCTTAAGAGATGGAATTTACTCGAAAACCACAACGACTCGATGCCTTTGTCCGCAAGTTTTATCATAAGCTAGTGTTTACTTAGAAAAATTGGATCATTTGACAATGCAACTTTGTTGAGTATTAACCAAGAATCGTCTATAACATGTTTTCGACCTTAGAATTATCCATGAGGGCTATGTATTTCCACTTTTTGTGGGTTGCATCAATAACTAATTACATAGACTTATTTTTCACCTCAGTGATTGTAAATTCAATAGTGTGCTTCGATGCTGGCTTGATAAATTCCTCTATGGAAGGATCAGCAATGGAAAATTCCTATTCACTCTTCAAGCCACCATATTGAACTGGTACTTGCTCAGGTGCTATGTATCTGATAATTTCACAATCGAAATGCTGTTAAAATCCCATAAACTTGAGCAAAAAAATTAAAAAAGTGATACCTTATCAAACGAAAATAGGATTAAATGACTCACTTGAAGAGGGTTTTAGCCGTCTTAGTAGGGCCTACAAATACAAACTTGCTCTTGGTTGTTTATGTGAAGAATGGACTGATCAACTTGTTGTGCGCCACACACCAACAAGGAACATTGATGAACACCTTTTTCAACACCAACACACAAATTAAAGTTAGATATCGATGATCCACTTTGTCTAAAATCTTAAACTATTAAAGAAGATACATATTCATTTTATAAGCCTTTGCCTATAGCTGGATTTATTATTCAAGTAAAGAGTTAACACGTGCATGATCTTCATAGATAGACGTGAACTCGGTTGTTTTTCGAAAACAAAAACTCGAGAAAAGAAATGGATTATGGGTGTAAAGTATTTGGAAACAAATTCAGGATAATTGTCATGAAGTAATTGGAGGGCCTAATTGGTGGCTGGGAAGAGTTTTTTTCTTGAATAAGAGAAGCCCAAGGGAATTCTTCAAACCATTAACTTGGACAATTGTAAAAACACCTTCCGGGCTAAAATCAATTTCCTTATACTTTTCTTCAAATACTAAATCTTCCATTGCAAAAACTTTTGGCCTTTAATTACCTTGAGAAAGGAGATAATTGCATGCAAATTCTTTATGCATAATTTGTAATGATGAAGTTTTGATAATTATGTGGCACTCATATAAAAAGAAATAGAAATTTTATGTAAAAAAGTTAATATTGCAAACTTAATATAGAACAATATGAAAATTGAAATGAAACAATTAATAATTCAAAAAGCCAAACAAAGTAATCAGAAGAGCAGTTATAAATGAATCAAAGACTTTATTACTGAAATCTAACAAAAACACACTGTTAAAACACACATATTAACATAATACGATACAATTGAATGAGAATGAGAGTATAAAAATCACCATTTAAATCAAATAATAAACAAATAAGCAAACTAATTATATGTAAGAACACTAATCACCGATCGTACAGAGGTTTTTTCCACTAAGGCAAAAAAAAGTAGTATATATATCACTACGTTTTCATCCATGTCAAACAAAAATCCATATATATCTCTCAATTACTCCATATTCTTCAAAATCAAACCACCCTCAAACAAAACTCTCTCTCTCAATCTTAACAGATTCTTTTCAACTCCTCAATGTATTAAAATCTTCAACAGTCGGATTCTACTGCAAAAAAAAAAAAAAAAAACATTATACTAGTTAAGTTTATTTCTTTATTTGATTGCTATTGTATTTCCTAATTTCAAAACCCATGATACAAAATACAGACAATAGAGAGTGAAATCATGAAAAAAAAACATACATTCTGATTAAGATATGAGACAAATTTGCTATTTTCGAGAGAATTGTTGGAACGAGTAATGTAGAAAAAAAATCTCAAATTGTTGGAGGAAATTTTATAGATACGTGACTAAAGAAGGAAATAGAGAGGTGGCAGTGGCAGTGGCAGTGGCATGGCAGTAGTAGTGGTAGCGGTAGCGGTAGCGGTCGCGGTAGGGCGGGCCCTGAGATTTTGGGGGCCTTAGGCGAAAATTAAAATGGGACCCTTAATAAATTAAGATGTTTTAAAATGTAAATTTTTGACAGACTTGCAAGTCAAAAAATGGTATATTTTTCTTCTTCTTCACTGAATGAAAAAATGGTTGAAATTTGTGTTAAGTTGTGGAGTCTAATTTGTTGCGCTTCGCGGAGCTGAGCGCGGATCGACCTTAGCGGTAAGGTCACCGTGGGGGTTGGAAAGTGGGGCAGGCGGCCCCTCTCCCGGGGGCTTGGGGACAGGGCCCTCGAAAGGTGTACGGTATTTTTATTTGCTAGGTAAGGATGTTTTTCGAGATTTTACTTTTCGTAATTAAGTGATTTCCTACCCACTTATGTTGCTCAATTATAATGCCTACACTAATGTGACAAAATATGATTGGTAAAAATAATGAGTGTGAGACAATGAACTACCAATTATGTGATGCCACCTTAGCGTGGACATTATAAGTGGGCAACATTAGTAGGTAGGAGATCAAGACTTGTCCTAGTATTTCATTATAATTAGAAAACTTTCATTGAGTTGTTATATAAGATTAATCTCTTATGTTATTGCTCCACTCCTAACAATTTGAAAAATCGTTTTGAATTAAGATAATTTTTTTATGTATATAGATTTAAAGGAAAAATTGCACTGTCTAAAATTTAAAGACTAGATTAAGATAGATAATGTATTATAGATTTAGATTTTTTTTTCACCTAATTAATTCACATGTAAGTGGCTGATTTAAAAAAAAAAAAAAGGCCCAAAATTTTTGGGCCTAAATGGTTGGGGGAGGCTGGGCCAGGGCCAGCCATGGGTGGCGGCGGTCGTAGGCGACAAAGTCGGTGGTAGGCTTAACCAGCGGCGATTGGTGATGGTTGCTGAGCAGGAAGGGTTTTCATTTTCAATTTTGGTTGCATGGCTCAACGAAAATCTATTAGACTGTTACCATAGGAAAATCCGTAGCACAAAAGAAAGACTACAGTTATACAATGATTGCCAAATTATTTATGAACATTCAGCAATTCTGCAGAAACCTTTAGCTTGAAATCCTCCTGAAAATAAGATGTGCACCATACTGAGGCTCCAAAGTCCAGGAGAAAATTGGGGCATGAACATATGATGGTGATATTGCAAAAGAAAATTGTTGAAGAATCATAGCCAGGATAAGTTTTGATTGCACCACGGCTAAATTTTGCCCAACACAGATTCTGGGGCCTAAACCAAATGGGAAATATGAGGCCAAATGCTTGCGGGGTTCAGCGAATCTCTGTGGATTGAATTCATTTGCATCTTCTCCCCATATTGAGGGATCATGATGGACAGCAGCTATTGGAAGATTGAATTGTGTGTTTGCTGGAACATCAAGATTTCCCAGCTTAATGTTCTTCGATGTTTGCCTCATCAACATCGCGACTGGAGGGTAGAGTCGAAGCGTTTCGTTCAGTATGCTGCCTACCTGTTCGACGAAATGCAAAGGTCAGTGGAAGAGTTGTAAAAGTTCCATCACTCTGTGTTAATCATCTCAGATTGAAACTTGAGTTGTTAGAGAGGAGATACATGTATTTATTTACACATTAGCTTCAACAGGCCCTCCCATTCAGGCCGGATTCTGGCACGTGACAATATTTTATAAATGAGTGGTGCGAGACTTGAACTCAAGTCTTTTGGCTGGCTGTGATACCATATTAACTAACTCATCTAAAAGCTTAGAGAGTGGATATACATATTTATTTAAACGGTCTTTTCAACCCTATGTAGAAAGATCAAAGATGGGGGCAATGAGGAAGAATCAAACTTACAATCTTGAAATCATTTAGATTCTCTGCATCTGGAAGTTCATTGTTCTTGCTAACCCGAAAGACTTCTTCTCGTGCCCTGCTTTGCCATTCTTGATGGTATGCTAGGAGCAGAAGTGCCCAAGTCAAAAGGTTGGCAGTTGTCTCCTTTCCTGCAAAGTAGAATGTCTTGCATTCATCTATAACTTCTTCCACCCCCAACCCCTGGTTATCCTTATCATTATTGAAATTGACAGGCATTAACAGAGAAAGCAGATTGCTTGAGTTCTCTCTTTTTTTGCTATTTGTCGCAATCAACATCCTTACTGAGTCTCGAATTTGCTTCTCTAGTTTCCACATCATTCTGTTTCTGTTAGTTGGTAGAAACCTGTATATGATTTTGCAAAAACACAGTCATGAATTTTATAATCAATAAAATACCATCTAGTCATCGATTACTTTTTTTAGCAAAAATATATTTGTACCAAATGTTTTGTTTCGTGCTGATAAACTTCCTTAAATCAAGCTAGGTGGTTTTAAAGCAGGTAACTTTCTGCTCATCTCCGGTCTCATTAGTTTGCCTTGCTCACAAATTATCGATGATGAGGATTGAGTTTCCTTTGGTATGGTGTTCTTGTAAATTTAGTCAATACTGGGTATATAAGGAGTGATTTCAATTCCACAGGTTAATCATCTAACAACTGTGTAACCCATTAAGTATATGGTCATGCTCCATGACTGCATGTATTTAGTCAATGGATCCCTGTGACAAGGCTAGAAACTATACCTAATATGCACGAGTTAGGACACGAGGCCCTTGGAGTGCTTAGTGTAATAGCTCATTCGGCCTGCAGGTCTTTTTCACAATTCTCATAGGCAACAGGACATAGCTGACTTGGCTAAGCTCGGCCTTCCAACCCCATGTTCATGAAGTTCCCAGTCCTGGATGGAGGCTCCATATAACACACAGAGTGACCTAAAGCTGCTCACCGGGTTACTTAGATGCCCCTTAGTTGTTGGTCCTTTTCTTCTTGAAATGTACCATGGGATCCTAAAGACAAGGGGGATGGCACAAGGACACCGTGCTCAGCCTCCAAATCTTAGACTTACGAGGAAAAACCTATGACAGGAGAAGACGCTATTTGGTCAAGAAATCATCATGGTCATATCTCACCCATTTGGACTGCAATTAACTCATCGTTTAATACCTACCAATACCCTTCAACCTCCTCAATAACTCTACAAACTGTCAGGCTCGCCATGCCCCCCACAATAACATACGGTTAGGACCTAGTAGTCTTGATGCAATTCTGTTTGTTAAACTATCTATTGCTAGCTAATACACTAGACAGAAATCCAGTGTTATGCCTCGCAAGACAGCTAAATATCTACTTATGCAAAATGTCCTCGATCCTCCTTAAGGTTATATACTGAACTATTTGTCTAGAGCTTCCAACTAAAACATTTCTTACTTTAGCATACACCAATGGAAATTAGTACACGAATTCAAAAAAATCTCATGCACAATATAACCTTTGAAGAGTTAATCATTTGTAATAGCAACAATATGCTGATCAGCTTAGTATTTCAACAATTAAAACGATGAGAAATCAGTGAGAAAATTTTCACCTTAATCCAGGAATATAAACACTTCGCATAGCCTGCAAAGTAAGTGTTGTCTGTTGTTCTTGTAGTTCAAATATGCGCTTTCCCTCTTCAAAGCTACTCCCAAAAGCTGTCCTAGATACAATATCTGCTGAAAGATTATGAAGTACTTTGTGAACTTCAATTTCAAATTCATCTCTTCCCCCTCTTTCTTCTTCCCATCTGTTCAGCTCTTTTGAAGTGCTAGCCACGATTTCAGGGACCCAAGCCTGGAAACAGTCATGCCTTTACTTTTTCCCCGTATAAAGCCAACAAAATAAGAAAAAAAAAGGAAGATCTCGAGGGCAAGTTTTGGTGATGGGACTAAGGAAGAGAGACGTGCCACGAAATTTGTAAGTTTGTCTCCAGTTGTGTCCAATTCAATGTACCAAATATGCCACGAGCATACTACTTGTATGTTCGAGTAATCTGAAAACTTGTAGGGAATAATGAAGTTCCAAGTCTTGCAGAATTATACTCAGGTTCATAAACAATTGATTTAAATGAACACTCGAATAAACAGGAAGAACCTTAAGCTTTTAGTTCACAATATTCATGTATACCTATGAAGTATTTAAGGTAGAACAAAAATGAGTATAGAATCAGCTGTGTGTGCAAAACAAATGAAATTGATGACCGTATTAAATTTTAAGATTATACAGATGGAAGAGTTTTATTTACTTGTATATTGAAGAAAGCATTTCCTACTTTTATAATGCAGAATATGGCATGCTAAAGCATTGCAATCCAGTTATCATGTTCCCCCATAAATAAAAACTTGATTTAAGCTAAGATCTTAAGCTTTTAGATGAGGTGGTTATCTTGGGTTCAAGTTTTGCCATCATCCATTAATGAAAATTTTACACTTGTTAGGTATTTGGTGAAAAAATGAATCCAACCTACATGGTAGATCACCTCTCTAGCAGCTTAACCGTTTGGATGAGGTGATTGAACACGAGAGAGAGGTATTACCTTAACTCTCTCCATGGTGAAGGCCTGACTTGTGATCTTTCTATGAATAGCCCATTTGTTACCCTGCAAGCCAACAAGTCCCTGTCCAAATAGTTGCTTAGACAGAGGGTTAAATGCATCCTTAAACACCGAGTCATTGTTGTTCACCATAAGCTCTTTGATCATGTCTGGTTCAGAAAAAATCAGCCGAGGCTTAGATCCAAACCAGAATAGAAATGTCTTCCCATATATGGCTGACCATTTGTAGTAGTGTGGAGATACACGAAAGAGTATGTTGTGACAGAAAGGGATTGATTTCGATTCAGCCTCTATTCTGATATGGTTCATCTCCTTCAAATTTCCATGTAACAGATGGTAAGAAGGGCCTGTGATTCCTTGTTTGTTAAAGTGTCTCTGAATTTTCCATGGCAGATAAATGATGTTAAGTGTGAATTTCAGAAGGTAGATTAATATTAAGAGAAGAGCAGTAAGAAGTAGAAGGTGCATGATAGGAGGATTGATGGGAGCACAGAGAGGAATTGAGGAGGAAAAGAGAGACTGGAGATTAGAACTGCCTGTATGGTATAATTTAAATGTTTGGCTAAGCTTAAAACATTTACTTATAAGTCAATAAGTTCGTTCTAAAATAAATATATTTTTGTTCTGGTTGAATTTGGAGATAAGTTTTATCTTAATGTCAATAAGCAAATTTTCTAACTTGTAAGAAAAATGTAATTTGTCCAAACACGCGGGGCCTAAAGAAAATGATCCATGGTTTTAATATCATTTTATGCATCAGGGGCTAATAGAAATTTGTTAAATTGTCAGAATTTTTGTAAGATGCTGCCGCCCGGAGAGCAAATACAAAAGCAAAATGACTTCACTATTGCATTGACAGGGCCTTGACTTTCTAGAAGTATTTACATTATTGAGTGATATATACTAATTTATTGAGTGTGTTGCACCTCTAGTGCTCCCTATGTTTTATTTGTTCAGTATGCGTTGACAAACAACATTATAGATATAGAGGAATGATTTAATGTCTTTAGTGGCACATTTTATTTGGCCCACTGGACACTTGTCCACTGGGCATTGAAGGATGAAAAGTGTTTGACAAACAAGTCAAACACTCTTTCAATACCCACTGGACAAGTCTAGTGGACACTTCTTATTTGGCCCACTAAGGGCATTAGATCATTCCACTATAGAGATAGGAGAATGATCTAATGTCCCTAGTGGGCACATCTTATTTGGCCCACTGGACACTTGTCCACTAGGCATTGGAGGATAAAAAGTGTTTGACAAACAAGTCAAACATTCCTTCAATAGGTATTAAAAGATTGCATAGAATGCTAAACTTATAAATGGATTGTGAGTATAGTAGAAGAGCATATTATATTAAACTTCAGTAAGTAGAAATTACAACATTGCATGGAAGGATCAACCTGTTGTTCTATACATTTGACAAAACATAGGTTTAATTAGATTATAAACAACGTAGAGCTAGGAATGTTAAAGACAGTTTTCATTCAAAAACAAAAGCATGCAATGCACAAACAGATATGCTTATTTTCCTTTGGGACCCTTGTTTTTGTCTTTGAAGTTGGGTGAAATTCTATCATCTTTCTTTGTACCCAATGTGTCTGTTAAGCTCACATGTTCTTCATTTTGGCTTTTGTTGGAAGTCAACACAAATTCAAAAAGCATCATTTTCACCGTGTTTGGAAATATTTGTCCGTGCACAGGCCCTGGTGTTTCAGTGTTGTGTGCTAGACCTTTCCCTTTGTCGATTTCTGGTTCTTTTCCTTTGCTTGTGGAAGGAGCTGGGTTGTTCATGAAGATAATATCATATTTATATTGATCTTCAAATGATTCCTTCTTCATGCCTTTGATGTAAAATAACTGATATTCCTCTATTGTGAATATGATTTTGTCTAAGGCCTGTGGTCCATTGATCTGCATAACAAGTAGCATTTGTGTTAGTTTGGTAATTGAAATCACGTAGACTGAATTTAAGATGTAACATGTTTGGTGTATGCCAATGATTTTAGGTCCATTAATTTGTTGGCTGAACTCTTTAGAAAACTCTCAGTTGTTTCCCCGATTATTGTCCCACATAATGATCCTGTTGTGTCCTCCAATTTTACATATGCTCGTGCTCTGTTGATGCATTATTGTAAGAATAAAGATAGTATAACAATGTTATGTAAGAGTGCATAAAATGTGTAAAAGAATCTAAACACGTTGCATGGAATTAATTATAACAAATGAATTATTTTTTTCGAAGATTCTTGTACCTTGGTATTGCACGTGACAAGGGATTTTGTAGAAGATGCATTGGTAGGTCTCGTTCAAGTCAGTGCCTGAGATTTTGTTGCAAGTGTCACAGGACACATACCAAAATAATTGGTTAAATACCCTCACATATGCACGTGCCTTTACCTGGAAATAGTCCTGCTGGCTTGGTAACTATTTGGGGAAACAATGTTATAAATATGTGGCAATAGTCTAATGCATACTGCTATATATTGTTTACTTAGAACGGGACTTATCCTAGAGAGCAACCGTTGGATATCTCTGATCTCTGTTATGTTGTCTTTGGCTGGAGTTGAAAGCTTTGTTGGTGTTGAAGAAGGATAGTTTTTTGTCATTTTCATTTAATCCAATTTGTCAACATTTGCTTCAACCCTCTCATCAAGTATAATTATATTAGAGATACCTATGTAGTAAATAAAAGTTGAATGTAACAAAATAAGTTTTTCATGATTGCAGACTTTACTAAGAGGTCAGCTGAGCCACTTGTTCCAAAGGAGCGTTGAAGGAGAAGATGCTATTGGTCTTTGTTGAAATTGAGGGACATGTGCATGAAATAAATGTATATTTATATTGATAGAGATAATGTCAAAAGTATCTATATGGGTGTTTGTAAGTGTATACTGTATATTCATTTTATAAAATTATTAATGTGTTCTACATATGCAGTTGGCAGCAATTCGTAACCAAAATCGTGGGTCGAAACAGAAAAATGATATCAAGATGTTAGTGAGATAAATATGTGTTTTATATATTCAAGTATCTTGAAACATAAACTCATCAATCATGATGAGTAAATAGTGTTCAAAATTAGTGCAATCTTGCAACGTAAAAATATTTAGAAGAGCAAAAAATTCGAACATGCAAAAGAAAACCTAAAAAATGAATATTTTTCCGTCAGACACAATTTATGATGCCTTAAGGAACCGAATAGTTAGTAATTCGAGAAAAGAAAAAAAATTTAAGCATTCAAATACATGTGCAACACAATTATGTTTTCAAACATTATGTATACACCCTGATCTGAACTCAAAATCCAAATAAAAAAAAAACATTATTTCAAATATATACCAACATAATAATATTTAAAAATAATAATTCAAACCAATTAACCCAAAAGCACTAAAACAAAGATAAAAATTTGGATCTCTTACCTTATATCATAATAATCTACCTACAAGAGAACATTTGAAGCTTACCAGAATACCATAAAACATCAACCATTATTTACACAAAACAAGTCCCCTTATCACTAACACCAAACCAAGGGAGTTAAAGGTGATGTGACTACTCAAAAGAAACATGTGAAGGGGTATATCATTATGTTTCACGTTTAAGAAAGTTGTCCCAGAATGTCAAAGTATAGACACGTGAATGGATCTAATGCCTATTGACCTAAAATGTTAGATCAAATTAGACTGTAGTCAATGTAATGTTGGAGGAAACTAACACAAGCAACAGTGATTTGAGAAAATGAAGGAATGACCTTCAAGTCAAAATCAGTAGGTGAGGCGAAAACTAACAAAGCAAGCAACAAGGATTTGGAATATGAATAATAAAACTAAGAGATTTATTCATTGATTTGAGAAAGAACAGCAATTTGTCCACAAACATTCCCAAATTATAATAAAGTAGACATAAATGAGAATATAAAAAACCAAATAGAAATGAGCAAGTAACGTCTATGTTGTGCAACGACACAAATATATTACAATGACGTACCTATAACTCAAAAACAATGATCCAAGCATCAAAACACAATGACCAATGTACACAAGGACGAACCACAACCTCCACAAATGCCCTGCAATCAACAAAATAACACAAAAATAAAAAAGTTTCAACACATGTGAAAATATGTGTCCTATTTCAAACAAACAGGAAAGAAAAACTAATAAAAATCTGTTAAACAAAAAACAATTCAAAAATGAATACGAATTCCGAATACGAGGACTCTGTTTAACAATGTGAACACTTTTTTGCACTTGCATACCTCTATTAAAAGAAGTAGTCAACCAACCGAAAAACAATAGATAAAATATACAAAAATCAAAGCACAACCTCCACCAATGCCCCGTAAATCAACGATATGGCAAAGAAAATAAATAAATTTAGTAGATCTGAGAAAATTTCTGTGTTGTCTCAAATGACAAGAAACAACCCAAATTTACGACCCAAACAACAAAACCAGAAATGTTCAAGCCATTGTATGAACAAACAAGAGGATAAGAACCAAAACCAACAAAATCCGACTAATAGTGGACAAAGTGTCAAGAAAAATTAGAAGAGAAGTGCATCTTAGTTTATGTATACAATCTCTTGTCATGGATACATTCTCTTGTCACTGAGCTTGGTGTTCATGTATCCACTCAGTTTATTTAATGTGACAATGTCGGGGCCACATATCTCAGTGCTAATCAGATATTCCATTTTTGAATGGAACATATCGCAATTGATTTCTACTTTGCTTGTGACCACAGGTCAACTTAAGTGTCTCACGTATCTACACATGATCAGCTCGCCAACCTGCTTACTAAGCAACGTCATCATATCCTACACTCCAAGATTGGTGACTCTGATGGGAGCATTATCTTGCGGGGCATGATAAGGACAACTAATTTTTGTTTCCAATTCAAATTTTCTCTATAGATATGTGTTACCTATTCTCTGCATTCATCTTTGTATTGTGTATTTTGATTTACAGATTTTTAGCGTAGTATAGTTGCCCAGAATCTTTCTTTTGCAATTGAAATTTGGTACCATTCGTGTGTATAAACAAGACCAAATGTCTAGAAGAACACTGATCTCCCGCTCCCTTGGGGGGTAGGAGATCAGCCTTAATGTCTAGAGCATCGTCAAGGAAATCAATCGGTGTCAGCTTATTACACCAAATTAAAGGGACTATGGGATGAATTGGGTTCTTATCATAATCCAATTGGATGCACTTGTGGGAATCTTAAGGCACTAGCTGAAAGGGATGAGTAGGAGAAGGCCATGCAATTCTTGATGGAGTTGAATGATTCTTATTCCACAGTTCGTGTAAACATACTTATGAAGAGCCCCTTCCCAGATACCAGAAAAGTTCACGCTATTTTAATGCAACATGAAAGACAAGTTGAGGTTGCAACAGATCGTGAAAGGCAACATTCAATCAATTGGGAGAAATCGAATCGAAAAAGTGACAATCGGCCCAACCGGTCGACCGTTTCGACGGAAACTGGACAGAAACAGTGCTCCCAATGTGAGATGACTGGCCACGTTTCATCCGTGGCTTTCTTTTAGGGCACAAGTTTCATGGGAAGGACGTGAAGCCACGAAACAAACGCTTCACAAACACTACCACCGGTTCTACACCTGACTCAAATGAAGGAAAAACCCTCACAGCCAAGGAATACGAGCAGATCATGACACTTCTAAACAATAAGACAGGTAATGATAAGTCTCATATTAATACCTCAGGTATCATTTCCTCTACTACCTCTTTGAGTAATTCATGGATTATTGATAGCGGGGCCACTGACCATGTGACGAAGTATGCGATCGTTGAGAATAAATCCATGCCAAAGCACAATACTGTTCAATTACCGGATGGGGGTCATGCCCTTATTAAATCTATTGGTGCCGTTAACTTAAGGAATAATATGACTGTTGATAATGTGCTTTATGTTCCCAACTTCAAAGTTAATCTGTTATCTATCAGTAAACTTACTAGAGGGTTAGGTTGCTATGTGACATTTTTTCCTGATTTTTGTATCATGCAGGATTTGACTATGAAGAAGACGATTGGATTGGGAAGGCAGAGTAACGGCCTATATTATCTTTCACAAAGACCGCAAATACATCATACTGCCACTGGATCAACCAATCTATGGCATAGATGTCTTGGGCACCCTTCAGTCTCACCTCTTCAATTCCTAGCACAAAGTGTTTTAGATATTAGTTTTGATTCCCACGATATTTGTGATGTTTGTCATTTGAAAAAACAATCTGGATTACCCTTTAAAGTTAGCTAAATTTCTAGCAATAAACTATTTGATTTGATTCATTGTAATATCTGGGGACTCCATAGAATTTATTCTTATTCTGGTGCTAGATATTTTCTTACAATCATTGATGATTTCTCTCGCTATACTTGGGTACACCTTATGCGTCACAAATCTGAAACTTAAGACATAATTAAGAATTTCTTTGCTTAGGTCAAAACTCAACACAACCTGACTATAAAAGTCCTACGGTCTAACAATGGTCAAGAGTTCTTATCCTCGCAAGCATTCCTAGATGAAAATGGTACCATTTTTCATCGATCATGCCCTTATACCCCTCAACAAAATGGAGTAGTGGAGAGAAAAAACTGCCACCTCCTTAATGTGGCTCGTGCCATTAGATTTCAAGCCAATCTCCCGTTAAAATTTTGGGGGGAGCATATCCAGATAGCTTGTTACCTTATCAATTGGATACCTTCGCCATTGCTCTCACAAAAAACACCATACGAACAATTGCATAAGAAACCACCACCTTATTCTCATTTACGTGTCTATGGTTGCCTGTGTTTTGCCACCAACTCCAAACCCAGCCATAAATTTGACACACGAGCCAGATGATGTGTGTTTCTTGGATACCCCCCCAGGACAAAAAAGATAACTCTTATATGACTTAACTGACAGAAAGCTAGCGGTATCCCGAGACGTCGTGTTCCATGAAACCATATTTCCATTCGCCTCCCAACAAAATGATGAAACCAATTTCATTCCGTTGCCACAATTTATGCTTCTGGATGTTGAAATGCCATATTTAACTTACCCTGAGGACCAACATTTAGTAAAAACAGATAGCTTTCCTGAAGGTCCTGCACACTGGTCAACCGGTCGACCGTTCCAACAGAGAACATAACCGATCGACCTTCTGGTCAAACGGTTTCCTCTTCCATTTCAACAGAGAGCTTAAATGGTCGATCGTCTTCACCTACCGGTCAATCGGTTGAGCAGTTTTTCCTACATTCACCTGACAGCCAGCCAGACCAATCTCCTGTAGCACCAAATGACCAAATTTGACGTTCCACAAGATTAGTTCAAACTCCAATTCGCCTGAAAGATTACTATATCAATCATGCTCTGCCTACTCGAACTGGGTCTCTTCTGGTCAAATTTAGTACTCGACATCCTATATCAAGGTATGTATCATATAATAATCTTTCTTCCATTCATCGTGCTTTTACATACAATGTTTCTTGCATCATTGAGCCAGCTACATATGAGGCAGCATGTCAGGATCCTAAATGGGTAGCTGATATGAACGATGAAATTCGTGCCTTGGAAGAAAACAATACTTGGTCCCTTGTCTCACTTCCTCCGAATCATCATCCTATTGGTAGTAAGTGGGTGTTCAAAGTCAAGTTTCATTCTGATGGTACAGTTGAACGATACAAAGCACGGTTGGTGGCAAAGGAGTTTACACAACGAGAAGAGATTGATTATAATGAAACTTTCGCTCCAGTTGCAAAGTTAACAACAGTCAGATGCTTACTTGCTATCGCCTCTATGATGGATGTACAAAATACATTTCTTCATGGTGATCTTGATGAAGAGATCTATATGACTCCCCCACCTACATTTCGTTGACAGGGGGAATCACTTGTATGTCTAATCCATAAATCTTTATATGGATTAAAACAGGCATCTCGTTCTTGGTTTCAAAAATTTGTAACTGCTGTTATTCAGTTTGGGTACAAACAGTCACATGCAGATTACTCACTCTTTACCAATGTCAGTGGTGATTTATTTACAGCTATTTTGTTATATGTGGATGATATGATCGTCATAGGAAATGATAAAGAAGAAATTTCTTCCACAAAGACGTTCGTTGCATCTTAATTCAAGTTAAAGGACCTTGGCACATTAAAATACTTTCTTGGAGTAGAAATTGCTCGCTCAAGATCAGAGATTTCAATAAATCAAATGAAGTATACTCTTGACATTCTTCGAGAGGCAGGATTACTTGGAGCAAAATCTGCAGTATTTTCCATAGAGCAGTCATTAAAATTTAATTTGACATATGAAAAGTTGTTGAAAGATCCCACATATTATCGACGGTTGGTAGGAAAGCTCATTTATCTCACCATTACTAGACCAGAAATCTCATATTCGGTCAATACACTCAGTCAGTTCATGCAGGCACCTAGGCAATCCCATCTTCATGCAGTTCACTGATTGCTCCGATACTTGAAAAGAGCACCAGGACGAGGATTATATTTTCCATCCAGTGGAAAATTGCAGCTAGCAGGATTTTGTGATGCAGATTGGACTGGAGATATTACTACATGACGGTCAGTTAAGGGATATTGTATATTTTTGAGAAATGCACTTATATCATGGAAAAGTAAGAAGCAAACGACTGTGTCCAAATCTTTAGCAGAAGTAGAGTATAGGGCAATGGCTTCCATTACTTGTGAGCTTACATGGTTGAGACAGTTGCTGACAGACTTATGTGTGGATCACCCACAAGTAACAACCTTATATTGTGACAATCAAGCAGCAATACATATTGCAGCTAATCCAGTATATCATGAGAGGACAAAGCACATTGAAATAGATTGTCATATTGTTCATGAAAGAATCGTTAAGGGAGAGATCAAGATTGCCTATGTTCCAAGAAGCAATCAGATTACAGATTTATTTACTAAAGCACTGGACAATGAGGCATTTCACAGTTTCACTTGCAAGTTGGACACTTTTGACATACATGCTCCAACTTGAGGGGGAGTATTAACAAATATTTACTTACCTTATCTATTATTTACCTTGTTGATAGAATTGTATTTGTAGTAAGATATCATGTATGTAATATTTCTATTTTAGGTAGAATTCTTTTCCTATTAGTATATATACCTTGTACTCTTATACAATTCATTCATTCAATTAAATCAATATAGAGAATTATTTCTCCACATATATTTTTTTCTCATATTTTTACAAGAGATTTGCCTAAGGTGTAGATATGAAAGGAGGACATATTTGATTTGTCCTTAGAAGGCTAAGTTTTATCAAAATCAGCACAACAAAGTCAATAAATCCATATTCATGTTCGGCTTTGAAGAGGCTTCACCAATTAATCATGAAAAAGGAAGTGTTGAAGTGATAAAGAGAATGGTTACCAAGCGAGGATTCCAGAGTGACAACAGATCGTGAAATAAACATCTAGAAAGTCCTAGACACTACTATAAAGGAAGGAAAAGAAATGGAAAGAAGCGACAAAGAAGGGTCGCTAGGAGGGGGATATTCATCTCAAAGGTTTTGCTTTTCAATTCTGGTTTTATCTCAGAGTCAAGACCGCATATGACTGCACCTTTTTGTTTTCTTTCTCTTAGAGGGGGCTTGGTGGTGGACTGGTGGTTGACAATTGTTACCATTTTTATGTTTCAATTAGAGCAGGAACAAAAACTAGTGCTGCCGGAGTGTTTTATTGTGTTTGTAAGAAGTGGTGTCCCTAGGAGTAAATTTAATAAATAATCACCCAACTTTATCTAACATTACTACTTGCTCACCCAACTTTAAAGTATTACCCATTGCTCACTCATCTATCTCAAACCATTACTCATCCATCACCCGACTCATTTTCGTCAATTAATCTTAACGAAAAATGACACGTGGCGGACGAAATCTAATGTGGCACAAAAATTTGTTAAAATCTGTCACGTAGATTAAAAAGAAAAAGAAAATTCAGAACAAACAAATAACGTTTACATACAAATTAGACGAATGCAACTTGAGTGATTTAGGTAATGAGATTGACGATATTTGTATGAAGACGTTATTTGTTTGTTCCAGATTTTTTCTTTTTTTTTCTATGTAGCAGATTTTAACAGATTTTTGTGTTACATAAGATTCTGTCCGTCACGTGGCATTTTCCTTAAGGTTAATTGACGAAAATGAGTCGGGTGATGGATGGATAATAATGTGAGATAGATGAGTAAGCAATGGGTAATACTTCAAAGTTGGGTGAGCAAGTGGTATTGTTGAGTAAAGTTGGATGATTATTTATTAAATTTACTCAAGTGGTATTGTTGAGTAAAGTTGGATGATTATTTATTAAATTTACTCGTGTCCTTAGAGATGTACACATGCTAATCCCACCTTGGAATAATTTCATTGAAATCTTTGTCTTATAAAAAATAATGAAATGAGAGTGACTTCATTTGGAATAGTGAAATGTCCCAAAACTTAGAAAATGACCCAAGGTATTAAATCTTTTTGCAAGCAATGAGATGTAATCAACCTCTCCATTAAACATGCATAGGACATAACATACTCACAAACAATGCTACTTAACTCATTCAAATATTGTAGTGCATCAGCGTGTCCAAAATAATGAATAACCCAAAAAAATGCTGAGCATGGCAAAAGATCTAAATGTTAAATGCTTACAAGGTGCAAAAACATTTCATCATCTGCCTGAAAGGTACAACAAAATTCTGCAGTAACAAAAGCTGGACCATAATCAAAGCCCTGAATGCCACCACCAGAAAAAGAAGATGCTATTTCCTGAAATTTGGCAAAGAAAGTTCGTAGGAGGCCCTGATTGTATTGAGAAATATACGATTGTGCTTATATAATTTAAAGACTAAGAAATAACTCAAGAGTTGGTCTGTACCTTAGTAATTCTTGGGACGGCACCATTTTCAATAAAATGGCATAACTAAGCCACCACAAGAACAATCCCAGCAAAAACTTTGTCACCTGGTTCTCCCTCTATTAGATTTCGATCTTGACTAGCAAAATTACTCTTTCCACAAAGCAAGAGAAAATAGTTGCGGACTTTCCTGAAAAAATCTTGAAACCCTTTTTGCACCCAGTCCATCGTGAAGCCTCTCAGCTTCAGTAATAATTCAGAGTTTTCATTGATAAGGTGATGGAAGTCCTGAGACTCAAAAATAAAATTAGGCAGCAAGAGATGAAGCAGCAGAAACACATCAACTAAAATCATGTACCATCACTTGGAGTAGAAGATAGATCAATAGGATGTGTGACAACCTAGATTTTCCCAACCTAGAGGGTCACTAAAATAATTTTTAAAATATATTTGACGATTCCAAATAATATTTATGCTCTCGGATAGTTTTAAAAATATTACTTTTGTGAAAAATAACAAGCGCACAAAGGAAAAATGATTTTTATTCAAATTTCCATGATTTTGCATATACCATAATAGGTGTCGCCACAATTTATTTGACAATTCAAATGAATTCTAAAAATTTAAAAAACCTAATTGTAGATACTTGGGACTGTAAACTACCACATGTTAAAATTTTAAACATTAGCTACTTTGTTTGGTAGGTAAAAATGTTAGCCGAAGTTGCTTAAAAAACTGTCTCGGGTGCCTTAGAACAACCTACTAAAATGTTCATAATAAATTCATACGATAAAATTTTTGAGTGGGTGATTCTAATTGTTTATTAGACCACATAGAGTGCTTTCCAAAGCCATTGATTTCACTCAAAAACTCCAACTGTACAGAGAGTTATGATTTTTCAAAGTAGGGGCAATAAGCTGAAAAATTCTGGAAATAGAGCTAGGCAAATTTCTAACTTGTAACTTTTAACAGTAAAGAAACTGATAGCGATTTTATGTCTTAAAAATTTCCGCAAGTGCACGGATCGCTCAAGTAGTAAAATGGATTTTGAGTCCAAGTATCGATCCCACGAGGATCTAGATAATTCAATTTAATCACGCTAACCTTAACCGAATCTAAAGAAGTTTGAAAGATTTTGTGTTTTATAACTAATTGAAAGAGTAAAATAAAAACAATTAAACGACTATTTCTCAAAATAAATGAAAGGTTGAGATTAACTAAAAATGAAGTTAACTTTTTAAAAAGGGAAAAGCACTAGAATTCCGAATCCACTTGTTGTTGTTATACCTTTTATCTCGATTCTTGGTCTTGACAAATTAATTCAGTTATGAAGATCAATATCCCTAGATTGTTCAACAGTTTCTCTCGAATAAAGTTAAACCTATTCATATGCATGACTCGACTATATTTCTATGACGAATGCGAATACAAATGAAAGCATTAAATTTCCATGGATAATTAAAGATCACCTAAAGCATAGCGGTATATTTCTATCCCCTATCGGACTTTAAGATAATTAAAATAGCGTCTAGCATGCTTTCGACCTTTCGATAGTAAAACATACCACAACAATCATACAATTACTACGTATATAATTGTAGATGCAAGCAAAACAAAATTAATTATTCAAAACTATATTGAAGTAAAGTGTCAAAAACCAAGTCTCAAGATAAAAGGATTTAAACGACAAGTTTCATCGTAATTCTAGCGCTAATTAAACTAGCCTAGCATACTAATAATAAGAAAATAAGAAGGGGAAGAACACATGGAATTCATCACCCGGAAAAGAAGAAGACTTGAAAGAATAATTGCTCGTTGTTGATCTTCGTTCAATTCTTCAAAGAAGCCGTCTTGATCTCCGTTTAATGCCTTCGTCTATGTTTTTCTCCCAAAAACTCCACCACCATTATGAGTTAATAACTCATATATATATTACCCTAATGATGCCCTAGAATATGCCAAATAATATCCAGAAATCGTGGGCCAAAAGTTGCCTAAATAGAGTAGAATTCAAAAAAGGAAAAAAATCTCGCAACAGCCAAAATTGACCTGGGCGATCGCCCAGGCCATTCCCAGGCGATCGCCCAGGGATGCGTTTTGGTCTCTGTTTGTGGCCAACCCTGCTGGGCGCTCGCCCAGCTATGGGTTGGGCGATCGCCCAGCTCACAACTTCCAAGTATGATGTTTTGATCCTCCAACTTTTCATAGTTTGTAATTTGGTCCTTCAACTTTCAATAATCTCCAATTTAGTCCTTCATCTTTCAATAATGTGCAATTTGGTCCTTCATCTTTCAATGATGTGCAATTTGGTCCTTCAACTTTCAAGGATGTGCAATTTGGTCCTTCAACTTTTGATAATCTCCAATTTGGTCCTTCAACTTTCAAGTTACACCTCTTTTCATCCATTCTTCTCCAATTTCTCACAGACGGGTCCAAAACTGAAATGTAAAGAATAATGCACCGAATTAAGTAGAAAATTACTAAAATAACGAATTAAAAGTTTAGTTTAAGGACCCGAATAAGTGTACAAAACGCACTTATCAAACACCCCCAAACTAAACCTTTGTTCGTCCTCGAACAACAAAACAAAATAAGAATAAACCATAAATTTAAACTAAGCTAAACAAAATAACAATGATTGGGTTTATGTCAAATGTCTTACTATATGCCTCATGTTTGAAAAATCAAGTAATACGTTTAGAAAAAGATCAAACAACACAAAAAAATTTCACTTATCCATTGTTCGACCTTTAGTGAGTGTGTGATTAGCCAAAAATTGAACTTACTCATGTATTAGACCACGACCAATATTGTGTTGTTGATATTTTTACAGTCCCGAACCCATTGTAGGCACTTCTTCCTTACACCTCTCGTAAATTATCACATTTCTTATGCTTTTCTCTCCAATCCCGAGGTGTTCTAGCAAATTTGGTTCCTATTTATCAACACAATGCTTTTCTCAAATAAAGTGGTAAAATTAGAACTTGTATTCTCAGAACTAGGGTGGTGAATGATTTCTAAATTCTCATCTTTAGTCTCTTAGGTTTTAATCTAGCAATCCTTACCGAGCATCTTCAGCACTTTTTATTTATTTTACTCATACAAATGATCTTACATCTTGTGCAATACTTCTCCCATACTAGCTTTCTATGTGACCCTTGTAGCGAGCTTTGGGCCGATGACTCCCAAGTCAGATGACCATAGGGCACCAGGTTTTGAAATACCCTAACAGGCTTAATTGCTCGAGTCCCACAGGCTATAAGAGAAGCAAAGATGTACAACATTTTTTTTTTCTTTTTTTTTCTTTTTTTTTTTTTGGACTCATGTAACGAGCTTTGGGCCGATGACTCCCAAGTCAGATGACTTTAGGGCACCAGGTTTTAAAATACCCTAACAGGTTTAATTGCTCGAGTCATATTTTATTTTATTTATTCAGCCGTAAGCAGTGCTCGGTTTAGATTCCTTTACTATAACCTATTCAACCAAAGATGAGACTCAGAAAACCAAAACCATCAAAATTCTCAAAACACAAGTAGTACTTTAACACCCCCAAACTGTTCTCAAACAGTTTGGTTACTAGTTTAAGGACTTAGGAACGGAATTTTTCATAATGATGCTAAGTCAACAATATCAACTCATACACTCAAATCATGGTCCCAATAAATGATAAATCAATAGTGGCTTTGTGCTTCATTAAACAGGTTAAACATGGATAATAATTCAGATAAAAGCACAAGTTCAAGCGTTGTCTAATATTCCACTAAAAATATACTCGATTTTCAAACAAATATCATCATTGGCAGTAAGAAGTTTAACAACAACTAGACAAATTTTTTTTTTTTTTTCAGTTATATAGACCCGAGTGATATGCATTCAAAAGCAGCCAATAAGTATCCTGATACTTTACCCACCCCCAAAAGAAAATATTACATTGTCCCCAATGTAAGCAAATTAGAACAAAAGTAAAGGAGGAAAAAGATCAGGTACTCCCTGGAGGTAAATGTGGAGAGGCGGGTCAATGCTGATCGGATGGTCCAACAGGAGCGGGAGGGCGCAATGAGTCAATGGAATCGGCAATCCGGGAGACAGCCCCGTCAATCGTCTCGAGTCGACTCTCAAAGTGTATCATCCTCCGGTTGACATCATCATAGGAGTAATTGATAGTGCGCTGCTGTGACCTACTGCCGACGTCTGTGTGCTCCAGTCCATGGACATGCACACTTATTCGAACCAGCTCCTGCTGCATGTTATGTTGCGTGTGTTGCACCTCGCGCAAAGTGTCGTGCAGGCTGCCCACCGATCTACCAATCTCTGTTAGAGCCACTTGGATTTGAGTGAACTGAATGCCAAGCTGGGGCTCAACGGCTATAGCCGGCTGGGGTGCTGGAGGTGCCGGATCATGAGCTTCTTCGTCAGGTTGTACCGCTGGAGCACGCTGCGCCCTGATCTCTCTGGCTCTCATCCTGGCCTCTGAATTGTCAACAGTCTTATGGGTGAGAGGGGCCTCAGGAGAGTCAGCTTCTTCAAATGGCAACAGGGGGACTCCAGCCTCCAAACAGAGCCCACTAATCAGACATGGGAACATAATAGAGCGTTGGGAGTTGGAGTCAACCGACGCTGCTAACTCCCGAACAAAGTCAAAGATGTGCTTCCCCAAATCTATTTTTCTGCCCCGGGCCAAATGGTAAAGAAAGCGAGCCCTTTCCCCAATAAACCTTGTGCGCTGAGTGGTAGGATTGATATTGGTGCAGACAAAAATGTGTAAAGCCCGCAGCTCCCGAGTTAGTTCATCATGCTTGAAGTGCGAAGTGGCCAACAGCCAAGCATTCTCTCTACCATACAAGAATCGAGCCACTGCCTGCATGTCATCTTCAGTAGGCATAGGATCCGCCCCCGTACAGGACAACTCATAGTATCGATCAATCATCGCAGGGCTGAAACGGATCCACTGGCCCCGTACCCATGTCTTATGCCAATGAGACGAATCTGGAGTATCTATTTCCTTGTTGAAGTTGGCAAAGAACTCCCTGACCAAAGTTATATATGCTGGATGAGGAGCTGCAGCCACTTTACCCCAACCACACTGCTGGATCACAAGTTCCAACAGATGTCCCTGAAAATCATCCTGTTGTACCCGTCTCTCTTGGTGATAGTTCTTCCCTTTCCATTTTGCTTCATATCTCTCTTGAGCATTAGGAGTTTGGAACCGTGGTATGCCACCATCACTAGTTGGTTCCCCGGCCCGTTTACGACGGGTAGAACCTTCACCGACCTTCTCCTTACCCTTGTCTTGAGTTGTTGTTTTCCGTTTTGGAGCCATAGGTACCTAAAAAGAGAAGAGAAACATAATTAGGCACAAAATAAACTCAAGAATAAGCAAAACATCTCAAAAGCCAATAAAAATGGTGAATTTTCATAGTTAACACATAGACCATGCACTCCTTTTGACCACCGGGAAAAGTGAAGAAATGTTGAAGTTTCCCCGAGCCAACTTTGGACACAAGATACTACATAGATTGATCTTTATCCTGCCCAAAATTGAGGCAGAACGGAGATCATATGAGTTGGACGGAAGGGGGACGAAGATGGGGACGTGAAGTGGCATGGGCCTAACCATGGCTTGCCATGGCTTCCTAACATGGGGCTAAGTGTAATGACCAAGTGTGGATTGTGATTCGAATGAATGTAGGCACAATTAGCATGCTTAAAGGCGTATGAACTAAGCTCAATCAAAGAGTAGCCCGAATTGCACAAGAAATGCCACTTAGAAAATTCATCAAACACGTGGTAGGCATCAATTTTATGCAAGAGTTTCAAACACTTGGGATTATGAATCAAACCCAAAATTTCCATTTAAAATCAACAAACCAAACACCCCAACAACTACCTAAACCCATTCTCCTCAATATAGCAAGAGACAATTCAAAAAAATATCAAAGTACTATGCAAAACCGAGAAGAGGAAGAAAGGGCATACCTTGGAGGACAATTTTCGGCCAAAAGGATGAATTTTTACGTGAAAGTCGCGTGAGGAGAAGCTTATTCGTGTTTAGGGATGCAATGTGGAAGATCAAAAATGTACAAGAAGGGCGAGATTGGAGATGGGGTTGCTTGTTGGGGAGAGAGATACAAAAAAAATTAGACTTGGGAGGGACTAAGCATGCGGCTGGGGTATTTAACCCCAGTCGGACCTGGACGAACGCCCAGTGTAAACCCGGGCGATCGCCCAGGTTGGTCCTGGGCCTTCTGCCCAGGTTGAGTGAGAGTGGGCGACCGCCCAAGTCAATGGATTGGGCGATCGCCCAGTTTACCAGCAAATTTTTTTTTTTTTTAAACAAATAAATGCATATAAACTAAGTCAACAAGTCCAAAATCTAAAACGTGCTAAAATGGAAACGATGCGAGCATGCAAGTGAAGTGTAAATGTGACGAAATAGAGATACTTTCACATGTGAAATCCTAAACACAAGCCAAACTGAAAATGGTGAATTGGGAAGACCAAACCTGTGCCAAAACTCACTTCATGCTTGTTACTAATTTATCTAGGTCTATGTGATCAGATGAAATCTGAAATTTGTGCTTAAATGAACATAAAGACCAACTATGCTAAAAATTCTAAGTGCAAAAAAATTGGACAATCCTAAAACCAAAAAATAAACAAGGTAGAATCCCTAAACACATGCAAACTAAAAATTCAACTAAGTGCAAAAATTAATGCAAAACCACAAGTTAAAGCAATAAAGCTATTCCTACTACGTGCATTGAAACTAAAGACGTCTAAAAAGGAGAAAAGGGATAGAAAAATGGGTTGCCTCCCATTAAGCGCTCGAGTTATAGTCTAGAGCTCGACTTTTCGGATTGATCATTCCGGGGGTGCAAGTTGAACGGTGGACTTTTCTTTCGAGAATCCACCATTCCAATAGATCTTCAAGCGCTGCCCGTTGACTTTAAATGTGCCTTTACTTTCATGACTGATTTCTACTGCCCCATATGGATAGACTTGTGTGATTGTATATGGACCCGACCATCTGGATCTCAACTTGCCAGGAAAAATCTTGAGGCGAGAATTATACAACAAGACTTGCTGCCCAACCTCAAAATTTCTTCTTTGAATGTGCATATCGTGCCACTTTTTGGTCCGCTCCTTATACAATTTCGCGTTCTCATATGCTTCCAACCGAAACTCATCCATTTCATTCAATTGAAGGAGTCTCTTTTCACCAGCCGCCTTTAGATCAAAGTTCAACTTCTTGACAGCCCAATATGCTCGGTGCTCCAATTCAACTGGTAGATGGCACGCTTTCCCAAAAACTAACCGGTAGGGAGACATGCCTATAGGAGTTTTGAAAGCTGTTCGGTAGGCCCATAAAGCATCATCAAGTTTCTTTGACCAATCTTTTCTTGATGAACTCACCGTCACCTCAAGAATCCGCTTCAACTCCCGGTTGGAGACTTCCACTTGCCCACTTGTTTGAGGGTGATAAGGAGTAGCAATGCGATGCCGAACGCCATACTTAGCCAACAAGGACTCAAATTGACGATTACAAAAATGCTTACCACCATCACTAATAATGGCTCGGGGTGTGCCATAACGAGTAAAAATGCATTTTTTTAAGAAATCCATCACAACCCGTACATCATTAGTAGGTAAGGCGACGGCCTCAACCCATTTAGAGACGTAGTCCACAACAACCAATATATATTGATTCGAGAAAGATGAAGGGAATGGCCCCATGAAGTCAATACCCCAAACATCAAAAAGCTCGACCTCAAGTATACTGTTGAGAGGCATTTCATTCCTTTTTGAGATATTTCCCGTGAGCTGGCATCGATCACATTTCTTCACAAAAAAATAAGCGTCTTTAAAAAGAGAAGGCCAGTAGAACCCAGACTGTAGAACTTTAGCAGCTGTTTTAGAGGCACCAAAGTGTCCAGCGTAGGCTGAAGAGTGACAATGCCCAAGTATCTGAGGGACCTCTTCTTCAGGAACACATCGCCGAATAATTTGATCTGGATCCCGTCTATAGAGAATGGGATCCTCCCAAAAATAGTGCTTCAAGTCAGAGAAAAATTTCTTCTTTTGGTGACTTGAATAATCTGGCGGGATGATGGATTTGGCCAGGAAATTTACTATATCTGCAAACCAGGGTGCTTTCTCCAACTGAAAAATTTGTTCATCTGGAAACACCTCATTAATATCCAAGCTCCCGATCTGCTCTTCCTGCTCAAGTCTGGATAGGTGATCAGCTACTACATTCTCGCTTCCTTTCTTATCTCTTATCTCGAGATCGAATTCTTGTAGAAGTAATACCCATCTAATTAGCCTCGGTTTTGCATCTTTCTTTGCCAATAAGTACTTCAGGGCTGCATGATCAGTGTGAACTATCACCTTCGATCCGACAAGATATGATCTGAATTTATCAAAGGCATAAACTACAGCTAGGAGCTCCTTCTCAGTAGTGGTATAATTAAGCTGTGCCTCATTCAAAGTCTTGCTGGCATAGTGTATCACATGAAAAACTTTATCTTTTCGTTGCCCCAACACTACCCCAACTGCATAGTCACTTGCATCACACATTAGTTCAAACGGGAGACTCCAATCAGGTGTAACTATCACAGATGCTGAAATGAGCTTCTCTTTTAGAGTGTTGAATACCAATAGACACTCTTCAGAGAAGACGTAGGGCACATCCTTGACCAGCAGAGTACACAAAGGTTTTGTGATTTTGGAAAAATCTCTGATAAATCGACGATAGAACCCGGCATGCCCAAGAAAGCTTCTAACACCCTTGACAGAAGTTGGTGGTGGCAATTTTTCTATCACCTGAATTTTTGCTTTATCCACTTCAATCCCCTTGGCTGAAATTCGATGTCCCAACACAATGCCCTCTTGAACCATGAAGTGACATTTTTCCCAATTGAGAGCCAAATTTGTATCTTCACACCGCTGTAATACCAGGTGTAAGTGCTCTAAGCACTCATCGAAGGATGAGCCAAATATCGAGAAATCATCCATGAATATTTCAATAAATTTCTCCACCATATCAGAGAAAATGGCCATCATGCAACGCTGAAAAGTGGCAGGAGCATTGCATAGACCAAAAGGCATCCTACGGTAAGCAAAGGTGCCATAGGGACAAGTGAAAGTGGTCTTCTCTTGATCCTCAGGTGCTATTGGAATTTGATTATACCCGGAGTATCCATCCAAAAAGCAGTAATGAGAATATCCAGCCAATCTTTCCAACATCTGATCAATAAATGGAAGGGGAAAATGATCCTTCCTAGTAGCAGTATTGAGTTTGCGGTAGTCAATGCAAACCCTCCATCCTGTGACTGTCCTGGTTGGAATCAATTCATTCTTTTCATTCTGAACCACATTAATACCTCCCTTCTTTGGCACTACCTGAACCGGACTGACCCAAGCACTGTCTGAGATCGGGTAGATTATCCCGGCATCCATTAGCTTCATGACTTCTCCTCGAACCACTTCTTTCATATTAGGATTTAGCCTTCTCTGACTATCAATACTTGGTTTAAAATCATCCTCCATGAGAATTTTATGCATGCACAGAGTAGGGCTGATACCCTTGATGTCAGCAATAGACCACCCAATAGCTGTTTTGTGTTCTCGAAGTACTCGGAGTAATTTTTCCTCTTCAAGCTTATTAATTGAATTTGCAATGATTACAGGCAAAGTAGAGGACTCCCCCAGGTAGGCATAACGGAGATGAGAGGGCAACTGTTTGAGCTCTATTTTTGGAGGCTGTTGAACAGTGGCCAGATGTTTTATAGAACCTGTTCCCAACTCCTCAAAGCGTGGTCGGCGTGTATATGGAGGATTTGCTTCAAGATATCTTGCGCACATCTCAACCTCACTAGAATCAGCATGAGAGGATTGAGAATGCACAATGCAAGCCTCCAATGGATCTGATGGATTATGGAGATGAAAATTTTCATGTACGACATCATCAATCACATCAACTTTGAAACAGCTATCTGACTCGGTTGGATATTTGATTGCCTTAAAGACATCAAATGTGACCTGTTCCTCGCTAAGTCTCAGAATCAATTGGCCTTTTTGTACATCGATCAGAGCTCTTCCAGTGGCTAAAAATGGTCGACCAAGAAGAAGTGGGACATCTTTATCTTCCTCCATGTCGAGAATGATAAAATCAGCTGGGAAGATGAATTTGTCCACTTTTACCAAAAGATCTTCAACAACTCCTCTTGGATGTTTAATAGACCGATCAGCTAGCTGCAGAGTTACCGTAGTTGCTTTAGCTTCCCCCAAACCTAATTTCCTGAAAATAGAAAGCGGCATCAAGTTAATACTAGCTCCTAAATCACATAAAGCTTTATCAAAACAAAAATCACCAATAGTGCAAGGTATTGTAAAACTCCCTGGATCTTTGAGTTTAGGAGGTAGTTTATTTTGTAAAATAGCGCTACATTCTTCTGTCAACATCACTGTCTCATGTTCCTCCATCTTGCGTTTATTTGAAAGGATATCTTTCAAGAATTTAGCATAACTGGGCATCTGAGCAAGTGCATCTGCAAAAGGGATGTTGATATGGAGTTTCTTGAAGATCTCAAGAAATTTTCTGAATTGCTTGTCCAACTTGTGCTTTTGTAGCCTCTGAGGAAATGGGACTGGAGGATCATATGGCTTGAGAAGAACGGTTGCCTTAACTTGTGGTGTGCCTGAACTCTCTTTCATAGTTGTTGTCTGCTCAGTCTGTACCACGTGTTCCTCATCGGTGGAAGGTACCGCTTCTTCATTTGCAACTGATCTCTTGACATGGATCTCTGGTAGCTAAACCCCACTTCTAGTGGTAATAGCTTTAACATGTTCTTTGGGGTTCACCTCTGTATTACTGGGCAAAGTACCTGGTGCTCTGCCTGATAAAGCAATTGCCATCTGACCCACTTGTGTCTCAAGATTCTTTATTGCAGCTCCTTGATTTTGAAAATTAGTATCTGTCTTGTGCATGAACTGATCAGTCTTTTCGATGAATTTACCGAGAATTTCTTCTAGCGAAGTTCTCTTTTCTGGCTCTTGAAACTGTGGTTTGAAATTATTCTGATTATCCTTCCAAGAGAAATTTGGATGGTTTCGCCACCCTGGATTATATGTGTTGGAGTACGGGTTATTTTGTTGGCGCTGACCACCTTGAATGTAATCGACCTGTTCAGGCTGTAGTGATAGAATAGGACATTCTGATGTACTATGACTGGCTCCACATTCGTCACATGCTGATTTCTTTGTTTGCACTGCATTGGCTGAATATGACATACTCTCCACTTTGTGTGCCAATGACTTTATCTGCGCAGACAATGCTGTGAAAGTATCTACCTCATGTACCCCCGCAGTTCTCTTTTGTACAACTCTATCTGATGGCCACATGGCAGTGATGGTAGCGACTCATTCAAACAAATCTAGAGCTTCAACCACTGTTTTGGTAGATAGAGAACCGTTGGATGAAGAGTCAATCATGCTTTTGAATGACGGTAGTAGCCCAGCATAGAAATATTGAATTTGTTGTCCCCTGCCAACACCGTGATGAGGGCACTTTCTTAACATATTCTTGAATCTGGTCCACGCCTCATCAAAAGATTCTGTTTCTGACTGTTGAAATATGGAGATATCATGCTTCAACTTCGAAACCTTTGCTGGTGGGAAAAATTTGGTGCAAAACTTCTGGGCTAGATCATTCCAGGTGGTTATGCTGTCAATTGGTAGTGAGTCCAACCACTCAAGAGCTTTGTCCCGAAGAGTATGTGGGAACAAACGTAGCTGGATGGCGTCGTCTGAGATTCCTTGATACTTGAAGTGTTGACACATTTCCAAGAATCTTGAAACGTGTGTATGTGGATTCTCATCGGTCCTGCCATAGAATTGATGTCCATTCTGGAATAGATGAATGACATTAGTCTTCAGCTGAAAGTTCGGCTGCCCAAAAGGTGGGTAGACGATGCTGGATTGGCTCTGTATGATCTGTGGAGTCAAAAAGTCTCCAACCAGCATATTGTCTTCATCAATCTCTTGTCTTGCCCGAGCAATCTCGTTGTTCTGCATTATGTCTTGCTGTTTTTGCTCTTTTTGATGTGTCTTTCTTGCTTCTCTCTGCCTGCGATGAAAAGTGCGTTCGATCTCTGGATCAACTGGAATTAGAGACTCGTGTCTCTCACTTCGCATGCAATGGTCTGAAAGGAAGCAAAGCAAACACTGTAAATCTTAAAGAAATAAGTAATTAAAGCAAATAAATAAAAAAAAATTAAGTTCGAATTAGTGTTAAAGTAATTGAACAGAATTAAAACTAAATCCCCGGCAACGGCGCCAAAAACTTGATAGCGATTTTATGTCTTAAAAACTTCCTCAAGTGCACGGATCGCTCAAGTAGTAAAATGGATTTTGAGTCCAAGTATCGATCCCACGAGGATCTAGATAATTCAATTTAATCACGCTAACCTTAACCGAATCTAAAGAAGTTTGAAAGATTTTGTGTTTTATAACTAATTGAAAGAGTAAAATAAAAACAATTAAACGACTATTTCTCAAAATAAATGAAAGGTTGAGATTAACTAAAAATGAAGTTAACTTTTTAAAAAGGGAAAAGCACTAGAATTCCGAATCCACTTGTAGTTGTTATACCTTTTATCTCGATTCTTGGTCTTGACAAATTAATTCAGTTATGAAGATCAATATCCCTAGATTGTTCAACAGTTTCTCTCGAATAAAGTTAAACCTATTCATATGCATGACTCGACTATATTTCTATGACGAATGCGAATACAAATGAAAGCATTAAATTTCTATGGATAATTAAAGATCACCTAAAGCATAGCGGTATATTTCTATCCCCTATCGGACTTTAAGATAATTAAAATAGCGTCTAGCATGCTTTCGACCTTTCGATAGTAAAACATACCACAACAATCATACAATTACTACGTATATAATTGTAGATGCAAGCAAAACAAAATTAATTATTCAAAACTATATTGAAGTAAAGTGTCAAAAACCAAGTCTCAAGATAAAAGGATTTAAACGACAAGTTTCATCGTAATTCTAGCGCTAATTAAACTAGCCTAGCATACTAATAATAAGAAAATAAGAAGGGGAAGAACACATGGAATTCATCACCCGGAAAAGAAGAAGACTTGAAAGAATAATTGCTCGTTGTTGATCTTCGTTCAATTCTTCAAAGAAGCCGTCTTGATCTCCGTTTAATGCCTTCGTCTATGTTTTTCTCCCAAAAACTCCACCACCATTATGAGTTAATAACTCATATATATATTACCCTAATGATGCCCTAGAATATGCCAAATAATATCCAGAAATCGTGGGCCAAAAGTTGCCTAAATAGAGTAGAATTCAAAAAAGGAAAAAAATCTCGCAACAGCCAAAATTGACCTGGGCGATCGCCCAGGCCATTCCCAGGCGATCGCCCAGGGATGCGTTTTGGTCTCTATTTGTGGCCAACCCTGCTGGGCGCTCGCCCAGCTATGGGTTGGGCGATCGCCCAGCTCACAACTTCTAAGTATGATGTTTTGATCCTCCAACTTTTCATGGTTTGTAATTTGGTCCTTCAACTTTCAATAATCTCCAATTTAGTCCTTCATCTTTCAATAATGTACATTTTGGTCCTTCATCTTTCAATGATGTGCAATTTGGTCCTTCAACTTTCAAGGATGTGCAATTTGGTCCTTCAACTTTTGATAATCTCCAATTTGGTCTTTCAACTTTCAAGTTACACCTCTTTTCATCCATTCTTCTCCAATTTCTCACAGACGGGTCCAAAACTGAAATGTAAAGAATAATGCACCGAATTAAGTAGAAAATTACTAAAATAACGAATTAAAAGCTTAGTTTAAGGACCCGAATAAGTGCACAAAATGCACTTATCAGAAACCAACATCTCGTTTTTCATAAATATTACAGAATTACATACTGAAAATAAAATACTTAAAAGATTACATCATAATTGACTCGATCATTTCGACGTCAAAACTTAAGTTAGGTAAAGAAAATTATGCATCATGCTCGCTAGCCTACACCATCGCATCAATGTCAATCAATTCAATTCAAAAATTTGTTCGTTTTAGGGTGAGTATTTTATAAGAAACACTCAGTAGTAATACATACTAACATGTGAAAAAATATACAGAAACATAATTACGATATGCCATCATTTTTAAACGTACATGAGAACACATAAATTGGTAACCGGCTCCATTAACTTAAGTATGATTTCTTTCAATCACCGTCATGCATATGTGATTACCTTCAATCACAATCATAATATTTCTTCATAAATCATTTACATGACATTTATATAACAATATAATTTTCCGAACATTATTAAGAAAATCATTGCAAAGTAGTAAGTAAAACTACCTCTTAAAATAATTTTCGGTTGAAAATGTGGAGGAGCATAAACTATTTCTGCAGCTTCCAAAAATAAAAACCCGTACAATATATATATATATATATATATATATATATATATATATATATATATATATATATATATATGGAACCTTTGTGAATTAAAAATCAAGGTTAACAACTTTCACTGCTGGCCGAAAACTGAACTGAAAGTGATGGAGAAATGTTGGAAATTTGGGACTGAAAAATGCAGAAATTCGAGAGTGTATATGGGCCGAAAATCTGGACAGTAAGTGCTGAAATCTTTTTGACTTGAATTGCAAGAAATGTAGAGAGTATAATGGTAAAAAAATGAGAAAGAAGATGGAACTTGCTACTGACTTTTGGAGGGCGAAAACTAGAGAGAAAGATGAGGGAAAATTGTTGGAAATTTGGGGATGAAAATGTAGAAAATTGGAGCACCTGCTGGCCGAAAATTTAGGGAAGAAGATAGGAACTTTTGCTAAGTTTTTTGGTTCTAAGTTTAGGTAGAGGAAAGACGGAATGTTGCTAGAAAAATAAGAAGAAACAAAACACTGAATGACTGGAACTTTAAGAGCCGAATTTTGAAGAGGAAAAAGAGAGGTTTTTGCTTAAGTTAAATGGCTGATTTTTGGCTCCTGAAATGTTATGCTGTAGGGGCCGAATTTGGGGTAGATTTGGAAGGAGAAATTAGTTGGATTGGGGGCTAAAAAAGTGAGGGAAAATGGGGGAAAGAAAATGGTAAAGATCATGGATGATCATAGGGCTGGGGGACGGTTTCTTTTAGCTGGTGGGGGGCAGTTTGAATGACTGAAGATGGAGAGTTGGGGGACGGTTTCTAGTGGGGGGGGAATATTGGTTGAAACGTGAGGTTAAATGGTGAAGAACTATGGCTGAACATAAAGCTGCTGGGGAAATGGTTTTTAGATCATGGGGGGTAGTTTTGGTGTGCATGGGGGTGGTTTCTTTGCTAATAGTGGGACTGTTTGGTTGATGAAAAATGGCAGAAGTTAAGGGATTGTTTGGCTAATTTTTTTGGTGGTTTTAAAGTGTTGTTTGGGTCGTGTTTTTGGTTAAATTTTGGAGTCGAAAAATAAATCGGGTTTTGGCAAAAAAATCGAAAATAAAGGGCCGAGATTTTTAACTAGACACGAATAACCACTTTAAAAATTTATGCTAGCTGAAAATTATTTCTCATTCAACTTGAAATTCAAAACTTATCAAATCAAAATAGAACAAAGTTCTTTTTTAAATTAATATTCTATAATTGTCGAACTTAAAAATTTGAAGCAAACGCGCGCAAAAATTTAATGTGACAAAATATTTAAAATGAACTATGAAGTTCGAAGCGATGTCGAAAGTAAAAATTTATTTACTTGGAATTAAAAGACGAAAAAAATTTCAGTCGTTACATACTAGCACCTAATCAAGTTTGGGTCAAAACTTTCTTGTATGCCTCGCAACGCAACAATGAAAAACACAAGTACTCGGCAACATAAGCATCAAAATCGATGAGGCAGTGACAAAGAGTTGAAATTTCTTATACTTAAGAAAAATTACATTATCAAATTGAAAGTTACATTGAAGAAGAGCAAAAAGAAAACCCTAGCCAAACTAAGCAGAGAGGCATGCCGCTTTAGCTCCCTCCCCCCAGCTCTGTGGGAAAGAACTTAGCCTCCAGTAAGGAAAGCTCCAGCTCAGGGTACCCTGATTGGAGAGCACTAAGCACCTCTTGCAGATTGATTTTTGCAAAGTAGTTGGAAAAGTTGGAGTACACCTTAGTATTGTGGAAGTTGGCAGTGAACTCTGCCTCGACGTTCCCCAGTTTTTCTTTCAAACTTTCCTTCTTGACCAAGAGTTTAGCGCTCACAGCCTCCGCATCAAGGTTTCACCTTCTCAGAAATTTCCAAGTTTGATCTTAACTTCATTATCTCCACCTTGCTAGCCTCCGCTCCCTTCTTCAACCTCGATACTTTTCTCTAGCTATAGGAGGCCTCATCTCCCAACATCTTGTTTTCCTCATTTGAAAGTATCAAATCCCAATATTAAGCCTCATCTGCTATTAGAAGTGCCTCTGCAAACAAGTCTCTTCTCAACAAAGGAAAGCTTCTTCCTTAATTGAGACTTAGTTTTTGCAAAAGCGTCATTCACACACAAGGTCCTCGCCTCTTCAATGAAGCAACGCACTAGCTGGGACTTAGCAAATTTCAAATTTTGCAAAAACCCAATATTACGCCTTGCCTGATATTGGAAAATCCTTTGCAAACAAGCTTCTTCCCAACAAAGAAAAATTTTCTCCCCTAATTGGGACTTAGTTTTTATAGAAGCGTCATTCTCACACAAATGCCACGCCTCTTCAATAAAGCAAGGCGCTAGTTGGGACTTAACAAATTTCAAATTCTACAAAGCCCAATATCACAACTTGTTTGATATTGGAAGAGCCTCTGCAAACAATCATTTTCCCAATAAAGTGAAAGCTTCTCCCATAATTGACACTTAGTTTTGTATAAGCGTCATTCCCACACAAGGGCCTCGCTTCTTCAATGAATTAAGTCACCAACTGGGACTTAGCAAATTTCAAATTTAGCAAGCCCAAATATCGAGCCTTGTCTGATATTGGAAGGACATCTGCAAACAAGCTTCTTCCCAACAAAGAGAAAGCTTCTCCCTTAATTGGGACTTAATTTTTGCAGAAGGGTTATTCTCATACAAGGGTCTCACCTTTTCAATGAAGCAATGCACCAGCTGGGGACCTAGCAAATTTCAAATTTTGCAAAGCCCAATATCACGCCTTGAAGAGGCCTTTGCAAAAAAGATTCTTCTAAACAAATGGAAAGCTTCTCTCTTAATTGGGATTTAATTTTTGTAGAAGCTCCATTCTCACACAAGGGTCTCATCTTCAATGAAACAAGACACCAGCTCGGACTTGGCAAATTTCAAATTAAGCAAAGCCTAATATCAAACATCGTTTGATATTGGAATGACCTCTGCAAACAAGCTTCTTCCCAATATAGGAAAAGCTTCTTTCTTAATTGGAACTTAGTTTTTACAGAAACGCCATCCCACACAACGGCCTCGCCTCTTGAATGAAGCAAGGTACCAACTTACGACTTGGCAAATTTCAAATTTAGCAAAGCCCAATATTAATCTTCGTCTGATATTTGCAGAGCATTTGCAAAGAAGCTTCTTCTTAGCTTTAGCTTGCAGAAACACCACTCCCACACAACCAATTATACCAGCACGACGACATCACATGCCTCAGCAATGCTCCAGGTGCAAATATCAAAATCCATGCCCCAATATCAATAAATAGCACATGTATTTGAGAGACTATTACGAAAGGTTGTAAAAATTAGCCATGCAACGCTGTAGCATCATTTCAACCCTAGCTAAAATGCATAGATGCCTCAATGTCAAGTCCAACACCCCACATAAATGACGCAGGTCCTAAACTTGGAGGACTATTGTTTTACCGTAGTATCACGTGGAGTGCTGCATGGTCTGGTCAAAGTTAAAGTTTTCTAGTGGAAACGAGGACATCACCACCGAGGTTATTCTCTTAATTCAGGGAGGTTTGAAAAGAGGGGTTGAAAGGCCGAGACGGTCAAGACCGACCCCGGTGGTGTGTTGAACAAGCCTCATTTGACACTCTGCAGATCAGACCTGAAAATACTGATGGGTCAAGTCATAGCCTCCTAGCATGTGGCTGAAATGGACTTTTGTAATTTTAAACTTAAGATGTGACACCTTGAATGTGACTAAAGGCACACTGGGACCACTTGTTGCGCATCCAAAGCTGGCTTTGGCCTATAAATACCAACACTATATCCTCAAGAAAGGGATGATGAAATACTAGATAGCTAATGCATATTAAACAAAGTTGTCTCCATTGATCAACTTAAGTGTTGTTCAACCCATTTAAGGAATCTGTAGTTAGAGGCCTGCAAGCCACTTCCTCAGCCATTGCGTGCTCTCCCATACTTAAATATCTATCCTACTCCCTTTTCAATTTACCATCGTGATCCACAGGCTAATGTGGCTGTCCAAGTGTGTCGATAAAATATACGTAGGCAAATGAAGTGTGGGGATCCTGTTGACAGCTATTTTTGGGAGTCAACAAAACTTATATCGGTTCATCAATTAAAAAAAGAGAATTTTTTTGAAAGATACTTTTTCACAAACATTTATTGATTACTTCTCTTTTTGTTTTTCAGGAATGTGTTCCCTATTAGAAATATTTCAATTGCCAATATTTGTACTTAAAGCATAGAAGCTTATATTTATTAGTACATACAAATCTTGAAATGAAGTAAAAGTTACTTTTAATTTTGGTACGTAATACTATATCACATGATGTATATTAAACAAGAACTTGTTTTTCTTATATAATGTTGTCCAATATTATACAATTCAACCTATCAAATATGTCGATACCACCAGTACTCATTCATGATCATCAATTGTAGAATTGAAAAAGTCAAAGTGAACGAGTCTCGTATTTTATGCAACAATTCAGCAATGAAAAATACATGCATATGAAGCACGAAAACATTCAGATAACCCTTTTCCCATGAATACGAAATCGAAGCAGTAGTTCAGTTTCATGCGTGAGAAATAGCTCAAAAGACATTACACTAATCCATGTAAGGCTTTCCTCCACATAGCAAAAATTAGAAATGCAAGTGGAGACAAATTTATAGTAGTTGACTCTTAAATTTTCACTAAAATCAAGAAGACAAATTTACAATGAGATCTACCGTCTCTCAATCTATGTATATATAAAGAAATAGTCCCATCTTTACATATCATAAGAAATTAGGACAATGGAATAATATGATTAGGCTCTACACAATCCACGAGGAAACAAAATTCAAAGAATTGTAAATTTACCTCAATTTTTGCCATAATTAGCACATTGGACTGAGTAACATAACCTGTTTTTCTCATCTTCTTTACGCTTTAGTGCTCAATCGTTGTGTTACGTGTGAAAACATTGATGGATTATAAAGAATGGAGAAAGAGATAGCAAAAAGAGAAAACACAGATTTACGTGGTTCGGCAATAGGCTCATTTCACGAGAGCGAAGCAGTTGTATTTCACTATATGAAAATAATAGGGCTACAACACGCGCGTACACACACTAATCCTAACATGTACAAGATATTAGGAAAATCTCCTCACTTCACTCCACTCCAGGATCGATCTACTTTCGGTACACATGTATTTCATTCGATATGAGACATATACTCCAACATCATATCAATAATATCAATACTGTTAGCACTAGTGTGATGCAGACTAGTTGTATATTGTGCACTAAACATAAAGACGAAGGTATCTTCTAACTATTGAATTGAAAATAACTCTGTTGAACATGTCTCCGAGAATATTCGAATCTTGGCACGTGAGTAACAAAAGCAAATGAGAAATTTGGATAAAGAAGTCAATATGGATACTGTTAAACCAAATAAATAAATTCGAAAATCTTGTTCTCACTTGAGCAACATTCTGCCATGAATGACAGTTTTATTTATCAAAAACTTGACACGTGTACATTTTTCATAAATGAATGATAATTAAATTTGAGTTCAAGAGTTTGTCATTTCATCTAAAATCAACCAACTAGAGATTGAACAACTATATTTATTTAAATTTTGCCTTCAACGAGAATAAAATCATAATTAAATCACGAGATTCAATTGTTAGTTACCTTGAAGTTTAATGTGGTTACAATGTCAAATATTACAACTCATCTTTAAATGTGAAAAACAAGAGAAGAAAAGCACCACACTTGCCTCTTGTCTTGTATCAAGTTTGAGTTGTGGACTTAGATTTATGCCACACAAGGAACACCACATTGCACCCGAGGAAAATAGTAATCGGATTCAATCAAGAAACCCACTGGAGGTGATCAAGAATTTGAAGCTCTTAGTCCAACCTCACATGAAGGAGAGGAGATAAAATCTTGTATATTTTTTCTCCTAACTCCTCAAGACCAAGAAAGAGAAAAACCCTGCTTTTTTTGGTCAAACTCCAAGTGAATAAACAAGATAAGATCATGTTCATCCAAAAGATCTAATGATCTACACTAATTCCATAAAAGCACAAACTATTGACAAACCACTTTATCCAATAGAATGATGTCATGTGGATTAGTGAGCTACACTCACAATTTTTACTATCAAAATAAGTAACTTAATAGTTTACTTGTAAATAAGCTTAGAAAATTATGCTCTGCATACAATAAAAATATACAAGTGCATTACATAGGTAATATATCAAGCAAGAGCAGAGGAATAAAACTATATAATACACAAAATTTAAGTGAACAATATAGTTGCTCATTATTTCAATAATCAATTATGAATTGAACTACTAGTGAAAATAATATATACTTAGTGGACATTGGGACGTGGTGTACATCAACTTGACGCGACAACTGACAAGTCAAGTCATCACTACACACCAAATAATTAACCGAGATCAAGTCTAGTTGACAAGCTCTAATATGGAAAAGTAAGTGAGAATGACCAAGAACAACCGAGCTTGTGTCCTCAAGAGATCAACAAGTAGGTGATCGCTTGAGCCATATAAAGGTAGATGTACAAATGCCAAAGCTCATACCAAGCGGTGAAATGAGGCACCTGAGATTAGATAGAAAATCTCAAGCTCATTAACATACCTAAGTCAGCACCACACACAAATATTAGCTCAGCTTAGAAATTGATGCCTGACCTAATTGATAAGTGCATTTTATGCACTTGTTTGGGCTTTTAAACTAAGTTTTTATCACGATATTTTATAGATTTTTTTCTTAATTTATTGTGTTATTCTTTATATTTCAGTTTTGGACCTGTTTAATAGCAAATAGAGAAGAATAGATAAAAAAGCGATAAATTGGAAGGTGTCTCAGAAGTACAGGGACTCAATTGCACTCAATTGAAACTTGAAGGATCAAATATGGAGATTACAAAAAGTTGGAGGATTGAAGCAAACAATATTGAAGTTTGAGGACTAAAATGACAAAGACCTAAAGTTGAAGGACCAAATGGAAGGATGTGAAAATTAAAAGGACCAAACTGCAAATACTCAAAAGAAACAAGCTGGGCGAACGCCCAACGTTACCAACCAAAAGCAGAGAGCAAAAACGGTGGCCTGGGCGATTCGCCCGGGAAAGCACTGGGCGATCGCCCAGTGTTATTTTTGTCCGCGAATTTTCTTTCCTTTTTGAGTCCTAATCTAGTTAGGTAACTTTTAGCCCGCAGATTTTGTAACTTTTTGGGATCTTTTGGAGAACAATTAGGGTAGTATAAATATGAGTTATTAACTCATAACAATTGCAGGATTTTTGGGAGTCGAATTTGGAGGAAGACGGAAGAAACAAGGATAAGATAACTACTTGGTGATCAAGAGTTTTTTTGGAAGATTTCTTCTCCTTCAATCCATGCCGGCTTTTATCAATTCTTTTCTTTTAAATTTAATTATATTCTTCTAATTTTCTTGAGCCAAGGTAGACAATGAAACCTTGTTTTAGCAAAGTGATTATTTTGTTATTCGTTTAATTCCGTTTTAGAACTTTAACTTTCATGGTTTGTTCTTGTTGAATTATTTAGAGAAAATTTCTTTCATCTTAAATATCATGTATTCTTGATTGTTAGAAATTGATTTATTAATTCGTGCTTGGTGCTTAAACATGTTCTATTAATTTCTTTTGATTTTTCGTTATTTTTTTTTATCAATTTAGGATACATAGATGCTTAGGATACCTTTGATTCTTTATTTTCTTTTAATTGAATTTGATACGGAGAACGATTAAGTAATTTAAGTTTGAAGCATAAGGGGAGCCTATATTGGATTTTCTTCTTTTGGAATTAATTGATAAATATCTTGAGACGACAATTGATTGATTTCGAATTGTCGTTTGTTTTTTAGATTTAATCAATAACTGGATAATTGCTGAGTTAAACAATGGTGGATTCTGAAACTTTGGTACTTTAAACATCTTACATTTTCAACTCAACTTTTTCGCATAATTAATTAGTCTTTAAGTTATATTATTTCAACCAAATTCCTTTCGATCCAATTAGCTTAGAATAATAGTTAATTAGGATTAAATTAGACTTTCCTCATTGCAATCTCTGTGGGATCGACCTCGTTTCTACTTTTCTATATTCAAATAGATTCGTACACTTGCGAGTTAATTAAAATTTAATATCAAATTTTTGGTGCCGTTGCTAGAGACTGCATCTGAAGGTTAATTTAATCTTAGTTAATTTTATTCTTGACTAGTTATAATTTAGGATTTTATTTATTTATTTATTTTAAAAAAAACCCAAAAATATTTATAGTGCATGCTTGGTCGTAGATCTCTAGAAATTAAGCTAGAACATCTAGATAATGAAATTGAAAGAACTTTTCACCAACGAAAACGAGCTACCAATTTAGATAAAATTGAAGGAACCGAAGTAATAATCGATATGGGCGATGAAATTGAGGAGAAACCTTTTAGAGACTATTTTAGTCCATTGGCTAATTTGAGCACCTCATGCATACAATACCCACAAGTAACTGCTAGGAATTTTGAACTAAAATCGAGTGTGCTTAATTGTCTTCCATCTTTCTATAGTTTAGATAGTGAAGAACACTATAATCAGTTGACAGATTTTTATGTTGTATGTGAGACATTTAAATATGAGAATGTTTCTCCTGATAATGTTAAACTTCATCTGCTTCCTTTTTCTCTGAAAGATAGATCTAGATCATGGTTTAATACGTTACCTGCTAATAGTATTACATCTTGGGAACAAATGGTTGCTAAATTTTTGAATAAATATTTTCCTGTTCACAAAACTAATGCAATTCGCAGGAAAATTTTAGAGTTTGTGCAGAGAGACGAAGAACCATTCTATGAAACTTGGGAGAGATTTAATGGGCTCCTTATGAAATGTCCACATCACGGTTATGAAAAATAGCACTTATGCCAATATTTTTTGGAGGGATTACTATCACATATTCAAGAATGGTTGACGGCCACAAGTGGTGGAGAGCTTATGTCTAAGAATGCTATAGAGATTTGGAGCTTCTTTCAAAAGCAGGCTGATAATTCACAACAGCGGAGTCGATCTTCTCAAACTGAACCAAAGAAAAGAGGAATTTATGAGATTCGAAGCAATGAACCTAGCTCAGAAATCAAAGAAGTCAAATGCATGATAGAAGATATTTCTCGCAAGTTGACCTAGTTGACAGCCAATAATCCTACATAGCCAGATGAATGTTCTGATCAAGCGAATGCCCTCAACATGATAAGGATACAACCTTACAATCCTTATTCCAACACATATAACCCACAATGGAGGGACCACCCTAATTTTTCTTGGTCACAGGGTGTTCAACAGGATAGTACGGTAGGTCAAGCCCCTCAGCAAACTACCATACAATTCAATCAAAAATTTTCACAGCCAAAACCATGGGAGGAGGCAATTCAAAACTCGACAAATCTACACAAGCTGCATTAGAGCTCCAGAATCACACCATTACTGAGTTTAAGAAGAAAGTACGCACCAGCCAGAACTCACAGGCACAATCCATCTCCAATATGAAAAATATGATGGGACAACTGGCCTCATCAGTCCAACAGTTGGCAACAACCATTGAGAAATGAAAGTTTCCTAGTCAGCCATTTCCTAATCCTAAAGGAGTGCACAATATTGGGACCGATTCAAGCAACCAACAGGAAGAAGCTAAATCCATCATGACTTTGAGACGTGGCAAACTGTTTGACAACCAAGTGGATATTCAAAACAAAATACATCTCAACCAGTTTCTCCAAGAAATGCCCCAACTGATGATTCAGTCCAAGAAACTCCCAAAGAGAACAATGAGCCATCTTACATTCCAAAATCCCCATTTCCTCAGAGGCTAACAAAGGTAAAGCAAGGTAGTTCTATCAATGGTATCATGGAAATCTTCAAGCAGGTAAGTATAAATATCCCTCTACTTGATGCTATTAGAAAGACTTATGTACGAAAAAGAGACAACTACATGTGTGCAAAAATGCCTTTTTAATTGAACATGTTAGCTCTATAATTCAAAGCAACACCCCTACAAAATTTAAAGATTCAGGTTGTCCTACTATCTCATGCATCATAGGAAACCATAAGATTGAGAAAGCTTTGCTAGATTTAAGAGCTAGTGTTAATCTTCTTCCTTACTCTTCCTTACTCTGTGTATATGCAACTTGGACTAGGCGAGATAAAACCAACATCTGTGATTTTACAACTTGCTGATAGATCTAACAAAGTACCCATGGAATTGTAGAGGATGTTTTGATACAGGTTGACAAGTTTTATTTTTCTGTTGATTTTATTGTACTTGATACTCAACCAGTACGAGACTCTACAAAATATATTCTATAATTTTTGGTCATCCTTTTCTAGTAACATCTAATGCTATTATTAATTGCAGGAATGGAGTTGTGCAGCTATCTTTTGGCAACATGACAATAGAATTGAATGTTTTAATGTCAACAAGCAACCACATGACAATGCAGATGTTGCTGATGTTGATATGATAGAAGCATTAGTCGATGACTCTTTTGTTTCAACTAATTTTGATGATGCTTTAACGATGTGTTTAACTCATTTTGGTTCATATTTTGATGTTGATAGTGCTATAAATAAAGTGAACACTTTGTTCGAGTCAGCACCTGTCATGGATACAACTAAATGGAGATAGAAAATTGAACCACTTCCAATAAGTGAGAAGAAGAACATCCCATCAGTTCAACAACCACCAAAATTAAAGCTTAAAGCATTGCCTGACACTTTGCAATATACATTCTTAGGAGAGGCCGACACTTTACCTGTAATTATCTCTTCTTTCCTTGATGATGCACAAAAAGGTAAGTTGTTATGTGTTTTGACTGAACATAAAGAGGCACTAGGATGGACCATTGCTGATATCATAGGTATAAATCCAGTAGATTGTATGCATTATATTCATCTTGAGAAAAATTCTAGGTCTACTATAGAGATGCAACGTAGGTTAAATCCTAACATGAAAGATGTAGTAAGAACTGAAGTGCTTAAATTATTAGTTGCTGGAATTATGTATCCTATTTTCGATAGCACATGGGTAAGTCCAGTACACGTTGTACTAAAAAAATCAGATATCACAGTAATTACTAATACAAACAATGAATTGGTTCTAACTAGAGTAACTACATGATGGCGTGTTTGCATTGATTATAGAAAATTGAACTCAGTTACTAGAAAAGATCACTTCCCTCTTCCATTCATTGATCAAATGCTTGATAAGCTAGCATGTCATGATTATTATTGTTTCTTAGATGGTTATTCTGGTTATAATCAAACTCCCATAGCTCCAGAAGATCAAGAGAAAACTACTTTCACTTGTCCTTTTGGAACCTTTGCATATAGAAGAATGACATTTGGTTTGTGTGATGCACTTGCTACTTTTCAAATATGCATACTTAGTATTTTCTCTGACATGGTTGAGAAGTTTCTTGAAGTGTTCATGGATGATTTTTCTGTATATGGAGACTCGTTTGATGAATGTTTGCGCTATCTAACCTTAGTTTTGCAGAGATGTGAGAAAAATAACTGTGTTAAATTGGGAAAAATGTCACTTCATGGTGAAACAAGATATTGTTCTTGGTCACATTATCTCTAGTAGTGGTATTGAAGTTAACAAGGCCAAAGTTGATCTTATCTCCAATCTTCCACCTCCAAAATCAGTGAAAGAAGTAAGATCCTTCCTTGGGTATGCTAGTTTTTCTATACGATTCATTCAAGATTTTAGTAAAATCTCTAGACCCTTATGTAATTTACTTGTTAAAGATGCACCTTTTGTCTTCAATGATTGTTGTTTAAGCGTTTGAAAGACTTAAAAAATTGTTGACCACTACACCTATCATTCGACCACCTGATTGGAATGTACCTTTTGAACTCATGTGTAATGCATATGATTATGATATAGGAGCAGTTTTAGGACATAGATTAGATCGGTTGCCTTCTGTTATTTACTATGCTAGTAAAACTCTTAACGATGCACAATTAAATTATTCTACTACAGAGAAAGAAATGCTAGCAGTTGTGTTTGCATTAGATAAATCTCGATCATATCTTGTAGGGTGTAAAGTAATTATTTTTTCTGACCATGCTACCCTCAAATATCTTCTCACTAAGAAAGATGCTAAACCAAGATTGATTCGGTGGATTTTGCTTTTACAAGCATTTAATATTGAGTTTAGAGATAAAAAGGGTTTTGAAAATGTTGTAACTGACCACTTATCTCGTATTGTGCTTGACTCTGTACAGAAAAAAATACCGTTAAATGAGTTGTTTCCAGATGAACAACTTATGAATATTGATGTTATACCTTGGTTTGCTGACATAGTTAATTATCTTGTTACATGCAAACTTTCAGAACATTAGACTAAACAAGATAGAACTATGTTCCTAGTTGAAGTGAAGAACTTCTTTTGAGATGATCCTTATTTATTTAAATACTATGCTAATCAAATTATAAGGAGATGTGTCCCAGAAAGTGAATTCTACAGTGTTATATCTTTTTTTCATGACCAAGCGTGTGGAGGCCTCAGTGCTAAAAAGACAATTGCCAAAACTTTACAATGTGGTTTTTATTGGCCTACTCTTTTTCGTGACACTTATGTTTTTTGTTCTTCATGCGACAGGTGTCAACGCATGGAAAGCATTTCAAAAAGAAACATGATGCCGCTTAATCCTATTCTCGTAGTTGAGATCTTTGATGTATTGGGGATTGATTTCATGGGACCTTTTCCTCTATCCTTCGACTATCTTTACATATTGGTTGGTGTCAATTATGTGTCCAAGTAGGTCGAGGCAATTCCATGTAGGACCAATGATCACAAAAGTGTAGTGGTATTTTTGAAGAGCAATATTTTCTCTCGCTTTGGCACTCCACGGGCCATAATCAGTTATGGTTTTCATACCTTGTTAGAAAAGTACTCCATTACACACAAGGTTGCAACCCCATATCACCTCCAAACTAGCGGTCAGGTAGAGGTTTCAAATCGAGAAATAAAGCATATTTTGGAGAAGACAGTTCGACCTGATAAAAAAGATTGGTCTCTACGACTTACTGATGCATTGTGGGCATATAGGACGGCTTTTAAAACGTCCAATGGAATGTCTCCTTATAGACTGGTGTATGGGAAAGCCTGTCACCTACCGGTTGAGCTGAAGCATCGGGCTTATTGGGCCATTAAGAAATTCAATTTTGATTTGCAGTAAGTAGGGTCAAAAAGGAAATTGCAGCTATCCGAACTTGAGGAGATTCGAAACGACGCTTATGAGAATGCAAATATCTACAAGCAAAGAATGAAAGTCTTTCATGACAAGCACATAGTCAGAAAATCATTCAATCCAGGTCAGAAAGTACTATTATACAATTCTCGTCTGTATTTATTTCTAGGTAAGTTACGTTCTCGATGGTCAGGCCCTTTTATTGTTCATACAATTCATCCCCATGGAGCTATTGATGTTGAAAACCCCAAAAAGGGTGATATTTTTAAAATTAATAGCCAAAGATTAAAACCATATTTGGAGTTCAACTCTCGAAAGGGGGAGGAGGAAATTGATTTGAGTGATCCTACGATTCCATCCTAAAAAAAATAAAAATAAAAATAAAAATAAAAATAAAAACAATTTGTTATGTTTTCATATTTTTCTTCGTAGGCTTACGTAGTGGTGTAACTCATCCAGGTACATTCTCTCCAACTTCTTATTTACTCTTTGTCTCTCTTTATTTTTCTATACTGATTCTGTTTGCCTTCACTTGACTGACTTGTCTCATTTTGAATATTCAGGCCAATGGGTTCTTAGGTTCTTCGAAGTTTTCTGACAGGTTTTTGGCAAGCATCTGAGTCCACTTTACCTAGACCTTCAGCTAGTCAGATTCATCTTCTCCTCATCTACCTCAAGGGCGTAACTGATCTCTTCTTTCATTCATTTGCTTTCTTTTGCTATTACATTGGGAATAATGTAATGTTTTTGTTTGGAGGTGGGTTAAAAAGTATCAGGATACTTAATTGCTTCTGAATTTGCTTATCACTCTGGTCTGTATAACTGAAGTAATTTTGATTTCAACAAAAAAACTTTTAATAGTTTATGTCTAGTTGCTATTGAATATTCTACCGCCAATGATGATATCTGTTCAAAATCGAGCATATTTTTAGTAGAATATTAGACAACACTTGAACTCGTTCTTTTATCTAAATACTTATCCATGTTAGACCTGATTAAAGAAGCACATAGCCACTATTGACTTATCATTTATTGGAAATATGACTTGAGTGTATGAGTTGATATTGTTGACTGAGTATCATTATGAAAAATTTCGTTCCTAAATCCTTAAGCTAGTGACCAAACAGTTTTGAGAACAGTTTGGCGATGTTAAAGTTACTACTTGTGTTCTGAGAATTTTAATAGTTTGGATTTTCTGAGGCTCATCGTTAGTTGAATAGGTTATAGTCAAAGAATCTAAACTGAGCACTACTCGCTGATAAAATAAAATGAAATATCTGACTTGAGCAATTAAGCCTGCTAGGGTATCTTAAAACCTGGTACCCTATGGTCATCTGACTTGGGAGTCATCGGCCCAAAGCTCGCTACATGAGTCATATATATATAAATAAAAAAGAGAAAAAAAATTTATATATATATATATATATATATACATCTTCACTTCTCTATTAGCCTGTAGGACTCGAGCAATTAAGTCTGTTAGGGTATTTTAAAACTTGATGCCCTATAGTCATCTGACTTGAGAGTCATCGGCCCAAAGCTCGCTACAAATGTCACATAGAAAGCTAGTAAAAGAGAAGTATTGCACAGGATGTAAGACTGTTAACATGAGTAAAATAAATAAAAAGTGTCAGAAGTGCTCGGTAAAGATTACTAGGTTAAAACCTAAGAGACTGAAGATGAGAATTTAGAAATCACTCACCATCCTAATTCTAAGAATACAAGTTCTAAATTTTACTACTTTATTTGAAAAAGTATTGTGCTGATCAATAGGAACCAATTTCACTAGAACACCTCGGGATTGGAGATAAAAGCATTGAAAGTGTGAGAATTTACAAGAAGTGTGAGGAATAAATGACTACAAAAGTTCGGGATTACTAAAATATCAACAACACAATATTGGTTGTGGTCTAATACATGTATAAGTTTAATTTTTAGCTAATCACACACTCACAAAAGATCGAGCATCGGATAAGTGAAATTTTTTTTGTTGTTGTTTATTATCCTTCTAAAAGTGTTGCTTTATTTCAAACTTGAGGCATATGGTAAGACATCTAACATAGACTCAATTCCTGTTAACTCGTTTAGCTTAGTTTAAATTTGTAGTTTATCTTTATTTTTGTTCGAGGACGAACAATATTTAGTTTGGGGGTGTTTGATAAGTGCATTTTATGCACTTGTTTGGGCCTTTAAACTAAGCTTTTATCACGATATTTTATAGATTTTCTTTTTAATTTATTGTGTTATTCTTTATATTTCAGTTTTAGACATGTTAAATAGCAAATGGAGAAGAATGGATGAAAAAATGATAAATTGGAAGGTGTCTCAAAAGTACGGGGACTCAATTGCACTCAATTGAAAACTTGAAGGATCAAATATGGAGATCACAGAAAGTTGGAGGATTGAAGCAGACAATATTGAAGTTTGTGGACTAAAATGACAAAGACCTAAAGTTGAAGGACCAAATGGAAGGATGTGAAAATTAAAAAAACCAAACTACAAAGACTCAAAAGAAACAAGCTGGGCGAGCGCCCAGCGTTACCAACCAAAAGCAGAGAGCAAAAAGGGTGGCCTGGGCGAAAGCACTGGGCCATTGCCCAGTGTTATTTTTGTACGCGAATTTTCTTTGCTTTTTTGAGTCCTAAACTAGTTAGGTAACTTTTGGCCCGCAGATTTTGTAACTTTTTGGGATCTTTTGGAGAACAATTAGGGTCGTATAAATATGAGTTATTAACTCATAACAAGTGGAAGATTTTTGGGAGCCGAATTTGGAGGAAGACGGAAGAAACAAGAGAAGATAACTACTTGGCGATCAAGAGTTTTTTTGGAAGATTTCTTCTCCTTCAATCCATGATGGGTTCTATCAATTTTTTTCTTTTTAATTTAAATATGTTCTTCTAATTTTCTTGAGCCAAGGTAGACAATGAAACCTTGTTTTAGCAAAGTGATTATTTTATTATTCGTTTAATTCCGTTTTAGAACTTTAACTTTCATGGTTTGTTCTTGTTGAATTAATTAGAAAAAATTTCTTTCATCTTATATATCATGTATTCTTGATTGTTAGAAATTGATTTAATTAATTCGTGCTTGGTGTTTAAACATGTTCTATTAATTTCTTTTGATTTTCGGTTATCTTTTTATCAATTTGGGATACATAGAATTCCTTTGGTTCTTTGTTTTTTTTTTTAATTGAATTTGATACAGGGAACGCTTAAGTAATTTAAGTTTGAAGCATAAGGGGAGCCTATATTGTATTTTCTTCTTTTGGAATTAATTGATAAATATCTTGAGACGACAATTGATTGATTTCGAATTGTCGTTTGTTTTTTAGAATTAATCAATAACTGGATAATTGCTGAGTTAAACAATAGTGGATTCTGAAACCTTGGTACTTTAAACATCTTGCATTTTCAACTCAACTTTTTCGCATAATTAATTAGTCTTTAAGTTAAATTATTTCAATCAAATTCCTTTCGACCCAACTAGCCTAGAATTATAGTTAATTCGGATTAAATTAGACTTTCCTCATTGCAGTCTCTGTGGGATCGACCTCGTTACTACTTTTCTATATTTCAATAGATTCGTACACTTGTGAGTTAATTAAAATTTGACATCACTAATATGTCAAACTCAGCATCCATGCGTGACATTATAACCTGATGAAAGCAGGCTTCATATTCCAAAAGGCCATGGTTTGTCTAGAACTCCAGGTATGATCACAGCAAGGCTATGTTCTCATCAAAGTTCCACTTCTTCCTCAATCCACTCTAAGAAAAAGGCGAGCGAGTGCTTGAAACTTAGGAGATGTGATGACACTATCTCACGAACTCTGCAGAGAAGCTTCTGCCTTATGCCTATAAATACCGAAGGTCATACACTTCAGGTAAGCATTATTCTCTCAACTTATTGAGATTTTGTCAAATTATCAACTATCTATAGTAACTGATTTAACCATCAGAGTCAAATCATGTACCCCGCCCACTAGCTTGCTCGTTGTGCCTGTTTTGTCTAGTTCTGGCACATTTTAGGTTCACACTCTTAACCATAGTTTCCCAGCAAATTTGAACAACACACATCTTTCACTGTATGTGAATTTCTGGTAAACATGCCACGACTGATGATTATTCTACAATTACTAATGCTTAGTAACAACACAGCAGTAAATGCAGGATTTCTCAATGCAAATACATAATTAGACTTGGCGTTTTGAAGTGGAAATAGTAGAAACTCATACTAGTATCGGGGAATGATCTAATGTCCCTAGTGAGCCAAATAAGAAGTGTCCACTAAACACTTGTCCAGTGGGCATTGAAGGACTTTTTCTCTTCCAATGCCCACTGGACACTTGTCCAGTGGACACTTCTTATTTGGCCCACTAAGAGCATTAGATCATTATTCGTCTAGTATCATCTATAAAATGAAAAATAAATGTCTCTTTACCATAATAAATCACATGATTCTTTATAATGCCACTAAAACTCTATTAGCACATGAATAATAAACATAAAGAATAAGAAAAGTGGTTTTAGTCTAAGAAGCACCGACACGGACACGAGTGTTCGACGCGATACGTGTTCGACATGTCGATACGTGATTTTTAAAAAAAAAATTGCGACACAACACGATCATTAATTAATTATATTTTTTTTAAAAAAATTGTGTAACCAAATGAAATTTTGTATAATTGTTACATCAAAAACTAATAGATATATATATATATATATATATATATATATATATATATATATATATATATATATATATAGGGCAACTATATGTTGCCCGAATTCGGGCAGTGCTCGACCCTCACAGGGGGTATAATTGTTACATCAAAAACTAATAGATATATATATATATATATATATATATATATATATATATATATATATATATATATATATATATATATAGGGCAACTATATGTTGCCCGAATTCGAGCAGTGCCCGACCCTCACAGGGGGTGGGGCTCCAAATATGCAAAGCCTTATCCACCTTATAAAAGGAAAAATGATATTTTCATCATTCGATCTAAAATCTGGCTTCCATCAAGTTAGATTTGAAAAATCAACAAAACCCCTTACAGCCTTTAGTTGCCCACAAGGACATTTTCAATGGACAGTAGTACCTTTTGGCCTCAAACAGGCTCCAGGTATCTTCCAAAGACATATGGATAATACTTTCAAAAACCTTAATGAATTTTGTTGTGTATACATTGATGATATCTTAGTTTACTCAGAAAACGAAGAAGATCATGAACAACATGTTTTACAAGTTCTTAAAAAGGTCCAAAAAGAAGGAATCGTTTTGTCAAAGAAAAAGGCAGAACTTCTTCTTCGTTAATCCTTGCTATGAAAAAGGCAATCTCAAAGTTCAGACTCTACATAATGGCTAAACCACATTTGCCATCTGATTAATCTACCTTGTTTGTAATCAGGGTGGATTTTGCAATTTAGGAAAGATTTACAAACTGAAGAGTCTGTTCTTACCAGAAATTTGTTGGAAATAATGTAGAGTCTGAACTTTGAGATTGCCTTTTTCATAGCAAGGATTTCCTTTTCGTTAATGTGATAGTTCTTTTCTGAATCTGTAAAAGTTCCAGAAGAGTAACTACATAATTTTTCTTCTTCTTCAGATGTAAAAATAAACCAAACAAAATTCTCAAAAAAAAAGCCTTACTGTATTTTAATTGGTGCCTCTTAATAATTTCTGCCTCACTCCGAGCTCTCCTTGTACGTACACACTATAACGACCTCCTGCCTAAATGGTGTAATGGCTTTGAGAAACGAGTTTATTTCAGAAAGTAAAAGAGTATGTGAATATAAAACAAGGTTTTATTATCACAAGGCTTAAGAGAAAATTCTCTTTAGCTTATTTAATTACAGAGGTTTGATCCAACTGGATCTAATGTATCAATGTAGGTTTAGTTACAATTCATTGAGTGAACTAAAAATTTTACAAAGGAGAAACTTTCTTGAGTGAAGATACCTGGAGCCTGTTTGAGGCCAAAAGGTACTACTGTCCATTGAAAATGTCCTTGTGGGCAACTAAAGGCTGTAAGGGGTTTTGTTGATTTTTCAAATCTAACTTGATGGAAGCCAGATTTTAGATCGAATGATGAAAATATCATTTTTCCTTTTATAAGATGGATAAGGCTTTGCATATTTGGAAGAATGTAACCATCAGCTTTTGTGATTTTATTAAGTTGTGAATAGTCAATGACCATTCTAGCTTTTCCTCTTCTTTTTTCTGCTTCTCCTCCAAAAGGAGAGAATATTGCAAAAAATTCAAATATTTTTATTTCTAATGAAGAATTAGAAACTTTTAAAATCAATACAAAAAGGCAAGAAATTGCTAAACTCTTCGAACTTTGCTGTTCTAAAAATCCTCTTGATCCAAACATCAACAAAGGAACTTTCACAGCAAAAATTGAAATTCTAGATGAATTCAAAAATAAAATCATCCGTGCCAAGGCAATGGCATACAGTCCAAAAGACAGAGAAGAATTCTCTATTCAAATCAAAGAACTCCTAGAACTAGGTGTCATTGAACCTAGTAAATCTCCTTTCTCTTCTCCAGCCTTTATGGTTAGAAAAGAAGCAGATTTACTAGGTTCAATGACACCTAGTTCTAGGAGTTCTTTGATTTTTGGGGGGGAGTATTAAAAGCCAGAAACAGTTTTTCTGAAGAAGAAGAAAAATTATGTAGTTACTTTTCTGAATCTGTAAAAATTCTTCCCCCCACCCCCTGTGAGGGTCGGGCACTGCTCGAATTCGGGCAGGAAATAAGTCCTCTATATATATATATATATATATATATATATATATATATATATATATAATTGTTTTGCTTTATCACTTGCATGACTTTTATAAAGGCTGACTTAAACACAGGAAGATAAGTTATTTGGCGGACTTTTTAAAATAATTTGACCAATTTATATTAATAAAAACGTTTCAGATTCACTACCATTTAAAAAGGCGTGTGGCCCATTAAAAGTGCATGTTTGGCCCAATTAAAAGAAATTGTGAAAAGCAATATAGAATCCCAAAATTAGGGTAAAGCATTTCTGTGAGGCCGTGACCCTTCAGTTCGCACTTCGCGCTAGAGCTTCTCTTTGACAGAAAATCATGGCTGCCAGAAATCGTTCAATTGAAGACAAATGTGATGAAATACAAGTTGAATCAAGAGAGCCCATCTTAATTTGCAGTCAAATATAAAAAAAAAAAGATGTTTTAGTAATATTTTTCTTCTTCTCTAACTCTGGCGTGTCGGAAGGCGTGTCTCCGAGTGTCAAATGACTAAAAAAGTGTGAGAAAGTGATGATACGCCATGTTGCAACTCCGACACGTATCCATGGCGTGTCGGTGTCGGTGTCCGACATGCGGGCCATGAGAACGAGTCGGTGCTTCTTAGGTTTTAGTCCATGGTAACAGAAAACAGGGATGTGGAAATGTATTGATTACCAAAAAAAAAAAAAAATGACACAATTTAAAGAGCAAATTTTGTGCAGATGAAACTATTAGTCATGATTGAGTTTTGGAACACTGGAGTCTCCTCAAATGATGGAAATATTTTTCATTCAAAAACAATACACAGAAACTATAGATACTCGGAACTCCAAGCTCAAAACAAATAAATAGCCACGATCCAAAAGGATGGTGCACACAGGCATATAAATGCATGCTTGCAAATACACATATTTGTACATATGCACAGACATACAAACATATAATGTATATACTTGTATAAAGCACATAGAAAGGTTATTATAGGAAGTTTATTTGTTCCCTTCGTGTATAGCTTGTGAATGAACAGGATGGGTCTCTTTAAATCTACTTTTACTGGTTCTATACTAACAATGGGTTGAAGAAAGGGTTTACATATGGAGATTCTTTCATCAAAAGTAAAAAGGAATTAAAAAACATTTTGTATAGTATTGTATGAAGTTACATGCCGCAAAGCACAAAATTCACAAATTTAAATAACAAAGGTGATAAAAAGAGAGCATTAAACTTCCTACCACATATCCTAAAACTACAGCCAATACTTTAACATTCATTGCTACACAATAAGCAGGAACACACTTCCAAAAAAAAGAAGGTGATTTTCCAACCAGAAAAACATGCAAATAAGCTTGATCACCACTCATTATAAAAGAGATATTTTGTAGCATGCACCAAGCAGTCAATGATCAAACGAAGTTCGAAAATACATGCAGATTAGCTATTGTCAATACCCATTTCCTTTCGCCTTAACTCCAAAGCCATACGTTCATTCTCAAGTTTCATCTGCTCAATTTCCATCCTCATCATATCCATTTCTCTGTCCTTCTTCCGACAAAATCTCTGCCATTTGAACCGGTCTTTCTCCAGTTCCAACATTTGTTCTTCAATATGTAGCCTCTGCTCTTCTAATTGAAGAGCACGGTGATTAATCCACTGCTTTTGTAACCTGTTTGCTTTCATGCCTTCAGGTGAACCCTGATTTGCATCAGCATCAGCATCAGCTTCAGCATTTACTGGCTGGAAATTAGAAGTTCTGTTGCAATCTAGAAAATTCAAAGAATTTCCAAAACTAAAATCCTCATGATTCTGACATTGTTTAATCCTCTTTGTCGAGCTGCCTGGCACCCCATAAGCCATGTGATCCCCAGACAAAACATGATTATCCTCGCTTTCATCATGATCCAATTCAGCTTCTTGATCAACTTCATCATTATAATCTTTTGAATGCCTTTTCACATCACTGTCATCATGATCATCTCTACTTCTAAGGGCTAAGCGCAAAGAACGCTGCAATTCAGGATCAGGAGGGAGATGCAGCCGATTCCCATTATGGTAAGAACACATCTCTTCGTAGTGCAAATGCTTTGAGCTTAGAATTTTCCGAACCTCCTCCTTTGCTTTCTCAGAGATGTGATCCATCACATCTAAAAGCGATGGATTCTCAACAACTTCACAAGAAGTTCCTCTCCCAAGGATCTCATTGAGTCTCTTGTACCTTTTGTTGAGGTCATTGAATTTATCTTCACATTGTTGAGGTGAAACAAAATGTCCCCTTTCAGCCATAACTTTCGAGACTGATTTCCACTTGCCTTTTTTCTGTAAACTTGCATATTTTCTCCTTGCACCACCACCATATTCTGCAGCTGCCTCCTCACTAATGTAAGAAACAGCTGTAATCAACAGCCTTACCATAGAATCAGTCCATTTCACACGGTGCCATTGGGACGCCTTCTTTCCTCGGCTTGGATCACTACCGCCATCAGCAGTTTCTTCTGTAAAACTTGGCTCATCCTCATCACTCGCAGATTTTCTCCTCTCCCTTCTATCATAGTCTGCCAAGGAAAAGGTCTGGTCTCGATCTTGCATGCTTCCTATTGTAAGGGGAAAATTTTCGTGAATTGTAGGATGAACAATTGATGATCCTTGTCTAGGATGAGAGTGATGTTGGTGAGGTGCCAGCGGATTTTGTTGATGATGATGGACTCTTGTCAGCCCTTGCAAATCAAGACTTCCGTAAGAACCAGTCTGTTGCATCATATTTCCTGATGGTAAATTCCCTTCCATCATTAGCTAAAAACTCGTCAGATCAAATCACAAATCCATTCACCTCATAAATCAAATAATAGCAGAAAACCCCTTAATTTTCACTCGGTAGAAAACTCGTTTAGCAATATTCTAAGATCCTTAAAACCCTTAATATATTGCTGTTCTTAGTCCCTACACCCACAAAACCACCAGTTATTCAAGTCTCTACAGGTCAAGAACAACCTCTATCCTTCCATAAAACAAATCCAAATCCTTCTAAAGCTATCACAAAATTCTAAAACCATAACTTTATGGCAATACCTTTTTCCCTCGCAAAGATAAAATAAAATTACCAAAAAAGATCTACAAAATATTTTATGCCTTTCGGTTTTATCAGTACTAACACATTCAATCTTTACAAGAAACCCAAAAAAGCAACAATCTTTCACCAAAAAATGAACAAAAGCATTACTTTCAAGTCAAGAACTTACATTTAACTGATGCCCATAAAGAAAAGCCAGAACTTGAAGCTTTTAAGCCAGAAATCTCGGCTCCAAGAACGAAAAACCGCAGGTCTCAAAAACTCTCAACGTGGCTTTTGAATTTTGATGGTGAAGAAAAGACACAGAAAATGTGTATGCCTATGGGGAGATGCTTAAATAATTATATATTATTGTATATAGCCAATCAAGTGAATCTAAAAGTCCTAGATGAGTTGTTGAAGAAACAATGTATGTATTGGAGGATCGGAGGTCGGGCCCATGTGGGCATAATATTTCATGTCAAACGCACCACCTCGAAAGAGGCTAAAAAGCTTCTGTCAACTGTAGGAAAAGTAGTGTGGCATACATACCCATAAAAAAAATAATAAAAAATTAGAGCGTGTTTGGTACTTATTATTATTATTATTATTATTTTTGACAAAAATAGATTTTTTCAACTATTTTTTTTTACTTTTCAAATCAAATATAGCTGAAATGACTAAATTGTCCTTTATCAAAATTGTTACATTTTTCAAATGAAGGATAATTTAGTCATTTCAGCTACTTTGGTTTGAAAAGTCAAAAAATATATTGAAAAAATTCATTTTTTGCCAAAAAATGAGTACCGAACAAGCACTTAGTCCAAATACTTACTTCTTTAAAAAAAATCAATATATATCTCCTTTTTAATATTATTAATATTTACCCTACTTGAGAAAATACTTGAAGCAAAATACCTTTTTTTACATTATATAAATATTTGACAAATCATAATCCTAATTTAATTATTCACTAACCCCAATCATCCAAGCCATCACTCGCCTTCACCTTCCACCATACTTTGCTGACGTGTTTAACAACCACCAATGCTGATGCCTCAGCCACGAATCATCTCCTCCACCACAAGTTATTTGCCGCCGTAGAATGTCACCGGTAATCACCACGACCACCACCAAAATTTCATTTGTTTTCTCTTTGAATCCAGTTTGGGTTGGGAAACAAATCCACCTCCATCTCTCAACAATTCACTATCTCGTTTCTAGTTTCCGTACGACGAGCCCATTTTCTAGATTTTAGACCAAATAAAGAAGGAAAGCATAGTATTATCATGCAACCATACATAGTTTTTATTGTCAACTATGGTGGTGGTCAAGACGAAGCCACGATATGATGAAGAGGTGGACTGGGGGAGGAGGAACCCTTTTACAGGAGATCGGGTGCAGAAACCCCGAAATTTTTTTTCTCAAACTACAATTTCTTAGTCCATTTTTATGAGAATCTAATTTTTTTATAAGTCATAATCTTTAAAATGTTACAAAAAGTCATTACCAGTATTATATACAATTATATTGTAATTCAATATTTAATGAAACGACGTATAAGTAAGTCATATACAATATGATTAGATGTGTCAATTTGGGTCAAACGGGCCGAGTCGGCCCGCCTCCGATGAAGCCCGGTAACGACCCGTATTAGAAAAAGTCCGCCCTGCGACGGGTTGCAGGCCTGGTCAATCCAGCCCACAAAAATTGAAAACGAACCCGGCCCACCAGTCGGCCCATCCGGGTCGAACCCATATGGGCCGTGGTTCCACCTAGTTCAGCCCGTATGAATAAAAAATTAATTTTTTTTTTTAAATTACTAAAAAAATTTAGTTACTTAGTGTAATTCAAAAAAAATATTTACATATATAGCAAAAAATGTGTTAAATTACTAAATAAAAAATAAATAACAATGATAAATTCACATTTGTTAATTTTTTAATTCAATTTCTATTTTTTGTTTATATATTTAAAGACTAAAACATCACGCAGCTGTCACATCTTTTACTTTACTCTCTGCCAATTGTTTTTTTATTTTTTTTAAATATCATTTTAAATATGAAAGTTTGAATTTTCTGCCATTTTTTTAAAAAAAAATAAAAATCAAAGCGGTTCACGGGTCAGCCCGTGAACGGCCCGCAGTTCGGCATCCTCGGCCCGTGAACAGCCCTCCTGGTTCACGGGCCGGCTCGCGGTTCCGGGTCGAGGCAGGTGGGTCGATGCGAGTTCGGCCGGCCGGCCCGTCTTGACATCTCTAAACATGATTATTACAATCAAGTTAGAAAATATAATAATATTTCAACACCAAATAGTGGAAAGTGAAACAAATTAAAAAATTCAAGCACATTTTTGAATTTTTAATTTTCTAAAGTTTGAATTTCAATTTGGCTGCTTTACAAATTCTTTTGGATTGCTTGGTGAAATTTGAGTTTTATATCTTTTTATATATATATATATATAATTTGGGCCAAAAAATTTTGGGTAGCCCTGGACTCAAGCCCAGGGCTGTCCCTCCTACATCCGCCCTTGGTGGTGGTGATTGGCAACTACGGTGGTGGTCAGTGGCGGAACTAGACATTTTAAGTTGAGGGATCCCCAGTGGCGAATCTAGGATTCTTAAGTCATGGAAGCCAAAAAAAAATTTTGGGGGGGGGGGGGGTTGCCCCAGAATTTTTTTTTTTTTTTTTAGACAATCTAATCAATCTACAAGTAAAATATAATAACCAAATTCAATTTGCAAATTCACATTACAAATAGCAATATACAAAGCAACCAAACAATCATTCATCCATTGACCACCCATCTCCATTTCAAAAATAAAAAAATATAGTAAAATTACGACGTAACATTAATGTATTATATCAAAATACATCGCAAAGTTACAAATAAATTAGAAATATCTATTTCATTAAAAAAAGAGTAGTCTTTCACACTTGCTAAGATGATTTTTGTGAGACTTCAATTTGATTATTTTGTGATTTCTCTCACCATTTTTAATCTTTCATTTTTCAACAGTGAGAGACGCAAATAGTCAAAGGAAATGAAGTTGGGAAAATAAAAAGGAAAGTATAAGAGTCAATTGCTGCCATTTAATAAAAACAAAAAACAAAAAAAGTAAAAAACAAAAATTTGTCAAATGGGTGTGGAAGCCATTGACCCCATGGCCCCCATACCAAATCCGCCATTGGGGTCTCCTATGGGACGGGCTGAGCTACCTCCGATTTTTTTTTCTCAAACCACAATTATTGAGCTTATTTTTATAAGAATCTAATATTTTTTTTATAAGTCATAGTCCTTAAAAAACTTATTAGAAGTCATTGAAAAAAAAATATTCAAGATCTAAAACTAGTCAAACTCTTCTTATTGACCTCCAAAATAGAAAGATCTAGTTCACAAATAAAATTAAATATTACTCAAGCTTAAAAGAAAAAAGAAAAAAAAATTGAACACGATATTATTAACAAGAAAAGTGCCTTTATTAATTTTGTATTATCATTTGAGAAATGGGCAAATCATTTGTAATTTTGTATTATTAATTTTATTAAGTGAATAGGTCCAATTGTGTTACGTTAAATTGATATTAGGTGAATGGATCTAATTGCTATCATTTAAATTGATATTAAGTCAAAATTAAATTACATATTAAAAAATAAAAAAAAAAATATTTCCAAAAAAAGTGGGGGGTCCAGGTCTCCCCGGGACCCCCCCCCCCCCCCCCCCCCCGCCCCCGATCCGCCAGTGGTGGTGGTCAATTGGTGTTGTTCATGAATTTTTTTGAATATCCTCGTTGAAGATGAGAGATGGTTCGACAAGACTTTTGATGCATAGGTATTTTTCTCTCACTTTAGTTCTTTTCTTTTTTTTGATCGAACACTTTAGTTCTTTTTTGATGTTGGATGTGGTGGTGGTGTGGGAATTAATTTGTAGATCTCTTCTAAGATGAAGAAATATGATTTAAAAATTGATTTCGAATTTAATTTGAATAGATTGGAGCAAAAATTGAATTATATAATTTTTCTCTCAAGGCAAGGTAAATGGAACAGTTAGTGGTGGTCACATGTGGATTGGCGAATTGGAGACGGTGGTGGTGGAAGGAAAAGAGCATTACCTCCATTTCCTTGATTCTTATTTTAAGAAAGCAAAGAATTTGATTAAGCAGTGGCTTGATTGTGATGGTGATGGTGATATAACATGTAATGGTGGTGGTGAAATTTTTTTATGGCCGGGCCAAGGGATAAGATAGATAACATACCACATGTTATCAAGTAAAGCATGAATTTTTAATAGAAAGTAACATATAATAACACAGTATGTTCTTATAACACATCTACTTTTTAATAAAAAATAGGGATAATTGCATCAAAGGTTCCCAACGTTTTAAAATCGTTGAGGATATGCTTCTAACCTAAAAAAATGGTACCACACATCCTCAACGTATGAAAAACTTGGCGTGGTAGGTCATTTATGACCAAATTGTCATTCCCTCTAAATAAATAAATAAATAAAAAACAAGAAAAAAGAAAAACATAATTGAAAACTAACAATATTTACCCAAAAAAATAAAAAGTAACAAATATGTCATCTTTTCCAAAAAGTACTAAAATTTTTCACCTTTAACTAAAAATTATTGGTAATAGCAAGCATTTGAAATTTCATTTTCGACTCTTTCTTACTAGAAAATGTTTGGTTAACAACAATGTTCGAAGAAATGTTGATGACCCCTCTACTAGCATATTGCAGAGAACCTATGCCAAACATATATCCAATGTCATCAATCCTACCAATATTGCCATTTTTGAATTTGTCGGCTCATTTTTCCTTGCCCCCAACCATCAATCCCACCAATATTCGATCATTGCCATTGCCATTGTATTGTAATTAAATCAAGAACATTCATTTAGACGGCTGGAAATACATGTGAAATCTCCACATCTTATACATTATTTTCACTTAAATGTTGATTACTTAATGCAGTATTGGTTGGAGACATTATCATCAAAATTGAACTTATCCTTGAATCTACAAACCAGTTCTTCCAAATTTATTCCGTTGGAAACTTCGATTCACGTTGTAGTTGGACCGCCCACTTTCATTCATCAACCATTTTCTTGAAGTCTCCTCCATACGATACAACGAAACTGATATTGTGCACTATATCTACAATAAAGACCAATGAAAAGATTTAATATGTGTAGTTCATTAGTTTGGAATTCTAGACAGTTTATATTGTCGAACTATCGAAGCAAACAACATTGCCTAAAAAGTAACTGTTTCAAAATTATACAACATAATTGACTCTCGAAATTTCAAAATATCACTGTCTCAAAATTATATAGTATGATTGACTCTCGAAAAAAATACTATTTCCCGCATTAAAGCATGTGAGTGCTAATTTCTCCACAAAGTGTAAAACACTCCATTTAGATGATTATTAACGTCAACAAATTTACGAATAAACCTGATTGGTTTTTCATATTCTTAGAGCATCTCCAATGCACTCCGTCTATTGCAGTCTATGTGGCAAGTAAAATAGAAGGACTTCCAATTCATGTGGCACTACGTTTATAGAATAGACGGTCAAATTAAAATTCATCTCCAATGTACTCCGTCTAAAATTAAATTTGCTGACTCACTCCGTGTAGAAGTCCGTCTATATTTAGACGGACTTCTAGACGGAGTCTATATTTTAATGTACCACATCAGATAGATGGAGTTCATGTCATCATGCATTAGAGATGATTTTTTATAACTCCATCTATATATGCTTATGTGGCACGTTTAAAAAGCAATAGACGAAGTGCATTGAAAATGCTCTTAGTTTGTAAACTTATATGTAAACTAAAAACATACACAAATCTATAACAAAAAGTTAACACAAACCCATTTATTGATAATGACAATTAAACTTTAAAATGTACAAATAAACATGAATATAATGTATTTCATCTTCTTTATATAATTGTATTCATTGGGCCTGAAGTGATGTAAAATTGAGAGGAAGCATGGGACCCCTCTTGTCACGAAGTAAATCCGCCTATGCGTCTATCCTTTGGTGCTCCGATTTTACATGTCAAAGTGACCATTTTGCAATTTTTTTCAAAAAAGTGGCCATATCTTTCTCTCTCCTAAAAGTGATACTCCAAAAAAAATCCCCACATAGTCTCCCGGGGCATAGCTCAACTGGTGAAACAATCAACATAAGGCTTGCTTCTAGCGGCAGTGTGAGAGTTTGAATCTTGGTGGGAACCTGCGGCTGGATTTTATTCGGTATGGAGCAATCACTTTGAACGCGGCTCCTTCTGCGCAGAAGTGTACGGTCGGATGAGAGGAACCTAGGAGCCAGTTGAGGCATAACCCGCGATTTACCTCCTCCAAAGTTCTAGGGGCAAAAGTCTTGAGGGTCCAGGATATAGTCTGGCGAAGTTAGGATACCTGGGTATCAAAAAAAAATCCCCACATAAATAATGTAGACAGGATTATGTTATCATCAGATGAAAATATGGTAGTTTTTTTTGTCAGATAGTACATCTACGTTTTCATAATGTTCTAGAAATGTAATAAGCAATATTTTCTTGTTATGTTCATTTCCTCTTTATTATTTCTTACTTTTTTCTCATTTATTCGTTTATAAATTGTTACCTAAAAATAAAATAAAAATATAATTTAGTATTTACAAACATTATAGATTAGATGTTCTTTTCTAAAGAAGGGTGATCCAGTGATTTAAAGTGAGTGGAATCAAAGTATTTATTAGTGTTTCAATTGTGGTATTTGGTTATGTCATTTTATTGTGCTTATAGCAGAAGGTATTTCAGTTCACAAAGCTATCAAAATTGCTCTGATACTACGTAAAAATAAGTAAGTTAAGTAAAAATAAGAAAGATGAATTGGAGATGAAAAAAACTCTTGTATTGATTAATGTATTTTGTACAATGATTCACAAGCTTTTATACAAAAAATAATAATTATATACTAAATAAGTAAAGAATTCTAGCTGATCAAATCAAGATCCTTCAATCACGATTTTGAAATCACTCTAAATCATAGATTATTTGCTTCCTAATATAGAGTGATTGATATATTTCTAATACATTTGCTGCTGATGATCAGTAGTAGAGATAAATAGCATTATTCTTAGAGCCTGTCTAATACAATTGTAGATTGCACTAAAAAAACGTGTCACATAACTCCATATTGCTTACATGACAAAGAAAAAAGTGGAGGATATCTAGTACATCGTTCGCATTTGGACGGTGTGCTATATATCCTCTATTTATTTTTTTTATAATTAATGTCCATCGAAGTCTATGCTAAGTCTTTTTTATTTAATTTTTTATAATTTATCTTTATCAAAATGTGTGTTAATCATCATTTATTTAATTTTTTATAATTTATGTATCATTCTCTCTTGTACATGTGAATCACAATTTTTTCAATTCACAACTCTATTAAAGATGCTCTTCTCTCCGTCTTCATTTGATTTATTACATGTATAACAATCTACATTTGTTGCATTAGAAATGTTTTTAGAGATTACTCTTTTTAAGAAATATTTGAACTTTTCGTAGTTTTTTCTTCATTTTTACCTTCAACGGTTTGTAGCATGCTACATAAAATAAGTAAAGTTTATTTTACTACTTTGTAAATTAATAAACATGCATTAGCTCTTTTGTTTTTGTTTTTATTTTTGTACTTAAAACATGTGATTGTTTGTCATTATTTAAATTATAATTTTAAATAGTTAAATATATTTTTTATTCACGTATTTTATAAGACTTACAATTTATTACAACTTATTATTTATATATTATATATAACTTATTTATTATAAATACTTAAAAAATAATTTCAACACCACCAATCAAAATTGATTAGTTCACTAATCTTTAAGTAACTTCAATCATTAGTTTTACTGTTTAAGTCACTTCACGTCCCTTAATTTGACTAATGAAAATGATGTTGTGTCAGTTTACTTGACAAAAATTGATGTTGACTGGGACACACATTAGTAGGAAATTAAAAAATGAATCTAAACAAAAAAGAAAGACATAATGGTCCTTAAAATTTGCTTTCAGTGCGTTAATAACATAAATATTTTTAATTTATGTGTTTTAATACATAATTAGTTATTTTTTGATAAAAAATTATCAATATGCTTTTAATTTTAATTAAAAAAATTATAATTGACCCTTACTCTATGTAATTGTTTTATGATATAAAAAAATTGAAAAAAAATTAAGATAAAATAACAAAATAATGTATATAAGTTTATAACATCCAACCAATCTTATTGTGTTTTATTTAACATAAAAATATTGAAGAAAAAAACTAATCTACGAATTATGTTTTCTTTGTATCATATATTGAATTATAATAAAACAATAAATTAAAATATAAATAATACAGTTAGAGCTCTATTATATTTGTAGTTAATAAACAAATAGCCCAATTAAATAAAAAGTGTATGAGAATGAAGTTTGTGACTAAAGGTTGTTTTTATTTTTTTGTTATAACCATAAAATATAAGTTTAAAATTTTAAATAGTGAAATTAATAAAATTTTTAACACGTTCGTTAATTAATTAAGAGCTTAAATTTAAGTTATTTCATAGTTCATAAAATATACGAAATTATTTATGTGTATTATCAATCAATAAAGTATTAATTTAAAACCAAGAAAAGAACTTAGTTTTATATATATATATATATATATATATATATATATATATATATATATATAAATTAAAGGTATGGAAACTATTTGCACCTTTTTCCAAGTTTAGGGGCGCAACTACAATTTTTTCTAATTCAAATTAAGAGTATATTAGTTTTTTTAATCAAAAAAATGACTAAGTGCACATCAAAATACATAGGTCAAAGACGTCTATATCAAGAAATAAATGTTAGGAACCATTATTGTACTGAAAGCAAAGTTTAGGAAACATTTGTGCCAAATTTTCCTTAATTTTTTTTACATTTAAAAAAAAAAAAAAACTGGCTTTACTGCCAACTTTCAATTTTAAAGTTGGTTCTTTATTATGAAAAGAGTAAAATTTATTAGATTTAATTTAAAGACAATTTTACTCTCAAGTTCAAGTAAAAGAAAAATGAATTATAGAAGAAATTTTCTCTTTGACCAAATTTAACAAACTTTTAACGGGTCAAAATTGTCTTTGACCAAATATAAAAAGTGTAATTATATTAAAGTTAAATATATTCACACTTGCACTATATTTAAATTATATAAAAAGTCTATAATATTTATTCATTATTACACTTATATCTTTAATTTATTTTATCACATTCTTATCCTCTACCTTCCATTAATTAGCAAATCTTGTCTTTAATAACGATTTTCGTCCAAAATTCTCATTAAGAGAAAGTAAAAAGACTCATTTTCTCATTTTTTTAAATAAGCAAAAATAAATAAATACAATATTATGATTAAATATTTGTCCTTTATTTTAAAACACGTTAATGAAATTTTTGGACGAAAATCTTAGTGACAATATGCCATAACAACTCGTCTCTAATAATGGTTCACATCCAAAAAGTCCGTTTGAATGGTGTAAAACGACTTATTTATCTATTATTCTTTAAAAAAAATACAAAAATGTGACAAAATATTTTTTTCTTATTTTAAAGTACACAAAATAGAATATTTAGACAGAAATCATTATCAATGACAAAATATGCTAATTAGTCAAATGTTGAAGATAAGAATTCGACAAAAAAAACTATGAACATAAATACTACAACGTGCAATGGTTGATAATCTTAAATTTTATTAAAATATAGTCTAATTATGGTGTCAATATAGTGCTAAATTGACAATTCTAAAATAATGTTATTTTATTATGGCGAAGTTGCTTTGTGCTTTACATAATAAGTTTCTTGTCTATATTATGAACACAAAAATAAATGCTCATTGCATCTTAGTTTGTTCAATTAGATTTATTTTTTATAAGTTTTTTAATTTTTATTCATAATGCCATAACATGTTGATGTATGTCTCAATCATAAATATTTTTGCTAAATAGATTATTCGATTATTGTATTTGAATTTTCATTAATCAAACTTACACGATCACAATGATCTCATTGTAACAAACACTGACACAAACACTGACGTTTAATGACTCGATTCAAATAAAATAAAATTAGCAACCACCAACTTTTATACCTTGATGTAAATCTTATTTTCAATAAATTTGAAACAAATTACAAAACACATTTTTTCGTTGCGAGATGTACTGCAATACTTAGGTGACTACATCTACACAACTACAATAAATCGTGTTAATTTTAGTTTACTCCTGCTTTCCAACGTGTTATACTGAGATGAGAGATTGCATCAATTTATGAACTCCATTATATATTTAATTTTGGAAGATCACAAAAACTCAATGCAATGATAGTAAGTGTATATTTGATGTAGTTTAAAAGTAATTTTTTAAGAGATTTTGAAAAAAATTAGTGAAATATGTGGTTCAAAAGTTGTAGGTCCCATAAAATATGTGTTTGATTAAAAAAAGTATTTAAAATAAACTAAACCAAACATACTCTAAGATATGCATTACGAAAATGTTATACTGTCTGATTCCTCTTGATATATGCAACTATTTGTATAAGTTGCAAATGAGTGTATTATATATTAAAAAAAATAAATAATACATGCACATATTATTTAGTTCATAAAATGCATTGATGTTCCTTTCATCAATAATTCTCTAACCTGCAACTACACTTTTAAGGGATATGTTTTATTACATATTTCACTTATCAGCAATCAAACAATTGCCAAAGGTACAAATGAAAACTTGCATATTTACTACTTTTGCTCTTCAGCTGCATACAAGGCTTTGATCTCCTCAACATCATCATAGCTACCAAGAAATATTGGTGAGCGCTCATGAATATTCTTGGGAACCAAGTCAAGTGCCTGCAAAATAAGATTTAGTTTAGTCACTTCAATTTAGAGTTTGTAAATCGAACCGTGCTAGGTCTAATAGCATTATTCTTTTGCACAAGTTTTTTTTTTTTTTTCATTCTTAAATAGAGGCCTCCTGGCCCCATCAAGGGTCGGATAGTGCTTTTCTGGCACATTTTAACATCACTAGTTCAATGATTATTTCGACATACTAAATGAATTTCTAATTGAATCAAAATTTCCATAGTCATACCCGCTGCTTCCCAGTAAACGCTTGTCCTCCTGCTTGTTCCATCAAGAATGACATGGGGAAAACTTCGTAGAGAACCCTATTAGATGCATTTACACCAGTAATTTAAGGATAGTTCGAAAAATGGTTATGATAGGTTTATCATTCTACACACACACACACACACAACTTACCGCAGTTTCCCATTTGGGCTTTTCTTATCTGCAGGGTACAGAAAGATGCCTCCATAAAGTAACGTGCGGTGGACATCGGCTACCATACTGAAAATCAGAAACCAATTATAATCATTATAAAAGAGGAGGATATAAATAAGGTAAGCGCCTTTTTTTATTTTCCAAAAAGAGGGTGATGTAGTTTAAAAAATGAAGTTTCCCATAAATCCCTGGTTCACACTTCACACCAAATTATTAGCTTTACCTTTAAAAGGAGTGTTCCCCCTTAACCCTCTCGGGGGAATATGGTTGAAGTACGACCCTTACTCTATTTTCTTGGTCAAGTGTCCCACATGCCTAATATCCGAAGGGAAGGCATGAAAGTAGTTTGCTTAAATTTTGTGCTAAGGACTAGTTTTCAGAAAAGAATTATAAGACTATATTTTCTCGGACGGGTAATCCAAATAAATATTACTAAATCAGTTCCAAATGTCCAAAAATTCAAGGAAATAGAATGAGAATCCCTGCAGTAACATTACCAAATCATATTGACCATTCAGTAATTTCTACATTAAAATTTCCTATTTATTACCTTCCAATATATCTTAGAGATTTTGGTGAACCATCTTTTGGAAACTTGCATTTCTCCACATACCTGATATTCGTAAAATCATGAGATGTAATGAATAAAATAAAATAAAATGTGAGATGACCATATTCAGGGTTACATACTTAGCCGTTGGACCGTCCCAGTTCTTGGCATTTCCTTCATTAACTGAATATATTTTTCCTTTCTTGGGAATCTGTGCCACAAAAGAAGTTCAAACCTGGAGAAGTTAATACTAATACACATGACACTGAATCATAGAAAACTTCTAAATAAACTGTTTATCAACTATGGGAACTGAAAACAAAGTGTCAAATAAGATAACAATTTTCACGTTGATCATATAAGTGGAAATTTGAAGACTGAACCAGTTTTGGGTGTATCTGAAATATTTTAAATTGGATGGTGCATATGTAAACGTGTCTGAATCGCGATTAGGACAGTGAACATGTTCGAAGTATCAATCAACTCAGAAGGATGAAAGCGTTACCTTTATATTTGGATGGGTCAATATGAATTCTCCAAGAGACGGATCGAGGGTGAATCCATTAACTCCCCTTCCAGCACTTAAAACAAACTGCAAAATTACCCCGTCAAAATTTGAGAAATTATTAAATGGCTTGTTTGGTAATGTGGAGTCTACAGTACTAGACAATATTAAATAAGAAAACGAGGCTAAAATCTTGTCCATTGTATTGCCCAATCTTGGCTAATACTGTATGCCATTTGCCAAACATTCCTAACAGTTTATCGTGCAATCTGTACTAAATTATACTGAAAACAACAAAAATATACCGTGCAGGAGCTTCCATACATGCAGTAGCCTGCAGCTACCATATTCTTCCCAGGCTGCAAGACATCTTCTATTGATGGTTCACCTCCATCTTTGATCATGTAAATGCCGAAAATCTAGACAAAAGAGAAGTGTCCAATTCGTTACAGCCTCGTGATAATATTCTTGAAGAAAATCTATTTTATTTTCCTGATAAATATCTATTTAGTGGAGGTAGGTTTAAATTAGACAAGGATCATACAGTTCCAATAGAGACACCACAGTCAATATTCGAGGACCCATCCAATGGATCAAAGACAACACAATACCTGCATATTCAGCATGGACAAATCACAAACTAATATAAATGAAAGAGGGATTAAAATAAAGTTTATTTCATATCAGATGGTTCAAGAACTATCTAGGAATTGAAGGAATGATAACGCACTTTCCACGCTTAGACGGTTCTACAAATGTTGCCACTTCATCCTCTTCAGAAACAAGAATGCACTGCAAGTACATTCACAATTTTTAAGAATAAGTCTATAATCTTATTGTGACTAGAGAAACAAAATACCTTTTCTGACTTACTGTTCGACCACTGCTAACCAAAGCCTTGATAAAAACTTCATTTGAGAGCACATCTAGTTTCTTTTGCTCTTCACCCTTTAAAACAAAAAAGACTAATAAAGTGAATTTATATTTAACAAAATCTGTGCTAAATACTAAAAAATCTGTACATTATTCTTAACATGACCCAGGGATAAAGTTTCCAAGAACTTGCCTGCACATTAGTCTCGCCAGCAAGCCCTATGAGTTTGGCCAACCCTGCCTGCAGAAGTATACAATTGACAGAATAAACCATTATAGAGGAAAAAACATAATAAAAAACTTTTTGGCAGAACCAAGGTTTAGTCTTCATTCTCTTCCCGTCAGGCAAAAGAAGGGGGATGGGGAAGAAATGGGAAAATATTTCATAGAATTGAAATTCCTTTATCCTTATATTACAGAAGAGCAAACTTTGTGAGAGTAGTACAAGGACTCGGAGTTGACGCCTTAGAAAGTCATTGTATTGCACCCCTTTTAACCAACCCCAAGGGTTTGATCTAGTGGTTAATGGCATGTTTGGTACACAATATTAGACATATAATGGACAAGATTATGATTTATATATCTTCTTTAAGCTTCCAGGCAGTTTAATCCCATTTACAGAACATGTCACGAGCATCTAATCATCATTTTGGAGGTCTTGAGATCAATTCTCCTCCCCTCTCCTCCAACCTCTTGGGGAACAAGTTTGCCAGCTCTCCGAAAGGGGGAAAAATTATATTTCAATTTTTTGACTTCAATAATTGGCTAAAGCATCATACCTTTTGTCGATTACACCAGTTATGATGAAAGAATATTATAATTCTACCCTATACATTAATGGGCAATTTTGATTTTTTCATTGATATGTGAACTTGAATGTACTTGTACACATGCAAATAAATTATAAAGCATAAGAAAATTTTCCAAGAAATATCAAAAACTTTGAACAGACTTTCTGCATTATCCATGTCTCAATACACTTCCATTTCCTCTTCAAAACTAGAAGAATTCTATATATACTCTTGTAAGATGTGCGAGCAAATGTATTAAGTACACTGCCTCTCATAAAATCAAGGTCCCCGGTAATTTGAGGCAAAAGTTTAAATGCAAGAGAGGAAAAAAAATTACAACAAACTGCAAAACAACTCCAATAACAAGAGTTGATATCCTTTTAATTAAAACGAAAAACCAAAAAGAGAGAGGACTACATGGTTCCTCTTCTCCTCTGTTTTTAGGCCATTATTTTCTTGAATGTGCACAATTTACAAAGGGTAAAAATATTGAAATAATCAACATATAAGTTTGGGCTTACCGTTCGTAAAATGGTTGATTCAAGCATCAATATTAAATCAGCATTCAAAAAAGATCATACAAACAATCTGATTCGTTTAAAGCTCAAAAAAGAAGTTAGATTCTAAAATTACGATTCTCACATGATTAGACACGTTAAAGGGTAAAATTCCAATTCGCTTAAATATGAAAAGAGTAAGAGCTTTCAAGATGAACTCCAACACTCAATAACGACCCCAAAATTCCAAGAAAACATTAACAAATAAAGAGAAAAAGTCAAATCCAACCTTGTTAACAGCAGAGCAAACAAACTTGCAGCCAAGAACAATGTGACTAAGCAAGATGGTGAAATCCCCACGCGATTCCGGGTGCTTAGACTGTTCATTCAACACAAACCGCGTTATGGTCATCAAATCCGTCCGATGTGCATCCGCCGCATGATCCATTTTTCCTTAAAATCTACGCACCAAAAATACAATAGAAGATTAGGTCCCCCAAAATATTTTATAGGGTCAAGGCAGTCAGGCTATATAGTAATATTATCATATTATCTGGCACGGGTGATACATGGTTCAAGGAACACTAACAACCAAGTGCTGACACACAAATTACGTGTGCTTGTGGGCGGATATGGATGGATCAGGCAGTAGTGGAGGGAAAAAACTATCTGGATATTGAACGGCGGGTTCAGATGACACGTGTTGGTTGATTCAGAATGGCATCAGTGGTTGGCAAATTGTAGCAGAAGATAACGCGCCTTTCGTCCTTATTATTCTTCTTCTTTCAAACTAGATTCTTGTTCTTATTCCTAATTCGGATTCTTCAGATCAATAGACAGTTACTGAGATGACGTATGGGGTACTTCTTAATTCTGGTTGGGGGATGTTGGGAAAGTTGACGAAAGGAAAAGGAGATGGATAATGGAAGGAAATTGATTTTCAACTTGTTTCACGGGAGGAAAGGCCGAGGGAAATGCAAAATGGCACATTTTTTTAAAAATTAGATTACCGACGGAAAATAAATTAAATTTATTTTTTATAGTATGTTGGCGTGTGTTTTGATAAGGGTTAATTTATTACAAAATGGTCATTAAAGTTCAAAAATTTCAACAGTGGTAACTGAAGTTAGAAATCTTTTCACTAATGGTCACTCTATTAAATTTCTAATTTAAAAACATTATGTGACATTTATTTATTGTATGGTAGTCTATGTACTTTATATAATATTTATTTTAGTCCATATATTTTAATTAAGTCATTCAAAAATTGTATCTTAGGTCCTTAATCTTACACATCTTTACACTTTGGTCCTAAAAATTTCAATTATCTTTGAGTTAAGTCTTCCAAAAATTGCATCTTAAGTCCTTCAACTTTTTACATCTTTACACTTTGGTCCTCAAATTTTCAATTATCTTTGAGTTAAGTCTTCTAAAAATTGTATCTTAGGTCCTTCAACTTTATACATCTTCAAATTTTAGTCTCCCAAATCCTTGATTTTAGTGGCCAAAATAAGTGTATTTTAGTTGTCAAAATAAGTGCATTTTCAATTAAATTATTGACTTTACATTCAGATTTTCACCTAAACAAACAAAATAATATTATAGCGTCTGACCACTAAAATGTCTACTTTTAGTTGTCAAATCTAAGTGATAAGTGTAAATTTTACACTTATTTTGACTACTAAATAGTTTATTATTTAATTATATTATTTTGTTCGTTTAGGTAAAAATTCGAGTGTAAAGTCAATGATTTAATTGAAAATGTACTTATTTTGACCACTAAAATTACACTTATTTTGGCCACTAAAATCAAGAATTTGGAAGACCAAAATTTGAAGATGTATATTGTTGAAGGACCTATGATGCAATTTTTAGAGGACTTAACTGAAAGATAATTGAAAATTTGGAGATCAAAGTGTAAAGATATAAAAAGTTGAATGACCTAAGAGCAATTTTTGGAGGATTTAACTGAAAGATAATTAAAAATTTGGGGACCGAAGTGTAAATATGTAAAATATTAAGGATATAAGATACAATTTTTGAATAACTTAATTGAAATATAGGAACTAAAGTGAATATTATATAAAGTACATAAATTACTATGCAATAAATAAATGCTACATCATCATGCCACATCACTATTTTAAATTAAAAATTTAATAGAATGACCATTAGTGAAAGGATTTCTAACTTCAGTGATCACTACTGAAATTTTTGAACTTCAGTGACCATTTTATAATTTGAAGGTAACTTCAGTGACCGTTGGTAAAATTAACCCATTTTTAAAAAATTACTTATAAGTTAATTAAATATTATTTTTATTCATTTATTTCGTATCATCTACAACTTTTGTCTACTTTTTATCTACGTATTTCGTATAATCCACTAATTATAATCCACAATTTTTTTTTTTTTACCAAATATACACTCAATCTTTTGTTGTAAGATGTGATAATTTTTTTATGTAAAATTTTAAATGCAGTGTAAATACTTTTAAATTAGTAAAACCGAGTATAACCCGATCAAATCAATACAAAATTTCTTCTCCAAATCGTGTAGCCTTCCAACTAAATGGAACAAGGACTGGTAATATCAAAATAGGTTAAATATCAAAACTCGTAACAAATTGCCATCAATAACGCAAACTAGGATCGACTCAAGCCTTCAAACAGGTGTATTGTATACCTAGGAACTTTGAAAACTATATAATATGTGGAGCCCAAACTATGCGTGACTCAAAAAAAGAAAAAAGAGGGCCAACTCTCTCTTAATTAAAATATTTATATTGAAAGTTGACTATTTTCCTCAAAAATACAGTCATATAGTATACTTTTTAATTAAAGTAGGCCGTGGATACCCTTTATTTTTATTGTTATTTTTCAAAACTGTGTTTGATCTTTTTATTAGAAAAAAATCGATTGGTCCAGACAAATTGCAGTTGTTGTGAGTCAGTGGCTAGTCCAATATCGAAAGACGAGAGGTGGTGGTATTTCTACCAAAATTGCTTACTAAAATAATCCATTTTGTATTTGTAAACAGGCCAAATGGGGCCTCTATTTTAGCGAGTCGATTCAAACTCATCTATTTATTTGGACATCATCAACAAGGACATGTTTGATTCATTGTGGGAGTTGTGGAGCGGGTAAGAGACGCAGGGTAAGACTAATTGAGAAGAGGTGGAATGGAGCAAGATGGAGTTGGATTGGTTTTTAGAGATTGGCAAATGCAAAATTTGTTGACTTTGAATTAGAAAAGGCAAAAGAAAAGTAGAAATATAGATTTCTAGAAAATTTAAACCTATCATCTAATTTGAATCAATCTCTAAGATCCTCATTTACGCATTGCAGTCAATAATAAAAAATATTATAACTGAATCGTAAATTACACTCAAAACACTCAAAATACGTAATTATTTCCTATTTTGTGTTTTTGGTTTAATTTGAATTTTCAATTGCTAGATCTTCCTAAATATCCTTTAAAAGTAACTACACATGTGAATGGACATCTTTTGAAGAGTGGACGATTGGGACTTCTTGGGATGTGGATGAGTGGGACGAAAGCCATGAAAAAGGACCATTATCGCACAAAAACCAATAAGTTGATCGGGTTATAGTCAATAATATAAGAATATGACAATTGTGAGGGACCATAGTTTAGGGACTATTTGAGCGAAAATCCCTAAAACGAAAAGAGAGAAACTTTTCTATTATGGGCATCAACATTCAACAGAGTCTAGATCCTCTTCTGTTATCCAATGGCACAGATGCCCGCCCATAGTGCTTAGCTTTGGCCCAAACTTTTAGCCCGACGAGCTCTCATCAGTTTCAGTTGCTTCAAAATTCTCTCTGAATGTGCTCAAGAGCTCGGAATAATCCGACTCTCGCGGGTTTCAGGTCACATGTTTTCCTCAATCTAAATCCTTTTTTAAATTATCTCTGATAATTTGTTTCATATTTAATCATTTCTTTCGACTCTGTTCTGTTTTCATTTAGTCTTTAATGAACAATTTGTTTACATACACATTTAATTTTTGCACAATTGAAAGTTCCCTTCTTTTGAATTCTTTAGATAAATGCAAAATCTTCAGTTTTCTCTTGTGCTATACACGATTTTCATATGATGGATGTTTTACATTTTTCAGAGAAATTCTTGAATTGAATAGTATGTTGTGTGTGAGTGTACATGTTGAAATTAACTGAAATCTTCTATGAGGCAACTCCATTACTGTGTAAAGTTGCTTTTTTTGGAGTAAATATTTTTGCTAATAGCAGATTGATTTACCGTCATCAATTTCTTAAAGATTGCCCATAAAATTATGTGTTTTTTATGGTGACGTTTGTTTTTTCTCTGGGATGCAGAAGTCTCTTGGGAGAGTATCAAAGAAATTAGAAATATATGACACGACCTGGTGATTGGTGTAACAAGAATGATATTTGTTGAAAGAAAGCATGTGCATATTCAATTGTTCTTTCGAATATCAAGCTGAACATGCAAATGTATCCCTTCATTCACCACCTTGATAACTGCCTGTCCCAGAAATAGAGAGAACAAAACCTTCTAAAAAGATAGTTACATAATGGTGATTGCTGCATACCTTAAAGGTCAGGGATTTAAGAAGTTTAATATGTATGGTGCACTTCTTAATCTTCATTTTTGGAGAAGATTTTCTTTATGGTCGATGAAGAAAGACCCGGAGCTTGAATTAGCTTTGTCTCGAAATCGTAGGTGGATAGTGAATAATCAGATCAAAAATATAATTATCAGATACCCTTATGATGCCGTGCCAATAGATTTCCTTCAGAAAAAATTCAAGAGTCTAGATCTTCAAGGCAAAGCACTTAACTGGCTCAAAAAGTACCCCTGTTGCTTTGAAGTGTATTGTGAGAATGACCAGTGTTTCTGTCGATTAACAAAACGAATGATGTTTTTAGTAGAGGAGGAAGAATCCGTCAAGGATATGCAAGAACCGGTTTTTGTTAAGCGGTTAGCAAAGTTGTTGATGATGAGCACAAATCAGAGGCTTAATGTCTCAAAACTTAATGAATTGAAGAGAAACTTTGGATTTCCGGATGATTATTTGCTTAGGATTGTGCCCAAGTATCCTGATATGTTCCGAGTTGTCAATTATACTGGGAGGCGAAGTTCTATGGAGATTGAGCTCACTTCCTGGAATCCTGATATAGCAGTTTCTGCAATTGAAGAATTAGCTAAAAAAGAGGGCTGTGAGCCATGCTTTTCTTGTTCAATGCCGTCCACTTGGGTAAAATCATGGGAGAAGTTTCGAGAGTTTAATTCCACTCCATATATTTCGCCTTATTGGGAACCAAGTGGCTTGGAGGAGGAATCAATGGAAATGGATAAAAGAACTGTTGGTTTGGTGCACGAATTATTATCACTGACATTATGGAAGAAAGCCTCAATTCTCAAATTAGGTCATTTTAAAAGGGAATTTTTATTACCGGGGAAATTGAATGTTTTGCTGCTTAAGCATCCCGGCATATTTTATGTTTCAAATAAGTATCAAATTTACACAGTTCTTCTCAGGGAAGGATACAATGGTTATGAACTGATTGACAAGGACCCACTTGTTATTGTGAAGGACAAGTTTGGGGAATTGATGCAGGAGGGGCTTCACGAATATAATCGGAGGCACTATTTATTAAATTTGGAAAAGAAGAGGAAGAAAGGTTTGGCACCAGTTAAGCCAGACGGAAGACAGAGAGAAAGTGACGAAGTTTCTGAACAAGACAATCATGGAAGTAGTCTAGGTGGAATATTTGATCCGGAAGAAAGAAAAAGATTTTATAAAGTTCTCTTCGATGACAATACTCCATAAGCCTCGACCAATGTTTGAGTATAATCATCGGTGCTGTCTATTTTCTTTATTCATGAACTTCCAAGTTCAGGATTCAGTATTTGTTCAGGTAGTCTATTCAACTTATGTTGTCAACTACTTGTGTATAGTTTATTTACACTATTCATTTTGGACATGTTTGGCATGCAATATTGAACAAGACTCGACACTATAATGGACAGAGTTTAACTTCTTTGTGTTAATACTATCGAGTAGTGTCCAATCCATCTTACCAAATGTGTCATTACTGTAGGATTGTTTGAGTTGGTTTTATCTGACGATAAGATGGATTGTAACTGTCAAGGTTGCTGTGGATCTGAGAAAACTGTTTCTGCTGTCCTAGTCTTGTTTCCCCCTAATTTCTCTCCTTTTCAATGCTTGCCCTTGGTGTTCTTTCGTAGTATCAGTATAGCATATTTTTGAAAAGGTATGAATACTATCAAATCTTTTGTTTCATGTCCATTTACTGAATATGAAAATTAATTCAGAGTAAATAACCTTTCCAGGGCTTTTAGAAATTCATGCTGTACACTTTTCCTATGTCTTCAATCAAGTATAAGTTTAAGATTTGTGGCCTGTGTTCCGTTCATGGCTTATGTTAACTGTTTAACTACTTGCGACCACCACCCCATTTATTTATGCACTTACTATCTTTTATCACTATATTTCGATTTCCCAGAAAACTAAATGTCTTGACCTGTATTGACACTTATGAAGTACTAATTCATTCATAAGCTTGTAATTCAGTTAGCTTGACCAAACCTTTAGGGTCTGTTGTCTTTGCCATTTCAACCCATTTTTCGTTTTGTGTTTTTGAAAATAGTGAAAACGTGTTCTTTTTTCCATTTTCCAAAATGCATTTTCCAAAACACTAAACAAATTTACAAAGGAAACAGAAAATGGGTATATTATTGTTTTGGGCGTTTTATGCACAAAACGCGGAAATGGTGAAAACGGCCAAAACGCGCATTTTGGTCGTTAAGGTCAGCGGTTCGATTCCTGCTTTTGACCCTTTTTTTTTATGCTGGGAAAAAAATGGATGATTTAACTATTTTTCGCGTTTTTTTAAACAAAACACTGTTGCTTACCCAAATGGCCAGACACGTGAATTTGGAAGTGGAGGTCATGGGTTCAATTCCCTGGTTCTTTCCAACTTTTTGAATTGTTTTTAATTCTTTTATTAAATATTTTTAATAATTTTTAAATGTTTTCAATTGTGTTTAAATATTTTTGAATTGTTTTTAAATGTTTTTAATTCTTTTATTAAATATGTTTAAGTCTTTTTAAATGTTTGTAATTGTTTTTAATGGTTTTTAAATATTTTTAATTCCATAATTAAATGTTTTTAATTGTGTTTAAATATTTTTCATTGTTTTAGTTCCACAATTAAATGTTTTTAATTATTTTTAAATGTTTTTAATTATTTTTAATGGTTTTTAAATGTTTTTAATTCCATAAAAAAATGTTTTTAATTGTGTTTAAATATTTTTAAATATTTTTAATTCTTTTTAATGTTTTTTATTTGTTTTTAATAGTTTTTAAATATTTTTAATTCCATAATTAAAATTTTTAATTGTGTTTAAATATTTTTCATTGTTTTTAAATGTTTTTAATTCCAAGTTTACATTGTTTTTAAGTATTTTTAATTGTTTTTAATTCCAAGTAAGTTCAAATTTCTAAAAAATTTAAAGTAAACGCGTTTTCGAGTTTTTTGTTTTCAGAAATAATTTTCGAAAATTCCAAACAGAACGCATTTTCAAAATCTCAAAACAAACACTCAAAACACAAAACACAAAATGAACTCAAAATACAAAACTCAAACGCAAAGAGAACACCACCTTAGATTTTTCAACCTTTGCTTGGAATTACGCAAGTCTGGCTCACTTATTCTTCAAACTGAGCTTGGACAAGCTTCTATTGAAATGAATTCTTGCGAGTTCAAGTAGTTTCATTAGTTTGTATTATATTTGTGTATTTGATACTTATTTGGTTAAAGAGCCAAAGTTCAAGGGATTAATTAGATCAGAACGTGGTCAAGTCAAGCTTTGTCACCTCAAGTGATTAACTGTTCTTGATTGACCATGAAACTAGTCAAACTCGAGGTATTTGTTTGAGTCTATTTATAGCCCTAACTTTGCTGCATGTGTATTTTGCAATATTGAGTTTAGAGAATCTTTTAATTGTATTTACACATTATTTGGAGTTGATGTACAAGGCTAATTGGCAAGTCTACTGCCTCGTTGGCTAATATGACTATGCACTTGTAGCTTTATTGATTCTACTCTCATAAAGTGGTGTTTGGCTCAATAATCTCGAACACTGTTGGTCTGTAGTATTGGCTCTTGTTTAGAAATAACTGATGTTTCCAGAGACGATTGTAAACTGAAAATTGACCGTGTTCTTTTCATTGGTTTTAAATGTTAAAAGTGACTTCTTGAGGGGTTGTGTATAAAATCCATGGAGAATTGCCTGGATCTTTTTGCTTACTTTAGAGGGGGTTTCTATTCATGATTTGCTTACATCAGTTATTTCTTGTTTAGCAATAACTGATGTTTCCAGAGACGATTGTAAACTGAAAACTGACCGTGTTCTTTTCATTGATTTTAAATGTTAATAGTGCATTCTTGAGGGCTTGTGTATAAAATCCATGGAGAATTGCCTGGATCTTTTTGCTTACTTTAAAGGGGGTTTCTATTCATGATTTCTTTTCCTGTTTTTCATTTATGTTGTATTTCCATATAAAAGGCCTAAATGTAATAAGTAATCTGAATGCTTGTTGGATTTCTGTTGCATTTTATTGACTGTTGGTACCTGATACTTTTTATTGTTTTCATTCAGTTGTAACTTGAAACTGTTTCTGTTATAATTTTAGATTTGCAAGGACATAATTAAGTTGGACATCCGTATCGGTGGCCTGAAGGCTTAATATGACATGGGCAAGTTTGGATTTTGGATCTCTACATAGATGTAAGTCTAGCAATTTGCTATTTCCATCGAGCTAAATTCTATGGTTTTATCGTCTTTTTCCACCCACAGAAAAGAAAATGGAAACTCAAAGATGGCAGCAAGAAAAATGTAAAGAAAGAGAAGAACCTATTGTCGGTTGTCTACCGCTGACAAATTGTAACTTCACTTTGGGAGAGGGATCGTACTTCAGTTGTAGAAGTACAGGGTTAGGGTACGCACAGACTCTTCAGTTTCTCTCTGCTCTGATCTCCGATTCTTTTCTTTTCAGTTTTTACGGTTGGTTTTTTGTTTTTATAGCTTTTTAAAAAAACTCTTGAAACTTTATGGGCTATGAGAAACAAGCCCAAAAAACTGAAGCTCTTAAGAATATAGCCCAAAAGAAAGAAGGCTGTGGAGCACAAGCGTCAGCCGCCGCGAGGCTTATGCCTTGAGGTGTGCATCTTAGTTAGTCAAGGCGGAAGTCTGTGACAAAGGACACTCCAAAGCATATGTTCTGCAGCTCCTAATGAACTCCTCATACAGTGTGCCTCAAGGTATAAGCCTCGTGCACTTTTGAAAGCACTGGACACTGCCTCTGTGAGTGCTGCCAATTTCTGTTAGGACCTCACATCACTTCCTCTTGAACTGGAGAATTTTTCCTTTGGAGAAGTTGATTCCTTAATGGTCTTCAGCAGCTCTTTGTTTCAACCAGTGCTTCTAGTCAATGAATACAAAAGTAATAGGCTACATTGTACTCCTATTTCCAATTTGGCTCGTGTACACCTGAAACATAACATAGCTCATTGTGTTCGATCTCTTTAGTTGCTGATATTTTTGAATTGGTATGCATGTTTAATCATGACACGATGATGAAAAATAGCTTACTATTCCCTATAACTTGCATTTTCTATTTTGTTATCTTGTCTTGTCATTTGAGGTGCAAAAGGTTTGGATTAATATTCTTTTGGTAGTTTCGAAAAGTAAAGATATTCATTTAGTGATGTCAAAACATGCTTTTGACTGGTGGATTCCTGTTTAAATGGTTGCAGGAAAATGGACATTGGAGATGTAGTCCTCGAAACGATGCTGCTAATGCTTTCACCAGCAGTTGGTTCTCTCGGGTTTGTGGATTTGAAGACAAACTCTTCTTGTTAGAGCTTGCCTTGAAAATTCGGTGGATCTTTCAAGAAGACGTGTAGGTTTCGATCAAGCAAATGGATGCTCAGATATGCTTGTTTACCCGAAAATGAACCTACATCCAGCTTCACAAAAGATTCAGCACATTTAATAGGGAAATTGGCGCAAATAGTCCTTAACGTATGACAATATTGTGCAAAAGGTCCTTAACCTTTTAATTTTAGTGGAGTGGTCTCTAACCTATCCATTTAAGTGCGCAATTGGTTATTTTAGACGGATTCCGTTTAAAATCTATTCGTTTAGGTGTGCAAATGGTACCTTTCATTTTTTTTTTTGTCTTTATTGGTGGAGTAAAATTGTCAAGTTACATTTCTTTTCTTTCTTTCAACCTAGGGAAATTGGCGCAAATGGTCTTTAACTTTTACTCTTAGTGTGGAAATAGTCCTTAACTTTTGTTTTTTGGCGCAACAATCTCTAATCTATATGTTTTGGTGCGCAATTGATCTTTATTTGATGAAAAAATATCCTTTGTTTTAATAAAAAAAATTGCAATTGGATTCATAACTTTTGTTAAATGTGCAAATAAGTCTGATATATTTATTAAATGATATTTAATTTAGCATATTAATTATATAATTTATCATATTAAATATATCATTATAATCGTGTCAATTAAATTTTTTATAAAAGAAAAATGTAAAATATTGTGCTTTAGGTATATGTAATTGCTACGTGATCTGAAAAATTTGAATAAAAATTAAGTTAAATAAATAATAAAATGGTGTATATAATTTTATGACATTGAACCAATTTTATTATGTTTTATTAACATAAAAATATTAACAAAAATTAATTTACGCATTATGTGTTCATTATTTTTGAACAACAAATTAAAATATGAAGAACACAATTTAAGCTCTAATATTTGTAGTTAATAAACGAATAGTTCAATTAAATAAAAATATTTGAGTATCAAGTTTGTGACAAAGTTATTTTTCTTTTTATGTTATAACAATAAAATTAAAATTTGAATTTTAAATAATATGAGTACTTAATAATAATAAAATAATTTTAATTAGCACATTTATTAATAATTATGAGCTTAAATTTTAGTTATTTTATAATAGTTCATAAAATATACAAAATAATTTAGCGTATTATTAATTTGTTAGTTTCTTTTAATTTTTTATAAAAAAATTAAAGTATCGGACCCATTTTCACCTTTTGCAAATGTTGGGAATCCAATTGAAAATTTCTTTAATTAAAAAGATGGACATATTTGTCTTTTTTATCAAATAATGACCAATTGCACACCAAAATTTATAGGTTAGGGACTGTTGTGCCAAAAATCAAAGGTTATGGACCATTTCCACACTAAGAGTAAATGTTAGGGACCATTTACGCTAATTTTCCTAGGTTGAAAGAAAGAAAAGAAATATAATTTGACAATTTTATTCTCACCAAAAAAATAAAATAAAATAAAATAAGAGGGGCTATTTGTGCACTTAAATTGATAGGTTTTAAATAGAATCCGTTCAAAAAAACTAATTGCGCACCTAAATGAATATGTTAAAGACCATTCCACCAAAAATAAAAAATTAGGATCAGTTGTACAATATTGTCATATGATAGAGACCACTTTCGCCAATTTCCCCTTTTAATATGAGGATAGAACAAAATTACAAGTGTACAAGACTTCTAAGAACGAGACTTATATGTGGCAAGAAAAGTTAGATATAATAAAAAGGAAAAGGGGTTGCCCAGCTTGTTCATAACTTCATTCTCTTTCTATTCTCTCGTGTGCAATCTATTTTTTGTGGAGAATTGAGACCGATTTTTTTATTATTCACAATATTTTTGTTTAAAGAAAATAATGAGACAAAAAATATAAAATACAGAGAAAGATTTATAAACTCCAAAACTTTTACTATATAAAAAATCGTTACAATTATATAGATTTCGCTCATCTAAATTCTTCAAGTATCTTAAGAAAAATAATATCTTAAACTGTACAATACTCACAAATTTCTACTATTTGTACAACCCATAAAGAAAACAAGAAAAACAATTAGGATATCAAGCTTACAGTTTTTTTTTTTACTTAAAAACTCTCAAGTCACACATACAAAAGAAAATAAACCATGTCAATTTATAGTTAACGTATGACCTAAATTTCTTTAAAGTTTCGACTAGGGATGGCAATGGGGCGGGTCGGCCCCGCCCCGCCCCGCCCCGCGAACTTTTTGGCCCGCCCCGCCCCGCCCCGCGACCCGCGAATTCGCGGGGCGGGGCGGGTCGCGGGGCGGGGCGGGTCGGCCGTTGGACCCGCCAACCGCCCCGCGAACTTTTTTTTTTTTTTTTTTTTGTTAAACTGAAAAATAATTAAAAATATATATATACAATTTTTTTTAAATATTTATACCAAGCAAAACAAAAAAATTATATGATTTGGGTTGTGGTAAAGTGGTTAATGTTAATAGTTTATAAGTTTTAACTCGGGTTTGATTCTTCTTTAGTTTATTTTTAGTGAAAATCATAATTTCTACTATATTTTATGATTTTTCAAAAAAAAAAAAAAAAAAAAAAAAAAAAAAATTTTAGGGGCGGGTCGCGGGGCGGCGGGGCGGGGCGGGGTCGCCCCGGACCCGGCCCGGGGCAGATTTTCCTGCCCCAAACCCGCCCCTATTGCTTCGTGGGGCGGGGCGGGGCGGCTCTTGGCGGGGCGGGGCGCGGGGCGGGTTCGGGTCGGCGGGTTTTTTTGCCATCCCTAGTTTCGACTGTCAAAGTGTTCAAGATTTAGAAATTTGTTTAATTTTAGTCACCAAATAGCATATCATATCATATCTTTTCATTTTCAACAATTGGTTCATCTTTAGATTTTGGCAAATATTGAGAAAATATCCCAACAATCTATACCTTGACGAAAAACGAGTCAAACCCCAATAATCTTTTTTGCAGCTCTTCATCTTGATACTAAAAAAAATCAGTAAACTTTGACAATCCCTATTCTCAAAATAGAGAATTAATATACTTCAACATATAAGTACAACAACTTAGAATTAAAGAATTCTAAGAATTTCATCGGCTCATGTTGAATAAATTTGCCGAAATATTATGGTGCAACTCTCTTACTTGACCTACCCGAAAATTCATTAGCCATCGACATCAATTTCATTATAGACCTTGCATTAATGTCAAACCAATGCTCATGTGCAAACATGTAGACTTGCTAATAGTAACACATCCTTTATAGTAGCAACTACTTTGTAAATATTTACTCAAATGACAACATCGTTCCCCATAAAAAGAGACATACTGTCTGTATCTGATTTTGAACAGTTAGCCGAGCTTGCTCCACCCTTTGGACAATTTTTTCTCACATGACTAGGTTGTCCACAGTTCCAACAAAATACTTTCATTTTCATGTAATTATTTGTTTTCTATTTTTCAGCAACAAGTAACGAGTTTTCAGATGAAATATTACTTCCACCACTCAATTTTCTTTCTTCAGAAATTAATTTACTAGTAACTTCTTCAACACGCACAATTTCTCTCCCATACATCAAAATTGGTTTGATGTATCCATAGGAGGATGGAAGAGACAAGATGAATCTTAATGCTTTATCCTCATCATTAAGGTTAACTCCAATAGCCTCCAGTTCAGAAACAATCACATTGAGAACACTCGGGTGGTCTGAAATTTTTGTACCTGCATTCATTCGCAAAGAATGAAAATATTCCTTCAAGTACAATCAATTTGAAATACTCTTTGTTTGATACAACTGTTCAAGTTTTCCCAAAGTTCGCTTGCAGCAAATATTACATGAATATTTGCAAGAATATTTTTGGCTAAATAGAAATGTATCATACTTGCAGCTTTCAAATCCAAATCTTTTCAAATCCTATCGCTTATACTCGATTTTTTAGTATCTTTTTCAGAAATAGGGATTGGTTGCAGTCTAGACTGAATCAAAACATCATTGACTTGTACTTGCCACAAGCCAAAATTGATTCATCCGTCAAATTTTCCCACGTCATATTTAATAGACATATTTTCTCTATGCGCCAACACTTCGAACGACCTGATACTTGGATACCACTTGTTAAGATCGGACTTTAACCATATCATCTAAAAACCAATTGATGTCCAGTGAGGTCAGACTAAACCTTTTATGGTATTCGATCACCATCATTTGAGTGACCACCCATGGGCTTAAAAGCTGTATTGTTGCTCTCCATCCTTTCCTTAACATGACGCTTTTGTGACTGGAACTCATGAACTTGTCTCTTATACCACTATTGGGAATTGAGACCAATTCTTTTATTATCCACAAGATTCTTGTTCAGAGAAAAATAACGAGACAAAAAAATATAAAAGATAGAAAAATATTTATGAACTGTCAAAACTTTTACTACATGAAAAATCGTTACAATCATATAGATTTCACTCACCCAAATTTTTTAAGTATCTTAAAAAAAAAAAAAATCCTAAACTTTACCACCTACCAATTTCTACTCTTTGTACAACACACAAAGAGAATAAGAAAAACAACTAGGATGCTATGCTTATAATTTTTCTCTCAAAAACCTTCAAGTCACACATATAAAAAAATAAATAAATTAATTAATTAATTAACCACGTCAATTTATAGTTAACGTATAACCTAAATTTCTTTCAAATTTCAACTGTCAAGGTTTCCAAGATTTGAAAACTTATTCCATTTTAGTCACTAAATATAATATAATATAATATCATATTATATCTTTTTCTCTTTAACAATTAATGTATCTTTCAATTTTGACAAATTTTGAAAAAATAACCGAACATTTTTTTTCTATCTCATCTGTCTTCTGTTGTGTGTTATTGAGAAATGGCCAGGTCCAGTCCTTTCTTTGAAAGAAGTTTTTATGGGATTTCTATCCACCAAAATTTTACTTCTGATTCTGGTGAATGAACAATTATTGAGTCCTCTTTTTGGGCAACACGTATGAAGAGCTATGCCAACGATCAAATAATTAGTAAACATTTGAAAGATTTCTCTAAAAGCTAAATTATACGTTTCGTCTTCAATATTTGTCCTTCTTTACACTTTTGCTCTCAATCGTTTTTTTTTTTTTTTTTTTTTTTTTTTTTTTGGGTAACACTTTTAACCTCAGCCTTTGTGGTTAATTAACTCTATTAGTCCCTATTAACGTTTTCTCCAAAAAATTATTAGTATGTCTTAAAAAGACAAAATTGCCTTTAAAATTAAATAAATAAGAAAAATATAATTAATATAAAAAGAAGAAAAAGAGAAAGAAAAAGAAAAAATAAAAGGAAGTTTAACCATAACAAAAGTAGCAGCAAGCGTTCACAAGTACAGACTGACATGGATCCAATAAGTTACATGACGTGTCTTTATTTTTATATATTTTTTAAATTTCTAAAACTTGAGAAATATTTTTCGAGCAAGTGTTAGATATAACAAGTACCGTTTTGTTTATTAAAAAATATAAAAATAAAGATATAATATATAAATTTAAATTGATGTAATCTTAATTTGTCAGTGTCTTATTTTTTAAAAAAAATTACGTGTCCAAGTATCAGTATTGCATATCCGTGCAACATAGGTTGACATAGAGGTGTTAGGGCGGGCGGGCGGCCGAACCCGCATCGGCCCACCCGTCTCGACTCGGAATCGCAGGCCGTTCACGGGCTGAGGAGGCCGAACTGGAGTCAATCCGTGAACCGCGTGGGCTGTTCACTATCCGGGCGGTTCGACCTTTAACCGCTGGCTTATTTTGATTTTTTTTTTAAAATAAATGGCAGAGAGCCGTTTAAAGTGAAAGATATGACAGATACGTGACGTTTTAGTCTTTACATATATATAATAAAATAGAAATTGAATTAAAAAATTAACAAATGTGAATTTATTATTGTTATTTATTTTTATTTAGTAATTTAACACATTTGTTGCTATATATGTAAATATTTTTTTTATAATTATAATAGGTAACTAAATTTTTTAGTAATTTTTAAAAAAATAATTTTTTTATTTATACGGGCCGAACCGGGTTGAACCGCGGCCCACATAGACTTGACCCGGATGGACCGATCGGTGGGCCGGGCTCGTGTTCAATTTTTGTCGGCTGGGTTGACTCGGTCCGCAACCCGCCATGACGCGAGCTTTTTCTAATGCGGGCCGTCATTGAGCTTCATCGGAGGCAGGCTGACCCGACCTGCATGACCCGAATTAACACCTCTAGGTTACAATATCATTTTTACGATAAAAAAGAAATAAAGAAAGCAATATCCCAAATGACTAGGATTATACATCATGCCATTCCCCTTTTAAACTATTAATATAATATTTGACATTTCATGTTTTTGCAATTCTCAAGCAATTAAATGTAAAAAAAGGGGATAATTGCATCAAAGGTCTCAAACGTTTCAAAATCGTTGAGAATATGTCCATAACCTAAAAAAATAGTATTACACATCCCCAATGTATGAAAAACTTGGCGTGGTAGGTCCTTTATGACCAAATTGTCATTCCCTTAAAATAAACAAAAAGACAAAAAAAAAAAAAAAAAAAAAAAAATTGAAAACTAACCATATGTACCCCAAAAAATAAAAAGTAAAAATGTACCCCAAAAAAATAAAAAGTAACAAATAAGTCATCTTATCCAAAAAGTCTTAAAATTTTATTTGTACCAAATTCGTCAGAAAACACCACAAACTCACCAAAAAACCACTCATTTTCTTGGATTCCAACCCTGAATTCAAAAGTCCGTCGATGGGTACTTATCTCCATCCAAAATACAGTACCAAATCAACAATTGCATACATCTGGAAATTATCACTTATCGTCGTTTGAAAGAAGTATGGGTACTACAGAGCATAAAGAGTTGGATCCGTAACCCCAAAGGACAAAAGTGGCACATGAAGTTCATTCACGACTTGGGAAACAACATGGGCTATTCCAGAGGATTGTAGACCAATTGCAGCAACAACTTCTTTACCCATCAACAGCATAGCTACACAAGTAAGGATTCCCTGTCAAGTTTTTCTCATTTTTCATTATCAATATCATCGGGCAAGAAATAATATACTAAACTTGTAATTTATATCAACTTCACAACAACCAAACCAACATCGTTTCTACATATTAGAATAACAAATTAATAGAAATCTTTCCGTTGGAACTGAATTACTTTTATACCATTTAAATTCAAGTCCGTTGATTCTGACGGTAACAGTTAAGTCAACTTTGTAGAGTTCAATGGATGGTTTTTGAATTCGGGGTTGGAATCCGAGGAAAGTGATGGTTTTTTTGGTGAGTTTATGGTGTTTTTCAGCGAATTTGGTATAAATAAAATTTTAGGATTTTTTAGAGAAAATGACCTATTTGTTACTTTTTATTTTTTGGGGTACATATGGTTAATTTTTAATTATGTTTTTCTTTTTTCTTGTTTTTTCTTTTTTTGTTTATTTAGAAAGAATGGCATTTTGGTCATAAATGACCTGCCAAAACAAGTTTTTCATACGTTGGGGATTGTGGTGCTATTTTTTTAGATTAGGGGCATATTTCCAATAATTTTGAAATATTGGGGACCTTTGATGCAATTATCTCAAAAAAAAAAAAAAAAAAAAGATAAATATGTACTAGTTGAAAAAGAACAGCGTGCCCTGCAAAATAGTTTAATAATCTTCAACCTGGATATCAATTAACTCCGCAAAAACAATGGTTTATTAAGAATACACAATAAAAGTACTTTAAATTATTGATTAATCGTCATATATGGCATATAACCAATATTTCATTATTTAATGGATCTATTTTTAATATTTAGCATGGGTTAAATTAATGAATTAAAATGATAACTGATTGATGGGTCTAGATTTTTCAGACTAGGATTAATGGATACTTTTCTATCATAAGCCTTAACGACAAAAAAGAGAAGAATTTCGACCAAAAAAAATAATAATAATAAACAGAAGAAAATGATTGTTCAAATTGTATTGAGTTTGACTCATAATGATCATTTATCAAATAATAACTTTGGTTATTAAATGAATGAACAACCGGAGAACACAACATTGTTATAGAGGTAAACGCACTTTCACACAGTGGCGGATCTAGAAATTTTTTTAGCTCCAGCTGCTACTAAAAAAAAAATTTGCACAGGCTGTTACTTAAAAAAAAAAAAATTTTTTTACACTATAAAAAAATGACTTTTTTCGTGGCGGGCCCGGACTACAGTCCAGTCCAGTCCCGCCCCCCAAATCCGCCTATTCTTATACCAAAATGAAATGGTTGGGAGATTACATATTTCTTTTTTTAGGATACTCCTGGAACAGATCCAATGGAGACGGGGTGGGGCCTACAGCTCAGAGATAAACAATACATTTTTGGGATTTGCGTGCTCTCTGGTTAGAACTTCTAAGAGGTCCAAATGGATTGGACTTGAGTAGGTTGAAAAAAAGACATACAACCTTGGCAGTCTAAACTGTGAAAACGGAGTTGTGGGAGAGCAATACAAGTATCGTGCTGCTAGGAGAAGCAGCACAAATGCTGTACCCTATATGGCGAAAGTCTAGTAGCTGAAACTATTACTAGTTTACGCTTTGACCCGAGTAGCATAAATGAAAGCAAAAAATTTAAAAGTAATCATCCCTTTTCTATTCTGACGGACCAATCATTACCTGATCAAATCTTGTCCCTCATATTATTTTAAAGTTGTTTGTATTTTTTATTTTATTTTTTTAGATATGAAATTATTCTTTTTCCTAGACCAAATAGCAATGGAAACCTTTATTCCACTAGTTAGACCTTTCATTGATATAAATTCTCTATTTCTAATTGCGTGACACATAAAATATTAGACAATAAAAATCCTAGAAATAATATGAAAATATCTCTTCGGTCTATAATACATAAATGGGAGAAAATATGGATCAAACCTGTATTTTTCTTATTTATTCTTAGGTTAATTTACTTCGATGAAAGGGACGAAAATTGCCCGAACCCTTGTTATTTTATTTGAGTTTAGGTTTAAGTTTGATGAGAATAATATTCTACGACTAGCAATTCATTTGTTTTCAAACCAGCCTATTTACTATCTATTATTTAATTGATTAATCTTTTATATTGGAATGGATGAAGGGTCAAATGGTTTGGCAATTCCTCATGAGGGGATTAGTCGAAAGAATTTTGAATAAGAGTTTTGGATTTTGGTTTATCCTTTTCCATAATAATATCTCGGGGTTTGCAGTGATATATAGCTTGGTATAATTGCTATATGCCCATTAACTAAAATATATCTATGGTTAACTAATTGGCGAGCTGTAGAAATAGTCGAAGACATACGTAATCGAAAAAGGATGCTATCCTAACGCATTTCAAGTAATTGTAGTAAAACTTGACATGTTGACCCACTGGCTTTTTCGGCAATACAAATGTATTTAAGTAATTGTCGTTCTGTAAGACCATAATGAAAACGCATTTTTTTTGTTTTTCTTCTAGACGAATACAATATTGAGATTTTTTTTCTCGGAATGTGATTGGTTTCTAAGATCACTTCTAGCTTTAGGCTTTTTATTAGTTAGTCCTAGTAAAGCCCCCATGTGGCATAAAGACTCCTTATTCATAGTTACAATTAATTTAATTCTTTTTAAAAAAATATATATTTTACAGAATAAACCTAAACTAAACCTAAACTAAATGAAGTGGAATTTACTGAATTAATGTACTTGTACTATAAAGAAGAATGAGGCAAATTAGATAATATCCAGACTTTCTATTATTATATAATAATAATAATAATATAGAAAGAATCATTTTCCTGACATGGTTGGAAGTTCTTTTAACTTAAAAAAATTCATGGATTTTGGAAAATGGGGAAGATGCTTTTTCAATGTTCTTTGACTTCAAAGGGACATTATTAATCATTAAAAAATTAAGGAAAAGCCGACTATCGGAATCGAATCGATGATCATCACATTACAAATGCAATGTTCTAACCTATGAGCTAAGCAGGCCTACATCATAGAATTTTTCTATGCATAGAAATCAATACACTATAGTGTCTATAGAATATAAAAAAGAATAGAATATAGAATTTCAAATAAGTATTGAATATTCTAGAACATAACGATTAATATAGCGATATAGAATTTCGATATCTTTATCACAATTCTAATATTGCTATATAGTAAATTTTAAGTATTTTTAGATAATCAAAATTTTCTTTTCATAGCTAATAGCCCGTCGTGCGAGCCTCTCACTGGGGACCGCTATGCCAAAAGTGTGAGAAACTTCATCCATTTGTTTCTTTTTTCACCTCCATGTTGCCACACAGAGGGACATGGGGACTTAAAAAATGGGATCCTATCAACTTGTTCCGACCTAGGATAATAAGCTCATGAGTTTGGTCTTACTTCAACGTCGAGAAACGAAACAAGACTTTCATCTCTAAGTTTAACTCAGACGAAGCTCCCTTCTTTTTGTTTTGGGTGTGAAACAGTGTCAAACCAAAATACCCAACAAGCATTAGCTCTCCATGAAAAGAATGTGATCCAACCACACCTTTCAGTACGGCTACCTTGTTACAACTTCACTCCAGTTACTAGCCCTGCCTTTGGCACCTCCCTCTTTGCGGTTAAGGTGACGACTTCAGGTATGGCCAACTCCCATAGTGTGATAGACGGTGTGTACAAGGCTCGAGAACGGTTAAATTATTTGCATTGCGCCTACTATCTTCAACCAAGGAGAAAATATAGAATGAGCATGAGATAATAATTCCATATTGTGGCCCACGAATCCGTTGGACATCTCAGTGGCGAGATTTGGTACCGCATCCGATCGAAGTTCAGTTTTAATGTATCCATATAGATTTGAGACTAAAGATAACCATCAATACAACTATGAATGTGATTATTCTAACTATATTGAATATCATATATGTTACTATTGTAGTAGGATCTTTTAGTTGTAAGACATCTAATGAAACTGTCACTGTAATTTATATCTTATTCAAAGAGAAAGATATCAAATATTTGGAGTCTTTTTTTGTATATTATATGGATGATTAGATTCGCAAGGACCATGATTGGGAACTAAGTGCCTATGCCATTCCATTCTTTGGATGGATGGAGAGAGGGGGCAGAGCTTTTAGTTTTTCATGTTGTCAAAGAGTTGAACAATAGTTTTTCGTATTGTCAAAGATTTGAACAATGAAAATAGATGGTGAGTGCCTGAAACGAATAGACCACAAAAATGAATAGATACATTTTCTTTTAATTATGCTAATAGTTCGGTTCAGATTCGTTTCAAACTATTTTTGACTTTCAAAACTGAAACGTTGACAGGTCTACATGAACATAAACCAACAATTTGAAAATAACTATTTCGATTTGATTTTGTGATTTGACAGTTATTTTTGTTCATCCCTACTTTATTTGGTTTGATTTTCAGAAAAAATAACTAAAGAATCATCTATGCATCAAAACCAAAACAAAAAACATAACAACCGTCCTGTGAAACCATCCCAATAAAATACATCCACTAGAGCATAATGAAGATACTTTTTGCCCATTGCGTAATGGTGATAAGTTTTGAGACTTGTGTATTCTACTTGACCTCAATGAAAATGGTATCTCCATCAGGGAGACTCAATTTTAGAAGATTTCTAACCAACTCTATCTCTCTTGCACCCATGTTATCGTTCATATATTCTATGGCTTCTTTTCCCAACAACTATTCAAGTTTAGGACCAATGTGATCAACTTCACTCGACACAAAGTATGACATTTTTATTTAACAACAACTTTATGAGTGGATCAAAGGACATTGATGGAATTAATTCAAAAACAATGGCTTGATGTATCAGGCAATACTTGTATCCACACAAAGTATGAATGTTGCGCTAAACCCACCCTGGGTCACTCAACTAGGAAGAAACATAAACAGGTTGGATATAGAATTAGATCAACTTTTCAAATCTGAGAACTTTCTTGTGAACAAGGTTTCTATTTCTAATTTTTTTTATTTGGATTGCTCACTTGATAGATTTTGGTCTTCTTTCTGAAAGGAGAAGAACCGCACACTATGATTGATTTTGGTGCGTCTATGTGTGTGAGAAAATGAGAAATGTAGTGGTGAAAAAGTAAGACATCCCCATTTTGTTTTTAAGAAAAATGGGGGAAAGTGATTTTGGAGAGAAAACATGGTGATTGTAAGAAAGAAAAATAAATAAAAAAGTGAGAAAGTTTATGGTATATGTACATGTATATATATAAAGAGAAGAATGATTAGAGTATTAATTTAAGTCAAGTCACCATTATAAAACTTTAGGACTTGTATTCAAGTCACCATTATGTGACATACTTGGCTCTTTCCTGTTCGACATTTAGCTCTTCAATTTTGCCCATTGCAATATTAATTAAGCCAGTCTCCATCAATGATGACACACTTGAAAGTATTCTAAAGCAAATAGGGTAACCGACAAGCAACAAAAGAGAAAACTTAGAGACAAAACATATTAAAATTCTCTAAGTTATTACATCCACTCAATCAAACTCACTTGATTGCTTTCACGCTCTCTTAGCTCTCACATGCTTATGTAAATTGTCACTTTCAAATGAGACCCCTACAACTATTTATACTTTTCCTTCTTTGGATGGACGACAGAGATAATCATATCATATGGTTGAGATTAATTAATTTTCTAAAATACTCTACAAGATATTTACAAGTAATTTCTCAAAAAATGTTATCTTTACAACATTTCATAAGCTTCCACAAATTCCTATCAAGGATCATTCTAAGAAGTGACCCTTCACATCTTTCTACAATGTTCCACCAAATAAACTAACATGTTTACCTTTTCCACTTCCAAATATCTACACGTTTGATGATACTGAAATTATTTTTTAAGTGCTTATAAATTATGGATCATATGAAATATGTAGATAATAAATTATAAATCTTACAAAATATATGGATAAAAAAATATTTAATCAGCTAAAATTATAATTTAAGCATAGCCAAACAAGGACTATATATTTCAACTAAATGAGAGAAAAGAAAAAAAACCATAGGAGTTACAAAATTAGAGATTCAATTAATTTTCAAGAAGGGATTTGTTGGAAGAAAACTTGTTTGTCACCAAAAATTGTTGAAGTCGCATTTACTAAAATGCGATTTTTAATATTGGAGTCTTTTTATCAGATTGGGACACCTGACTTGCCCCTGGTTGTTGGATGAAATCAACCCTTCATCTGCTCCATTAAGGGTTGGGGTTTTCAAACGTGAAAGGGCTGATGAGAAGATACATTCTTCTTTAGTTTTCTATCTTTGGCCGAAAAAGCTCTTCTCTCAAGAACTTCTTCTTATTCGTCTTCTTTTTTCTGATTTTTGGTTTTGGATAAAGGGCTTAGTATTCTTTGATCCTGTTTTTTGGTTTTTAGATTAAGATTAGAGAAGTCTGTGAACAATAGTTTAAAGACACGTTTGGCTATTCTTGAGTTTAAGCCTTAACCACTCGTGGGCTTGTAATCTGGCAATATTGTACACTTTTATTGCCGTTTGGTTGATTACTAATGCTTTTGGAGCTTAATCCACTTTAGTGGATGCTCAACAAGAGATTATATGTTAGATTTGGTCACCAAACCTTTGAGACTTCAGCCGAAACAAATCTCTATGTTTTTGTTGCTTTCTTGCACTTTATTTACTTAAATTTGTCATAATATTGTATGTTTTTATTATGTCTAATAGTTTCTGGGCTTCACAGTGGTATCAGAGCTTGGATCTGACTTTCTAATGGCTAGATCTTTGGAAAATATCAACGTTCTTTACAGATAATACATATTGGGCGAGATCTCTTCTAGTGTTATTATGTTAATCTAGATAAGATAATCTCTCTTGTTTGATTTCTGATTGTTTCTCCTTAATTTCCTTTCCGTTCACAAAAACCCCCTGGAGACTAATCTTTGTCCAAAGGCTCCTTAGAGGCCTTGAGAATCTGAGATAAATCTAGTACGGGTATTGATCTTGAAGTTTTTTGTTGGAGACAACATACTAAAATCTATAATACATGCTTCATATTGATTTCTGTACGTATTATGTGATAAGTCATACTGTTTAAGTTTACTATCGGTATAGTTAAAATTTTTGTGATCCAATCTTTGTTTGCATGTCTTAAAAAATCGAAGTTGTTTTGTTCCTTTTCCTTGAAAAAAATAAGTTTCTTCTATAAAAAAAAATCTTGGAAAAGGGGAGGAGGAGTCGTTTTTCTTTAAAATGGCTACAAAAAGTTTTGAACTTAATATTTTTGATGGAAAATGAGATATAAAAATATGGGATCAAAAGTTAAATGCAATTTTGATACAACAAAAATGTGCTAGAGCTTTAGATGACTATTGGCCTGATAATATTGCTCCTTCTAAGAAATCTGAGTTAGAAGAAATTGCATGGAGTATTATTTTCTTGCATTTGTGTGAAAAATATTATAAGAACTAGGAAAAATAGCATATTTGATCCTCAATTGTATCTCTAACATTTAAAAATAGCACATGACATCCCAACGTTTGAAGAAATAAGCATAGTAGGTCATTTATGACGAATTTTCCTTCCATTTTAAATAAAAAAAAATTAAAAGACAAGAAAAAAGGAAAAGAAGAATAAAACCAAATGTACCTACAAAAATGAAGAATAACAAAAAGGCCACCTTATTCCTTCGTCCAATAATATGGAACTCCCCTCCCAACTAGTCTCCTGCCACCAGTTTACCTACTGCATTGAATATTTTTGAGCTGGGATGAACATGAAATTAAGACAATCATAAAAGAAATGTCAAAATGGTGAAGTCTAAGGTCACATATAAGATTGTGATTGCAACCCATTTTAGAGAGATTGAGATTATATAATATTTTAAGGACAAAATATCTCCGAAGAAGTGAAGAAATTTAACCTCTTTCCATGAGCCATTTTTTAAACCAAATTGATGTAAAAATGGAATAACTAGAAGATACATAAATGGAGATCTGAATCCAACAAACATATAAATTTATGGGGTTTTGGATTTTAAATAACTATATTCCTCATAACTTCAATTCCATCTAAACCAAACGAAAGTTTTCAATAGTCATCATTATCTACACAATAGAATTGTCCCTCTCTCCAAGTAGAATCCAACGACAAATCCTGAGACAATGTCTATTCCACCCTTATGTTTCATCTCTGCTAAACTACACTTTTGCTTCAACTTGGAGAGCCAAGAAATAAGAAACACTCGAGTAAGTAAAGACTAATAAAATGAAGAAGATGCAAATTTCTATCTCTCCTACTTCATGTCTATTAAAGAATCTTAATCAATGATTGAATTTTTTCTGAGATTTTGAGGTTGTAAGAGATAAAAGTAAAATCATTAACGGTAGTAGGACAACAGGATGAAGGGAGGGGATGATTAGGATGATGGGTTCCAGATGAAGGGAGGGGATGATTAGGATGATGGGTTCCATGATATTGGGTGAAGTAAAAATATTGCCTTTATGTTATTCTTCATTTTTGGGGGTACATTTTCTTATTTTTGTATTCTTTTTTTCTTTTTTCTTTTTTCTTGTCTTTTGGTTTTTTTGTTTATTTAAAAGGGATGTTAATTTTTCCATAAAGGACCTACTATGCCTATTTATTCAAACATTGGGGATATTCGGTGTTATTTTTAAAGGTTAAATGTATATTCTTTATGTTTTTAAAAGGTTGGTGACCAAATATGCTATTTTCTTAAGAACTATTAGTGAGACAAATACTACTACTGAACTCTGGACCAAACTTTAGTCCTAAATGTGACTAAGTGTGTGTTTGGTAGAATTTAAAAGTAGTTTTTTATGAGATTTTGAAAAAAAATTAGTGAAATGTGTGGTTAAAAAATTAATAAAAGTTGCAGGTCCTATAAAATATGTGGTTGAAAATGAATTCGAAAAAATAAAAGTTTAAAAAAAGCTATATCAAACATACTCTAAGACTATTCCAAACAAATGTTCTAGGCACCTTGCCTTCAATCGATTTTGGGACTGTTTGCTTGGTTCTTGCCATGTGTCTTTTTCTTGAAAAAGTGTTAGTATGTGTATATATACTATGTAGAGAACCATTCATCAAACTAATAAATTCGACAAAGAAATTTGACAAATAATCATGGCCCTTAATTTCAACCAATCGTTCACATGTATTAAAATATTTATTGAGATGTGTTTGGATGTAGATACAAAGATTTTAAAATTGATAAAACATCTAGAACATTAGATTGGTTGAAATTAAGGATCGTGATTATTTGTCAAATTTCTTTGTCAAATACATTGGTAAGAGCAACGGTTTCCTATTGTGTATTCTCTGTTTATGAGTATGTTTATTAGTGCTTACAAGCATTTATAAGTCGGTTAAACTTTATTTTTATATACACATTTCGTATGATTTACAACTTTTATTTATTTTTTATCTACACATTTTGTAAGACCTATTGTTTATAATTTACAAAATTATTTATCAAAATATATTATATATAGAGAGAGATTAGAGTTGGTGTTGTGGAGGAGGGAGTGGATTTTTGAAATTTCGTCAAGTAGGGAAAAGTTTGGCGGGGATAAATTTGAGGTGTTAAATTCAAATGCAAATGGACGGTAACGGTTTGATTTTTGCTCAGTTACCAGACTACGATCCGTGTGCTTTGTTCTTCCATAATTCTCTCTTATTTTTTGTATTTAATTTTTCATCACAAATAGAGTTGGGTAATGGATACAATCCTGTCCAATTTTAAAGAATGAATGTTACAAATAAAATCATTGGTTCGAAATATAAATATGAAATCGAACTGTTTAATTCTATAATTAAAAAATTTATATAAAATCTGTCGGAAATATAAATCACAGAAGTCATTTATGCTCAGATTTAAGCTTAAACACCACTCAAACCACAAATAAAGCTCAACCCTAAACACATCTATTGACCCAAAATAGTTTAGCTCACAAAGAACTAATTTAATCTCACAAAAGAGAAAACCAAACAACAACAATGGCAGCCACAATAAAGAAGAAGAAGCAGCCGCCTGGCTTTTCTTTCTCTCCACAAGACATGCCCAAAATATTTGTTGTTACTGGAATGAGGAACAAAAGGTCCCAGCAATTGGTTAATTAGGTTAGGTTATCACATTTGGGCCACAAGCCCAATAAGATAAAAAACCAAGCAACACCATAATTGCGCCTATTAAATAGAGTGGACCATTGAGCAACTATAAGATAAGTCGCTCCAAAATGGCCCACTAAGTTTTAGGACGAGCTTTAATGGGATTCACTAAGTGGTGTCGTTTTTTCCTTTAATTTCAATTCTTGGCTAACGCCTATGAAATTAATTTTAAATAATCATTGCTGCTTGAGGTTGTTTGGCAACAAATATCCAACAAACCTCCACATTGGTGTCAAAGAACTCTTGAACAATGAAGTAACACTTTCGTGTCTCCCTTCCTTAGCACCTTCACCTATAAAAAGAAAAATGTCACTCATTAGTGACAACTCCAAAAGGAGAACCGATAAAATGATAAATTATTTACCACCACCGATGTTTAGAAGATCCAAGCAACTTCTAAACTTCACCAAGGGCAATACCTTAGTGCACATATCCGAGGGATTATATTGTGTAGGCACTTTCTCAAGTTTTATTACTTCTTGTCACACAACATCTCTAATGAAATGGAGTCTAATATCAACATGCTTGGTACGTTCATAGGAAACGGGATTTTTACTCAAATGTATAGAAGATTGACTAACCAAATATACTACCACATCATCATTCAAAACACAAAGTTCACTTAGCAATCCTCTAAGCCACAAAGCTTCTTTAATTGCTTCGGTGGTAGCAATATATTCGGATTCGTTAATGGATAAAGCAACTATGTGTTGTAATTGAGACTTCCAACTAATGCAAGAATTAGACAAAGTAAACACGTAAGATGAAGTAGACTTCATATTATCCCTATCCCCCGCATAGTCCGCATCTACAAAACCCTTCAATTTCACTCATTCCTTACTACGACCAAACATTAGACCTACATTACTCATCCCTCTCAAATATCTATGGAGCCACTTCAAGGCCTCCCAATGACTAGGACCCGGATGAGACATGAATCTACTAAGGGCACTTATAACATAAGTTAAATCTGGTCTAGTACACACCATTAAATACATAATAGAACCTATCACATTAGAATAAGGAATCCTACTCGTGTATTCAATTTCTTCCTCATTACAAGGAGCTTGATCTTTAGTTAACACAATGTGATTAGCTAAAGGCAATGTAACCGGTTTACATTCATACATGTCAAATCTTTTTAACACTTTTAAAATGTAAAGAGTTTAATGCAAAAACAACATAGAATTTGATATATCTCTTTCAATTTCCATACCTAAGATTCTTTTAGCTTTTCCTAAATCTTTCATGTCAAATTCACCATTCAAGGTTGTTTTTATCTTGCATATCCATTTAGAAGATGAACCAATTAAGATCATATCATCAACATATAACAATAAAAACACATAGTCATTACTAGTTTCATTATGTTGGTAATATAAGCAATGATCACACTTACTTCTATGAAACTCTATAGATAGTACAAAAGAGTCAAATCTTTTATACCAATGTCTAGGTGATTGTTTCAAACCATATAAAGATCTTTTAAGGAAACACATGTAATCCAGTTTTTGTTTATCTTTAAAACCTTTAGGTTGATTCGTGAAGATTTGTTCATCAAGTTCACCATGTAAAAAGCAGTTTTAACATCAAGTTCAAGTTTCGAGTCAAAGTATGCAACTAATGCAAGCATGACCCTAATAGTAGTGTACTTAACAACTAGTAAAAAAATCTCATTATAATCAACTCTCTCTTTCTTTGTGTAACCCTTAGCAACTAATCTAGTCTTAAACCTTAAAGGTTTAGCTGTACTAGTATCCTCTCTAACCTTAAAAATCTACTTACAATCAACTGTTGACTTATTTTTAGGTTTAGGTACTAATTCCCAAGTTTGATTCTTTGCTAAGGAACTCATTTCCTCTCTCATTGCTTTTAACCATTCTTCTGATTGTTCACTCCTCATCGCGTCTTCAAAAGTATTTGGCTCTCTATCAACTAACTCTTCATAGCTAGCATAGGCAAAGGCTAACTCGGACTCATATTCAAACCTCCTAGGTTCTCTCGCCTGTCTTCTCTCTTTATCTCTAGCTAATTGATAATCCACTAAATGATCTTCTTCAACATGATACTCTTCTATTACTACTTCTTCATCCCCATCCTCAGGTTGTTGAATTTGAGTCTTGTCAGCGATTTTATGTCTTTAATAATTTCCGCAAGTGCACGGATCGCTCAAGTAGTAAAATGGATTTTGAGTCCAAGTATCGATCCCACGAGGATTTAGATAATTCAATTTAATCACACTAACCTTAACCGAATCTAAAGAAGTTTGAAAGATTTTGTGTTTTATAACTGATTGAAAGAGTAAAATAAAAAACAATTAAACGACCATTTCTCAAAATAAATGAAAGGTTGAGATTAACTAAAAATGAAATTGACTTTTTTAAAAAGGGAAAAGCACTAGAATTCCGAATCCACTTGTAGTTGTTATTTCGGTTATCTTGATTCTTGGTCTTGACAAATTAATTCAGTTATGAAGATCAATATCCCTAGATTGTTCAACAGTTTCTCTCGAATACTATTAAACCTATTCATATGCATGACTCGACTATATTTCTATGACGAATGCGAATACAAATGAAAGCATTAAATTTCCATGGATACTTAGAGATCACCTAAAGCATAGCGGTATATTTCTATCCCCTATCGGACTTTAAGATAATTAAAATAGCGTCTAGCATGCTTTCGACCTTTCGATAGTAAAACACGCCACAACAATCATACAATTACTACGTATATAATTGTAGATGCAAACAAATCAAAATTAATTATTCAAAACCATATTGAAGTAAATTGTCAAAAGCCAAGTCTCAAGATAAAAGAAATTAAACGACAAGTTTCATCGTAATTCTAGCGCTAATTAAACTAGCCTAGCATACTAATAATAAGAAAACAAGAAGGGGAAGAACACATGGAATTCATCACCCGGATAAGAAGAAAACTTGGAAGAATAATTGCTCGTCGTTGATCTCCGTTCAATTCTTCAAAGAAGCAGTCTTGATCTCCGTTTAATGCCTTCGTCTATGTTTTTCGCCCAAAAACTCAACAACCTAATATGAGTTAATAACTCATATATATACTACTTTAATGGTGCCCTAGAATATGCCAAAAATATCCAAACATCGTGGGCAAAAACTTACCTAACTAGACTAGAATTCAAAAAAGGAAAAAAATCTCCCGCTGTCAAAAGTTGGCCTGGGCGATCGCCCAGGCCATTCCCAGGCGATCGCCCAGGTGCGTGTTTTAGTCCCTGGTTGTGGCCAACCCGGCTGGGCGCTCGCCCAGCTATGTGTTGGGCGATCGCCCAGCTCACAACTTCCAAGTATGATGTTTTGATCCTCCAACTTTTCATAGTTTGTAATTTGGTCCTTCAACTTTCAATAATCTGCAACTTGGTCCTTCATCTTTCAATGATGTGCAACTTGGTCCTTCATCTTTCAATGATGTGCAACTTGGTCCTTCATCTTTTAATGATGTGCAACTTGGTCCTTCATCTTTCAATGATGTGCAATATGATCCTTCAACTTTTGATAATGCTCCTTTTCATCCATTCTTCTCCAATTTCTCACAGACGGGTCCAAAACTGAAATGTAAAGAATAATGCACCGAATTAAGTAGAAAATTACTAAAATAACGAATTAAAAGCTTAGTTTAAGGACCCGAATAAGTGCACAAAACGCACTTATCAAACACCCCCAAACTAAACCTTTGTTCGTCCTCGAACAACAAAATAAGAATAAACTGTAAATTTAAACTAAGCTAAACAAAATAACAATGATTGAATTTATGTCAAATGTCTTACTATATGCCTCATGTTTGAAAGATCAAGCAATACGTTTAGAAAAGGATTAAACAACACTGAAAAAAATTTTACTTATCCATTGCTCGACCTTTAGTGAGTGTGTGATTAGCCAAAAATTTAATTTACTCATGTATTAGACCACGACCAATATTGTGTTGTTGATATTTTTACAGTCCCGAACCCATTGTAGTCATTTATTCCTTACACCTCTCGTAAATTACACACTTCTTATGCTTTTCTCTCAAATCCCGAGGTGTTCTAGCAAATTTGGTTCCTATTGATCAACACAATGCTTTTTCTTTTCAAATAAAGTGATAAAAATTAAAACTTGTATTCTTAGAACTAGGATGGTGAGTGATTTCTAAATTCTCATCTTCAGTCTCTTAGGTTCTAATCTAGCAATCCTTACCGAGCACTTTAACTTCTTTTATTTTATTCAACCAATATATATGATCTTACATCTTGTGCAATACTTCTCTCTCACTAGCTTTCTATGTGACCCTTGTAGCGAGCTTTGGGCCGATGACTCCCAAGTCAGATGACCATAGGGCACCAGGTTTTGAAATACCCTAACAGGCTTAATTGCTCGAGTCCCACAGGCTATAAGAGAAGTGAAGATGTAATTTTTCTTTTTCTTTCTTTCTTTCTTTTTTTTTTTTTTTTTTTTTTTTTTTTGACTCATGTAACGAGCTTTGGGCCGATGACTCCCAAGTCAGATGACTTTAGGGCATCAGGTTTTAAAATACCCTAACAGGCTTAATTGCTCGAGTCAGATATTTTATTTTATTTTATTTTTTTTATTTTATTTTTTTATTTTATTTTATTTTTTTCAGCAGTGAGTAGTGCTCGATTCAGATTCCTTGACTACAACCTATTCAACCAAAGATGAGATCCAGAAAACCCAAACCATCAAAATTCCACGAAAACATGTACTAACTTTAACACCCCCAAACTGTTCTCAAACAGTTTGGTTACTAGTCTAAAGATTTAGGAACGAGAATTTTTTTTTTTACAATGATCTATGTCAATACTATCAACTCATACACTCAAATCATGGTCCCAATAAATGATAAATCAATAGTGGCTTTGTGCTTCATTAAACAGGTCAAACATGGATAAAAATTCAGATAAAAGCACAAGTTCAAGCGTTGTCTAATATTCCACTAAAAATATACTCGATTTTCAAACAAATATCATCATTGGCAGTAAGAAGTTTAACAACAACTAGACAATTTTTTTTTTTTTTTTTTTTTTTTTTTTTTCAGTTCAGTTATATAGACCCGAGTGATATGCATTCAAAAGCAGCCAATAAGTATCCTGATACTTTACCCACCCCCAAAAGAAAATATTACATTGTCCCCAATGTAAGCAAATTAGAACAAAAGTAAAGGAGGAAAAAGATCAGGTACTCCCTGGAGGTAAATGTGGAGAGGCGGGTCGAGGCTGATCGGATGGTCCAACAGAAGCGGGAGGACGTAATGAGTCAATGGAATCGGCAATCCGGGAGACAGTCCCGTCAATCGTCTCGAGTCGACTCTCAAAGTGTATCATCCTCCGGTTGACATCATCATATGAGTAATTGATAGTGCGCTGCTGTGACCTAATGCCGACGTCTGAGTGCTCCAGTCCACGGACATGCACATTTATTCGAACCAACTCCTGCTGCATGTTATGCTGCGTGTGTTGCACCTCGCGCAAAGTGTCGTGCAAGCTGCCCACCGATCGACCAATCTCTGTCAGAGCCACTTGGATCTGAGTGAACTGAATGCCAAGATGGGGCTCAACGGCTATAGCAGGCTGGGGTGCCGGATCATGAGCTTCATCGTCAGGTTGTACCGCTGAAGCACGCTGTGCCCTGATCTCTCTGGCTCTCATCCTGGCCTCTGAATTGTCAATAGTCTTATGGGTGAGAGGGGCCTCAGGAGTGTCAGCTTCTTCAAATGGCAACAGGGGGACTCCAGCCTCCAGACAGATCCCACTAATCAGACATGGGAACATAATAGAGCGTTGGGAGTTGGAGTCAACCGAAGCTGCTAACTCCCGAACAAAGTCAAAGATATGCGTCCCCAAATCTAGTTTTCTCCCCCGGGCCAAATGGTAAAGAAAGCGAGCCCTCTCCCCAACAAATCTCGTGCGCTGAGTGGTAGGATTGATATTGGTGCAGACAAAAATGTGTAAAGCTCGCAGCTCCCGAGTCAGTTCATCATGCTTGAAGTGTGAAGTGGCCAACGGCCAAGCATTCTCTCTACCATACAAGAATCGAGCCACTGCCTGCATGTCATCTTCAGTAGGCATAGGATCCACCCCCGTACGGGATAGTTCATAGTATCGATCAATTATGGCAGGGCTGAAACGGATCCACTTGCCCCGTACCCATGTCTTATGCCGATGAGACGAATCTGGAGTATCTATTTCCTTGTTGAAGTTGGCAAAGAACTCCCTGACCAACGTTATATATGCTGGATGAGGAGCTACAGCCACTTTACCCCAACCACACTGCTGGATCACAAGTTCCAACAGATGTCCCTGAAAATCATCCCGTTGTACCCGTCTCTCTTGGTGATAGTTCTTCCATTTCCATTATGCTTCATATCTCTCTTGAGCATCAGGAGTTTGGAACCGTGGTATGCCACCATCACTAGTTGGTTCCCCGGCCCGTTTACGACGGGTAGAACCTTCACCGACCTTCTCCTTACCCTTGTCTTGAGTTGTTGTTTTCCGTTTTGGAGCCATAGGTACCTAAAAAGAGAAGAGAAACATAATTAGGCACAAAATAAATTCAAGAATAAGCAAAACATCTCAAAAGCCAATAAAAATGGTGAATTTTCATAGTTAACACATAGACCATGCACTCCTTTTGACCACCGGGAAAAGTGAAGAAATGTTGAAGTTTCCCCGAGCCAACTTTGGACCTAAGATACTACATAGATTGATCTTTATCCTGCCCAAAATGGAGGCAGAACGGAGATCATATGAGTTGGACGGAAGGGGGACGAAGATGGGGACGTGAAATGGCATGGGCCTAGCCATGGCTTGCCATGGCTTCCTAACATGGGGCTAAGTGTAATGACCAAGTGTGGATTGTGATTCGAATGAATGTAGGCACAATTAGCATGCTTAAAGGCGTAGGAACTAAGCTCAATCAAAGAGTAGCCCGAATTGCACAAGAAATGCCACTTAGAAAATTCATCAAACACGTGGTAGGCATCAATTTTATGCAAGAGTTTCAAACACTTGGGATTATGAATCAAACCCAAAATTTCCATTTAAAATCAACAAACCAAACACCCCAACAACTACCTAAGCCCATCCTCCTCAATATAGCAAAAAAAAAAATTCAAAAAATTATCACATTAATAAGCAAAACCGAGAAGAGGAAAAAGGGCATACCTTGGAGGACAATTTTCGGCCAAAAGGATGAATGTTTACGTGAAAGTCGCGTGAGGAGAAGCTTATTTGTGTTTAAGGAGGGCAATGTGGAAGATCAAAATTGAATAAAAGGCCGAGATTGGAGATTGGGGTCGCTGTGGCGGATGGGAGCAAAAAAAAATGGGGCTTGGGATGTTTAAGCAAGCGGCTGGGGTATTTAACCCCAGCCGGACCCTGGGCGAACGCCCAGTGAAAACCCGGGCGATCGCCCAGGTTGGTCCTGGGCGTTCTGCCCAGGTTGAAAGAGGTCTGGCGATCGCCCAAGTCACTTGACTGGGCGATCGCCCAGTTTACCAGCAATTTTTTTTTTTTTTTTTTTTTTTTTTTTTTTTTTTTTAAATACTACAAACTAGAATTGAATAGACCAATCTCAACATGTCAAGCAATGAACATGTGCGAAAATGGAAACGGTGAAGGCAAATAGACCAACCAAAATAGACATACCTTAACAAATGACATTTGTAGTACAAGCCAAAATGAAAAATGGTAAATTAGACCAACCAAACTGGTGCTAAAACTCACTTCATGCATCGGGCTAATGTATGGTCTATATGATCATATGAAATCCTAATTTGGTGTTGAATTGAAGATGAGGATGAAATAAAGCTAATAATCAACTTAGTGCAAAGCTAATGCAAAACCAAAAACGAAAGCAATAAAGCTATTCCTACTGCATGCATCGAAAGTAAAGACGTCTAAAAACAAAAACAAGGAAGGGATAGAAAAATGGGTTGCCTCCCATTAAGCGCTCGAGTTATAGTCTAGAGCTCGACTTTTCGGATTGATCATTCCGGGGGTGCAAGTTGAACGGTGGACTTTTCTTTCGAGAATCCACCATTCCAATAGACCTTTAAACGCTGCCCGTTGACTTTAAACGTCCCTTTACTTTCATGACTGATTTCTACCGCCCCATATGGAAAGACTTGTGTGATTGTATACGGACCCGACCATCGAGATCTCAACTTGCCCGGAAAAAGCTTGAGGCGAGAATTATACAACAAGACTTGCTGCCCAACCTCAAAATTTCTTCTTTGAATGTGCATATCGTGCCACTTTTTGGTCCGCTCCTTATACAATTTCGCGTTCTCATATGCTTCCAACCGAAACTCATCCATTTCATTCAATTGAAGGAGTCTCTTTTCACCAGCCGCCTTTAGATCAAAGTTCAACTTCTTGACAGCCCAATATGCTCGGTGCTCCAATTCAACTGGTAAATGGCACGCTTTCCCAAAAACCAGCCGGTAGGGAGACATGCCTATAGGAGTTTTGAAAGCTGTTCTGTAGGCCCATAAAGCATCATCGAGTTTCTTCGACCAATCTTTTCTTGATGAACTCACCGTTACCTCAAGAATCCGCTTCAACTCCCGGTTGGAGGCTTCCACTTGCCCACTTGTTTGAGGGTGATAAGGAGTAGCAATGCGATGCCGAACGCCATACTTAGCCAACAAAGACTCAAATTGACGATTACAAAAATGCTTACCACCATCACTAATAATGGCTCGGGGTGTGCCATAACGAGTGAAAATGCATTTTTTTTAGGAAATCCATCACAACCCGTGCATCATTAGTAGGTAAGGCGACGGCCTCAACCCATTTAGAGACGTAGTCCACAGCAACCAATATATATTGATTTGAAAAAGATGAAGGGAATGGCCCCATGAAATCAATACCCCAAACATCAAAAAGCTCGACCTCAAGTATACTGTTGAGAGGCATTTCATTCCTTTTTGAGATATTTCCCGTGAGCTGGCATCGATCACATTCCTTCACAAAAAGGTAGGCATCTTTAAACAGAGAAGGCCAGTAGAACCCAGACTGTAGAACTTTAGCGGCTGTTTTAGAGGCACCAAAGTGTCCCGCGTAGGCAGAAGAGTGACAATGCCCAAGTATCTGAGGGACCTCTTCTTCAGGAATACACCGCCGAATGATTTGATCTGGACCCCGTCTATAGAGAATGGGATCCTCCCAAAAATAGTGCTTCAAGTCAGCGAAAAATTTCTTCTTTTGATGACTTGAATAATCTGGCGGGATGATGGATTTGGCCAGGAAATTTACTATATCTGCAAACCAGGGTGCTTTCTCCAACTGAAAAATTTGTTCATCTGGAAACACCTCATTAATATCCAAGCTCTCGATCTGCTCTTCCTGCTCAAGTCTGGATAGATGATCAGCTACTACATTCTCGCTTCCTTTCTTATCTCTTATCTCGAGATCGAATTCTTGTAAAAGTAATACCCATCTAATTAGCCTCGGTTTTGCATCTTTCTTTGCCAATAAGTACTTCAAGGCTGCATGATCAGTGTAAACTATCACCTTTGACCCAACAAGTTATGATCTGAATTTGTCAAAGGCATAGACTACAGCTAGGAGCTCCTTCTCAGTAGTAGCATAATTAAGCTGTGCCTCATTCAAAGTCTTGCTGGCATAGTGTATCACGTGAAAAACTTTATCTTTTCGCTGCCCCAACACTACCCCAACTGCGTAATCACTTGCATCACACATTAGTTCAAACGGGAGGCTCCAGTCAGGTGCAATTATCACTGGTGCTGAAATAAGCTTCTCTTTTAGAGTGTTGAATGCCAATAGACACTCTTCAGAGAAGACATAGGGCACATCCTTGACCAACAGAGTACATAAAGGTTTTGTGATTTTGGAAAAATCTCTGATAAATCGACGATAGAACCCGGCATGCCCAAGAAAGCTTCTAACACCCTTGACAGAAGTTGGTGGTGGCAATTTTTCTATCACCTGAATTTTTGCTTTGTCCACTTCAATCCCCTTGGCTGAAATTCGATGTCCCAATACGATGCCCTCTTGAACCATGAAGTGACATTTTTCCCAGTTGAGAGCCAAATTTGCATCTTCACACCGTTGCAAAACCAGGTGTAAGTGCTCCAAGCACTCATCGAAGGATGAGCCAAACACCGAGAAATCATCCATGAATATTTCAATGAATTTCTCCACCATATCAGAGAAGATGGCCATCATGCAACGCTGAAAAGTGGCAGGAGCATTGCATAGACCAAAAGGCATCCTACGGTAAGCAAAGGTGCCATAGGGACAAGTGAATGTGGTCTTCTCTTGATCCTCAGGTGCTATTGGAATTTGATTATACCCGGAGTATCCATCCAAAAAGCAGTAATGAGAATATCCAGCCAATCTTTCCAACATCTGATCAATAAATGGAAGGGGAAAATGATCCTTCCTAGTAGCAGTATTGAGTTTGCGGTAGTCAATGCAAACCCTCCATCCTGTGACTGTTCTGGTTGGAATCAACTCATTCTTTTCATTCTGAACCACAGTAATACCTCCCTTCTTTGGCACTACCTGAACTGGACTGACCCAAGCACTGTCTGAGATCGGATAGATTATCCCGGCATCCATTAGCTTCATGACTTCCCCTCGGACCACTTCTTTCATATTAGGATTCAGCCTTCTCTGACTGTCAATACTCGGTTTAAAATCATCCTCCATGAGAATTTTATGCATGCACAGAGTAGGGCTGATACCCTTGATGTCAGCAATAGACCACCCAATAGCTGTCTTGTGTTCTCGAAGCACTCGGAGTAACTTTTCCTCTTCAAGCTTATTAATTGAATTTGCAATGATTACAGGCAAAGTAGAGGACTCCCCCAAGTAGGCATAACGGAGATGAGAGGGCAACTGTTTGAGCTCTATTTTTGGAGGCTGTTGAACAGAAGGCAGATGTTTTATAGAACCTGTTCCCAACTCCTCAAAGCGTGGTCGACGTGTATATGGAGGATTTGCTTCAAGATATCTTGCGCACATCTCAACCTCACTAGAATCAGCATGAGAGGATTGAGACTGCACAATGCAAGCCTCCAATGGATCTGATGGATTATGGAGATGAAAATTTTCATGTACGGCATCATCAATCACATCAACTTTGAAACAGCTATCTGACTCGGTTGGATATTTGATTGCCTTAAAGACATCAAATGTGACCTGTTCCTCGCTAAGTCTCAGAATCAACTGGCCTTTTTGTACATCGATCAGAGCTCTTCCAGTGGCCAAAAATGGTCGACCAAGAAGAAGTGGGACATCTTTATCTTCCTCCATGTCGAGAATGATAAAATCAGCTGGGAAGATGAATTTGTCCACTTTTACCAATAGATCTTCAACAACTCCTCTTGGGTGTTTAATTGACCGATCAGCTAGCTGCAGAGTTACCGTAGTCGCTTTAGCTTCCCCCAAACCTAATTTCCTGAAAATAGAAAGCTGCATTAAGTTAATACTAGCTCCTAGATCACATAAAGCTTTATCAAAATAGAAATCCCCAATAGTGCAAGGTATTGTAAAACTCCCTGGATCTTTGAGTTTAGGAGGTAGTTTATTTTGTAAAATAGCGCTACATTCTTCTGTCAGCATCACTGTCTCATGTTCCTCCATCTTGCGTTTATTTGAAAGGATATCTTTCAAGAATTTAGCATAACTGGGCATCTGAGCAAGTGCATCTGCAAAGGGGATGTTGATATGGAGTTTCTTGAAGATCTCAAGAAATTTCCCGAATTGCTTGTCCAACTTGTGCTTTTGTAGCCTCTGAGGAAATGGGACTGGAGGATCATATGGCTTGAGAGGAACGGTTGCCTTAACCTGTGGTGTGCCTAAACTCTCTTTCATAGTTGTTGTCTGCTCAGTCTGTACCACGTGTTCCTCATCGGTGGAAGGTACCGCTTCTTCATTTGCAACTGATCTCTTGACATGGATCTCTGGTAACTGAACCCCACTTCTAGTGGTAATAGCTTTAACATGTTCTTTGGGGTTCACCTCTGTATTACTGGGCAAAGTACCTGGTGCTCTGCCTGATAAAGCAATTGCCATCTGACCCACTTGTGTCTCAAGATTCTTTATTGCAGCTCCTTGATTTTGAAAATTAGTATCTGTCTTGTGCATGAACTGATCAGTCTTTTCGATGAATTTACCGAGAATTTCTTCTAGCGAAGTTCTCTTTTCTGGCTCTTGAAATTGTGGTCTGAAATTATTCTGATTATCCTTCCAAGAGAAATTTGGATGGTTTCGCCACCCTGGATTATATGTGTTGGAGTACGGGTTGTTTTGTTGGCGCTGACCACCTTGAATGTAATCGACCTGTTCAGGCTGTAGTGATAGAATAGGACATTCTGATGTACTATGACTGGCTCCACATTCGTCACATGCTGATTTCTTTGTTTGCACTGCATTGGCTGAATATGACATACTCTCCACTTTGTGTGCCAATGACTTTATCTGTGCAGACAATGCTGTGAAAGTGTCTACTTCATGTACCCCCGCAGTTCTCTTTTGCACAACTCTATCTGATGGCCACATGGCAGTGGTGGTGGCGACTCGTTCAAACAAATCTAGAGCTTCAACCACTGTTTTGGTAGATAGAGAACCGTTGGATGAAGAGTCAATCATGCTTTTGAATGACGGTAGTAGCCCAGCATAGAAATATTGAATTTGTTGTCCCCTGCCAACACCGTGATGAGGGCACTTTCTTAACATATTCTTGAATCTGGTCCACGCCTCATCAAAAGATTCTGTTTCTGACTGTTGAAATATGGAGATATCATGCTTCAACTTCGAGACCTTTGCTGGTGGGAAAAATTTAGTGCAAAACTTCTGGGCTAGATCATTCCAGGTGGTTATGCTGTCAATTGGTAGTGAGTCCAACCACTCAAGAGCTTTGTCCCGAAGAGTATGTGGGAACAAACGTAGCTGGATGGCATCGTCTGAGATTCCTTGATACTTGAAGTGTTGACACATTTCCAAGAATCTTGAAACGTGTGTATGTGGATTCTCATCGGTCCTGCCATAGAATTGATGTCCATTCTGGAATAGATGAATGACATTAGTCTTCAGCTGAAAGTTCGGCTGCCCAAAAGGTGGGTAGACGATGCTGGATTGGCTCTGTATGATCTGTGGAGTCAAAAAGTCTCCAACCAGCATATTGTCTTCATCAATCTCTTGTCTTGCCCGAGCAATCTCGTTGTTCTGCATTATGTCTTGCTGTTTTTGCTCTTTTTGATGTGTCTTTCTTGCTTCTCTCTGCCTGCGATGAAAAGTACGTTCGATCTCTGGATCAACTAGAGTTAGAGACTCGTGTCTCTCACTTCGCATGCAAAGGGCTGAAAGGAAGCAAAGCAAACACTGTAAATCTTAAAGAAATAAGTAATTAAAGCAAATAAAAAAAAAAATTAAGTTCGAATTAGTGTTAAAGTAATTGAACAGAATTAAAACTAAATCCCCGGCAACGGCGCCAAAAACTTGTCAGCGATTTTATGTCTTTAATAATTTCCGCAAGTGCACGGATCGCTCAAGTAGTAAAATGGATTTTGAGTCCAAGTATCGATCCCACGAGGATTTAGATAATTCAATTTAATCACACTAACCTTAACCGAATCTAAAGAAGTTTGAAAGATTTTGTGTTTTATAACTGATTGAAAGAGTAAAATAAAAAACAATTAAACGACCATTTCTCAAAATAAATGAAAGGTTGAGATTAACTAAAAATGAAATTGACTTTTTTAAAAAGGGAAAAGCACTAGAATTCCGAATCCACTTGTAGTTGTTATTTCGGTTATCTTGATTCTTGGTCTTGACAAATTAATTCAGTTATGAAGATCAATATCCCTAGATTGTTCAACAGTTTCTCTCGAATACTATTAAACCTATTCATATGCATGACTCGACTATATTTCTATGACGAATGCGAATACAAATGAAAGCATTAAATTTCCATGGATACTTAGAGATCACCTAAAGCATAGCGGTATATTTCTATCCCCTATCGGACTTTAAGATAATTAAAATAGCGTCTAGCATGCTTTCGACCTTTCGATAGTAAAACACGCCACAACAATCATACAATTACTACGTATATAATTGTAGATGCAAACAAATCAAAATTAATTATTCAAAACCATATTGAAGTAAATTGTCAAAAGCCAAGTCTCAAGATAAAAGAAATTAAACGACAAGTTTCATCGTAATTCTAGCGCTAATTAAACTAGCCTAGCATACTAATAATAAGAAAACAAGAAGGGGAAGAACACATGGAATTCATCACCCGGATAAGAAGAAAACTTGGAAGAATAATTGCTCGTCGTTGATCTCCGTTCAATTCTTCAAAGAAGCAGTCTTGATCTCCGTTTAATGCCTTCGTCTATGTTTTTCGCCCAAAAACTCAACAACCTAATATGAGTTAATAACTCATATATATACTACTTTAATGGTGCCCTAGAATATGCCAAAAATATCCAGAAATCGTGGGCAAAAACTTACCTAACTAGACTAGAATTCAAAAAAGGAAAAAAATCTCCCGCTGTCAAAAGTTGGCCTGGGCGATCGCCCAGGCCATTCCCAGGCGATCGCCCAGGTGCGTGTTTTAGTCCCTGGTTGTGGCCAACCCGGCTGGGCGCTCGCCCAGCTATGTGTTGGGCGATCGCCCAGCTCACAACTTCCAAGTATGATGTTTTGATCCTCCAACTTTTCATAGTTTGTAATTTGGTCCTTCAACTTTCAATAATCTGCAACTTGGTCCTTCATCTTTCAATGATGTGCAACTTGGTCCTTCATCTTTCAATGATGTGCAACTTGGTCCTTCATCTTTCAATGATGTGCAACTTGGTCCTTCATCTTTCAATGATGTGCAATATGATCCTTCAACTTTTGATAATGCTCCTTTTCATCCATTCTTCTCCAATTTCTCACAGACGGGTCCAAAACTGAAATGTAAAGAATAATGCACCGAATTAAGTAGAAAATTACTAAAATAACGAATTAAAAGCTTAGTTTAAGGACCCGAATAAGTGCACAAAACGCACTTATCAAGTCTCCACCTCGCTAGAGGCACTAGGAATATGTATACTAACCTTAATTGTCTCCAACTATCTACTATCAACATCTTGTTGATCTCTACCTAATTTCTCTAAATCAGGTCCTGAACATGGCATTTCATATTCATTGAATGTAACATCTTTACGCACTATGACTTTTTCTCCCTTCTTTTCTATCACTTAACCTATATCCCTTCACTCGGGATAACCTAAGAAAACACATTTCCTAGCTCTAGGTTCAAGCTTTCCCTCACTTTGATGAGAAAAAGCAGCATAGCTAAAAGTACGAAGCATAGAATAGTCATCACATTTACCATACTATTTTTCATGAGGAGTATTACCATTCAAAGCAGTAGACAGAGTAATATTAATTAAATAACAAGCAGTCCTCACAGCTTCACCCTAAAACGATTTAGGGACATTAGAGATAATCATCATGCATCTAACTTTATAAAGCAGTGTTCTATTCATCTTTTCATCTACCACATTCTGTTGAGGAGGGTAAGGAACAGTTTTATATCTTGTTATTCTATTTTCAACACACATCTTATCAAATTTAACATTGCAAAATTCTAGTCCATTATTAGTCTGAAGAAACTTTATTTTTTTACTAGTTATATTTTCAATCTTTTTCTCCAATTATTAAAGCTATCAAACGTACCCGATTTGTCTTTTAAAAGAAAAACACATACTCTCCTAGAATAGTCATTAATAATAGATAGAAAATATCTTTTTCTACCCAAAGTAGGATTACTGACAGGACCCCACAAATTGAAATGCACATAGTCAAGTATTCTATTTATTTTATGAACACCCATAGAGAAACACAATTTATGATGCTTACCAAGCACACAATGGTCACAGAAAGACAAATCAGACACACAATCTTTACCAAAGACATTTTTATCATTAAGGAGCTTAAGCCCCTTAATACTCACATGTGCAACTCTATTGTGCCATTTATGTGTGTGATCAACTGAAGAAATTGAGAATTCTAAACCTCTTATCACTTCTCTAGTAGTGATATATATATTATTATTTCTCGTTCCTTTAAAAATAACGAGAGCACAATTCATCAATTTTAGCATTCTATTTTCAATTTTACCAGTAAAGCCAATTTTCTCTAGTTGTCCTACTGAAATTAAATTTCTACTCAATTCAGGATTAAATCTAACATCATTTAAAGTATACACAAAACATGTGTCAAACTTTAAAATAACATCACCAATCCGAGCAACAGTATAAGCAAAATTGTCACACAAAACAACATGTCCATCATTAGATTCATGCAAATTTTCAAACAAATCTTTATGAGACGTCACATGAAAAGATGCACCAGAATCAAGTACCCACTCTTGCAAACGAGATTTGACAGGTAGATTCAATTCAGCAGTATCAACAACAGAATTAATTAACACATAGATTTCACCCTGATCAGAATTAGAAAATGACATAACATTCACTGCATCTCTCCCCTTACCGGTTTGTTTGTTCTTCTCTTTGTGGGAATCTTTTATAAAATGCTCAGTGTTACCACAACCATAATATTTTTTTCCTTTCACTCTAGAATTAGATTTATACCAACTCTTGCTCTTCTTTTTACTCTCATTATTACTTGACTCACAACTGCTTTGATAGTCTGGGCTACTAGTTTAGTTTGCCTAAAATGTGATCTACCCCTTATCATGTGAATTTCACCACTTTTCTTATCATATTTTTCAGCTTTCATCTATATCTCCTTACTTATAAGGGAATCAATGACAATTTCAAGTGTTAAAGTGTCTCTACCATACTTAATTGCATTTTTCACTTCTTTATAAATCTTAGGAATAGAATTAAGAAATATTATGGCCTTATACTCTTCGGACATCTTTTCACCACAATTGACAATATCTTGTACAAGTTTGTTAAATACATCTACATTGTCATCTAGATCATTTGAATGATCTATTTTAAAACTAAAAAATCTCTCTAGCAAGAAAAGTATATTAGGAATATATTTAAGCAAATAAATGTCCTCCAACTTTTTTCAAAGTTCTTTTGCAGTGTTATGTTTACCAACTTTTTTCAAAACAGCATCTGACAAATGTAATATTATGGCAAAGTAAGCAAGCTCATCTGAATCTTCTTTTTGTTATTTAGTGAAATATCTATACCTTTTGAAATTTTTTGTTGTATCAAAATTCCTTTCATCTTTTGTTTCCAAATTGAGAAATCTCATTTTCCATTAAAAACTGCCACTTCAAAATTGTGAGTTGTCATTTTTAGGATTCAATCAACCAAAAATACAAAAACACGCAATTTTCACAAGACTACTAAAATGGTCCAAATTTTGCAACAATAGAGATAGTTCAACAAAAATTTCTCACTAAAGCAATTTTCACACTAAAACAATTTTCACACAATAAATTACGCAAAACTTATAATAACCGAACAAAAATAATCAGTGAACAATTTCAGCAAATGATATCCTAGGTCTTGCAACAGGCAATGGTTACCCCACATGGTAACCCCAATCCTAATGGCTACCCCACACGATAGTCTTGACTGTGAAAATTAAAATGTCAGAATACAATACCAGAGCGAAAAAAATTTGGGGTTTGTATTCTAGGAGAGATGCAAGCTTTTTACACCACCCTAAGGCAAAAACGTCTATATTTTGGCACAATACAATCGTGACAAAACAAACACCACCAAAACGTCCCAAAAACAACAAGGAGTAAACTGTCTTTTTGGTCAGAAACCAGTAGAGGGCCCACAATCGCCCTCATGCGCGACACACGCACCGTCGGGGTGTCCGTGCGTGTTCCACACACGCCTCTGCTACAGTACTCCACGCGCCACATGCACCAACTGTCTGGAATCATCTCGATGTCAGGAGTTGGAATACGGTCTTCGTTCACGAAATAAACTTCTGGTTTCGCCGAAAAATAGATCGGAAGTTTCGATTTGTGTGAGTTCTCCGATTTCTTCAACTATTTTGATGATTTTTTCACACACACTGACATTAAATCCAAGTTCTGATACTTTTTTTGGAAAATATAAATCACCAAACTCGTTTAGGCTCAAATTTAAACTAAAACATCACTAGAAACCACAAATAAAGCTCAACTCTAAACACCTCTATTGACCCAAAATAACTTAGCTCACTAAGAACTAATTTAATTTCACAAAAGAGAGAAACCAAACAACAACAATGGTAGTCACAATGAAGAAGAAGAAGCAGCCGCCTAGTTTTTCTCTCTCTCCACAAGACACACCCAAAATGTTTGTTGCTGTTGGAATGGGGAACAAAAGGTCCCAGGAATTGGTTAATTAGGTTAGGTGATCATCATTGTTGTTTGAGGTTGTTTGTCAACAAATACCCAACAAAATCATTTGAGAATTTTGAAAACATCAATTCTTCTCCCAGAAAGAAAAGTGGACACGATTTGTTTTAAAATGAGTAATTATTTCATATTGTTGGTTCATTGCATGCCAACCTCGATGTTTTTAAATAAAAGACAAAATTTCAATTCATTTTGGATTTTTCGATTTCAAATACTAAAATTGGATCAAGTCATTCGGTTGTAGACTCTAATAGCCATAATCGTTTACCGGTCCGTTGGAATACTTTTTTTCAACCCCTCATACATTTCTTTACATGTTGCTATGTTCATTACAATTTAAATAAAGAGGTACATCAATTACAAGTTAAAAAAAAAAGCTAAGCTAAAGTAAATTAGTAGGGTCAAAATCAAATATTGCTTTTACTTTACATTGAGGGTCCGTTTGGAATTGATTTTGGAGACCAACTTCTGATTATTTGACAATCAGAAGTTGTTTTAAGCGTTTGATAAATTTTTTAAAAGTAATTATAAAAGAATTTGTATCATCTGGCAGCAGATTTTGAGAAATAGGAAAATAGTAGCTTTTCAAATTATGCTTTTAACTTTTCTATCTATCTATTATTAAAATATCAATTTTGACCTTAATTAATTAAATTAATTCCTTTTATATCACACATTCATTAGTATTCTAACTATAACGCATTCCCACAAATAATTTAAATTTAAATTTAATTGATTTTTGTAAAATATTACCATGCTTTTATTTTTTAATTTTTATAAATTTTGAGATTTAATAGATGTATATTATTTTTATTTTAAAATAATTATGGTAAATACATTGTCTTGAAAAAATATTTGATAATATTACATATTGTTATATAAGTAAAATAAATTTTACAATACTACTCATGATAATAATAATAATAACATAAAATAATATTATTATAATCAACATCCATTTTAGTAATTTTATACAGTCACAGTAATAAATCACTTTTGTTTACCAAACGTTTAAATACTGATTTTGAAACATACAACAATTATAAAACAAGAGTTTACTAAACACTTATCTGATGGGTTAATTACACCATATACTACTGAACTTTATACTCAATTTTATTTATACCACCAAACTTTAATTCGTTTCATTTATACCACCGAACTTTAAAATTATTTTCATTTAAACCACTTCATTAACCAACCATTCATTGTTTGACAAAAATTCTGACGTGGCATTAATGGACCGTTAATTGATTGACGTATCTCACCACGTATGAAAGTATTGTCCACATGTATGATGTTCAAAATGAAAATACGCTTTTGATGTCAAAATTGTGTTTGAAAATATTTTTTTGTATCAACTATTTCAACAATTCTTGAGCTCAGAGTGGTTTAATTGATGTCAAAAACGTACTTTTATTTTAAACTTCATACACGTGGCAAAATACATCAGCCAATTAACAATCCATTAATACCACGTCAGAATTTTCGTCAAACAATGAACAGTTGGTTAATGAAGTGGTTTAACTGAAAATAATTTTAAAGTTTAGTGGTATAAATAAAACGAATTAAAGTTCGGTGATAGAAATGAAATATGGTATAAAGTTCGGTAATATAAATAAAACGAATTAAGTTCGGTGGTATAAATAAAATGAAATATAAAGTTCAATGGTATATGGTGTAATTAATCCCTTATCTGATTTTTTTTACAATTAAATATTTCTGCAGCACAGTAAAAACTCGTTCTCTTAAAAGTAAAGCAATACCAAACCAAACCTGAATTTGTTGATGAGTGTTGAGTGCTGACTACCAAAATGTAACTATTGGCTTGTCAAGGATTTATCCTCCACTCTCGTCTGATCGAATTCTTAGTCAATATAAAGGGGCAACGAAGCACTTATAGATACCATTCTAAATGAAAAAAGACGGGCAAGCTTAAACATAAAGTGAGGGGAAAAAAACTATGTATGGAGAATGCATAACCAAAAAAAAAAAAAAAAATCAGTCAATCATATTTTGACCATCTAATGTAGACCTAGAAGCTAAAAGTTGTACGCCTTTTATATTTTCTTTTGTCCAATTTTTTTCTAAGTTAACTAAACTAATTAAATAAAAAAAATTATTAATGATATTAAAATAATTAAAATAATGGTATTATTAAAATAATTAGAAAAATATTTTTAGAAGAACTTAAAAAATAGAAAAAATAGAAAAACATCTTATTACGTCCAGACTTTACCATACCGCCTTGTCATGTCTCACATGTCGCACATTTTAGAACATTGCTTTTAGATGCTTAGGTTATGTATTTTATTTGAGGCATGAATTTGTTTAGTGCATGCTTTGTAGTGCAATAATTATTTTTGGGATAATTTAAACTTTTACAGTTTGTTACTAATCTGCTCTCAACTAATTTTTATAGCACCAGACATCTCCAACCTTTCATTTAATTGCAAATCACATCTCCATTGATAGATTTTGACGGATTTGCTATCTTCTTTAAATAAACAAAAAAAAATTACAAATGAAGTTCCATAACTTTTAAAAAGTAGAAAGCAATTTCTTCCTCCACCCTGCACACTGCTTCATGGCACCCTGCACGAGTGCCACTAAGTAACACCAATGATCAAAGAGTCAGCTTTCTCTTTACTCTTTTTTGTTAATTAAAATATAGAGGGAAAAAGAGAAAATGAGTAAACTTTATGGAGGGAAGAAAAGAAATCGTTGGTTTTCGAGTGAACATCGCCGGAGAGATATTTTCTGACTAAATGGAGAGAGAGAGAGAGAGAGAGAGAGAGAGAGAGAGAGAGAGAGAGAGTAAATTTTTAAGAGGAAGACAAAAAGAGCTTTGGAATAGGAGGGCATGCTGGGGATATCATAGACCAAATGCTGCAGTTTTACTTTAAATTGCCTCCCCTCTTCCACACATACTCTCTCTCTCTCTCTCTCTCTCTCTCTCTCTCTCTCTCCATTGTTCTTCAGAAAAGCTCTCTTTTGCAGTATGCAGTTTTACGAAAAAAATTGGCACAAAAAAATAGAATTCTAAAAAATTATGAAGTGGGCTGACAGTAATGGAGTTGCAGAGAATCAATTAAATCCAACCAAAGTCTGAAAAAATCTCTGAGAAAGTGCTGTAGTAGAACGTGAATAATCTTGAAAAAGTTTGAAAACAAACTCAAATCTTGGAATGAATCCAAGAATAAGTGGGCCCACAACAAAGTAGAGCATTAACTATGTATTAATTGAACAAAAACGAGTTGTATCCATAATCGAGAGGCAGATTTTGTAGAATTAGAAAAAGATTTTGTCTATTAATAGATTATTGTAAATAAGTATAATTAGGATTTCTATAGCAATAGGATATTGTGTGATATTGTATAATTATAGGAAGATTGTTTTCTTGTAGACTACTTCACTGTACGTAAATATATACCCCTTCTTTGGGATGAATAATAATTATTCAATTGAAACCCTGAAATCATTGTATTGCTTTTCTTCTTGGTATCAAAGCAATAAAAAAACAACAAAAATCTGAATTCTTTAACGACTTTCAATGGATGACGAGACGATGAACACGGCGAAAGATCTTGAATCATCCATCACCATTACGCCACCTTCACAAATCGTTCCATCACAAATCATCCATCACCATTACACCACCTAAGATAGCTCGACGTTCTTGACAAGCATTGTCTTAAATGAATCCAATTATACCTTATGGGCTCCTCTCATGCGCATGCGGATTGGAGCACGATGAAAGGTTGGATATTTGACTGGAGCAAAGGAGGAACCTGATATGCATTCTGCAGAATATGAAGCTTGGGCCACAGACAATGAAAATGTGAAAAGTTGGCTGATCGACTCCATGGAACCTTCGCTTATGAACAGGTATATTCGTCTCCCTACTGCAAAGGATATTTGGGAAGCTGTTGAAATTTTTTTTTATGATGACTCCGATTAAACCCGAATTTTTGAATTGAACAAGAAGTGTTTCGAAGTAAAACAAAGTGGACGACCGATAACTACCTATTACAATGAATTGGTGGCCATGTTCCAAGAAATTGATCAGAGGGTTGCCTCACAGAATGATAACGTTGCAACCGTAGTTCAAGAAACTTCGGCAATGTTACGGATGCGTGTTAACATGTTCTTGAGTAGACTCGACTCTGAGTATGACCAGGTGCGTGGAGAAATACTACGAAAAGAACCTAAACTCTCCTTAGAACAATGCTATGCTTACATTCGTAAAGTCCAATCGGAGAGACAGGCTATGGGACGCTCAGTATCAACCGAATCTTCAGTTATGGCTGTCCTAGGACATCAGGATTCTTCTCCAAGCTTCGCAGGAGCTGCATCTCGTCGGTCCTCAAGCAAATCCAATCCATATGCAAACCAAAAGTGTAGCCACTGTAGAGAGTTGGGTCACAGCAAGGAGCGGTGCTATGAATTGATTGGCTATCCCAAGTGGTGGGATTTCACCAAGAAAACACGAAAAAAGTTGGGCAAGACCACAGCTGCTACTAAAGAGGAAGAGCGTTCAGCCTCCGCTAATGTAGCATAGTCAGGTATAAAGAATGGAATTACTCTGAATAATACATGGATAATTGATACATGTGCAAGTGACCATATGACCAATGATCCCAAGCTTGTGACATAATTCAAACAATCCTCTCAAAATAGTGTCTCTACTGCTGATGGCACTTCAACTCCAGTAACCGGAGAAGGTTCATTTGTCTTGTCTAAAGACCTCACACTTGAGTCTGTCTTAGTTGTTCCTTCATTGGCTTATACTCTCCTATCTGTTGGTCAAATTATTCTTGCTCTCGCATGTACTATGACTTTTTATCCTTTATTTTGTGTATTTCAGGACATTCTGACACGACGGATTCTTGGTTATGGTGTTAGAAGGGAGAAATTATACTATCTGACAAAATTTGGAGAGGAACGGTAGAATTTTTTGGGACAAGTTAATTAGATTAATGGGGTAGATAGTGCAAATGAAGCTGTTTGGTTATGGCATCGTCGTTTAGGTCATTTATCTTTTAGTTATCTTAAAAAACTTCAACCAAAACTGTTCTCAAATGTTAGTGACTCAGGATTTCATTGTGATGTATGTGAACTGGCCAAGAGCTATCGTATTTCCTATCCACCAGGTTTTAATAAAAGTCTGGTTCCATTTATGAAAATTCACTCCGATGTTTGGGGTCCTGCAAAAATTCCTTCTCTTTCTGGTGCTCGGTAATATGTAACTTTTATTGATGATTGCACACGTATGATCTGGGTGTCATTGTTGAAGCATAAAAGTGAAGTCTTTGAACAGTTTACTGAATTTTATAAAATGGTGTCAAATCAATATCACCGGTCTATTAGAGTTTTTCAGTCTGACAACGGTGGCGAGTTTGTGAATGGTCCTATGATGGAATTTTGTCTATCAAATGAAATTCGTCATCAGACCTCAAATTCGTATATTCCCCGAAAAAATGGTTTAACAAAGAGAAAAAATAGGCAGTTGATGGAAGTGGTTCGTGCTTCATTGTTTGGCATGAATGTACCTCGAACATATTGGGGAGAAGCCGTGAAATCTTCAGCCTATCTCATCAAATGTACCCCTTCTAGGGTGATTGAGTTTCAGAATCCTTATCAGAAGATGCATGAACTTTTGTCTATCCCATCCATGCCGAATTTGGAACCTCGAGTATTTGGGTGTATAGCCTATGTACACATATCAAAACAACAATGGCACACACTTGACCCCAAGCTGGACCTTGAGCGAGAAAGTGTATATTTGTAGGATATGTAGAATTTTAGAAGGGCTATAGATGTTATGATCCAATTACCGCCAAGTTACATATATCTCTTGATGTTTCTTTCCATGAATCTGAGCCTTATTACTCTGGGAGAGCTCCTCAACATTCTCCTCAAGGAGAGAGCGGTTTTGAAGGGAATTATTCCTCTACCATTTAGAGTGACATATTTGGAGAGTTGGAGAACTTGGAAGGAAAATTTGGAGAAACAATAGGAGTGTCTGAAACTACTATTGAAGGTGTTGAACGCCACTTGAGACAGAAGAAGTCGATCCATCATCACATGATACAGAAGCTTGCAATGAACAAATGATCAATCATATTAGTGAAGGAGTTGAAGGTCACACTTTTGATTTTCTCCCCTCTACATCACCAACCGAAGACTCTGTTCAAAATGATCTACCTCAGGTACCTTTACACTTAAATGAGTCATTTGAGTTAGAAATTAGGAAGTCACAAAGGGCTACCAAAGGTGTTCCTAAGAAACAGTATGAACCAGACATTAAAACCAAAACCAAATATCTCATATCCAATTTTATGTCTAATCACAGGCTATCTAAGTCACATGCACTTGTGGTTGATCAATTATCTACTATATTTATTCCTAGTAACGTGCAGAATGCGTTGGCTGACCCTAAATGGGCGAAGGCGATGAATGAGGAGTTGGAAGCCCTTGAAAAGAATGCAACATAGGAGTTAGTGGATATACTTATTGGAAAGAAAACTGTAGGATGTCGTTGGGTGTTCACTATGAAGCTTAAGGCAGATGGAACTATTGACCGTTACAAAGTCAGGTTGGTTGCTAAAGGGTACACACAACGCTATGGGATCGATTATGAGGAGACATTTTCACCAGTGGCAAAGATCAATACTGTCCGAATTCTAATTTCACTTGCAGCAAGAAAATATTGGCCTTTACGCCAATTTGATGTAAAGAATGCATTTCTAAATGGGAATTTAGAGGAAGAAGTATACATGGATGTACCCCTGGGAGTTGGGACCAATCTTAGTGACGTTGGCAAGGTTTGCAAATTAAAAAAATTGTTGTATGGTTTGAAGCAGTCACCAAGAGCTTGGTTCATGAGATTTTCGAAGTCCATGAAAGCCTTTGGATACAAATAGAGCAATTCTAACCATACCCTATTTATCAAATGCAAGAATGGTAAGATTACGGCTTTGATTGTATATGTTGATGTTATGATTGTTACAGGAGATGACCAAAATGAGATGAATGAATTGCAAAAAAATTTGTCAAGGGAGTTTGAGATGAAAGATCTTGGATCACTGAAATATTTCCTAGGGATTGAAGTTGCAAGATCTAAAAGGGGAATCTCACTTTTGCAGAAAAAATATGTCCTTGACTTGCTAACCGAAACTGGGATGCTTGATTGTAAACTAGCTAAAACACTGATTGAGATGAATCATGGACTTGCCATCTATCCTGATCAAATCCCGACTGATAAAAGGAGGTATCAACGTTTAGTAGGAAGATTAATTTATCTTTCTCATACTAGACCCGATATTACTAATGTCGTAAGCGTGATCAGTCAATTTATGCAATGTCCAAGTGAAAAACATATGGATGCAGTGTTTCGTATCTTAAGATATTTGAAGATGACGCCAGGAAGATGATTATTGTTTGAAAAAAAGGGTGAACTAGATGTTGTTGGGTATACAGATGCGGATTGGGCCGGTGATAAGACTGACATGCGTTCTACATCGGGATACTTCACTTTTGTTGGAAGAAATATTGTCACATGGCGTAGTAAGAAACAAAAAGTTGTTGCCAAATCGAGTACATAAGCTGAGTTTCGAGGCATGGCACATGGAGTTTGTGAAATGCTATGGATTTGCAATGTCTTGAAAGAACTGGGTTACAAACTTGAGAAGCTCATGGACCTGTATTGTGATAATACAGCTGCTATTGAGATTGCACATAACCCAGTTCAGCATGATCGGACAAAACATGTAGAGGTTGATCGTCATTTCATTAAAGAGAATCTCGATAGAAAAGTTATTAACTTGTACTTTGTCATTTCAGAAGAGCAATTAGCAGATGTCCTTACTAAATGAGTACCTAAATGAGTGTTCGACAGCTTAATTAACAAGTTGGGAATGATAGATATCTATGTCCCAACTTGAGGGAGAGTGTAGAATTGGAAAAAGATTTTGTCTATTAATATAATATTGTAAATAAGTATAATTAGGATTTCTTGGCAATATGATATTGTGTCATATTGCATAATTATAGAAAGATTGTTTTCTTGTAGACTACTTCACTGTACGTAAATATATACCTTTTATGGGATGAATAATAATTATTCAATTGAAACCCTGAAATCAATGTATTGCTTTTCTTCTGATTTTTGAATTGAATGAAGAGATGAACAGTGAAATTGGGCAATCAGTTGAGTGTTTCTCTCACTAGGTGAGAGTTTCTCTCTAACACAAGTGCAAAATATTGATGGACTAATTTACACTTCAGTTTTGATACGAGTCGTGTTGGTCCGTTGAGATAACGGCAGCATTTTGGACGGAATGATGTTTTCCACAAGAAATGGATTAGGTGGGAATGTTAAATGCCAACATTTAGAATGTAGGGACAATTTGCACAATGACTTCAATAGGTATAGACATTTTGTGCTAATTACCTTCTTAATTTTTTTTTTTTTTTTTTTTGTTTCTAACAAAATTTTGGCTATTGTAACTTGAGTTTTTCTATTTTATTTGATGCATTTAAATTTTAAAAGACACTTTTTAATAGTTGTACCTTATTGGAAATGGTGTGATAAGAATTATTTATAAATTCAATATTTCTGTGATTGAATATATGAAAGTTGATATTTCAGATTATTTTCTCCTCCTTTCATACTCTCTTGCACACTTTTCATTTCTAATTATGTATCTCCAATTCAAGATTTGGGTAATGATATCCTCACCATTGTGGGGAGAAATTATAAAAGCCACAGGACACGTGTCTTGTGGCCTTTATAATTCCTTTCCACCATAAAGAAGAGATCATTACCCTTCAAAATTTATATTCTGCTATACTGCAGAAATAGAATATAAAAGTCTCTTGCATAAATTTATCAAATTCTTGATGTTCAGTCTCTTTTTTTTAAATGCACAAACGCCAACAACATTCAAAAAGGTTCCACTATGTTTTAGAGTCACAGTTTTGTTCTAATGCCTTCCATTATATTTTAGGGTCACGATTTTGTTCTAATGTCCATGGTGGACATTGTTATAATACCCACCGAAATATTTGTCCAACAAGAATTGGATGAGTGTAAAGGCCGGCATTGTTATAATGCCCACTGGGACACTTGTCCAACAAGTGTTGATTGAGTGTAAAGTGGACTATTACACTCATCCAAACTATTACACTCATCCAACACTTGTTGGACAAGTGTCCCAGTGGACATTAAAACAATACCCACCGTAGACATTAGAATCGGAGTGTTTAGAGTCATTTGATTTTTCTTGTACATTCGCATTCGGTGAAGAACAAATATTGTCTAAGAAAAATGACATTGTAACATATCTTGAAATCGAGAGTCCATATTTTCAACTTACTCTAGAAAATATCCCAACAAACAAAGCATTGGCCGGCCATCCGCACCTTTTCTGGGCAAGGCCGAGTTTGTAATTTTTCTCCGCAGCTTGAAGATTAAAATTCCAATATCTTCCCATGTCAAGTTGTGAACAAAACAAACCAAACCAAACTGGCCCTCTTTAACAAGGCAGCGTGTAAAATGTTTAGTACTGAAATTATTTTTTAAGTATTTATAATTTATAAATTCTATAGAATGTATAGATAATAAATTAGTAACAAATTGTAAGTCTTACAAAATGTATAAATAAAAAATATATTTAACCACCAGCTTAAATTATAATTTAAGCTAAACCAAACATGCACAGCTAACTCTACTATAAACAACAAACAGCTGTCTAATGTGTTATATAAATACAGCGCAAGCTGTACCTATAAAACTGAAGGTAGATTCAAGTTAAATCTTGAAAGAAAAAATGCTAGTCAAAATAAAACAAGGCACCAAATGAAACATCCAATATCGACCGGCCCAAATAAATTAAAGCTAACATATGATACTAACACGAGTTTAACACTAAGTATTGAACAACTCTGTACAAAACATAGACAAAGATTTGAACTTCCTTTTCTTCCTTAATCCTGTCAAATATTGATGAGTCCAGTGTTACGAACATGCCATTTAGGCATAAAGACTCCTGAACCTAACCGTAATGAAAATATTTTTGTACCGTCACACAAACATCCATTGAGCATCTCTAAATATATGCATAGAGCTGTTATTTGCACAAACATCAATCCAACAAGAATCTGGATACAATATACATAAACCAGATGCCACAAATTCTTTCGGTTCAAATACAATAGTTTCAGAGCCATAAAAATACCAATGCCCAGCCAAATATTGCATAACTACCAAAAGAAAAGAGAAAAAGCTATCACAAATCTAATACAACCATCGGTATGAAAACCCTTGCCACATCACTCTATGTATAATAGCTACAAAAATGCAAGCCAAACCACACACACAGCAAATTTCCATCAATACAAGAAATACGAAAAGAAATGCCCCTTCCCTGAAATAAAATTAGAAATATTAGTTTTTTGTGAAACAAACCAAGAAACACATTGCACGGTTGAAACAGCTCTCAACTTTGTAGAGATAAACTCCGTAAAAGGAAATTTAGGGTCATAACAGAAGGTATATAACAACGAAGCAAACTATTCGCAACCCTCTATCAAACAGCCACCACAACTTATTATGATAAACAAACCCCATGTCTTGCACGGCTTTGGACAAAGAAAACCAAAACTAGAACTTAGATATCACCTCACCGTCCCTCCCCCAAGAAAATCAAGTGAATGACAAATGGACACATTTAGTTGTTAATTAAAGTAAACAAAAAACACTAACCACATGACTTACCAAGTTCAAAAGCATTTCCTATGAACAATTGCGGGACCAGATTCATCGTACTCGCCCTTTGAGATCCACATCTACACCAGCAAACACATCTTAGCTGGGTTGATTAAGCATACCAATCATATTAAGTGCAAAAACCTATAAACACATATGTTTACATATTCATATATACATACATAAACACACGTATGTGTAATTTATGCTAATTGAACAAGAAGACTTAACTAGCTTTCCCTGTGTGCACATCTTTTGAAATTTATAGGCCGATAAAGAGAGAGGAAGGAGGGGAGTGTTAAGGGATGAGGCATTCAGAGCCCTGAGAAAAGAACAAAAGTCACCTGTTGGAAGGTACTGAGGGATGCAAGGATTGATCCTCCAATCCAGACACTGTACTTCCGCTCAGGTGGTGCCACCACCTTAATCTTCATGCTGCTGGGAGCAAGAGCTGTAATTTCCTTACTCATGCGATCTGCGATACCAGGGAACATAGTTGAACCACCGCTGAGCACAATATTTCCATACAGATCCTTCCTGATATCTACATCGCATTTCATGATGGAGTTATAGGTTGTTTCATGAATTCCTGCAGCTTCCATTCCTATTAAGGATGGCTGGAATAAGACTTCTGGACAACGGAACCTCTCAGCCGCGATGGTGATGACTTGTCCATCAGGTAGCTCATAGCTCTTTTCAACTGCAGAGCTGTTTTTTGCAGTCTCCAATTCCTGATCAAAATCAAGTGCAACATATGCAAGCTTCTCCTTCACGTCACGAACAATTTCCCTTTCAGCACTTGTAGTGAACATGTAACCTCTCTCCGTCAGAATCTTCATGAGATAATCAGTGAGATCACGACCAGCGAGGTCCAACCGCAAAATGGCATGGGGAAGTGCATAACCCTCATAAATCGGAACAGTGTGGCTCACCCCATCACCAGAATCAAGCACAATACCTGTTCACAAGACGGTACTTATTTAGATTGAGCAAACCAGATGAGACAAGAGACTTTTAGATCTTTACTAATCCATGTGATACATACCAGTTGTACGACCACTAGCATACAGGGAAAGTACAGCCTGGATGGCTACATACATGGCTGGCACGTTGAAGGTCTCAAACATAATTTGAGTCATTTTCTCTCTGTTTGCCTTGGGATTCAGTGGTGCCTCTGTGAGGAGGACTGGGTGCTCCTCTGGAGCAACACGAAGCTCGTTGTAGAATGTGTGGTGCCAAATTTTCTCCATGTCATCCCAGTTGCTGACTATGCCATGCTCAATGGGGTACTTCAAGGTCAGAATACCTCTTTTAGATTGGGCTTCATCCCCAACATAAGCATCTTTTTGCCCCATCCCAACCATGACCCCTGTATGTCGGGGACGGCCAACTATACTAGGAAAAACTGCCCTAGGAGCATCATCACCAGCAAAACCAGCCTGTGGGACACAAAATATATATGGAGGAAACAATCGAGAAGCATTAATAGTTTCACCCTACCCAGCAGTAACAAGATGTATAAATGACAAAGAAACAAAGAATGACTAACCTTAACCATCCCTGTTCCATTATCAACAACAAGGGGTTGAATCTCCTCTCCCTCGGCCATGCTATATTACTCTGTGCAAATGGAAGTAGGAATGAGATGTCACAGGTCAAAAATAGCGCAAAGGTTGTTCCAAAAATATGAATTTCATACAGCATTAAGAAAAACATAATAATACTTGAAATGATGAATTAATTTTAGATAACCCTACATTATCTGGACTCCTTAGAATACTGAGTTCTCCTTGTTCCTTATCAAGTGTCAGTTTTTTAATCATAGATCCTTCTTAGTTTTTGATTTCATGATTTCCCAGAATGTGCACAAAATGATGGGGACTCCAGACTCAGTATTAGACAAAAAAGAATAAGAGGAAGCCAAAAAGGCAGTATGGCCACAATTATTATTTCAGTAGGTTTGCTCCAAAATTAAGCTAACAAATAAGAATGATGGCACAAATATAGGTAAAACTGACATCGGCACATACATACAACCCATATACACCAGATGGTCAATCATTTGCATTTTCTTTTTGCACCATGAAACGAACTAATTTAGACTGTATAAAACCACTAACATTTAAAGGAACAGAATGGCAAATTCATGTTGCCTCAGAACTCTTTTCAGTTAATAATTGCCATGCATAACCACATATAAAAGTAAACTTCCCACAATTGTTTCTTTCATGTTTCCTAAGTTCCAAATCAAGCCACCCGAACTCTGATTCAGAAAAAGAAAGTACATTCTCATCACAGCTACTATTTTAAAGTGCTCTTGAGCATGTAGGTTATGAAAATAGGCTTCATCAAACATTCTGATTTAGAAAAATATTTTAATAACGAATTAATAACTATACATAAGAAAATAACAAAGATACAAAAGCAGTGAAGCAAATACACATCTAGTAACTAGGCTGCTCTGGTAGAGCGGAGTTGGAGCCACAGAAATAAAATTAAAAATGATATCACTCAAATTTGAATTGATCTTCACAAATTCATTCAAAAGCCCCAATTATGCCACTAAACATAGCCACGAATTTTTATGCAAGTAAATCTTCTGTGCTGAGAAATTTATGACATTTTCCCCTGTTACAGATTAGTTTCAGCGTTATCAAGTTATTGACATAGCTACTTTAGAGCGAAGCCTGATGAAAAGGAAAGGACACATCAACCACATACTAATAAAATAGGTAGCACAGAAATGGAAATTGGAAATTTGGCACTATGTGACATTTTTCAAAAATAGGACTCAAACGTCAGGAAAACATTTCTAAATAATATATTTTTATATCTACAATAATATCATTATCTCGATGGTGAGCTTAAGAAGCTATTTAGCATCAACTGACACCAAAAATAAAATGAAACAATCAAATCAAATTTTAACCAAATATATATTTTTTTCTCCCTTTTTTGCATAATAAAAACAGTGTATCGATAACAAAAAAGTAAATGTTCAACTAATTAATAAAAAAAAAATTATTCCAAGTTTTCAAATTTGCTATGATTTTCATAAGGCCTTGTAATAAAATTATAGTTGTTGAATCTATATTGAATTCACTATTTGATTACAATGCAAATATAACAATTAGTAAACAAATATTAAAAACTAATGATCATTAGCCAAATCTTGTTAATTGTTGGTGGTGTGCAGAACTGCAAATTAAAGAAAAAAACTTGCTAACCCGTGTTTGAATTGTCTCTTCTTTATCTAGTCATCTTTTATTTCTCTTCCATTACTCCTTTTTGAATTGTTGTTTTATTTTTCCCCCAAACCAAACTCAATAGACATCATTATTAATTTCCTTCTTGCCTGTACATTCCTTTGATTGACTAAAAGGATGATGTAATTTTGTTTGCCATATATATGGAGTTCAGGAAAGTTAAATATAATTTAAAATATAAATAAAGTTGTAATTTTTCAAAATTTCCTTCCAGATTTCACTTGGGGTATTATCTATGGAACTTAGGAAAAAGAAATTATTTTCATGTTTCTGAAACGCTTTTGAAGTTGCCAAAGAGCTTCGTTTATCAAATGACTGATGCAGAAATTCTACCCTTTAGAAGTTTTTGTGTTTAGCAGTAAATAACTAAAAGCACAACCATTATAGAGATTATATCAACCCCAGAAATCCCAAAAATATTCAAAGTTACCCAAAGTCATTAGTCTAAGACGACTCGTCCAGAAAATTCTCCTTTCGAGATAAGATAAAGAAATAAATAAGTTTACCTTCACCTACCTTGTACTTTTTTATCCAAATTTACCCAATATTGGTCAATTTATAAGCTTAATAAGTCTACTTATAAGCAATAAGTAAGTTTATTATGGTAAAAGTGCTTCTTTTCCTTTTTAACTCTTTCGGTTACTTTTATGCAACTTTTTATTCCAAACATACGAGGCAACTTACTTTTTCTTAGTAAAAAAGCTACCTTTTCAAATGTAATTCAAAATAATTATCTCACTTATTTCTAACCTTTCACCAATTATAAGTAAATTTACTTATAACTAAGGGGGCGTTTGGTTTGCATTTCATTTTTCTGTTTTGGTGTTTTGGGGGTTTGTATTAAGAACATGTTTGGCCAAGTCTTTTTTAAAACTATTTATTTCCAAACTCATTTTCAACTACATTTCATGAGACCCAGAACTTTTATCAATTTTTCAACCACACATTTCACCAACTTTTTTCAAAATCTTCTAAAACATTAATTTCAAACTCCACTATAAGATTGTTGAAAACGCATTTGATTTGTTATTATGAGAAACTCTTCTCAAAACATAAAACTTGAAAACATGATTGGTTTAGATTTTTGAGAAATTGTTTTATTACATTTTAATGAATTTGATTATTCATATCAATTTAATGCTAATATATTATTAAGTAATATATACATTTTATAGTTGGCGAATCTTACAATATACTTTTCCGCCACCCAAAAAAAATAACAATAAATTGACTTGGTAAAAAATGAGAAATAAAAAAAAAATTAATGACATGTTTTGAGAATTTTACTTTTTTATTTTTTTTAGATTTTTTATTTTTTATTTTTTAGAATTTTCATTTTTTTACAATTTTATTTTTTAGAATATTCATTTTATTTTTTTATTTTTTAGAATTTTTATTTAATGTTTTGATGTTTTCTAGTAAAAACGTCAATTTTTTTTTTTGAGATTTATGTTATTGTTTTTGAAAATGCATTTTAAAAAATACCAAACAAGCTGAGAGTGTTTTACAAAATTAAAAACTAAAAACAACAAATCAAAAGCTACCTAAACGTTTTAATCTTAGCAAACATGCTCTAAATCGCACTAATCTAGCCTTAACAAATAATCATACAGATCAAGCGTTTTAAAGCCGTCAAGCAAAATTTAGCATAAAATTTCAAAACAAAACACAGTAGTACAATCCAAGAATTCCTTTCAAGATTAAAATCAACAAACCAACAGAATCATCAAAAGACAAACAAATCCTAGTACAGCCATGATTAAAATTAGCAAAACCCAAATTCAAATAATAACAACAATAATAATAACAACAACAATAAAATCATGTTATTGCAACTTGAGTGTAGCTCACCTTCGATTAAATTAAATGATTTATTGCTGCTTCGCTTTTTGTAGAGAGAGAGAGAGAGAGAGAGAGAGAGAGAGAGCAAAAACAATTGGTAGAATATTTGAGAGAGAGTGACGAGTATGAGAGGAATGCGAATCCTATATTCTCTGTCGCAAACGCATTCGAGAAACGAAATGACAGTAAAATGAAATGCAAATGAAAATCCACTTTGGGCCACGTGGCAATAAATTTGAGCAATGGACCGACGATAATTCCAACCTTTTCTTTTTCTTTACTTTTATGATTGCGACGAAATTTCGACGACATGAGGACCCTTTTATTTATTTAACTTGTCTTAAAACATCTCCAACAAATTCTTTAAATATATGATGTTATTTAATTTAAAGAGCCAATTATTAAATTTTTGTTCAAATAAACTCTTTAATTTAATATTTTAATTTAGAGAATAGACTCTCTAATTAAATGTATTGAAACAATTTCAATTTTCAATACTTGATATATTGATTTAATTAAATAATATATATAAATTAGGATATGAAAAAAATAGAAGAGGTGATAAGATATTAAATATTTCTTGAAATAAGTAAAATGAAGAGCATGGATAAAGAGGTTGTTGGAATGTTTAAAAAAATCGCTCTTTAAATTTATTGATACTCTTTAAAATGCTAAAAATGCTATTTAAATATAACTAAGTTGTTGTAGATGTTTTTAGCCACGTGCGTTGCACGTATGTGAAAAATGTAGAGAAAAGTTTTAAGTTTGAAATGTAATTGAAATGGAAAAAAAATTATGAAATTAAAACTTTTAAACAAATTTAAAAAAAAAAAATTGATGAAGCATTAATTTATAAATTAATATCATTTCAATAACTAATCTCAAATAATCTATAAATAAATAAATCTAATTGATGACTTCTCAATGTTGTTAGGCAATTATACAAAATGTTAGACAAATTTAGTGAAATAAGTGAGATAAGCTAAAGGAAATAAAATTGAATAAACGAAATAGTAAATTGCAGTTAGTGTCTTTAACCTTTAACTTCATTTGCACTTGTATTCTCAGTATTAAATATTGGTATCCATCACCCCAACCTTTTATATAATTAGCAGTCAATGTCCTCACATGAGGGCATTGACTGCTAATCAAATACAAGTGCAAATAAAGTCAAAGATTGGAGAAACTAGCTATAATTTACCCTAAACGAAAGATAAACAATAAAATAATTAAAAAAGTATAAAAAAAAAAATTATAATAACGTAAAAAAAAAAATCATCGAGTTGAGTTTGTCGAGTTACTCGACAAACTTTTTAGTCAAGCAACTCGACTACAGTAAAAAATAAAATAAAATAAAAAAGCCTTCAAACTGGAGTTTGTCGAGTTACTCAACAAACTCCACTAATTGGAGGTTGTGGACTCTTCGTCTAATAACTTGAACAATAATTACAACAGTACAAAATGTAAAAAAATATAAAAAAAATAATTATAATAAAGTTAAAAAAAAAAAAAAAACTCCAATGATTTGTCGACAAACTCCAATTATCTTCGTTCAAATAAAAATTACATTAGTTAAAAAAAATTCAAAATTTGGACACAAAAATTTAGAAAAAGATTTGAGTGTATTCCTTAAAAAAATTTACTAAATAGAAATTAAAATTTTTAGTTTGATTTGTTTTATTGTGAAATGGATTATTTTTGTGAAGACTAAACAAGTACAATGGTAAATGGTTTAAATTTAATCACAACCAAAAATTGTGGAGCAACTCGAGAACTACTAGACAAAAATGATAATCTAAGCTTGTTTGTAGAAATTTAAAAAAAAAAAAAATTAGAGTTGCTCCAACGCACGTGGCCAAGTTATATGTTGTATTTCATTACTAATTCGACTGGAACGAATTGTGTAAAATTTGTTTATAAGATAAAAAAAATTTGGTGAAAATTTGATTGGACGAACGTGTAAAAGAAAAAAAAATTGTCAAAATGCGCTAAACACATTTTGATTGACAACTTCTTGCTCAACAAACACACACAAAAATTAGAAAAAAAATTAGCTCATTTTAATTGGCATGCTTGGCACTTCTTGTATTCTCAAATAACACACAAAAAAAAAAAAAAAAAAATGGTATTTAGGTAGCGTAGAGCTCCTCGAATAAAAAAATAAAAATATATATTTTTGGTCTTATTAATTTTTTTGTTCCAAAAAAAAAAAAAAAAAACTAATTTTCAAACATCCTCCAACATATCTATTTAATAGCATTTATTTAGAATATTCTATAAAAACAAATTTGAAAAATGGTTAATTTAACTGATGGTCACTGAAGTTTCATTGAAATTACAAAACCGTCACTAAAGTAACAAAGTTTCAGCGGTGGTCACTGAAGTTTACTAAAGCTTGCACCAAATGTCACTTGCTGAAATTCTCCAATTAATTTGATGACGTGTCACCTGTAAATGTTCATGTGGCGCACATTTGAATGACACGTGGCAAAATTATTGACATGTGGACTTTACCCACTAACTATAATAAATTTGGACCTCAATGAATACTTCTATAATATAAGGACGTAGTTGAAAATACTTCAAAATAAATTTTATAATAAATACCTCAAAAATTGCATATAAGGTCCTTCAACTTTTTATATCGTCAAATTTGGTCTCCAAATTTTTAATTATCTTTCAATTAAGTCCTTCAAAACTTGCATCTTAGGTCATTCAACTTTTTACATCTTTACACTTTGATCCTCAAGTTTTTAATTATCTTTCATTTAAGTCCTCCAAAAATTGCATCTTGGGTCCTTCAACTTTTTACATCTGTACACTTTGGTCCCCAAATTTTTAATTATCTTTCAGTTAAGCCATCTAAAAATTGTATATTAGGTCCTTCAATTTTATATATCTTTAAACTTTGGTCCCATAAATCTTTGATTTTAAGTACAATTTTAGTAGTCAAAATTATTATTTAATTATATTATTTTGGAAAATTGGCGCAAATGGTCCCTAACGTATGACATTAGTGCTCAAATGGTCCCTAACCTTTCATTTTTGATAGAATAGTCCATAACCTATCTATTTAGGTGCGCAATTAGTCCTTTTTGACGGATTCCGTTAAAAATTCGTTAAAACCTTTCTAAAATTGGCGCAAATGGTCCCTCTTATGTTTTTTTGTCTTTATTAGTGGGGGTAAAATTGTCAAGTTACATTTTTCTTTGAATTGGCGCAAATGGTTCATAACATTTACCTTTTTTTCGTCCAAATAGTCCATAACCTATAATTATATTTTGGCTTTTTTGCACAAATGGTCCCTGACTTTTACACTTACTACGGGTTGAAGACCTATCGTTTCATTTTTGACAATTTAGCTCCTATTTCAAATATTTTTGGCAGCAATGGTCCTTTTTGTCAATTTCCATCCAATTCTCCATCAAATTTAACGATGGAAAATTTTGGATTTAAAAAGTAAAGAAAAATTTGCAGTAAAAGTTCATAATCTTTCAAAAAGTGTCGAAAAGTCCTCAAACCTTCTAATCCTAACACATATGACCACAAACCTTTTTGACAATTTTACCCCCAACTTAAATAAATTAAAAATAACTCCTAATCATTTTCAAAAATACAAATAAATCCTAAATCTTTTTATTTTTTTTTACAGATTTACACTTAAAATAATAAAAAATGTGTCATCAAGTCCCAAAATTTTTAATTTTGTTCACCAAAATGACATTTAAAATATGTTTGATTAAAATCAGATTTTTTGGTAAAAGTTGATAAAAGTTATTGAAATATGTGGTTGAAAAGTTGTGGGACTATAAAATGTATGGTTAAAATTAATTGTTGACTTTGACTTTATCTTTTTAGCAAAATCAAAATTGAAAACAAACGGGCTCTTAAAATCTCTACTGATTTTGTCTAGTGGTCCGTTAATTAACAAAAAAATTATACCTATGATCAAAATTTGACCAATTTAAAATTTTAATTTATTTTTCATACCAATTAAAAAAAGGTGGAGGTGGGCTGGAGATGGTGAAGAATATTTTTTTATTATTATTATTATTATTATTATTATTATTATTATTATTATTATTATTATTATTATTATTATTATTATTATTTAGTAATTGGTATGAAAAATAAATTAAAATTTTAAATTAGTCATATTTTGATCATGAGTATAATTTTTTTGTTAATTAACAGACAACTAGACAAAATATGTAGAGACTCTAAGAGCCCGTTTGTTTTCAATTTTGATTTTGCTAAAAAGCTAAAGTCAAAATCAACAATTAATTTTAATCACACATTTTATGGTCCTGCAACTTTTCAACCATATATTTCAACAACTTTTATCAATTTTTACCAAAAAATCTGATTTTAATCAAACACATTTTAAATATCATTTTGGTGAACAAAATTAAAAGTTTTGGGACTTGATGACAAATTTTTTATTATTTTAAGTGTAAATCTGTAAAAAATAAAAAGATTTAGAACTTATTTGTATTTTTAAAAAGGTTTAGGAGTTATTTTTAATTTATTTAAGTTAAGAGTAAAATTGTCAAAAAGGTTTGGGGTCATATGTGTTAGGATTAGAAAGTTTGGAGACTTTTCGACACTTTTTGAAAGATTAGAGGCTTTTACTACAAAGTTTCCTTTACTTTTTAAATCCAAAATTTTCCATTGTTAAATTTGACAGAGATTTGGATGAAAATTGACAAAAAGGACTATTGCTGTCAAAAATATTTGAAATAGGGGCTAAACTGTCAAAAATGAAACGATCGGTCCTCAACCTGCAGTAAGTGCAAAAATCAGGGACCATTTGTGCAAAAAATCCATTATATTTTGGTACACAATTGGTCTTTATTTGATGAAAAAGACAAAAATATCCATACTTTTAATTAAAAAAATTTGCAATTGAATTTCTAACCTTTAAAAAAAGTGAAAATAAGTCCGATACTTTAATTTTTTTATTTAAAAAATTAAAAAAAACTAACAAATTGACAATATACTAAATTATTTTGTATATTTTACGAACTATTATAAAATAACTAAAATTTAAGCTCATAATTATTAACGAATGTGCTAATTAAAATTATTTTATTATTATTAAGTAATCATATTTTTTTCAATTCAAACTTTAATTCTAACGTTACAATATAAAAAAAATAACTTTGTCACAAATAAAAATTTTAATTACTTTTCAAACAGCACCTATCTGTTGAACCAAATAATATCTATCCATGTAACCAAACATGAGTCTTCTTTTTAGTACTGGATTATTCGAGTAGATAATACATGGCTGACAAAGCATGGTTGTAGAATATCGTCCTAAATTTTTTATCCATCTATCTACATTCGAGGTTGCAATTTTTTTTCACTTTTAACAGAAAAATGTGAGAATATTTCCTTACGGGGGGAGTAAAATAAGTATTTTTATGTAGTTTATGTCCCTTATTAGAGTTATTTCTCCCAGGAAACTGGACTCTCTCTTATCTAATTTTGCTTACTACTTGTGAATCAAATATTTTGAATACTTTCACTTATTTGTTGTGATCTTTTGGCTTACAAGGCTGCAAAGAAGTCCTAGTTCCTTGAATGCTAAAGCTTTGTTGATCTTGTGTGTGAATCAATAAATTTGACATCTGATATGAGGAAGGCATTATTTCTCACTAGATTTTGTGAAAATTAGTCACAATCATGGGTGGCTGTGTTTCAAAACCGAAACAAAAGGTGAAATCAAATGCCAAGTACTTCTACAAGTCTTGCAAATTTGGTAGAAAGATTGCCCCAGCAGTTCCAATTGCATCTATTGAACACCTTACTCATGCAAAAAATTATGCGATCTAAGAATTAGCTTCTTTAGACATTCAAAGTAGTGAAACAATCATCTGATGTATGTCTAAGTTACAAATTCTAACTTTCCAACGTTCCAAGTTGCAACAGAACCACAATAAACTTGGGACGAACGGTATAGTTCTCCCATCTTTTCTCCTCTTTATTGCAAATGTAACTCAAAATATTCATCTTATAGCACTTAAAGATTTATTATTTGTGGAACATAAATAGATTTTTTTGGTGTGTGTTTTTTTTAGTGTTTAGTAGCAAATAGATTTTCATTTACTTTTTTACTTTTTTTTAATTTTATCTTATAAGCAAATTGTACACAATTCTTTCTAAATTTTTTACATTTTTCAAATTTGTTCATATATTTTTTTTGTCATTTCAACTATATTTAAAACTTAAAATTTTTCCCTATATTTTTCACTTATGTGCAACGCACGTGACTAAGACTAGTATATATTAAAAGAATGAATTGAGCATGGGCACTATCCATATGAATGCGTGCCCAACTATTATTCTTTTTTTTTCAACTTTTCCCTATTTTCCATCATTTCTTTCATTTTCATTTTCATTTTTTTTCAATTGTAGATTTTTTCAGTCCAATTTTTTTTTCAACATTTCGTCATTTTTCTCATCTTCCTTTGGTCGTCTTGTTCGTCTTCCTTTCGACTTTAGTCATGCCTTTTGAAAAATCACCCAAATTTTTTGCAGATATTTTTATTATTTTCGATACCCAATCAGATATATTGTTTTTGTTTTTTCTCTAAATAGAAGTTATCCAAATTCCTAATAACTTAAACTATTGAAACAAAATTCAGTTCCACACATATATATTAGGCTCTATGTTCGGCCCATTAGGCTGAGACATAGTAACATATATCAAGCAACCCATTTTGAACTTGAAAATTATTTGCAATCAAAACAACTTTCTTTCAATTAATTACTTATATTAAGTTAGCAGCACAGTGATCAAGATTACAAGAAATACATAGTTTTAATTCATTTTTTCTGTCGATTACTGAATCAAATTACAATTAAGTCCAAAGAAATTTAACCACAAGCACAAAATCTTGCACTATGCAAGAAAAAAGAGAAAGAGAATATTACTCTCAAGATAGAAAGTTACAATAGTAGAGAAATAAAATATATCCATGAGTACGATCATGTCCAATATACCAAAAAAACAAAATCACTAATTAACAACTTATACTAATCTATAATAAGCATTTTTACTACTTATTACCACAAGTTCACAAGAAATCTTATGCATATCTCACTACACTCGTGTGATTTAAACTTTTTTTAATGTTTGATACATTAGTATGAATAAAATTAAATTGAAATTGAAATAATTTACAAAGTCGGGTCATAATGAGAAGAGATATGAAATAAATTTAAATTTTAAAACAATAGAATAATCTTGTGATATCATAATTGAAGTATTCAGTTCTAAGAGTTGTATTAATCAATTATGTTAGTGAACTACACATCATTCATTACACCATCTAAAAATGAAGAATGTTCTTGTTAAAGATCAATTGAAACTATATCGCACACCTTTAAATAATACGTACTTTTCTCAATAAGTTTTAATATATGTTTTACTTAGTCTTTCATAAATAAAAAAATAATTAAAAAATTCACTAACAATGACCACACTATTAAATATTTAATTAAAATACAACATGTGCCTTGCACGTGAATTTCGATAGTATATAAAGAAAGGTCAAAATGGGTTTTTACACACATACCCAAATTTAAAAAAAAAAGTCAATAATTATTGTAAGCTCAACAATTAAAAAAAATTCTTTTGCTTGTCGAGCCCCATAAAAAATTTTGGACAGTGTCGAGCTGCTCAATAAAAAACAAAAAATAATAAGAATAAATAATTTTTGGACAGTGTTGAGCTGCTCGAAAAAAAAATATTTGACTTTGTCGAGTAATTCGACAAATTGGACACCTATTTATCTGCTCGACAAAAAAAAAAAATGGTATATAGGTAGTGTTGAGCTACTCGACAAATAAAATGGTATCTGGACAGTGTCGAGCTGCTTGCTTTTTGTCGACAAAAAAAATTAGTAACAAATTGAATGAAAATATGGACATTAATAGTAAAAGAAAAAAAATCTATAATTCTGAAAATGGCATTGCTTGGCTTTATGATCTCAAAAAATAAAAACAAAAATAAAAATATATTGTCAAAATGGGCTATACAATTTGATTTTAAAGATTGGTAAAAAATTAAATAAAAATCTGTTTGGATTGGGATTGGAGAAAGAAATAAAAAATATGAGGAAAAAGAAAAAAAATGAAAAAAGGAGAAAAAAGAATTGTGTACGTTTATAAGATCAAATAAAAAAAATTGGTAAAAAATTGAATGAAAATATGTACGAATGTCTGAATAGTAAAATAAAAAAAATATAGAAAAAATATATAATTGCTTTCTAATCTATATATATATATATATATATATATATATATATATATATATATATATATATATATATATATTAAGTAAAAAATTACAGCTAGTAAAAGAAAATTTAATGTCCACATTTAATGGGTGTCAGACTTAAAAAAGAAAAACAAGAGAGGTAAAGGCATTAATCTAAAAAAAAAGTAAAAATCAAAGTAAGAAATTGCGGCTAGTAAAAGAAAATTTAATACCCACATTTAATGGTGTCAGATTTTAAAAAATAAAAAGAAAAAAAAGAGGTGAAATTACGTCGTATTGGTCGACGGATGAACAGTGGTAGAAAACTCACTATTATATATTGTAAGGATATAATATATTATGTTCACTCCATATCAATTTTATCTTTATTTAATTTAATTTGTACATATCATTCTTAATCTTTTATTAATTTGTACAAATAATCTCTTTTAACAATTTTGCTCCTAATTTAAACAAAATTTAAAAAAAAAAAAGTATAATAAAACATTTGCAGTTAGAGAAGAATCTCCCTAATTTTGCACAAACCGAGGAAGATTTTTATATTAGGTTTTGGATCCAAACTACTGCGAGTTTGGGTTCGAAACAATAGGAGGAGAAATCCCTTGATTTGTTTGGGTGTGAGTGTGGGTGTGGGTGTGGGTGTGGGGTGGAAGAAGATTTTATTTTTTGTTAATTTTTATTAATTGTTTAAAATAATTGTATTTTCTAACTTTAATTTTTTTATTCTTATTTTTTTTCACTATTTTAGTTTATTTAAATTAGGGACAAAATCGTCAATATGGATGATCTGTGTGAATTATTGAAAGATTGTGGATGATAGATGCAAATAAAATTGAATGAAAATGAAATTGTTATAATTTATCCAATTTATTATTACACTACTTCTTCGGTACTACTACTAACATCTTGTTAAAAATGTCTCGTTTAAAATGCACAAACTTTTAAATGAATTGTTATATCAATTGAAACGTTCATAAAACAATAACTATTCTTGTTTTTGTTCTTTTTCTTTTTCTAATAAGAGATTAAATTAAAAAAGAAAAGATTTGTTCCATCTCAAATTTGAAAGGAGCTTGATTTCTAATAAATTTATTGATTAATTAGAGTGATGACATAAAAATTAGCATAGTTAATTACAAATTTATTATAAATTAAACTTATTTGACTTTTTTAGAACACTCCCAAGAATAGTAAATTAGTACTACATGTGGCGTCTTATAAATTTCATGTGTATTGACATTGTAAGATGACATAATACAACAAATTTGCAATTGTTTATTAAATTAAAATAAATATTGAAAATGGAAATATATTCCAAAAAGTATAGGTGGGTGGATTGAAGATTAATTAAGAGAAAGACTACCTAAATAATTAAGACTTATTTTGAATACATTTAAGAGATTTTTGTTCAAAGAATTAATGTAAACTTAATCGTACATGCTATTATAATAAATACTAAATAGTAGACCAAAAATGACATATGGTGTGATAGTTGTTATAGATTTATTTACTTTAATTTTTTGTTTTTAGATCTAACAATAAATTAAATTGAGTGACACACAAAAATCATTTGACCTACTCCAAATTCATCAACTAAAAACTTAAAAGAAAATTTTACTCTACATGCAAATCATTACAATATCTACATGATGATGTGAAATGACGGTCAAATTTCATTTTGTTTTAGAAGAAAATGTTACTCTACATGCAAAAGTCATCATATTCTTATCTACGTTAATAGTCAATTATTCGCCACTAAGATTCACAAGTTATACTCGGGAGCAGTGATGAAAAAAACAAGTTATGCAACCATGAGTATCGAGACAATATTCAAGAACTCAATTTCTCATCAAAACATAGTAAAATATTAGCGTTTAGTTCAATTGGCAAAATGACCAAATTTATTTTCAACTAAACATACTAGTATCCAGATAAGCTTTGTAATAACACGTGTTCAAGTTGCTAGAGAACTCAATTAAATATATAAGAAATACGAAAAATCGAAATATTGGAGGAAGTAAACCTTGTGGCGGCAAGTTAGACATCATCGAACTCACTTCAGCTCTATAAAGAGTTTCGGCGCAACCTAACGTCAGAAAATTCCAACAATGAGCTCAAACAATTGAATTCCACATAGACAACATGTTCGTTACACAGTAGTAGACAAGATTAGATAAGATTAAAAGAAGAAAAAAAATTTCTATTGTATTTACTCGGTCATGCTCCATTAGTGTGGACCAAACATTCATTCGACGTATTAGAACTTACATAACTTACACATTTATCAACGCACAACCAATAGTCGAAGTACTGTCCCGTGCAGCGCTTTGGCTCTGAGTCATCACCTTCAATTCTTTTAATACATTGCTACATGCACCATAAAAAAAAATTAATATTTGTAAACATGATTATTGAAGAAAAATAATCGAATTTTGAATTACTACAATCTCATCAAATATCAAGTCTCCAATCGATAGTCAAAAATAAAATGTGCCAAAAGGCAAGAGTACACTTGCTTCTCAAATTCCCTCACAAACTAGTCAATGATACCTCATACGTAGCTGAAGCGACCAAGGTTAAAAGTCGTAAGGCCCTTAGATCGAGGTGATGATTTTAAATATTATTGTTACCATTTATCTCATTATTTGCTAGTTTTTTGTTCTCGTCTATTGTTTTCACCCCGGATCTATTCTTGTACTTTGTACTCCATATAACTAAAAGTAAAACGCTTCCTCACAGTTGAAAGCATTTTACACACGATAAGACGTTCACCTACTTAATTAACGAGACATGGTTGTCATAATTTTGGACAATGGACCTCAAATTTTGACGTAAAGCACATGATTTATCCTCTTTTCTAAAAGGCTGCTTACGTCCACTCCCACTTCACCTTTCAATGAGCAAGTGATATGGGGAATCGTTATCCACTAGGGATTAGCATGTGATCTTTTTTATAACGTTATTGTTAAGCTCCAGTTCCACGTGGTGATCCACGTGAGTAGGGTCAAAATCAAATTTGTCTAGTAGACTATCACTTCTACCCGAAAAGGTTGAAAGAGGAGATTAAAAAAAAGAGGCTACTTTCCTTTATGCCGAGAGGGTTTGGAAAGAGGAAGATGAAAAGAAGACTTCCTTTATATCGAGGAGGTTGAGAAGACGAGACATTCAAAGATTGACCCCGATTGCGTGTTGGGAAAGCATTCCCTGACACTCCATGAGTCAGACCTGGAAAGACTGATGGGACAGCCAGCCAATACTGCTTGTCACAGTCATAACCTCCTAGCATGCGGTTGGAATGGACCTTTCCTTTAAAGCCGCTGATGTAACGCCCAGGATGTGACACTAAGGCCCTCAAGATTGTGCCACGTGTCGCACATCAATGGATGGTCGACCAAGTGGAATTCACCTATAAATATAAAATCCATTTCCACAAGAAAAGGATGTTGAAATTGAAACTCTCACACAAAGAAAACAAAAATCCTCTATTCTAATTAATCTTAAGTGTACATAACCACTTGAAAAAATATTAGTTAGGAGTCCTCAAGCCACCACCTCTACCACAATGTGTTCCTCCCGTACACCAGCATCCTATCAACTCGGTTTCAGGCACATCTACGTGGCTGATTAAACCACGTGGTGTTCTAAGTATGTAGAGAATTTACACGTAGGAAGAGAAGGCGCGGGGTTCCTGTTGGCAGCCATTTTTGGAGGTCAACAAATTGATGTCGCTGTAGAAAACCACACATTTAAACCACAAGTGAAACGTGATTAAAAGCCTAAGCTTTCTTGGACAAAGGAGCCTCCCTGAACAAGGGACCCACTAACCCACCAAAGAGAAGAATGAGTGGGAGCAACAAAGACGAGAACCCAAGGAAAGCTAGGCTGTCGCGAAAGACCCCACGAAGAAGGCGTTCGAGGACGGCTCCTACCAACCTCGAGGAAAAAATGAGAACTATGGCCACCAGCGTGAGGCAGCTGGCCCAGTACCATGCCTAGATGCAAGGTTACATCCAACAGATGAATATGCAGGAGGAACTGGCCTCATGGATTTGACCTGGACGTTCCCAACAAGGAACAAGAGGTAAACAGCTGCCCACTTCCTTGACCCCCAAGCAAGATGAGAGGCCTCACAGGTCAGAACATATAGGGAAGGGGCCTACTTCTCCTTGGAGTGAGAGGAGGCCTCAACTCGCAATGTCAGTCAGCATTTTCGAAAGGCTAGGAGGACATGGACCCAAAAATGGGCCTCAAGAGAGCCTTCCAAGGAGGGAGTAGCCTCAGAGTCCGCTTAGAAATAGGCGAGAAAGAAGAGCGAAAGAAGCAGTGACCAGGGGTAAATTCGAATTCCAACCGCATCCACCCCATCAGCCTTAGTATCAGCAGTCCCAATACTATATGAGTGACCAACATGCTCATCGCCTTTCCCAGTACCCACTAGAGATAAATGTTGGGGGAGAGGACCCAAGGCTGGAAAGGTTGTTTGAGATAGATGACGACGACAAAAATCTCCCATTCTAAGCAAGAATCAGGAATGCATCCATTCTCCACGAATTTCGCATGCCAAAGTTTGTCCCATACACGGGCATTGGAGACCCCTTGGACCATATAAACACCTACAAGACAGAGATGAGCCTCCGAGGAGCTTTTCCAGCCTTAAAGTGCAGAGCTTTCTACCTTACCCTATCTGGGAGAGCAAAGAGGTGGTACAACAAGCTCGCCACCGATGGTATCTCCAACTGGCCATAATTGAAGAAGAGACTTATCAATTACTTCTCGTCAAGAAGGCCAGGTTTAGCCCCGGTACAACACCTCCACAACATGAGGCAATGAGCAGGTGAGCCGCAGCAGAGCTACCTTAGCCGTTTCAATAAAGAGATGTTCTTCTACGAAAGAGTATCAAACACCGAGGGCCTCTATGTCTTGAAGAGAGGATTGAACATGAACCTCCCCTTCTAGAAGGATGTCCGCAACTAGAACCCAACCACCTTCGACCAATTGGTGAAAATGATCACAGAGGAGATCACCAATGAGAACACGATCTTCCATAGGAATCGTGGAGGAGTGGCTCCTAGTCCGGTGCTAGGAGCTGGATACGACCAAGGCCAAAGAAAGCCCCTCTACCAACAAACTTAGTATCATATGGACTAACCCTCCGATCCAAATTCTAGGATGAGCTATGTAGCCTCTGCATAAGAGGGCCTATTACCTCCGTTCTCAACGTCAAAAGCTTCAAGCTCTACCACTGGATTTTACAATTATAGTATAGCCCCTCCGACATATTACGAAGCGGGGACTAGTGCACCTCCGATGCTGCCTCCTCATCATGAGGTGCCCACAAGCTACTGCCAGGTCTACCAAAGCTATGGCCATAGTACAGAAGAGTGTCAGTGAGTGGAAAATTGGTAAATAGAGAGAAGCAAACGTCGGGCCCAGGCGCGGGTTGGACCAAAGGTGTGGGGACCGACTGCCAATGAGGGACCGTCAATTTCCATTCCATAACAGACGACCCGAGTAGGGAGATAAGAGGCCCATGGGCAATGAGCATAATAGACAGCGTAATTCTAGGAGCCCAGCATGGCAGCCACAATTAGAAAGAGGCTCAGAACAACGCCTGATCAAGGGCCCCGACAAAGCTCCCATTCGAGAAATTGATACTATCTACGGGAGACCCTACATAAGAGGCTAGACACGGAACGCTCAGAGGAGCTATACGAAAGAGGCTGAAGGAAAGTTGATGACCAACGAGATCATCAACAACCTCCCTTCGGGGTCGAAGAAGGTAGACCCTATCACTTTCAAAGATAAGAACATGAAAGATGTCCACTATCTCCACTGCGACACCCTAGTAGTAAGGGTAGTAGTGGCACAGAACGGATTGGAAAGGATGCTCGTGGACAGCGGGAGCTCCGTGAACGTCGTCTTTTTGAGCACCTATGAGCAGATAAACATTGAAACCCCGGAGCCCTTTTACAGCTTTACAGGTGATAGCGTCACCCTAAAAGGGGTAGTGCGCTTGGCCGTTACAATGGGAGAAGAGCCCTTGGCCTCCCACACCTTCATGAAATTCTTGATAGTGGACAGAAGGTTAGCCTACCATAGTGTCCTAGGCCGGTCGGCCTTGAAGGAGCTTTGGACTGTGACATCCATTTACCACCTATGCTTGAAATTTCCTACTGAGTGAGGCATCGCCACGATAAAAGGCAACCCACTGGAGGCTAGGAAATGCTATAGAAATGCCTTGTGAAAGGTAGAAAAGAAGGAAGTCAACATGGTGTTCCTAGATGTCGAGGTGACAAAAGCCTTGGAAGAAGCTCCAGGAGATATCACAATGGAGGAAGCCACCTGTCCTGAGGACATCGACTCAAGGATAACAGGAGCTCACTCCCAGACCTCACCAGTAAAAGAGCTAGAAAGCTTCTCAGCAGACCCTGACGATCCAACCACGAGGCTCCAGGTAGGAAAGGACCTCTTTGAGGAGCCCAATAAGGCTTTGTAGAAGTTTTTCTGTCGTAACCTTGATGTTTTCACATGGAAACACGAGGATATGGTGGGGATTGACCCAATAATGGGTTGTCACAGACTCAATATTGATCCCAAATTCCCATCGCATCGACAGAAGAGGAGGCCTTTGAAATCGAAAAAGTATAAGGCCTTGAAAGAACAATTATGGAAGCTCCTGCAAAGTAGTTTCATCCAGGAGGCCCGCTATCCGAAGTCGGTCTCCAATCTGGCCCTGGTGAAAAGGCATGTGGTAAGTTGAGAATTTGTATAGATTTCTCCAACCCTAACCAATAATGTCCTAAAGACAACTTTTCACTGCCTCAGATTGACCAGCTAGTGGACGCCACTTCGAGGCACGAGTTCCTTAGCTTCATGGATGCCTACTTAGGCTACAACCAGATCTCGATGTACCCCTAAATAAAGAGCACACGTCATGTGTGACGGACAATGACCTCTACTACTACAAGGTCATGCCATTCAGCTTGAAAAAGGTCGAGACGACCTACCAAAGGCTTGTTAACAAAAATATTTGCCAACCAGCTTGGCTCTACAATGGAGGTCTACGTAGATGACATGCTAGTTAAAAGCTTGAAAGCCAATGATCATGTACAGCACCTGGGAGAAACTTTTTAGATCCTCAAAGCTTATCAGATGAGGCTGAATCCCTTGAAATGCATCTTTGGGGTTGCCTCCAAAAAATTCCTAGGCTACATGGTCAACCAAATAGGCATCGAGGCCAACATGGAAAAGATCCAGGCACTGATTGAAATGAAGTGGCCCAGAAGGCCAAGGCCAAAAAATGTGGAGTGACTTACCGAAAGAATGACAGCCCTTGGTAGGTTTATATAAAATGCAACGGACAAGTGCCTGTCTTTCTTCAAAATCTTAAAAGGGAGACAACAGGTTCGAATGGACTACAGAATACGAGGCCACGTTTCAGGCCCTTAAAGAACACCTCGGTCAGGCTCCTTTGCTAACCAAGCCTAGGTTAGGAAAGGTTTTACTACTCTACCTAGTAGTTTAATCTGAATCGGTGAGCTCGATTCTGGTTTGAGAAGAGTACCACCAACTACCCATTTACTACGTAAGCAAGGCCCTCATAGGAGCGGAGAGGCGCTACCCCAATATGGAGAAGTTAGCGTTATCACTTATCACCGCCTCCAGAAATTAGAGGCCTACTTCCTGGCCTATATCATCTACATACTCACCAACTTTTCCTTGAGACAAGTCCTGCAAAAGCCAGAGCTAGTTTGATATTGTCTTCAAATTAAGGGCAACCATCAAGGGGCAAGCACGTAGATTTTGTGGCCGAGTTTGCCAATACTTCCATAGTGGACATCCCATGACCTCTCTCGAACAACCTACATGGTACTTTTTCATTGACAGATCTTCTAGAGACACGGGCTCAGGAGTCGGGATTGTACTCACTAGCCCTGAGGGACACAAGATGAATTGTACAATTAGGTTCGGTTTCAAAGCCTTGAAAAATATTGTAGAATATGAGGCCCTACTAGCTGGAATCTGCCTTGCCAAAGAAATGGATGTGCAGAGGCTCTCAGTCGGAAGTGATTCTCAACTGGTTGTAAGCCAGGTTAATGAGAGCTTTGCCGCTAGGGAAATATGAATGGCTTCCTATCTTAAGTTGGTGAGAGAGCTTATCCCATGCTTCGACAAGTTCGAGCTGGTCCAAGAAACGCCAACGCTGATGCACTGTCCAAACTTGAAAGCGACAGGGACTAAGCTCCTCAAGCTGGTTCCAATCGAACACCTCACCAACCCATCCATAGAGGCTGTAACAGAAGTGATGTGGATTGAGGAAACCTCCACTTGGATGGAGCCAATCCTCACGTTCTTGAAAGATCAAACCATCTCTAATGACAGGTAAAAGACCAGGAAACTAAGGAAGAAGGCAGCCCACTTCTTACTGTCGGACGACATCCTTTACAAAAAAGAATACTCCATGTCTCTCATCAGGTGTGTGGACAGCAAAGAGGCAGATTACATCATCCGAGTGGTCCACGAAAGAATATGCAGCAACCACACAGGAGGCTTAGCCCTAGCCCAAAAGATCCTAAAACAGGGTTATTCTTGGCCTTCTTTAGAGAATGATTCCCTACTCCACGCACGAAAGTGCGACAACTGCCAGGGCTTCGCCACAATCCTACGACAACCTTACTAAGAGCTAACTGCAATATCTAGCCCACGGCCCTTCGCCAAATGTAGGATAGACTTTATAGGCCCGGTACCTAGGAGAAGAGGCAACGCATGCCACGCCATAGTCTCTATTGACTTCGTCACGAAGTAGGTTAAAGCTGAACAAGTAATGAAGATTACCGAGGCTAACACTTCCAAGTTCATATGGAAAAACATCATTTGCAGGTTCGGGATTCTCCACTCCTTGGCAGACAATGGAAGACAATTTGACAAGAAGAAAATCAGGACTCTATACGAGGAGCTAGGGATTGCCAAGCACTTTTCTAGGCCCCATCACCCACAAGCTAACGGTCAAGTGGAAGCCGTAAACAAAACGATTAAATATACTCTCAAACGGAAACTTGACATGTCAAAAGGATCCCGGGTCGAAGAGCTCTCCTACGTACTCTGGGCAATTCAGACTACTGCCCGAACACCAACATGTGAAACTCTCTTTTCTTCGCCTCATCGCTTGTTCTTTAGTGAGAGCTACAACGACGACCTCATGCGGGCTAGTTTGGACCTCTTGGGAGAACGAAGAGATAGCTCCCAATCTAAGCTAGCCTCGTACCGAAGAAAGATGGCTCGTTACTTCAACAAGAAAGTGAAGAGGAAATCTTTTGGCCTAGGCAACTTGGTCCTAATGAGAGTCTTCCTATCATCTAAGGAGGTAGGGGTCGGAACCCTAGGCCCCAATTGGAAGGGGCCTTATCGCGTCACCAAGGAGATACGCCCTAAAACATACCAAATTGAGGATCTGAACGCTAAGCAGCAGCCCCACCCCTGGAACGCGGAACGCGGAACACTTGCGGATGTATTACCAATTATATCTATATCACACCAAAATAATAACGTATAGGCTTAAGCCCGAGGAGTGTACGAACCTTCAGAGGCGTTATATACGCGTCATATTTACAAACAGAGGCATTGTATATTAAGCGTTGACAGAGGCATTTTATTATTGTCAGAGGCGTTGTATATGCGTCATCTTTTTTATCAGAGGTGTTTTATGCGCGTCATCTTTACTATCAAAGGCTTTCTATATTAAGCGTCGTCTTTTTATTATAGGTGTTGCATATCAAGTATAATTTTTATCAGAGGTGCTACACATGTGAAGAGTTAAAACGAAAAAATTAATTATCGAAAGCGGTACAAGACCCACAAAATGCATAACAAAATACGCTAAGTGTACCACTAGTTTAAAAGATGGTTACAAAATTTGCATCAAGCTACAAGTATCTATTCTAGGAAGAGATCCTTGCTCTTTCGTCGTCTTCGTCTCCCAGATTGATCGAAGGGAACTTTGACTCCAAGCAGCTAATGTCTAAGTCTGGAAAATCTGATCAAATGACTGCTAGCACTTCTTGGTGACCCACGCTGGTGAAGTAGCTAGAGAAATTGGAGTATGCGTTGGTATGGTGGAAATTAGCAACAAATTTAGCCTCCACATCCTGCAGCCTCTTATTCAAATCTTCCTGCTCAGCCAATGAAGAGTCCATAAGGGACTCGACTTCCACGAAAGTGCGACAAATGCCAGGGCTTCGCCACAATCCTACGACAGCCTTACCAAGAGCTAACTACAATATCTAGCCCATGGCCCTTCGCCAAATGTAGGATAGATTTTATAGGCCCGGTACCTAGGAGAAGAGGCAACGCATGCCATGCCATAGTCTCTATTGACTTCGTCACAAAGTAGGTTGAAGCTGAACAAGTAATGAAGATTACCGAGGCTAACACTTCCAAGTTCATATGGAAAAACATCATTTGCAGGTTCGGGATTCTCCATTCCTTGGCAGACAATGGAAGACAATTTGACAAGAAGAAAATCAGGACTCTATACGAGGAGCTAGGGATTGCCAAGCACTTTTCTAGCCCCCATCACTAACAGGCTAACGGTCAAGTGGAAGCCTTGAACAAAACGATCAAATATACTCTCAAACGGAAACTTGACGTGTCAAAAGGAGCCCGGGTCAAAGAGCTCTCCCACGTACTCTGGGCAATTCAGACCACTGCCCGGACACCAACATGTGAAACTCTCTTTTCTTCGCCTCATCGCTTGTTCTTTAGTGAGAGCTACAACGACGACCTCATGTGGGCTAGTTTGGACCTCTTGGGAGAATGAAGAGATAGCTCCCAATCTAAGCTAGCCTCCGTACCAAAGAAAGATGGCTTGTTACTTTAACAAGAAAGTGAAGAGGAAATCTTTTGGCCTAGGCAACCTGGTCCTAAGGAGAGTCTTCCTATCATCCAAGGAGGTAGGGGTCGGAACCCTAGGCCCCAATTGGGAGGGGCTTTATTGCGTCACCAATGAGATATGTCCTAGATCATACCAAATCAAGGATCTGAACGCTAAGCAGCAGTCCCACCCCTGGAACGCTGAACACTTGCGGAGGTATTACCAATGATATCTATATCACACCAAAATAATAACGTATAGGCTTAAGCCCGAGGAGTGCGTGAACCTTCAGAGGCGTTATATATGCGTCATCTTTACAAACATAGGCATTGTATATTAAGCATTGACAGAGGAATTTTATTATTGTCAGAGGTGTTGTATATGCGTCATCTTTTTTATCAGAGGCGTTTTATGCGCTTCGTCTTTACTATCAAAGGCTTTGTATATTAAGCGTCATATTTTTATTATTCAAGTATAATTTTTATCAGATGTGCTATACATGTGAAGAGTTAAAACGAAAAAATTAATTATCGAAAGCAGTACAAGACTCACAAAATGCATAACAAAATACGCTAAGTGTTCCACTAGTTAAAAAGATGGTTACAAAATTTGCATCAAGCTACAAGTATCTATTCTAGGAAGAGGTCCTTGCTCCTTCGTTGTCTTCGTCCTCCAGATTGACCGAAGGGAACTTTGACTCCAAAGAGCTGATGTCTAAGTCTGGAAAATCTGATCGAATGACTGCCAGCACTTCCTGGTGACCCACGATGGTGAAGTAGCTAGAGAAATTGGAGTATGCGTTGGTATGGTGGAAATTAGCAACAAATTTAGCTTCCACATCCTGCAGCCTCTTATTCAAATCTTCCTTTTCAGCCAATGAAGAGTCCATAAGGGACTCGACCTCCATTTTTCCCCTCTGACATTCTTCCAACTCAGATTTTATCCTGGACACCTCCTCTTCCCTCGCCATGGCCTCAGTCGTCAGTCGGCGGTTTTCTTCGTTCGCAACATCCAGGGCCTCAGAGGCTATCTTTTGGGTATTCAAAGCATCATCAAGCCTTTTCGTCAGAATGGCGATCTGGCTCTCCACTTCAGCCATGTCTTGACTCACCTTCTAATAGGCCAGCTTGGCACTTTCAGCCAGGACCACAGTGCTATCAAGGCACTCTCTTATTTGATCAGTCTGGGAGACAGCCTCTATGGCATTAGCTGCTTTTTTCTTCAACTCTTTCATCGCCATGATAGACTTTATTCGAGCGGCAGCTGAGCAGATCAAACTGGCCAATGAGGCTCTCATCCAGTCTTCAGCCTCCTCCTCATTGAAGAATGCCTTCCAATGCTTGTTTACATACTTCTAAAAGCACTCTGCCTCCAAGGCTGGGCATAACTACAGATCTTTGGTTAGAGGCCGTGGAAGCTTCTTCTCTGAATTTCTAATGAGATTGGCAAACATCCCATTGGAACATGTCTCAGCAGGGCTCCCATCCATATCTCCTTCGACGGAAGCTCCACCAGTTGCCTCTTTCTCATTTTCTTTGCCACCAATGGAGGCATCGTCCAAGGCCACCATTCTAGCCGCAATCATGGCCAACCTGCATTGCCTAGGGTCAGGAGGAAGAACCGTGTCATTTTTGATCACCTTGACTAATTTCTCTAGGTATGGCAATAGGCCGAGCAGAGCCAGCTTGGCCCATTCAAAACAAGCTCGGCTCGCCCAACGAGCTACCTAGTGGGCCGAACGAGTTGAGCCGAGCTACCTACGAGCTCGGCTCGGCCTTATTTTTTTTTTTGATAATTTAAAAAAAAAAAGAAAAAAAATATCGAAAATGCTTCGATTGAATTGAGTAAATAATAGATTGAGAGATTAAAGTGTGAAAAAATGAGTTTAGAATAGAGTATTTATAGAAAAATAATTGAATTTTTTTGAAAAAAATAAAGTAAAAATATGACCATTGGCACGAGCCATGAGCCGAGCGGGTCATGGCTCGTGCCTTTTAGCTCGTGGGCTCGTGCCCACGAGCCCAAAACGAGCTCGACTCGTATTTTGCGGAGCCAAACGAGCACGGCCCTAGCTCGTGCTCATCCCTAGACGAGCCCGAGCTTGAGCTGGGCAAGCTTTTACGAGCTGAGCCGGTGAGCCTTCGAGCCGATGAGCTTTTTTTCTACCCCTAGATTTCTCCTTGCCTGCTGCGTCCTCTCCTAGCTTACCGCCTTTCATAAGCATTGATAGTGTAGGTCTTGAACGATCAAGAACCTGGGCCTTGAACAATCAGTCTTCATCTTCTTATCCAAAAGGTTTCTCATTTCTTGAGGACATATCCTCGGCAACAAGACCAGATGTAGCGTCCTGGGCTTCTTTTTGGGTAGACTCCCCGCTGACTTTCTCTATAGCCTTCTTCTGACGACTGTCTTTAGAAGAACCCAGAAGTGATCCCTTACCTTCGCCGTCATCATCCTATCCAGCGGTGTCGTAGGCCTCTTGCCTTGCTCAAAATCAGATGTACAAGGTTAGCCCCGTGTGAGAACAAATAGATGTGATGCAAGGCAAAGTGGAAGAGGCATACCTTTATTTGCAATATGTCCGAGTTCAATCAGGTGCCTCGGCACCTTCAACAGTGAGTCGAACTTCCTCTCTTCTAAGGGCTACCCATAAATAGCATAGAAGACGTCAAGTTTCTCCTCATTTATCTCGCAAAAAGAAAGGGTGTCTGCAAGGTACAAGAGAAAATGTTAGCTCCATACTTCACATAAACAACCTCCCATCCTCTCCAAACCACTCACTTACGACTCTATAAAAGCTGGGCACGTTCAAATTAGGTTCTAGGTCGTTCACCGCCCTTTGCCAGTTCTCAGACACCTAAAACCAACCTTCATTCTAGTACTTTATGGAAGAAGGGCAGTCCAGAACAAGGGGCTTATGCGACTCCCATGGACCGAAGTAATACCACTCCGCTTCTTCTCCTTTGTCCTTTTTCTTCAGCAGCTTCTTCGGGAGATAAAATATTTGGAAGATGTGTAGAGGCATCCCAAACCTAAGAGAGTGCCTGAACCATAGGTAAAGGCTCTCTGCCATTTGGCTTCAACTGTTGGAGGACACTTGGGTCGGTGCCAGACCATAAGCTCTGAGGACCCTCCTATAGAATGGGTCCAGGAGAAGCCTAACGTTAAAGGACTGGAAGTGCAAGGCAGTGCAATCTTTCCTCGAAAATAGGCTCTACCGTGAGGCTCCAGCATATATGTTGCCAGGGACTCGAAATGTCCTCCTGATCGTCTCCAGATCTACTTCGTTTGCGATTAAAAGAACGTCCATTGTAGCCCATCTCCCACTGACAGACGGGCCATCTATAGCATATTTATTCCCCAATGGGCCAGCCGAAAGGCCCCCACCACTTCTTGGGATTATGGCCAACTCCTCCCTAGTAATGACAAACGGAGAAACTTCTGGCGAGCTACTATCTACTATGCTAACCGGCTATCCAGAGGCCTCAGTGATTTCTCCCAAAGTAAATATCATCTCCACAAACAGAGTCAAGGAAAATTTAAAGGGATAGAGAGAGGTTTAGTGGATACCTAAAACTAGAAGTCTTCCCAAACGAAATGTCGCTGGATGTGCAAGCAATAACTCTCCTATTTGCTGAAAACACGGTGGCTAGAATTTCTTTTTTTCCTTGCTTCACCTTCAAATAAACGTAGTGTCAATGGAAGTGTCAACACGAGCAATTTTCTCTTCTTTATAGGCAAAGGCCTCTAATCTCTGACCGTTGGATCAAAATCAAGATCTATCCTAATCATCCAGACTGAGAGATCATCCTGACCTTTGAATTCAAACAACTGCATACGCAAATCCTAAATAACGTCCCAGATCAAGCAGTGTTCTCCATGCGTGAGTGTAAGAGCGTCTCCTCGAACAACACAACTTTTGCACATTCAAGCGCATTAATTACATGCAGCCATATTTTTAGCACGCCCAAAAAAGCATTCTATACTCTCCATACCTGTGCAATCATTGCACACTTCGTCGCCCCAACCCCAAGTCCAATTGGGACCAGCATTTGCAGTATGCCTCTTCCATTGGCTTTGCAAATGCTGCCAGGCGTCCCACTTGGGACTAGCCTCTACAACATGCCTCTCCTTTGGGGTTCGTGAATGCTGCCAGGCATCCCACTTGGGACTAGCTTCTACAACATGCCTATTATCTTGGGCTTCGTCACCGCTGCTAGGTGCCCTACTTAGAACTAGCCTCTGCAGCATGCCTTTCCCTTGGGCTTTACGAATGCTGCCAGACATCCACTTGGGACTACCCTCTACAGCATGTCTCTTTCCTTGGGCTTCGCCACTACTGTTTGGCCTCCCACTTAGGACTAGTCTCCGCAGCATGTCTCTCTCTTAGGCTTCGTGAATGCTGCAAGGCGTCCCACTTGTGACTAGCCTTTGTAGCATGCCTCTCCGTTGGGCTTCACCACTGCTGCCAGGCTTCCCAATTGGGACTAGCCTTTGCAGTATGGCTTTTTCCTTGGGCTTCGCCACTACTGCTAAGCCTCCCACTTGGGACTAGCTTCTGTATCATGCCTCTCCCTTTACTTTGCAAATGCTACCAGGTATTCTACTTGGGACTAGCATCTATATCATACTTCTCCTTTGGGCTTCTCGAATATTGCCAAGCCTTCCATTTGGGACTAACCTTTGCAGCATACCTCGTCAAGCTCTGCACCTCATATAAATGACAGAGGTCCTGAGCTTGTGTTAGAGGTCCTGAGCTTGTGGGACTATTGTTGTACGCCCACGTGTTACGTGACGTTCCACAAATGGAGAGGAGATTGCACAAGTGAGCCGATATTACATTCCTCTCATACTTCCACCTCCGCATACTTTCTTGAGTCGCCCTATCCATTGAGCCTCTTCAAAAACTGGCACATAGAGGCCCCGTTTCCAAACAAGCAAACAACTCCTTCCTCCTTACCAAGTTCAGCACCCCTCATAAATAATGGAGCTCTTTAATTTGGGAGACTATTGTTACGTCCTAGTCCCACGTGCCGATCTATGTGAGCAGGGTCAAAGTTAAACTTTTCTAGTAGGCTTTCATCTTCTATCCGAAGAGGTTACAAAAAAGAGGCTATTTTCCTTTATGCCGATGGGGTTTGGGAAGAGGAAGATGAAATTAAGACTTCCTTTATACTGGGGAGGTTTAAGAAGATGAGGTTGAGAAGATGAGGCGGTCAAAGATCGACCCTGATTGCGTGTTGGAAAAGCTTATCCTGACACTCCACGAGTCAGACCTGAAAAGATTGATGAGATAGCCTACCAATGCGGCTTGTCATAATCATAGTCTCCTAGTATACGGTTGGAAGGGACCTTTCCATTAAAGTCACTGATGTGATGTCCAAGATGTGACTCTAAGGCCCTCAGGATTGTGCCATGTGTCGCACATCAAGGGATGGTTGACCAAGTAGAATTCACTTATAAATACGAAACCCATTTCCACAAGAAAATGATGTTGAAATTGAAACTTTTACACAAAGAAAAAAAAAGTCATCTATGCTAATTAATCTTAAGTGTTCATAACTGAAAGTTCTAAAATCTAGATTAATTAAATTAAAATGAATTTTAATCTTAATTAAACAAGCAGCAGAACGTAGTCAGAACTGGCAAGATATAGAGATAACAGTTCTGACTCGCACAACCGTGTTCATTTACCAAGTCTTGTTAAGAGCGAAAATTAAAGTATTAAATACGAACAAAAGATGTAACGTGGTAAACTCCTAAGAGAAACATCAACGGGCCCTCATGCCATGGGTGAAAATAATCCACTAATAATCTTGTTCAAAAATACAATAGTATCGATTTTTGTAATTTCGCAAAATTAACAAAATAACAATCAAAAGAAAACAGATCAACTCCATGTGATACTTCTTCTTCTGACTTGTTGATGAAGTAGAATCAAATCCATAGGTCTTGACTTTATTGCCACTTTCCTATTGTACTTGACCGCAACCACCACTTGGATTAAGAACTCCCGTTCTTAACTTCATGTTAAGTCTCTTAAACAAGATATGGAATTGTTCGTTGAGCACCAATTAGTTTTTGATTCTTCAATGAGTTGAAGAAAACCTTTTTACTTTGAAAGTTGAATCAATGAAGTATCGAGTCTTGTTTTCCACCAATGAATTCGGCCGATTTTTGCTTAGAGAATACAAGACCAAAAATTATATTTCAAAGCTCTAATTCCTTATTGATTTCTACTCTTACTTATAGTTAAAGTAGAAATCAAATTATGAATTATTTCTTACCTAAAAAATATGCAACAAGAATGGTAAGAATATTAGTAGGAAAGAATATATAAATATATTCTTAGATTTGTAAAAGGAAAGAATTTAGAAAACTAAATATTTCCTTCCTAAACAAATCTAAGAGAATAAGAAAAGATTCTTTAACCTACAAAATAAGCTGTTAATAATATTCATGAGATCAGAATATATCAAGTATAAAAACAGAATAAAATCGTAGCTTTACTAATCTGAAAAAATAATCTGCTTATCAACCCAGTCAGTCAGAACTGACGTTAACCAGACCAGTCAAAGACACATACCAGTCAAAGACACAAATGTTGACCTGCTCTTTTATCATTAAAAATCAGTTATATTCATTAAGTGAGCCAAGATATAAAAAGTGAAAAATATAACACATATTTTTCCAACAATCTCCCCCTTTGACGTTGCTTAATTACAAACACATAACTATCAGATTTTTAATGTAAGTGTGATGTGTGTGAATAAGTAAAGAACCTATGAGCGTCAACATATAAGGGTTATGACTCCCCCTTAGTGTGTAAACCAAGAATTCCTACAAAGAAGTTAACAACATATGCAAATACACACACATTACACATTAGCCATAACTTTAATATTACTCCTCCTTAGCAAGATATCATCTAAGTGTAATGATCAAACTACCATAAACTTAAAAATACTACTATTAAAATTTAACCAACAAAGTATCAATAGCAAGAAAAACCTAACAACCACAAAATTTAAAAATTACTACTACTCTCCCTTTTGTAAGAGGAACGTCAAAGGAAAAAAAACAAAAGTAAAGCAGTGTTTGAAGGGAAGGAAAGCAGAATTTAAGAGTTAATACAATCATCTATAACCAAATAGTTAGAAAGTTAAAAGTTAGAACTGAAAACAGTTAGTGCCGGGAGGATCTGGGCTTCTTTGTACCGGATGTAGATGCATTTGCAACTCTCCTGCGAGCATGGGTATCTGAATGAGCATCAGCGAGAGGTGCAGTAGCCGGGGCAGGAGTTGTCTCAACAACTGGATCGGAAGTCAAAATCTCCATTGAATCTCTAGGATGTACAGAGAATTCCAGAGTAACTATTTGGTATGCAGACTTTATATGCTCATCGCCCAGATATTCCAGTTTACCCAACACCCTACGCATGAAAGTAAATTCATCAGAAAAACTTTTGGTTAAGGTAAAAATTTGATCTACCTGTGTTTGAACCAGCTCCAACTGAGTTTCTAGTGCATCCAGATGTCTAGAATTGTCTAACGAGGATAGAAAGTGCCTGAGAACTCTAGGAGTGGGATGCGGTGCGCTACCTAAATTTGTAAACTCATGAACACCTAGCGCTGGATATCCTCAGAGAATCGGTCTGAATCCATGGCAGGCATTTCTTGATGAACAAGAAAGTAATGGATCAGAGCTGGATGTGGTAGCCTATACTGCTTGGCCCTCCTTGGTCCTTCATAAACAATTTTATCAAAAACTATTTTGACCCAATCAACTGGCATCCTCATCCCTAACTTGTATAACATGACAGCCCTATCCTCCAAAATGTCAGATTGATGAGTTAATAGATCGATATTGTTGATAAGAATCTGATGAAGAAGGGCAGTAGCTGGGAAGCAGTCAGTTCTCCTGATTCTGGCCAGGTAGAGCCAGTCATTTCTTGTGCAATGCTGTCCTTGGTCAATTCTTTGTCACTTGTGATAGCCACAATGGTCACCCTAAGACAGTCCCTGAGAGAGTTAGGACTGAAGGCAACATGTCTTCCTCGGACATAAACCTGCCACCTGAATTCATTTCCAGCTTTCTCCAGATTCTTTGGAACATTGGCCATAAATTCATTGACCAGTGTTTCATTGAACGGCCTAGAAAAACTTAACAGATTATGTAAGTTGTGGAAATCAACAATTTCAACCAAACCAAACGAACTAAATTCAGCAATTGCTACCTTGCACTCGATGATGAACTTACAGTAGATGGTAAATGACAGAAATAGACTCTTAGCACTCTCCGATAAAAAACAGTAATTGAGGGGGTTAACAGAGTGTCTACCTCTAGTTAATATGCCAAGTCTGAACATTTGAAGGTCTGAGCTAGGAGTACGCAGTACTCTGTAGGCACCCCTTGAGGTAGTGATAGGCCTGTTCTGACCAGCAGGTGTGGGCTTTTCAGCAACATCAGATTTTGATGATTCATCAAGAGCAATATCAAAATCAGATTCTGATTTTTGAGAAGGGGGCTTACTTGAACCTTCTACAAATGGGGATAGCTGTTCAGACTCCTCATCACCAGTCCCTTCATCCTCACGAACTTTCTCTTCAATTTCAGCATTGTTAGACCCACTTTCACCCGCAGATTCGTCATCCTCATCTCCTTCTTCATCTGGGTCTTGAGCACTTAAGGTAACTTTCTTGCTCAAAAAGGTGATTGGGTCGTTAGATATTGGACGGGGCTGTGTTTTATAGTGGCTGACCGGTGGTTGATATGCAACAATGTCTGTCGATTGGTCAGCCTGAGATGCAACTACCACTGGAGAAGTGTCCGAGTCTGAACTTGAGGGTTCCCGTCTTCTTGCACTTCGCTAGAGAGTCTTTGCAGGCGACATTTGTGGCCCCATCGCAGTTTCAGTAGCAGACACCGGAGCAACAGTGTCCTTGGACGAATTTTCTAGATGTTTCTTCGATTTTGACATTTTAGTCTTCACCATTGTTTGAATCTCAAAAAGAAAACTCAACACACCTTCGAGATCAAGTATGAGAGGCTTCGGCGTTAGGAATTAAAAATTGAGTGTGAGAAGATAAAGAAGAAAACCCTAAATCACGGTTTAAAAGGGAAAGAATTCTTTTCAAAATTGCACAAGGAGGGAACAATTAATTGGGAACGTGAATAAAGTAGTTATCAAAATTAAACTGATTGATGGCAGTTATTGACAAAGAAACCTTCCTTAATCAGATATGTCAAATTTTAATTAAATTAAACCACTTAAGATGCTAATTTATGGAAAACAGAATTTTTAAATTAGGAAGATAAAATCAGAACAAAATACGATTGGATTCCATAAACTAAAATTCATCCAAATTTTTCTCAGTTAAAGCTGATTGTGCTGCTAAAATTAGACTGTTGATTGAAATTTCTACGAAAAGGTCCATACAAGATAATCACACAAAAATAATGAGAATATTTTATGAGATAAAATTGAATTGTTTATTTATGGGCAAATTTCATAGTTCTACAAATTGTACAATCAGTCCAAAAAAAATCAAAATCAACCGGGATCTTCCAATCAGATATATACGCATAATTAGATTCAATTAAATGGTCAGATTTAAAACGTGAGTGTGTGATAGGACATACTGGACTAATCAATCATAACCTGTCTCACTAAGCCAAATTGAACCTTGTCAAGAAGATCAGTGCTGAGATGTATTTCAAACCAGTCATCATCTGAACATATCTCTTTAAATAAAAAAAATATGTGCGTGCCAGACAGGAGTACCATAGCAATTTTTTCTTTTGAGTACTCAGAGTGTTGACTTTATTTGTGTATATATATATATATACCCTTTATTTTGTTTTGTCAAAGCACTGAATTTATAAGATCATAGAGTTGACTTTCTCACAGCCATAAAGGTAGCCCTTTTCTACATGATTTATGTTCATTATCAAGGACGGCTGCACACATTTATGATGGTAGCCCTCTCCTCCATGAAATTGTCTGTTTAACACAACAACATACTATGATGCTGAGAGACATAGATACTGACCATAGGTCACAACAGAGTACGAAACTACTTTAAAAGTAACCATCTAGTTAGCAGTAAGGTATAATCAACCAAGTCAATATGTCCTCAACGTGTGCTTATCTGAGCAAATTTTACCATAAGTATGATGAGCATACCAAGCTGATTGGTTAATCCAAGTAAATCTCAAAATTCATAAACAAATCATATATTTATATCATATGCTATTTGTAAGAATACTCCTCATTTGGTATTTTATTAAATAACAACAAAACAAATAAAAATATGCAAATGTACACAAACACGCATAAAAAAAAGACCCTTTTTTTAAAAATAAAACTAATGCATCAAGCAAATGCCCACGGCCTTCCGTAGAGTCTCAAATCTAGCAGAGTATAAGGCCTTGGTAAAAAAATCAGCCAACTGATACTCAGTCTGAGTATGTTCCAAAGTAATTATTTTTTCTTCGACCAAATTTCTAATAAAATGATGTCTAATATCAATATGTTTGGTCATAGAGTGTTGAACAGAATTTTTAGAAATATTGATAGCACTAGTGTTATCACAGAATATAGTAACAAAGTCATGATCAATACCATAATCACAGATCATTTGTTTCATCCAAAGTAGCTGAGTGCAACAACTACCCGCTGCAATATACTCAGCTTCTGCAGTAGATAAGGAAATAGAGTTTTATTTCTTACTTAACCATGCAATGAAATTGTTACCAATGTAGAAACATCATCCACTCGTGCTTTTCCTATCATCCATGTTTCCAGCCCAGTCAACATCAGTGTATCCTGCAAGATGAAAGTTAGTATCATTAGTATACCATAAACCAAAATAGAAGTACAGTTAATATAACGAATAATTTGCTTCACTGCCGCAAGATGTGATTCTTTTGGTTTAGCTTGATAACGTGCACAAACTCTAACACTGAATTATATGTCAGGACGACTTGTAGTCACGTACAGCAAACTGCCTATCATGCTTCTGTACAAGCTGGAGTCAACCTCCTTTCCCTGGTCATCTCTGGAAATTTTCAAGGATGTGGCCATGGGAGTTCTGACTGACTTGGTTTGTTCAAGGCCGAACTTCTTCACCAGATTTTTATCATACTTGGCATGAGAGATAAAAATCTCTGATCCAACCTGTTTGATGTGCAAACTTAAAAAGAAATTTAGTTTACCAACCATACTCATTTCGAATTCATTTTGCATAAGTGTAACAAATATTTTGGATTTTGTTTCTAGTGAAGAACCAAACACAATATCATCGACATAGATTTGTGCAACAATTAATCCAGTTTTAAAATATTTGATAAATAACATTTTATCAGCTCCTCTTCTCTTGTATCTCTGTTCCAACAAGAACATGGTCAATCGTTCATACCAAACATGTGGGGCTTGCTTTAGTCCGTACAGAGCCTTTTTGAGTCTGAACACATGGTCGGGAGAATAAGGATCAACAAATCCCTTAGGCTACTCAACATAGACTTCTTCATTAAGAATTCCATTCAGGAAGACACTTTTGACATCCATTTGGTACAGCTTGAACCTCATTTGACATGCCACTGATAGTAAAAGTTTAATGGATTCAAGTCGAGCCACATGTGCAAATGTTTCATCAAAATCCACTCATTCTAGTTGAGTGTATCCCTGTGCAACCAAGCGTACATTGTTTCTGACTATGTTGTCATATTCATCTGATTTATTTTTGAATATCCACTTTGTCCCGATCACATTTGTGTCTTTTGGCCGAGGTACAAGTTCCCACACTTCATTTCTATCAAATTGAGCTAGCTCTTCATGCATGGCTAGAACCCAATTTTCATCAATAATAGCTTCATTTATATTTTTGGCTTCAATTTGTGAAGTGTAGCAAACATTTCCAAGTATATTAGCAAGCCTCCTCCGAGTCATCATGCCGTTTCTGGAATCTGAGAGAACATTGTCTAGTGGGTGTGCTTTCTGAATCCAAGAAGGAGGTTCCCTTCTCATGTTTTGTTCGTTATTTGTATATGGTGCATCACAAGTTCCAGGAGCAGGGACAGAGACATCAAAACTTGATGCTGGATGTTCCTTCTGTTTATCACTGTCTGGTGCACGTACATGATTGTCTTGAGTAGGTTGACGTCCAGCAACCTGTTCTTCCAAAGTCTGAATAATAGGCTCCTGTGAATAGGATGAAAAATCATCAGTATCATCAATTTTTACATTGATTGATTCAGTGATGGTCTGAGTACGCATGTTATAAATTCTGTAAGCACGGCTGTTCTCAGAATAACCAATAAATACTCCCTCATCACTTTTTTGAATCGAATTTACCCAAGTATTTCTGATAATTTAACACATAGCATTTGCTACCAAAAGTATAAAAATATTTGAGATTCAATTTTCTTCATCCAGATTTCATAAGGAGTTTGAGTGGTTCCTGTTCTCAAAGACACACGATTCAAAATATAACAAGAAGTATTAATAGCTTCAGCCCATAATTTAACAAGGAGCTTCTTACTATTTAGCATTACTCTAGCCATCTCTTGTAGAGACCTATTTTTTCTTTCCACAACATCATTTTGTTCAGGAGTTTTGGGTGCAGAGAATTCATGAAAAATACCATTTTGATCACAGAAAGTAGAGAAAGTAGCATTTTCAAACTCTATCCCATGATCACTTCTAATCCTTAATATTTTTATTTTCTCAAAATATTTTTATGTTGTTAATTTTAGGTGCAAAAATTTGAATCTTTCAAAAACATCAGATTTTTCTCTCAAGAAATCTACCCAAGTATATCTAGAAAAATCATCCATGCAAACAAAAATATATTTCTTCCCTCCAATGCTTTCAGTTTGAATAGGTCCCATCAAATCAATGTTAAGTAATTCTAATACATGAGCTGTAGTAAAAAATTTACTTTGCTTATGAGTGCTTTTGGTTTGCTTACCTTTTAGGCACGAAGTACACAATCCTTCAGATTTTTCAATAAGTTTAGGAACGCCTCGTACTGCATTCAATTTTGTTAGTCTCAACAAATCACTATAGTTTAAATGTTCTAATCGTTTGTGCCACAACTCGGTTGAGTCAGTCTTTGAAATATGACAAGTAATTTTGGTGTCAAGAAGATAACATTTATCATTGGATCGAGTACCATGTAGAATACAACTACCATCATAATTCAAGACTTTACAAGAATTTTTTGAGAACATAACCAAGTGTTTATCATCACAAAGTTGGCTTATACTAATCAAGTTAGCCTTTAAACCTACAACAAAAAGAACTTCTTTTAACGGAGAGAATCTATTAATTAGAATAGTGCCTACACCTTCAATTTTGCCGTGAGCTCCATCACCAAAAGTAACCAGACCACCTTCATGACTTTTGTAGTTAGTTAGATAAGATCGATTTCCTGTCATATGCCTGATCAACCACTATCAAAATACCAAGAGTTAGGAATAAACGATCTATAGGCAACATCAACCATATAACAATTTAAATCACCCTTTTTGATCCAAATTTTTCTTACTTTAGTGTTGCTATGGTGTCTCATTTGTCTATTAGCCAAGTTTTTGCTAAACAAACAATGAAAGGAGTCATGTCCTAGATTACCACAGATACAACATTTTACAAAATACTTTGATTTACTTCTTTGTATTGGTTGTATGGTCATGACTGTTTTTGAGTTTTGGCATTGGTCAGAACATGCATAGGCAGGTCAGCCTTAGTTCTGACGGCGATGTGAGCAGTTTTGTCTTAAAATACAGCAGACTTTGTTTCTTTGATGAAGTTGATATGATTCTCAACTTTTCTTTCACATTTTCCAACATATCCCAAACCTTCTTTGACGTTTGGAGTTCTTCCATAGCTTAGGGTTTCACTTAAGCGAGATGCTCCCATTGTTAATTGCTTGATCCTTTCTTTTGAAACTTTTAATTCATCAAGAAAATTCGCAATTTGATCATCTTTCTCTTTTAAGATGTTGGTAAGAATATTATTTTGAGAATCAATTTCAACATTGTCATCTTCCAAAAATTCCATCATGACTTGAGTAGACAAGTTTTTCTCCTGTTCATCTTATAATTTTTTATTCATACTGCTGTAGTTATAACAGACACGAACTGGTTCTTCAGATGTTGTCGCCAAGAAGTCAGAACCTGCAATCAAGTTTTGCACGGAATCAGTACAAGAAGTTAATTCACAGTTAAGGACGTTACCTGATCAACAGTCGTTCTGTCGTCCTCGTCCTCATCTGAATCTTTTTCATCATCTTCACTCTAAGTGATATTCATAGCCTTCTTGGTATGAGATTTCTTTAAAGTATTTGCACATTCAGAGGCTATGTGACCAAAACCCTCACACTCATGGCATTGAATTCGATTGTCAGATCTATTCATAGAGGTAGTAGGATTTTGTTTTGTGTTGATCGGAAATCTCTTCTTTTGTTGGAGAGAGGTATTCAAGTTCTTTTCCTTTTGATTTCCAGAAATTTTTTGAATTGTTTGGTGAGCATGGCCATATTTTCATTTGTTTTACTCTCCTCACAATCAACCTCGTCTTCATGGTTTTTAATTTTGAAGGCAATACTAGATCCATTTTCTTTCTTTCTCCTTTGTAGATGTAGCTCATAAGTCATCAATAATCCCACCAATTCTTCAACCTTCATATTCTCAATCTCCTTACTTTCTTCAATTGCAATTACTTTAGAATGAAAACGATCAAGCAAGGATCTGAGAATTTTCTTTACAATTTTGCTCTCCGAAATTTTTTTTCCCAAAGTATAAGCAGTATTGGTGATGTCACTGAGTTTTACATAGAAATCTTTGAATTGTTCATCGTCTCTCATGGTTAGTTGTTCAAACTCTAGAGTAAGAATTTGAAGCTTGGATGACTTGACCATAGTGGTTCCTTCGTGAGCAATTCGTAAGATGTCTCAAGCATCTTTTGCAACCTGACAAGTAGAGATCAAACGAAATTGATTAGAGTCTATGAAGGAGAATATGACATTTAAAGCTTTGGAATTCCAATTAGTGTAATTAAAATCAGTTGTAGCCCATTCGTCTGCCTTTTTTTCTCTCTCTCTACACCATTTTCAATAATGGTGGGAGTTTTATAGCCATGGACAATAGAGTGCTAAATTTTTTCATCAATGATTGGATATAAACCTGAATTCTAATTTTTCAATATGCATAATTAGTACCATCTAAAACAGGTGGTCTAAACTAAGCACCGTCTATATCTAGGTTTCTTTGGATCGCACTTAAAAAGTATACCTTCTCTGATACCAACTGAAAGTTCTAAAACCTAGATTAATTAAATTAAAACTAATTTTAATCTTAATTAAATAAGCAGTGGATAGAACGTAGTCAGAACTAGCAAGATATAGAGATAACAGTTCTGACTCGCACAACCATGTTCGTTTACCAAGTCTTGTTAAGAGCGGAAATTAAAGTATTAAATATGAACACAAGATGTAACGTGGTAAACCCCTAAGGAAAACATCCATGGGCCCCCATACCATGGGTAAAAACAATCTACTAATAATCTTGTTCAAAAATACAATACTATCGATTTTTGTAATTTTGCAAAATTAACAAAATAACAATCAAAAGAAAACAGTTCAACTCCTTGTGATACTTATTCTTCTGACTTATTGATGAAGTGGAATCAAACTCACCGGTCTTGACTTTATTGCCACTTCCCTATTGTACTTGACAGCAACCACCACTTGGATTAAGAACCCCCGTTCTTAACTTCACGCTAAGTAGCTTAAACAAGATATGGAATTGTTCGTTGATCACCAATTAGTTCTTGATTCTTCAATGAGTTTGAAGAAAACTTTTTTGCTTTGAAAGTTGAATCAATGAAGTATCGAGTCTTGTTTTCCACTAATGAATTCGGCCGATTTTTGCTTAGAGAATACAAGACCAAAAATTATATTTCAAAGCTCTAATTCTTTATTGATTTCTACTCTTACTTATAGTTAAAGTAGAAATCAAATTATGAATTATTTCTTACCTAAAAAATATGCAACAAGAATGGTAAGAATATTAGTAGGAAAGAATATAGAAAGATATTCTTAAATTTATAGAAGGAAATAATTTAAGAAAATAAATATTTCCTTCCTAAACAAATCTAAGAGAATAAGAAAAGATTCTTTAACCTACAAAAAGAGTTGTCAATAATATTCATGAGATCAGAATATATCAAGTATAAAAATAGAATAAAATCGCAGCTTTACTGATCTGGAAAAATAATCCGCTTATCAACCCAGTCAGTCAGAACTGGCGTTAACCAGACCAGTCAAAGACACAAAAGTTGACCTGCTCTTTTATCATTAAAAATAAGTTATATTTATTAAGTGAGCCAAGATATAAAAAGTGAAAAATATGACACATATTTTTCCAACAATAACCACTTGAGAAGTTATTAGTTAGGGGCCCTCAAGCCATCACCTCTACCACAGCGTGTTCATCCTGCACGCCAGCACCCTATCAACTCGGTTCCAGGCACATTATTAAATCACGTGATAGTTCAAGTGTGTAGAAAATTTACACGTAGGAAGAGAAGGTGTATGATTCCTGTTGGTAGCCATTTTTTAAGGCAACAGTTATCATACGGTGCAGATTCATCGCTAAGTTAAGCGGTTCAAGCATGAGTACATCTCTCAAAGTTTATCAAGATCGACTACTTCACCTCCAAGGATAAAACTTGAGTTGACAACTAAACACGGCCACAAATTTGCAAACTAGCTCCTTGGCCTCGACATTGCATAGATTGAGACTTTGAGGGGTATAGAACTCATCTATATCCACCCACTACGTCATGGACCTAACTACTCTATCACCATATATGATCCTAATTTTGAGAATGTAATAATGGATGTGACAATTTACTACTCACAATTGTTGAAATTAGTCAAATATATTTTTTATTCATATATTTTGTAAGATTCATAATTTACTATCCACTAATTATTTATACATTTTATATATATAACTCGTAATTTATAAGCACTTAAAAATAATATCAACATTGGGAAACACACTTAAAATTGGAGTGGGATTGGTTGTCCCGTCTACTATTATCAAATTTTTCATGTCCTTAATGTCTACCTACTGTCATTGATAAATGAAATATCATTGTAATTAATTACTTTAATATAATACAAGAAACAACAAAAACATCAAAATAATTAAACAATATTGCAGCAAAAATCTCAAATGTAATTTAAAATTTTCAAATCAATCATTAATCACTTGATAATCAACATAAGATTTTGTGCCTTTAGACTTGCAAGAATCGTCTAGGGTTTTCTTTTGATCCACAATTTCATCCTCCGGCCTGCATTTAACAAAATACACGCATCATCACCAACCTATAAACAAATAAATATAAAGGGTGGTGATATTACTTATTAGAACTTATTAGAGTCTTTATAAATTTTAATTTGGGCGAAGCAAGAGTTGAAGTGCATATTTTTTAAATTAATTTAACTCGTGTACACTTTTGGCAATTGTTCATAGAATAACACTATCTAGAATTTATGGTGATAAGCAATAGGTGGTGGTGAAAATGTTGGGGGTCTTTATTTAAAAGGTCAAGTCAAACAAATGTCTTATTTAAATAGTTCTCAATTAATATAATTTGTGTGAAAGGTCTAAACATTAAAGAAAATGGAAAAATGAAATATCAAATGACTAAAATATCTTTTTAGTTCGAAAGAAAATTATAACGACTATAATATCGTTTTCTATCAACTATAACGACTAAAATATCGTTATTTTGGATCAATCATTGTTCAAGTTATATGTAACGGAACGATATAAATATTGTTATCTTATAACTGAAACGACTCCCATGTCGTTATAGTTATATTTACTATAGTAACGACTTAAATATCGTTTTCTATCAACTATAACGACTAAAATATCGTTATTTTGGATAAATCATTGTTCAAGTTATATGTAACAGAGCGATATAAATATCGTTATCTTACAACTGAAACGACTCCCATGTCGTTATAGTTACATTTACTATAGTAACGACTTAAATATCGTTTTTTGTCAACTTTAATGACTACAATATCGTTATTTTGGATCAATCATTATTCAAGTTATATGTTGATCAATTATTCAAGTTATATGTAACGGAACGATATAGATATCGTTATCTTACAACTGAAACGACTCCCATGTCGTTATAGTTACAATTACTATAGTAACGACTTAAATATCGTTTTCTATCAACTATATCGACTACAATATCGTTATTTTGGATCAATCATTGTTCAAGTTATATATAACAGAACGATATAAATATCGTTATCTTACAACTGAAACGACTCCAATGTCGTTATAGTTATATTTACTATAGTAACGACTTAAATATCGTTTTCTAATCAACAATATATATATATATATATATATAATATATATATATATATATATATATATATCGTTATCTTACAACTGAAACGACTCACATATCGTTATGGTTATATTTTATATAGTAACGATTTTCATATCGTTTTCTATCAACTAGAACGAATATAATATCGTTATTTGGGTTCGATATCCATTTCGCAATCTGGTGGAATCGAATCATCATTACTTAGTATAAATATTACTTTTAACTAAGAACCGAAGAATATTTTCCAATGATGTGCCCGTAAAGACTACCATACAAGATTCTGGTGTTGTGAACAACGTTTGAAGTAATTCGGTAAGAATAAGGTAACTCCATTTGTGTTTAATTCATTGTTCGTATGGTCGTTTGTGACGAGATATCATTTTTCAGACCTCCTATGTGTGTTCTAAGCATGCCCATCGTACGTGGACGATTGATCCAACATATTTGAATGGAACGATATAGATATCGTTGTCTTACAACTGAAAACGACTCCCATATCGTTATAGTTACATTTTGTAAAGTAACGAATTTCATATCGTTTTCTATCAACTAGAACAAATATAATGTCGTTATTTGGGTTCGACATCTGTTTTGCAATCCGGTAGAATCGAATAACCATTAATTGGTATAATCATTACTTTTAACTAAGAATCGAATAATATTTTCCAATGACGTACTGGTATAGACTACCATACAAGATTCTAGTGTTGTGAACAACGTTTGAAGTAATTCGATAAGAATAAGGTAACTCAATTTGTGTTTCATTGTTTGTATGGTCATTTGTGACTAGATACCATTTTTCAAACCTCCCACGTGTGTTCTAAGCATGCCCATCGTACGTGGATGATCAATCCTGCATATTTGAACGGAACGATATAGATATCGTTATCTTACAACTGAAATGACTCACATATCGTTATAGTTACATTTTGTATAGTAACGACTTTTATATCATTTTCTATCAACTAGAACGAATATAATGTCGTTATTTGGGTTCAACATCTGTTTTGCAATTCGGTGAAATCGAATCATCATTACTTGGTATAAACATTACTTTTAACTAAGAACTGAATAATATTTTCCAATTACATGCCAATATAGACTATCATACAAGATTATAGTGTTGTGAACTACGTTTGAAGTAATTCGGTAGGAATAAGGTAACTTCATTTGTGTTTCATTCATTGTTCGTATGGTTGTTTGTGACTAGATACCATTTTTCAGACCTCCCGCATGTGTTTTAAGCATGCTCATCGTACGTGGACGATCAATCCAGCATATTTGAATGGAATGATATAGATATCGTTATTTTACTACTGAAACTACTTCCATATAGTTATAGTTATATTTTGTATAGTAACGACTTTCATATCGTTATCCTTGAACTAGAACAATTCGAATGTCGTTATTTATGATCCATAAATATGCAAATTGTGTATAGGAACGATATTAATATCGTTACCTTCCAATGGAAACGATATTATAGTCGTTTTATGTTATATTTTGTATTGTAACGATATAAATATCGTTTTCTTTCAGGAATTTTGGTGCAAATGGTCCCTAACCTTTGTCATTAGTGTGAAATTGGTATCTAGCATTTATATTTTGACAAACAGGTCTATAACCTATGTGTTTTGGTGGAAAATTGGCCCTTATGGGATAAAAAAAGACAAATATGCCATTAGTTTTAATTAGAAGAAATTGTATGTGGATTCCTAATTATTACAAAATGTGCAAATAGGTCCAATACTTTTATTTTTCATAAAAAATAAAGAAAACTAATGATTTTTTTTTTGGAATTAACACTTTAATAATAAATATGTTAAATAAAATTATTATTTTTATTATTAAGTAATTATATTACTTAAAATTTAAAATTTTATTTTATTGTTGTATAAAAAAAATCACTTTGTCACAAATTTGATATTCAAATACTTTTATTTAATTGAGTTATATGTTTATTAACTACAAATATTAGAGATCCAACTATATTCTTCATATTATAATTTATCGTTTTATTTTAGTTAAAAAATAAAACACATAATGTGTAAATTAATTTTTATTAGTATTTTAATGTTAAATAAAAATGTAATAAGATTAGTTCAATGTCATAAAATTATATACGTCATTTGTTATTTATTTAACTTAATGTTTAAAATAAAGATGGAGAAAAAATTTTATAAGTAAAGAGGGAAAAAAATAATTTCTCACAATGATTTATCTATCTTTAAATAATATAATTACTTAATAATAAAAATAATAATTTTATTTGACATGTTTATTACTAAAGTGTTAATTAAAAAAAAAAAACTCATTAGTTTTCTTTAATTATTATAAAAAAATAAAAGTATTGGACCTATTTGCACAATTTGTAATAATTAAGAATCCACATACAATTTCTTCTAAATAAAACTAAAGGCATATTTGTCATAAGGATTAATTTCGCACTAAAACACATAGATTAGGGACTTATATGTCAAAAAATAAACGTTATGGGCCAATTCTACACTAATGACAAAGGTTAGGGACCATTTGTGCCAAAATCCCTTTTCTTTCAACTCTAACGAATATAATTTTGTTCTTTCGATCAATAATTATTCAAGTTTCGTGTTAAATGAAAAGTCAAAGTTTAAAAAAAAAAGAGTAATTGAAACTTGAAGGACTAAATTGGAGGTTAAGGAAACTTGGAGGACTGAAGAAGATAGAATATAAAGTTGGAGGACTACTTAAGAGAAACTATAAAGTTGACGGACTAAAAAGACAAACAAAAATTTGGAGGACAAAATGGGCAAAATTGAAATGAAGACCTCTAGTTTTTTGGGAGGATGACGATTAATGAATATAATAAGCAGAGAAAAGTAATATTAAATGTAAAGGGTATAAAAGACTTTTTGTTTTTTTGTTAAGTTTTTGATTTTATATTTTCTTTTACTTTGGTAAAAGGTCTTTTGAACAAAAGAATTATGAAGGGAGGCTATCTCAACTTATTCTCCAAAATATTGTTCAATGAATAAAAATGGGGAAATTAGTAACGTATGCTCACTTGCAAATGGTCCCTATCTTTTTATTTTGTATGGAGAGGTCCCAACTTATGCCTTTAGATACAAAATTGGTCATTTTGAACAGATTCCATCCAAAATAATCGTTAGTTTTGAGCATGGTTTACACCCTATTTTAACATAGGGACAAATTTGTTAATTCTAAAGTTAATAATAATAAAAACAAAAAGACAAAAAGCATTTTTTCTTCCACCCACACCCACGCCACAAAACCAAGGGGACCATTAATGGCAACTCCTCAATCTCCATTAATTGAAGACTTAGGAGGAGAATTTCCTACCCATAAATATGCCATATTAATGGCAGAATAAGGTCTCCCCCTTTCCCAATCTCTGCCATTAATGATAGAAACCAAAGCTGTCATTAATGGCAGATCAAGGAGGAGAAGTCGTCGTGCCAAATATTTGAGCAACTCCATTAGATTCTCCACCATGTGCCAAAGATTGAGCAAAACATTATAAATTCTACAATTCAGCGTGAACAAGCATCCTAATATCTCAAAGAAAGCTCGCGCTTCTTTTCACAATCTTCAGATTTCCCAGTTCATCCAGCAAAAGGTTTGATCATCTCTACCCCACCTTTAGTATTAAACTTCTCCATGGACGAAAATCCCAACAGCCATTTTGCCCTCCTTCGCAGCAACAAATGCTTTGATGACCATAATAAATGTCTCCCCGTTTCTTCAAGAACATACACCATGGCCTCAAACTGTCTCATCTTCTCAAGAACATCCAATGCATTTTAAGCCTTTGAATCATGCTCAAACTGCCATATCATGACTCAAATTCAACTCGCATTCATCTAAAACCGCATATTATTCACATTGATGGCAAATGTGTGTCCGAATCAATTCACTCAACCGGTTTCTGCCATTAATGGCAGCTTTAGTTTTCGCTAATAATGGTTGAAATCAGGGGATGGGACACTTCAACCCTTAAATATGCCATTAATAGCCCCTAGTTTCTGCCATTTGAACGGTGACGGTTGTGGCGGATGGGGGTAGGGTAGATGGAGGAAGAAATATTTTTTGTCTTTTTGTTTATTATTATTTATTTTAGAACTGGAAAATTTGTCCACCCTTTTAAAGAAAAGTGTAAACAACGCACAAATTAATGGTCTTTTTGAACGAAATTTGTCTAAAATGATTAAAAGCATAGGTTAGGAACCTCTCTATCAAAAATAAAAGGTTAGGGGACCATTTGCACACGATGAACATACGTTAGAGACTATTTGCACTAGTTTTTCAATAAAAATACATCACAATTTCATTAAATAATGTGGTACTAGCTCTAGTGTCATCTAGATTCGTGCTAAATAATATTATTCTTGTTTTTAGAGTCTCATAATCACTTTTAGTAATAGTAACACTCAACTTTTGCAAATAGTAACATTAATTACAATAACATTGAATCGAAAGAGGACATGTTGATAACTTTTTGCCTGAACATAGTCTTGTCATTTCACCGACATAACTTGTCTGAGAAAAATATGTTTGTTCGAAAATGACTTGTTTTTACAGATAAAAATTGTCTCCACAAAGTTCTCCTCAAGAGTCATTTTTCTAGTTTAATGAGAATTTTACTATTCAATTTTACACATGGATATAATTTATTGGAATTGGAAAAAGAAGAAATTATCTTTTGTAAATTAATTTCTTTTAAATTTTTATGTAAATATATAGTTGGACAGGATATTAAAAAGTTTCTTCCCTTTGGCTAGGTGCCATACAAGTCTCAAAATTCAAATAAGCATATACTTGGCTATTGCTAATTTACAGCCCACTAGAACCAATCAACTTTGTTAAACCAAATGTTATTGCCATGGCCAACCAACCACCAATCAAAACCCTTATGCAGGACCTGGCCGCTGGTGCCCTCCCTAACGCCGCCCCTAACCACCCAAACACCACCAAAGCAAGGCTGACGGCGGCGGCCACCACCCACATCCTCACCTTGTACTCTCTTATGAAGAAGGCAGCCAATAGTGGCACCATTGCACCCACTGAAAATGCAAGGGCTGATGCAGCAGCTGCTTGTATTGGATTAGGTAAACCCTCTTTTGCTCCTTCTTCTTCTTCTTTATTCTCTACTCCAACTGCCCTTTTCTTTTCTCTCTTCATTTGAGCCATTTCTATGTCGAGTTGTGAGTAAACCGACACGAATTCGCCTATGGCCATGGAACATGCCCCTGCCACTAAACCTGCGAACCCTGTTGTTGGGAAAAATCACCATCAAACGTTAGCAAATAGATCGAGGGGCTGTTTGACAAAGCTTTTGATAAAAGTTTTAGCAGATTTTGCTATAAGTTATAAAATGTGTACTTAAAATTAATTGTTGAATTTTTTTATCTCAATTTTTAGCATCTTTTTAAACTATACCAAACGAACTCAGAATAAGAAAATATGAATTTGCATGGTTCGATAAAAATTGCTTAATTTGAGTCAAATATCCAACACCTGTTAGGATCATGGCCTTGATGTCTCGTTTTACAGCTCCAACACCCATCATTAATGATGCCGTAGAAATTAACCCATCGTTGGCACCTAAAACTGCAGCGCGGAGCCATTGGGATCGTTTTGAGTAATCGAACTCCTTTTCGTCTAGCTCAAGGCTCAATTGTCTCTCCATGTCATTGACAGGAGGGAGAGAAATTTTGGCATCTTGATTAGAAGCCATGAAATGGGATGAAAACTTAATAATCAAGAAAGTGTAGAGAGAATTAGATGGCAAATGAGTGTGATTCAACAGATGTCTTCTACTTAAGTATTTATAGAGCAGAAATTTGATTTTAGTGTAGACAAAAAGTAGGGTTTGGGCACCACAATTGTAAAGTTTCTTGCATTAAAGAAACTTGACATGTCATTCCGAAAACAACTAAACTTGCATGGTGTTGTATTTGGCAAAATCAACATTTTCATCAAGTGATCTCAGACAATTGGCTAGGTGCTTGAAGACCACTATTTTGTCAAGATATTATATTAAACTACTTCACCCAAAAGTTTAAATTGTTATAGAAAAAATTGCATTTTCACTGCCTTCGATAGATGGACTTACATTTACACCTTAAACACGCCCCTCAATAGCATTTCAAATTCATTTTTCTGTCAATGTCCGATACTTCAATTTTTCTTAATTATATAGGTGATGCAAGACTTCAAACTCCATGATCTTTGTCTAGTCTGTTAAGGTAAAATCGCATATCGGTTAAGGATAAAACTACTAACCAAGGTTGACTTTTTGAGACATAACTTTAAGCCTCAATATGGTATCATAGTCCATTAAACTCAAATGAGCATTCAAAATTTAAGATTAGTGTGGTCAAACAGCCACCATTTTGCAGGAGCATGTTAAGAGTAAAATCCAACATAGGTTAAGTATAAAAGTAGTAATCAACATATAAAAATCCATGCTACTCATATTAACAGGGTTGACATTTTTAAAATAGAACTCCAAGTCTTAATATAGTCTAATACTATTCTAAACTACTTCATCCAAAAGTTTAAATTTAAACCGTTATAAAAGAACTTATGTTAATATCTTCAATAGTATCAAGAAAATATTCGATCTAACTAATGTTTAGAGGGACTTAAGTTTATATCTTAATCATTATCAAGTAAATATTCGATCTAACTAAAGTATAGAATTTTTTTTTATCTGAACTGAAGAATATTTCTTTGTATTCGAAGCTAATGAGCATAATCAATTATGGATTGCTGAAGATGAAAACACTATAGGGAAGATGAGACATAAAGAGAGGGAAAGAGATAATAATTGTAAATGGAAGGGACTGTGGATTCCACACGAATGCCACCAATTGCAGTTATCTTTTTGCAATCCAAATAATGTTCTTCTTTCCTAAAGTTTGTGTGTGTGTGTGTATATATATTTGTATTTGTATTTGTTCTCGTAAAAATATCATTCAAATTAATAGTTTTGTTAGAGATAAAAGTCATTCTCTTTTCGCAAAATCAAATCCAATTCAAAAAAACTCAATCTCAAGATTTCGAGAAATAATAAATAAATCATTTTACAAACCTTTGGGGTATGTTGCATATAACAAATTACACGCCAAATACATGCTCATGATTAATGTTCCCAGCATTCACTCAGTTCTTTACGATTTTATATAATTATTACCGACTTAAATATAAGAGTACAGAGGCGGAGACAGGGCTGGGCCCAGTCCCGCCCTGGACCAAAAGCTGAAGTTAAAAAAAAAAAATTTAAACTAGCGGTCCAATCCATTTATACATAGGCCCATCCATGTCTCTCCATATTACTAAAAACATAAAAGCTCTTACAAGGCTTAGAACCCAGAATTGAATTTCGTGTCCAGTCTTCTCCCACCCGCCGACTTTCAGTTGCCTCTGGTCCGCCCACCTCTGTCCACCGCCAGCTGCTACCTGCCACCTAATCTTTGATCTTTATTACCGATGCTGCTTGCACAAGGTAAGACGTCTGGCTTCCAAATTTTCATATTTTGGAATTTGGCATTTGATTTGATTTTGAATGATGTTTTTTTTTGGTACCAAATTCTTTGTTTACCCTAATTTTGTTGCCCTAATTTCATTGTTGGTTTGGCTTAAATATTTTGCCCTAGTATTTTGTCCGATTTTCAGCTTTGAATATTGATGATTTTTTGCCCTATTTTGTGATTTTTGTGCTAAATTATTGATGATTATAGAATTGGAAGTAGAAAATTTTTGATTTGTTGTTTTGTTTGGATGTTGGATGGCGTATAATTCTTCAAATAAACAGGTATAGAATTCGCATATGGGCTCAGGTTTTCTATTATAATATGTTTTCGGAATCATCTTGACGAGCTAGGCCGGGTCAGTCCATTGCCACCCATACTTAAAGCTTGTTTGGTAGAGTTTTTTAGCAGATTTTCGTAAAAAAATTGAAGAAATGTGTAGTTGAAAAGTTGATAAAATTTTTGGGTTCTATGAAATGTGTAGTTAAAATTAGTTAAAATTAATTGTTTACTTTGACTTTAAATTTTTAATATATTTTTTAGCTCCACCAAACAAGCTCTTATAATAGATCTAATAAATGTGCAAATAAAAGCTAAAAAAAGAGAGAGAGTAATTATTGTAGCTATTCATAGGCAGATGTTTTTTATTTTGAGCTTTTATTTGCACCTTTATTAGATTTATTATTATAGTTTGTTTGGTGGAGCTAAAAAATCTATTAAAAAATTGAAGTCAAAATCAACAATTAATTTTAACTACACATTTTATGGGACTCAAAAATTTTATCAACTTTTCAACTACACATTTTATAATTTTTTTTTATATCAAAATCTGCTAAAAAGCTCTACCAAACAAGCGTGAAGTAGGGGTGGCAATGAGCTAAGCCAAGTTGACTCAGTCCATGACCACCGGAGCCTAGCTCGGCCAATGGGACGGGCCCAACTCGGCCAATATAGAGATTGGCCGAGCCTGAGCTTAGCCCGTCTCCCACAAGCGAGTCTGGTCTGGCCCACATGCTGAACTGGTTAATTTTTTTTAATGCAGTTTCTTTTCTAGGGATTGTTAAAATATCTAAAAAAAATATTTACATGAGATGGTCTACGAGTTGAGCCGTATATGTCAAGGGTTGTGTCAGCCTTGCCCGAGCTCGTCCAATGGGGCGAGCTGCCAGGCCCACGGACAACTTTGCCCAATTGTCATCCCTAGCACTAAGTTACATTTACAAATATATTATAATGTGTGTTATCAAAAACGTAAAGCAGATACATACAATATATAGACTATGATGAGTTGGATTTCAATTCCTAGATATTGAGGAATTTTGATGTAATGACATCCCACGTGCATGGTTTTGACTTCAAGTTTGGCTAAGCATAAATTATAATTTAAGTTGATCAAATTAATCAATTATATTTTTTATCTACACATTTTGTAGGACTTAAAATTTACTACATACTTATTATTTACACATTCTATAAGATCCATAACTTATAAGTACTTAAAAAATAATTTTAACACTTTTAAACATGTGCTCAAGCACTTGAATGTATATAAAAAATTTCAAGTTAGATTTTTCACATAAAAAGAGGGAAAATGAAAATTGAATTCAAGTTTAAGCCATTATTTCACATGTCTAAACCACTATAAAATTTAGAGAAAATTACATATTTGGTCTCCAATCTTTTAAAAAATTAGGGATATATTTCATAACCTTTAAAAATAGTAGCAGAGATCTCAAACGTTTGAAAAAATAGGCATGATAGGTCCTTTATGACGAAATTGTCCTTCTCTTTAAATAAAAAAAATGATTAAATAATAATCAAATGTACCCTCAAAAATAAAAAGTAACAGAGATATATCTTTATTTTTTTTTATCAAACCTCAAAATTTAAAATCCACACCACCACAAAAATAAATGCAACCCATTATTCATGTACATAAATTCATAGAAAAATGCAGGATTTTGGGTTTATTCACATTATACTGATACCACAAACAGAAAACTACTATCCCACTACTCATTTTCTCATTTGATTTCAAGAACCCAATTTTCTGATTTTCATTTTTCTGCAAAGAAACCAAAAATATATTAGTAAAATACCTATATTAAATAGAAATACATACATACATACATACATACATACATATATATATATATATATATATGGAAAATGATCTCCTCCCAATGGTGGGGAGGAGTTATGAAGATCACATGACACGTGTCCTGTAGCCATTGGATAAAGGAAAAGTGATTGACATAAAAGTCAATCACTTGTGTAATGGCCACAGGACACGAATAACTCCTCCCCCACCATGGGGAGGAGATCATTTCTTATACACACACACACACACACACACACACACAAAATTAATAAAATAGTCCTATCATTTTGGGTCATAAAGAAATCATGCAAGGCATTAGGTATTGAAATTGAGAGCTATGTGTTAGATCCTTAAACATAAATTTCTAACTATAATTAAATAATTAGATAACTCAAGATCATCATGCTACAATAATCAAGAACACGTGTTGAGGCAGAATACTTGAATTCGAATAGGTGTTGAGGAAGAATACATGAATCCATCATGTTGAAATTAACAGGGTTGGGATCTTCCGCAGTCTAATCACTTCAATAATACTCAAGGGAATATCTGTCTATAATGTGTAGAAGAGAAGAGCAAAAAATTGTGATTGACTTGAGGACCATAACTCTTATTTATTATATTATACTCTAGTCCAAGTAGAAGTCCATCATAATTAGATTATGATCCGGTCTCTATACATTATAAAGCCCGTACTCAGTTTAGATGTTTCCAGAGTCCAATCAACAGACCACTTAATAGCCCTATTAAATAGATAGTCCATATAATTGCAATTTAATATGTAGCCAATTATAGAGATAAATAATCTAAAAATCTCTCACTTGAGCTACATATGTTATCCGAAACAATTATATCTAAAACTTTATGTTACACTTAAATTGTTATCTTGCCTTGAAACATCTCCCTAATTACAATATGGTCCATCTACTAAATCAGCACGTGATCAAAGTGGTATTCGTCACATTAATTCGTAACTAAACCCGTCAATGGTCATCATACCAACATATTTAATGACATAGATCGAGTATGGATATGTAGCATGGAAATTACATACAATGTGATCTTAACACATGTCTATTTTCATCTGGTTCTACTTTATTCTTTAAAAAGATCATATCAAAGCTTTCCAATCTTAATGTTAAACCACAAATGAAAAAACCAAATTTAAAGATTGGTAATAACCAATATACTTTATTCTACAGAAAATAATCATAAAGCGTGTTTACTACTGAAAAGCATCAAAATACAAACTCTCACTAAACAAACACATTATCAAACAATAAAACACTCATATGTATGCTCTTGAAACACCTTAGGTGGTAAACTATTGATAAGCGGATCTGCAATAATAGAGTTTGTGCCAATATGCTCTATAGATACCTGACAACTCTGAACTCTATCTTTAACAACAAGAAACTTGATGTCTATATGCTTCAACTTCGTAAAGCTTTTATTGTTGTTGAAATATAGCACAGCCGATTTATTGTTACAATATATCTTCAATGGTATTTCAATACCATCTACAACATGCATCCAAGTGACAATGTTTCATAGCCATATTCTATGATTAGATGCCTCATAACAGGCTATGAACTCAGCTACCATGTTGGATCGAGCTATGAGCGTCTGCTTAACACTCTTCCAAGAAATAACTCCACCAGCCAGCAGATAAATATATCCCTATGTAGATCTCTTACTATCTTGGCATCCAACAAAATTGAAATCAGAATAACCAATAATGGTCTGACTTCTGATATGTGAGCATGAAATATTTTTTTCTCTATAAATAGCGCATAACCCTTTTGGCTACTTTCCAATTATCCATCCCAGAGTTACTCAAATATCTGCCTAATAATCCCACTATGAATGTTATATCTGGAAGCGTACATACTTGAGCATACATAAGACTTCCTATAGCCGATGCATGAGGAATTCTTTGTATTTCTTTCACCTCAACTGCATTATTAGGACATTGACTGAGGCTGAACTTGTCTCCTTAGGCAATGGGCGTATCTCCCACTGAACTTATGGTACACACGATCTTCAACTATATTTACCTCAAATCCAAACGAGATAATAACTTGATGAAATTTTTGATACCATTGACGGGATGCGTACTTGAGACCATAGATGGATTTCTTTAGTTTGCATACCATTTTCTTTGGATCGCCACTCACAATGTTTTCTGGCTGCACCATATACATCGTTTCATCAATGTTACCATTGAGAAATGCAATCTTTACATCCATCTGATGTAGCTCCAAATCAAAATGAGCTACAAGTGTCATTATGGTCCTAAAATAGTCTATCGATAAAACCGAAGAGAAAATCTCTTTATAATCAATACCTTCTTTATGAGTAAAACAACAAGACGAGCCTTATATCTTTCAACATTGCCTTTTGAATCCCTCTTTGTCTTAAACATCTATTTGCAATCAATGGGCTTCACACATTCAGGAAATTTGACGACATCCCAAATGTCATTGTTTTTTTATAGATTTCATCTCATCTTCCATGGCATCAATCCACTTTTGAGAATTAGAACTCTGTTTGACTTGATAAAAGTTTATTGGATCATCTTCCACCACTCCTATGTCAACCTCATGTTCTTGGAGACTACTTATCATTTCTCAAGTGGATATTCTCAATGGCATTTGTTCTTGAGGTTGTTAAGCTTGCTCATCATGACCAACTCCTTCTGGATAAGGAGCTCCTTAACATTGTCTGAATAATCCAAATTTGCATCTTGAACAATGTTAGAAATTGGAGTCTGATCATTGTCAATAGCAACAGTAGGAAGAGAAACGAATTCCTCTTCAAAGTCAATGTCTCTAACCTTATCTCCACTCCCAAGCTCAACATCCTCAAACAATTTTGCATTTTCTGTTTTGAAAAAGGACCTAGTCGTCGAGGGATCATAGAATTTGTTATCCCTTAACCGTCAGAGTACCAAACAAAGTAGCAGCTTATAGTTCTTAAGTCCGGTTTCTTTTCATTCGGCCTGTAACACCTTTCCTCATCTGGATAACCCCAAATATGCAAGTGCATAATACTAGGCTTCTTGCCTGTCCAAAGTTCATAAAGGGTTTTAGCTATTGCTTTGCTTAGAACCCTATTAAGGATGCATGCTATAGTCTTTAGTGCTTCTCCAATAGGGATTTTGGTAAAGAATAATGACTAATCATACTTATTATTATATCCTTAATAATAACTTAAAAGTTTCTATAGTCTCAACTACAACTACTTTGCTGTCGTCCAAATAGATGAATCTTTCAGCATCACTTGGTTGTCGGCTCTACAGGCAATCTTGCATAGACACACTTATGTGAGTGGTAGCACCAGAATCCATCCACCAAGTGTGTCTACATACAGAAGCTAAATAAATTAACTTCAGAACAAACCATAGCGAGAAGCATACATTTCTTAACTAACTGGGGCATTCTTTTTTTATGTGTCCACCTTTCTTTCAAAAGCAACAGGTGAACTCTTTATCCTGTTTCTTTTGCACTTTATGTTGTGGTGCCCCAGCTCTAGCTTCATTTTTCCTTTCATTTTCTTGTCTTGAGGACTGGTTGATAAGTTAGTACTTTCAATCTTCTCACGCTTAAGTCTTTCCTCTTCTTGCACACAGTGAGATATGAGCTCATTAAGAGTCCATTTATCTTTTTTGGTGTTGTAACTCACTTTATATTGACCGTATTGTGTAGGAAGAGAAATCAAAACCAGATACACGAGCTAGTCTCAGACAGCTCTAACTTTAGTACCTTTAGTTTGGAAGTGAGATTAGACATTTCTATAATGTACTCCATTACATTCTATTTTCGTTTATACCTCATTGAAGCAAAGTGATCTAAAAGTGGACTTGTTTCAGCCTTTTCATTTTTGGCAAAACACTTTTCAATTTCCTTAAGGAACGTCTTAGCATTTTTCTCCTTAGACATAGTGCCCCTAAATGTTTCTGGTATGGAATGTTTCATGCTCATAAGACTTATGCAGTTAGAACGATCCCATTTTTCCAAGTCTCTTTTATCCTTAGTGGAACTTTCATTAGTAAGAGTAGGAGGTCGTTATGTCTGAAGCGCAAGGTCAAGATCTATGCAATCGAGAACAATCATAACATTTTCTTTCCAATTCTTGAAATTTGTGCCATTAAGCACATGAATGGAATTAATGGTGGAATTAATGGTGGTAGATATAGTAGAAGTAGAACCAGAAACTGAAAACGAGAGAATATAACAAGTTCACAATTAATGATCATGTCATAACATGTTTATGACAAATTATATTATGGTGGGCCTCAGCATAAGATACCTAGCACAACATTGATATTTAATATTTGGACAAAATCATCAACTTGTAAGTGGTACTCTTTGTATAGTAATTAATTAATTTGTCAAATAATAAGTCTTTTTTTGGACCGACTTATTGTACACACGAAAACTTTATAATTGTCACATATTTATTAACACAAGTATATCTTCCATTTGGCCAAACAATATCATTCTTTTGGGACAGTTATTGTTCGCATAAACAACATACACACACACACAATAGAGGTTACTTTGGCAACATATCGTTTCAATTTGTTTATTTTAAAATATAAGACGATTAATTCAAGGATCTGAAGATATTTTAGGGATTAAATTTGAAAATTTCAAACATTAAGGGCCTAATATTTTAAAATCTAAAAACTTGAAGGACTAAGATTTAAAATCCAAAACTTTAAGGACTAAATCTCAAAATCCAAAACATTAAGGACTTAATTTAAAAACTCCAAATATTTAAGGCCCAAGATTTTAAAATCTAAAAACTTTAAGGACCTAAGATTTTAAATCCAAAACCTTAAGGACTAAATCTGAAAATCCAAAAAAGAATGTATTTTATTGGTGAGCACATCACAAGATACATAACACAACATTGACATTTAGTATTTGGACAGAAACATCAATTGTAAGCGATACTCTATGAGCGCTAATCAAATATAGATAATAAATCTGTCAAATAATAAACATTTCTTTGGACCGACTTATTGTCCACATAAAATCTTTATAATTATCACATATTTATTGTCACAAGTATGTCTGCTATTTGGCCAAACAATATCCTTTCTTTGGATAGGTCATTGTCCGCATAAGTAACAAATATACTCATCTTTATATTGTAAAATAAACAAATCAACACAATAGATGATACTTTGGCAACGTATCGTATTAATATTATTCACTTCGAAATATAAGACATTTGAATCAAGAATTTGAGAATTTTCTGAGAAAAAATTTTAAGATTTAAAACTTAGAAGACCTTAGAATTGAAATGTTGATACTTTAAGGATTTAAAATTTAGGATTTATGAAATTTTGGGATTGAATCCTAAATTTTAAGACTTTAATGGCCTAAAAATTGAAGAAATTTTAAAACTTTAGAGTTAAAATTGTAGTGGCCAACTTATGAAAAATTTCAACTTTAAGGGGTAAATTATTAAAATTCCGTAACTATAGAGTTAGATTACTTAATATTTAAAACTTTAGGGCTTAGTTTTAACCTGAGGGATTTAATTAATTAAGTTTTAAACTTTAGGAACTTAATTTGCAATATAACATAAATCTCTAAAATTCCACCTTAATCTTTGAATTTATCAAATTTACATTTAAGGTCCCGTTTCCAAAAAAATTTCCAAAGGGTTCAAAGCCACCGCCGCTGCCCTCCAGATCTGATGGACGGCGGCTCTTCAGCTAGTGGCGCTGCTGCGCTCTTTCCAGACGACGTTGTTCCTGTTTAGCTCAGCACCTTTAGCGGCACTGCTGTTACTTTTTTTTCTTCAATTCTTTATTTCTTTAGATCCTTATTTTCGTGAATCGTTTTTCAACAAAAAAAAGCTAGAAATTCATACACATAATGATTTTTATCCTAAAAAATTCTTTATAGGCATATTATTCAAAATCAAAATATGTATTAAATAACCCTAATAATTTAACATGATTTCTACTATGATACCACTTGTTAGATCTTTAAAGATAAATCTCTAATTATAATTAAATAATTAGATAACCCAAGATCATCATGTTACAATAATCAAGAATAGGTATTGAGAAAAAAAATACTTGAATCCATCTTCCGTAGTCTAATCACATCAATAATACTCAATGAAATCTCTGTCTATAATGGTGTAGAAGAGAAGAGTATAAAATTGTGATTGACCTGGGGACCATAATCCTTATTTATTATATTCTGTATATCCTAGTCCAATTAAAAGTCCATCAATCTTAATTGGATTAGGATCCGATCTCTACAAATTACAAAGCCCGTACTCAGCTTGTATGTCTGCAGTGCCCAATCAACAGATCACTTAATAGCCATATTAATTAAATAGTCAATATAATTGCAATACAATATGTAGTCCATTATAGAGATAAATAATCCAATATTGTGTTATGTGGCTTAACAATTTGTCCTCAGAGTCTTTGTCATTGGGAGGTCATTCATCAAGAAAATGATGCATAGGTTTCTTGGGCTGATCATCTACCCTTTCTGTATTGTTTAAAGACATCATATTAGAGTTGTAATAAGGCTTGGTCTCCATAGGGGATATAGATGAACCCATTATGAGCTGTGCCATTTGCCAAGAATCATCCAAAGAAGTAGATTTTGGGTTAAAAGAGTAAGAGAAGTAGTCCCAGATGCATAAATTCACATACCTGATACCGGGTGGTGAATTTTGGATTTTTGGATTTTTGGAGGTGGTGGTAAATTTTGAATTTTTTAGGTTTGATAAAGAAGATGACATCTTTGATACTTTTTATTTTTTTTAGGTACATTTGGTTATTTTTTAATCATTTTTTTCGTTTATTCTTGTTTATTTATTTATTTTTTTTTGGTTTATTTAAATGAAAGGGAATTTTTTTCATAAAGGACCTACCATGCCTATTTTTTCAAATGTTGGAGATGTCTAGTGCTATTTTTAAAGGTTATGAGTATATCCCTAACTTCTTTAAAAGATTGGAGACCAAATATACAATTTTTTCTAAAATTTATGTATCTTATTTTAATTTCGTACTCTATAGTCTTTGTTAATTTCTTATATACTGTTTAAAAAATATGATGTCATATTTTTTCTTATTTTTATATTGGCTCATTTAATTAATATTACTAGTTTTTAATGTTGGAAAAAGAAGGTTAGTGTATGTTCTGACTGGACGCACTGTACCAATTTTGATTGACTGAGATGGTAAGCAAAATCTTATTCAGATATGTAGGCTACATTTTTATCATATTTCCTGTAACAATCAAATTTTTTTTGCCTTTTAAGTTCAAGTAAATAAATATTTTATCTTACTCTTGGTGTCGCTTCAAACCTTATAGTTCATTTTAAATATTTGGTCACGTTAAATTTTGCGCATGTTCGTTGCAAATATTTTTTTAGTTTGACGATTTTGGAATTTATCTGAAAATTAACATTGTTCTAATTTGATTTGGCAAGTTTTGAATTTCAAGTTGAACGAGAATTTATTTATAGCTAGCCTAAATTTTAAAAATTTTGTTATCCGATTCTATCTAAAAATTTCGGCCATTTATTTTCGAGTTCTTAGCCAAAACTCGATTTACTTTTCGACTCCAAAAGTTACAAAAAAACCCCACCCTAACAACACCTTAGAATCCACCAAACAATTCCTTAACCTCTACCATTTAGCATCAACCAAACAACCCCTCCATGATCTAAAGAAACCAACCCCATCAGCCATTTCCAACAGTTAACCCCTTCCACCTACCCATGTTCTCTCTCACTCTCCCATCACCAAGCAACTGAATTTATCCACCTCCTTAATCAGCAATAAGATCGCGTCCACCCCACCCCACCCCACCCCATCCCATCCCATTTTGTTCCAAAAATCGCCCCTGCAATGTATATTATTCTCCCATAAATCAACATTTAATACTAAGCACAAACCTCCCATTTTCCCTCTTGAAATTTTGGCCTTCATCCACAGTTCAGCAGCATTATATTTTCTGTTTACTTTTCAGCAATAACACCTTCATTTTCCTCTCTCATCGTCCTTCCATTTCAGTCACAAAGTTCAAGCATTTCTTTTCCCAGTTTTAGGCACTCAAACCCAGCCCTAGCAATAGTTTTTTTATCCTTGGTTTTGTTCCATAAAATTCATATCTTTCTTCTCATTATCAGCTCCAAAGTTGTAGCAACAAATCTTCCACTTTTCAGCATTTGTTTTCCTCTCTTTTCTGTCAAAATAATTCGATCCAGCAGTGAGAAATTTCCAGTATTTTTCTTCACTTTTCCCTTCAATTTTTGGTCAGCAGTGAAAGTTGTTAACCTTTCTTTTTAAATCACAAAAAGTTCCTTATATATACATTTATACATATAGAGTACGGGTCTTGATTTTGGAAGCTGCAGAAACGAATTTTTGTACATCACAACTTCAACCAAAAACCAATTTTTGAGATAGTTGTACTTACTACTTTTACTGCGATTTTTAAATGACGTTTGGAAAATTATGATGTGATATAAATGCCATGCAAATCTAATTACGAAGGAACTTTATGATAGTGATTGAAGGTAATCACTTTAATATGTTAGTGATTGAAGGTAATCACGTATGATGTTATTTGGTGTCAGCTACCAATTTTTGTGTTCATATACACGTTTAAAAATGATGGCATGTCGCATTTATGTTTCTGTATAATGTTTTCACATGTTGTGTGTATTGATGCTGAGTGTTTCTTATGAAATACTCACCTCCAAAACGAACAAATGATAAGATTGAATTGATTGGCGTTGATATGATGGCGTAGGCTAGCAACCTTGTCATGGAATTTCTTTTTTAGTTTAAGTTTTGACGTCGAGATGATCGAGTCAATTATGATGTAAATACAATATTTTTGAGTCTTTGATTCTGTATTTAATTATGTAATATTTCTCGAAAACGAGATGTTGGTTCGTTTTTCATGTTAGAAATGCCTAGTTTTATTTTTCTTAAATTTCCAACTTATTGTCCCTACTTTGAAAAATCATAACTTATGCTACAGTTAGAGTTTTTGAGTGAAATTAGTGGATATGTAAAGCCATATATGTGGTCTAATAACAACAATTGGATTCACTCAAAAATTCCATTGGGTCAATTTATAATAAACGTTTTAGCAGGTTGCCTTTTAAGTAACTTCGGCTATCATTCTTACCTACCAAACGATGTAGCTAAGGCTTGAAATTTTATCATGTTGTAGTTCATAGTCTCAAATATCTATATTTCCAATTTTGAAATTTTTGGAATTCGTTTGAATGATCAAATAATTTGTGGCGACATCTATCACGGTATAGGTAAAACCATGGAAACTCAAAGAAAAATTATTTTTTCCCTTGCGCGTTTGTTATCTTCCGCAAAAGTTATATTTTTAAAACAATTCGAGGGCACAGGAAATATTATTCGGATTCGTCAAATATATTTTAGAGATTATTTAAGTGACCCTCCGTGTTGAGAAAATCCAGGGCCTTACATTTCCTTACATGATATAATTTGATCTCGTGATTAATAAAAGCAGTTCTTGTATATATTTTAGATTTGTTTAGGAAGAAAATATTTAGGGATAACATAGACTTTCCTAAATATTTTTCTTCTACAAATCTAAGATATCTTTATGTATCTTTTCTTATATTCTTACCACTCTTATTGCAGATTTTCAGGTAAGAAATAATTTTTAAATTTGACTATTACTTTACCTATAAGTAATAATACAAATCAATAAGAAATTACGTTTTGAATATATAATTTTGGTTCTTGTTCTTCAAGGATATAGACGGCCGAATCCATTGTAAATGAACAAGACATATAGCTTCATAGATTAAATGCCAAAGCAAAAGGTTTTCTTCACACTCATTAAAGAATCAAAAACAAGTTGGTGCTCAAGGAACAATTGCATATCTTGATTAATCCGCTTAGCGTGAAAATAAGAACGGTGATTTTTAATCTAAATGGTGGATGCGGTCAAGTACAATAGGAAAGTGGTGATAAAGTCAAGATCGGTAGGTTTGATTATACTTCATCAACAAGTCAAAAAGAGAAGTATCAAAAGAGAGTTGATTTATATTCTTTTTATTGTTATTTTGTTAATTTTAAAAAATTACAAAAACTGGATACTATTCTATTTTTTAATCAAGATTATTAGTGAATTATTTTTACCCATAGCATGAGGGACCGTAGATGTTTCTCTTTGGAGTTTATCACGTTACAATGCTCGAAACAAACTGCTCTTAAACGAACAATGCATGAACCTGCTTGTACAAGTCAGAACTACTTTTCATTATAACTTACGAGTTTTGATTGTGTTATGTCTATTGCTTATTTAATTAAGATTATAATTATTTTAATTTAATTAATCTAGATTTTAGAACTTTCACAATTCTTTCATGCACTTCTAACCTTTTTCTGAGTATCTCGATTGAGTTAGCTCAACCTTTGTAGAAACAAAGTAGAGAAAATTAAATTATTAATACTTGACCTTTAAACTCAAGAGGCAAGTATATTCTCCAACATATTATTATTGTTACTCAATTAGTCTCGAAAGATGAAAACATTCTAAAACTTTATTAATTTTATCACGTAATCCTCGTGACAACATGCGTCATTTCAAACTTTTTGACACTGGCCCCATGTTGAGAAGCAAAACTTAGCTTCATAAGATATGGACTTCTTCTGTCATTAGGGACTGATTATGGGAATTAATTTGTTCATTTTAAATGTTTTACTACTGGGATAATGTCAAGGAAAAAAAAAATTGATTTTAATCAAAATAAAACTCATATTTAATTATACGTGCACAATAAGATTTGTCATTGCATATTCTATTCATTATTGTGTTTCCATGTATTAAAACTTTCCAAAAATATTGCTTCCTTAAGAAATAACTGAATACAGATTTTGATTCTTTAATTGTTGAAAATTTGAGAAAACTTTCACAATATGGGATGTTTGTGTTTTGAAAACCAATTTCTTATATTCTATTTTTATGGAAATAAATGCTTTGTGATTCTTCTAGATGCTTTGATAGAGATTATATTTTCTTATCTTATATATTGTGATATTTATTCTATGAAAAAGATCCTTAAAAGTTATAAGCACAACAAGGTGAATTTTTGATAAGTCATCTTGACCTCATTATATAACGTGCCTACAAATTTTACTTTGGAAAATTCGAGTTTTTGGTGATCTAGGGTTTCAGACCTACTGGCAATATATTCAGAACTTGACATTCTCAGAAGGCACACAACGCAGACAGAAAAATACAATATTTTACCCCCATGTCCATATATAGTAGAGAGCTTTTCTGTATTCCATCATATTCTCAGCATGAAATAATCTTTCTTGAGGGCCATTCTTGAAGCCTGTTTTCATATGAGTTGATCTAAAATGTCAAAGCTTTATGCTAGAATTGTTCTAGATCTAGAACAATTCTAGCGCTTTCAAAAACTCAAGAGTATTCTTGATTTTTGTGTTAGACCGATGTTTGTGTTAAAGTTGGGAGTTGCTTTGGACATATATATTATATTATATTTCTCAATGCAGTATTGAGTCTTAGTGGGAAACAGTGGATACAACTGTAATCTCACGAGTCTTTGTGGGTGACGGTGGTCCCATAGGCACTAGATGGCGCGCTAGTTATTGGTTATATTGATATTTGAGCTCATACGATAAATTGTAGTGGAATTCGATGTCCAAAAGATATAAGACGAATAAGTAAAGATGTTGAGAAAATGTGTGAATTTCAAGAATGAGATAATAATGAAAGAAATAATAGAAATCATGCATATGTTTATGCATGTCATTACTTGCAGAGTAATAGTGCATATAGTTTTGCATTGTAAGTGTGGCAATGCATATACTAGAGGTTGGTCCCCACTCTTAGAATACGAGACAATTGTGTGACCTTGGTTCAGTTGGCATATCACCAGGGACACTCAAAAAAGGTTACAATTGATTCTAAAGGATTTATTTAGCTTGTGAAAATATTAACGTATATTTTATAAAGGTAATTTTTGACTATCTTTTGCTCTCTATTTTAAGTAAATATTATATATTATGTTCTAAAGTATAGTGTTTCATCTATTAGGATTAAACTAAATATTAATAGAATAACATCAAAAGTACGTACTACTTTAAGGATATCTATACTAGAGTAAAATAAATGATTTTAAAGTTATATACTTACTTTCTGTAAGGTTATACAATATTGTTAAATGATTTGAAAATCGTTTTCAGAATGACGACAAAGTCATTTGATATAGTACTATTTTATTGTTTCAAAAAATTGGTAGTAAAAATGCATACAAATTTGAATAAAATTTGGAACATCACAATTTACTTTGAAAAATTCGAGTTTTCTGTGATTTATGATTTTAGACCTGCTGTTTTATATATTCAGAATAGGACATTTTAAGAAGGCAACCAACTCAGACACAAATACACAATCTTTTACTTGCAAGTCTATACATATAAGAGAGTTTTTCTGTGTTCTCTCAGATTCTCAACACGAAATAATCTTTCTTGAAGGGTGTTCATAAGGCATATATTCATCTAAGTTGATCTAAACTGTCAAGGCTTCATGATGGACTTGTTCTTGGTCTAGAATAATTCTTGTGCTTGCGAAACTCAAGAGTATTCTTGATTTTTGTGTTAGACCATTTTTTATGCTAAAGTTGGAAGTTGCTTGTGATAAAGGTTAGTGGACCTAAGGATCACAAACGTTGACTCATAAGTACAATTTTATACTTATCGAAGCCCACAAAAAGAGGCAATTATGAGTACTCGTACGTTTGTTTCAGTATAATTGCAAGTTGCTTTTGATCGTTATAGGTAAAATCGAATCCAGGTGTTTATAGAATGAAAAGAAAGCAAACAAAAGTGAAAAAGGACTGAAATTGGACAAAAAATTAGAAAGAGTGACTTACTTATAAACCCTAGAAAGATGAAAGACATGTGATGCAATTAAAAAGGGACTTAATTGAAATAAAAAAGAAATACAGGGACTCAATTGAACAACTAAAGAAAGTTGATGGGATTATTGTGTAAATACTAAAGGACTACACTTCAGAATTATAAGAAAACACAACCATGCGACCGTATGGTTAAGATGCGCTACGAGCGCATGGGTCTGTTTTACTCAACAGAACGTCAAAACATATAACCATGCGATCGTGCGGTTTTGAACCATGCAATTGCATGGTTATAACGAGAATTAAATAGAACGCTATTCGGGGTAGGATGAATACAGAACAAAAAAAAGATGTTTCTAGGTCAATAGAGGGACGTATAAAAGGCTAAAAATAGTCTCATCGGCGGGAGAGGCAATCAAGGAGAGATATATAACATAAGAGAAGAAGATTGAGAAAGCGGAATTGAAGATTCTCCACAAAGAATCACGAGTTGTGTTTTTCTCTTTATTTCTTTCTCTTCCCGATCATGATTAATTCATCTTTTGTAATAATTTATGAAATCATGTCAAACTAAAACTAATTGCTAGGATGAATGATGAAACCTCACATTTTGACTAATTAAAAGTTTTATGTTTTTTCGTAACTTGATGATTCTAAGTTGATTATTCTTTATTCTTTTTTTACATTTTGATGTTGGATCTCCATTGGAATATTTTGTGATATTTATTGTTTTCGAGAGATTCAATCTAGATAAGAACTGGTAATTATGGCACCTGATTGGGTTTTACCATTTGAGCTCATGTGCGACGCAAGCGATTTTATCGTCGGGGCAATTTTAGGTCAGCAAAGAGATAAATTCATTCATATCATATATTATGCCAACCGAACTCTCAATGATGCTCAAAAGAACTACGCTATTATAGAAAAAGAATTGCTAGCTATTGTATTTATCTTCGAGAAATATAGATCTTATTTCATTGGATCGAAGGTGGTATTGCACACGGACCACTTGGCGTTGAAATATCTATTTGCTAAAAAGGATGCGAAACTGATGATGATTCGTTAGATACTACTTTTTCAAGAATTTGACTTGGAAATTCGGGACAAGAAAGTAAGTGAGAATGTGGTGGCTGACCACTTGTCAAGATTGGAACAACTAGGAGAAAATGAGGAAGATAAAATATATGAAAAATTCCCAGACGAGCAAATATTTGGGATGGAATGGTGTGAAAGAGGAGAAGACTGTAGTACGCCGAGTATGTGAATTATCTCGCAAGTAATATTGTACCATCGGATTATGATCACCAACCACGAAAAAAGTTCTTTTTGGAACTTAAATACTACTTTTGGGATGATCATATTCTCTACAAAAGGGCTGTGGATCAAGTAATCCGGAGATGTGTACCAGAAGAAGAGATGAAAATTGTTTTTGGTACAATGTCATTCTTCACTCTACGGAGGCCACTTCAGGGCAGTTAAAACTATAGTCAAAGTCTTGCAATCTGGATTTTATTGGCCGACATTGTTTAAAAATGCTTACAGTTTGGTGACAAAGTGTGATAGGTGCCAAAGGACAATAAACATATCTCGAAAACAAGAAATGCCTATTCGAAGCATTTTGGAGGTTGAATTGTTTGACGTTTGGAGAATCAATTTTATGGGACCATTTCCACCGTCGTTCTCAAACTTATACACCTTGGTAGCCATGGACTACGTCTCAAAATGGGTAGAAGTTACCTACTAATGATGCCCGGGTGGTGGTAAATTTTCTCAAAAAGAACATTTTCATGCATTTCGGGACTCCTCAGGCAATCATATGTGATGAAGCTAAGCATGAGTAACTTGAGAAAAATACAGTATAAAGCACCGAGTCGCTACTCCTTATCATCCACAAACGAGTGGGAAAGTAGAAATTTTCAACTGGGAGTTGAAAAGGATTTTGGAGCTAACCGTCAGTACCTCGAGAAAAGATTAGTCGAATAAGCTAGATGATGCTATTTAGCATTCAAGACTCTAATTAGAATATCACCGTACCATCTTGTTTTTGGGAAGGCGTGCCATTTATTGGTCGAGTTGGAGCATCGAGCTTATTGGGTAATGAGGAAGTTAAACTTTGATCTAAAGAAAGTCAATGAGAAAAGGATACTTCAATTGAATGAGATGGATGAATTCCGTTTTGAGGCCTATGAGAATGCCAAATTATACAAGGAGATGACGAAGAAGTAGCATGACAAAAATATCCAACGAAAGCACTTTGAGGCGGGACAAAATGTTCTATTGTTCAACTCACGCCTAAAGCTCTTTCCATGAAAACTACGTCCAAGATGGTTCGGGACACTCACGGTAGTGAAAGTTTATCCATACGGTGCCATTGAAGTTGCTCATGGTACAAATGGCAGGTATAAGGTGAATAGACAAAGGCTTAAACCATACTTGGAGGGTGATTTTTCGAAAGAAAATTCATTCACCACGTTGGGCAATCTGGAGTGATCACTATGAAAAAGTCAAGCTTAAGACTATAATTAAGCGCTTAGTGGGAGGCAACCCATCCTTTCTACCCTTTTAATTAATTTTGCATAGCATATAGTGTTTTAGGATTGCATTAGATAAGTAGGCACGTTTCACAATTTTAGGACTTAGAGTTTGAATTCTTTATTTCAGTTCTTAGGCCACATCATCGTCATCCAACGTTTAAGCACGGGCACACACTTCAATGCTAAACTCAGTTTTATATAATAAAAAATTGGGATTAATAAACTATGTGATCACATAGGTATTACCATGCGACTGCATAGTATGGGTAGAATCCATTCTGCCTAGAAAATATATATCTTGTGATTGCATGTTGCTATCGCAGAAAGGAAGAATTCCAGCAAATCTTAACCATGTGATCGCATGGTCTGGACAGATACATTTTTTCCCAGATTTAGACCATCTTGCAATTATAGGCTATTAAGCCTATGCGGTCGCAAGGAACACCAGTAAAATTTTAAAACCCACGCACACAATCGAGACATATACACCCAACTTTGAAAATTCCCTCTCCCACCAATTACCAAAGTCCCACGTTGGCATCAAGACAGAAGCAATTCAAGAAGCACATTCACAATTTCATAATCTCATTCATTCATCAAGCGAAAAAGGTAAGAAAAAATTCATTCGGGTCCCTCTCTCTATATCTTTCCATGTATTCTAACTTTTTGATTTCTTTGATGAACATGTTGAATTTTGTGATGGAGTTAGGATTAGGTAGACTTGGTTTGATGAATGGTTGATAAATAAGTAGATTTTGTGGCTTTTTAATGGAAAATTTTGATGTTGGTTGAATTACCCAAATCACTTAAAAGAAGAAGAAAAAAACCTTGCAAGCAAGGTGTTTGAAAAAATTCCCCAACCGTCTTTTTCATAAAAAAAAAGGGCATTGTGGGACCATAGGCTAGGCTCATTGATCATTATTATCATATGGAACCATTCACCAAGGGTTGGGCGTGCCTTATCATGAAAATTTGAAGCATAGGCATTAGGAACGCCATGGCATGCCATAGTAGGTGCCTTTCGCCTAGTTCTATTTGTACTTTCGTCTCTCATCCGTTTGGTCCAAATAACTTCAGAAGGGCGTGAAATTTAAATATGTGGTAGACCAAAGCATGAACTTCCATACCCTACTATGCCGGCTGACTTTCAAACAAATTTGAGTCATTTTCTCCGGACCTGAAGTATCTACGTCGAACACATTTTTGCGATAAAATTACCTTGGCTTTGGGATAATTTCGGGGTAAAATTTGCGACCGGTTATGATATTTCTCTTATGTAATACATGACTAACTTGACTTTACTTGATTTGCAGGCCATGGCTCCAAAACGACATGTCCCGACCGTCGCAGAGAAAGGCAAGAAAAAGACAACCGGGAGCACTTCAAAGAGAGCACGCACGGATACAACCAACTCTCATCGCTACCTATCAGAGGACTAGTAACACCATTTCACCAAAGTCACAAGCAATTGGAGCATATGGAGAAAGATGAGGATATGATTTGGAGACTTTCCACACTCCGAGCTGTACAACTTGATTGATGTGTGCGGGTGGTCACGGGTTGCAGAGACACGGCACAAGAACTACTTCCACTCATCCATGATTTTTATGCAAACTTCAACCAAGATATTGACACGACGGGGATAGAGCACTACGGGCAGACTTGGATACATGGTAAGTGGATTATATTTACCCTATAGATCATTGACCATTACTATGGAATCACAGCTACTATCCACTGTCTATGATATGAGTGATGTGGTTCAGTTTCTATATGTCCGGGATGATGCATGGCCACTTCTTGGGAGAGACTTTGAGCATAGTAAGTTGACAAACTCCTTGCTAATACTGAATCAATTTGTATGCCACAACATCGACCCTAGCAAGCACAGAATGACCCTCAATGAAGCTAGGGTCCGATTTCTGTACCATCTAGCTCACAGAAGGAAGATAGATTTGGGAAGCCACATCTATACACTGATTAATAGTCTGGGATTCTAGATGGATAAGAGACATACTGCCATCTTTCTGGGTTTGATAAGCGGTATTTGTGAGGTAGCAGGAGTTCACATTACTTCATAGAAGCTGGTAGTGAAACTGAAGGGACTGGTTAATCTATATGCCTTGGAAAATGTAAGACGATAAACTGCACAGGCTGCAGAGACAACCTCAACTTCTGAGGATTAGCCTCGAGAGGATCATCCAGCTACACCAGTCGTCCTAGCCTACCGCACCCTCTGGAGACATCGCGGCCATGCTGTTTCAGCTACTAAAGGGCCAAACTCATACGAGGCTCATTGTTGCTACGAAGATTGAGTTGCGCACAGTGCAGCAGGAGTTGATGACGTTGCAATCTCATGTGGATGCAGTTAAACATACACAAGTGAATCGTGAAAGCCGTCAGAGACAGATCTAGAGCAGAGTCAGATTTGATCCGACTGCGACTAGGTCAATAGAGCTCTTAACAGATGTGCAGGCTAGCTGGACGACCTTCACGCAAAGATTTGCCGACCAGCACCTCAACAGATTTTCCAGCCCTTGATCCTACTACACTTTTTCTGCCAGCACCATCCGACCCACCTCCGAAGAGTCCCTGATCTATTTGTTTACCTTATTGTCTTTACATTGAGGAAAATTCTTGTTTTAAGTTTGGGGATGGAGGATAAAAATTGAAATTTTACTTGATTTTTGCTTGACATTCGGGTTTTAAAAAAACTATGTTTATTTTGCATGCTTTCGTACTTTTAATAGCTTTGCCGGCTAATGATGTAAATTTTTTTCTTTTGAAAATTGCTTAAATTCATGACTTGAGGATAGAATATTATTATTTTTTAAATGTGAGAATACTTATCCATGTTAGATACCGTGTTATGTCAGATAGTTATGATAATTTTTAGCTATTTGGGTATACTTATAGAATACAATATGATGCCTTTTGAGACTAGAACTATCACTTCAATGCCATTTGCATCTCAAACACGTATCCAATAGAGCAATTAAGTTTGGTAGTAGATAAGCGATAAGAGTGGCTGTCTAAGCTTGTGTTGATTACACGCTTGTTAAAAATTATGTGGAATACTTTAGACCATCTAGAGGAAGATATGTAATGACCGAATGTTAGGAATCTAATCCTCGCGCATAAACTTCTTGTACATAAAGGACTAGCCTAATACTATCTTATATCTCTCTTCGTAGCATTTTTAACTCGAGTGGTAAAGCCCTTAGGGGTTTTTCAAAATCTATTGCCCTAAGGTTCAAAAGACCCAGGAGTCATCTACCTAAAGCTCGTTATATAAGTCATTTAGAAAGCTTAATGAACTAAGGTTTGCACATAAAATAAAATAAGATATATATATATATATATATATATATATATATATATATATATATATATATATATATATATATATATATATTACTTAGAGTAAAAAATGAAACATCCTTTGCGGAGTTAACTTGGAGATTAGATAACTAATGGGTTTGACTTGCTTAATGAAAACGTGTTGGTCGAAAGCACTCAAATTGAAGAATCTTCATAAACTTAGTTAGTTGTGATCATTGGCTGTCTCAACCAACTTCGAGCAAGAAAGTAATGAGTAAAGCATATCCTTAGATTCAATACCATAAGATTGGAAGAAAACAACAAGTTGGGGAGAAGTGTATCCTACGAGAGGGAAATGAGAAGTTGACCAAAAAGATTCGGGTTATCACCAACATGAAAATTAAGTACGTCGGATTAACTACTCGTATGCACATCTCAAGTATAGTTTAAGTAGAATAATGTTTGCGATAGTAATGACTGGACACTTTTCATGAGTTAGGAGCCGTTAAAAAATCTGAAGTGAGAACGGCAAGCTATTTGTCTTTTGAAGTGTTTGTTAGTGTTTATTTCGTTTTGTGTGCATGATTGATAGTAGCTAGTATATTCGAAGACGAATAAAGGTTCAAGTTTGGGGTTGTTTGATAATTACAATTTTATAATTATTCGGGCCACAAAAAAGAACAATTATGAATATTTGTACGTTTGTTTCAACATAATTACGTGTTGCTTTTGATCGTTATAGGTAAAAACTAAATCTAGATGTTGAATGAGTAAAAAAAAAAAGCAAACATAAGTGAAAAATGACTAAAATTGGACGAAAAAAGTGGAAAGAATGACTTACTTGTAAACTCTATAAAGATGAAGGACCTGGGATGCAAATAAAAGAGGACTTAATTGAAATAAAAGAAGATGTCTAGGGACTCAATTAAACAACTGAATAAAGTTGAGAGGTTTGTCGTGCAAATACCAAAGGTCTAAGCTGCAGAATTGGAAGAAAACACAACCATGCGACCGCATGGTTAAGATACGCTGCGATCGTACGGGTCTGTTTTACTGAACAAAACTTCAAAACACATAACCTTGCAAGTGCACTGTTTTGAAACATGAGGTCGCATGGTTATAACGGGAATTAAAATTATGTTTCCTTATGGAAACAGAACTCTATTCGGGGCCGGATGAATACAGAACAAAAAAAGACGTTTCTAGGTCAATGGAGAGACATATATAAAAGTTCTTGTTTAGGGATGCTTAAATTATAATTTTAATTGGTCTAACTGGTCAAACATACTTCTTATCCACACATTTTATATGACCCATAACTTACAATCCACTTTTTATCCATATATTCACCCACAACTTATAATATAAACACTTAAAAAATAATTTCAGCACTACCAAATATATGCTTAAATAGATCATAAATACATTATTTATCTGGGACAAGTTTGAACTTTGGGTTTAATTTCTCATTCATCTGAAAATATTTTTGAATATCTAAATATACTACGAATATTTGTTTACGGAGTAGAACGTGTTCGACCATTATCCATTTTAAAACTAATTGTGGAACCCATTTTAATATTTGGTCAAAGATTGGTAAAACCCATCTTTTTTAAACATATATCCAACAATCTCCCACATGAATGGAATTACCAGAAAATACAAATGAATATGCAAATGCTAAAAGAGTACAACCGGTAAGCTATTGAGCCATAATATGTAGCTTGTGGCTTTAAACCTTCTTTAGTATAATACTATCACATTTATTTGGCTAATGAATGAACCGTTGGTGTAAAACAAGACAATAGTACCCACACAATAACTTTCCTAACACATTCAATTCTCATGGTTGTGTTCATTTTGGCCCTGAACAAATCTTAGTATCATAAGTGCTTTAGAAATTTTTCGTCACATAAAATTTCATAGAATTGGCCCCACTTCTTCACACTTATATAGGTGACCTCCTATTAAGAGTATTATATCATACTCTACTTGACTTATACAAGATATAGAAATCATAAAAAGTATCACTTATCCTAATACATTCAGCAATTTAGCATTTTATTAACATAGGAATATGTAGAAGTTATTTTCAAAGTGTTCATCTGAACCATTCATAACTTAGTTGTCCCATTGAACCAAGATCTTGGGATCTCCAGTCAGCAATGTTAGGTTACCACTATGACCATTCTTAATTAATAGGCTTTAAGCTTGTTTCCTTCGGTAAGTAGTATACTTGCTCTCTTAGTAATCCTTTAGTGAGAGGATTTTCTATATTCTCTTTTAATTTTACATAATCAATTGATATTACACCATTTGACATCAACTGCCTAATGGCATATGTTTGCGACGTATATGTCAAGCTTACTATTATACCTACTATTTTGTGCCCTTTTGGTAGCCGACTGACTATCACAATTTATACTTATGAAAGAATGTCCTCTAAGAAATTACTAAGTCATTCTACTTCTTCTACAACTTTATCTAAGGCTATAAACTTATATTCCATCGTAGATTATGTCTGCTTTGAGAACTTCGAGGATACAATTTTCCTCCAATAGTAAAAACATAACTACTAGTAAACTTAAAATCATTTGTGTCAGATATGAAATTTTCATTTGATATCCTTCTAACATAACTAGATATATGTAATCCATAATTAAGGGTATATCTTAAATACTTGAGAACCCTAGTCAACGCCTTCACATCGTCATTTTCTGGATTTACTTGTATATCTGCTTAACTTGTTGACATCATATGCTATATCTAGACGCGCGCATTTCAAAACATACATTAAAATACCTATAATGCGTAAATATTCCAATTGTGATATGGGTTCACCAGTATTCTTGGCTAAGTGTAGACTTAGGTCTACTAGTGTTTTAACTTGATTGTCATCAAATGCATTAAATTTCTTAAGTATAGCCTCAACATAATGAGACTCAATGACAATCCTTCAGGTGTCTTAGCGCATGTTTGAAAATGTTGAAATTATTTTTTAAGTGCTTATAAGTTGTATCTTAAGCAATGTGTGGATAATAAGAGGATAGTAAGTTGTGCGTCTTACGAAATGTGTAGATAAATAATATATTTGAAGCTTTGCCAAACATGCTATTAGATATTTGTAATCCCTAATATTACATCTGCTACACCCTTATCTTTCATATCAAAATATTTTGTCAACATTTTCTTGGTAGCCATGATGATGTTAGAGTTGTTACACATAATCAGCATATCATCAACATACAGACATACAATAACATATTCATTTGGTGTGCTTTTGACATAGACACGTTTGTCACACTCATTAATTCTAAAGCTATTTGGCAACATAGTTTGTCAAATTTTTCGTGTCATTGCTTAGATTGCAATCAACAGTCTAATAGATTTGGCAACATATAATGATTTAACAAGTCACCACACATTTTTTTCCTATACAAGAGCAATAAACCCTTATGATTGTTCCATATAAATTTATTCTTCAAATTCATCATCTAGAAAAGCTATTTTTACATCCATTTGATGTATCTTGAGGTTATGCAATGCTGAGATTGCAATCAACACTCTAATAGATGTTATTCTTGTAATAGGCAAATATGTATCGAAGAATTCAAGATCTTCTTTTTGTCTATAACATTTGGCTATGAATCTATCCTTTTATTTATCAATTGATCCATCCGATTTTAAATTCATTTTTAAAATCCACTTATAGCCTAAAGCCTTATTTCAAGGTGGGAGATCAACTAACTCTCAAGTGTGATTTTACTTGACAAACTCAATTTCATTATTGACAACCTCTTTCGAAATTGGAACTTCTGGAGTAGACATTGTCATTGAATATCCTAGGTTCATTTTCTAATAAACAAGTTTTAAAATATGGACCGAAAGACTTAGAAGTTTTGGCCCTTATAGTGCACCTTGGTTCATCATCATTTTGACTACTACCACTTGTAGTGTCATAAGTTCGTTTGTGTAAACTTACTTCTTTTCTTTTACAAGAAAATATATCTTCAAAAAATACAACATTCCTAGACTTAGTGCATGTTTGGTAGTGTTGAATTATTTCTCTAAGTGCTTGTACGTTATAGATTCTATAGAATGTGTGGATAATAAGAAAGTATTAAGTTATGTGTCATATGAAATGTATGGATCAAAAGTATGTTTTACTAGTTTGACTATCTTAAAATATAATTTAAGTTGAAATAAACAAACTGTCAATTATAGTACCTTAATGTATATCAGGAATTTCTGACTTATGAATAAAGAATTGATATGCACTACTGTTATTAGAATATCCAATAAATATCAATTATTTTAGGCCAAATCTTAACTTGTTTAGGCTTAGGTACTTCTAACTTAGCTAAACACCCATGCACTTTTAAATATTTTTATGAAGGTTTTAGATATTTTCATAACTCATAAGGAATTTTGGCTTTACTTTTGTGTGATATCATATTAAGAGTGTAGTTTGCTGAAAGGATTGATTTTTCCCACAAATTTGGGGGTAAACTTGAACTTATCAACATATCATTCATCATCTCTTTACGGGTGCGATTCTTGCATTCAACAAAGTCATTTGATTGAGGTGAATAAGGGACAATAGTTTAATGTATAATGTCATATTCTGAGCAAAATTCCTGAAACGATGCTACATATTTCCCACCTTGATCACTACGAATAATCTTTATTCATTTGCTAAGTTGATTTTCAATCTTATTCTTGTAGTATTTAAACACTTCCAAGGCCTTATATTTGCCTTTTAGCAAATATACATAACAATACCTTGTGCAATCATCCATAAATATAATGAAGTATTTTTTACTATCTCTTGTTTGCACATTCAAGTCGTAGATATCATTGTGAATTAATTCTAAAGGTGGTGTATTTCATTCGACTGAATAAAATGGTGTTTTGGCTAACTTAGCATGTACACACATCTCGCACTTATGATTGGGATCAAAATGCAAAGAAGGTAATAAACTTAAATTCGTAACTTTTTTTTTTTGACAAAATTAAAATTTGCATGTCCTAATCTATGATGCCATAAATTAGACGACTCAAAAATATATACAGAATAAGATAATTTATTATTCTTAATAATTTTTGGTACAATAATGAGAACATTCATCTTGAAAGTTCACCACTCAAATAGCATTTCCCAATATACATATCATTCTTTGCAAGTATGAACTTACTATATACACGGGTTAATTACACTAATGGTCTCCATTCTTTCAGCTTTGTAACAATATCATCTTCATTTAATTTTTTTAGTAGATATCATCATCATCATCATCATCATTCTATTTATTCATACAAATGGCCCCCAAATGACTTTTTTGACACTTTTTCCCCTGGCTTTAATAAATTAAAATAATTGAAAAAAAATAATAAAACAATTGCAATTGAGACCCTAACATTTTCAAAAGTATAAATAAATCCTTAACTTTTTTATTTTCTATTATTCAAAATAATTTAAGGAAAAAAAACCAAACCCACTTCATCTTCCCCAACCTCAACCTCCACCTCCACCTAGTCGTCGAAAAAACTCTTACTTTTTTCAACTGGAGAAATGTCCATATGTGTGCAGCAAGAAAACAGATTCCCATGGATGAAAAAGCTTCAAAGATATTAATGGCCACACAGCTTCAAACTGATTATGACTGGGTAAGAGAAAAATATTCTCTTGCTTGGGAGAAGTTTGAGAAGGCACTCTTGACAAAACTAGATTTTTACGAATGATTGTTGGCACTGGGACATCAGCAATTTGAAATGGCAAAACTTAATTGGTCCTTTTGTGTTAGCAAAGAAAGAAGACTTGTCTTAATGTGATCCTACTGAGACAATTAAACTTTTCGACAGTGCAAAAGAAAAAATGAAAGCTGCTACTGAAATGTGGGAGAAGCTGGAGGAGCAGAGTTCTAACTAGTTAAAAGATTCAGGTGCAAGTAAGAAGGATGAATTTTTGAAAAGAAAGAAGTTGGGAAATGGTGTAGAAAGCTCCTAAATGTGTTGTCGGGACGGGGAGGAGATGGATGGGTTGGGGAAGATGAAGTGGGTTTGGTTTTTTTTTTAATTAGTTTGAATAATAAAAAATAAAAAAAGTTTAGAATGTATTTGTACTTTTGAAAAGGTTAGGGTCTCAATCGCAATTTTTTCATTGCTTTTTCTTTTTTCAATCATTTTAATTTATTTGAGTCAGGGGTAAAATTGTCAAATATTGTCAAAAAATTCATTTGGGGACCATCTGTACGAATAAATAGAAGAACGGGGATGATATCTGCTAAAAAAATTGAATGTGGATGAAATCGTTACAAACCTGAAAGAATGAAGACCATTAGTGTAATTAACCATAGATACAAAGACTAATTTGAAACCATTCTTGCTAAGCAAAGAACCATACACCATGTTCTTGCGAATGTCAGACACATGCAGCACGTTGTTGAGGACTAGTTCTTTGCCACAAGTCATCTTCAGCACCACTTTACCTTGTCCTTCAACCTTTGAACTTAAAAGTTTCCCATGAACAATTTTTCTCCATTGACAGGAGTATAGGAAGAACATTGTCTTATTAGCACAAATGTGACGAGTTTATACCTAACATTCCTTTAGATAATACATCTGATTGAGTAACATTTTCTTGAGCTTGTTTCTTGAGCTTACAACATTCATTTAAGTTATGTTATTTTAGGAGTCACTTTTGAACTTCTTCACATTTTTGTTATTTCCCTACTTAGAGAAATCTCTAGAATGCTTGTTCTTTTTGTTATTTGAACCAGTTTATACTACACTAACCTCTGCTTGTGAAAATTGGCCTCCAGTTTTCTGCCAAACTTTTTGTTGTCTTCTTCAATCCTCAACTAAACAATGAGTTCTTCAATATTCATCTCATTATGTTTGGGTTTGAGATAATTCTTGAAATCTCTCTACATAGGTGGTAGCTTCTCATAATAGCAGCCATTTGGAAAGTTTTACTGAAAGTAATATTTTCAATAAGAATATTGTTGACCCTAGAAAATGGAATGTATCTCCCAAAGCCAAATAATTAGAATGGAAGGGATGAAATCTCTCTCTCTCGATGCCAAACAGACAAGTCCCTTCAATGTAATGTATAATCATTGCTTATACAGGCAACCTATTGTATATGATTTCTTTCTATAGAATTTTTGAACCCTTATTCTATTATTCGATCGCCTTTTTATAGGGGATTGTTAAGGATATTTAGGTCATATCGTTTTTCAAGCAATTTGACATTCTCTATTATGTTATTCAAAATTCTCTTTTATGATCTGAGTTTCAAGATAAGTTGACTATTGTCCAAGATGTCTAGTCTGACACACAAATGTACGGTGCATTAATTTTAATGTCCAATATGTCCAATCTGTTAGAATTATACAGTCTAGGGCTTAAGTCTGGGGCTCAAGTCTGAATCCGATGCTTAAGTCTGAGGCTATTAATTAAGCCCCATATGCCTTTGCTAATATCTTCGGCCCTTTGCCCTTAGGCGCCTGACTAGGCCTGTCCACAAGGTCAGTTTTCTGTGCCACTTAGGGGCTGACATGCGTCCAAGTGAACTTCGGTGATTTTTGAACGTAACAAATATAGCACTTTTTTATTCAAGCTTAAAGCCAAATAATCCGATTTTTTCATTTGTTTTTGTGGGTCCTCACCTACCAAATTTTAGGATTTGCAAAAAGAAGTTCCACCTTTTATTTTCTCTCTCTCCATATCATGCCTTGCACTTATTTGTCCTTTCCCAAATTGCCTCCACGACTATTCTTATAATCCTTGTACGAAATTTCTCCTACATGCACGTGAAATAAAAAATAGAATTTGACAATTCTAAAATTTACGATATGAACCACATTTTTTTTGTACAGCAAAAATTTGATATGAAACACTATTTGTTTTATGAATTATTTCGTAGACAACACTAAGTTACAAATTACAATTTCTATCTCTCTAAAACTGTATAAGTGGAAATTAGTTTCTTATCATTCAATGTGCATCTTGTATTTTATAAAAATTGGAGGCAATATAATCTTTATCACAACTGTGTATGCCAGACGAGATACATATACTTCGGTCATGTGTTCCTATTGCATTTGGCGTGCCATGTAATCTTGGAATTTCTCCCTTGGCATGTCTTGAATGCCTTATGCATTTAGCTCCACTGTTATTTCATCTTCATTCTCTGGTAACTCAACCTTAGCAACCGCTTTAAAAAGATACAATGTTCGAAACCCCTCGTCCACAATCCCTGGTCGTTTAGGAAGTTTTGAACAACTGTTGTTTGTGAGCAAAAAGAGTATCTCAACATTCGATCTAGGATCTTCCATCGCTGATTCCACATACCGAAGGTTCTCTCAATACGTTTATGTATGACAAGTGGTGGTAGTTGAATTGTTCATGCACATTTTAATATCATCATCTACGACCAGTGACCCCGTTACAGAACTCTTGGAAATGATATTTGATGTCTGATCCTTTGAATGGGGTCATGTCCTCTGCTTGGTGCACGAATCCTGAGTCCACTAGAAAGTATTTCCTGTTGACTGGCACGGAAAAATGAATGTCTTCAACGTGATTCACCCTAGCCAACATGCGACTATCATGGGTATTACCTATCCAGCTACGCAAAATGAACTTGAAGTACTAGTTAAAGTCACATACAACAAGGATGTTCTATGTTAGAACACCTTTGCGTCCGATGAAATATTGTTGCTTGCGGGGAATGACCACTCTGACATGCGTACCGTCTATGCCCCAAATCTGTTATGACAAAGTAAATATTTGAAGACTAGCAATCCCAAAACCATTTCATTGTAAACAGTTAGAATAACTACCGAAAATATGGGATGTTGAACAGGATCGGGTGAGTGGCTTTCATGAGTCTAATTGTAGTTCTGGTCGAGTTCAATGATACGTCTGGTAAAACTAACAACGACATGCAAAATGGTCATGAAGTAGTGGTTTATTGTCTGCAATGAGTTTTCGAACAGTGTTTGTATCTGACAATATCATTGATTGTATGTATATATGCAAAAAAACATTCCAACTTGCTCGTAAAGTCAATGTCTAGGCAACTCCTTAATATGTACTCATCCTACAGAATGTGCGTGAACTGTGTGAACATAGGCAGGTACATTCTAAACTCATGAAACAAGATTTGACAATTATCCTTGAAACACGATTTGACCATCACCCTGCAACACTTCCATCATGAACATTTGACTGTTACGTGCCCTTGGAAATTTCCTAATACGATGCATGTATTAATTGATATATTCGTTGACCGCCCGTTCAGTTTCACGACAAAATTGTTGCCAGATCGTCATGTTGTCCTCCAACAATGCCACGAAATCGTCATCTCCCCACTCGTCGTCGATGTCTGATTCTGGTTGTAAAGATTTGTCAAAATCTGAGTTCGCCATATTGTAAGATAAGATGATTTAAAAAATACTGATTCTCTAAGAAGAAATGATTTAGAAATTACTAGTACTATAAAACGAAAACATTTACAAATTAGAAAAAAGAATGTGGAAAAAAGTGGTAGTAGAGTTATTTTTCATATATTTTGACATTTTGTGGTGGGAGATGAGCACCTATAAGTTGTCAATTTATAGACAACGAATCCGACGTGCATATCATATACACTTTGAATTCAATTTGGAGGAATTTGTTCAACAGTAGCAATTATATAACTTTTTGAATAATTAGCAAATGTAATGTTCTATGCCACCAAAATGTCAATCATACCAAAAGTTAGATAAATTGTTGTTGCATGAAATTATTTTTCGAGAATTCCAATAAGGCAATGTCTTCCTCAACTGATTTGACGCGTGATTCAGTGGAAGCAATGGATACACGAAATTGTTGGTGGAAATAACAACAAGACAATAAAAATAAGCTCGCATATTTGTTCAAAAAATTAGAACACGCCACAACTAAAAATAAAAACAAACACACAATTATTTGTTCATGAAATTAGTAAATGCCACAAATAAAATAGTTTACAAAGGTCCCATGAAAAATAATGACTCTCTACCATCCTCAAAGTGACCCACCATTTTGTTTGATCCAATTGTTGAAGCTGAACTCCATCCATCGGTACTTCGTCTCGATGTCTCAATAAGCAACTTAAGCTTGCCATATTTCCTTATTTGATAAGTGTGTAAGACAAAAAATGGAAAGTGATTTGCCTATAAATTTTTCCGGTGTCTTCCAGCTCCAGCATGTAATTGTCAATAGTTGGTATCTCAAGGATCTTCCGTGCGTGACAAGACAAAAGTTCTTCCCCGACGCTTGCTAGGTAGTCAACGAAGAAAGACAACTCCCTTGCCCCATATTTCTTTTGCTTCTTCTTGCCCATCATTCCTCCTGATTTTTGCTACTCACCACTACGTTTAGTAGATATGTCCATCACTGAGGCTGTTATTCTCCCAATCGGACCATCATTGGACTCGCTTGTTTCTGCACTAATGGGTATCTTGTCGTTATTGTCCTCAATAGCGTTGTCATTGTAAAACCTGAACCCATGTTGGGACAGATTGGTCGGGTCATAGCGTACTTCGCAGAGTTAAAGGTATCTCCACAAAAGGCCCCATAGCGATAGTATATCTCGCGGCTCTCACGTAAATAAATCTAAAAGAAATCGTGTTGATACTTTTATTTGTCTTATTGTATGAGTTGATAAAGAAATGCAATTTTAAACTCACCGTTAATAAATTACAGTATACTCCACCTTATTAAACATATAGGTAGGATTAGTATCCTTACAACAATTTGAAGGAGTATATTTTCTGGTTAATCACTTAACAATTCACCGAAGGAAAGATATTTGTTAACATCGAGTTGAACAGAAAAATGAAAAGTTGTTTAGTGCATCCTTACATTACAGCACAATCTATTAACACAGTTGTTGGTTTGCAAAATATAGGAATCAATAGGTATTGAAGTTCACTTGTAACATTTGCCACACAAAGACATTGGAAATATTGTTCAAAGCAATCTAAACAACACACAAGCAATCAACAACCCAAAAATACAGATTCAATTTAGCACATTTACAATACACAAGTAGCACTTCAATTTACAGAAATAACACATGAATTGAAGTACAACGACGTACCTTGATTTTCCTTTCCCACCACTTTTCTTTTGCTGGAATGATCTCCTCGCGGTGACTATGCTCAATACTGGTGCAATGCAATAGTTCATGAAAATTCTTTTATGCAATCTCATCCCGTCCTATTGGTTCTTGAGTTGAGTTCAATTCCAGTTCTTCCCTACTTCATTGTTGAAAACGCTAACAAGCTAATCCAATCCGTGCTTTGTGAAACACTTACCATTTTGGCCCTCCGTGATAACTAGTTCACAACCTCCAATGAACATGTGATGCTCCTCAATAACTAGTTCACATTGCACTGATTATCGTTTGAGGTATTGCCATGGCTGGATGCAGATGCAGATGCAGAGAATGGACTGTTAAAAATAAAGTCTATATACTTTAATTAGATATACATAATTAAATAATCCATATATCATGCCAAATTATCAAGTATGATTAATTCAGAAGAATACTTGTCTCTATTGGTATTTAAATCGAGGGGGTTTGATCTTCCGCAGTCTAATCACCTCAATAATGCTCAACAGAATCTCTATCTATAATGGTGTAGAAGAGAAGAACAAAAGTTGTGATTGACCCGGAGACCATAACCCTTACATATTATATTCTGTATACCCTAGTCTAATTAGAAGTCCGTCAATCCTAATGTGATTGGGATCCAGTCTCTACACATTACAAAGTCCGTACTCAGTTTAGATATTTCTAGTGCCCAATCAATAGATCACTTAATAACCCTATTAATTAGATAGCCCATATAATTGCAATACAATATGTAGCCCATTATAGAGATAAATAATCCAACAATCTCTCACTTGAGCTACATATGTTATCCGAAACAATTATATCTTAAACTTTATGTGTACACTTAAATTGCTATCTTGCCTTGAAACATGTCTGTAATTACAATCTGGTCCATCTACTATATCAGCATAAGATCAAAACGATCTTCGTCACATTAATCGGTAACTAAACCCATCAATGGTCATCATGCCAACATATTCAATGACATACATCGAGTATGGATGTGTAGCATAAAAATTACATGTAATGTGATCTTAACACAAGTCTATTTCCAACTCGTCCTTCTTTATTCTTTAGTGAGATCATACTAAAGCTTTCCAATCTTAATGTTAAACTACAAATATAAGGACCAAATTCAAAGATTGGTAATAACCATTATATTTTATTCTGTAGAAAATAATCATAAAGTGTGTCTACTATCATAAAAGCATCAAAATACAAACTCCCACTAAACCAGCACATCATCAAACAATACAACACCTATATATATACTGATGAAACACCTTGGACGATAAACCCTTGGTAAGAGGATCCGTAATTATAGAGTTTGTGCCAATATGCTCTATAGACACCAAGACTACTCTGAACTCTTTCTTTAACAATAAAAAACTTGATGTCTATGTGCTTCAACTTCGTAGAGCTTCTATTGTTGTTGAAATATCGCACAGTCGATTTATTGTCACAATATATCTTCAATGGTCTTTCAATACCATCTACAACACGCATCCTAATGACAAAGTTTCGCAAGCATATTGCATGATTAGATGTCTCATAACAGGCTATGAACTCAGCTGCCATGGTGGATAGAACTATGAGCGTCTGTTTAACACTCTTCCAAGATATAACTCTTCTAGCCAGCAGATAAATATAGCCCAATTTGGATCTCTTATTGTATTGGCATCTAGAAAAATTAGAATCAGAATACCTAATGATCTCCAAATGATCTAACTTTCGATAGGTGAGCATGAAATCTTTTGTTTTCTATAAATAACGCATAACCCTTTTGGCTGCTTTCCAATGATCCATCCAAGGGTTACTTAAATATGTGCCTAATAATCCCACTATGAACGTTATATCTGGACACGTACATAATTGAGCATACATAAGACTTCCTATAGCCGATGCATAAGGAATCTTTTACATTTCTTTCACCTCAACCTCATTCTTAGGGCATTGACTGAAGCTGAACTTATTTCCTTTAGCAATGGGCGTATCTTCTCGTTTATAATATTTCATGTTCAATCTGCTATGTACCATTTCGATATAGCTCTTTTGTGATAACCAAATGATACCTCAAAAATGATCTTAACGTATTTGTAAACCTAATACAAAAGAGGCGTCCCTAAGATCTTTCATTTTAAAATTCTTAGGTAGAAATTTCTTGGTTTCGTGCAATAAGACTATATCACTGCTATTTAGCAGTATATCATCGACATATAATACCAAGAAGATATATTTACTCCCACTGAACTTATGGTACACACAATCATCAACTATATTTACCTCTAATTCAAACGAGATAATGACTTGATGAAATTTATAATACCATTAACGGGAAGCTTGCTTGAGACCATAGATGGATTTTTTCAATTTGCAGACCATTCTCTTTGGATTACCTGATACAAAGTTTTCTGGCTGTACCATATATATTGTTTTCTCAATATCACCATGGAGAAACACATTATTTACATACATCTGATATAGCTCCAATTCAAAATGAGCTACTAATGCCATTATTATCTTGAAAGAGTCTTTCGATAAAACCAGAGAGAAAGTCTCTTTATAGTCAATGCCTTCTTTCTAAGTGAAACCCTTGACAACAAGACATGCCTTATATCTCTTAACATTGCCTTTTGAATTTCTATTAGTCTTAAATATCCATTTGCAACCAATAGGCTTCGCACCATCAGGCAATTTAACGAGATTCCAAACGCCATTGTCTTTCATGAATTTCATCTCATGTTCCATGGCATTTGTTCTTGAGGTTGTTGAATTTGCTAAACATGAGCAACAACTTCATTTTGGCTAGGAAAGTTGTCAATATTGTCTTGATAATCTAGATTCGCATTTTGAACAATGTCAGTAATCTGATCATTGTCAATAGTGACAGCAGAAAGAGAAACAATTTTCTCTTCAAAAACGATGTTCTTAACCTTATCTTTCCCTCCAAACTCAACATCTTCAAAGAACTTTGCATTTTCCATCTCGAAAAATGATCTAGTCGAGGGATTATAGAATTTATAACCCTAGACCGTTCAGGGTATCCAACAAAATAGCAGTTTAAGTTCTTGAGTCCAGTTTCTTTTCACATGGCTGTAAGGCCTCGCTTCAGCTCGACATCTCCAAATGTGCAAGTGCCTAAGATGAGGCTTCTTGCTGATCCAAAGTTCGTAAGGGATTTTAGTTACTGCTTTATTTGGAATCCTGTTAAAGATGTATGCTGCAGTCTTTAGTGCTTCTCTCCATAGGGATTTTGCTAAAGGAGAATGACTAATCATACTTCTTACCGTGTCCTTGACAATAACCTAAAAGTCCCTATATCCTCAACTGCAATTGATTAGTCGGCCTACAAAATAAATCTTTGAGCATCAATTGGTTGTCAGCTCCACAGCCAATCCTGTATAGACACACTTATGTGAGTGGTAGCACCAAAATCCATCCACCAAATGTGTCTAGGTACAGAAACTAAATAAATTAACTTCAGAACAGATCATAGCGAGAAGCATATATTTCTTAACACGCCATGCAGCGTAATTGAGGCATTCTTTATTTCATGTGTCCACCATTCTTGCAAAAGTAACAGGTAAACTCATTATCATGTTTCTTTTGTACTTTATGTTGTTGTGCCCCAACTGCAGCTTACTTTTTCCTTTTCATTTTCTTGTCTTGAGAAGTGGTTAATAAGTTAGTACTTTCAGTCCTCTTACGCTTAAGTCTTTATTCTTCTTTCGTTCTGTTCGAAGCACAAGGTCAAGAGCCACGTGATCGAGAACAATCATAACTTTCTCTTTCCAATTCTTGAAATTTGGGCCATTAAGTACAGGGATGAAATTAATGTTGGCAGATATTGTATCAGCAGAAACTGAAACTAAAAACGAGAGAATATATCAAGCTCACAATTAATGATCATGTTATAATATATGTATGACAATTATATATTGGTGGGCCCATTACAAGATACCTAACACAATATTGATATTTAGTTTTTGGACAGAAACATCAACTTGTAAGTGGTACTCTCTGTGTAGTAATCAAATATTGATAATTAATCTGTCAAACAATAAGCCTTTATTTGGACCGACTTATTGTCCAAATGAAAACTTTATAATTGTCACATATTTATAACCACATGTATATCTGCAATTTGGTCAAACGATAACCTTCTTTTGGACTAGTCATTGTTCATATAAACAATAGACACACACATCTTAATATTCTAAATTAAACAAATCTACGCTATAGAGGTTACTTTGGAAACATATCATTTCAATTGATTTATTTTAAATACAAGACGATTAATTCATGGATCTGAAGATTTTTTAGGGATTAAATTTGAAAATTTTAAACTTTAAGGGCCTCAGATTTTAAAATATGAAAACTTGAAGGTCCTAAGATTTAAAATCCAAAATCTTAAGGACTAAATATTAAAATCTAAAACTTTAAGGCTTAATTTCAAAACTCCAAATAATTAAGGCCCAATATTTTAAAATCTAAAAACTTTAAGGACCTAAGATTTAAAATCTAAATCCTTAGGACTAAATCTGAAAATAAAAAAAAAGCATGTATTTTATTGGTAGGCCCATCACAAGATACCTAATACAACATTGACATTTAGTCTTTGGACAGAAACATCAATTGTAAGTAGTACTCTCCACGCGGTAATCAAATATAGATAATAAATCTGTCAAACAATAAGTCTTTTTTTGGACCGACTTATTGTCCACGTGAAAATTTTATAATTATCACTTATTTACTACCACATGTATGTCTGCTATTTGGCCAAACAATAACCTTCCTTTGGGTCAGTCATTGTTCGCATAAGTAACAAATATACTCATATATATATATATATATATATATATATATATATATATATATATAAACAAATCAATACAATAGAGGTTACTTTGGCAAAATTTTGTATTAATATTATTCACTTCGAAATATAAGACATTTGAATCAAGAATTTGAGAATTTTCGAAGAAAAACTTTAAGATTTAAAACTTAGAAGACCTTAGAGTTGAAATTTTAATACTTTAGGGATTTAAAATTTAGGATTTATGAAGTTTTGAGATTGAATCCTAAATTTTAAAACTTTAATGGCCTTTCTTTGAAGAAATTTTAAAACTTTAGGGTTAAAATTTACAAAATTTAAAATTTTAGTGGCCAACTTATGAAAAATTTCAACTTTAAGTGCTAAATTATTAAAATCCCATAACTATAGAATTAGATGACTTAATATTTAAAACTTTAGGACTTAGTTTTAAATTATCATAACCTAAGGGATTTTAATTAATTAAGTTTTAAACTTTAAGGACTTAATGTGCAATATAACCTAAATCTCCAAAATTGCACATTAATCCTTGAATTTATCTAATTTCCATAAAAGGTCCCGTTCTTAAAAAATGCAGCTCGGGTTTCGCCAGCCACCGTCGCCCCTCTAGATTTGTTGGGGGCAACAGCACCTTCTCAAAGAGCAGTGTCGTCAGGCGGTGCAAACAACAGAGTCGTCCACGGCAATGCAAACAGCAGCAGTGCCCACACTGTTGCGAAAACAGCGCGCGGCGCTGCACCATCTAGCAGCGCTGCTACTTCCCAAAGTTTCTTTTTCCTTTTTTTTTTTAAATTCTTTATATTTGAAATTTTTCTTCAATTCTATATTTCTTTAATCCAATCCAACAACACCAAAATGATGATTATTCATGATCAAATAATAAAAAAAAACAAAATAATATACACAAGTTATATATACAGATTCTTTATTTTCCTTAACAAAAAAATTCCAAAAAAAAAATCATATACACATAATAATTTTTACCCAAAAAATAACTTTTCTTCATGTGTATAGTTTGAGCATTTAATAAATTGACTAAAACAATTATCATATTGATAATTCAACATTATATTGGTATTGATACCAATTGTTAGAAATAAAGTATATATTCTTTAATTAGATATACATAATTAAAGAATCTATATATCATGCCAAATTATTAAGTATGATTAATTAAGAAGAATACATGTCTCCATTGGTGTTTAAATTGAGAGAGTTTGATCTTTTGCAGTCTAATCACCTCAATAATGCTCAATGGAATCTCTGTCTATAATGGTGTAGAAGAAAAGAACAAAAATTGTGATTGACCTGGAGACCATAACTCTTGTATATTATATTTTGTATACCCAAGTCCAATTAGAAGTCCATCAATCCTAATTGGATTAGGATCCGGTCTTTACACATTACAAAGTCCGTACTGAGTTTAGATGTTTCTATGGCCCAATTAATAGATCACTTAATAGCCCTATTAACTAGATATCCCATATAATTGCAATACAATATGTAGCTCATTATAGAGATAAATAATCCAACAGAGACGACTTAACTCAAACAATTGTCAATGTTTAACACAGTAGAGATCAATAAAATAGGGGACAGAAAGTGCAAAAGCTTTGTGAATATCCCACAAAGAAAATGATTCTCAAAGTTTGACCATCTGAGCTTACTGAATGGTGTGGGTGGGATATTATGCTACACACGAACTTGAAGTTAAAAATCCGGCAGTGAGAAAAATGAGGAGAGGTTAGGTTTTCGAGGGAAAGGGCCAGAATCCGTGGATTATTGACAGAGATCTACGATTTGCATAGAGTGGTGTCAGGGGATGAAACTCGACTAGTTGAATGTGAAGAAACTGTTTCAGCCACATTAGATGACGAAGATGACGACATTTGAAAGAGGGCCATGTAATTCAATTGTCATTTTCTACAATGAAAGCTCTGGGCTTCTCCAGAAAATGGTCAAACAAAGGAATGAATTTGTTAAGTGCTTTGGGAGAAAGAGTGATTTGGGGAGAGGTCGATAGTCAATAAATGGAGGGCACCAATGGTAATTTTGCTAACTAAGGTAAGGGGTATAATGGGAAAAAATGTATGGAATAGGACGATTTGTATTGTACTGGTGGCCCACTTGCACATATTTTTTCTGGAAAAGATGCTTCAGTTCAGCAAAATCTGCCAAAGTGATTTTTTTGGCTGATTCAAACAAGTGCATAATGAAGAATGTTCTACAATTCTTGTACTTGACTGATCACTATTTTAGAGTCTACCATCTTGAAGTCTAAAAAAGAGGTTTTGAATATTCATTGCTTTATTAGTGCAAGTTAAAACTAAAAATAATAAAATGCCTTACTTGAAAAGTGAAACTCAAATGACGTTAGATTGAGGCAAGAGGTTGACTCTTTGTCTTTAAGATGAATTTTACATGCACAAGTGCCTACGGTTAAATAGAAATTGCTTTTTCAAAATACAACAACCTCTTCTTGTAATAGCAACACTTCAAATAATAAGAAACAACAAATCGAAACTTGTTTTGTACTCTTTTATAAATGCATGGTCTAAATGCAAAATGTTATAATATGCAGGGCATAATATAAAAGACGAAAGAGATGAAGTGTAAATTTTGCAAGAAAATAAGGTCTATTTATAATAAGTCAAAAGTTGTATCTAAAAAGACACAAGTCGGATAAAATATCATGTCTGCAAAAAAAAATGTCCTTTCTGAACAAATTTTGTCTTGAACAGACGTATCTGTTCGTTAAAGCAGCTTTTTGGACAAGTTTGATTGAACAAACATATCTGACTGTTAGTCACGTTCTAGAATAACACGTGTCAAAATCTGAAAATTCGAAATTAATTAATTAATTAATTAAATAAATTATGTATTTTATTTCACAAAAAAAAAATACATAGTCTCGATCCAAGCATAAACCTATGACCCATGGCCTAGACCTAAGATCAAGCCTGGTCGAGTGGCACGTGGGTGCATGTGGGCTTTGGTCCAAGCCCAATAACATCTACGTCCTCCCCTTTCAAAGAATAATATAGAGATGGCAACGGAACAGGACGGGACGGGTATAGAAAAATTCCCATTTTATCACTCTGTTTAGTTAATAATTAAATTTTAATATTATTTTTTTATTTTTTTTACATACAATTTAAATTTTAAAACATAAAAATAAACTAAAATAAAATAATTTGGAGTGGAATTGGAAAATTCGGGGCTAGGACAATGATTTCCATCCGCACCCCGTTAGTAATCGAGGCAGGAATTCCCCATCCAAGGCCGGGCGGGGTCGGAGGCGGGGATATGGGTGAGTTTTTTTGCTATTCCTAGACTAATAGTACCTCTTGGGACTCAAACTCAAATCTCAACATAGAAATATTTAAATAGATTATTAATACATTCTTTTTCCAATGTGGGACAAGTTTAAACTTTGTCTCTTTATCTTCCAAGATTTTACTTTTGGCTTTAATTTCTTATTCATCTGAAAATATTTTTGAACATCCAATATTCTATGAAATAAAATGTGTTTGACTATTGTCATGCTTAAAACGAACTATGAAACCCAATTTAATATTTGGTCAAAGATTAATAAAATCATCTTTTTTAAACATATTTTCAACAAAACATCATTCATCTTCAATTTCAGATCTAGAGTATGTTTGTTAGTGCTTATAAACACTTATAAGCTAGTTAAACATAATTCTTATCTGCACATTTCGTAGTACCCACAACTTTTATTTACATTTTATCAATACATTCTATAGGACCTACTGTTGATCCCTATATATTAAAAGATGGAATTCATAGTGGCACTGTTCATAAGAATACGTGCCCAGCTACTATTCAATTTTTTTTAATTTAACTTTCCCCTGTTTCCATATCTTTTCTTTCATTTTTATCTTTTTTTTCAGTTGTAGATTTTTCAGCCCCAATTTTTTCTCAACGTTTCGCCATTTTTTTCGTCTTCCTTTGGTCGTCTTGTTCGTCTTTCTTTCGACTTTAGTCATGTCTTTCAAAACATCGCTCAAAAATTTTACAGATATGTTGATTATTTTGGATATCTAATCAAATATTATTTTTGTTTTTCTCAAAATAGAAGCTATCCAAATGCCTAATAACTTAAACCATTGAAATAAGATTCAGCTTCACACACACACACACACACACACACATTAGGCTCTAAGTTCGACCTCTTAGGTCGAACCATAGTAGACCAAGCAACCCACTTTGAACTTCAAAATTACTTGCAATCGAAATAACTTTCCTTCAATTAATTACTTATATTAAGTTAGCAACACAATTATCAAAATTATAAGAAATACATAGTTTTTAAGTCATTTTTTCTAACAATTATTGAATCAAATTACAATTAAGTCCAAGAAAATTAACCTACAAGCTCTAAATCTTGCACCATGTAAGAAAAAAAGAGAAAGAGAGTACTATTCTCAAGGTAGAAAGTTACATTAATATAGAAGAAAAATATATCTATGAATACAACCTTGTCCAATATACGAAGAAAATAAATCACAAATTAACAACTTATGATAATCTATAATAAGCATTTTTCCTATATATTACCGCGAGTTCAGTAGAATCTTATGTATATCTCACGACACTCGTGTGATTTAAACTTTTTTTGAATGTTTGATACATTAGAATGAACAAAATTAAATTGAAAGATTGAAATAATTTACAAAGTCGGGTCATAATGAGGAGAAATATAAAATAAGTTTAAACTTTAAAGCAGCAGAATAATATTGTAAGATCATAATTAAAGTATTCAGTTCTAAAATTTGTATTAATCAATTTTGTTAGTTAACTACATACCATTCATTACATCATCTAAAATTGAAGAATGTTTTTGTTAAAAATCAATTGAAGCTATATCGCCCGCCTTTAAATAATACGTAAGTTTCTCAATAAATTCTAATACATGTTTTACTTAGTCCTTCATAAATAAGAAAATAATTAAGAAACTCATTAACAATAATCATTAAATACTTAATTAAAATACAACACGTGCAAATTTTACTAATAATCTACAAAAATCTTTACAAAACATTATCAAATCATCTCTTGAACAACTCATCAACTTTACACATACTTCCACTGGTTTGAACCATTACATCATGTGTCCATTATAATTTCTTGATACGATGAGTGTCTCTCATCGTTATAGCCTCAATAATATTGAGACATCATTTTCATCCATGTGTTTTGTCCCTCTAAATCTGCCCAAGAATATGTCTCTTGAATGCCCCTCCTTATGACAAATATAACATTGTCTCACAGTGAATAATAAAGCACCAAAATCAGAAAATTAGAAGATGAAACACGAGAATTGTTTGCCCCAAGGCTCGGAGTTCAGCCAATCAGAAACTTGAAGTCGTGCTTCCGCTTCTTGTCACGCTGAAATCGCATTTCTAGAAAACACTTTTTCTTTTTTGTATTTGTCTTCCATCCCCTGGACTTGCTCTTATTTGGCATCAAAGGTCTTCTCTACACGTATATTAACATAATGGGATTTCTTATCATTCTTCAACTTCAATTTCATTAATTTTAGAGAATTAAAAACTACGTCATTCTTAAATTGAATGTAATGAGATTGCATGAGGATCATAATTGAACTTGTCTCCAACATTAGTGATGCTTAATATATTTTTCGACTCTCTTGTTTCATCGGTGGACCAATCAGAAATGATCAACCACATTGTCATGTGATTTAAGAGAATGGTTCATTGGTCGATATGTATGGATGGTCGATGTTTGATGCTCGTACTAGATACAGCGGACAGTGCCAAAGGGTACCTTTAAGCGACCCAAGAATACACATCTATAAATAAATGACCTGCTTTGTAATTAAGGAGACGGCAGACATTTTTTTATCATTTTCATCTTCATACAAATCTCTATCTCCAAATCATACAGTTTAACGCAATTGGACCTATTGGCTTAATAAAATCAGTGTTCTAAAAGGTCCGTCTAGGCGTGCCTAAGCTCAATGCGTTTGCAAAACGCATCGCATTGGAGGTATGCGCGTTAAAATACGGTCAACTCTTTTTGTTGACCGCCTAAGCGCGAATAGACGGGAATATGCGAGAATAAACATGATTAAGCGAGAATAAGCGCGAATAATCACGCATTAGAGCAAGCAAGCTTCTTTTTAAATTTATTTTCAGATTCGACCAAAATAAACATTTTTTAAATCTACAAAAGACACTAGAAATGCTCAAGATAAAATAAGAGAACCTGACGAAAATAATTTTGTATCGGATGACACGGAAGATGAGTTAGATGAAGAAGAAGAGCTTGACTTAGAATCCGATAAAAAGTTAGACAAAATTTAAGCTATGTTGGTATGTAATAAAATTGTAGAAAATTATTGAGTAATTTGTGTTTATGTATGTGGTAGTTAAAATTTACTAACTTTTGAAAACTATTATGTTGGGCTTTTATTTTGTAATCTAATTGTAGAATATGATATTAAAATTATTTCTGCAATTTTTATTTTGAACCACGTTGAATGTGATATGTTCAACCATGATATGTGCTTTAATATAAATCTAATTTTTCTTCATTGTTACAGCGTGCATCTAATTTTGAAAACTCATGTATTTTTTATGTGTTTTTTGAAAATTAGGCATGTCATTTTGTAATCTAAATCAGTATATTCTAGGCTATGTTATTAAAATTTAAAATTTGATCATAAAAAAAAATTAAAATTCAAAAACGCATTTTGACGCCTAGGCTTCGCATAGGCGTGCTTAGGCCTATAATTATTGATGTTTCACCTCGTCGCGTCGTCACGCATTACGCATTTTAGAACATTGAATAAAATTAATAATTCAAAATTTCAAATAATTGACCATTCCTCAAATGATAATACAAAATTAATAAAGGCACTTTGCTTGTTAATACATATCGTGTTCAATTGATTTTTTTTTTCCTTCTTTTGAGCTTGAGTAATATTTAATTTTATTTGTGAACCAGATCTTTCTATTTTGGAGGATAATTTTATAGAAGGGAACGTGAATAAGAAGAGTTTGACTAGTTTTAGATCTTGAATTTTTTTTAATGAGTTCTTGTAAGCTTTTTAAAGACTATGACTTATAAAAAACCATTAGATTCTTATAAAAATGGGCTTAGTAATTGTGGTTTGAGAAAAAAAAAATCAATGACGCTGCCCCCGAACCCCCGCAATGGCTTTTCCCCTCCTCCGGTCCGCCCCCCTCCCCCCTCCCCACCCCATCCCACCCCACCCCACCCCACCCAATCCCCATCCACTCCACACCACTCCACAGGAGATCCCTAACTTAAAATGTGTAGCTCTGCCACTGATTAAATTCATATGATTTTGGTTCAAAGAACTTTTCAAGAAGATAAATCTTGTTCGAGAGTGATGCAGTAAATAAATTACAAGACCTTCACCCCGCAGTATGTGCCTCAATTTACATTTGAGAGGACATTATTAGGTGATTGTTTGAAAGAGATTTTAATGGATTTTTAGGTTTTTATTTTTTTATCTTTGAGAGAAAATGACCAAAATGACCATTTGCTTTTCAAAGGAGCCGCAATATTTGACTAGAAAATTAGGTCATTTTGATCATTTTTTCTCAAAAATCAAAAAATTGAAAACTAAAAACCCTTTAAAGTCTCTTCCAAACAAGCACTAGATAAAGGCAAGATGATGGTGCTAAAGACCATTTTATGATTAATTACAGTTTGTTGACATTTTTGAAGCCTTTCTTATTTGCCATCAAATTCATTGATTGTTGGTGAGTTGATCTTTATCAATTCTGAGTTGCCCACTACATAAATTTTAATTGACGGTCTTGCATCCAACTCTCTGTCGTTGTCCAAAGGATTGTGATTGTGGTATCGAAATGGATTGGTAGGACTTACATTTATGTTCTGTTCAAACTTTTTTAAACTAGTCTCGCTAAAATTATAATCAGAATTAGTCCAAATCATCTTCAAGACCCATAGCCGAAGTGGCCCACGAGCCCAAGAAAATTGTTGGTTGGACCGGTTCAACAATTATTTGTTTTTCTCGTTTTTTTGTTTTTTGAAAATTAGTACGATTTAAATGAAGTCAAATGAGAAAAATAAATATTCTCATATTGCACTATTAAATTGTTTGTGAATATATAAAACAATCTATAAGGAGAATTTAATAATATAAAATAGTAGATGCATCACTAAAGCTTAATATATTCTAACAAAAAAAAATAAGGTTTTGTAAATAACACTTGAAAAATTATTTTAATTAAAAAGTCCAAACAATATGGTACCAAAAAAATTGATAGTGAAATTGGAGTGCATGAGAACTAGGAAGAGAGTTCGTGGGATGGGATAATGTGACAAAATGTAGAAAATAAATGACTATTTATAATCAAACTAATGATTTTTACAAAAGAAAAAATATTTCTAAAAATTTAGATAGAAAAATGTAGTTAGCTCTTGTTCTATTTCAAATGCTACTTTCAATTTGAAACAACTCTTTTAATTTTTATTTTTATTTTTTTTATAAACCAAACCAATTGGGTCCTTCGTCGTGGGTCTTTGTAGTTGGACTCAACAATCAAGAACGATCTGCTCATTATGGTGAACAAATGTGTGAACTACATCGGGTTGGTTTTAATTTGATTTTTTAACAATGTGGGTCGACTGAGGCTCGAATGACTACATTGTGATAAATGTTTAAGTTTAATGACTAATTTGAAACAAATTTCAAATTTAATGCTAGAATTAAAATAAAATAAAAGTTAGGGATCACAAAACCCAAAAAAAAATGTAATGTAAAATTGCTCCGTGGGTATCAAACCTATGGAGGAAATAGGAAATCAGTACTTACTAAAATAGGTGCAGACTTAGTCGAGACATGCAATTTCGTCAAATATTATATTAAGCTGGCACGTACAAGTCACGTGAATCACTGTTGTAAAAAGACAAACAAAAAGCAAACATAAAATAGCTAAAAAAAATCAAAATCTTTGTTATCCTCAAACCCCCATTCCACCCCGTAACTAGTGATAAATTTTAATTTATACACTTATTGGACCACTTAATAAAGAATTTTCATATAATTTTATGTGTTTTAGAGTTAATAACTATTTAATTTTAGTCATTTTCGTGATTGTATGATGAAATTCTTAAACTCGAGTTACAATGGTGAAATTGACGAGAAAATGAGAAAAATTGAGATTTTGTAGTGCATATCAAGAACCAAACATTAGAAGATGAGAAAGAAAATAAAATCAAAAAAAATTAAGTGCTTGTTTGGTTATGCCAAGTGCTTCTAACTGTTTATAAGCAGTGAGTTGAGATTTCAAGTAAGGAAAATGTAGAAGATTCGTGGACACTCCATTGAAAAGTGGACACTCCATTGAAAACATTCAAAGGAGATGGAATTTACCTTCAAAGCTTCTTCTTGTAATTAAATAATTCAGATGATAAATTTGTTACCACCCAAATTCGGTAAGGTCTCCAAATCAGCAATGGGGCCCTAACGAGGGCCTCATTGGTCCTCGCATCGATCTTACGTGGCAGTCGAAGTCCCAAATTATGATAAAAGCCCTCATCCTGCGTATTCTAGTACCTAGCCAAGCAAGTCCAATGAGGCCTTCGCCCCCTCCTGACGAACCTTGGTTCCTCGCGCTCCAAGAATCCCTAGGTAATATAATATTTTGAAGTAACCAAATGGGTAATCCGGAAAAGATTACGTTTGACTAACAAAAAAATCCTACGAGGAAACTACATATCAATCTCCTAAAACGGGCAATACGATCTCGGAGATTGACAAAGATTAGGAGAAAATCTTAGAAGATCGCAGTAAGATTGAATTTAGCCTTATCTCTTAAAGAATGAGGATTCCATCAGATTTCTAATTGATTGCTTTCCTAAATCAATTAGAACTCACCCCGTATATATAAAAGATCTTCATTCATTCCAAAATACGATTATTTACTACTCTAAAATCTGTTCAAATTTCTGCATGCTTGTCTCTCTCATACCCATATTCTTCCATATATCTTATATCAAAAGTTGACTTGATCATCAGATAACCAACAGCAGCCAGCCTTTTTTTTCCGTGATCTTAGTGCCTAACGATTGTCCAAGTGTGTATGTAACATATAGACTGACAGATGATTGACTAGAGATTTGTTGACATGTTGATAGTACAAATTTCGAGTTTAACAAATTGGCGCCGTCTGTGGAAAATTGAAAATACATTACACAACTAGCAAACATGTGGTAAAACATATTTTCAACTGGAAGAACATGGCAACAGAGAACTCTCAAAAGGAAATTGAGTCCCACTACACAAATTAGTGGCAGGAAAGCATTCTGAATCTTCAGAATGTGACCCACCACTGAAGGAAGAGACAACGTCAGAGGTGAATGACTGAACAAGACATCATTAATTAAATTTAAAAGATGAAAACGCCCGAATGAGGGCCATGATAGAGAGATTGGAGAATCAGCCTGCCCAGTAAAGAGACAAGTGCCATCGTGACTGGTGAAGACCTTCGAAGTTCGATTCCTTTGAAAGCGGTCGATCTCGGGATGATCTGCCAGTAACAGATGGGCAAAATCCTCAAAATCAGAACCTGAGGCCCTCGCATGAACATCAGCAAGAGAAGTCTCTCCCATTGCAAGAAAACAAGCCATCCTTGTCCGTTAGCGTGGTAATTCATCAGGCACAGAGTAGTCGAAGAAGTGAGCATAGCGAGGCTCGTCCAGAGAGAGAAAGATTCCAGGACTGTGGATGTGAAATCCGAGGATAAATAGCCGGTAAGTTCATGCGATCTAGATGACGATGACGATAACATCCTATTTTCTAAAGAACTGAAGGCTAGGAAATTTCCCACTGGTTTCAAAATGCCTCCTATGGGAAAGTACAATGGATGAGGCGACCCCACGAACCACATCAACGTGTACAAGACGAGGTTGTAGGGTTACATCCCGATGGTTAAATATAGAAACTTTCATACCACCCTCGTCTCTGACGCAAAGAAGTGGTACAACAAGTTGAAACCCAGAAGCATCAGGAGTTCGCCACAGCTAAAGCAGGAGTTCATCAACGCCTTTATCGACAATCGAACGACCGTCACCTAGGGATGGCAATGGAACGAGTCCGGGATAGAGTGGGGTGGGACGGGGCAGGCACCAGAAGTTCACCCCAGCTAAAGTAGAAGTTCATCAACGTCTTTCTCACCAATCGAATGACCGCAGTCTAGGGATGGCACCACGACCCGCAAATTCGCAGAGCGGGGCAGGACAACCCTTTAACCCGTTAACCACCCACAAATTATTATTTTTTTTGTAAAATTGAAAAAATAATTTAAATAAATAGAAATTTTACAAATATTTGAAGCAAACAAAAAAAAATACAAGATTGGGGTTGTGGTAGAGTGGTTGAGATTTATAATTTATAACTTCAACCCAGATTCGATTCTTCTTTAGTCCATTTCTAGCAAAATTTTAATTTGTATTCTATTTTATGATACAAAAAAAATTGATGGGACGGGTCGTGGGGTGGGGCAGGACTGCCTCGTACCGCCCATATTACTCGAATAAGTAGGACAGGACAGTCTGGGTGGGACGCGGGGTGAGTTCAGGGTGGCGAGTTTTTTTTTACCAACCTTACCGTAGCCGATGTGGTCCAACTTCTCGACATTTGGCAAAAAGAGGGTGAGTCCATAAAGATCTACTTTAGGAGATTCAGCAAGATCATTAACAAAATTGAAAATGTCACTGATGACAAAGCACTACATGTGTTAATAATTGGGCTCCACATGTGAATTCCCTTCTGAAGAGACGTTCAAAACAGATAACCAAAGACATACACCACTTGGTAGACCTCACTCAGCTAGAAATCCGCTCCGAAGAAACCATTGAAAACTGTGAGAAAGCTGAAAGAGAGAAATGAGAACGTTATCGCCGCGAAGGATGCCTTTCTCCTAAGCTTCCCAACAATCACTACATGAGGTTTAATCAGACTGAACTCAGTCTAGGGAACCTACCTAGGCCACACGCTGCCATCTCTCCGTTGTTAGTTTCTTCTTCAAATTTTTGTTGTATTAATCAAACTCGGGATCATAACACGGAGGAATACTTGGAGGTGGGATAATTGATTGATCAGAGAAACTGGCAGTAGAGAGAATGACATCGTCCGACTCGAGGAGGGTGAAGACATCCTAACTATGGGCGAGGACCCCAGCCTTAGCGCCAAGATGACCTTCATCACCATAATGATAGAAGGAACGACAGGAACATGGATATGCCTAGGCAAGACCAACATGCGATGGCCCTTTTGATCCACAAAATTAACACCATAATCGGAGGGCCTTATTGATAGCCCAAGAATAACTAACTAAGAGGGGGGTCAATTGGTTTTCTCAAACTTTTTCGTAGAATAATCTCAAAATAAGAAATTTAAGAAATAAAAATTAATCTACTAAAAATACGAGCACAATGTAAATAAATAAAAGGGTAGGATGAGTGCAAACGATATTTTTATGGAGATTCGATGCAACCAATGATATACGTCATCCGTTACCAAGATCACGGTCTTTCCACTATCTTGATTAACTTATGGTGCAATACAAACCCTTACAATGTATCTGATGACTTACAAACAAAGAGCACCGATCTTTATACAATATTAAGATTTCAAGTGACCTCAATACGACCTAAAGATATAAAGAAATAGATTTGAGATTATATTTCTCTCTTGATGAATGATACATACAAGTTTGGTACTAAGAGAGACTAACACTTTAATGAATAACAATAGATGAAAAAGCTCAAGTGTTAGAAATAGACTTTGTTGATAATGATGAATCAAAAGTTTGATTTGATCAAACAAAGTTTTTCAATGAATGATTTTGAAGATATAAATGCAATGAAGCTTGAATGAATTTTCTCAATGTGAGTTTCTCTATTAATGCTCTTGTAAGTGTTGTTGAATGATAATAAATGAAGAGGCATTTATAGAGATAAATTTTCACAACTTTCTGTCGAAACGGATGACCAACCGGTCGACCTATAGGTCAGACGGTCAGAACTACCAATTGGAACAGTGAAAATTAGAACTGATACTTTTTAGAAAATGACAGTCAGACGTACGACCGGTTTACCCAAATGGTCGACTGTTTCATCTAAACGGTCGACCGTTTCATCTAAACGGATGACCCTTTCCACAATTTGAAAAATTATTTTGTGGATTTGATAAAAGTATTTTATGCAAGTGATATCAACATAGGTTTTGTGCATAAAAATATTTTTGAGCTTTCATTCATTTAACTGCTAAAAATCAAATAGTTAATACATTTACAATTTCATCTAAAAATCTATTCTTCGATCTTGATCTTCAAATATTGAATTTCGGATCTTGAGATGCTTGAACTCTTGTATCGATTTGACTTTGATCTTGACATGCTTGTGAGTTTGAGTTGTAGCACTTTGAATATTACTTGAAAATATATCGTTAATAAACTATATTAATTTGTTTGTTATAATCAAAACATTAAGGTTTGAAGTTAACCATAGGTCAACAATTTCCACCTTTTTTATTATGACAAACAATGTGATGTGTAGTTGAGAATATAATGAATAATGAGATAAAATATAGCATATATATTTCTCCTTTCTTTTTCAAGTAAGCATGGTTTGATAAAATGGTATTGTTTTCATTTAATTGATCACATTAGCTATCAAGTTACCAAATTTTCATCCCATCAAAATATCAATTTACCAATTCGTTTGTCACATCATATTTCATCACATTACATATAACATACAATTTCATTTAATTGATCACATTATCTATCAAGTTACCAAGTGATCAAAATTTCATCCCATCAAGATATCAATTTACCAATTCGTTTTTCACAACATATTTCATCACATTACATATGACCTATGATTTCATCACATATGATTTTATCACATCACATATCGCATATATTTTCCCTCTTTTGGCATAAACAAAAAGTTAAAATCGAAATATTAAGGTAAGACATATTTCTCCTAAATGAAACATAATATGCCATTCATTGATAGAAGGAAATTTTAAAGGCAATCATAGTTCAAAGGTACATGAACAAAAAATAGAACATAGGATTGTTTCAAAAACACATAGAAATGGTCATGAAGGAAAAAATGTTCGAAAACACATAAACTAAAAAGCGAGATAAGCTAGTTCTCCAGTGGAGGATGCGGAGAAAGCACGGTGTCAAGATGGGAATGGAGTGCTTGAAGTAGTGATGTCATGCCATCTACCGATTGTTGTAGATTTTCTACCAAGTTTTGTAACCCTTCTATCGTATTTTGTAGGCTGGTTGCCGTGTTGTGTAAGTCATTCACGGTATTTTCTAAGCTATCTACAGTGTTAGTAAACGAGTCAATCCGACAATTGAGAAGATTGTAATGGTCCTCGTTGAAGCCAGAGGTGGAGGATGACAGCCTATGTGATCTTGGTCTTGGCAGATGAGCATCTTTGTCTTCATCCATCTCCTCACCACCCTCAAACGTTAAAGTAGAAGATCCTGACTTATCATCAAATTCCTTAGATTTCGCCACCTATTGCCCATCCTCTTTAAAGATTTTCATGCGTTTAAGAGTAAGAGTATTGATGGTGTCAATGGGTTTAAGAAGAAGTGCGATATCATCACGGAACGAAACTTCGAAATGTTGAAAGATTTTGGTAATGATCATTCTGTAAGGTAAGGCCTTAGGCCTAGTACTATGAAGAACTGAGTCCATGTGATTGAGCATGATGTTTGGAAACTCTAGTTTTTGCCCAACTAGTATGGAATCGAGAAGAAAGACGTCATAATGATTTACTTCATCAAGATGACCTTTTCGAAGGATGATAATATGAGAGATGATATTTTGCAAGACACGACATGTGAGTGTTAGTTGATTTGTACTAAGTCGTGCGGGAGCCTCGAAGTGTTTTTCGGTGACACGACAACATGCCTCAACCGGATTGTACTCTTCAAGATGAGGAATCGTGTTTGTAGTATAAAGACAAATACCACCATCCTCAAGGTGAAGAATAGAACAAATAAGTTCTTGAGTAATTTTGATTCATTTATTTCTAACTAACCAAGAGATACCCGTCCCTGGAGTGAAAACCATTTTACTATAGAATTCTTTCATGATGGTTGGGTAAGCTTTTTCATTAAGTGTTAAAATGGAAACCCAACCCATGGCAACAAAAAGGTTTTCTATATAAAAGGAGGGGGCTTCAAAAGTAAAGGAAGTGAGATCGACATTTTTACCGATGAGGATTGGGCATTTGTCAATCCGATTTTTCGAAGGAGAACCCTCTTCTTCGGAGGATGGAGAAGGTGGCCTTTCCCTCCTAGAGCGCTTGGCTGCCATTTTTTCTCGAGGCATGATGATAGAAGCGGATGATAGACCCTAGGGTTTCGTTTGTCTGTTTGGGATGAATTTTGACGATTTTGTGGACGAAAATTGGGATTTTTCAGATTTGAGTGTGGAATTGATATGGGTTTTTGATTTTGAGCGTAAAATGGAAAGATTTGAGAAAGATTTGATGAATGGAAGTGGATTTAGGAGAGAAAATCGTGGGTCGCGCAAAGAAGGAATGAAGAATTTGAAAAATTTTGGGATTAAAAACCTGATTTTCGCTGATATGATCGACCGATTAACTAAGTCGGTTGACCGTTTGAACTTAAAATTTCAGAATTAAGTCTCTGTTCAAACGGATGCAGAGGCGGATGAGTAGGAGGCCATCTGTTTAAACATAAACGGACGACCATTTTATGACGTGGTCGATCGGATAAACTTTTCAATTTTTACGTAATCCTCTGTTTAATCGGATGATGATCTGGACGCACAATAGGTCATCCTTTTATCTTCAAACGGACGTTCGGTTGGACAAATTTGCAAAATTTTTACCGAAATCATCGATTTGGTCATTTGTCAAATAATTTTAAAACATGTTTGTCATATAAAATTCAATCAAATATATCATTCATAAAGAGTTAGTCACATACTTCACATTCATCAATTATATCAAGATTTCGTCGAATATATGAAAATCTTTCAAGTGCTAACGGTTTTGTGAGAATATCAGCTAATTGCTTTTTGGTGTTTACAAACTCTAAGGTTATATCTCTTTTTTGTGTATGGTCTCGTAGGAAATGATGTCTAATCTCGATGTGTTTGGTACGAGAATGCAAAATGGGATTTTTAGACAAATCGATGGCACTAGTGTTATCACACATAATATGAACATTTTCAAATGATAGGTCATAATCACGAAGAGTTTGCTTCATCCATAGGATTTGAGCACAACAACTAGCGGCCGATATATATTAGTCTTCGGCGGTTGATAAAGCAATGAAATTTTGTTTCTTACTAAACCACGAAACTAAGGCAAAGCTTAGAAAGTGGCAAGTTTCGCCAGTGCTCTTACGGTCAATTGTACAACTGGCCCAATCGGCATCCGAAAAACTAAGTAAATCAAAATGAGTCTCTTTAGGATACCAAAGACCTAAGGATCTAGTTCCGCTAAGGTAACGAAAAATACGTTTTACGGCACTAAGATGAGAATTTTTAGGATTAGATTGATATCTAGCACATAAGCATACACTAAACATAATATCCGGCCTATTAGCAATTAAATAAAGAATGGATCCGATCATACTTCGATATTTGGTTAAATCAACGGGAATACCTTGATCGTCTTTGTCCAATTTGATCGATGAGCTCATTGGAGTATTCATTCTTTTCAAGTCTTTCATTTCAAATCTTTTGAGCATATTCAAGATATACTTAGTTTGACTTATAAATATTCTTTCATTGGTTTGTTTGATTTGGAGTCCAAGAAAGAACTTGAGTTCACCCATCGTACTCATCTCAAATTCTCTACTCATACACTTAGAAAATTCTTCACATAGAGAAATGTTAGTAGCACCAAAAATAATATCATCGACATAAATTTGAACAATAATCATATCATTCTTTTTGGTTTTAATAAATAGTGTAGTATCCGCCTTACCCATTAAAAAGTCATTTGATAAAAGAAATTTGATTAATCTTTCATACCATGCTCTAAGAGCTTGCTTTAATCCGTAAATGGCTTTTCTAAGTTTAAAAACTTTGTCTGGGTATTTATTATTTTTAAAATCGGACGGTTGCTCAACAAAAACTTCATATTGAATGACTCCATTCAAGAATGTACTTTTGACATCTATTTGAAAAAGAGTGAAATTCTTATTACAAGCAAAAACAAGAATCATGCGAATTGACTCTAATCTAGCAACCGGTGCAAAATGTTTCTTCGAAATCAATACCTTCTTATTGATTGTAACATTGAGCCATTATTCTAGCTTTGTTACGCACAATTATACCATTTTCATCTCGTTTGTTTCGAAAAACCAATTTTGTACCAATTACGGTTTGTGAACTTGGTCTAACAACTAAATCCCAAACATGATTTCTTTCAAATTAACTTAGTTCATCTTGCATAGCTAGAATCTAAAATTCATCAAACTCGACTTCTTTAAAATTATTTGGCTCAATTTGCGAAAGAAAAGTACAATTGTTAAAAAAAATTCTAGAAGAGTTTCTAGTACTTACTCCTTTGGATGGATCACTAATGATAAGATCTTTTGGGTGAGAAGGAACAAACCTCCATTCTTTAGGTAAGGATGAAGTGTTAGGATCTTCATGAGGTTCTTCTTCATTTTGTTGCATAATTGTTTCCTTCTCATGTTGATTTTCAATATTATTTGGATTCTCTTTGTCTTGATTTTTAACACTTAGTTGTTCAAATGAAATTTCCAAATCTTCATCATCGATATTTTTCTCTTGTTCAATAGAGTTAGTTTCATCAAAAACAACATGCATGGATTCTTCAACTACTAAAGTTCTTTTGTTAAAAATTCTATAAACTTTGCTAGTAGATGAATATCCAAGAAAAATTCCAACATCAGATTTTGGATCAAATTTTTCCAAAATTTCTTTTGTGTTTAATATAAAGCATTTACACAAAAAAAAACTTTAAAATATCCGATATTGGAAATTCTATTTTTGCAAAGCTCATATGAAGTTTTAGTTTTCTTTCTACTAATCAAAACTCTATTTAAAATATAGCATAAAGAATTAACGGCTTCAGCCCAAAAGTATTTTGGTAAATTATTTTTATTCAACATGGTCCAAGCTATTTCTTGCAATGTTTGATTCTTCCTTTCTACTACACTATTTTGTTGAGGAGTTTTAGAAGCCGAAAAATTATGTTCATATCTATTTGATTTACACAACTCATTAAAAGCAATATTTTCAAATTTTCCACCGTGATCACTCCTAATTGTGGCAATTGTATATTTTTTTTTCATTTTGGACTCTTTTGTAAAAATATTTAAATGCATTTAAAGCTCCATCTTTTAAATTCAAGAAAATGACCCAAGTAAATCTTGAAAATCATCAACAATAACAAATGCATAATGGTTTCTACTTAAACTAGCGGTTCTAGAATGTCCAAATAAATCTATGTGGAGAAGTTATAAAGATCTTGTAGTAGAAGAGTGTTGTTTAAGTTTGAAAGAACTCTTTACTTGTTTTCCAAATTGACAAGCATTACAAATTTTTATCTTTCTCAAATTTTATATTTGGCAAACCTTTTACAATGTTATTTTTGGAGATTTTAGAAAGTAAGTCTATGCTAACATGACATAATATTCTATGTCATAACCAAGAATCATCTTTTATACTTGATAGGTATTTTATTTATCTTTCAAGTTCAAATTCAATATTTATGATGTAAACATCCTTACGTCGGCTCTCCATGAACAATACCTCTTTAGATATAGCATCCTCAATGAGGCATTTGGAAGAATCAAATTTTATAAGATAATATTTATCATATAATTGACTTATACTAAGCAAGTTATTTTTAAGATTATCAACTAATAATACATTTTCATTGGAAAGAGAAGAATGGTTACCAATATTTTCAATGCCTATGATTTTTCTTTTAACATTGTCTCCAAAAGTTACATGTCCTCCATCCTTTCTTTTGAGGCTAGATAGCAAGATCGATCACCGGTCATGTGTTTTGAGCAACCACTATCCAAGAACTAATTGCTCTTTACTTTTCGTGGTACCTACAAAAATTATTTCAATTTTTTATTTTTGGTACCCACATAAGTTTGGATCCTTGATAATTAGTGTTTGTGGATTCTTTTCAAATTATAGTCTCTTTTTAGTTGTACAATTAAAAGCAACATGACCAACTTTCTTGTAGAAACTACATGTTTTGTTTTGTTGAAAAAAATTGGATGATTTCACAAATATAGTTTCAATGGATTTTTGTTTTAAGAAATGTTTGTATCCAATTCCTCCTTTATTGAACACAAATTTTTGCTCACCAAGCATTAATTCAAAATTTTTCTTTCCTTGGGTATACTTGTGAATAATGCTTGTCAAGATCAACCATTTTTTCTTTCAAAGAAATATTTTCTTTAATTAATGATTTATGATCATCATTTTTCTTTCAAAATCATTTTGTGCTATAAAAAGTTTATTAACTACCTTTTTGAATAAGAAATGTTAATTGTTAAGAATAGAGTATTTTGAAACAAGTTTCTCAAATTCTTCAAGAATCTCATTATAAGAAGTAGATAAGTCATTGTATGAGTCATTGTTGTTTGTACTTACCTCATCTTCAATAGCCATGAAGCACATATTGGCGATTTCTTCTTGAACTTCATCTTCGTCGAGATCATCTTCATCACTATCATCATATGTAGCTTGAAATGCTTTCTTTTTTGGATATTCGGTCCTCTTGTGACCGGATTTGTCACAATCATAGCAAATGATCTTTTTATTTTTCTCTTCACCTTTGTCTTCTTTCTTTTGAAATCACTGATTATTTCGAAACCTTCTCCATTTCTTGACAAGAAAAACTAGATCATCGTTTGTCGATTTTAAAACAATTTGCCGCTTGGGAGGCTCTTTCATCGTTTGTCGATTTTAAAGAAATTTACCGCTAGGGAGGCTCCTTCATCTCTTCCTTGCTCTTTCTTGTTTTTTCCTTTGTTTCGGCAAGTCATCAATGTTCCATATAGCTTCTCCAATGGATAAATGTTGATATCTTTTGTATTCTCTATCAACATCTTCAAAGAGTTCCAATCTTTCAAGAGAGACCTAAGCATTTTACTCACATGTTCACCGTTAGTAAACTTTCGATCAAAACCCTTAAAGCCATTAATAATATCGGTAAAGCGAGTATTCATATCTACTATAGATTCATCTTGCTTCATAAAGAAATTTTCAAAATCTTTTGTTAAGAGATTTATCTTAGTTTCTTTAACTTTGTTAGTACCTAAGTGAGTTATCTCTAATGCATGCCAAATATCATAGGCGGAATCACATGTGCTAATACGATTAAATTCATTTTTATCTAAAGCACAATAAAGCATGTTTTTTGCTCTAGCATTCAAAGATAATTTTCTTTTATCTTCTTCATCATATTCTTCTCTAGGCTTAGGAATAGTTTGGTTCGGTTTATCATCAACTTTAATAATTTTTGTTGGCACATAAGGACCAAACTCAATGACTTCCCAAATATTATAATCAATTGATTGAATATAAATCATCATTCTAGTTTCCAATAGTTGTAGTGAGTGCCATTAAATAAGGGACGACGATTTGTAGAGTGTCCCTCAAGACTTTGAATATTTTAGTTAACCATTACTCAAGATTGTATAATCTTTTAAAAAATAATGAGCACCTTGCTTTAATACCAATTGATAGCCCAAGAATATCTAACCAAGCGGGGGTGAATTGGTTTTCTCAAACTTTTTCGTAGAATAATCTCAAAATAATAAATTTAAGAAATAAAAATTAGTCCACTAAAAATACGAGCACAATGTAAATAAATAAAAGGGTAGAGAGAGTGCAAACAATATTTTTATAGATATTCAATCGACCTAATGATCTACGTCCCCCGTTACCAAGCTCTCCAACACGAGCATGGCATTTCCACTATCTTGATTGACTTATGGTACAATCCAAACCCTTACAATGTATCCGGTGACTTACAAATAAGGAGCACCGATCCTTATACAATATTGAGCTTTCAAGTGACCTCAATACGACCCAAAGATATAAAGAAATAGATTTGAGATTGTATTTCTCTCTTGATGAATGATAGATACAAGTTTGGTACTAAGAGAGACTAACACTTTAATAAATAGTAATAAATGAAAAAGCTCAAGTGTTAGAAATAGACTTTGTTGATAATGATAAATCAAAAGTTTGATTTGATCAAACAAGGTTTTTCAATGAATAATTTTAAAGATATAAATGCAATGAAGCTTGAATGAATTTTCTCAATGTGGGTTTCTCTATTAATGCTCTTGTAAGTGTTGTTGAATGATAATAAATGAAGAGGTATTTATAGAGATGAATTTTCACAACTTTCGGCCAAAATGGATGGCCAACTGGTCGACCTATAGGTCAGACGGTCAGAACTAGCCGTTGGAACAGTGAAAATTCGAACGAACACTTTTTGAAAAATAACAGCCAGACGGACGACCGGTTCACCCAAACGGTCGACCGGTTCACTCCAAACAGTCGACCGTTTCATCTAAATGGATTACCATTTCCACAGTTTGAAAAATTGCCTTGTGACTTTGATAAAAGTATTTTATGCAAGTGATATCAACATAGGTTTTGTGCATAAAAATATTTTTGAGCTTTCATTCATTTAATTGCTAAAAATCAAAGAGTTAATACCTTTAAAATTTTATCTAGAAATCTATTCTTCGATCTTGATATTCGAATATTGAATTTTGAATATTGAGATGCTTGAACTTTTGTATTGATTTGACTTTGATCTTGACATGTTTGCGAGTTCGATTTGTAGCACTTTGAATATTACTTGAAAATATATCGTTAGTAAAGAATATTAATTTTTTTGTTATAATCAAAATATTAAAGTTTAAAGTTTAAAGATAGGCCAACACTTATGTCAGGGGCCACACGATGAACTCACGGAGAAATTACGCTAAAGCAGCATGGAAAAAGCTAGGAAAAAGCTAATAGGTTCATGAACACCCACCCAATGCGTCACCCATCATATATTATGGAAGAAGATGAGGTTGGTGTCTATTATCTACACTGCGATGCCCCGGTAGTACGCACCGTTGTCGCCAAAAGTGGGCTAGGCAGAAAGTTGGTCAATGATGGCAGTGCTATGAATATTCTGTTTGGTAGCGCCTTCTATAAGATGAAGGTAGACCATGAGTTGACGACCATCTTGGAGCTACTATTCGATTTCACGGACAACAACATCATCCCATGGGAGAGGATTACCCTCATCGTGGATTTTGGAGATCTCCCATGCCACACAAAAAAAAAATCATGGAATTATTGGCGTTTGATACCCGTTATGCTTATCACAGGTCCTGGGCAGCCTACTTCTCAAAGATTTGCAAGCAGTGACCTCGATTTACCACCTAGCAATGAAATTCCCAACACCTGGCGGAGTTGCCATGATTCGAGACAACACATGAGAAGACGGCTCCTCGATAATGATGGTAGAGACCGAGGCAATGGAGATTCAAAATGAGGAAGACGAAGAGGACACGGTCCTCAACGAAGGTCTCGACCCTCAGATTATCAATTCGGACTTACAAGCTTCACCAGCGGAGAAGTTAGAGACATTTCTTGTCAGCTAGTCTGACCCCTCAAAAGTACTGCAGGTGGATCAAGCCCTATCAACATGGAAGCACTCTGATATGGTGGGGATATATCCATCGGTGGCGTGTCACGTCCTAAAAGTATATCCGAAAGTCCGCTCTAAAGATTAGAATAGAAGGCCGGTAAGCGTAGAAAAATATAATGCGCTAAAAGAAGAATTGGAAAAGTTGTCAGTAAACGATTTCATCAGAGAAGTAGTGTACCCATAGTGGGTGTCCAACCCCATTCTGGTAAATAAGAACAATCACAAGTGGATGGTGTGCATAGACTTCTATGACCTAAATTAGGCATGTCCTAAAGATAGTTTTCCCCTACCTTGCATAGACCAATTATTCGACGCGACCGCTGGTCACAAGCTACTTAGCTTCATAAACGCCTACTCCGGCTACAATCAGGTCTCCATGTTCACTGGGGACAATGAGCATAGGTTACTGGAGGTTAGTAAACTGCATGTTTGTAAAACAAATCAGGAATACCATGGAGGTCCATGTCGATGACATGCTCGTAAAGAGCGTAGACACTGGAGACCACATAGGACAATTAGAAGTTATGTTCAAGATCATTCACAAGTATCAGATGATGCTCAATTCCTTGAAATGTACTTATGGAGTTGCTTCTGAAAATTCCTAGGATACATGGTAAATCAGCGAGAATTGAGGCTAACCTCAAGAAAATCAAGGCGCTCATGGACATGCGTTCCACATCCATACCCAATGAAGTTCAAAGTGTCACAGAGATATTGGCGGCCCTAAATTGATTTCTATCAAAGGTAATCGACCGGTGTCATCCTTTCTTCTAGACTATTAAGGGAGCACAGAAATTTCAATGGTTGGAGGAATGCGAGAATGCCTTCTAGGAGCTCAAGGACTTCCTTAGGAAGGCTCCACTACTGTCCAAGCCAAGATAGGTTACTAGTTTACTTTGCAGTATCGGAGAGAGTTATTAGCTCAGTGCTGATCCATGAAGATGGACCACTACAACTCCCCATGTACTAAATTAGTAAAGCTTTAGATGACGCTGAAACACGGTACTCAGACATGGAGAAGCTCGCCCTATCCCTAGTCATCACATCAAGGAAACTCTGACCGTACTTCCAAGCACATAGTATTGATGTCCTGATGAATATCCTATTTAGACAAATCCTCCAAAATCCAGACACTTCATGAAGGTTGATGAAGTGTATGTGGAACTCAGTCGATTTGAAATCTCCTACAAGCCCAAGCCATCGATAAAAGCTAGGCCTTGGCATATTTTGTCATGAAATTTACCCACATCCCGGAAGGGTTGTAGGTGACCAAAGGCAATGAGGTACCAACATTAAAATTATATGTTGATGGATCCTCGGATGACGCCAAAGCTAGAGTTGGGATTTTACTAATCAGCCCCGACGATCACAATCTCAAATGTGCACTCTGCCTTGATTTCAAGGCCTCAAATAATGCAGTTGAGTATGAGGCACTCCTGGTGGGCTTGAGGTTAGCACATGAGATGAAGGCAAGTAAAATCCAGGTCTATAGTGACTCTCAGCTAATGGTTAGTCAAGTTAATAGAAGTTTCACGGCTCGAGAACAAACGATGGTGGCTTATTCGAAGAAGGTCATGGAATTTCTGCTACACTTTTAAAAGTTTGAGCTGCTCCAACTCCCAAAGACTAAGAACAGTTATGCAGATGCCTTCTCCAAGTTGACAAGATGCAAAGATTGAGACTTGATAAAATTCATACCAGTCGAGCGACTCAGTTGGCCCACAATTAAAGACATATCCTAATGTCGACTTCAATGTCAATCAGCTAGTCTCCCAGCTGGATAATGAAAATCATTGCATATCTAATTGATCAGGTACTGCCATACAACATGGACGTAGTTCACAAGCTTTGTTGGATGGCTGTGAAGTTCGTCCTCCAAGACAGAATGCTGTTCAAACGAAGATTCAGCTCGCCACTTTTACGATGTGTGGCTAAGGACGAGGCTGACTATGTTATGCGTAAAATCCTCAAATGAGTTTGTGGCAACCATGCGGGAGAGATGGTCCTAGTACAAAAAGCCTTGAAGAGAGGATACTATTGGCCAACAATGAAGATGGATTATCACGATTTTGTAAGAAAGTGTGACAAGTGTCAACGATTCGTTATTGTACTAAAGCTCCCAGCCCAGGATATCACCTCGATAACCAGTCCTTGGCCCTTTTCCAAATGGAGGATCGACTTCATCGGTCCTCTCACAACAAGAGTCAAGTTTGTCCTAGTAAATGTGGACTACTTCTCCAAGTGGTGCGAGGCTGAGCCTCTAGTGAAGATAACTAAGATAAATGCATGGAAATGTGTATGGAAGAACATAATATGTCGCTTCAGAATTCTATACTCCCTAGTCTCAGACAACGGTACTCAGTTCTTCGAGAAGAAATTCAACTCAATTTGTGAAGAGCTCGATATTATAATAGACTTCTGTACCCTTTATTACCTGCAGTCCAATGAGCAGATCAAGGCAGTCAACAAGATTATCAAACATACACTAAAGAAGAAGTTGGATTCAACAAAAGACAGATGGGCAGAGGAGCTCCCAGAAGTCCTCTAGCCCTATCGAACAACATCTCGAACAGCAACCGGATAATTTCCTTTGCTATGGCCTACGGGGCCAAGGCGATGATCCCCATCGAAGTAGGAACGCCCTCCTAAAGTTGCCTACACTTTGACGATGTGGTAAACAAAGATCTACACTGAGTAAACCTCGACTTGTAGGACAAAATGCATGCAAACTCACAACTTCGCCCGATAGTCTATCAGAGGAAAATGACCAGATACTACAACTCAAAGGTCAATAACAGGAGTTTCAAAGTCAATGATTGGGTCTTTAAAAAGGTATTTCTTGCTAACAGTGTCTGGGATGGAACCATGGGGCCCACGTCGGAATGACCATACACGGTCATTGAAAGAATTTGTCCTGGGACCTACAAGTTGGAAGACTCTAGTGGAAAGGAAACAAGACATTCATGGAACATCACACACCTTCACACGTATTACCACTAGGTTGTATTGTTGATAGGCATCGAGTTACGAGATTAATGTCAGTTTGTTTTTATTTATTTTGAACGCTACAAATACTTATGTCCAAAGTCCAATTATTTCAATACAATCCTTTCATTATGAGTACTGTCATAAGCAACCAAGTAGCGAGGGAGTATGTTTCACAACCACCTCCTTAACTCGCTGGGTAAACTACTTAACGCGTGCAACTATAAGTCTAGTTACGAATTAGCGATGGAGTATGGTTTGTGGCAACCTCCTTAACTCACTGAGTAAACTACTTAACGCGTACAACTATCAGTCAAATTACGAAGCAGCGAGTGAGTATAGTTCGTGGCCACCTCCTTAACTCGTTGGGTAAACTACTTAATGTGTGCAACTATTAGTCAAATTACAAAGCAGCGATGGAATATAGTTCGCGGCCAACTTCTTAACTCGATGAGTAAACTACTTAATGCAACAATCACTCAGCTTACGAAGCAACGAGGGAGTATAATTCGCGGCCAACTCATTAACTCACTAGGTAAACTACTTAACACTTAAAACTATTAGTCAGCTTACGGTGCATAGTTCGCGGCCAACTCTTTAACTCGCTGGATAAACTATTGAACTCATACATATCATTAATTAACAGGGAAACAAGGGAGTGGTTTGTGGCCAACTCCTTGAACCCACTAGATAAAACCACTTGACACACTCACATTACAACTCCTCAACTAGTTGGGATAGTCCCCCTAATGGTTAAAATCAAGTTAGCTCGCTCAAGTATCGATTAAATCACAAGGACAAAGGGTCCAATACGATTAAAAGCAGACGAAAGGAACAGAAAAAAGAAGCAGTAATACTCGAAAACAAATGTGTTATTTTCCATTGGTAAAATCAAGTTTAAACAATGATAATGGCTACTGCCCTACCGTCTCTTGAGGGTTGGCATAAGAACGAGCATCTACAAGTGAACCCAAGATAGGATCCACAGATGAAATGGCCTCAGCCTCGACAGGACGAAGACCCTCCAGAGTAATAGACAGTGCATAGCTCAGAGCTTCTAGTTGAGGAGCCTCGCCCAACAAGAATGACAAGTCCAATTCTGGATGAATGGTTCATATCCTCTCAGTGAGCTAATCTCCACCAACCTCCATGTAGCGCGTGGCAAGCCACGCATACTTCGGTGTTGTAGCAAAGTTTTTTTGGTACGTCCTCACTGTTTTCATCTTGGCTTCGGCCATAGAATCCTTCACACTAACCAACTCAGTATTGGCATTTTCTACCTTCTCCCTCGGCCAACTGCATGTTATTCTCAAGGACCATGTCATCAAAATCATAGTTAACAAATGCCATGGAGCTCTCTACCACTGCAGCCTGCCATTCAGCCAGCTTTTTAGCCTGCTTGGCCACCTTATCTAGTCAAGGACTGCCTGTACCCTCGTCTCTGCTGACCTAACATCCTCAAGTACGGATGTCAGCTTGATCTTCAAAGTAGCCTTGGTCGAAGCAAACCCTTGTACCTTGGATTGCAGGGCTTCATTTTTGGAGCCCAACTTAGTAATAGTCGAGCTCATAAATCTTCGATGAGCTTCTTAGACTTTGCCTCAGCCTTCTCCAACTTACCGGAGAAACTAGTGAGAGTGTTATATAGTTCGTTATTGAGAATAAACCCTCGGGTGGTATTCATGGCCGCCATCGTGATCAATTCTCCCATGGTAGCCTGCTTGGCGGCCCTCTCCCAAATGGAAGTCCAAAATTTGTACATGCAGGCCACCGCCATTACCGAAGGCGAAGGCAACATTTCAAGCACCGCCGGGTCAAGCTCCTCGCAGCGAGACCTAATGTTAACACACTATAACACTATGTCCGCCCAGAGAAAGCGGTTGCATGTCTTGCAGTCATGGCATCCTGGGAGGAATTTGACCTACAACTGATAGTCTCATCGGTGCGTCTCGCTCGCTGAGCATCCTTCATTAGGCCCTTGCCCACTGATGGGACTAGTCTCCTCTTTTGTCTTTGGGCTTCACCCCCTTCCTTTTATCTTGTTGGCTGTTGGTCTGGGAAGAAGATGGAGAGTGACCTCGAGGTGGCGGCGGGAATGTCAGCACAATATTCGATAGAATCACGCCACCAGATTTATAATTGATTGCTTACCTAAATCAATTAGAACTCCCCTCCTATAAATACAAGATCTTCAATCACTCCAATGTACGCATTATTCCCTACCATATTTGCTTACTTGTCTCTCACACACCCATATTCTCCTATATATCTTATACCGGCAATTGACTTGATCGTCGGAGTACCAATAGTCGCCGGTCCCTTTTTTTCAGTGATCTTGGTGCTTAACGATTGTCCAATTGTGTAGTTAACAGACAAGCTATTAGAGAATTGACTGGATAGTGCAGATTTCGAGGTCAACAGAATTCTCGATTACTTTTGTGTTCTTGCAATTCAAACATGATAAGCTAAATTCTTTATGTTAAAGGTGATGATGTAAACCGATTGTTGAAATTTTAATTCCATATTTCTCGTTTCTAATTTAATTTATGTTTGGTTGATTGATATCAATGTTTAATTTTCATTTAATTGAATGATTAACTTTTTAACGTGTTTGTGACTTATTTTTGCTTTTGGAGGGTTCAAGGTAGGTTTAGCTCATTGTTAACAACCAACACAAAGTTCTATAGAAATTATGAATAATCTTCTATACTTTGTGTAATAAAACTAAATAATCTTGTTGTTAAATTTATTTTTATATATTCGAATTCAGAATACTATTTTAGATCGTATATGAAAATATGTCTAATTTTACTAGAGAGAGATTATTAGATAACTCAGTATCATTGATTGTCAATTTAAGCATAAATTATATTAAAAGTAAGATTTTGAGAATTAAAATGGATACCAACGATGGAATAAGATTCTTAGCATAGCTCGTTTACTTGACTTTTCTCCAAAATTCATTATCCCACTTAGGATTCGTTTGTTTTCAATTAAAATTTTGCTAAAACGTTAACAATTAATTTTAACTACACATTTTATGGACCCACAATTTTTACTACTTTTCAACTATATATTTCATCAACTTTTCCAAAAAATATGATTTTAATTAAAATCAAACACATTCTTAGTTAACTAATTGTTTTAGCATAGATACAAACAACGTCATTGGATTAAAAATTCTTTTGTGTGTATTTTAAATTCAAATTAATTGAATTTAAATTAAAATTTAAATTCTCGTAGAAATAATATTCTTTATTCATTTTTACTATTACTTATCATTAATCTCGTCCAACTACAACCCCAATTCCACTACAACCCAGCGCATCCGAATCAACCATCACAGTTGACACCTTCAAACCCCAACCAACCTATTTCAATATGTTAGCAATTAATTTGCTCTCTTGGAGACCAACTTGCTACTACCCCTATAAATTGGGGACTATTTGAGCAATTTTCCCAAAGTGGGTATAAAGAATTGGAGCAAGTCAACAAGTCCTCTGTCAACATCGAGCAGCCAACTGCCACATTTGTGTTGGGCATATATCAGCAAAAAATGGGTCCCACTTCTCCATTTTAGTCAATTCTTTAGCAGTAATCTTTACCCTCAGTCTCCTCCCTAATCAAAATTTTCAATTAACTTTCGTTTTCCTCTACCAAGAAACCCACAAAAACAAGATTTTCAGCAAATCGATCATTACACGAACACACACAAATAGGAAAAGGGTCTTTGATGGAACCACAGTTTGCTTCGAAGCCTATACCAGCAGGGCCATACGTTCCAGGACGCACCGATTTGGATAGAATGCCGGAAACCCCAACTCGCGGAGCCCACCACCGACGGGCACACTCTGAGACTTTTTTCCGTTTCCCGGACCTTGATGACATCCTCCTAGACGACGTCGCTTCAGACATCAACTTCGACCTCCCCCCAAACCCGCCATCTCTCCCTAATGGGCCGCCGGCTCAGCCCGCATGGTCCAATAACAGTGAAAGTAGGCCCGTAAGTCATGTGTCCCACTTCCGGAGCCTTTCGGTGGACGCCGACTTCTTTGAGGGTCTTGGGTTTGATGGGCCGGCGCCGGCGACAGATGAGAATAATAAGGTGGGCCAAGCGGGCGGTGGGCCGAGACATAGACACAGCAATTCGATGGATGGGTACGGAAGTGCGACGTCGTTTGAGGAAGATTCTAATGCAAAGAAGGCTATGGCAGCAGATAGACTTGCAGAGCTTGCGTTGATTGACCCAAAGAGAGCTAAAAGGTTTTACTTTTTTACTAGCGTTGACCTCCATGCGAGATTTTTCAGAGTTTTTCTTGAATTTTTCTTGAAGAATTACTATTTGGAAGGTTTTATTTTTTTACTAGTGTTGACTTCCATGCGTGATTTTTCAGAGTTTTTCTTGAATTTTTCTTGAAGAATTACTATTTGGAATATTAATTTGTTCATTTATATGGACCTAATCAAAGTCGAGAAATATGAACTAGGTCAGTAAGAAAATGTTTTTAATTTGCTGTACTAGAAATTTATGTGAATAGGTGTTTAATGAGCTATTTCAGGGCTTTTATTTTTATGTTTCTTTTACTATTGGTGATATTGAAATTCGCTATAAGCAAGTGAGATCGGCCACTGGGGATGGTATCAAGTTAGTGAATACTGTTGCGTGAATATCCATCACGATTTCAGTAAGTTGAGAATTTTTTTGGTTACGTGGATGACTCGAACTTTGGCCTTCCTAGTAGGACCTAGCTCAAGCTAGTTGTATAATTATATTACAATAAATATATTACTGAAATTCGGTTCAATAATTTCTTGCTTCGTAAGTTTAATTCCTGAAACCTTTTTTGGTTGAATTACTTACTTTCTTGACTCTAATGCTGCAATTTGATGCACTTATACAACCATAAACTCGATCATAATCGAAAGAGTTCTATTTCCACGATCCAAGGCCCAATTTCTGTGACATTACTTAACACAACGATTGTTTCCAAACCCTTTCAGTTTGATATATTTGTAGTAGTAGAAAAAGAGAATACAAGTATTCTCTTTTCCCCATGAATATACAGTAACATATACCGAAGGCTGTCTACGTAATAGAAGAGACATTTGGGCTTGTTTTTCATGAACAAATTTCTACCTTAAGCTTTTCCACTTAATACAATAGCGGTTATGGATGGTTTTAGGGAGTTAACTTTCTAATTTAAAACTGAATCCCCCAACCCATATGAAGGCATGCGGGTTGGGTCAACCCACATGGGGGCTCCCAAGACACATTTTTCGACACTAGGCATTCTAGCTCGGTGGTGGCAGTTGGCTTACCTTGTTATATCACATCTTCAACCTGGGCATAGTGTAGGTGGAGTTCTTTGCCCGGGTTTGATCTTTGTGAACTTTTAGTTATCGGTGCTGACTTGTCTCATCATATGAGGTCAGCATGCCATATAGCACATGTATAAATATTAATCATTATTTACTTTCTTGGTTGTAAGTTGCTGAAAAAGCCGGGAAGGGAGAAATGATCGCTAAATTTCATTCCTATCCTTTTTTATAACTATATATTTGAAAATGCAAAGACAGTTCATGATAGCTGTCTAGAAGAAACTTTTGCCTTAGTCAAATGCCTTGGTTCACTTTTAAGAAACTCCAGCATAATTCCTATATTATATAGAATGATTGAGAATTCAGATAATTATTTGTTGTATTTTTTCCTTAAAATCCAACTGGTTTTCTTTATCCCCTTGCCTATCTTTGTTCAATTTCTCTATGTGTACGCATAGCTCTGTGTGTGTGTGGATAAATGTTTCAATTTTTTGATTGTAACTATTTTTGACATGGATTGAATTCTGTTTTACTTATAATATTGCAAATTCAAGCTGCTTTTTTCTTTTATAGGATTCTTGCAAATAGACAATCTGCTGCGCGATCGAAAGAGCGAAAAATACGATACACAAGTGAGCTTGAGAAGAAAGTGCAGACCCTGCAGACAGAAGCAACAACACTTTCTGCACAGATCACTATACTGCAGGTATATATAATATATAATATATATATATTGTCATGTTCGGAAAACAAAATTAGAAAACATTTGTAATTGCACGACAACAAATAGCTAACTTGGTTTGATAATTTTCTGTTGAATTGATGACATTAGTTTTGATATTTGGAAACATATAGTTCAAATAAAGCACCATAGTCATAAAACTTTAGTCGACATTTTGGAATCATCCTTTCATCACGTCATCTTATTTTCAAATTATTACGATATACCCTTATTATGGAAGCATTACAGTCATCTTTGTCAATGGTCAGTCTTGTGCCTGTAATGTGTTTTGCTTCTTTCTGGAGCCCATTTTTGTGCTTTCTGTTGTTGGCAGCAGCAATTGACCTTCATGGAATTCGTTGAAAGTTAGAATAAATTTATAGACTGAGTTGACTGATCGGTTTCAAATTTTAAAAATGTTTAGGGTCTTTTCCTATTCCTTCTATGCAGCTGGTTTAAAACCATTTTTTCTCTCTCTGGATGTTTTCTAACTGGGGGGTAATGATCTCCTTCCCATGGTGGGGAGGAATTATAAAGGTCACGGGACACGTGGCCTATGGTCTTTGGAGAAGACGTGTCATGTGGTCTTTATAATTCCTCTCCACCATGGGGAGGAAATCATTACCCTCTAACTGGGAAGCACCAACACGTTTTCGGCGCCGGTGAGTCGGCGACGTCACCAACACATGTTGGAAACGCTAGGTGGCGTGTTAAAATTTATTGGCTGATTTTGTACCGCCGGATACGTAGTAGTGAGCTTTTAAAATTAATCAGAAAATAAAAATAAAAATGGAAAATTACCTGGTTTGTTGCCGGTGCCAGAGATGGGCTGTTCCATAGATGGCGCAGGAGCAGTAGCAGTAGCAGTAGCATCAGCTGCGTGCAAACCCTAGAAGAGGAAAACATTCTTCCCTTTTCTAACTTGCCAAACAAGTCCTTTTGTTTTTGTAAAAAGCTCAGACACGGTTTTACCTATTAAATGCAATTGACCCATGAATAAAGCAATTTAACCTTTTAGCCAATGAATAAAACATTGCACCAATAAACCAATCGGCCGTTTCAAAACTCTTTACCTTTTTAAGCAATAAATTCCCTTTTAATCCTTAACTTTCCATGCTATTCAAATTGAAGACCATAGAAATACGATATTATTTTAATCAACGTGTCGTGTTGGCACTTTTCCTATAAATCCCGTGTTTGCATGTCAGTGCTTCATAGTTTTCTAACGTTTTCGATGAAACCTTTTGCCATCCTGCAGAAGTTGTCACACTCCTTAAGTCGAAAGGCCTTAGATTTCTGCCTCTATCTAGTCTCTTGAGCAACAGCCACCTTTCCAGTTTCATTTATTAGTTCACATATTCTCTCCCTATCTTCATCCTCTCTCTTACACTCTCTTCCATTTTCTAAATCTTCGTTAAGTAATTTAAGCCTTTTGGCCTACATAAAACCAGCTGAGTCTTTCACCTTGTATGAAATTCCACTTCCTTATAACAGTTACTAAAATATTCAACTTGTTGAAGCCACGTATTCTCAGAATGGAAAGTGGCATCTGGGGAAAGTCCTTTCTGCTGTATCTTTTAACAAATTTAAAGTCCATTCCTTGAAAGTGGAAACCCTCAAAAGGAACACCCTCAAATGAGCCAGATGTATAACTTTATGCACTTCCAAATCCCAACTCGTCTCTCCTCAGAAGTGCCTATATCAAAGGCACTAGAGATTCCAACATAATCAGCTGTGGCAGATTTCATCAGTGGCCTTGCACACCTTCCAGCTTTTCACAGTTGACACCTGAAAGCTACAATTACCTTTCACCCAGGTTGATGAATTTCTGACAAAATACCGATAAGATATAAATGATTGGGAAGAGAGTTGTGTCTCATTCCCTTTTGATCCCAAAGAGATTTTGGCAGGATAAGAATTGATGGGCATATCTAGTTTATTGAAAAGTTCATGTTGGTGCACTTTGTTAGGAGGATGGGAGGGAGAGGGATTTGTTCTTTTGCTTATTTGTGCCATCCAAACAAAAGAATCGGTTTCACGTAGAGGCAAATTGCACTAAATGTTTTGTGAATCTCTGAGGCTTTCGTTTACCTTTTCAGGTGGGCATTGATATAGAGGAATGAAAGAAGAGTACCATGGGCATGTTTGGCAAAAAAGCAGCTTTCTTATAAGCTGGGAGACCCATAAAATGTGTGAACCAAAATCCACACGATGGCGGGTCCCGCAGCTTATAAGCTACTTTTTTCATGCTCATAAGTACGTGATAAGATTTAGTTAATTTGCAGCAATGGTAGCACGTTGTGAACTATATGTTGATGCTGGAATGGGACTCTCTCACTCCACTGCGAATGGGAAGAACATATTACATATTTTGTCATGTTATCGTGGGATGACAAATTTTTCTCGTTAAGCTTCCAATTCGCAATATGTGATGTAGGACCGGATAACCCAAGGAACAAATTCAGAACCCTAAAGTAAACTAACAGTAAATTCTAATAAATATTTCAATTTCGTCAATTCATCAAAGGTGCCAAAATTTTGAAATGATCCTGTATATATAGGTAGGTAGGGTTCTAAATAAGGAAATGATCGATTATAGTGATGAGTCCTAAATTTGTGGAAATTGCATAAAGAACAACCTCAATATTATATGATCACATTAAAATTCTGAAACAATGGTTAGTTAAAATGACCCAAATTAGTAGAAATTGCATCAAGAAAAACCTTAATACAAAGTGAGATACAATAAAATGTCAATACTAATGGCTAATTGTAACAATCTATTCACTTCTTAGTTCTTTCACATAATTAATTAAATAATTTTGTTCAGAAAAACAGTCCTTTTCATTGATTCGCAGAATAGCTTCGCTTATGTGGACTGAGAGCAATTCCGTTCAGCTCCAAATTATTTCTTTCAAATAACACAGATGAATTTAGAAATTAGGATTACAATCAAAGAATCGACTTCTTAACTGTTATTACATAAGATACTGCCGTCAGATTTAGAACCTGAAATCCAAGAACATTATGTGGTTTTAGCTATTGGATGTGTGGAGCGTAATATATTGTACACTTTTTCTCCTTGACTGCAGTTCGACCTTTGCGGTAAGGGTATTAGGGAGAGCCTCTTTTTCGTGTGGTGGAGAGAAAATAGAGAGATGCGTGTGTCTAAAAATACATTCTAATCATCTCCTTCGTTATAATGAAATTCTGCTGCATCATTAAGTGGACGTAGTTCTTGCATTGAGAGTGAGCCAATTCTGTGTTCTTACTTGCTTTCGATTTTCTCCGTTTCATGTTATTTTTGCTCTTGGTAATATAAGATTAACGATTAATCCATACATTAGCATTGTTTCAGATATACTCTTCACAACGTTTATACATATCCAGCTTAGCATTTCAACAACAACAACTAAGTTCTGTTAATAAATTTGGGGTCGGTTATATGAATCCGTTTTGGTCTCTCTGTTATGCCCATTGCTAAAGATTCAAGATAACTAGATCCTTAGCAACCACACAAAACATGTTACATTTGGTCTATCACTAGAACACTTCTAATGTGTTCTACAGAGATTGCCTCGCTCCTACGAACAGATCCAGCTAAACATTTTATGTTGGATAAATTTAATTGTTACATGAGTTGTTTTCAGCATGGTATTTATAGATCTTCACTAATGAGCATTCGTCAATGCAGGAAATAAAGAGAGTATCACTTGAGTTTATTGACACCTTACTTATTTCCATAATGCTTGATATGATGCAGAGAGACACTACTGGGTTGACAACTGAGAACAAGGAACTCAAATTGAAGTTACAGGCTCTCGAGCAGCAAGCTCACCTTAGAGATGGTATGGGAGATTTCAAATTATATGGGTTTTTGAAAGTTGCTACTTCATTTATGCATGGATTATGTTTCTGCTGGCATAAGAACTTTTTCCCTTTTATGTTTGGTGGAAATCAAATGTTATAACCATATTTCTTGAAATTGATTGCCAAGTTATGTTACAAGACTGCTTTTCCATGGGGAAAAAAATGAATAAGATAGGTGATGGAGAATAAGGATAAAAATTGTAAGATACCCAAGAAGATTATGATTGAAGATAGAGTTTGATTTAAATAAGATTTTAGTATTTTTATTAGATATGATTTTATCATTTAGTAGTTGTTATTTTAGACCTAAGTTCTTTACTTTGCAAATAGGACCTAGTATTTCATTTTTAACCAGGCTTTGATTAATGGTTGAATATTCCCCTAAATTATTCTCTATTTCAACCCTTTTCTTTTCCTTCTTCTCCTCTGTGTTGCGTTCTACGTCAATTGGTTCGCGTGGAATATTAATGTGTTGATTTTTTGAACATGAAGAGACAAAGAAGCCACTGAAATTGCTGGAAATGCTATGCCTGAGGTATAAAAGAGAGGGAATATTGCAAGTTATCGTAGAATGGCTACCTCAGTATACTATTTGTACCAGTTATTAATTACTTTTATGAGAAAATTATCTTTCAAAATCTGTAGTTAAAACCTGTAATTGTTAATAATGAGACCCTTTTAGTACCAAGTAGGAATAGGAAAGATTCGGAAGCAATTGATATCTGCAAAAGAAGCTCTAGAATTCTTGAATCTTCAGCAACGTGGAATCTTGTATAGAACCAGCCAAGAGTCAATCTAAGAGCTGTAACTTAGTCTGAGTCTCTGAGCATGCCATTTTTGTAACTTAGCCAACCATGCCACCAGTGTATCAATTATTTATGCACCCGGTTATTTAATGTTCTTGTGATTGGAAGTTTTGATATGTAAAATGGTAATCTCTGTGAATTTCAGCTCTGAATGAAACATTGAGGGAAGAACTGCAGCGTCTGAAGATAGCAGCAGGCCAAATTCCTGCTAGTAATGGAAACAACAGAGGATTACGATCCCCATTTTCGTCCCAACCACAGGCTTTCAATCCTTTCAGTAACCACCAGGCACAGCAGCAGCAGCAGCAGCAGCAGCAGCAGCAACAGTTTCAAATGCCTCATTCTGCCTCCAACAACCCCAGCCTAAATATGCAGCCTCGACCCAGTTATGGGGATTTCAATCGGGGAGTTTAGAGACATCTCGAAGACTCGTACCTGCTAAGTCAGTATCTAGAGATGGGTTGAGAATACTAGGACTCGCTGAACTTTTAGTGAAATTTCACGTTTGTCACTAAACTTAAACTTAGTTACAATTGGGTCACAAAACATGAAGTTTGTTACAATTTTGTCGTTCTTCCCATGTCCGTTAGTTTGACTAATAAAAAAGATGATGTGGCAGTCTAGTTGGAAAATAACCGGACTGCCATTCACCTTTTTCACTAAGCAAACTATGGGACATGGTGAGTAACCAAATTATGACAGGATTCGAGTTTGGTGATAACTTGAAAGCTTAGCGACTAACAAGAAGTTTTACTTAAAAGTTTAAGTGACCCGAGTGTATTGAATCCCATTTAGAAATAGAAAATATTCAATTGAAGTAGGGGCTTGTATATATGAACGTGTATACCTACATATATAATACATTGTAGCCTGAGTGTTGCATAGATCACTTTGTATCAGTTGTACACGTTAGGTATTATGATCTTTAGAGCAAGAAATCGTGCTATATATATGTTATTTGGATCTTGATTTGAACGTATAATAGTAAATGATCTTCATTCCTTTTCGCAAATTGCTGGGCAAATGGTTTCTGCACATGATCATTTTCATTATTATGGGTTGGAAGGGCATGCTTGGCTATGCTTAAACTTTATAAGTAAATAAATTTCTTATTTTGAGAGTAGGTAAGAGTTATTTTTTAAATAAGTGGCTTTTTTTTTTTTTTTTGGGTACTAAAAGGTGATTGTTTGGTCATGTTAAAATTATAATTTAAGCTGGTCAAATTAGTCAAACATACTTTTTATCTAAACGTTTTTGTAGAACTTATAATTTACACTTTATGTGATCTATAACTTATAAGTATTTAAAAAATAATTTCAACACCGTCAAATTTTTTAAACTAGAATAAGTATGTGTAAAAGCGTGAATTTAATTTTAAAAGACAGTAGATCTAATAATTCGAAGAGTTCTTGATGAAGGCCATCTTCGTCGGGTTGCTATCTTGTTTGGCTAAATTTTTGTATACAAACACAATGAAAATAGAAAAGGGCATACAGATACTTTGAGACGAGGATGTTTGGCCTTATTGAGGAAGATTTCGTGTTGAGAAATTATTCTAATGTGAACAAATAGATAGGGTGTTGTAATTGTTGTTCATGCTAGTTAAATTGCATACTCATGTATCGATTCACAAGAAATACTTTAGAAACAAATTTATCGTTAATTATGCATGAAAGTTTTCAATCAGGATTGACAAACTATTAGAATCTCATCCTATGAAAACAAACACAAAAGATAGACAATCAAGAAATGCTTCGTGAACAAATCTGTCGTCAAATTTTGGCACTACACTCAGTGGCAGAGTCAGACTTTTGAAGTTGGGGAGTCCCAAATATAGGTGGGTCGGGGAGGGCTCTCGGGGGCTGCTCCCGATTTTTTTTTTTCCTCAAACCACAATTACTGAACTTATTCTTATGAGAATCTAATATTTTTTTATATGTCATAGTATTTAAAAAACTTACAAGAAGTCATTGCACAAAAATAGAATCTATATCTATTTTATCCAAAATTGAGCTATGTAGTTGATGGACACAAATTTAAACCCTTTTAATAGTGTTATATACAATTATTATTTGAACACAATATGTATTAACAAGCAAATACATTTATTAATTTTGTATTATCATTTGAGGAATGAACCAATCATTTGTTAATTTTGTATTATTAATTTTATTAAGCCAATAGGTCCAATTGTCTTACATTAAGAGTCAGTTTGGTCTAATTTATGAACTAGTTTATTTGATAAAAATGACTTATTTGATAAAAAAATAGTTTATTTGACCAAAAAATTTGTCTTAGTAGCCTGATAATTTTTACTATTCTTTGTCAAATAAACCATGTCGATCAAATAAACTAATTTTTAAACTATATCAAACAAGCTCTAATTGATATTGGGTCAATGGATCTAATTGTCATCCATTAAATTGATATTAAGTTAAAGTTAAATTATATATTAAAAAATTAAAAAACTTTTTTAAAAAAAACATCCAAAAAGTTGGCCCCCCCCCCCCCCCCCCCCCCCCCTCTCCCCAACTCCGCTTACACTTGTACTTTAACAGTCCTATTGATATCACTTACTTCCTCATAATTATTCTCAAGCTTGATCATGTCAGTATTGACGAGATAAGGAACGATAGCTGCCCATCCTTTCCTTGTACCTACCAAGAGTGTCAAAAAGTGTTCCTTAGCACTTAATTAATAATCAGTGCACGTCATTATTCCTGATGATATCTCTACAGATGACTAATATCCACAAGTAATTTATTAGTCTACATTATGGTCTATTGATTAATCTCTTGATAAATTGTTATAACTCATCACTTAATATATTTTGAATAGATTTGCCTTGATAATGGTTGCAACTTGCAAGTAGGGGTGGAGCTACACTTGGGTAAGAAGGGGTGTGGCTCCTTATTTATTTTTTTAAAGATAATTATATTCACACTACATATGTTAATCACATTATATTTTAATTACAATAAAGATTTTCAACTATTGCTTATTTTTATATTTATATCTTCAACTTTTTTTTATCACATTCTTATCATCAACCTATTAATTTACACATCTTATTTTTGTTTCTGATAATGGTTTCTGTCCAAAAAATTAATTAGATGGCGTAAAAAATTTTTATTGTCTCTTGTATTTTTAAATAAGTAAAATAAATAACAAATACAAAAGTGTGACAAAATATTTGTCATTCATTTCAATACACATTAGCAGAATATTTGGACAAAAATAAAAATTAATTGAAAATTAATAATAAAAATATGATGAAAAAAAGTGAGACATAAGTGCTTAAGTGCAAAGTTTGAAAGACATTCATTACAATGTAAATAATAAAACTTAGAAGTTTGAATATAATTACATTTTTTATTTTATTTTTAAAATTTAAAACTAAAAAAGAAAATTACTGTTGCACCTCTTTAGGGCCCATTTATAAAACATTGTGCCAACTTTTTAGTTATAATTTCATCATATATTATAAAATATAAAATAATATAAAAAATACTATCTAACATTTTTCATTTTAAAAATATTATTTTTTATTTCTGTAACGCTTATTGTTATATTTGTTATGTTTGTTAATAACAAACGTAACATATTTATTATAATTAAAATAACAAATGTAACAACAACTGTTACAAAAATAAAAAACAGTATTTTTATAATAAAAAAAAAGTGTGACAAATGTTTTAAAAAATATTTTATTTATATTTGTGAAAAAACTCCAACTTTTCATATTATTAATATTGGCCCATCTTAAAGCCCATTCACAAAATCACATTCAACGTGCACGACATCATCTCAGTTTCTCAGCATAAATGTCTACCGTGAATTGATAATTAATTCTACAAAATTCAAGCAATTTGCTCTACCTTTTTATAAGTGGTGAGTAATTAATTAATTTTTTATAATATATGATGTATTGATTAATAATTCTTTTATTTTCATATTTGATGAAGAATTTGGATAATTATTTATTTAATATTAGATTATTAATGGCCTTTGTTAACTTTTGACGATGAATTAAATGAGTGATTTGTTCTTTTACGTGTCTTCTTGGAGCTCTATTCTTTAGTCATGGACTCATGATTTTGCTAGGGTAAATTTAACAATTGACATTATAAATCTATTTTTCTAAAAGGATGTTCTTGTTAATTGCTAAATAACGTTGAATTGATTGAATGTTGCCTATTTTTGAGTTTTTATTCATTTTCTAGTTTCCAAATTGTATATTGATAGTAGTTATTAAAACTTTGTTCTCAAATGTTGATTGCTTATTTAAATATTCTTCAATTCAATGACAACACTTTTGGAGAAATATTTGAAAAAGAAAGCTCCATTTTCTATTGAAGACCAATTCATTAATTATAACACAAAAGTGATATTGCACAATTTTTTATAGATGCTGGACTATGAATTCCAATTATAAAATATAATGTTAATGTCCAGTGTAAAATTTGAAGAGTATACTTGCATTTGGGTCTTATCAGCCTCCCAAACACACTTTTCTACATAAACAATTTGAAAAATCATCACTAAGATGTTTCCAACCTTCTTGATATAACAAATTTCCTTATTGGTTGGAATATAGTATAGAGAAAAATTTGTTGGAGGGGTTTTCACAAATGATGATTTTGTTGATAATGCGCAATTCTTATGTGAAAGGGTAAGGTAAAGACACTTATGAATAGTTGTAATCTTTGTGAAAAGGTGTATGTAATTCTAGAAAATGGAATCAACATTGTACTTTTGATAGACATGAAAAATCATACTTGTATTCTCATAATCGCATTCAATTCTCTTATAGTTTTATAGCATAAAATACTTTGCTCTTTGTTTCCAAATTCTACTTTATATTCTTTAAATATGTAGTAAAAGAATATAAAATCTCTTGCATCGGTTTATTAATTTTAAGTGTTCGAGTTTGTTGTCGTAAGTGCACTTAAACGTCAACAAACAACAAATTCAATTTCATTGTATCCCAGAGGCTTATTTGGATCCATTATGCACAATTTGTAAGGACAAATATAGTCTTAAGGAGAGCATTCTATCACGTGTCTTGAAATTTTACAAAGTTATCATCTTCTTGTCATTGCAACGGTGTACTTACTTCAACAAAATGTTCCTTTTGCCTTATTTTTTATCTTTTCAAATCAAGTAGGGAATAAGGATGTGGTGACACTTTTGTTGATAGAGGACTCTCATATTGGAAACGGTTAGAAAAATTTCAAGAACAAGTTGGAGATTATATAGTGCACACAATAAAGCTCGTATTAAGTGTGAAGCCTTCATGAATCTAGAGAAAAATATTCCAGCAATTTTCTTGAAGCAGTAACAACAAACACAAAATAATTGTCGAATTCGTTTGGGTTCATTAACCGATTGTGCTAAATTTCTTCTACATCAAAGTATTTCGTCGACTTGATGAATGTGAAGATTCAAAGAATCAGTGGAATTTTCTTGAACTATTACACTGGTTATGTGATCACAATGATAAGATTAAGACAATTGCTTTGAAGAATTCTCTTGAAATTTTCAAATTAACATCACTTAACATTCAAAAAGATATTGTAAGTGCTAATGCTTTATTATGAATCTCGTAGCATCTCAATTAAGGAGAAAATATCTATCGTTTTTACGTTATGTGAACAAGAATGGTTGTGTAGTTGGAAGTTTTGTAGGTATCGAGCATGTTACGAGTACCATAGCTCTCTCACTTCAGATTGTTATTGATCTTTTATTCTCTAGATATAATTTAAAATATATAGCTTGAGAGGTTCAATGCTATGATGAGACTAGTAACATGTAAGTGAGTTTAATGGTCTCAAAATGCATAATTTTGAAAGAGAACTCGAGTGCTTTCCACATTCATTGCTTTGCTAATTAGCTTCAACTAGCTCTTGTAGTTGTGGCAAACAAGCATGTGGAGATTGATGCGTTATTTGATTTAGTTGATAAAGTGGTGAATGTTGTTGGATGATCGGCTAAACAGTGTGATCTTCGAGAGAGAAACAAAGACTCAAAATTCTTGAAGCACTTAGTCACGGTGAAATATTAAGTGAACGGGGCCTTAATCAACAAATTACCATTAAGTGTTCAGGTAATACACGTTGGTACTCTCACTATAGTTCTTTGCTTAACTCGACTTACATGTTTTCATCTACGATTGATGTCCTTCATATGATTGCTAATGATGTTCTAAGTGCTAAAAAAGAAGCGAAACACTTAATATTGTTGAGCTTGATATTAACATTTAAATAGCCTTTAGAATACATATCATGAAAAAGATCTTAGAAATTTCAAATAAATTGTCAAAAGTATTTCAAAGGAAAGATGAAGATATTGTCAATGCCATAAGATTAAACTCCAAGAAATGATGGACAATGGATGTGATTTTTCTTTTTTTTTGGAAACGGTTTGCTCTTTCAGTACAATATTGTTGTTCCTAATATAGATGATATGTACATACCTCCAGGTTGTTCTGACGTAACACTCCAAAAATGATAAATTTGCACTACTTGCATGTGGATTTCTTTTATGATCTCAATGATATGCAACTTTAGAAATTGAATCTGAGGTAAATGGTGACGTATGCATTTATGTAACATGTTTGTGTCCAAATAATTCATTCTCTGATTTTAACAAAACAAATTAATTTGACTTGGTGATTATCATTCTAGAGATTTTTCACCAACAGATCTCTTATCACTTGATGAACAACTTGAAACATATATTATTGATATGCGCACTTGTTGACCACTAAGATTGAAGCCAACAAATCCTTACCCACCCCCTTGCTTGGAAGAATAATTTGACCATCTTTTATCACCGCCTAAGGATCGAGAATTCAAAGAACAAGAATTTGGCTAAGGTTTATAATTGTTCTCTCTTTTCTTTGATTAAATTTGGGCTATTTATAGATGTTACAGACCTATGGGCTTTTTGGTCTGTCTCCCTTTTATGCCACGTGTAGCTCTCCTATTATAGGAATCATAATTCTAGAAGATTCTGTGACACGTGACAGGAGGCTATTGATCCAGCCATCTTATTCACTAGATTTGGTGGTTATTATTTTCACATGCCTTTTTGCCACTAACTTTACCACGTGGAGATTCCTCATGTGGTCCCCTGAACATTCTGTTATTTACGGATAGCTGGTAATGCGACGGATATGCTCAAATCTTGGTCGAGCCAAGTTGGGCCTAAGTCGATCCCAATAGCACTACTTAGTTAGAGATATTCCCAATAGTCCTTTGTCAAGCAAACTGTATTTAGATGACGAAAGGGATAGCTTAAAGATTTTGGGTGGGTAAGTTCGGAAAAGCTTTGACCGAACTTCTCTATGGGTATTCTTGTGGGCCCTATCTGCCACGTATAAAAATGAGGCATGACAATTGTCCCCGAAGTTCGAGCCTAATTATTCACATTGGGCTACGGACTTTTGATTAGGACGGAGCTTTTCTTTTAAACCTTCATCCTTCGTACTCCATACTCACTAGGTATAACAATAATAGTCCCCAAAGTTCGAGCCTTATTATTCATATTAGGCTCTGGATTTTGAATGTATTTCCATGCATAACTTCTAGCTGTGCAGACTAGTAGGACACGTGTTTAATTTCTATTTGTCACTGGAGAACGTGTATTAGTAATGCAGCATGATAACTGCATTTAACCTTTAAGGCAGCGTGGGTATGGGAAGAATTACCCATTATTTCTTTTAAAACTTTTAATATTAATTGAATTAAATTAATTTCGAATTTTATCTTTATTATCTTTAAATCTGAAGTTTTGAACAATATTTTGCGATCAAATAAATTTGCCTTATAATTATGACACAAAAATATTTTTTTGTTATATTATGGTTATTGCTAGTTTAGTAAAACTTTCGTGACACCCAACCAAATAAGTTTTGGGGTGTCACGGTTGGTATCAGAACAAAACGGTTATGTAAACTTTAAAAAAAATTTCAAATGCCTCATCAACAGTGATGCGGTCACTGTTTACATTGTTCACGATATGAAAAGTGACGTACAGTCACTGTTCAAAAGATTTTTATAAAAAAAATGTTTTTTTAACCTCTTTTTTTTTTTTTTTTTTTTTTGCAGTGACACAGTTATTGTTTAAGATTTTATATATGTGTGTGTGTGTTTTTTTTAACTGTTTTGTTCAAGAATGATAAGTCTAAAATATAAGTTTAAAAATAATGAATTTTAGAGATAATTTATTATTTCTAAGAAGTAAAATTTTAGCCACCACCCCGCTACGCGAGGTCTTGATTTTCTTGAACCAAGTATGTTATATGCTTTACGATTATTCATAATAGTTATAAATTTATTTGGAATATCATGTTAATTATGGAAACTTGTTTATTATGCGAAATAGTAACCATAGATTTTCGTAGTAATGTAGAAATGATGACGCTATAAGATAAGAATATCACAATGTAGTTTTATGAAGGCATGGTAGGTATGGAACATTTATTATATTATGGAATTATATGTTATACGAATTTTACGCTTATGTTTGGCATTGATGTTAGACTAGTGTACAATAATTTATCCCTCTACATCTACCTTCGCGTAAAAACACATTAACTTATGAGGACTGTCGATCTTAGGAAACATTAAGTTTAGAGAATAAGATCTAATTGTGAAAATTCTATTTTTAAGAAAATCTTTAAGTAGGATGTGTCGATCGAGAATTACCAATTATGAAAATTTATACTTTTTACATACATCATTTGTTTCCATTAATTGTTTGAATTTTGTTTGATTTGCATATCTGCAAAATTGGAAGGCTTTGTCAAAAAAACCTAAACTGTCTAAGGAGAGCTTGGGACTTAAGTGGTCCATTGTGCCTCTACCCACTTGGTAAAGTAATAAAGTGCTATTATGGAAAATGATAAGTGCATTTTTTACACTTATTCGAGCCTTTAAACTAAGCTTTTATCCAGTTATTTTATTAATTTTATACTTAATTTAATATATTATTTTTCATATTTTAGTGTTGGACCCGTTTATAAGTAATTGGAGAAGAATGGACGAAAAAAAAACAATTTGGCAAATATTTAGAGAATATGTGAATTCAATTTCACTCAATTGGAACTTGAAGGACAAAATTGGAGGTTATGGAAAGTTTTGAAGACTAAAGAAGACAAAATAGATAGTTGGATGACTAAAGGCAAAAATTTAGAAGAACCAAGATGGGCGAACGCCCAGTACCCAAAACAAATAACAGAGAACAAAAAGGTGAAATGGGCGATCGCCCAAGCTATTTTCTACCTGCGGAAAATTTGTTTACTTTTCAAGTCATAATTCAATTAGGAAACCTTTTAGCCCGCGAATTTTATAATATTTTGGGGATCTTTTGGGCACTATTAGGAAAATATAAATATGATTTATTAACTCATAATACGAGAGTCGATTTTAGAGTCGAAATTTGAGAGAAAAACAAGAGACGAATAAAAAAATGAAGATCAAGATTCTTCCTTTCAAGAATTAAACGAATATCAAGTTCAAGATTTTATCTTTTGAGTTGTCTTCTTCTCCGAGTGATGGCTTTAATATTTCATTTTCTTTATAGTTTTCTTCTTCTTAGTATGTTAGGTTAGATTATTTAGTGCTAGCATCATGATCAAACTTGTACTATGATCCTTTAATTCTTTGAGCCTCGTTTTTTATATTTAAGCATGGTTTTAATTCTAAATAATTGATATTGATTGCTCTTCATCTACAATTATGTGCGCAATGATTATATGATTCTTGTGGCTTATTTTAGCATCAAGAGATTGAAACATAGTATCAATTGTTGTAGAGTCCGATAGGGGATAGAGATATACCGTTATGCTTTACGTGATTTCTAAGTATTCACAAATTCTAATACATTCTTGTATGTTCATATCCGTCATAAAAATATAGTCGAGTCACATATAGGGATATGTTTAATTCAACTCGGGAGAGATTGTTAAACAAAGTATGAATATTGATCTTCATAATTAAATCATGTTATTGAATTCAAAGGTTAGGATTAAAGGAGATTGATAAAAGTGGATTCGGGATCCTAGTACGCTTTTTTTTTTCCCAAACTTAAAGTAATTATTATCAAATTTAATCGCTTATTTGGTTGAATTATAATTATTTAATCATTTTTAGATTTTAAATAGTTCTTAAGTAGCCAAACCTTCAAAATTTAAATAGATTCAATTAAGGTTAACTTAATTGTTTAGGACTATCTAAATCCATGTAAGTATGATACTTGAACTCAAAATCTACTTTATTACTTGTTAGATCCGTACATTTGCGGTATAACAAAAATTTGCTAACAATGAATTTAGTATTCGCCATACTTCGAGGCAATGAACCAATGAAATCTATTCTCCATTTAGCGAAAGGCCAGGGGATAGACATGACGGTAATTTCTTGCGCATGTTACCTTGGTACAGTGGCAAACTTTTGACATTTGTCACATTTTCGAAGGAATTCGAAAGTGTCTTTTCGCATAGTGGGCCAATAATAACCTTGTTTCAGTGCCTTTTATGTGAGGGAATGACCCCAGCATGATTACCACATACGCCTTTATGAATTTCCCAAATTACATATTTAGCTTCATTTTCTCCAACATACCTTAACAAGGGTGGGGTATACCCTCGTTTGTGTAAGACTTTGTCAATAAGAACATAGCTAACAGATTTCAAGTGGATATTTCTGGCTTCATCATTTTCATTGGAGAGCTTCTGTTCGTTCAAGTAATCTACTATTTCTTGTATCCAAGGAGTCACTCCTTCGACCTATAAGGTCTTGCCAGCCTTTTTTGAGATGTTGGGGCTAGGGTGCAACTCAACAAGGACAGTTTTGAATAGCTCAACATCCTGCGAGCTTGCGAGCTTCGACTGGGTATCAGCGAATGAGTTGTCAGCTCTTGGGATCTGCGTTAGTTCGTTTCAAAGTTTAGTAGCTGGTCTTTGGCTTTCATGAGATAAGCAGCCATATTTTTATCTTTAGTTGTGAATTTCCCAGTTACTTGACTTATCACCAGCTGGGAGTCACTATAGATCTCAATTTCACTGGCGCTTATTTCTTTCGCCAGGCAGAGGTCGGCCAGTAGGGTTTCATATTTTGCCACATTGTTTGTTCCTTTGAAGCTGAAACAGAGGGTGTAATATAGCTTGTGCCCTTCGGGGCTTATTAGTATGATTCTTTCCCCATAACTAGCTTCGCCGGATGATCTATCAACATATAGCTTCTATGATGTTAATTTTGGTAGCATTGAAGTATGGCTAATTTTGGCCCCTTTCGCGAACTCAGCAACGAAGTCTGCCAATTGTTCCCATTTGATGGCTGCTCTGGGCTTAAAGGTTACATCAAATTGGTCGAACTCGATATTTTAATTCATCAGAAGACCCAAAGTGTTGGGCTTCTGCAGTACCTTGTAACAGTAGAAGCCTCGATTGATGATGAACGAAGTGTGTTCCTCATCAGGGCCGAACATGGGTATCTGGTTGTATCTGGAATATGTATCCATGAAACTCAGCAGTTCATGTCCCGATGTAGAATTTACAAGCCGGTCGATCCTAAGTAGAGGAAAACTATCTTTTAGACAGGCTTCGTTCAAGTCTGTGAAGTCTTGGCAGGTCCTCCACAATCCGTTTTTTTTTTAACTAGAACAGGGTTGCACACCCAGAATGGATAATGAGCCTTATGGATGAACCCATTTGTTAGTAGTTTATCAACATCTTCCTTTAGTGCTTCATACTTCTCATTGCTCAATCGCCTCCGCTTCTGAACTCTCAGTTTGGCCTATGGGTCAATTTTTAATACATGACATGCCACGTTCAAATCTATTCGGCTATTGCAACCATGTCAGAGTGTTTCTATACAAAAACATCAAGTGATGCGAGCCAGGGACCGGCAGACCATGGATCGACTAGCCAGGACTCAACACATAGTCCGATAGGTACATTAACGAGGTCACGAGCTAAGAAGATCAATGAGGACATGCAAGGTCTTGTTCAAGCTACGTGGGCTGAAACCGATATCAAAAGTTCGATGCCAACTTTGGTACACTTAATTCAAGCTAAGGACTATATTGGAAGTATTTCAGAGTCTAATGGCAGATCAGGAAACCAAAAGGAGCGTGAGACAAAGTTGGGGGCCCAGAATGCAGATAGGGCAGAAATCCGTACGGAGGCTCAAGGAAAATAACCATGCGATCGCATGGTTATCTATAGCTGCGATCGCAAGGATGTCAATTTAGGAGCAGAATATGTTAGAGCCAAACCATGCGATCGCATGGATAATGCCTATGCGATCGCAAGGCGTATTTTCGGAGGAAATCCAGATTTTGGCAAGTTTTAGTTTTCTTTTTGGTTTAGAACTCTTAATTTAATTTAGTTACTTAATTCTGAATTAGGTTAGAATTATTCCGATGTTTACTATTTAAACATCTTTCATTGTAAAGATAAGACAATTACGTTTTGAGATTAATTAAAGTGAAGATTCACTTTCTTCCTAGTTCTTAATCGAACTAACCTAAACTTATCAAAGAATTCGCATATCTTTGTGGCGTTCATAACTCTGGTTCGTTGTTTCAAGAATTCATCGGGTCAAGTTCTTGCAGCTAGATTTTAGCTTTCTTGGGGTTCAGATCAAACATTTGTGGGTCCAGGATTTAATTTCTTCGCAGGTTCGCATCAGTTGGTATCAGAGCTTTGGCTCTAAAATCAGGTTCTATCATTTAATTTCTTGTTTTTATCAGATTCATCTTGAATCATATAAAAAAAAAACACAAAATATATAGATATACATACATATATATCTCTTTCATCTTCTTCAAGAATTGTCGTGCATGATCCATACATGCACCAAAATTAATTATTTCCACTTCTTGCTTGGTGATTCCTTTTTCTTCGTTTTTGTGTTGGATTGAAAAAAAAAATGAAAATTTGTGAAAAATTCTAGAAACGAGCTCTTTGATATTCTTATCCTAAATTATCATTCAGTGCTTATTTCTTATTCTTGTTTGCTGTTCATCCTATTTCTTTTCGTTGTCTATCTTGTTCTTGTTCTTGTTTTGAATGCTGCGGGAGTCGAAATTCTTGATTGAGTTTAGATAGTTCTTTAGAGAACCTGGTAAGAAATACAGGAGTGGAAAAAGGCAAGAGTGGTGAGACTATTATCGGAAAAAAGCCATATAGAGCGAAACACGAGTGCAAACACGTGAGGCAGATAATTTTTTTTTTCTTTTCCTTTTATTTCTTTCTTAATTTTTCAATTTTAAACAATGTCTAATCACGAAGAAACTACCCCTGGGAGTGAAAACAACCAGTTTTTCTTGTTAAGGGCCATGCAACAACAATTTGATCGTATGAACGTGGTGTTTGACAAGATGAGGGAGACTAATAATGCATTAAAGGTTACAGTGGAACAACATAGTGCTATGTTTACAACCTTACTAGGCGAACAACAACCTGGGGTTTCTCATGATAGGAGACGGGATAGGCAATATCATAGTCCTACGCCTGATTTTGAGAATGAGACTGTAGTAGGAAGTGAGGATGGTGAAGCCTATAACTATAGGGTTGAGATGGGTAGAATGAGACGTAGGAGAGACAAGCGTGAAAGGCCACATAGAGCGGTTGATTATAGAGGCCAAGGTGGGGTAGATAGAAACCTTGGAAATATTAAATTAAAAATACATTCATTCCAAGGCAAGAATAATCCTGATGCCTATTTAGAGTGGGAAATGCGGATGGAATTAATCTTTGATTGTCATAACTATTCGGAAGAAAAGAAAGTCAAATTAGCAGTAATTGAGTTCACTGAATATGCTATCATGTGGTGGGATCAATTAGCGACCAATAGAAGGAGAAATCATGAAAGGCCTGTGGAGACTTGGGATGATTTAAAAGCTCTTATGAGGAGGAGATTTATACCTAGTCATTACCATAGGGACCTATATCAAAAATTGCAGAGCCTTACTCAAGATTCAAGTAGTGTAGAGGATTATCATAAGGAGATGGAGATGGCTATGATTAGGGCTAAATTCGAGGAGGATAGGGAAGCTACCTTAGCTAGGTTTTTGAATGGGTTAAATAGAGATATAGCCAATATAGTCGAATTACAGCATTATGTGGAGTTAGAGGACATAGTGCACATGGCTATAAAGGTAGAAAGGTAGTTGAAATGAAAGGGAGCAGCACGGTATTCCTCGGGATCTAACCCTCCCTGGAAGCCACGGTAGGATAGTATTGACAGAGGTGAGATGACTGTTTCAAAGGGAAAGGCCGAACCACCTAAGGGAACCAATGTAGTACCTACCAATAACAAACCCAAGGTAGACTTTCAACCTTCTAGGAATAGGAATATTAAATATTTTAAATGTTTGGGTATCGAGTACATTGCACCACAATGCCCAAACCGAAGGGTAATGATTTTGCGTGACAATGGGGAGGTGGTATCTGAAGTTGAGAGTGATAGTGATGAAATGCCTGAATTGGAGGATATTGGTGTAGAATACCCCGTTGAAGGTGTAGCTCTAGTTGCACGGCGTGCTCTTAATGCACAAATTAAGGTAGATGATATGGAACAGCAGAGAGAGAACATATTTCATACTAGGTGCTATGTTAAAAACAAAGTGTGTAGTCTGATAATATATGGGGGAAGTTGTACCAATGTCACTAGTACCACGCTTGTTGGGAAACTAGGTTTGTCTATGATAAAACACTCTAGGCCTTATAAGTTACAGTGGCTAAATGAATGTGGAGAGGTCAAGGTTAACAAACAGGTTTTAGTGAGCTTTAGTATTGGGAAGTATACTGATGATGTGATATGTGATGTGGTCCCTATGCATGATGGCCATCTTTTGTTGGGCAGACCTTGGCAGTATGATAGGAAAGTGATACATGATGGGTTTTAGAATAGGTACAGCTTTGTCAAAGATGGTAGACCGGTTACTCTTGTTCCATTATCACCAAAATAGGTTTATGAGGACCAATTGAAATTAAAAGGCGATGCAGATCAAAAGAAAAAGAGTGAGTTAGAGGCACAAGAACAGGCGAGGAGGGAAGAAAAAAATGAGAGTGAGGCTGATAATAATTTAAAATCACGAAAGAAAACAAAGGTGAGTTTCTATGCCAAAGAAAGAGAGATCAAGAGGGCCCTTTTCGAAAATCAGCCATTGATTTTGCTAGTATACAAGGAGTCCAACCTTGTAATTAGCGACACTAACCACTCCCTCTCCAGTTTAGCTATTTCTTTGTTGCAGGAGTTTGAGGACGTGTTTCCTGAAGAGATGCCTAATATTTTACCACCCATTCGGGGCATCGAACATCAAATTGACTTTGTACCCGGTGCTGTTATTTCAAATCGCCCGACGAACAGAAGTAATCCTGAAGAGACCAAGGAGCTTCAAAAGCAAGTTGAGGAGTTGATGGGCAAAGGGTACGTGAGAGAAAGCATGAGTCCATGTGAAGTGCCAGTGCTACTTGTGCCCAAAAAGGATGGGACCTGGAGGATGTGTATTGATTGCAGGGCAGTCAATAACATAACGGTAAAGTATCGTCATCCCATCTCTAGATTAGATGATATGCTTGATGAGTTGCATGGATCTTGTATTTTTAGTAAAATTGATCTTAAGAGTGGATACCACCAAATCAGAATGAAAGAAGGGGATGAATGGAAAACTGCTTTTAAGACTAAATATGGTTTATATGAATGGTTAGTAATGCCTTTTGGTTTAACTAATGCCCCAAGCACTTTTATGAGATTAATGAACCATGTTTTACGTACTTTCATAGGCAAATTTGTGGTAGTCTACTTTGATGATATTTTAGTATATAGTAAGAACTTGGATGATCACATTGAACAATTGTGTTATGTGCTTAATGCCTTAAGGCATGAAAAACTGTATGCTAATCTTAAAAAGTGTACCTTTTGCATGAAACAAGTTGTTTTCCTTGGCTATATTGTTAGTACAAATGGTATTGAGGTCAATGAAGAAAAGATTAGGGCCATTAAGGAATGGCCAACACCAAAGAGTGTCACCGAGGTGAAGAGCTTTCATGGTTTGGCTAGCTTTTACAGACGTTTTGTTAAAGATTTTAGCACGCTAGCTACACCACTTACTGAAATTATAAAGAAAAGTGCTGGGTTTAATTGGGGCCTTGATCAAGAAAATGCATTTAATATTATTAAAGATAAATTGTGTTCTGCACCTGTTTTAGCGCTACCTAACTTTAACAAAACTTTTGAGATTGAATGTGATGCCTCAGGTATAGGTATTGGAGCTGTGTTAATGCAGGAGAAACGACCAATTGCCTATTTTAGTGAAAAACTGGGTGGGGCTGCCTTGAATTACCCAATTTATGACAAAGAATTGTACGCTTTGGTGAGAGCCTTGGAGACTTGGCAACATTACCTTTGGCCAAAAGAGTTTGTTATCCATACCGATCATGAGTCCCTGAAGGAGCAAGGTAAGCTGGATAGGCGGCATGCCAAGTGGGTGGAATTCATCGATACTTTTCCTTATGTCATTCATTACAAACAGGGTAAGGAAAATATTGTGGCTGATGCGTTGTCTAGAAGGTACACCCTTATTGCTACTTTAAATACCAGATTATTAGGTTTTGAGTATGTTAAGGACTTGTATGATAATGATAATGATTTTGCTGGTATGTATGGGGCATGTGAGAACAATACTTTTGGACAATTTTATAGACTAGATGGCTTCTTGTTTAAAGCAAATAAATTATGTGTGCCTTTTAGTTCTTTACGTGAGTTGCTTGTGCGTGAGGCACATGTGGGAGGCTTAATGGGACATTTTGGTGTGAGGAAAATTTTGGATGTATTACATGAACATTTCTTCTGGCCTAAAATGAGACGTGATGTGGAAAGATTATGTGCAAGATGTATCACATGTAAACAGGCCAAATCTAGAGTCTTACCTCATGGTTTGTATACCCCTTTACCCGTACCTAACGAGACTTGGATTGATATCTCTATGGACTTTGTATTAGGCTTGCCTAGGTCAAAACAAAATAAGGATTCAATTTTCGTGGTTGTTGATAGGTTTTCTAAAATGGCGCATTTTATATCTTGCAATAAAACAGATGATGCTACTAACATCGCTGAATTATTCTTTTGGGAAATTGTCCGCCTACATGGTGTTCCAAAGAGTATTGTATCTGATCGAGATGTTAAATTTCTTAGCTACTTCTGGAAAGTCTTGTGGGGTAAGTTGGGGACTAAGTTGTTATTTTCCACTACTTGTCACCCTCAAACGGATGGCCAAACCGAGGTAGTAAACAGAACTCTATCTACTTTATTACGTACTGTAATTCAAAAGAATCTAAAGAATTGGGAGGACTGTTTGCCTTTTATTGAATTTGCATATAATAGAAGTGTACATTCTACTACGAATATGTCTCCATTCGAAATTGTGTATAGTTTTAATCCTTTAACGCCTTTAGATTTGATTCCTCTACCTGTTACTGAAAGGACTAGCTTGGATAGACACAGGAAGGCAGAAAGGGTAAAGCAGCTCCATGAGAGTGTGCGACAACAAATTGAAAAGAAGAATAAAAAGTATACCACCAAAGCCAACAAAGGTCGTAGACAAGTTATCTTGGAGCCTGGAGACTGGGTCTGGGTGCATATGAGGAAAGAACGGTTTCCTGCCCGGTGACGGTCTAAACTACACCCTAGGGGGGATGGGCCTTATCAAGTCCTTGAACGAATAAATGATAATGCTTATAAAATTGATCTTCCAAGTGAGTTTAATGTTTCGGCTACTTTCAATATTTCTGATCTTTCTCCCTTTGATGCAGGTGATGATTCGAGGTTGAATCCTTTTGAGGAAGGAGGGGATGATGCGAGCCAGGGACCGGCGGACCATGGATCGACTAGCCAGGACTCGACACATAGTCCGATAGGTACATTAACGAGGTCACGAGCTAAGAAGATCAATGAGGACATGCAAGGTCTTGTTCAAGCTACGTGGGCTGAAACCGATATCAAAAGTTCGATGCCAACTTTGGTACACTTAATTCAAGCTAAGGACTATATTGGAAGTATATCAGAGTGTAATGGCAGATCGGAGAACCAAAAGGAGCGTGAGACAAAGTTGGAGGTCCAGAATACAGATAGGAGAGAAATCCGCGCGGAGGCTCAAGGAAAATAACCATGCGATCGCATGGTTATCTATAGCTGCGATCGCAAGGATGTCAATTTAGGAGCAGAATGTGTTGGAGCCAAACCATGCGATCGCATTGATAATGCCTATGCGATCGCAAGGCGTATTTTCGGAGGAAATCCGGATTTTGGCAAGTTTTAGTTTTCTTTTTGGTTTAGAACTCTTAATTTAATTTAGTTACTTAATTCTGAATTAGGTTAGAATTATTCCGATGTTTACTATTTAAACATCTTTTATTGTAAAGATAAGACAATTACGTTTTGAGATTAATTAAAGTGAGGATTCACTTTCTTCCTAGTTCTTAATCGAACTAACCTAAACTTATCAAAGAATTCACTTCATAACTCTGGTTCGTTGTTTCAAGAATTCATCGGATCAAGTTCTTAGGGCTAGATTTTAGCTTTCTTGGGGTTCAGATCAAACCTTTGTGGGTCCGGGTTTTAATTTCTTCGCAGGTTCACATCATCAAGGTTCGCCTTTAAGAACACCTTAAAAAAAATCAGATTCGGCTCTAACCTGTACCCTATCCTCAGTTGTTTAGACTGATCCTCTTAGCTTACTGAGAAGCTCTCGAATTCTTCCACTGTTGTTGCCTCAGAACTAGACTCAATGATCTGGGGGTCGATGCTATCATCCATGCGGATATGATCATCTTCTTCAAAACTGTCACTTTACCCATGGCTGTGTCAACCATCACGACTGCATTTGTGACAGGGGCTCGCGAGGCTTCCTTTTTCAAGGCATTGAAGTAACATTCCCGTGCTCACTCTTGGCGACACCTAGAGATGACAATGGACCAAGCTGGCTGACTTGGCCCTTAAAGAGACGGGCCAAGCCATAGCTCAGCCTGTCCAAAAAAATGAGTTCGTACTAGCCCGTGGCTCGTGGGCAACACGAGTTGAATCACGGGCCGGTCCACAGGCCGCATGTAAATTTTTTTTGAGTTTAAAAAGTTAAAAAGAAATAAGTGATGATAAAATTGACATTTCAAATTCAAACCCACCTCCTTTTTTTGGATTTGGGACCGGCTACTTTTAGAGTAGGCGGAGTTAATATTGTACACGAACAAGTTGTTAAGTGTACAATTTTTGGTAAACTTAAATAACAATACTTAAAATGAATAAAAATGAAATAAATTTATACAAACTATATTTACATTTTATGTAGCCAATTCTTGCACCTCTTCAGCTAATATGAGGTCTACTTTATTTTCAAAGTTTTGCATCCTCTCAATCTTTTAAATACATTAAACTTTCTAAGATGTGTAGTTTTAGTCTTGACCTCATATCATTCAAAATCCTACCACATGTACTAAAAGCAGACTCTGATGCTATAGTTGATAGCGAAGATGTAAGTAGACTGCGTGTTATAATAAAAATAATTGAGTATTGATGCTCGTTTTGTCTCCACCACCTAAGTATATCAAAATTATTCACCTCATCTTCATCTAACAAATTAAGTATGCCGTGACCAAAATATTTAGCAACTCTAAAGGTACGTCTCTAATATTTGTTTCTACATTTGTGACACGGAAAAGTGAAGAAGAAGAACTAGATTGTTGAATTCTGTTAAGAAGAAGGAAACTTCAATAATTGTTAACGTCATTTGATGACGAAGAAGGGATTGGTGCATGAGGTCTTCTAAAGTTTATAACAATTTTTGTCGTATAAAAGTCGTACATTTCATACAATATTTTTTATTCTAAATTACCATAAGTTATTGGATTACCGTGACTTAACTTATTAGAAATTTTCGAAACAATATGTTTTGTACCTTGTAAATTTACTTTGGGATCCATAACTGTTCCCAATATTTTCTAAAATTAATATCTATTGCTACTATTATATCAGAAAAAATTGTAAATGTCTTATACCTATTAAAATTATTTGCAATAAAATAAAAATAATTCAAAACTAATGGACTAGTAGGGTAATATATGCCAGCACATGCGTTTGTGGCGTCGAATTTTTTTTTTTAAATTTTCTCACATTTCACATGGAATACAATTTCCCAATCAAGAATTGGAACATCATTTAATCCACTAAAATCATAATAAATTTGGTGGTTGGCACTTCCTTGTAAGTTGTATTGATCTATGTAGAAAATAGAAATGTAGAATGTAGAAAACTATAAATGAAGAAATTCAACTATAAAATATACAATAAAAGAGCTAATATTGACAATATAATTTTTTCGAATTGTGTAGGTTAAGAGAGTTGTAAATTTGTGAAGAATATGAAAGTTTGGGGGAGGGGGGGGGCGAGATATTTATAAGAAAAAAAATAGCCGTTTGAAAAAATATTAAAGGCACCAAAACGGTCACAAAAGTTACCGTTGGGTTGCAATGGTCACTTTTATGACCGTTGAATTGGTCCCCAGCTTTTAAAAGCTGGGGACCAATGGCCCACGAGCTGGCCCGTAGTTTTTAATGGCCGAGTCAGCTCAGTCCTTGATTTTTTTTCTTCAACCTGGCCTGCCCGGGCCCATAACGGGTCGAGCTTTGACGGACAGCCATCAGCTGCTTTAATAATAGTCATCCAAATAATCCGTTGTAGGCGAACCTTTGATAAGTGCATTTTGTGCACTTATTTTGACATTTGAATTAATCATTTATGCCGTCATATAGTTTATTTTCTACTTAATCTAGTTTATTATTGTTCTATTTCAGTTTTGGACTTGTTTGTGAAGAAGTAGAGAAGATTGGGTGAAAAGAGCAATAAATTAGAAGATATCTCATGAGTTCGGGGACTCAATTGCACTCAACCCAAAGTTGAAGGATCAAAGTGGAGATTATGTAAAGTTAAAGGACCAAATGGGATGTTATGAAAAGATGGAAGACTGAAATGACCAAAACCTAAAGTTGAAGGACCAAACTGGTGACTGTTGAAACAAGAAGGACCAAAGTGCAAAAGAAAAAGAATTACAAGCTGGGTGAGTGCCCAGCAGCTAAAGGAGAAAGCAGGGACCAAAAACACAAGCCTGGGCGATCGCCCAGTGTAAATTTTGGCTGCGGTTTTTTTTCTTTCCTTTTTTAGTACCAATCTATTTGGGTAACTTTTGGCCCACGAATTTTATAATCTTTTGGGATATTTTGGGGCACAATTAGGGTAGTATAAATATGAGTTATATTCTCATATCAAAGGAGGATATTTTTGGGAGTCGAACTTGGAAGAAGATGGAAGAAAACAAGAGAAGACAACTGATTGACGATCAAGAGTTTTTGAAGATTTCTTCTCCTTCAATCCATGTCGGGTTCTATCAATTCTTGTATTTTTAATTTAATTATGTTCTTCTAATTTTCTTTAGCCAAGGTAGACGATGAAACCTTGTTTTAATTAAGTGATTATTTTGTTATTCGTTTAATTCATTTTTAGAGCTTTAATGTTCATGGTTCGTTCTTGATTAGATTAATTAAATAAAATTTCTTTCATCTTAAATATCATGTATTTTTTATTGTTAGAAATTGATTTAATTAATTCGTTCTTGGTGCTTAAACTTGTTCTATTAATTTCTTTTGATTTTTCGTCATCTTTAATTCGAATTGGGATACATAGAATGCTTAGAAAATCTTTGATTCTTTGTTTTCTTTCAATGGAACTTGATACGAAAAATGCTTAAGTAATTTATGTTTGAAGCATAAGGGGAGTCTAAATTAGTTTTTCTTCTTTTGGACTTAATTGATAAATATTTGGAACGACAATAGATTGATTACGTGTTGTCGTGTGTTTTTGGGAATTAATCAATAATTAGATAATTGCTGAGTTTAACAATGGTGGATTTTGAAACCTTGGTATTTTAAACTTCTTGATTCTTCGATCTCATTATTTTTGCATAATTAGTTATTCTTTAAATTAAATAATTTCAACCAAAAATCTTTTCGACTCAACTAGCATAGAATAATAGTTAATTAAGAATAAATTATACTTTCTCCATTGCAATCTCTGTGGGATCCACCTCGTTACTACTTTTCTATATTCCAATAGATTCATACACTTGCGAGTTAATTAAAATTTGACATCAAGTTTTTGGCGCCGTTGTCGGGGACTGCGTTTGAAAGTTAATTTAGTTTTATTTAATTTTATTCTTGACTAGTTATAATTTAGGATTTTATTTATTTTATTTAGTAAAAAAAAAAATATTTTCATTGTGCATGCTTGGTCGTAGATCTCTGGACAGTAAGCTAAAACTTCTAGATAGTGAGATTGAAAGAACTTTTGACCAGAGAAAACGACCCACCAATTTAGATAAGATTGGAGGAACCGAAGCAATAGTAGCTATGGGTGATGCAATTGAGGAGAGACCTTTTAGGGACTATTTTAGTCCATTAGCTAACTTGAGCACCTCATGCCTACAATACCCAAAAGTAACTGCTAGAAATTTTGAGCTAAAATCGAGTGTGCTAAATTATCTTCCATCTTTCTATGGTTTAGATAGTGAAGAACCTTATAATCATCTCACAGATTTCTATGATGTATGTGAGACATTTAAGTATGAGAATGTTTTCCCAGATAATGTTAAACTTCGTCTGTTTCCTTTTTCTCTGAAAGATAGATCTAGATCATGGTTTAATACGTTACCTGCAAATAGTATTACCTCTTAGGAACAAATGATTGCTAAGTTTTTGAATAAATATTTTCTTGTTCACAAAACTAATGTTACTCGCAGGGAAATTTCAGAGTTTGTGCAGAGAGACGAAGAACCATTCTACGAAACTTGGGAGAGATTCAATGGGCTCCTTATGAAATGTCCACATCACAGGTTATGAAAAATGGCACTTATACCAATATTTTTTAGAGGGTCTACTATCACATATTCAAGAGTGGTTGATGGCCACAAGTGGTGGAGAGCTGATGTCTAAAAATGCTACAGAATTTTGGAGCTTCTTTCAGAAGCAGGCTGACAATTCACAACAGCGGAGTCGTTCTTCTCGGACTGAACCAAAGAAAAGAGGTATTTATGAGATTCGCAGTAGTGAACCTAGCTCAGAAATCAAAGAAGTCAAATGCATGATAGAAGATATTTTTCGCAAGTTGACCTCCTTAACAGCAAATAATCCTACAGAGCTAGATGCATATTCTGATCAAGTGAATGCCCTCAACATGATGAGGAACCCTCCTTACAATCCTTACTCCAACACATATAACCCAGGTTGGAGGAACCACCCCAATTATTCTTGGTCACAGGGTGTTCGACAGGATAATACAGCAGGTCAAGCCCCTCAGCAGGCTACTCAACAATTCAATCACAATTTTTCACAGCCAAAACCATGGGAGGAGGCAATTCAAAACTTGACAAAAGCTACACAAGATGCATTAGAGCGCCAGAATCACACAATTACTGAGTTTAAGAATGAAGTACGCGCTAGCCAGAACTCACAGGCACAATCCATCTCCAATCTGGAAAACATGATGGGACAACTGGCCTCATCAGTCCAACAGTTGGCAACAACTATTGAGAAAGGAAAGTTTCATAGTCAGCCATTTCCTAATCCTAAAGGAGTGCAACAGGAAGAGGCTAAATCCATCATGACTTTGAGACGTGGCAGACTGTTTGACAACAAAGTGGACATTTCAAAGCAAAACACATCTCAACCAATTTCTCCAGGTACTGTCCCAACTGATGATTCAGTCTAGGAAGCTCCCAAAGAGGACAATGAGCCATCTTACATTCCAAAAGCTCCATTTCCTCAGAGGCTCACAAAGGTAAAACAAGGTGGTTCTGTCAATGATATCATGGAAATCTTCAAGCAGGTAAGTATAAATATTCCTTTACTTGATGCTATTAAGCAAGTACCGGCTTATGCTAAGTTTTTGAAAAATTTATGTACGACAAAGAGACAACTACATATTAGGGATGGCAATTTGACCCGCAACCTGTCCCGCGACCCGCCCCGTTTTAAGATGCCCCGCCCCGGATAATTGGGTAATAGGGGCGGGTTTGGGGCAAAGAAACTTGCCCCGCGACCCCGCCCCGCGACCCGCCCCGAACCAAATTTATATATATTTTTAAAAAAATATATATATAAAATTTTAAAAAGTGAGAAAAGAGTATTATGCAAATTTTAAAAAGTGGGAAAAGAATGTTATATATACACACGCACACAGTATGAAACTTTAAAAAAGTGGAAAAAAAGTACTATACTACTATACATCAAACTTAAAAAAGTGGAAAAAAATTTATTATACATGGTTACATACACACGCACACAATGTATGAAGCTTAAAAAGTGGGAAAGAGTACTATAAAACTTTAAAAATTGGGAGAAAAACATACATCAAATCAAACTTTAAAAATTGGGAAGAGAGCACACATCAAATCAACATTTAAAAATGGAGAGTACCATACATACACACGCACACAATGTCTGACTTTCTGTATGTGCATTTCAAACAATTACTCACCCCCACCCACCTACCTGACTATACATACACATACACACAGTCACACAGTTTCTATCCTTACATTTTTCCGATCTGCATCTCAAAAAATACAGGGTAATTCAATTTTGTTCCGCCCTTCAATTTCTATTTAACTGTTCCTTGGGGCAAAATGCAGAGTGCAGTGAACCCAGTTAGCTTTTTTTTGAAGAAAAAAGCTGAATCGGCCCCGGACTCGCCTTCACAGTTACCTGAATCGGTCGCGCCCCTTCCTCCACTTCAACAGCTCCATTTTTCCCTCTCCCCCCTTTGGTAGGGGTGCCGTTAATGTCGCCATTCTTCATCTACTCTAAAAAGATATAATTTAGTTGTTTATATAAAAAATAATAATAATAATTAAGCAGGGCATTTGGCTGGGCATAGAAGCGCCCCGCCCCGCCCCTACCCTAGACCCGCCCCGCCACGCCCCGCCAATTGATGGGTCTAGGGACGGGGCGGGGCAGGGCGGGGTTGACCCGCCCCGAATCCGTCCCATTGCCATCCCTACTACATATGCGCAAAAATGTATTTTTAACTGAACAGGTTAGCTCTATAATTCAAAGCAACACCCCTCTGAAATTTAAAGATCCAGGTTGTCCTACTATCTCATGCATCTTAGGAAACCATAAGATTGAGAAAGCTTTGCTAGATTTAAGAGCTAATGTTAATCTTCTTCCTTATTCTGTGTATATGCAACTTGGACTAGGCGAGTTAAAACCAACATCTGTAATTTTACAACTTGCTGATAGATCGGTGAAAGTACCTCGTAGAATTGTAGAGGATGTTTTGATACAGGTTGACAAGTTTTATTTTCTTGTTGATTTTATTGTACTTGATACTCAACCTGTACGAGACTCTACAAAGCATATTCTTGTGATTTTTGGTCGCCCTTTTCTAGCAACATCTAATGCTGTAATTAATTGCAGGAATGGAGTCATGCAGCTGTCTTTTGGCAACATGACAATTGAATTAAATGTTTTCAATGTCAACAGGCAACCATATGACAATGAGGATGTTGCTGATGTTGACATGATAAAAGCATCAGTTGATGATTATTTTGTTTATACTAATTCACCTGTCATGGATGCAACTAAATGAAAACAGAATATTGAGCCACTTCCAACGAGTGCCAAAGTCAATAGATGCAAGCAAAGCAGGTCCTTCAAAGCACTATACAGACTGCCATAAGGCAACCAGACAATAAGTCAAGCTAATGACTATAAATAAGCGCTTAATGAGAGGTAACCAATTCTCTAACCCTTTTATTTATTTGCTTTATATGTAGTAGTTTTAGATAGTTTAAATAATTTATTAGATTTTATTTTATTTATTGCACTTATTAGGCCTCACCATGTCAAGCGTAAGATGTCCCACTTTGCGAGCCGCTTGGCTTATATCTAGGCAACCTTCTTTTGACTAAGGGTCCCAGCACTAAATCTGAGTCCACTTCAACCGGACCTTCAACCAGCTGGATCCATCTTCTCCACGTCTATCTCTTGGGAGTACCTGATCTTTTTCCTCCTTTATATGCTTTATTTTGCTATTACATTGGGGACAATGTAATGTTTTAGTTTGGGGGTGGGTTAAAAAGTATCCGGATACTTCATTGCTTCTGAATTTGCATATCATTCTGGTCTGTATAACTGAAGTAATTTTAATTTGTTAATCACAAAAAAAAAACAAAAAAAAATTAATTTGTTAAACAAAAAAAACAAAAAAAACAAATAAAAAAACAAAAATATTTTAGTAGTTTATTTGTCTAGTTACTGTTGAATATCCTACTGCCAATGATGATATCTGTTCAAAATCGAGCACATTTGTAGTAGAATATTAGACAACACTTGAACTTGTTCTTTTATCTGAATACATGTCCATGTTAGACCTGATTAAGGAAGTACATAGCCACTATTGACTTATCATTTATTGGAAACATGACTTAAGTGTTTGTGTTGATATTATTGACTGAGTATCATGATGAAAAATTCTGTTCCTACATCCTTAAGCTAGTGACCAAACTGTTGTGAGAACAGTTTGGGGGTGTTAAAGTTACTACTTTTGTTCTGAGAATGTTGATGGTTTGGGTTTTCTAAGTCTCATCTTTGGTTGAATAGGTTATGGTCAAGGAATCTAGACTGAGCACTACTCATTGCTGATATAATAAAATAAAATATCTGACTCGAGCAATTAAACCTGTTAGGGTATCTTAAAACTTGGTGCCCTATGGTCATCTGACTTGGGAGTCATCGGCCCAAAACTCGCTACATGAGTCATATATATATATATATATATATATATATATATATATATATATATATATATATATATATATATATATATATAAAGAGAAAAAAATCATATATATTTACATCTTCACTTCTCTATTAGCCTCTGGGACTCGAGCAATTAAATCTGTTAGGGTATTTCAAAATCTGGTGCCCTATGGTCATTTGACTTGGGAGTCATCGACCCAAAGCTCGCTATAAGGATCACATAGAAAGCTAGTGAAAGAGAAGTATTGCACAGGATGTGAGACTGTTAACATGAGTAACATAAAAAAAAGAGAAGTAGAAGTGCTCAGTAAGAATTGCTAGGTTAGAACTTCAGAGACTGAAGATGAGAATTCAGAAATCACTCACCATCCTAATTCTAAGAATACAAGTTCTGATTTTTACCACTTCAGTTGAAAAAAAGCATTGTGATGATCAATACAAATCAATTTTGCTAGAACACCTCGGAATTTGAGAGAAAAGCATTAGAAGTGTGATAATTTACGAGAGGTGTGAGGAATAAATGACTACAAAGGATTTGAGATTGTAAAAATATCAACCACATAATATTGGCCGTGGTCTAATACATGTATAAGTTCAATTTTTGGCTATTCACACACTCACAAAAGGTCGGGCATCGGATAAGTGAAAAATTTTGTGTTGTTGTTTAATATCCTCCTAAAAGTGTTGTTTTATTTTCGAACTTGAGGCATATGGTAAGAAATTTAACATTGACTAATTTCTTGTTGATTCTATTAGCTTAGTTTAAATTTATATTTTTGTTTTATTTTTGTTCGAGGACGAACAAAGATTTAGTTTGGGAGTGTTTGATAAGTGCATTTTGTGCACTTATTTTGGCCTTTGAATTAATCATTTATGCTATCATATAGTTTATTTTCTACTTAATCTAGTTTATTATTGTTCTATTTCAGTTTTGGACTTGTTTGTGAAGAAGTAGAGAAGATTGGGCGAAAAAAACAATAAATTAGACTATATCTCATGAGTTCGGGGACTCAATTGTACTCAACCCAAAGTTGAAGGATCAAAGTAGAGATTATGTAAAGTTGAAGGACCAAATGAGATGTTATGAAAAGATGGAGGACTGAAATGACCAAAGCCTAAAGTTGAAGGACCAAACTAGTGACTGTTGAAACAAGAAGGACTAAAGTGCAAAAGAAAAAGAATTACAAGCGCCCAGCAGCTGAAGGAGAAAGCAGGGACCAAAAACACAAGCCTGGGCGATCGCCCAGTGTAAATTTTGGCTGCGGTTTTTTTTTTTGTTTTATTTTCTTTCCTTTTTTAGTACCAATCTATTTAGGTAACTTTTGGCCCACGAATTTTGTAATCTTTTGGGATATTTTGGGGCACAATTAGGGTAGTATGAATATGAGTTATATTCTCATATCAAATGAGGATATTTTTGGGAGCCGAACTTGGAAGAAGACGGAAGAAACAAGAGAAGACAACTGATTGACGATCAAGAGTTTTTGAAGATTTCTTCTCCTTCAATCCATGTCGGGTTCTATCAATTCTTGTATTTTTAATTTAATTATGTTCTTCTAATTTTCTTTAGCCAAGGTAGACGATGAAACCTTGTTTTAATTAAGTGATTATTTTGTTATTCGTTTAATTCCTTTTTAGAGCTTTAACGTTCATGATTCGTTCTTGATTAGATTAATTAAATAAAATTTCTTTCATCTTAAATATCATGTATTTTTTATTGTTAGAAATTGATTTAATTAATTCGTGCTTGGTGCTTAAACTTGTTCTATTAATTTCTTTTGATTTTTCGTCATCTTTAATTCGAATTGAGATACATAGAATGCTTAGAAAATCTTTGATTCTTTGTTTTCTTTCAATGGAACTTGATATGAAAAACGCTTAAGTAATTTATGTTTGAAGCATAAGGGGAGCCTAAATTAGTTTTTCTTCTTTTGGACTTAATTGATAAATATTTGGGACGACAATAGATTGATTTCGTATTGTCGTGTGTTTTTTGGAATTAATCAATAATTAGATAATTGCTAAGTTTAACAATGGTACATTCTGAAACCTTGGTATTTTAAACTTCTTGATTCTTCAATCTCATTATTTTCGCATAATTAGTTATTCTTTAAATTAAATAATTTCAACCAAAAATCTTTTCGACTCAACTAGCATAGAATAATAATTAATTAGGATTAAATTATACTTTCTCTATTGCAGTCTCTGTGGGATCGACCTCGTTACTACTTTTCTATATTCTAATAGATTCGTACACTTGCGAGTTAATTAAAATTTGACATCAACCTTCGATCTATAATCAGAATGAAATTCCTTGCCACCAAAGGCTTATTCCCTACTTCCACTGCGAGGGTGGTCCTACCCCGAGGGATGATGATGTCCCATGTGAAGCCATATAGTGATTCAGACATGGGTGTCCAAGGATGGTCAACCTCCATTTGGTTGAAGCACTTCCGAGCAGAATATTCATCGAGCTTCCAATATCAACTAGCATACATTTGACAATGTTTCGAGCAACCACCACTTGGATTACCAGAGCGTCATAGTTGGGGTAGTGGACATTAGCCTCGTCTTCATCTCCGAAGGTTATCGTGGGAGTCTACGGTTTTATCTCCCTTCGCTCCTAGTAGTTCTCCAACATAGGCTTCTTCGTCGTCCTTATGTAATTCATCTGGACATTGTTGTTTGCTCCTCCAATGTGGAGGCCCCCGATGATTGGTCTGCCCATCATGGTATTGATTTTCTTGACAGGGGTCTGGATTGTAGGGGGTTGCACATTTGGTCTTTCTTGATTGGCCTGTTGTAGTGCACGAGAAATTGAGCGGTAACCACCATCCTTCGCCTACATACCACGTTTCCGATTGTATGTATAGTTCGTTGCTCGTGATTGCGAATGCTATCCATATTGACTTTTCCTAGTAGGCCAGTATCTATTTTCCACCATCCTATCGATTGTGGCCCTTACATCAGGGCACTCCTCAGTCTTATGGCTCTCTAACCGGTATATTCTACAGAATTTTGAGCTGGCAGGGGTGCAGAGGTCTCACCTAGAGCTTTATTTCTTCCTGGAATGACTTCGTTCACCTCCGCCTTATATCTCTGGTTCCGAGGTCCTAGTCAGCAATTGCCGACTAGGGTTTTTCTATCTCAGTAACACACCATTCGCCCCTCATTAAGCCATCATTCTCCTCTCGGTTTCATGCTTCTTTCTATCCTCAATCGTCTCTTCCATCTGAATCTCGGCTTTGAAGAGGTTTACTAATTGATTGTATGTCTGGGGTCTCTTGTTTCGAACATCTTGCCAATAAATGTCCCCATCCTCAACCCATTCCATAGGACATCCAGGGGTTTTCATCTGATATAGACTCCACTATGATTAGCTCATTCTGAACCTGTTGAAATAGCTCTTTATAGATTCACTCAATCCCTGTCTGATGTCGTTCAGCCTTGTAGCAGGGGCTTCGCCTAAGGTATGGCCCATAAAAGCAATCATGAAGGCTTTCTTCAGTTGTGGCCAGCTCCGGATGGAACCAGGCTTTAACTTTAGGTACCACCCTAGTGAGGGTCATGTGAAAATCCATGCATTTCAATGAGGGCGAAGCATTCTTGAGCTTCATCTCAGTCTTGTAATCCGCCAAATAATTCATGGGGTCGTCTCACCATTAGGTCTTACGAAGCCTCTGGGGATAGGAGTGTTCTGTATTTCGTAGGAGAATGAGAGATCCTCGTCGTCGTCGTCCGCTTCGAATGATTTGGTGGGGCCATCTCCATCATCATCATAAGAATAGCCTGGTTCATATAGAGGGCCCCTTGGATGTGATCATACCCTTTGCCCCTTAGGAAATGGGGCCCTCCTTTGGTGGAAGTCGACCTTTTCACCAAGCCGATCGAAGACACTGACGGATCTTGTAGATCTACGTTCTCGCTCTTTAAGCGGGTCAATGGGCTAGTAACGCCTGGAGTTCTGAGGTTCTCTATAAGAGTGGGACTGGTTGCTGCTGGGGCTTTAGCTTCGGCTCCACTTCTTTCTTCATACTTGGTTTGTCCTCCAGCTACAGTGCCCCTTGTTCTGTTTTTCTCTACTAACATCTAGACTTGCTCTGCTAAATTAGATACGGTCTTTGCTATAAACAATTTCTTATGTCGCTTGTTTCGCTTTTTTCTTAGAATTTCTCTCCCCTCACTGACGACTACCTCTGATACCTCATCCCTCTACCTCTTTAGATTGAAGTCACTATCCTCCGAGTGCTCACTTTGCCTTTTCAATTCGTTCTTGCCTGTTTTCCCTTCTAAATCACTCATTTTTTCAGCTATTTTGACAACGAGAATTCCTAACTTTCTTCAAATGTTCAAAGACTTTCATCTATGGTTTCTGAATTTCTTGGAAAACTATGTGATTCCCTACAGACGGTGCCAATTTGTTGACCATTAGGATTAAAGCCAAAAATCCTTACACACCTCCTTGCTTAGAAAAATAATTCAACTCTCTTTTATGACCGCGTAAGGATTGAGAATTCAAAGAGCAAGAATTTGGCTAAGGTTTATAATTGTTCTCTCTTTTCTTGATTAAATTTGGGCTCTTTATGGATGTTACAGACCTATGGATTTTTGGTCTTTCTCCTTTTTATGCCACGTGTAGCTCTCCTATTGTTGGACTCATAATTCTAGAAGATTTTGTGACACGTGGCAGGAGGCTATTGATCCAGCTATCTTATTCACTACATTTGGTGGTTATTCTTCTCACATGGCATTTTTGTCACTAACTTTACCACGTGTAGATTCCTCATGTGGCCCTAAGCATTCTGTTATTTACGATTAGCTGATATTACGAGGGATATGCTCAGAGTTTTCGACGAGCTAAGTTGGGCCTAAGTCGAACCTAATAGCGCTACTTAGTTAGAGATATTCCTAGATATGGCAAAAAAACCCCGACCCAACCCGACCCAATCCAAATTCTCCGAATCCGCCCCAAATATTTTTATTTTATTTTATTTGTATGTTTTAAAATTTAAATTTTAAAAAAATAAAAAATAATATTAAAAAATAATTAATTAATTAAACGGAGCGATAAATGAAGATTTTTCGATACCCGCCCCGCCCCGATCCAATCCGCACCTCGCCTCCCAAAAATCTCCGATGGGGCGGGGATGATATTGGCCGCCCCTGCCCCTCTCCGCCCCATTGCCATTTCTAGATATTCCTAACAGTCCTTCGTGAAGTGAACTGTATTTAGACAACGAAGAGATAGCCGAGGGCTTTTGGACGGGTGAGTTTAGAAAAACTTCAACCAAACTTTCCTATGGGTATTCTTGTGGGCCCTAACTGCCACATATAAAAACGATGCATAACAGCACTGATGAAGGTTTTAGAGAATTACGAGGCCTTAGTGATCTTGCACAAAAGTTTGATATGATGAAAAACGATAAAGTGATTAGTGAATAAATGACAATTTATAGTACATATTAAAAAAGATATATTTAATGAAATTGATAATGATATAATTATAACACGATTTCTTGATTTCTTGAACAATTGTAGTTATTGATTAGTTTATTATTGCACATATTAATCATTTGGATGTATTTATTTCTCAATTTTTTAATAAACGAAATCGAATCGAAACATGCGTGACCCTATTTAAACGTCAAAAGATAAGAAAATTTTATAATTTGAGTGTGGTTAGATGGATGCCATGCCGTCCCATTACCGCAACCACTGTCCCTCTAAGAGCATCTCCAATACTAGCCATCTTCTAAAAAGTCTACGTAGTAAGGGAGAGAAAATAAATGGGGTGAGAGAGAGGAATGAGGAAAAAGAGAAAGAAAAATAGATGAGAGAGATAAACACAATGTGACAACATTTATTGTAGAAGGTGTTTAGCAAGCTGTCTAAAATTGAACATCTTGTTGAACAACATTCTACAATAAATGATGCCACATTAGTTTTATCTCATCCACATCATCATCACATCAGCTGAACATTCAAAATAGAAGCCAGCATTGGAGATGCTCTAATGTTAGACACTTTCTAAAAAATCTGTGGCAAAAGAGAGAGAAAATTAGGAGAAAGAGTATAGAATGGAGAAAGAGAAAGAAAAATAGATGAGAAAGATAAACACAATTTTAGTGAAAAAATAGGTGGAATGCGTCTAATAAGATGTCTAAAACTAAATGGTCTGTTGGATATCCTTCTTCAATAAATACTGCCATATTTATTTTGTCATTTTCACCTTATTGTCACATCAGCGGGATATTCAAAATAGAAGATAACTTAATCACTACGTGAACTAAACATTCAAATAGCAAGTACCATATGCTCTAAAATTGACAAAACCAGTCAACAACCAATTCAATTTTTTTCTATCAGACATCATATTTTCCGACCAAACCCATCCCATCTTCCTCAAACTCTAAGAACCCAAACAATAAACAAAAAATTCCTCCCTCCGTCGCTTCCACCTTCACTGCCACCGCCCATGGATTCCTCCCCTTTCAACCTTCTACCACAAGACACCCTCCACCAGATCTTCAGCCATCTTTCCCTCCGCCAAATCGCCACCTGCAAATGCGTCTGTAAAGCCCTTTCCGCCGCCGTCTCCTCATCGGCGTTCCTGCATCTGATTGCTGACCAATCACTCCCCGCCTCCCTATCCCTCCTCGCTTTGAAGCCATTCAACGGCCACCATTTGTCCGCCGATTCCGCTCTTGACGCTTTTGATCTCTCTGAAAATCAATGGCTCAGATTTTCTCTTTCGTTTCTCCCTTTTTCTTCGCTCCACCCTATCACCGCCTCCTATGGACTCCTCTACTTGTGGGCTTCTCCACCGCCATTACTGGAACCCAATAATGCTCACGTGCCCAATTCCCAGATGGCCCTTGTGGTTTGTAATCCTTTGACCCGCCAGTTCAAAACCCTCCCTCAGCTCGGCTCCGCTTGGTCCCGCCATGGCTCGGTCTTAGCCGGCTCGACTAATGTAGTCCTTGTACTCACAGAGCTTGCCATTCTCTATTACTGTGAAGGTAATAATATCGGTAATAATGATATGAATATTAGCGTTGTCAACAATAGTTGGCTCAAGTTTTCGTCGAATTTACCATCTAAGCCGCGGAGTCCGATTTTAGTTTCAGATTTTATTTTGACGTTGTGTGATGTGGGGACACCGTGGAGGTCCCAATGGGCGATGTTTAAGATGAAAATTTCAGATATGGAGAAAACGCAGCAATGGGATCGGGTGCAGAAGCGTGAGTGGGGGGATGTTTTCGACATTTTGAAGCGGCCGAGGTTGGTGAAGGCCGGGAATGAGAAGAAGGTGTACATGGTTGGAGGGTTGAAAAACTCGCAAGCGCTTCAGAGCTTGTGCACGACAGTCTTGATAATGAAGTTGGACTTGGAGAGTATGCAGTGGGAGGAGGCAGGGCGAATGCCAATGGAGATGTATAAGTGTTTCTTGGAGAGTACCAAGTTCAAGGTGTTTGGTGGGGGGAATAGGATTTGTTTTTCGGCAAAAAAGCTAGAAAGATTGGCACGTTGGGAAGAAAACGAGGAGGGAAAACCCAAGTGGCAATGGATTGAAGGTGTTCCCAAGGATGATGACGGGCTTTGTCGTGGATTCATGTTTGATGCAAGGCTCGATGCTGTGGTGTAGGGAGAGAACTCAAGAAGGAACTTGAAATTATTGGTAATGTTCTGGTTCTTTAAAAATATAATGAGGATTATTTGAATCATGATATTAAATGCCATTAGTTTACAGAAGATTCAAAATGTTTCTTGTATCTGTGCTACGATCAAGTTTTCATGGTGTTTTTGCATTGTACTGCTATGAAATGCTGAATAATTGTTGCTATCACTTTCTTTATTCTCATAGTGTTGAAATGTTGTTTAGTAAATGTTCATAAGCATCTTACCTTGACTTGATTGGCAATTGAGATGAATCTTTCAGTCTGTGTGTAAATGAGTTAATAAGAAGTGTGATCAGATTTGTTCGTGGCATTTGTTGTACAGTTGATGTTTGGGTGTTCTTATTGTTGGACGGAACCTAATTTTGTGTAGATTAACCTTGGGTGGGAAGTTGCTTGTGCATCTTGATTCATTTCAAGTTAAGTGAATAGCAGTTGATTTTGAGCTTCATTACACGGAAGCATTTGTAAAATCTAGAATCAGAATCCTCGTATGACAAATCATAAATCAAATCTAACAAGAATCATTATAACATTTGTATTTGTAACAGAAAATTTTAGTGAAAATTGATTGTATTGTTCTGTTAAAAACATGGTTTTGCAATCCAAAATGTATGACACTATGGCAAGAAATGTGGTTCTATATCCCCATCTAAACGTGAAGGGTTCAAGTCCCCAACAGTTCACTAACAAGAATCAAACATGAAATTTATTAATCATAAAGTTATCAAAAAGAAAATTTAAAGAGAGATTAAAAAGAATGATAGAGACAACCAAAACTAGAAGTGTTTAGAATCTGGAACCCTTACGCTACGAACACACAAGTTTGGATGAATATCTGGAGCTGGTTGGTTTCTTCAAGTAGTTTACGTTAACCAGTTGCCTTTTCATTAAAGCACGTTAATCTTCGTGTTTGTATAATCATTAGAGGCTCTAAAGATGGGATGCTTTTCGAAATAACTTCTTTGTAGAAGATTGATGGAAAAGTATCAGGAATATTAGATATCAATATTGTTAAGGATATGTATGAAGGAACAATTACGAGTATGAGATATAGTAGAGGTCGCGGTAGGGAATTTTCTATTACAATAGATTTGCATCTAGGGTTGTTCTCGAAGTCCTTTGGTCATGAATGAGGCTATCAAACACATCCAAAATCGCGTCTTATGGTTTATATCATTTGCTAACTGTATAGTTTTAGTTGACAAAATTAGGTGGATGCTAATTTGTGAGTAAGTGCTTTGGTCGAACAATTTAGAATATAACAGTTTTAGGTTAAGTAGAACAAAGAGGAACTCGTGGAGTGCCCTTTGTGAGTTATCCATATGATTAGTCGATTAGAGCAGTTTGGGCCGAATGAAGGTAGACTACATGATTCTATGTGATTGAAAGACCATTTGACGTGTTATGCTTTACAATATCGAGCATTTAGGGTGTTCGAGAATAAATTTCCCATAAGCGAATGTAACAGAAAAAGAGATACTAACATAGATGCATGTCCACACTAGAACAGATAAAACGAGCAACAAGGATATAAGCGAGAAGTGAAGGATTTGTGTAGCCAAACCCAACTTTATTTGAGTGGATCATATATGATAAACCTAGAATGCATCGCATCACATCACTACATATGCAGATGTCGAGTGAGGATTGGCCAGGGGGATTTCTGCGTAGAAATAAGCCAAGGGGATTTCTGCGTAGAAACAAGCCACTAAAACGAAAGAAGCTTAGAAGCCAGTTAAAAAGGAGCAGGTAGAGAATTAAAACCCTCCCAGAAACAAATCTTCTTTGATTACTTCACAATTAGATATGGATACTGCAGTGAGTGATTGTCTCATTGACTCGTTCTATGGAAGGCAATACCAAAATCAAAGTTACAGCAATTTAATAAGTGGGTGCAGCAAAATGTGAGGTCCGACACGACCCCTGCTGGGGTTGGACCAACAAGCTTAATAGTTTTTGTTTTCTTGTTGATTTTTCAACAAAAAAGGAAAAATCTGGCTAACCCAACGCCTGGAGTCTGCAGAGCCGGAGAAGAGCCGTTTTCCGGGCTCTGTGTTCAGCCCTACAAAAGTAAACCAAGCACAAGCCCATCTTGGACCAGACCAAACAATGATTGGATCATCCCGGGCCTATTTGACCTAGTTTGAATTTAGGGGAAAATTGACATGACACTTACATTTTGTAAAAAAACATTGAAAAATACAAGGGATAATTGCATATTTGGTCTCCAACTTTTCAAAAATGTTTGGGATATACTTCTAATTTTTAAAAATAGCACCAGACATTTCTAACGTTTTCAAACGTTGGCATGGTAGGTCTTTTATAACAAAATTGTCATTTTCCTTAAATAAACAAATAAATAAAACAACAAAAAAGAAAAAAAATGATTGAAAACTAATTAAATGTACTCCAAAAAATTAAAAATAAGAAATGTACTCAAAAAAATAAAAAAGTAACAAAAAGATCATCTTCTTTATCAAACATCAAAATCCAAAATTCATCACCATACCTAAAATCCACCTAAAACCATAGCCAAACAAACATTTTTGTTGGTTTTGACTATTTTCTGACACATTTTTGGTACAAATAAACACGTTCGGTAAAGAAGTTACAAAAGCAAAGTCCCCTAAATTGCATATTAATGGAAGGAAAGATAATCGAACACTAGTCCGCTCAGCAGCAGTAGCAAAAGCTCTCGATTCTGCCTCTCATATGAGGTGAAATTGTTCGTATGGTGGCGAGCGGGAAACGTTCAAGAACTCTTGAACCTTATAGTCGGCTATTGCTTTGAGTTTGCATTCTCAATGCTCTCAAATGCAGTCCATAGTTCCTGTTATAACTCACTCCCAATTCCAATGTCTTGTAAAAGCAATTTGAGTAATGCAGTCCATAGTTCCTATTATAGCTCACTCCCAATTCCAATGTCTTGTAAAAGCAATCTGAGTATGTACTGCAAGTTCATTCTAGTAATTGAAGTCCCAATTTTATAATTTTCTTTTTAACATTTTACAGTCAAGCTCTCACTTTGTGTTCACCCTAAATCTTTTGTGTAAGTAAGATGCTAAGAGACAGCAACATGTGTAGTGTGGAGGGGTAGTATGAAGAGTAGATTGGTGGAGGTGATAGTGAATTTGGAAGGATTTTGGGTTTTTGGAGATGGTTTTGGATTTTGGACTTTGAAGTTTGATAAAGAAGATGACATCTTTGTTATTTTTTATTTTTTGGGTACATTTATTTATTTTTATTTTTTGGGGTACATTTGGTTAGTTTTCAATTTTTTTTTTGTTTATTTAAAGAAAAGGGCAATTTCGTCATAAAAGACCTATCATGCCAAGTTTTTCAAACGTTGGGATGTCTGGTGCTATTTTTAAAGGTTAGGGGTATATTCCAACGTTTTTGAAAGGTTGGAGACCAAATATGCAATTATTCTAAAATACAATATATTTTTTTTATTTTTTACAAATACTTCATTTTCATTAAAATCAATAATTTATATATATAAAAAATTCTATTATAATTTTTTAAAAAAAATATATTATTTTCATTTAAAATTAATATTTTCATTTTCATTTGAAAACAATATGTTTACCCAGTAACATATATGTTACCATATGCATTAAAATTAATATTTTATAATTTATCTCATTGTACATATTGTTTTAAAAAGTACATTATTTTTGTTTAAAATTAATTTTTTTTTTTTAAAAAACAATATTTTTACAAAGGTAACGTGTGTTACCTATGTTACTTCTTTATTTTCATTAAAATCAATATTTATAATTTATCTCATTTTATAAATTTAAAAACTATATTATTTTAGTTTAAAAACAATATTTCATTTTTTCATTTGAAATCAACATTTTTACATAGATAACATGTGTGTTACCATTACCAAATGCCTTCAACCACCACTACAACCGAGCTTAAATTGCTCCACAATTGGGTTAGATCCACTACCATCATTCACAACCATAATCACCTCAATCATAGGCGGGGTAACACATTTGTTACTTGTAAAGCAACACACGTGTTACCATCATCATTGCTCCACCATCATTCACAACTATAATCACCTTCACCACAACCAAGAGTAACACGTGTTTTACCACTACTCCACCACCATCTACAACCATAATCACCTCTACCACAACCAGAGTAGCATATGCGTTACCGTAATTTAAATTAGGATAACATATGTATTACCTGTAGGGTAATTACCACCATCATACCATCTTTTCCCACCATCACTGTTCACCTCAACCACCAATACTGCTTCACCACCAGTTTTAATTTAAATTACGGTAATCATGTGTTACTTGTAAGATAACACGTGTTTTACCTTGTTATTCACTACCACTGCCATTACTTATCGCCTTATCACATCACTATTACCATCACAACCAGGTTCAAATCCACCACCACCATCCAATAAAAAGTATAAACAAATAATAATTTATATAGCATAAGAGAAATAAACCAAAAAAAAAGTATAAACAAATAATAATCTATACGACACAAGAGGAATAAACAAAAAAAAAAAAAAAATCCAGCAACAACTGTTGGAATCTGTTGTTGATTTCAATCCCGCAAATGGACGGATCGTTAACTAGTAATAAAGTAAGAAGTAGAGTGTCGAACCCACGATGACTAATTATCAATTAATCAATTAATTTATAGCTTGAGTTTTAACAATAAAAGGACACATATTCGTTTATGAACTTTGATTCTAAAACTATTCTAATGTTATTTTATTAAATATAAACAATCAAAGTAAATTTATGAGAACGAATTCGAGGTTTACCAAAACCAAAATTGAAATTCATAATTATTAATACAAATGTGCTAATTAAAATTATTTTATTTTTGTTAAGTAATCATATTATTTAAAATTCAAACTTTAATTTTATCATTACAACATAAAAAGAAAAATAAATTTGTCACAAATAAAAGTTTTAATTATGCTCAACTCAGCTCGATTTATACGGTCTCATATTTACTGAGTCAATCCAACCCGTTTTTGAGCCACAAAGCTACTGGACCAGTCTTATTTTAAATTTAAATTTATTTTTGTATTTAAAAAAAAAAGTTTCACCACACCCACTCCAACCCAAAAATCCGACCAGAAGGGAGGGGGATCCCTCCCTTCTGGTCGCGAAACTTTCACCGGGGAAAAATCTCCCATATTCGCTGCGACAGGGGATAACTCCCCTGTTGCATCCTTAATCAATTATCTGTTTAATCGCTTTAGCTTATAATTACTATCGCAGCGAATAGGGGGGTCTCCCCTGTCGCATTCTTAATCAATTATCTCTTTAATCGCTTTAGCTTATAATTACTTTGGATTGAAAATCGGTGATCTTAATGCAATCAAAAGTCTCTCTCGATGGTCAATCAATTCTATATCGATATGTGAACCTAATTATTTCTAATTAAGCTTCGAACATAAACATATGCATTAAAATCTCAAGAACACCTAAACGGATTTCATAAATCATAATAGTAATCTCTATCTATTATTGGATCATATGTTATTCAATACCACGTACTTAATTTATATTCAATCTCTCGACTTCAACATAGATCACAATATATTCTAATAGCGATCAAGCATTAAAATAATAAAAATAATGAATAAAGAACAATCAATCCAAAAGCAATTAATTACTAAAATAGAAAAATTTCTAATTAATTAAAAATATGAGGTTTCATCGTTCATCCTAGCAATAAGTAAATTAGCCAGATATAATTTCGTTAAATATTAAAATTATTGAATTCATCATGTTCCGAATAAAGAAGGAAAAAAAAAAGACCCGTGATCCCGGCTCAAGAATCTTCAATTCATTCATTGATCTTCGATTCTTCCCTTGTATGTTTTGTTCCCAAAATTCGCCTCCTATGATGTCTATTATTCGGCCTTTATACTGCTCTCTCCCCAAAACGTGGCTTAGGCAGTTGAATTAATATAGACTTGATAAAGTTATAATCCCATCAGGAATCTACTTAAAATATGCCTGGAAAGTCATGCGATCGCATGGTTAAAAACCTTACAATCGCATGGTTTGATCTACCAAGGTTCTGCTGATTTTCTTGATACCTTGTGATCGCAGCTTTGGATAACCATACGATCGCATGGTTATTTTGGTTGACTTCTTGGGGTTCATTTCTTTGTTATTTGCTTGCCAAGCCCCTGAAGTCTCTTTATCTTTACAATTAAGTCCTATTTTCTTCTGTTTTCTATCTTTTCGCTAGATCGACATTTATATTTGACTTTTTCCTAAAATAATAAGAAAACAACGCACTATTAAACTGAAAACAATTAATATAACTCATAATCGTCCTTTTTTGTGGGCTTAGATAAGTACAAATTTGTAGTTATCAAACACCTCCAAACTTGAACTTTTATTCGTACTCGAATAAACTGGCTAAAGACAATCATGCAATTAATGAAATAAGCTGTAACACAATTCACAACATAAATAGATTGCCGTTCTTGCTTCAGCTTTTGCAAAAAACTTATAATTTATGACGAGTGTTCAGGTGATACTATTGCAAACGTGATTCTACTTAAACCATACTTGAGAAGTGTGTGAGAGCAGTTAATCTGAGCCACTTAATTTTTATGGTGGTGATAGCCCAACCACTTGGTCAACTTTTCATTTCCCTCTCGTAAGGTACACTTCCCCCCAAAATGATGTTGTCTTCCAATTCTCGAGATTTTTGGTTAAAAGGTTACAGTTCACTCATTATTTTCTTTTTCGAAGCTAGTTAAGAAAGCTAATAATCGTGACAACCTAGGTTTCTGAAAATTCTCTAATTTTTGAGCACTCTCGATCAAAAAGTTTCTACTAAATAAGTCAAACCTATTAGTTATCTAATCCTCATGTTTACTCTATATATATATATATATATATATATATATATATATATTATATATATATATAATAGATGAATTTTTGAATCTAAAACTCAGTTTTTTAGACATACTCGACAAGTGCCAATTCAATGCATAGGTAATCAAGTAAGAAAATTAAGTTTAATTTCTGAAGATTCTAAGAAAGAATTAAAAAAGAGAAATTATAGATTCATGCATTTAGGATTAATAGTCATAGGAATTAAAGGCTTAGCAAGAAAGAATCTAGGATGTAAGGTTTTAATCACCATTTATGATGAAAGATTTAATAACATAGACAAAAGCCAAATTGCTAGTATGGAAGTAGACATGAATAGTAATAATAGAATTATATACTGTAACCCAGACTTCTTAATGACTATTAAAGATTTTTCAGAAAAAATAAAAATAGGTATCCAAACTAAAGGATATGAAGACGTAGAAAGTGGAGAAAATCTACTAATTCACGTAGGATTCTTAGGAAAATGTTCTATCAGTGCTCAAACTAAATATAAGATTTGCATAGATAAAGTAGTAAATCTAATGAGTAGTAAAGGCATCAATATGGTTAAGCCAAAAGAATTTTCAGCAGAACAGCTTGCAGGATTAGAATGGGACATGGATAAGTTTTTAGAACAAAAAGAAAAGACTATTGCCTCAACAGAAGCTTTAACTTATAAAGACATCCATGGAAGAACTAGCTTAAGGTTTATAAATTATGATCAGATTAGAAAACAATCTGAAGAGAATGAAGAAGAAGTCTTTAAGTGAACCTTTTATAGATAATGTTCACATTGAATTAGTAGAAGAAAATAGTGATAAAATCATTTTCCCAAAGGATTTAGACATGAAATTAAATCCAAAAGAATTGTTAGAACTAGAAGATCAGATGTACCTTAGTAAACAAATCCAAGAAAACGAATATTTGTATTATGATTGAGAACAAAATATAAGGATAGGAATCATAGATGATAACAAGTCAGACTATAGTTGTGAAAAAGATTTTATGGATACCCAAGTCTACAAAACTATAGATGATACATTTTTTGATAAAACTAAATATGAGACTTTCCTTTACGGAGACGATTTTCCTCCAAGAAAAGCCTATAACACTTATAATGAACCTCCAGAAGGCTCAAAATATGTAGCTAGAGGTAGTGAAAGACCTTTAGAAAAGAAAATAGAGTTCCAATCTGTATCAAAAGCACATATTTTAAACTTAACTGCCCATGATCCACAAATGTGGACTAATATAATAGATGTTTGGAAAAATACTATAATAGGACATTATATTAGGAATTATCAAGACATGGAACCACTAGACATATATATGTATTTAGAAACCTTTTTATGAGAAAGTACTAAGGCAATGTGGGAAGCATATAAATTAGAAAGAAAAGAAGAATTTAATCAATTAGTAAGCTTAGGAAGTAATTCATACAATTTTGTTAACAAAATCTAAGTACTAATTACTGAAGCAGACCCAAATTTAGGACACATGAGTATACAAAGAAAAGCTACGAGAGATTTAGAACAACTTAGTTTATACAAATGGACCAAACGTAAATATGTAAAAAACTTCTTAAATGAATACTATTATATTAATTCTATATCAGGAAACACCTTTAATCAAGAGTTAGGAAAGAAGTTATTCCATAAATTACCAGGACCTTTAGGACTAGAAATTACAGAGTCATGGAATAATTTAGCATCAGTAAAAGAACAGCCAGATAAAAAATGGAGCATAGGACATAGAATTCAGCATGTAATAAGATGCTTAGAAGATAAATGTGTAACTTTACAAATCCAAAAACAGCTTAAAAAGATAGATTATAAATTTTGTAAAGATTTTTTCACACCACAAACCTACGGAACCTCAAAAATCACAAAGAAAAGATTTAGCAAGGATAAAAAGGGAAAGAAAAAACCAATTAGAAAAAGATATTTTCTTAGGAAATCAAATAAGAAGAAACCATATTTAGATGAAAATAAACATGTTAGAAAATTTAAGCCAGACAGAACCTATAAGAACAAACTTAGCTGTTTTGTTTGTAATAGTAACGAATATTTAGCAAAAACTTGTCCTAAAAGAATAAATAGTTATGATAGAAATAGTACACTTATAGAATGTACAAATGAATCTTATACATTTAGACGAATACATCTCAGATAAAGAATCAATTTATAGCATAATATCAATAGAAGATAAATCAGAACATGACCAAGAAGAATCTGATTATGAATTTATAGATGAATTTTCAAATCTAGAAATTAATAAAGAATCAGAATCTGAAGATAAATTTAACTTAGTATATACTCTAATAGAAGAATCTAAACATGATTGGTAAAAAGCAATAGGTACATATAGTATAGCATGCTTTTTATGCAATTGGTACCCAGCTAGAAAATTAAGAGCTAAGTACTTAGAATGCTATAAAGAATGATGTATAAAATGTTTAGAAGATAACAATTTAATTAAAGAAGAAGAAATTAAAATAGGAATTTCAAGAGAACAAATAGAAATTCCAGAAGTAAGAATTTTAAGAAGAAGAATTGAAAATCTTGAAGACGTGCAAAAATTATTAATCCAAAGAATAGAAATTTTAGAATTAAATAAAAAAAAAATGAGTAATGATAGAAGAGCAAGATTCAGAACATTCAAACTATGTTCAAGTAGTATGCAATTCAGAAAAACCTAAGAGCATTAAGGTAAAATGCCAGATAAGGATATGAGATTATATTATTAAATGCCTAGGATTAATAGACTCAGGATGTAGTAACTGCATAATAAATAAATAAACTAATTCCAGAAAAATACATAGTAAACCCAATAGATGCCCAACAAATGGATGGAGATTTCTATACATACACAGAACTGCTTGGACCTAATAGCAAGATTAGCTTCGAGACAAATTGCGGGCTAAGTACATAATATACTTTACCTAAAGATTCTACATGGGTTAGACCTTTAAGTCTTAAAGAAACAGACTTTATCATAGGATTAAGTTTTTTATTAAAAGATAATGGTAGTGTTACAATAACTAAAGACTTTATACATTTCCAGAAACATACTTTGTTTAGTCCAGCTCAAACTACCTTCTACCCATTAGAATGCGCTGAGAAGCGTGGTGGTAATAATAAAGAAAATGAATGCCAATTAATAGAAAAGGAGGAATTAGAAAATGATAATAAAAACTTTGAAGATCTAGATTATGGCCCTATAGATTTCTTAGATAACGAAAAAATCTACAACACTCTAGTAACATAACAAGAAATTGAAAGTTTAATTTCTAAACTAGAAAAAATGGAAATTTTAGGAAAAAATGTGTAAAATATTGGGAAAGAGATAAAGTTATGTGTGTGTGAATTAAAAATAAAGAACCCAGAATCTATAATCAGGACTAAAAATATTGAAGCTACAAATTTAGACCTAGAAGATTTTAAGATGCACGTAGAAGAATTATTAAAACTAGACTCAAAAAAGAGTAGTAGAAGAAGATGGTTAAATTTTATAGACAGAATTACTAATACACGAATTAATATAGAATTTGAGCATATTAAAAGAATAGACAATAAAGCAGCAGATATCTTAAGTAGAATAATAATAACAAAAGATTACTAACTTGTTTTGATCTTTTACAAAAGCTTTCTAGATGACTCGTGTAACAAGCTTTAGGTCAATGACTCCTCGGTCTTTTGAACCTTAGGGCATCAAATTTTGAAAAACCCCTACGGGCCTTTTCACTCAAATCAAAAAGGCTACGAAAAGAGTTATAAGATATTAATAGTTTATGAAACTCATTCCATTAAGCTTTCTAGATAACTCATATAACGAGCTTTAGGCCGATTGGCTTTATTACTCGAGTAAAAAAGATTACGAAAAGAGTTATGTAATAATAATAGCCTTGTTCCTTGCGTGCAATAAGTTCATGCTAGAAGATTAAATTTCTAACATTCGGTCAATACCTAGCTTCTTCTAACTGGTCTAAAATGTTCCACACAATTTTTTAACATACATGGAATCAACACAATTGGTCACTTGTCGAGATACAAATGATTCTTAGTTTCAAGAGGGTATTCTATTGTTTTCAACTTAAGTGTACCAACATAGCTAAAAATCATCATATCTGACCGACTCCTCATAATATCAGACATGGTTCAATAGCCTCAATTTAAACAAAGTAATAATCTGTTCACAAGTCATGATTAAAGTCAAACTTAAATAAAAAGTTCCATAATTAGTCGGCAAGACTATTCATATCACATAAACATCCAAACAAACTAATTTTTTTTTTACATTAAATATCAAATATCAATTATCGAATCAAGCAAATTTTTCATTTTAGTCCACTACCCCAAAACTTGAAATATACATAGTCCCCAATGTAAGAATTCAAAAAAAATATAACATATAAAAATTTAGAGATTTTCTGGAAGTGGATCGGATGGTGCTGGAAGAAGTAGTGTGGACGGATCTACTGGTGGAGGGGCTTGGCTCGGTGTCGTTCTGCAAATTTGGTCATGAATATCATCCAGCTTGCTCGCACATCTGTCTAACCGCCTTTTGACCTGGTCATAGTTGGATCGAATCTGACTCTGCACCAGGCTAGCTCTTCGCTGACTGATCTCGATATTCATCTGAGTATGTCAGACTGCATGCACTCGAGATTGCAAAGTCGTCAACTCTTGCTGCACTGTGCGCAATTCAGTTCGTGTAGCGACAATGAGCCGTGTCTGCTCAGCCTGACCTTCTAGTAGTTGACGTAGCATGGATGTTATGTCTTCGGAAAGTGCATCTGGCTGGGGTACGGCTGCATGCTCTTCTTGAGGCTGCTCTTCTGTGGCTGGGATTGCCCCCACAGCTCGTGCGGTGTGCCTTCTTGCATTTTTCAAGGCATAGTAGTTGATAGGTTCCTTGGATTTCAATACCGTCTCTGCTGGTAAAATATGAACCCCCGCTTCTTCACAAATTCCACTGATCAGAGCTGGGAAGATGGCAGTGTGCCTCTTGTCTGTTTGGAAGCCCATAGTGCTGATCAGGGTGTAGATGTAGTTTTTCAAGTTCATCTTCCTCCCGTGAGTGAGATGGTATAATAAATCGAGTCCTTGCATCATTGATAGTTGTGCGGTGCGTGGTCGGGTGGATATTGTGGCTCACGAACACATTCAATATGAGTAGGGAGTCCGTCAATTTGCTGTGCTCTAAGTCTCTCTCGAGTAGTGGTTATGCATCATCTCGGCCATATAGAAATCGGGTCACATCACCCATATCCTGAATAGTGGGCAGCGGATGAATATCTTCAGAAGTGATCCCATAGTACTGGTTAATCACCCTTGGGGTAAACATGAACCATTTACCCCGCACCCATGTCTGTCGATAGTGCTCTGTCTTGTGAATGTCAATTTCGTGGTTGAAGTTAGTGTAGAACTCGTAGACAAGTTGAGAGTATATCTTGTGCGATGTTTCTACAATTTTTGACCAGACACACACGTCAATTAGATTGTATAGCTCGGAGTGAGGAAAGTCCTCCAATTGTAATCTCCGCTTCCCCCATATGGTCTATTGGCTAATGAACTTCTTGAATCTTTCTTCGTGCTCCTCGGAAAGATAGTGGCGAGAGTCGGTGATTTCTACTCGAGCTTTCTTTAATGTACCTCCGGTTGCCTTTTTCTTTCTCTTTTCTGCGGTAGTTTGGGGTCGTTTTGGAGCCAGGACCTGTAAAATGTAAGAAAACAAGTTAGATGTGACAAATTACATAAATGGTTTAAGTTGTCACCCTCAAACTATCCCGAACTTTATGTAAGATTTTTTGAAAAATTGTGTTCGACTAAGCTACTTCGGACACTGAGAAAATTATGCAAGAATGTGCAAAATTGAAACGGAAGAGGATGGCATGGAAGTGCATGCTTTGATCTACCACATGTTCAAATTTCATAGGATTTTGAGGTCATTTGGGCCAAACGGATGAGGGACGAAAGTGCTAACGGAGGCAGGCTAATGTGGCTTGCAGTGGGCTGCCATGGCAGGCCTGATTTCCCATTTTTTATCATAGGTGGAATTTGGTGATAAAAGTGTGTTTAAACATCGGTTAAAGATTCTACACGATAGCATTAGTCTAATAGACTAGCCTAAGATCACTTTTCCACCAATTTTGGCAAAAAAATTGGATGAGGCATTTCATCGAACACTTAGCAAGCAATGTTATGTTCTTCATAAATTGGGTAGTTAGGGTAATTCAACCAAAGCCAAAAATTTACCCAATTCTAAGCATCTAAACTTAATCAATATCATCCTCACACTTCAATTCAAGCTTAATCTAAATCACATTTCTCCAAAAATTCATAGAAACTTAGAGCTTGTTTGACAAAGATTATAAACCCATTTTGGTTTTTTTCAGCCGTAATTTTTGACTTTTCAACCTATTTTTAACATGAAAAGTCAACAATTTCAACTCAAATAAACCAATATTGGTCAAATAAACCAAAAATTGGTTTATAAACTAGTTTATAATCTTTGTCAAACGGGCTCTTAAGTTACATGGAATTGAAAAACAAAAATCAGATTTTTCATCATAAAGATTGAATCTTACTATTGAATTCGTGGAGTTGATGCTTATGGATGAATGATTGTGAGGAAATTGGTGCCCGTGATGCTCGTTTGGAGTTTGATGATTAAGGGTTGAAGAGAGTAAGCCGTTTGAAGTTGAAATGTGTTTTTGAAAATGAAGTTGCTTGATTTCTGGTTTTAAATGTTCTAGTTATCCTTGCGATCGCAAGGAAGGAAATTCCTGCTATCGCAAGACTACCAATTTCTGGGCAGAATGTTTTCTGCCCAGTCTATGCGATCGCAGTAGGTAATTCCATGCGATCGCATAAGACAGTAGGTAATTCCATGCGATCGCATAAGACATTCTGCGATTTTTTTTTATCTTAATCTAAATACGAATTAAGAAAAATTAAGTGTGTGCTCGTGCAGAATGACGATGATCAAAGCTCCTAAGTACTTAAGAAATGAAAGTGCCTACGTTATGTCCTAAAAACATAAAATGTGTAAAACATGAATTGAACTCCTTAAATTTAAATGATGCGTTAATTTAAATAAAATGGTAGAAGAAATGGGTTGCCTCTCATTGAGTGCTTGTTTACAGTCTTTAGTTTGACTTTGTCGTGGTGATCACTCAAGACACTTTGAATAGATCCTTGGAGGACTTGATTTGATTACATCGATTGTCCTTACACCATTGTTTGTTTACCTTCCAGAGCTTTATTTTTTCCCTATCATATTGATACGACTCTATTTTGCCGTCCTGCTTGAACTCAGCTATGAGAACTTTAGCTTCCTCGTCGGCTTTGATCACAGAATTGATTTTAGAAGACAGGTAGAATTTCTCTTTCTCCACATACTCTTCTTTTCTAATTGGTGTATCCTGATGTTGGGTGACAGCTCTATCATTTAAACCCCCAGCCTTCTGGTTAATGATATTAATTTCGAAACAAGAATCTGAAAAGCTCGGATATTTAGTTGCATTAAACACATCGAATGTGATATGTTCTTCATTCAACCTCATCTTTAGTTGCTCTTTTTGCACATTAATCAATGCCCGACTAGTAGTCAAGAAAGGTCGACCCAAGATAAGTGGTATATCCCTATCTTCGCACATATCCAAAATGATAAAATCAGCATGAAATATGAATTTGACCACTTTTACTAATATGTCTTCAACGATCCATCTTGGATGTTTTATGGACATATCTGCAAGTTGCAACAATACTGTTGTTGACTTTGTTTCTCCCAAATTGAGCTACTTAAAAATAAAGTAAGACATTAAATTCACACTAGCACCTAATTCATATAGAGCTTTGTCAAAAAATAAACCACAAATAGTGTAAGGAATAGTAAAATTCCTTAGATCTTTGAGTTTTGGTAGTAGCTTGTTTTGCAATATGGCACTGCATTCTTCAGTTAGCATCACAGTTTCATGCTCCTCCAACTTTCGCTTATTTCAAAGGATTTCTTTCATGAATTTGGCATAGCTAGGCATTTGAGCTAAGGCATCGGCGAAAAGTATGTTGATAGCTTTTTGAATACATCCAAGAATTTCTTGAATTGCTGGTCTAGCTTACGTTTTCACAGCCTTTGAAGAAATGGAAATGGAGGGACGTAAGCCGGTGGTGGAATATAATCTGGTGGAGAGTTCTATTTTTCTTGTGCAACTTCTACATCTGATTTGTTTTCTCTCTCTTTACTGGACACAATTTTTTTTTCTACACCTAATCTCTTTACATGAATTTCTGACAATTCAACTCTGCCCCCTCGTGGTAATTACACTTACTTGCTCTTTTGGATTGACCTCGGTATTGCTTGGCCATGAGCCTGGTTGTTGCTCGGTCAATAGTTTAGCTAACTGTCCAATCTGATTTTTTATATTTTTTTTTTATCACGACATCTTGTCTTTTCTACACTTCCTTGAATTGCATCTCCATTCGTTCTGACAATTTAGCTACTGTTTCTTCTAATCCTCATTCTCTTTCTTGGGGTCTTTCTTGATTTGGTAGATTTTAAATATTTTGAGTATTGCCATAGGAGAAGTTTGGATGATTTCTCCATCCAGGATTGTAGGTCTGTGAGTATGGATTATTCTGTTATCGCTGAAAGTTCTGAGCATATGTAGCTTGTTTAAGTAATGACATATCAACTTTGGTTAAAAGGGTATTCTTATGATTGATGGTTTGCCTCGCATGTTACACAGAATGGTGGGGACATCTGAACTATGTTGACTGAGTGAGAATATTTGATTGCTTCCATCTGCTTTGCCAATGCATCGATTTTCGCGAGTACAAGCGAATTGGTGTCTACTTCATGCATCCATGTTGCTTTCTTCTGCAACCCTCTGTTTGGCCACATAACGAACTGTTCACTCATCGTTTCATACAAGTCATGGAGGTCGTTGACAGATCTATTTTGGATAGAGCTACCTACTGTAGAATCGACTGAAGAACGACTGCTTAGAACTAAACCAGAGTAGAAAAAATGATTCTGAGTTGTTAAAGGAAAACCATGACTTGGATACTTTCTGAGCAATTGCTTGAATCTTTCCCATACCTTGTGAAAAAATTTCAACTCAGATTGTTGGAAATTGGAAATTTCATACTTCAATCTGTTTACTTTGGCCGGAAGAAAATATTTCAAGTTGAATTTCTAGATCAGATCTGCCCCAAGTAGTGATGCTCCCAGGCGGTAGAGAATCTAACCATTCTCTAGCTTTATCCTTCAATGTGTGTGGGAAGAGCTTTATCTTCAGTGCCTCTTCATTAACACCGTGGTATTTTAAATTTCCACAGTATTCATCGAAGCGAGATATATGGTAATAAGGATTCTCATTTGTTCTCCCATAGAACGGCAGATTGTTCGAGAACAAATTAATCACATCTGGCCTCAACTGGAAGTTATTGTGCCCATAAAGTGGATAGATTATGCTGGACCGATTCTCAACAATTGGTGGCATCATATACTCACCCATAAGAATATCTCTTTCATTAACTTCAACTGGTCGAGCCACTGGTGCAAGATTATTTCTCACATCTGTAGGTAATGGATTCTGGATTCGGTTGTCTTCTATCGTGTCTTTTTGCTGTTTTTTTCTTTCTCTTCGCTCACGATGTCGTTGGTGAAAGCTCCGTTCGATTTCTGGGTCTAAATCAAATAGATCAAGATCTTTTGTACGCCTCATACACACTTGACAACTGAAACTTTAGAAAATAGTTGGAATTCAACAATAACACAAAGAACTGAGAATAAATATAAAACTAAAAATAAAATAAATAACAATAAAAAGAATTGTTAAAAACTAAATTATCAATTAACGTAGTAATTGATAAAACTAGTCCCCGGCAACGGTGCTAAAAACTTCTTGTTAATTTCAATCCCGCAAGTAGACAGATCGTTAACAAGTAATAAAGTGCAAAGTAGAGTGTCGAACCAACGGAGACTGGTTATCAATTAATCAATTAATTTATAACTCGAGTTTTAACAATAAAATGACACAGATTCGTTTATGAACTTTGATTCTAAAACTATTCTAATGTTATTTAATTAAATCTAAATTATCAAACAATCAAAGTAAATTTGTGAGAACGAATTCAAGTTTTACCGACACTAGAATTCATGAAGCTATCTACACGTTCCTTAATCAATTATCCGTTTAATCGCTTTAGCTTATAATTACCTTGAATTGAAAATCGGTGATCCTAATACAATCAAATGCCTCTCTCGATGATCAATCAATTCTATATCGATATGTGAACCTAATTATCTCTAATTAAGCTTCGAACATAAACATATGCATTAAAATCTCAAGAACACCTAACCGGATTTTATAAATCATAATAGTAATCTCTATCTATTATTGGACCCTATGTTATTCAATACCACGTGCTTAATTTATATTCAATCTCTCGACTTCAACATAGATCACAATATATTCTAATAGTGATCAAGCATTAAAATAATAGAAATACTGAATAAAGAACAATGAATCCAAAATCAATCAATTACTAAAACGGAAATACTTCTAATTAATTAAAAATATGAGGTTTCATCGTTCATTCTAACAATAAGTAAATTAGCTGGACATGATTTTGTTAATTATTAAAATTATTGAATTAATCATGTTCCGAATAAAGAAGAAAAAAAAAAAAATAAAACTCGTGATCCCGACTCAAGAATCTTCAATTTCTTCCTTGATCTTCCATTCTTCCCTTGTATGTTTTGTTCTCAAAATTCGCCTCCTGCGATATGTCTATTATTCGAATTTTATACTGCTCTCTCCCCAAAACGTGGCTTAGGCAGTTGAATTAATATGGACTTGGTAGAGTTATAATCCCAAAGCCATGCGATCGCATGGTTTGATCAACCAATGTTCTGCTGATTTTCTTGATACTTTGCAATTGCAACTTTGGATAACCATGCGATCGCATGGTTATTTTGGTTGATTTCTTGGATTCCTTTCTTTGTTATTTGCTTGCCAAGCCTTTCTTTGTTATTTGCTTGCCAAGCTCCTGAAGTCTCTTTATCTTTACAATTAAGTCCTCTTTTCTTCTGTTTTCTATCTTTTCGCTAGATTGACACTTGAATTTAACTTTTTCCTAAAATAATAAGAAAACAACGCACCATTAAACTGAAAACAATTAATATAACTCATAATCGTCTTTTTTTGTGGGTTTAAATCAGTACAAATTTACTTATCAGAATCAACACAAACCGATGGCAGCTTAAGATTTTAATTGGAATCAATTAAACATGTTGCAATTCAATCAATTCCTCAATTGCAGCAGGCTTAATGTGTTCCCTGACCAATTACAATAATAAGTGGATGATGACACAAAACACCACTAAAAGGATTTCTAACAAGGATTGTGATGGAACAGGCTAGAGAGCGCAATTAAGGTTTGAGCCAAAAATGACATAAAAACAAGGATACTTAGTCAAAAAAATGATGGTGGTAGTGGTGGAGTAGCAACATTGATGGCTTGCGAGTGCTGATCAACATTTGGCATTGCACAAATCTACACGACGGAGGTTGTAGATCGCACAAATTTGCACGACAGAGGTCGCGGATCATCACAATGGTGGTTGGTGGCGGTGGTGCAAATCGTCTGAGGTGGTGGTTATGGTGTTAGGGTTTGGATAAGTTGAAGAGAGAAAATTATGCATTATTTCTTGTATTTTGTGTTTAAAATGGTATATTAAATATAAATATATTTTTATAAAATTTTATACAATATAAAAAAAAGATGTGTTTTAAAAAAAATGTTATTTAGATGTAGGGTAAAAATTAAAGAATTTTAAAAAAAAAAGTATTTTTTGACTTTTAGAGGAAAAATAGCTATATGATATAGAATTTATGTATCTACCTGCGAGCTAATATTCGACGATCTCCCTAAATAAACCTGTATTTCAGGAAACAAGCAGTTCATCATTATTTTTTGGTTCAATGTCCATCTACGTGCTTGTTTTACATTTCTTTTTAGTCACACATTTTTGGACCATATTATCTTTGGGGTTAACTAAAATTGACAACAATAACAATAATTGGAGTAAAAAATGATTGTTCACTTTTTCTTTTCTTGGGTTAATTTTTACTTTTAAGACTATTCGCGAGCCACCAAAAAGAAACAACGGTACAATATAAGAAAAAAACAACTCAATACAAACAAACAAACGAGAGTCATGCCTTTTCTTTTGTTGGGTTAATTTTTTTACTTTTAACACCATTTGTGAGCCTCCAAAAAGAAACAATGATACAATAAAAAACAACTCAATACAAACAAACAGATGAGAGCCACGACCGTAAAAAGAAAGAAAAAAATAATGCAATGCCATCTTTGTCTTATGGTATAATGTCCATATATGTGCTTGATTTAACTTTCTTTTTATTGACAACACAACATTTTTGGGCCCTTTATAAGACCCATTTTATAGTGACTTGTGAGTAATAATCTTTTTACATCACTATCAAACCTTGTCACCTTTAACCCTATTTGCACATCCATTATATATAATATCTAATATAAATATGCATGGGACCCATTCCACCACCCTAAAAACTTTGTGCATTCTGCTTTATCCAATGGAGACTCATCGACGGTTTGCCATTACTATTTTTTTTATAAATGTAAAATTTATGTTTCTGAAATGATAAAGGGAATTGACATTGATGGGGAATCGAATCCCTTTGATCAATTTGATAAACTATAATGTATTAATGGGATTTTGATGCAATTGGTCTTTAACCTTTGTTTTTGAGCATTTTTTGTCCTCAATTTTTAAATTTTGATGGAGAGGTCCCCAATTTATGATTTTACGTGTTCTATAGTCATTTTAAATAGATCATATCCAAAAGTGCTATTAATTTTGCACGTGGACTTCACATTCCGTGTATTGCAGGATAAATTTGTCAAACTTGAAATAAAATAAGTAAAAACCAAAATTTTAAAATAAAGAAAGTAATTTTAAAAAAATAAAAAAAATAAAGTAATCAATCTTCTTCCAACCACTCCATCCCACCACAGCACCAACACACATTGTTACCACTAAACCACCGACAAGATTCAAGGGGAGAAATCACCCCGGATCGCATAGATTCAAGTGAGATTTCTCCTCCACCCTGAATCTCTTTGGCAATGGTGGAACGATCTTATGAGAGATTCCCTCTACCCACACCCACACCCAAACCCAAACCCAAACCCAAACCCAATGGCATATTTAACGGGAATTTAAATTTTGTTTTACTTCTTATCCTTTTGTAAATTTGTTTTCTACTTATTTTATTTTATGTTTGACAAATTTGTCATTACAATAAAAGGAATGTGAAGTCCACACATAAAACTAACAGTACTTTTGGACGGAATTTGTCCAAATGGATCATTTGGGCAATTAAAGGCATAGGTTCAAGACATTTTTGTCAAAATTTAAAGGTTAAAGACCAAATACAAAAAAATGTAAATGTTATGGACCCCGAATCCCTAAATTAATAATAATTCCCACCTACTATTATTATCTATATGCTTAAAATGGTATTAATTCCAATAGGGTAAAATTAAACGGTGACCACCGAACTTTAACCGAGTTTCTACTTAACCACCGAACTTTAAAAGGTATCTCAACGTCTACCCAACTCTCAACTAAGTTTCTCATCCATCCGTTACACATTCGTTTGTAATACTTGACGGAATATCCTACGTGGCAAAAGCTCTTTCAATATAGCATAGTAACAATATTAATCTCTCTCAATCAACAAAGTGCACTATTCAAACACGCTATTTCTTAAAAAAAATTGAAAACACTTTTAGTTTTTTCTAACTAAATTTATGCCAATTAGGCATGTTTGAATATTGTGTTTTTGTTGATTGGGAGAGATTTAACATCATTACTATGTCTCGTCAAAAAATCGTTTGCCACATAAGATATTCTGTCAAGTATTGCAAGCAAATAGTTAATGGGTGATAGATGAGTAACTTAGTTAAAAATTAAGTAGACGTTGGAATACATTTTAAAGTTCAATGGCTAAATAGAAATTAGATTAAAATTCGATGACCACTGATAATTTTTCCCAATTCAAATATTTTAAGAATCAAATCCAGTTGATCACTGAAAACATTAAGAATCAGAATGAAATATGATTCGATTACATACATATAAAAATTCAAAAATCTAAAATCTCTTAAAATTGTAACAGCTATTTTTGTAATTAGGTGGTTATATTTTCGTCACAGTTTTCTTTTATTGCACCACTGTGTTATTGTACTAAATATTCTTAATATTTGCTCATTATTATACTTATATTCTCAATTTTTTTTGTCATATTTTTATCTTCAACATTCAATTAATTTTCTCATCTTGTCATTGATGACGATTTTCATCCAAAAAGTCCATTAGAAAGACGTAAAAAGATTTATTTGTCCGTCATATTTTTAAATAAGAAAAAAGAAATAACAAATACAAAAGTGCGAGAAAAATATCTGCCCTCATTTCAAAGCACGCTAAAAGAATATTAGAACAAAAACATCATTAGTATTGTAAAATATGGAAAACAATATTGATGACCATATTTAGATATTTCTTTGATTTACAAATCTTTCAAACCCTATATATATATATATATATATATATATATGGGTCCATCATTATAATAAAATACATAGTCTCTCTCTATTATATCTTCTATGATTCTCTCTAGTTTATAACACATTATCAACACGAACAAGCTCACCCAAAATAAAATTAAAAAAAAAAATCAAGACAAAAAGTTAGGAAATTTATAGAATCTGGACAGCCTACGCAACTGTGATCAAATGTTGATGTCTCAACGTTCCGTGGTCCGATCAATGTGAAAGTGTGACAACAAGCTCAAAATTCATCGTTCTTCAAATCCAATAGTTCATATCAAGATCTAATGATTCATTCATGAGAAATTACTACGTGAACAGTAGCGAATTTTAAATTGGTACTAATTTCAACAAATTGCTATTTTTCTATTCCAAATAAGTTTATTCTTACAAATCTATTGATTATATTTTGTGAGATTGGATTTACATGATTTGAGAAGTTTTTATTGGTTAAATATTTTATGTTAACAAATTAAATGCTTTTGATTAAGCAAAATTGCGTTGTTCTTCATGAAGAGACATAACACAACTACACAAATATTCAAGAAGAATTTTTTTTTTTTTTTTTTTTTCCTGAAGAAAACAAAATTCTATACAAATCAATATTCTAAAATAATATTATGCTAGTCTTGAAGATTAACTTTATACAAGTCTAAGTTTGATAAATATGTTAATGCTCCCGAAGAAAACAACATTATATTAATATTCCAAAAGAATGTTACTTGTCGCTCAATAGCATGACATTACAAATTTAATATTACAAAAAAACAAATTTGAGTTATTGCTCCTGCAGAAGCATAATTTTTTTATATCAATATTATTGAAACAAATTGTATCATTATTCTTGAAGAATTATCTATATATTACTAAGAATTAATATTCTAGAAAAATATTATATAATTATTTTGAAAGAAACACAACTTTACAAATATCAATATTCTATTAGAATATTCTTTCTCTTGAAAAGCATAATTGTATAAGAATAAGATAAAACGTCTATTATATTTTTACTCCTGATTAGTAAATCCTTATACGATTTAATATTCTTAAATATTAATATGTTGTTGCTCTTGAAGTAGCACAACATTACATTAATATTTCAATAAAATATTAATTGCTCTCGAATATCGCAATTCTATAAGATCTAATATTTTATATGTATATTATGTTATTTTTCCATAGAATTAAAAAATTTATACATGTTAACGTTTTAGACAAATATTGAGTTTTGTCCTAAAAAGAACAATTATTTGTAAATTTTATAAAAACATTGTATTAATACTCCTCAAAAAGTATAATGTCATGAATATTAGCATTCTAAAAGAAAATAATCTTGTTGTTCCTGAAGAAACACAAAGTAAAGAAATATTTTAGAAAAATATTGTGTTATTATTGAAGAACATATTTTTGAACAAATATTATGTTGTCATGTTTTAGCTCTTGAAGAATCATAAACCTTATACATATTAATATTATATAAGAATATTGTGATATTATTTCTGATGGGCGTACATTATAAGATTTATTTTTAATTGTGCTTTATGTTGTTGTTTTTTTAAAGAAAACAAAATAAAACACAACATAAGCATATAAATATTCTAGAAGAATATTTTGTTACTCTTCCTAACAAAGCATGTCTTAATTAAACGAATATTATATGATTACTTTTGAAAAAGCATAAATTTGTAGATATCAATAATTTAGAAAAATATTGTGTTGTTGCTCTAGAAGAAACACAACTTTACAATTTCATAATATTAACGTTAATATTATAGTATTGATATTCTTAAAGAAGTACAACTTCAATGTTTCACTATTTTAGATGTGATAATTTTTTAACAATATCATATCACCAAATCCTATAAAATGATATGATTGATACGACAGTTTTATAAAATTTAGTTCAATTCTGCATTCTTGTCCGGCAATGAACTTTGTTTATAGGGGTATCATATCATTTTATTTATTTAATTTAATGTAGTTTATTAAATCAATTTACTTATCAACAATCAAGTCAATGATTTAGTTGTTAAATTACTTGTCTTAGAGAAAAGACAGACTTGCAATATTATATTGAACCAGAAGTTCAATAACTCAAAATTTTATTGATTAGCATTACTGATTAGACCATCCCGGATCAATATGGTGTGAATTATTAATAATAATATCTATTGAAAATCAAAAGATTTTTTAATGTAATAAATTCTCACGTGATGCTTGTTCTCGTGGTATATAAACCACTAAACCAGTAGACTTTCACTAGCTAAAATCAAGACTAAATTTCTTGTATTTCTGAAAATAATTTAGGGTAATAAATGGGACCCACCATTTAAATATTATTTGTATATAATAAATACATATACTAGATGATTGTATGGTGTTATTATTTGCAACTTGAAGTTTGCGAGATTAATTTGCTCCAATTTTAAATAATGAGCATAATTTTCAGATTCTACAATCAAGATGTATTTTTTGTTAATACTATTGAACATAAAACTCAAACTTTTAATAAATGCTAGTTGAAATGATGATAAATGGTTTAACACTATTATTTATTAAAGGCCTCCAATTAATTTTTAAACCATTATTATTAAGAACAAAATACTTCCTATTTTTTCTAGGGAATGTTATTTTATATGAAGTGACACTTATATGTATCATGCCAACATCAAAGTTACTCCTGCTATAGTTGGCTTATGTTCAGAGCCTAATATTATCCATCTAATAATTTTTTATAGTACAATATATGTACAATCGGTCCACCATAGTGCACTGAGATGGATATTCAAGAATGTTAAGAATATATATTTAGTTTGAACCCTTAAAAGTTAAAATATATATTCAATCCTAAATGATGATATTTTATAACATTGTTTGTCGACTGTCATTTTGATAAAGCATTTTTCTCTACATTAGAGGCTGAAATTAAGTAATTGGGAAGAATACATAAAAATGCAGCATACTATATTTTTTAGATTCTCGCACAAGACAATACGAACCAGAAGTTCCACATATAACTCATTTGTAAGTTATACAATTGACAGATGCATTTACTGACTAAGGAGATTAACCAAATCTCATATACCAATTGCAAATGCTCCAATTCATATTGACGTGCTGGAAGGATAATCTATTAATATTATATCTGATAAATTAATGGCACGCCTGAAGCGTGTGATATTTGATTTCAAAATAAACATCCTCAAATTAAAAATATAGCCAATTGTAAAGATGATCCTATTGAGGAGACGTATACTCTTGGAGAGTATATGGACATAACTAATTGTAAAATTTCATAAGAGGTTCATGTACTTGAAATATTGAAAATGAAGAGATCTCAATAAGTTATGTCGTTATGGAGAAAGAATAGAATCAAAAGGGAAATATTAATTGACAACACTTTTGTACATAATGTAGCGCTTCACATTATGAAAGGTAGCGATGATATAAGGATATAATCCAAGTAAATTGAACTTACTAGAGAAATCTGATGTTTCTGGACCTACAGTCTGAACACCTAAAGATGTATACTTATATGAAAAGGAAATGAGAAAAATGAAGTCGTAAGATTCAATGCACGACTCTTAACAACATGAATTACGTAAAGGCTTGTGTAAAGCAATCGCAAATATCTTGTTAACATGTCAATGCATGACACTTGATATACGTATAATAAATATGATTATAACCAACTCATCTGGTATGACTAATAATATTATGTATATAAATCTTTAGATGATTTAATATGCCTGAAGCATATAGTTCAACTTTTCGAGAACTTAATTTATCAAAGTACATATCTGAAGTGATATTATAATAAGGAGAAGTAAATACGTGTTGTACTCTTTTCCTTGATCAATGTTTTGTCCCATTAAATTTTCCTGATAAGGTTTTTAATGAGACATATTCTTTGCGTTAAGGACATCCAATAGGAAGTGTTATAAATATTATAGTTATAGATGTTCATAACCTACAATATATTTACCCTCAACATAACTCTATGGTTATACTCTCGTGTATTACAAATTGTGTACGAGACCCTTGAAGGGAGCAACAAGAAGATTTGTTTTTAATATAATTGCATCAGACCATCATGCTGATTATAGTCAACCAGAGATAGTATATAAAGATTATATTTCTTAGAGGTTATAACATGGAGTACATTTGACAAGAATTATATTATACAAGTTTTAAAAAGATGGTGGCATTGATGCACAAGATATGGAGGAGTAGTTGTACTCTTTTTTCTTCGTTCAGGTTTTGTCCAATTGAATTTTTCTGACAAGGTTTTAACGAGGCAAAATTTAATTACTCCAAATTTTTTTTAATTTTTTTTGTTTGGTATTTTTTGTCCCATTGGATTTTTACCAAAACAATATTTTTAACGAGTCAGTTATTGCACTAATGGTCATCAAATGAGGAGTGTTGTAAAATATGGAAAACAATATTGATAGTCATATTTAGATATTTCTCACTTGGTTTACAAGTCTTTAAAACCCTATATATATGAGTCCATCATTATAATGAAATACATAATTTCTCTCTATCATCTTCTATGATTCTCTCTAGTTTATAACAATTAGGAAGAAGTTTTTCTATTAATAGAAGGTTGAGGATAAGAATGTGACAAAAAAAAAAAAAGTTAGGAGACACAAGTGCAATAATGAACAAAATTTAAAAAATTTTAGTGTTATTAAAAATTTGTGAAACAAAAGAAAAATATCGTGTTAATTTAATTACCCTTTCTAATCCTCGATCTTTTATCTTTTCTAGGTCAATGTTTAGGTTATTTTGAAAACATTAATTATATCAATTTTACAAGTTTGAGTTGCTTGATTATATATATAAAAAATTATTAATATTGTTGAAATTAAAATTTAAATAAATAAATATATTTTGTCTCTAACAAGCCTTTAAGATGAGGTAATTTATCATGGATTTACATAGAGAAACCATATAAAATTCTTTTCGTATTGAGTATTGCCAACATGAGGAGAGATCAATTTTGGATATCTCATTTGAGTGTGAGTTTTTTATGTTGAAAACATCGGAATGCATACCTATTGATCATAAGGCAACAAATTGATTTCAAATTAAAAATAATAATAATAAATTTGCTTAATTATATATACGGGTTTACATATAACCTACTTATAAGTAACTTTTTATTAGTGGAGAATTCATCATATTTTCTTATTTTCTTATTTTACATTGGCATTATCCCATTATGGAATACTTTGATTTTGTTTGTTTCAACCTTTTTGTGTCCATAGATTCCCACCCACGTCACATTATTTGCCATGCCAACAATCATAATTAAACAAGTATTATTTAATTTGCTTGACATGAATCCTTTCTTGTATATATCTTAAAAAGGAAAATATTAAAAATCTCCATCAATTCAAGAATCAATTTACCCCTTTAAACTTCATCATTTTAGGGTATAGAGTTTATGTTAAATGTATGAAAGTGTCATCGTATCAATACATTAATTATGGGTGAAAAGTTTAGAGGTGGAGGAAAGGGAATAAGGTGAAGTAGTTAGGATGCTTGTGATGATTACGATGTGGCAAATTCTTTTATTTATTTATGCTTCTTTCATAACATTTAGGTACTCCACAATAATTTCATTAGTGGAAAAGATATTTCATCTTTATTCTATGAGACTTATTTTTTTTTGACGTATATTTTAGATATTATATAAGATATATTAATCTTATGCTAGTGTTTGCAATTTGATTCTCTTTTCTTAACCAGACTTACTTTTCACTATCTTTATTATTGTATACATCTGGTGATGGCGAAATTCCAAGTCATGTTTATCATTGTGTACATCTCATCTTAGAGAAAGCATCTCAAACTCTTAACCAGACTTGCTTTTCACTACCTTTATTATTGTATACATCTGGTGAGGTCGAGATCCCAAGTCATGTTTATCATTGTCTACATCTCATCTTAGAGAAAGCATCTCAAACTCTTAACCAAACTTGCTTTTCACTATCTTTATTATTGTATACATGTGGTGAGGATGAGATCCCAAGCCATATATATCATTGTATACATCTCATTTTAGAGAAAGCATCTCAAAAAGAAGGAGAAGAAATGTGGTGGTAGAACCGCCCATAGCCCAACCAATACTGAGAAGAAATGCAGTAGGATTTGGAGTAAAAAAAATTGAAAGTAGAATTGCTAGAACCGGCTCAACCTCTAGACCAATTAGACGGTTGCCTAAGATAAATTAGGTTGCAAAATAAAGTAATAAAAATAAAAAATAAATATTACCGACAAAAAATCTAAATCACAAAATATTAACTTAAGATTAAAAATGAAGTTTTTCATCAATGATAATCATAATAAATTTAACATATCGATAAAACTTATGCCTTTAAATAAAATAGTAAAAGAGATAATATATTACCTTCAAAAAATTATGTTAATAACTAAATAAAAGTTAAAAATATAATTCAAGATTACTGACATATTTTCAGTTTGTAATAACAAAATAAATATTTTCATAAATTTAATATATCGACAGAACTTTTGTTTATAAATAAGTTAATAAAAATATGAAAATTAAATACTAATGTTAGAAAATTTTGTTGACAATGAAATAACAGTTAGAAAAAATATTTATCCATTATTAATATTATAAATTAAAAAAATTAAAAGATATCTTAAGTTCCCGACATAATATTCTTTCAATAACCATTTTTTTTTAAAAAAAAGTTTAGTCGATGACACCAACAACTTCTTTATTAGCACTCAGTGACCTTAGCACTATCGATTGATGACGACATCATCGACGATATTGTCGTCGGTAATCACTAATGGAGGTGCATCGGTGATACACAATAATATCAGTGTTGGTACACTTGTCCGAAATAACCAACAAATATTCATTTCTTTAAATCACCTGTAATAATATTGTTGACGATCATCAACAAAATTTTTTGTCGGTCATCATTTCCTTACGCCTTTTAAAAACTTTGTCCAAAGCTATGTTTGTCAAGATGGAGTTAAATTGAGAACTAAAACGAGAAGATTAAGAATACCAAACATGCCCAGCGCAGAAGTGATTAGGAAGAGAATTTGGAAAAACTTTGTCGCGAGGCTTTTTAAGACATGGTTGAGGGCTCGTGATTATTACCAGGGATTCAATATCAAACCCAACAACATTTCCATCAGTTTCAGTTCTCTCGAGAGGAGCCGCGACAGCGCCAACATGTTCATTTATCCTCTTGGAAACCCCTAAAATCATGTAAGGAATTGTAGCAGGTACAACCGTTTACACAAGGAAATTTGATGTTTCATGTCCGGCCATATGCCAACAACAACAATTGTAATGAAAGCTACAAATCCAAAGTCTTCACTAAGAGAAAGTGGATAGGGTAGGAAAGGAAGCTACACATGAGAAAGAAAGCAAAAATACTTTAGAAATTTTTTTCGACATCTTAATCACTAGATATACTCATCCTATTGTAAACATGTAACTAGACGAACGTTTAAAAGGCTTAGAGACTTTGTTTGTTTTGGCACAAGGTGATCACCAGAGGCGGCTCAAACAATGGGACCCTTGGGTAAAATTGCCAAAGGGTCTTTTCGAGATAAATAATAGAATAAATTATCACTGACGGCAATTTTGTTGATGATTGCCAACAGCATGATTGTTGATGATTTTAATTGAAATCAACATAATTTTATTCTTTCCGTATTTTTTTATAGTTACTGACATATAATTTAAAATATCTTTTCATTTTTCCTTATAAAATTATTGATTGATAGTTATTTTTTTATTGTTATTTTATTTCTGATGGAATTTTGGTTAGTATTTAATTTTTTATTGATGAAATTTTCCTTTTGGTATATTAAATTTGTTAAACTAATTTTGTTTTTAATATTACTAAATAAAATGTCGTTCTTAATCTTTAATTATTTTTGTAACGTTATTGATTACCGACATTATTTTTCATAATTAATATGAATTTTTTTAATAATTTTAGTACTTTATTTAACAACGAAAATTTTATAGGTGAATTAAATTTAGTAAAAAAAATATTTTTTTTGGTAAATTATCACATAAAAAAAACTCCATTATTAATGTTAATTATTATTTATAATCATTATTTTGTTACTTATGGACTTTTCTGGAAGTACTATTAAATTTTTATTTCTGTTATTTTATTTAACAATGTAATTTTCGTGTATAAATTAAATTTAATAAAATTTTCTTTTAATTATTAGTCACAAAAAAGTATGACTCAAAGATTGTGTGTGAAATGATTTGGAATGAAAATTTATAAAATTTATATAAATATGGAGTCTTAGACAAAGGCAAAACTTGCCTAGAGTTTGAACCGACTCTGTAGGTAGAACTGTTAATGCCGCTAAGGCAATGGAGAACAAAAATCTCACTTTGCCGCAATATATTAACAATTTGAAATAAACAACACTCTTATGTGAGGTGGTGCTTCAAGAACAAGGAAATGTTATAGTACTTGGGACTTATGATGATAAAAATAATTACAGTTACTATATGTTATTTGTTAATAGTGGTACATCTTGGCACGCCCGCCTCAACAATTCGTCGGCCATACCGGCTCCCCCGCCTCGTTGGTCTCATAAGCATGCCTCTTACAGATAGACTGTAATAACTCAACTGTCGTTAGGTTAGCCAGACAGGTGACCCATAGAATGAAGATTCTCAAATATTTTGGCTCTAAACATATTTTGACGTTGACATCATTAAAAATTTATCGTTAATTGTCATTTTTATTGTAGTAAAGTACATAACTACAATAAAATTCATCATATAAATATTTTTTAATTTTACGTGTAATCATCATGCACAAGCCTAAATAAACCTTTTTATTAATGAAAAAAATAAAAAAAAATTAACAATTAAAAAATCCTAATTAATAATTCTTTTAATATATACCACCGATTATTGGAAAGACGAAACACCAGCAATTAGGAAAATGAAATATCCCTCAACAATTGAGAAGATGAAACATCTCTCATTAACTCCTATTAATGAGGAAGATGAAGGGACACTCATCATCAATAACTGCAGGTCATCCTTATAAATAGAGGCCAACCCCTAGGTAAAAACAGAACACACAATTCTCATACATTCCATATTGTTATTCTGCACATATGTTTTAATTATATATTGATTATCATACCGGAGTGGCCACGGGAGAAAAAAGCCCCGCCAACTTTTACAGGTCTCCACTACTGTCGCAGCCGTGCTCAGAAGAGGATAAAATTATTTATCATCATTTTTGGCGCCGTATGTGGGAAACCACACAAAAAGTCATGGCTCGAACTAGAAGGGCTAAAAATATAACCGCCCCCTAGCCCCTATCGGGGATGTTGACACAGAGTCCAATACTGCCACTAACCACCCACAAGAAAAATTTGCCTCTGCCGTTCAACTTGCGGCACTGCAAACTCAAGTGGCGGCCTTAACGGCTCTACTCTAAGATTAGAACGCTACTGTTCCTCAACCACCACAGGGTCCTAACCTTCTTCCGGTAGGATCATTGCCACTAGGGACTCCGCCCCAGGGTCCTAGCCCTCCACCGGTAGGGCCTTCATTGCTAGGGGCTCCTCCCTAATCTCCTAACTTTCCAACAATGGAAATACCGCCAACGACAGCTTCACCGCTGGCTCCAATTTCATTGGCTCCATCTTCTGCACCCCACTTCAATTCACTGGAATCTGGTCCAAATCCACATTGGGGTCAACCGTCATGGGTGCCCACGCCTACACTGGTTGAGACACCAGTGTTAAGCTTGGAGCAACGACTAGAGGATATGATGGGTCACAAAATAGCTGAGGCTATGTTTAAAAAAAACAGTAGGCAGCAATCTATGGTTTTGGAAAAAGATCATTTTTCCCTAGAAGTAATGGCATTTCCCTTGCCACAAGACTTCAAACAACTAAAGATGGAGAAGTACGACGGATCTTCTGATCCTGTCGATTACCTCAAGGCTTTCGTCGACTTAATGAGGTTGCAAGCCACCCCTGATGCGATTATGTGCAGGGCTTTCCCACCAACACTTAGGTGGGAGGCCAGGGACTGAGTAGCCACCATTCCCCCAAAATTGATCCGTACATTTGATGATTTTTCTAAATATTTTGCTGCATACTTTGCCAACAACAAACGTATTGAGAAAACTGTCATTAGTCTGATGCAATTGACCCAGGACAAGGATGAATTGTTGAAAGATTTCATTGCCTGGTTCAATAGAGCCACACTAGGAATAAAAGATCTACAGATGTCTCTATAGTTACTGCCATGATGAGTAGAACTCGAAGTCGTCCTTTCAAGATGTCACTCTCTAAAAACCCGCCGGATACGATACATGAGTTACTAAGGAGAGGGGATAAACATGTGGACGCTGAAGAAGCATATTTCATTACCAAAAACATGAAGGATCGAAAAGAAACTGAGTCTAACAAAAGGAAGACTCGGGACGAGCTTGAAACTCGAGATGATAAAGGCAAGCAAAGAAAATAAACCATCTACGGCGGACAAATTATGAGTGTATCAAGGAAGGATCCGGCTAGCTGTGAAGTCCTAGTGCACCCACTAGATCTGACCTACGACAAAAACTTTCTCAACTACTGCAACAGCCAAGGCGATGCGAGACAAGCCAAGTAAAAAATACGTCTAGGCGAACTCACCCAATCCGATGCGAGGCGAGGCGAGCTCTCTCCATCTAAGGCGAGCTCAACCAAGTTAAAAAAAAAAAGAGTGTAGGCGAGCTCACCCAATTCGACACGAGGCGAGGTCACCCAAGACGGGGCGAGGCAAGCTCACCCAAGTTCCAAAAAAAAATAAAAAAAGTTTAGGCGAGCTCACCCAATCCGAGGCGAGGCGAGGCGAGGCGAGGCGAGCTCTCTCAATCCAAGGCGAGCTTATCCAAGTTCAAAAAAAAAAAAAAAAAAAAAGAGTCTAGGTGAGCTCACCCAATCTGAGGCGAGGCGATGAGCTTATATTTAAAAAACAAGGCGATAAGCCTATGTTTAAAAAACAAGGCGATAAGCCTATGTTTAAAAATCAAGGCGATAACCTTTATTTAAAAAACAAGGCGATGAGCCTATGTTTAAAAATCAAGGCGATGAGTCTATATTTAAAAATCAAGGCGATGAGCCTATGTTCAAAAATCAAGACGATGAACCTCTGTCCGAAAAACAAGGCGATGAGCCTATGTTTAAAATCAAGACGATGATCCTCTGATTAAAAATCAAGGCGATGAGCCCATGTTTAAAAATCAAGACGACGAGCCTCTGTCAGAAAAACAAGACGATGAGTCCATGTTTAAAAATCAAGGCGATGAGCTTCTGTCTGAAAAAGTTAGAGAAGTGCAGGTGCAGTAGATTATTTCTACTTCCTATTGACAACAGTCTATGAAAAGTAGTGGGACTTATGATGATAAAAATAATGACAGCTGCTATATGTTATTTGTTAATGGTGACACATTTTGGCATGTCTGCCTCAACGATTCGCCGGCCTTACCGGCTCGCCCGCCTCGTTGTTCTCATAAGCACGTCTCTTACAGATAGACTGCAATAACCCAACTGTCGTTAGGTTAGCCAGATAGGCGACCCATAGAATAACAGTTACCATCAGTTATTGGGAAGACGAAACACTAGCAATTCAGAAGATGAAACATCCCTCAACAATTGAGAAGATGAAACATCTCTCATTAACTCCTAATAATGAGCAAGATGAAGGGACTCCCATTATCAATAACTGCAGGCCATCCCTATAAATAGAGCTAACCCCCAGGTAAAAACAGAACACACAATTTTCATACATTTCATATTGTTATTATGCACATATATTTTAATCATATACTGATTATCACATTGGAGTGGCCACAAGAGAAAAAAGCCCCGCCACCTTTTACAGGTTTCTACCACTATCGCAACCGTGATCAGAAGAGGAAAAAATTATTTATCACCAGTACTTTTTTATTGGGACTACAAATGAGCAACCTGACTATATCTTTACTTGTCATGAGTCTAGTTTGCTAAATTTGCAAATCACGGCCGCAGGTTTCTATGGTAAGGTTCTAAATTACTTCATCAATTATGTAGGAAAATTTAATCGTTGGTCTATAAGTTGGTGCAATGTTTTTTTTTTTTTGTTAAAGTCATTTCCAACCTTTCAATTTTGTAGCGCTATTAGTCTTCAGTAAATATTTTTTTGTCCAATTTGTCATAAAAATCCAATTTTTATAATACTTATTTTCGTTAAAATTGATTAGAAGGAAAAGAAAAGAACAAATGAGAGGACAAGAAAAAGAAGTTGGGACATGAGTCACACGACTTGCTGATGTAGGGCAAAGCAGTGTGGGCCGTGATAGGGGTGGAAGGGGGTTGGTATGTTTCTTCATTTCTCTTCTTTTTCTATTGATTGTAAATGCTTGGATTCAAAATTAATTGTATTTGCTTTGACTGCATATTTAACTAAGAGAAATTACTGATTTTATTGTAAGAAGTAAGGCCATCTCCAATCTATATATTTAAGTTGGTGTAATTTTCACATCAAATTCAAATGTCATCTCCAATCTATTACTTCAAATTTTACACTAAATAAATAGTATAGATTCTCTTTCCTTATTTTTTTTTAATTCTCAACAATTAATTTATTTTAAAAATTATTTAATTATATATTGTATTTATATTAATTATTAAATTTATAAATTAAAAATTACCTAAATTATTATTATTGCATTTATTAAAAAATTAAAAACAAGCACAATACTCAATATCACAATTAACAAAATAAAATATTTAACATCACAAAATAAAAAAAATTGGGTAAGATATAAATATATCCAAAAAACAAACATAAAATATAATTAATTGTCATTTAATTCTTGGAATTAATATATTCACTAAAAAAAAACATAAATTCACTTAAACCACTAAGCTAACATAATGATAATAAACAAAGGATATAGGGAGAATAACAAATTTTTGTATTGTAAGTATGAGGGCAAAATCAATAAATATTTACCACCATTCACCTCTATAGCACTGTTCAAATCTTCATTTTGGCGTATTCAGATGGTGCTGGGTTGGAGAAGAAATGGACTCTATTTTGACGATTCACGCCAAAATGGAGTCTCGGTTGAAGATGCTCTAAGAAGTACAAGGCTCCCAGTTTCTTTTGAGTTTTCAACCTTAGGGAAAAAATAGGAAGAGGAAGAAACATCTCAAATGTTGTCTTGAGAGTTTTTTTTTTTTTTTTTTTAAACAAAAATATTAATTATTAGAAAGAAAAAAAGGGCAAAAATATGTAAATTTTTAATTAGGGGCTTTCCATGAATGGGGAGCCCTAGGCCACCACCTAACTCATCTAATTCTTGAGTTGGCTATAAGTCGAATATATTTAAGTCCAGAGTATATATAAATCTAGAAAAATATTATTCGAGAAAGATAATAATTTATTTTTCTGCCTAGAAAACAAGTCAAAGAATTAGAACATGGGTCCTCAACCTAAATTTTAAATGATTAAATAATTCAAGTGGATCTCTAAGGATTTCATTAATTGAAAGGATATTAATAGGTTTTAGTAGATTTTTAAATCTATAAATATAAATACCAAAGTTTTTGGGAATTAATTTTTTTTTTTTTTATAATTTATCTCCACATGAATGTGTGTTATTCATCATTTATTTAATTTTTTATAACTTATCTACATCATGTCTCTTGTACAATTAGAGTTGGACCATATTTTTTTCAATTCAAAACTCCATTAGTGATGATCTTCTATCCGTCTCTATTTTACTTGCCACATGTACAACAATTTAATTGTTTCATTTGGAGATGCTCTAATGAATAAAACATTCAATTATGATTTGAATAAGTAATGTTATTTATCATCACTAGTGAATATCACAAGATTGCGTGACATTAAATAATATGGATAATAATTTGAGTCTCATATCCCTACATTTCATAGCACCTATTATTTCATGCTATATAAACGTCACGTAGACTATTGATCATCAATCGTGACGATAAAATAACATTATTCTTTTAAATAATAAAAAAAGTGGAGAATTGAGACTCGTAACTTATTAAATCCATTCATTATAAAATATAAATAGAGATTAAGTTTGGCACTTCAATTGAAGTGAGGGTAAAGTTAAATTTAAAAAAAAAAAAAAACCATTTTATTTTTCAAGTCTCCTAGATGCTCTAATTTGGGCAATTTTTTTTTTAGAGGAAATTATAGGAAATATATGTTTGTAGGTGGTAATTTTAAGAGATAATTGCATATTAGGTCTCCAACCTTTTAAAATCGTTGGGGGATATACCCTTAACCTAAAAAAAAATAGCATCACATATCCCCAGTGTATGTAGAAATAGGCATCGTAGGTCCTTCTTGACAGTTTCCGTCAGTTTTCTCCGTTAAAAATCAGAATTGGACTACATGAGCTTTATTTCTCAAAAAATGTGACTGGAATTGTTGCATGGTAGGGTTGGGAAGCAAACCACAACCTGGTGGCTGAGCTAGATTTTGACCTAGAACATAAGGTTGCAAATGAGATTGATATTGAGACTGGGGTTGTCGGAAACCTGGATCAACAACTGAATTTTGCAGGTAGCGCATATAAGCTGATATAGGAGACTCGACTGTATTTGCCCAAACATCAATTGGAGTCAATTTTGGCAACATAGGTGGTGAAGGTTGACCATACTGGGCTGGAGGATGATGAGGTCTTGCAAAGTTGTTAGGATGATGTCCTGCGGGGTATGCTGGTGCAGGCATTGGCATTAGCATAGGAGGATAAATTGGGAGTCGAGGTCGATTCATCGGTGCCAAAGGCGAAGGCCGAATTCTCTGCAACTTGTTACTCGTAGGTCTGGTAGGGTTTTGGGGAGGTCAGGCGGTGGTTCTTGAGAAGTTGAACCGGTGAACTGCTAAACTATATTACGAAAATCATTCTTGTTAATATTGTAGACCTGGGGTCGAGGTTGTTGCCTAGCAGAGCCAGAAAAGTTGGGCTGGTGTAAAGGACTCATCTTAATGTTTTTTCCCATCTTGTTCACACCCAAGTGATCAGTTTGTCTATTCATCTGCCCAGGCGAATTTGAATTATCCATTTGCCTTTTCAAGTCAACAACTCCACTTCAACAATGCAATAACAATACCAAGTACCCAACTATATTTTCTTCCTCTTGAACATTCAAAATCTTTCAAATTCCACAAATTTTACTCGTAATCCCACAATACAGAAGAAAAATTCTAACCTACACTATTAATGATACCACTTTTCAATTTTATATTTCGTAAAGGCAAATAGAACATTCCAGGTATAGAGTGGAGTGACAGTTTTACCCCTACAATTCCAGTCTCATTTTTTGGAGAAATAAAGTGCGTGTAGTCCAATTCTGACTTTTAACAAAGAAAACTGACGAAAACTGTTAAGAGAGACATACGATGCTTATTTCTTCATACGTTGGAGATGTGTGGTGCTATTTTTTTAGGTTATTGGCATATCTCCAACAATTTTGAAAGGTTGGAGGACTTAATATGCAATTATCTCTAATTTTAAAAAGGGATAATTGCATATTTAGTCTCCAACCTTTTAAAAACGTCGGGATATGCCCCTAATCTTAAAAAATAGCACCAGACATCCCAACGTTTGAAAAACTTGGCATGGTAGGTCCTTTATGATGAAATTGCCATTCTCTTTAAATAAAAAAAAGGAAATACAAGAAAAAGGAAAAAATCATTGAAAAATAACCAAATTTACCCCCCAAAAAAGTAACAAAGTGGCCATCTTTTTTTTTTTTTTTTTTTTAATCAAACTTCAAAAACATGAGAGAAAAATCTCTTCAAAGCCTCCATAAACACGAATTGAACAACCCCAACACGTCCGACAATACTTTTCTGGCCAAACCTTTGTAGCTGTGTACGACCACAGTCGACGGCGGCGAAGCCACCACCGTCTCCTCCTTTGGAACCATCTCATCTTTCACTTCAGTTTTCCCACTCTTCGCCGCCATGACATCTTCCTTCAATGTTGACATTGACAACTCAGTCTCCGGCAACCCAGAATCAAGACTTCCACTTTTCACCTCCGTCGCCGGAAAATCAAGAATCCCAATCCCGTTAGGTAGTTTTTCAGTTTTTCGGTGACCCACTTTCTCCTTTTCATGTTGTTACCATTGTTACTATTCTTGGACTGTTCTTTATTGCTCAAGTGATCCTCGAATGCTTCAATGGCTTGTTGAATCAACTTACGGTTGGTAGAAGATAGTGATGGCAATGGGTCGAGCCGGGCTGGCTCGGCCCGTGATGTATAGGGTTCGGCTTGGCCCGTCCTAGAAAAGAGGGCTCGGATTGGCCCGTGGTGCACGAGCCGAGCCACGGGTCGGTCCGCTGACCCACGTCAAATGTTTATTTTTATTTTTATTTTATGTGTGTGTAAAGTTAAAAAGAAAATTAGAAATAAGACTACAATAGTACAATTTAAGGATTTAAGATAAATTGATAAAATTAAAAATTCAAACCCTCATCATTTTTTCGGACTTGGGACCGACTATTATTAGCGTAGGCGGAGTTAAAATTGTACACGAAAAAGTTATTACGTGTACAATTTTTTGTAAAATTAAATATGAACACTGAAAAATTAAAATGAATAAAAATGAAATTAATTTATACAAAATATACTTAATTACTTACATTTATTTTATGTACCCAGTTCGTCCATCTTTTCGGCCAATATGAGGCTTACTTTATCTTGGATTCAGAGTTTTGCATCATCCCAATTTTTCAAACACATTAAACTCTCTAATATGTCTAGTTTCAGTCTTGACCTCATATCAGTAAGTATCATACCACATGTACTAAAAGCAGACTCCGATGCTAGAGTTGATATCGGATGTGTTAGTAAATCACGTGCTATAATAGAAACAATTGGGTATTGACGCTCGTTTTGTCTCCACCACCTAAGTATATCAAAATTATTCCTCTCATCTTCATCTAATAAATTAAGCATGTCGTGACCAAAATATCTAGCTAACTCTAACGGTACGTCTCTAATATTTGTTTCTACATTTGTGGAAGAGAAAAGTGAAGAAGAAGAAGAAGAAGAAGAAGCGTTTTGAGTTCCCTTAAGAATAAGGAAACTCCAATAATTATTGGGATTAGGGTTACTTGAAAAAGAAGAAGATGGGTTTGGTAGAGGAGGTATTTCAACGTTCCTACCAATTTTTTTTGCATAAAATTTGTACATGTCACACTATATTTTTTTCTAAATTACCATAAGTTAAGGGATTATCGTAACTTAAATTATTAGAAATTTTGGAAATAGTATATTTGGTACCTTGTAAATTTACTCTATGGTCCATAATTGATGCTGACGGGAACAACATAGGAAATTTTTTCCAATATTTTCTAAATTTCATTTCCATTGCTTCTACAATATCTGAAAAAATTGCAGACGTCTTATATCTATTAAAATTATTTGTAATAAAATAAAAAAATTTAAAACTAATGGACTAATAAATACTTTCAAAAAATTTCAAACATGAAATGCAATTTGCCAATCATATGGTTGCAAATCGTATTGTGGATCATGTGAATGTCGGCCATTATAATAAGCAGTTACACAATGTTCATAACCTTCACATAATTCAAACATTAAATAAGTAGAGTTCCACCTATTACGTATGTCGGTACATATAGATTTTGTTCGAAGGAAATTTTCTGCGCATAATTCATCAAATACTTGTTTTCTAGCAGGTGAAGCAGTAATATAATTTAAGACATACCTAACTTTTTCTAATTGTGGGCCTATAAATTTTAAACCATCTTGGACAATCAAATAAAAAATATGGTATACTCATCTAACATGAAACAAAATTCCACCGAAATTCGGATTCAATTCTTCAGTTAATTTTTCTATTGTAATATTGTTAGGTGGAGCATTGTCAAAGGTGATACTGCGAATTCTAGATTCGCAATTAAATTCTTTAATAATCGCCAATAAATAATTAAAAATTTGTATCCCATTATGAAGATAGTCAATTAGTTTAAAAGCAATTATTCTTTTATGCATAATCCATAGTTTATCAATATAATGTAAAGTAGCCGCAATATATCTTTTATGATTTAGACTGGACCATAAGTTCGAAGTGAATGATACAACACCAGTATAAGGTAGTATACACCACCACATGCGTTTGTGGCGTCGTAAAACACTTGCAAAAATTTTCGAACATGAAATGCAATTTGCTAATCATATGGTTGCAAATTGTATTGTGGATCATGTGAATGTCGGCCATTATAATAAGCAGTTACACAATGTTCATAACTTTCACATAATTCAAGCATTAAATAAGTAGAGTTCCACCTATTACGTATGTCGGTACATATAGATTTTGTTCGAAGGGAATTTTCTACGCATAATTCATCAAATACTTGTTTTCTAGCAGGTGAAGCAATAATATAATTTTAGACATACCTAACTTTTTCTAATTGTGGGCCTATAAACTTTAAACCATCTTGGACAATCAAATTAAAAATATGGTATACACATTTAACATAAAACAAAATTCTACCGAAATTCGGATTCAATTCTTCAATTAATTTTTCTATTGCAATATTGTGAGGCAGAGCATTGTCAAAAGTGATACTGCGAATTCTAGATTTGTAATTAAATTCTTTAATAATTGCCAATAAATAATTAAAAATGTGTATCCCATTATGAGGATAATCAATTACTTTACAAGTAATTATTCTTTTATGTATAATCCATATTTTATCAATATAATGTAAAGTAGCAGCAGTATATCCTTTATGATTTAGACAGGACCATAAGTCCGAAGTGAATGATACAACACCAGTATATTTACTTAAATCATCTTTTATCTTTTGTTTTCTTTTATTAAATGCAGTAATAGTATCAGAACGAAGAGTGTTTCTAGTAAATGGCAAATACCTGGGTTGAAGATACATTTGTACAAATCGTGTGAAGTGACGGCTTTCCACTATCCTAAACGGGAATTCACCACTGGCCACCAACTGACACATGCCTTCCCGACACATAGACTCTTGTAAATAAACCCAGTTGTTAAGATTAGGAGAAGAACTAATAGATCCACCTAGAGATCCGAACTGTAGTTGAGTTTGGTTGGTATCAATTCCTCCATACTTTTGCATACACTTAAGGAAATGTCGGTTTAGATGGCTCGTTCCACCACCTTTTTTTCATGCAAACTGCTGTTTACAATATTTACAAACTGCCTTGAAGATTGGTTGCCTGTTAGCAGTTGCACTGGTTTGCACTAACTTGAAATGATCCCAACACCGAACCTTTTGTTTTACGGCTCTTCGTTTAGTAATCGATTGAGTAGTGTTGGTCGTTTCCAACTCTTCATCGATATCATCTAAATCGATAGTTGGAGCAGTGTTTCCAACCCCAAAATCATCACCAAAATCGAGAATTGGAACATTATTTAAACCACTAAAATCTTCATGAATTTGGTTTTCGACAGATTCGACACTTCCTTGAAAATTGTATTGATCCATGAAGAATTGTAAAATGTAGATAATAGAAATGGAGAAGTAGAAAATAAAATTGTAGAAATGTAGAAGATTAGAAGAAATGTGGAAATTCAACACTAAATTGCACAATAAAAGAGTTTATATTGACAATATAAATTTTTTGGATTATTGTATGAATATAAGTTGAGAGATGATGAGATTTGTGAAAAATATAGAAAGTTTATAGGGGTATTTATAGGAAAAAAAATTATAGCCGTTAAAAAAAAAACAATTAAGGACCTATTTGCAAACGGTCAGAAATATATGACCATTGCATGCAGCGGTCATATTTAAGCTGGGGACCAATTTGGTCCATTTGTGGACCATGGACCACTGGCCAGGTCCATGGTCCATGGACCATTCCACGGGTCGGCCCGTAGACCGGCCCACGAGCCGGATCCACGGGTCGGCCCGTGGACTTCACGGACTGAGCCAACGTGAACCATTTTTTGGCCCAGCCCAGTCATTGGACGAGCCCGGGCCACTCACGGTCGAACTTTGAAGGTCGGGTGGCCCGACCTTTTTGCCATCTCTAGGAGAAGAATCCCACTGGGACCAAAAGCTAGTATAACAATCGAAGCACTCACAGTCAAACGAAGCCCGCAGCTTATGCCCGTGTCCATTCGCCTGCGATTTCTTCGAGCTACTCTTCTTCTCGTTAGTAGCAAAACTGGTGGGTTGGTCAACTTTAAAGACCTACTTATTTCGAAAGAAAAAATCGATATTAAAGCCAGAATAGCAGCAGGCAATAGCTTTAACACAGTCGGGTCAGTGGTTGCCGAGAAAGGATTCTGGCACATTTTGTTACTTTTTATTTTTTTAGGGTAAATTTGGTTATTTTTCAATCATTTTTTTCTTGTTTTATTTTTTTTTGTTTATTTAAAGGGAACGACAATTTCGTCATAAAATACCTACTATGCTAAGTTTTTCAAACGTTGGAGATGTCTGGTGTTATTTTTTAATGTTAGGGGTATATTCTCAATATTTTTGAAAGGTTGGAGACCAAATATGCAATTATCCCTTTTAAAAATGACAACTTTTGAATAAAAGTAAAAAATTATTATTTTAGATAAATATATCCCCAACACAATTATTCAAACTCTCGCTATATCCTCTTCAAATTTATTTAAAATCAAATCTATTATTTCAATAAAAACAAATCTTGCACCACCACGCACCCCCTTCGCTCTACCATTTCCCACCAACTAACCCACCCAAGTAAGTTACTCTTTTGATAGATTAATTTAGGTTGTAAAAGAACAAAAATTTAATAGTTTTTGTGCTAGATTGGTTCAATTTTTTTAGATCTAAAAATATGTTAAATATAATTGCTCAAAAATTATTGGAAGAGATTGTGTTCATGTATTAATATCTGGTTAAAGAAGAAGGATGTAGAAACGAACAAAGCAAACGAAGTGAGTTGATCTGTTGTCGAATGACAGTTGAACTGGCAGAAAAAGAAAAAGAACAAAAGAAAATACTGTTAACCGACAATTCAGTTGTCACCTTCGATATAACTTTTTGTATTTAAAAATTGTAATTTTTGTAAATATTATTAAAAATTACTAATTTCAAAAATCACTATATACATTTATCTAGATTTCTAGATTTCTCAATTTTTTTATCACTTCTCTTTCCACAAAAAATTTGAGGGTAAAATTACTAACTGAATCTCCAACTTATTTAAAATGTAGTAAATAAGTCCCTAATCTAATATATTAACAATTCATTATTCAACTTTTCATTTTTATAACATTTGGATCCCTAATTGTCGTTTAACATTTTCGTTGACTAAAAACTCAATTTTTATAAAAAAATCAACTTTACACTTGAGTTTAATTTAAAAAAAAAAAAAAACATTAAACCTTTGCCTCCATGCTCTAGTCCCCCAATGAATATTGTTCTTTTTCTTCTTTTTATGTTTATGTTCCTTTTCTTTTTCGTTTAATTAAAAACAAGGTAAAATGTCTTTTAATAAAATTTGAGCTTAACAAAAAAAGAACATATTTTCCCACCCACCTCCATCTTTTCATGCAAGTCATCAATGACGGATTCCGCCCAAATTTTTTTCAGGTTTGGGCCGAGCTAACGAGTCCAAGGGAGTTTTCCACCGGGAGCACTGCTCTATCGACGATCCAGAGTTCAACAGCTTGAAATGCAACTTCAAATTGGTTGCAAGGTATAGCTTCGCAATTGGGATAAGCTTTTCCAGCGGCGGCTTTGCTGTAAGCTCCAGGGACTCCCTGGTAGGAAACACGGAGCTCAGATCCGTGCATGGGCGCCGGTGAAAGGTCGGCTATACTAAGTGGCTTAGGGGAAGAAGAATGTGATTTAGCTTCCTTGACGGGCACAAGATCAAGAGTTGGACGGTCGTTCACAACAGTAATTCCATCGGCCACGCCACCCTTTTTCTTGTTGTCTAGCTGCTGCGACACTACCTTGCTGGCAAGAATGGCGCATGAGCTCTACCAGTCTAAGGAATTTATGGAGACCAAGTTATTGAAGCAGAAATTTGAAATGCTGAAAAGCTTGGATCGGAATTTTCGGAGACACTTTTCATAAGTGGCGGATGAGGGGATAATGTCGGGTTGGTCAATTGATGGTGGTCCCCCTCCACCATTGTTGAAATCTAACAGAAAGAAAGAGTATTTAACACAGTATGAACTGGCTAGATTTATATACAAAACAAATATACGTCGAGGGTATGTTTGTAAATGAACTAAAAATTACTTTTGATGAAATAATTTGGGTGGAATCCGCCATTGATGACTTGCGTGAAAAGATGGTGGTGGGTGGGTTAGAAAATATAATTCATTTTTTGTTGAGGAAGAACACATATCTGTATAAAATAAAATAGTTTAGGATTTATTTATACTTTTGAAAAGGTTAAGGGTCCAATTGCAATATTTTCATTGTATTTTTTTTTGTCATTTTAATTTATTTAAGTCAAGGGGTAAAATTGTCAAAGAGTTGTCAAAATAGTGAAAAATAGTGATTTGAGGACCATTTGTGCGAATAAATGAAAGGATGATGATGATATATGCTAAAAAAATTAAATAAGGATGAAATCGTTACAAACTTGAAAGAATGAGGATTATTAGTGTAATTAACCCTTTAATATAATATAATTGCCAATTGGAGACTCAAATGCCACAAAAAAAGGTTAGGTACTGAAACCACCCAAATAATAAGTTTGAGGATTTACTTGTTACATTTCCAATAAATTAGGGTCCCATACTTTAGTTGTTTCAGAAACCCAATCCCTCAATTCCAAGTAGTTGTAAAACACTAATAAAACGTCGTACTCCAACCCCACTCGCTCAAAAGCCACGTGGCAACCATATGTCAATCTTCACATCACGTACAAGACTGTCCAACTCGGTCTCTCCAAGGGTGACTTTATCATTGCATTTGGTACCCCAACGCGTCCTGCGTGACGACTGTAATCGGCAATTGTCCGTATATTCAGCATTCAGACCACTTTTGGACAACCAAAAATTATGTATTAACTTGCGGCTTATTTGCACAAATGGTCCCTGACTTTTGCACTTACTGTGGGTTGAGGACCTATCTTTTTATTTTTGGCAGTTTAACCCCTATTTCAAATGTTTTTGGCAGCAATGGTCCTTTTCAACAATTTCCATCCAAATACCGTGAAATTTGACGGTGGAAGTTTTTTTTATTTATAAAAGGCTTATTTGCACAAAAGGTCCCTGACTTTTGTAAAGAAAAATTTGCAGCAAAAGTCCCTAATATTTTAGAAAGTGTTGAAAAGTCCCATAACTTTCTAATCCTAACACATATGACCCTAAACTTTTTGACAATTTTACCCCTAACTTAAATAAATTAAAAATAACTCACAAACCTTTTTAAAAATACAAATAAGTCCTAAATCTTTTTATTTTTTTACAGATTTACACTTAAAATAATAAAAAGTGTGTCATCAAGTCCCAAAACTTTTAATTTTGTTCACCAAAATGATATTTAAAATGTGTTTGATTAAAATCAGATATTTTAGTAAAAGTGATTGAAAAATTGTGGGACCATAAATGCGTGGTTAAAATTAATTGTTGACTTTGACTTTAACTTTTTAACAAAATCAAAATTGAAAACAAATGGGCTCTTAGAGTCTTTACAGATTTTTGTCCAGTGGTCTATTAATTAACAAAAAAATTATACTCATGATCAAAATTTGACCAATTTAAAATTTTAATTTATTTTTCATATCAATTACTAGAGGTGGTAAAATGGGCCAGCCCAGATAGCCCGGTCTCTGGACTGGGCTGGTCTAATAAAAAATTGATTAAATAAAAATTAGGTCAATTTAGTCCGATACAACTAGTCACCGGGCTGGTCCGATAATTTTTTTTTTGCCCAAGTCCCTACCCCACACTTCAAACACCCCACCCCTCCCCCTCCCCTCCCCTCCCCTCCCCTCCCCTGAAATGTGGCTGCCAGGGTTGGGGTGTTTGAAGTGTGGTGTAGGGACTTGGGAAAAAAAAAAAAAAATTATCAGGCTAGTCTGATTGGCTAGTTGTACCGGACTAAATTGACCTAATTTTTATTGGACCAGCCCAGCCTAGAGACCAGGCTATCTAGGCTGACCCATTTTGCCACCTCTAGTAATTGATATGAAAAATAAATTAAAATTTTAAATTGGTCAAATTTTGATCATGTGTATAATTTTTTTTGTTAATTAATAGACCACTGGACAAAATCTGCAGAGACTCTAAGAGCCTGTTGCTTTTCAATTTTGATTTTGTTAAAAAGCTAAAGTCAAAGTCAACAATTAATTTTAACCACACATTTTATGGTCCCACAATTTTTCAATCACTTTTACTAAAAAATCTAATTTTAATCAAACACATTTTAAATATCATTTTGGTGAACAAAATTAAAAGTTTTGAAATTTGATGACACATTTTTTATTATTTTAAGTGTAAATCTGTAAAAAAATAAAAAGATTTAGGACTTATTTGTATTTTTAAAAAGGTTTGTGAGTTATTTTTAATTTATTTAAGTTAAGGGTAAAATTGTCAAAAAAGTTTAGGGTCATATGTGTTAGGATTAGAAGGTTATGGGACTTTTCAACACTTTCTAAAATATTAGGGACTTTTGCTGCAAATTTTTCTTTACAAAAGTCAGGGACCATTTGTGCAAATAAGCCTTTTATTAATAAAAAAAACTTCCACCGTCAAATTTCACGGTATTTGGATGGAAATTGTTGAAAAGGACCATTGCTGCCAAAAACATTTGAAATAGGGGTTAAACTGCCAAAAATGAAAAGATAGGTCCTCAACCCGCAGTAAGTGCAAAAGTTAGGGACCATTTGTGCAAATAAGCCTTAACTTGCAAAGAAAGTTCACCAAGGTTTAGGCCATGTTTGGTTACACTATTGATGCTAATATTTTAACTAGTTTTTCTTTTCTTTTATACTACACAGTTTTTTTCTGAAAAAAAAAAAAAAAACTAAATTGGACCGAACTAGAACCAATCACTTTTTATTCGATTCGATTTCATAACTGCATGTAGAATTGTTGGTTTAATGTGTAAAATTATCATTTATTACTCGTCTTAGTTCGATTCTTATTAGAATCAAATTCATTTTATCAAGTAATATTTATTATAATTTATGTTTATACTTGTGTTGAATGATTACAATTCAAATACCATCGTTTTATGAGTGATTTAGATATCAAATTCAAAATGTCTTTGGTATGTATTTTAAAACTTTGTTATTTTATCAAGTAGTGTTAGATTTATTGTAAATTTTTTTATTGTAATATCTGTCATTTAATTTTTTTTTTTTTGGAGCATATATTAAAACAACTGCAAAAATATTAGATGGTATCTCCAACTTTTAAGAGCGTACTTTTGATTTTTTTTTTTCTTAATTTTTTTTACAGGTGTAAAAATTTGTGACGAGACTATTTTCCACATTTTTTTTAACTAGTCACTAATATCAACCAATGCAATAAGGGAAATAAACAAAAACATATATATGTAGAAGAATAATCTTCTAAGCATCGGCGATTAGCTTATACTAAGTATATTTTATTTTATGCATTTATTATCTTACAATTACTTATGTCCAGTGTTCTACAAAGCGCGCGCATGACTTCCACTCCTCGCTTAGGCCCTAGTCAACAATATTTTTAACTAAAAAACGCGTGTCTAGGCTCGTTTAGTCACGTCTAGGCGCGTTTAGTTACATCTAAGTGTGTGCTTTTTAGTTAAAAATATTTTTTAATATTTAAAATAAAATTAAAAATAAAAAATATTTTTTCACGTCTCGCTCACGCCTCACTCTCGCTCAAGCTCAAAAAAACTTGAAATTTGGCTATCACACCTAGCCACGCTTTGCACTTTTTTTGCTTATGCCATATCATCGATGCTTAAGATATCATTCCTATATATATATATATATATATATATATATATATATATATATATATATATATAAATTCATTCGTGTGTTTTATATTTATTTTGAAATAATATTTTCTTAAAATTAAAATTTACCTTTTTATTGGAAATGTACGTTTGACTGTTCATTTTGGAGTAAAAGAGTATTTGATGCAATCAAACACGGCCCTTGATCTATGGAAATTTAACATTCCCGTAATTCTTGTAAGAATCTTGACCCTCCCCGTAATTTTGTCTAACTCCTATCCTTTAGTAATCTTATTTTGAGAAATTTCATCATGGATCCCTAACTCATTTCTATGTAACAAATTAATCTTCAACCTTTCAAAAGAAGTAAACTTATTCTTAAACTTTTATTATACTTGCTCACCAGTCCTAAATCATTATATTACTTTTATAGAAAAAAATACTCTTTACTTAAATTTTCTAAATGCTAATTGCATTTGGTTATCAAAGCTTTACTTCACAAAACTAAATATACAAGGGTAGAACATAAATTTTATTTTTTTAAAATTCAAAGTATGTTTAACATAGATTTTTGTAGATTATAAATTGTTAGTTCTACAGAATGAGTAGATAAAAGCAAATAAAAATTATGAATCTTATGAAATGTATAGATTAATAATAATTGTCCAATTTATAAGTATTTATAAGCATATATAAACATACTCTCACTATATAATGAAAAATAGGGACTACATTGTTACTTTTTAAAGCTTGATGGCCAATTGTGCAATTTTCCCTCTCACTTTTGGCTACCAATTTTATTTATTAATTACACTTCCAGAACCCTATCCATTCATTGCACTTTCTCACTCTCTCACTGTCTCTCTCTCTCTCTCTCACACACACACACACTACATTTTTATGATTTTTTATCTACTAAACTTGACATTCTTCAAACCATTTCTCTCTCTCTCTCTCTCTCTCTCTCTCACACACACACACACACACACTAACAGTGTTTTTCTAGACAAAACTTGAGTTTGCTACAGGAATGGCGGACGAAACTGCCCTTTATTTTCCAGCAGAAATCCGAATCAGACCCCGCAACACTTTTTAGATTCTACCAACCGTTTGAAAAGATTCCGTTCCTCCGATCATTCATGGAAGTCATTTTTAACTCAGTCAAGTTTTTGAACAAGTCAAAATAGATACACTTATATGTATGTACAAATATTGATATATAGTTGAGTAGTTGTGTATTTAGTTGGGGATGGATTTGGTGGAGGAGGTAGGTGAGAGTTCATCGCCGCCGCGGAGTTATGGCAGTTTCGGTGTCGGTAGCGGTAGTGGTGATGTAATCAGGAATGATGTGTACAATCGGCTTATAGAGAATGAAAATGAAGAAGCTCTAGAGAATCCCGATTTCCGCGAACAGTTGGAGGCTCACTTCAATCGCCTACCACCAAGGTTGTGCTTGCTTGCGTAAAAATGTATACACGAGAAATGTGTACTGCGTATGTCTGTTTGTGCGTGACGTGTGAGTACACTTGTGGTTGTAGGTTGGATTGTACAATTTTGTGTCTACTTGCTTTCGGTACGGTATCTGTGGATGCAGGTATTCACAAATGATTCTTGTAATGTTTAGAAAGTTCTCCTTGTAAAAACAAGAAACTAACTTTATGTATGTATGTGCCTGCGTGCTTTCTTTCATGTGGTACATGTGCTTTGTATTTGTATTCTGTAACGTAAGTTTGGGTAAACTTTCACCTATGCATTATGTATAGCAGTCAACATCTGGTGAGTGTTTTGTGGGTGAATTGCATTTATATCACATATAAGTGAGTCAGCAGTTGACTGTATTCAAATGATACTGTGATTTTGCTGTTCTAAATTGGAACACAACTTGGAAATTTGAATTTCTGAATGGTATCGGATTTATTCATTAATTATATACCTTTACATATTGTCATCTATTTATATTTTCAGTTTTGGGTTGATATATTTTCTCATATGAAGGCAAGGAGTTCCGTTTTAGTACTGTTGATGACAGATTTTTGCTCTACTGTTATCATTGTATGTTTCAGTTATGGACTGGATATTAATATGGATAGAGTGGAAGATGTATTGTTACATCAAAGGCTTCTTGCACGGGCAAAGGATCCTGATAATCTGCCTGTTTTCCATATTCGGTTTTTAGAGGTATGATTTACATTAGTAATCCTTTTATGCCGCCTTGTGCTCAATATAAATCATTGCTCTCGTGATGTATGCTTTTTCAATTTATTAACTTTTCATTCTTTCTGGATTTTAAAATAACGTGCTGCAAAGTAATGTCAAATATTCAGTTCGGCAGAGGCAATATAACCAAACATTACTTGACCATAATGAAAAAACAAAAACTTGGGTGATTGTTTGGTACATTTGGACCTGGATAGCATATTGATAGATCATGTATCAGGTTAACTGGATTTATTTGTCAAAGTGCCTGATGATTTAGTGTTTGAGTATTCCTTTTGAGAGTCTTGCAGCAGCCTGCCCTTTTTATATAGGCGCATGTGATAAAGAATCTTGCACTTGTTCTAGCATGCTTTGGGAACAAAAATAATCAAGCTTCCCCTTTCAAAAGATGAACAACAATTGTAGGATCTGGTCACATGGTATGAAGCTCATAAAGTGGGGAGGAGGCAGGAGACAAAAATGGCATTTTGACCTGCCAATATTTTGATAACTCCAAGAACTTGATAAGTGAATGGACTAAGAAGAAATTTGAAGATTGAAGACTAGGGTTGTATTGAGAGCATCTAGAATGAGTAATGTCATATGAAAGACATTGTTAAGATCATTTTTCTTATTAATTATATGGCCTTTGAAGTGCTCTATCGCTGAGCATAACATTCACATTAAGAGGTATTACTTGGTTATCGCTGTATCTTTTAGCTAAATATCCAAATATATCACCCAAAGCACGTGAAAACTAATCTAAAACCCTTGTATTTGAACCTTAAGATAAAAAAGGTTAACAATATACAAATACTTATGACGGAATCACTCACCTAATAGTAATTCCTGGGAAGGAATAATTCTTAGACAATAACTAAGCATTACATTTTTGCTTTCATGATGTAGCTGCCCAAAAGCAAAACAAACTCTCTTTCCATTTTTTGGTGGGTATCTGTCTCATTCCATTATCTCTAGCTCATGCCTGACTGCTTGCCATTCATTATGTCTCACTGGTCAGAATTTCTGCACTAGAGCTGATGATATTGATGACGAACAAGTATCAAGTGTTCCTTCTGCCTCGAGACCATGTGGCAGAGTCGATAATGAAGATGTCCCATCTTTGAATCACGGGTACTTTTGAATGTCAGAGCCTAGTTTGTATAATTATTCAATACATTTCCCACCTGCTTTCCTTATAAATTATTAATTCATTGTTCTTTTTCTTGGTTACGTTTGTGTATCTCTGTCTGTCCATTTTTCCACATTCTGTCTTGTCTTTTCATCTCTCTATAATTTAAAGCAGAAAATGCGTGGGTGACTTCGAGCCTTGTTCTAAGCTTGAGGATCTAAACTTGGATGTTAGAAGGAATTCTAATGACAGAAACAGGGAAACTCCTACCGAAGATTTTTTGAGAAGGTAATTTTTTGGTGAATTTCTGTTATGATCTCTTGCTGTTATTACCGAACTTTTTCAAAGATGATTCCTTCATTATTATAAGACTGTCCCTTGGTGAGAAAGACTCAACTAAGTTTTCAGTTTTCCTCTTTGCTTTGACCCTTGGCTTGTGAGGTAGAGTTACTACATAGAGCTATTACTGTAAGGGTCTGAATAGCTTGGATATTATGATAATTGTAATTGCCGAAAAGTAAAAGAAAAAATGAACGGGATTGAATAAAGTAGATTGAAATGCAAATTTGCAAATTGAGTTTGTCAGTCAAGATTTTGAGCTTGTTTCTGAATGGCCAACATATGGTGATAGACTTGTAGAACTGCATGCCCAATCAAGACTCTTAAGTTTTACCATTCAGCCTCCCTATAATTTTGGCTTTGTCCCCTTATTCTACTATATTGTAATCGCTAATTCAAAATGCTTAGCTTAATGACTCTAGGAAACAGCAAGTCCAGTCTTCATTATTTGAAGGCTACCATGTCTTTCGATGCCAATGGTTGATCTAATGGCGTATATTTTCCGAGCCTAGTTGAACATGTTTGCCTATGACTCATAGTCTCATACATATGTGATTTCCTTTCTATTTCTTGATCTCTCACACCAATAATTAGAACTTTTAATTGTGGGATATGCTTATTCTCGGAATTTTTATTTTTTTGTAATTGTCTATGAGCTTGCTATATTCTTCGGATGCATAAGACTCTTAGCTTCACTTAATCCATATAATATATGTAAAATTTTATCAGTTATATATGTCAAAATTAGATTTACTATTGAGAAGTATAGTGCAGGCAGGAGGTTCCACAAGTACCAATACATGAAGTAATATTTTCAACTATTGACAAGCCCAAGCTTCTTAGTCAGGTAAATTTGAGTAGGGATGTTGTACAATTTAGTTTAATAAATGGTTATTGTTTTCGTGTGAATTTATCTTGTGATTAATGGTCTTGGTTATTGTCGGTGGTGGTAGTTTAATGTTGTGTAATGTTTTGGGGTGTATTTTATGTTAGGATTAGAGCAATAAATAAAAGGGCGAAAAAAATAAAGAACTCGAGAATTTATACAGATTCGCCTCGCGAGACTACCTTATGTTTTTAGCCAATGCAGTATTTTTACTATAATGAATGATGATCTTTATTTACAAGAGATTAGTCATATATATATACCAACCCAATAAGAGTTTCCTAATTATAATGAAACTCTAATACAACCCAATAAAAATTCTCTAATTATAATAAAATTCTAAGGCAACCTAATTAAGATTTCTTAGTTACAATAAAATACTAGGACAACCTAATTACAAAGACAAAATCTCGAAAATACTTGGAGACTACTTAGGCTCCACACTTTAACAATTTGCCACCTGGAGACTAATCTATCGTCAACTCTTTCCTCTACAACGACTGATACACCTCCTCCAATCTTCAATGAAGAATACCAACTTCTCAATTGTAATAGTCTTTGTCAACATATCAGCAAGATTTTGACTTCTTTGAATTTTATCAAGCGCTAAGATTCCATCTTCCAAAATTGATCTGATAAAGTGATAACGAGTCTGTATATGCTTTGTCCTCGCATGATAGATATGAATTTTTGCTATGTGAATAGTATTTTGACTGTCACAATACAACATACTTCTACCATGCTTGTGACCCTATTCTTTCAAAAACAGATTGCAACTATATCATCTCTTTGCTAGCTTCGATCACGGCAATATAATCTGCCTCAGTGGAAAGAGCAACTATCTTCTACAACTTAGACACCTTCTCTGTCGTGTCTTTAGTAATTCGAATTCTTGATCTTCTCCTTTAAGAAGAATTTAAGTAGAATGCTGGTACCAATTGGATAAGTTGCTCAATTATTACCAGTATTTAACTTAAGTGCCTCATAAGGTAGAGGTCTTGAGTTTGAATCGCTGAGAATGCGAAAGAAATTTTTGAGGAGGTAAGATGGGCTCAAGCCCTCTCAAAGCGGACAGTATGGATGAGTACGGTTGGGGCTAAGATCTCGACTAGAGAGATTCCAATTGTTATAAAAAAAACACGTATTTTTTTAACGATCATGGACTTTTTCCTACGACCCTCTCGTTTAGGGACTATTCCGTGCGCCGTTAGCTTTCGTACTGTTCACTGGAGGTTTCATCCTAAACTGGATTTATGTCGCGTTTCGAGCGATTTGAACCCTTGACCAGCCATTAAAAAGAACTTAAATGGAATACTGATAATAATGAAACATCCAGTGGATAATACGTAAGTTAACGGCACACAAAATAGTCCCTAAGGCGAGAGGCTTGTAGCCTCTCGCTTTGGAGATATTCCGTGCACCGATAGCTTATGTACTGTCTACTAGAGGTCGTGATCCAAACTGGATTTTTGTCGCATCTTTAGCGATTTGAACTTTTGACCTTAAGGAGGAGGTCAAGAGTTCGAATGGCTGGAGACACGACAGAAATCCAGAATAGCCCATAGAATGGCTGTAGGTGAAAGTTTGTAGTCGTTACAAAAACTTTTCCAATTGGTACCAGCATTCCACTTAAGTTTTTCTTAAAGGGGAGGTTAAGGATTCGAATCGCTGGAGACGTGACAAAAATCTAGTTTGGGATGAAATCCCAGTGGATAGGCTATTCTGTGCATCGTTAGCTTATGTACTCCCCACTGGGGGTTTCTTCCCAAACTGGATTTCTGTCTCATCTCCAGCGATTTGAACCTTTGACCTGTCCCTTAAGAAGAACTTAGGTGGAATGTTAGTACCAATTAGGTAACTATTCAACTTAAGTGCCATATAAGGTAGAGGTCTTGAGTTCAAACTCGCCCAATTGGTACTAGTATTCTACTTAAGTTCTTCTTAAGGAGGAGGTCAATGATTCGAATCGTTGGAGATGCAAAATAAATCTTTGAAGGGTAATATAAGCTGAGGCCCTCCTAAAACGGACAGTATAGATGAGTACGGTTGGGGTTAAGATCTCAATTAGAGAGATCCTGGTCGTTCAAAAAAAGTGCATTTTTTTTTTGGTAACGACCACGACTTTTTCCTACAACCCTCTCACTTAGAGGCTATTCCGTGCACCGTTAGCTTACGTATTGTTCATTGGGAGTTTATTCCAAACTGGATTTCTGTTGCGTCCTCAGGTCATAAGTTCGAATCACTGGAGACGCGACAAAAATCTAGTTTGGGATGAAACTCACAGTGGATATTAAGTAAGCTAACGGTACACAGAATAGCTCCTAGGCGAGAGGGTGGTAGAGAAAATTTCGTGGTCATTATACTGTCTGTCTAGATTCTGCGAATTTGCTATAGTGTTACTCTCGGATTTTATCTCTATTTTTGGTGAGTTGGGTTCTCTCCTTCATGCGCTCACACATGGATTCTAATCCCAGAACCTCACTATGATACTAGTTGTTAGGATTAGAGCAATAAATAAAAAGACGAAAAAATAAAGAATACGAGGATTTGTACAAGTTCGTCTCAATGTGAGACTACGTTCTGTCTTCAGTCGCTGCAGTATTTTTACTATAATGAATGATGATCCTTGTTTACAAGAGATTAGTCATATATATACCAACCCAGTAAGAGTTCCCTAATTATAATGAAACTCTAAGACAAATAAATGAAGGTTCTCTAATTATAATGAAATACTAGGACAACCTAATTACAAAGACAAAATCTCAAAAACACTTGGAAACTAATTAGGCTCCACACCTTAACATTTTATTGTTTACTTAATATGACTGATAATATGCACAGCAACAGCACATAAAGCTTAAGAGGTTGCAAAATTCACATCAAGATTCTAACAACTGGTGCATCATCCTTCTGGATATTTCCAAACACAGCTTAGTATGGTTGGTTGGTTGCACTTCATATTGTATTCTATAGGGCGTCTGTTGGCTTCTATTCTGCTCGTTCTCTATCTCCCCATTCTTTTTCTTATCTTCGGATGTTTTTTAGCCAAGATTGATTGTTGAGTACAACTGTACAAGCATTTTAATTTTGCAAATGAATATCAAGATCCATTTAGTCCCCTTTATGTCTTAACATTTGACTTTCTAATTGTTTTCTTTCTGTTTCTGCAGCTTTCTGCTTTGCTTTCTGACATAGGACTTAACATTCGTGAAGCGCATGTGTTTTCTACAACTGATGGCTACTCTTTGGATGTGTTTGTTGTTGATGGATGGCCTGTTGAGGTACTTATTGTTTTAGCCAACCAAACCAGCTTGACGATAGTATACTAATTTCATGTAAAATCTAGGATTTTATGTTTCAAGTTTCTCGGATAATGTTCTTTGAATTATGTTTTTTATATCTTTTGATAATTATTTTCTGATTGATCTACCTTTTATGTGTTGGTTCATGGGACATCTTCATTAGAATGTCTGGGTTTGAACAGGCAGAAAGTTTAAAGAGACTTGGTTATAAATATTGCTTCTGTTTTTTTATTCCCTAAAATAGCTCATTTGATAACAATAGCTTTTATTTCGGCATACGTTTTGTATCTCAAATAAGCGGGGGGTACTATGTAAACTTAGAGTGAGCATTGGTTTGACTTCTTAAACGACACACATTTATTTCGAGACAACCTGAAATGGAGTCGTATACATTATGGCAAGGATGGAGTAATTTCTTTGTGCCTGCATTATGTAGAGTATGCGATATATGAAGTGTTCCTTACTTTCCCAATGAGGGGAGGCTAAAGCATTACTTGGTTGCATCAACATTTTGGTGGCCATTGTTATACAATGTGATTGTTGCAAGACTATGAATTTTTTACATTGGGGCCAAGGTATTAGGTTTACTGTGTCACAGGATTTCTGACTCCAAATGTTGTTGACTTTGCAATTTTGTTCCCAGAATTCAGAAGGTTTATATGAAGAAATGAGAAAATCAATTTCTAGAAGTGAGGTAATTCCCTTTCCATGGTTTTCTCATTTCACCTTACTTCCCCCCTCTCGCTCTATGACAGTTTAAAGATTCAGTACTTCAATATATTTGTGCATCTGTGTGTGTGTGTGTGTGTGAGAGAGAGAGATAGTTTGAAAAATCAATTCCTGAAGTATTAGGGATATAGTATATTGCTTTATTATATCTGTACACATCTAAGTAAATGTAACACAGCTTATTGTAATCCAATGACGGGGTTCTTCTGACATTGTAGAATATAATTGTTAGTCCATCGGTTTGTAGCTTACATTTCTACAAGCACGATATTAATTGCTATTTAATATGCATAAGAGAGAAATTAATTTGCCTTGTAAGCTTTGGAGATGGAAGAAAAATAAGATGAAGTATAACCACAATGTCTACAAATATTTTCATCAAGCCTGGTAGTCAAACCATGTGCTGATTTGTGGACCCTCACCAAAACTTAATTTGCGTTGCTTGCCCAACACACAGATTTCACAAAAACCGATATCAGCTATTTTATCCTCTCCTAACATGTTAGACCTTTTTAAAATGTGCAATTTTTTCTCACTTAAGTGGCTCTCCTACGTTAGACCTTTTTAAAATGTGCAATCCTTTCTCACTTATGTGCCCCAACACCATTTATGCCACACTTTGGTCATATCTTCACTTACAGAAAGTGAAGTATGACCCTTTTGTGCAATTGTTTGGCCTTGTAATATATACAAACCACTTTTCTTAATTCCCTTCATCACTACTAAAGAACCCTTAATTATTTTTAAAACATCCCTTTTCACTTAACATTGATGATCTTTCATCATCTAAAATTTCAAGTGATACTAAGTTTCTTTTCAGGTCAGGCACATGTGTGACATTCAAAAGGTGTCTTATAATACTGTTCTAAAAAGTTCGCCTAGCGGCCTCCACGCCTAGCCACGTCTCGCCCTCGCTTCGACCTTGTTTTGTCCGAAAAACTTGAAACTCGGCCTTCATGCCTAGCCAAATTTTACGTTTTTTAGAACATTGCTTATAACCCCATCATACATTTTAAGCATGTTTGCTAGTGCTTATAAGCAATTATAAATTGGTCAAACATTATTTTTATTCACACCCACAATTTTTATTTACTTTTTATCCACGCATTCCGTAAGACCCATTGCGTATAATCTACCAAAAACTTTACCAAACAAGCACTTTAATAGCTATATCACCTATATGTATACTAGTGTTCTTATGTAAACTTTCTTAAATTCTATTCTTCTATACTTTTGGAACCACGATTCAATTGGGCATGTGTAGAGTGCAACTAGAGTCAAGAATCCAATCGTGATCTCTGTCTTGATCGCACACTGTCATAACACGGTACCTAGGGCTGCGGTATTCCTTACATTCAAGGAAAGTTATTTGAGTTGTCTTTTGTAATAATAACAATCCTTCTTAAAATGTTCCAATTTTCCACAATTGTAACATTTTTTTCTTTGCCCTAGACTCTGATCCACCTTTTGATTTTCCTCGCTTATTACTGTTGTTCCATCTCTCTTTTTTCTCCTTTCCCGTGCAAACATATTTTCTTCTCTATTGAATTCTTTGAATCAGATTTATACTCTAAATCCCTAGATCTTAAGGCATCAATACAACAGCTTGAGTAAGAGAATCCCTACCATATTTTATTGTATTTTTAATATCCCTATAAGCTTCACGTAAGGAATCTTGCAATTAACAAGAAGATACATCATCAAATTTCTTATAATTGTTTGCCGAAGTGGTAGCAATGTTATTAATCTCATCCAAATTCACATCAAGATACTTATTAGGATCCATTTTAAAGTTATACAATCGTTCAAGAAAGTATATTTTATTTGGAAGAGTTTTAGTTAAAAACAAGGAAACAAGTTGCTTCTAGGTTTCAATAGCAGAAGTAACTTCACCTACTTGTCTCAACCCATTATCATATAAGTGTAAAGAAATAGAACTGCATGCCACTTCATTCATTTGAAGTATAGTGTTAGGCTTGGCCTTAAGGCCTCATAATATTTAGAAAGATCTTCGAGGGCTTTAGCAACCCTCTCTTGGATTAAGATGGCTTTCATCTTTTGCTACCAAAGGGAGAAATCCTCCTTTGCATCGAACCGTGTAAGTTTGACCCTTGAGCCTATACCAGGCTATGTAAAAGGGTGGATTTCTTGAGAAGCACTCAAAGAATCTTCATAAGATTCACAGAATATCTAGGTCTCAAGAGCAAATTTGTTCACAAATAAGAAGCTAAGTACCTAATAAACCTAAACCCGTAGTATATGCAACTAATGATTTCAGAATAAATAGAAGTTCAATATTCATAGTATATCCAACCAGAACGTTTCACAGAAACTTAGGATTTACAAAATATCCTGTTAACACAAAAGTTTCAGATCTTACCAATCACATAGTGTAAACTCTGTGTTACCTTGATACTTGAAAGAAAGAAAACCAGATCACGAATGATCAATGCAGCAAGTCACGAGAAATTTGAAACACAGGAGACTGTTCAAATTCCACAGTCAGTTGAATATCAAAAACTTCAAAATTATTTGATGAATATCAATAGATTCTTCTTACTCCAAAATTTTCCAGAAATTTTCAAGTAGAGCCATAAACCCAAGGGTTCAGATGTCCTTGGCTCTACCACTCTTAGGATTTAAGTTCAAACCTCAGCATGTGAAATAGTAAAAAAACAGAATCAAATACAGAAAATCACGACGGATTACGATCTAATGGAGCTAATTGAGACTCTCTTGTACCAATCACCCAAGTTTGTACAGATTACAAAGAACCAATCAGAATGACCACCCAAACCAAGCAACTCACCCCTCAATGAAAAGAGGATAACACATATTACAAGATCCCTCAAGTTTCCCCAAAAGTTAACCAAAATCTCTGGAGAAATTAGAAGAAGAAAATGAAGCTTAAAGAAGTTTTGAGAGAGTTTCAAAGAGAAGAGAGAGAAACGAATGTTGACAGTCGATGATAGTGGCATGCCAAGCAACACCGAATGTATATCCCGACTTTGAACGATCCAGATTATATCACTAAGAGCATGTTTGGCCAGGATTTTTTTTAATTTCTTTTTTTTTTCCAAACTCATTTTCAACCACAAATTTTATGGGACCCACAACTTTTTAACTACATATTCCACCAAATTTTTTCAAAATCTCCTTAAAAAACTACTTTTAAACTCCACCAAACAGGTACTAAGTCTTAATGGCTCAAATCAGCTATCAAGTAGCACAATCCATGTGATGCCTTGAGCTTCACTTCCTGGCTGTCACATGGCGAACTTCCACTCGGTTTTCATCAGCTGACTCTAAGGGTCTTTATTTACCATATTTCCCTTAATTAAACGCCATCGTTTTGATCCAGGTCATAGGGGACTTGTTTGGGTGGAACCATAATATCAACACGAACTTTCAACATAATTTATAGAAATTGATTTTCTCATTTCTTCTGAAATAGAGTCATGAAGAGATAGTCTTTTTACAAGTTACCCACCACCTAGTTTCGCGTTATGTTTTCTTTTGCTTGAGGTTTCTTATGTTATGTAGTGCAGTGTCGGGTTTATTATGAAATCTTGTAAGAAAGTCAATCTTGGTAAACAGCTCAGATCGACGGTATCTTGTGTGATTTGCTTTGCGTAGGGAACATGGTCTGGTTCATCACATTCTCTGTCGGCTGTGGAGAAAGCTGTCACTGCAGAAGCAAAATGCGAAGATTGGGAAATAGATTGGAGATCATTGAAGATAGGGGAAAAAATCGCTGCTGGGTCATGCGGAGATTTGTATGTTCATATCTATGCTATAAGTGCTACTGTATATTGGTTTATTCTGTTTCTCAGTGACATTGCTTGCATATTACTCTTGTTTATGAAAGGTATCGTGGAGTATATCTTGGTCAGAATGTTGCTGTTAAGGTGCTTAGATCTGAGCATTTGAATGACCCTTTGGAGGATGAGTTTGCAAAGGAAGTTTCTATTTTGAGGTGAATAGAGTTGCTGCCTGCATGATATTTACATTTAAATGGTGAAATGCCAATTTATTGCTGATGCTACTTTGTTTGATAATATCATCGTATTTTTATCAGTGGCCAGCCAGGGAAGCTTCTTAGATGCCTACTGCATCCATTAAGATACTGAGTAGACCTGTTGCATATTCTGTTCTTCTTTTGACTTCCATTTTATTTTTATTTTGTTTTTCTCGTTAGCAAGTCATAGTTGTTTCTGACAAGAAAAGATTGATTCTTAAGCTTAACAGTTAGTTTCTCTTCGAGAGTAGTTATAAGAAACTGCTATGATCTGGCAATGATGCATATGTTTGGCATTTAATTTGTAACTAAGACAAATTTTGATGGCCAATTGCTTATTAGTCAATGACCATAATTGCTTGCGGTGGCAGTTTGAACCAGTTTGTGAAGAATATAAATTTTAAAGTTGGAAGTGGCTAGGGAGTTAGATTTTGGTATGATGATGTGTGGTCAGGGGAAGGTATTCAAAGAAGTTTTTCCAGCTTCATTCGGGAGTCCACTAAATAGGAAGCTTTGGTGAGTCAATTAGTCAGCAGGAAGGACTCCAATGTGGTATGAATACCTATCTTTAGAAGAAATTCACGGGGTTGGGAAGTTCAAACTGTGCCAAACCTTCTGGATTGTTTTGAGGTCAAACTGGGCATTCTGGTGTGGATTTAATTAGGTGGAATCAAACTTGGAATTGTTCTCTGCCGTCTTATCATTGTGAACTTAAAGAGGATGATGAATGCAGTTTCCATTGGAAGCAAAACTGGAAAACCAAAGCCCAACCCTGTGAGTGGCTTTCTATATATTGGGAGACCCACAGAGCATATTTTGACAGGGACAACTTGAGGTAACACACAAGATTCATGTGAATTATTGTATCTTTCTGAAAAACGCTGACATGATCAAGAACCACATTTTGCCTCACGGGGAAACTTCCAGCATTATTTAGTCTTATGGCTGATGATGCGTGGCTTATCATGGATTATGTCTTGTTCAGTTAAAGACCTATTTTTGAGGTGGAGTTTGTATAAGAGGAAAGGATGACAATTGGGACTGAACACCTCTTTGCCGAGATGTAGAGAGATGAATGGGTGAAGTTCTGAAGGCAACAAGAATGCAATCCTAGAGTTGAAGACAATTTTTATGAACGCACTTTTCTTAAGGAATACCAGAAATATGCTGACCATAGCTTTTATCTGTTTAATTTATTTGAGGAATCAATTGCTTATAGCTGTTGAAGTGCTCTGTAACTTAACCTTCTTGGTGCAAATTTAATGGATCTATTTGTAAAATTTTTCTGATTTCCAAGAATAGAGTGTCATTTTTAGGTGTCTTTATGTGTTTAAATTGTCTAATTCAGAACATATCATTTTTAATTTCAAGATAAAATTCCATATGATGGTTTATGAATGCAGGGAAGTACAACATGGAAATGTTGTTCGCTTCATTGGTGCATGCACAAAGTTGCCTCATTTATGCATAGTGACAGGTAGAGCATTTTCAACTTCATCAACGCATGATGCTCGAACTAGTTAGCTTCTTTTGATCATTATGTGCCTCCTTGACTGTTCTCTACTTCAACATTCATGCAAGCGAAAAGATTGAAGGAGGAGTCAAACTCTCAGATTCAGTGTTCTATCCCCCATCCCAATCCCAAACAAAGAGTTAATTATTTATGGTTTAGCAGTTTTACATTCTCACAAACTGCTTATATGTGCTTTAACTTGTGTGCGCATTGTCTCATCCTTGTTTAATCTGTGTATTGCAGTTTGTTCATATTGCCATTGTATTTATGTCTATGTTTCGTCTGTATTTTTGTCTATTTTTCGTCTTAAAGAAAATTGGTTCTGGATATTCTATTCAGTCTTGATTTCAAGTAGTAAAAATAGTTTAAATGCGTAGCGCTTGTAGAATTTACTCATCTAACGGCTAATATTGCGTGTAGAGTATATGCCTGGAGGGAGCCTCTACGAATATTTGCACAAGAATCATGTCATCTTGAAGCTCTCACAGTTGCTGAAGTTTGCAATTGATGTGTGTAAAGGCATGGAGTACCTGCATCAAAAGAACGTTATTCACAGAGATTTGAAGACAGCAAATTTGCTTATGGATGCTCACGGTGTAAGTTCATGAAGAAATTGGATTGTTATGCTGGGACTCGTAGTCTAGATTGCTTATTGATGTTAGGACAAAAGAAAGTTCCGACTTCACTTCTCTTTTCTCATTGTTGGACTATGATGGGATATGGATCTTCCTTAAAACATTGGTCATATAGAGTTGTTTCTCTTCGGTTTTTATTTTTGTTTTTTCACTTCTCATGCTTTCGGTAATATAACCAGAAATCTGCATATGGTGGTTGTGTGGCTTGTCATTGAAAGTCATAAAATGAAACCCTTAATCTGGAATTGTATACAATGGATTGGAAATGCAGAGCTCAGCATGATTTCAATTTGACCCAAGAATTTGTAAAAACAATGGTGTATATTCTTGTGAGGATGACTAAATAAAAGATGTTTAGCCATTTCATCACTCTGTTTTGATAGGCTTACTTAAGTGTCATCCACAACTATTAATTGTAGTAAATTAATTCCTTGCTTGATTTTTACGTCAAATCTCATTCTCTCTAACAAAATGCGCAAAAACGATCATTAGCTCACACAGGAAATTTAAGTAGCGACATTTGTACTCAAAATGTGAGGACGAGAAAATAGGCATGCTCTGTCAAACCTGCAGATTTGCCGAACATGCTGTAATATATTTGTATATCAACATCTTATCATACTTCAATCAATTTGAATCTTTGTAGGAGAGTTACACTAAGGCCATTAAAAGGCATGCACATGTCCTATATGCTCTTTTATATTAGATATACAAACGATTCATATAATTCAAATAAGTGAAAGAAAGTGAGACCTCAAGTTCCATGCATTTATACGCTCCACTATCTGTTGATTACATGAAGTACTTTAAATATTCTACTGGGTATCTAGAAAATTGGTTGTAACGTTTATATTACACACTGCCTGTATAATTTGTTTGTTTAAAATAAAATTTCTTTTTAATTATTTTCTCTTAATCAACTTCTGTTTATTTCTATGTTTGTGTGTTTAACAAGGTTATTTCGAATTGCTACTGTCCAGAGTTCATTATAACTCATTGAACTGTAATCATATTCGTGAATATGCTTGTAGGTTGTTAAAGTGGCAGATTTTGGTGTTGCTCGGTTCCAGAATAATGGCGGGGTTATGACAGCAGAGACAGGAACGTATAGATGGATGGCACCTGAGGTTTGACTTTTGCCCAACATTGAAAATATTGGAGTCTTTTAGGTCTAATCAGTCATGGGCTATGGGAGCATTTGCATACACTTCAATGTCCCTAGTTAGCTTCCCCAATCACATTTTTCCAAAATAGTTTGTTAACATAGGATCATGAAGAAGATGGTATTATTAATGGATTATGGATTACAGCAATGTTTGGACATTAAAAGGGTCACATCATTTGTGTTGATTGTTTTGTTTGAATTGTGTTGGCCCTGTTGGGGGTACAGAAGTTATTTTACATTGAGATAGATGATTGCTAGAAAGTGCAGACACCGAGAAGCTTTTATGTCCACATTGGAATTGGACATTGATCCTTTTTGACACGTAGATGGTTTGAGCTTTATTATACCTTTCCAAAAATGAAATACAGAATTCCTAATTTTTGACAGTTCAGACACTTTTTGAACGCTTATGTTCCAGTTATATGTAGTAAGACATAATTGTTTTCAAATACGTTGTGGTCACAGCAAAATAGTAAGACAATTGTTTTCAGATACATAAATCTGGAGGCATTTGGTTTGTGAGTGTATCATTATCATACTTCAAATACCCGAGGATTAAAGAAGTGGTGGGAGAAACTGGTGCATACATGGTACACATGCATACTTCTGATCTTCATTATTAGTGAGTCACCTATTTGGTATTTTACTCTCATACGGGTACCTTACTGAACATTGCTATTGATAATCAGATGGCATGCATTCATATTCCTGATCCCGATATTATTCTTTCTTGAAGCTAAGCACTATGCAACCTTATCTATGAGCTGGTTCTAAATTCATGACTTTGTGCTTTGAAGTATTGATTGCTGGCATAATGGCATTCCCTTAGGAATTAATATATTATTTTTGTTAATTGTATCTCTTTTATCTTTTGCAATCTCTTGACTACAGGTGATAAATCATGAAGCGTATGATCAAAAAGCAGATGTGTTCAGTTTTGCTATAGTTCTTTGGGAGCTTGTGACTGCAAAGGTGTTTCTTAAATTTATATCTTGTAATAAATGGTAAATAAAGCTTTGAGAGTGAGAAAGGTCGTGATGTATTCACGAAAAAGTTTTCATCTTTTGTTGGGGCTGCAGGTTCCTTATGATACCATGACACCTCTACAGGCTGCACTGGGAGTTAGGCAGGTTTGTGACCTACTTTTCACAAAAATGTTGTGTCCCTGATGGCTGTCATTTGACATAACTCGGCTAACTGAGCAAAGTACCTCGTCCTGTAGTTCTGTACTTATGTTCGTGTTTGATATGATGCAATCTATGTGAAAAGATGTCCCTCTGTTTACTGTAATACAAATATCCTACAACTGTAAGCCAATGCATTACCCTTAAGGAGGCATCTATGTCGATGAATAAAGGTTATTTTTATGATCTTAAATAAACAATCAGTATCAAAAAGCTCGTGTTCTTTTTTAGTTCAATATTATATTCTGAAAAGAACTGGACCGAGTTGCTGAATACCATTGTAATGCCAGTTCAATACAAGTGAGAAATTTGAAAATAATTTCTGATTAATCTTTTCAGTAGACCCGAGTTAGAGCAATCAGATTGTGCCATTAGCTAACAGATACAAGGGATCAACAGTGGGCTATGATGAAACTTTTATGTTTCATGTAACTTATTATGTTTTCTGCTTCACATATAGTACAAGTGAAACATAGACATTGGAGAGCTAGAAATTGCTTCAATCCTAAGTGAAGATGCCACTTATAGATCTCATTTAAATGAATTCCACTGTGACATGATTTTCTATATTATTGTACTGTTGATTGAACAGTTTATAATTCCAAAGAAATCTTGCAGGCCAATTCGTACGTGTATGTGGTTTCATAGTGAAACATTTTATGAAATAATGATTGACTGGTTTTGTTTCCAACACGTCGCTGATTAAGAAATGGCTTAATACAAAAACACAATGCTTTCTGAAATGGTCTTCGCCGAGTTAAATAGCAACTACTAAGAGCATAATGCTATCTTCTACCGTGGAAGATTTTTTTACATCTTTTTACTTTCCCTTGTTTATTTTTGGTGTTTCTTTTCCTGTCTTTGTTTCTTATTCTTTTTCTTGAGAGCGGATGCAGACGGTGTCCTGTTCTACCTCGGTTTTATGTTAGAACCAAGAGAAAGATTAGCAGAGTTAAAAATAAGCAGCATATAGGAATCAGATTGAACATATGATAACTTTTGTTTGATATATATATATATTCAGCAGTTACATTTATTGACGAGCTTCTTGATTTGTATGTGCCCTATTTGCTAGGGTCTTCGACCAGAGCTTCCCCAAAATGGTCATCCAAAGCTGTTAGACTTGATGCAGAGATGTTGGGAAGCAGTTCCTGATAATCGTCCTACCTTCACAGAAATTAGAGTTGAACTTGAGGAACTCCTACAGGAAGTTAAGGTAGAACTTGAACAAGTTAAAAGCACTAGTGATCATTGAACTTCAATTTGTTTTCAGTTAGTCACAAAATTAAAACTATGTCACAGTGGGGTCATTGAATTTAAATGTTTGTTACAATTTGGTCATTTGTTCCATGTCCGTTAGGTATGGACAGAGTGATTAAGTTGAAGGAGCTTTTTACTCATACATTCTGAATAACTGAAACGAAATTTTGTAAAAAGTTTAGTGACCACTAGTGCATTTAACCTGCTTGAACTGATTCTTGTAATACACCGACATCTACATATATGTGCAGACATATATGTTGATTCAGGTACGTGTTGTTTAATTCAACTGCAACTCACTTTGTATGCTTTTCACAGGATACTCCGGTTGCACGTAATGGCTTCTGAATATATAGTCAACATTTTACCCATGCATCGGCACATTTTGATAGTAACTAGTCAGAGCTTTTAGTCATCATCATATAGATTGAAATCGAATTTAGCTTTGTTATTTAGATAGGCGGTGCAATACTCTCAATAGGAAAACGGTATGTTTGTTTTGCAGTACCAAGTTTTGCTACACCAACTTGTACCTGTACATGGATGCATTATCAATCAAAGAGGTGTGTTGTTTAATAACTTGTGTTCTTAGACCATGATCTATACGTTGAACTGGATGGTATTGACGGGACAATGGGAAAATATTTTACATGCATAACCAACTTATAACATATTTAGCGTTGAGAATTAGGTTGAAGGAAAAACAGGTAGTTAAAAATCTTGTTTGATATTCAGACTTATTCATTACTGGTTTCTTAGAAATTGTCTTGGGTGATTGTAAATGTGCTTCTACGTGGGATCCACGGGGAAAAATGGTGCATTGGCAACTTGGGCTACCTTAAGATCCTCACATTCAAGGGTTTGCTCAAGTAATCTCCCAGTAGTTAAATTATCATGTTTAAAAATAGTGTATAATAAATATTTGCTTGAGACGATTGGATTGTGAAAAGTCTCGAATTTTCTCAATTCAGAGGGTTTCTTGAATAGTTTTAAAATTTAGCTATTGCAGAAAAGTGACAAGTGCACAACAAAAAATAAATTAAACTTCTAAAGCTTCAAGGTTTTACCAAACAACATTAGGTGGTGTTACAAATTATTTGACCATCTAAACGTGCTATAAAAATTATGGGATTTGAATTGGAATCTTAGGCTACAACATATCAAAATTTCAAACTTTATCTACGTCGTATGATATGGAAAAAATGTAGTCAAAATTGCTTTAAAAACTCTCCTAGGTACACTCATGCTGTCTGGTAAAACGGTCATAATAAATTCATATGACCTGACTTTTGGTTGATTACAATTTCTTCTATTAGACAAGTTATATATCTATCAAACACTACTAATTTGACTAAAAAAATTCAAAGTACACAAAAAGTTTTAGTATTTCAAAGTTGGGGCTGGAATTTTCAGAAAACACAACTTAACACCTCATCTTCAAATTTTCAAAATGGCAACTAAATAATAAATTCGATTTTCCACTACTTTACAATATTAAAGAAAAACAGATTTAACATTGTATGTGACTTTACATTATAAATGACTCGATTATATTGACGTCCAAATATAAGTAATATAAACAACACTATTTTCTTCACGGTCGCTTCTCTAGGTCGTCGCACCAACGCCAATCATATCAATATGGAGGATTAATAATTTTAGGGGTAAGCATTTGAAAAGAAATACTCGGTAGCAAATTATACTAACGTAAGAGAAAATCATACAATATTAATATGCAACATACTATTCATTTAAACATACATAGGAACAACATATTTTTAGTAATTGGCAGTACATGAAATCATAAGTGATTACCTTTAATCACTAATATACTTAAGTGATTATTTTCAATCACTATCATATTTATGTGATTACCTTCAATCACTATCGTAACGTTCCATCTTTATCATTAAACATGACATATCATTTACAAATCATTTTCTCAACGTAAAAATTCGTAAAATATAATTTAATTAGTATAAGAAACTACTTTGTAAATTCATTGTCATTTGGTTGAGTTGAAATGTGAATAATTGATGCACATTTTCTCAAAATAATAACTGTGTCCTTGCCTTTTTATTTACAAAATTCGTGTGCTGTAGTGTGGTTTGAGTAACTAAGATAGAAGTGAAAAAAGAGCAAGAATATCTAATCTTGCTGGCTGAAACTGGAGCAAAAATTGACATAGAAAGGATTGTTGATTTTACACTGTTGAAGCTCTTTGGACAAAAAAAGAGGATAAAATGATGAATCAAATATAAGGTATTGAATGCCTACTACTGGGGGCTGAATGTATAAGGAAATTGATGAAGAATCTGATGTACAATTCGAGTATGCAAGGTTGTTGCTGGGGCCGAAAATTATAGAAAAGAAGGGGGGCAACTGGACAATATTTACGGAGACTGAAAAGAGGAGAAATAAGATGACTTATGGGTGGTTTGAAGTGAAGGGAATTAGATGTTTTGGCTGGTCAAAAATGGGAAGGAAAAAGGAGGAAAAGCTGTCCGAAAAATGAATAAAATCTGGAGTTAAGTGGGAGTTTTTGAAGTCTTTTTGTTGGGATTAAAAGCAGGGAATTCTAGGACTTACTGGGGCCAAAACTAGGAGATTTTTTTGGGGGGAGGGGAATGGCAGTTAGGTTGTTGGCTGAAGTGTGAATGAAAATGGGTAGAAATATGGACTGAAAACTGGGAGCTGCGAGACTATTTTCATTCAAGTAAAAATGGGGAAGATTGAGACGGTTTTTCCAGGTGAAAAATGGGGTAGCTAGGATGGTTTTTCTGTATGTTAATTGGGAGTAATTTAGCTAAAAATATGTGGCTTAAAAGGTGGTAAAATAGTGCTGGGATGAAAATGGCTGAGATGAGAGGAAAAACATGAGTGGTTATTTCTTGGGTTTTATGGGCGGTTTAGGAGCTAATTTCTGACAAGGATTAATGATTGCTTGGGTGGTTATCTGTAGGGCATAATGGACTATTTGGGTTGTTTTTCTAGCAGTTAGGTGGACCGAATTTTGGGCTAAATATGGGAGATTAAATGGACTGAAAAATGGTTGACACTAAGCTAATTAAAATAATTGAAAAGTGGGCTAAGAAGATGATTTTTAATTTAAACGATTGATTTACAATTAACCCAAAATTAACTCGAGAAAAATAATTCGGGTTAAGAAGATTTACTAGTCTCGGTGATAAAATAAATTTCATGTTCGTCACATAAAATATAAGGCAATTACATGTAAAAATTAATGCAACTAAAATATTTTAAGACGTACTAGGAAGTTCGTAGCGAAGTTTGAAGTTAAAATTTTATTTCTATAAAATCAAAAGATTAAAAAAAAATTCGATTGCTAGAGATAGTACTATATACATTTAGGGAAGAAAAAAAGAGAGTTAAAAATATATTATATTCACTGGGGAAGCCTTGAAAATGTAGTATTAACTCATTATTACTATTTGGAGATGGATTTTTTGCAGGGCCGGCCTTGCCTGCGGCTAGGCAACCGCCTAGGGCCCCCAACCATTTAGAGCCCAAAAATTATGGCCCAATGGGTTTTTTTTTTTTTTTTTTTTTAATACTTACATGTGAAGCCTAAATAGAAAACAAGTCCAAATCTAATATACATTATCTATCTTAATCTAGTCTTTAAATTGTAGACATTTATCTTGATTCAAAACGATTTTTCAAATTATTAGGATTAGAGCAATAAATAAAATGACGAAAAATAAAGAACACGAGATTAGTTTTATATATAACAATCCAATGAAAATTCCATAATTATAATGAAATACTAGGACAACCTAATTACGAAGGTAAAATCTCGAAAAACGCTCTTACTTAAGCAAATCTCAATCCGCACTCAACTCCGCGTAGCGCAATAAATTAGGCTACACAGTTTAATACAAATTCTAACTATTTTTTCATTCAGTGAAGAAGAAGAAAAATGTACCATTTTTTGGTTTGTAAATCTGTCAAAACTTTATATTTTAAAACATCTCAATTTATTAAGGGCTCCATTTAAATTTTCGCCTAAGACCCCCTAAATCTCAAAGACGGCCCTGATTTTTTGCTGTAAGTTAGGCCATATGAGGGGTTTATAAACCAGATTATTATAGATACCAACTGGAAAAATACAGAAGGTTTTAGAACCGACGATCCAAAGATGCATTTTGTTTTGTTTTCTTTTAATTGCGTTTACGAACACAGTTGCTATCGAATTTTTTTTTTGTAAATTTGGTGTAGTTTGATAGTGTTTTTGTTCAGGGCTAAATTTGTGGTGGTGGGCTCACCTGTTTGGACTGCAAAAATAAATTATTGACTTAATTTCCACGACGATAAACTTTGCATTGACAGAATTATCAAAGACTATTATATAAAGATGTAACAAATTATACACATACTTCTTGTTTCATTTGCAAAGATGATTAATATTTATTAGCTTGGAAGTAGTCCTCCAAGAAGTGCGTTAGTAAGCTACAATGTTATCAAATCTCGCACTATTATTTCACATAACCTTGAGCAGAGAGTTCTATTGAATTGAAGACGAAAATTGATTGACCTCGGACTCTGCATCTCAGCATGCACAAGTTATGTGAGTAGCTACATTTACATAGAACACGCAAAGTAGTCTCAAACCTTTCATTGCAGTAATATTCATTTGCTACATAGATATTACATACTATTATATTATTTTGCGTTGGACCAGGGCCTAAACTTTCTTCTCAAGTAAGGTGAGGGGTTCGGAAACGTCCTCGTATTGCAGCTTGAACAAGATTTGAAAGTTCTAAAATCTTGATTAATTAAATTAATAGTAATTTTATTCTTAATTAAACTAGCAGTGGACAGAATGCAGTCAGAACTGGCGAGCGATAAAGATAACAGTTCTGACTCGCACATCACTGTTCGTTTACCTAATTTTGTTAAGTGCAGAATTTAAACAGTTAAATACGAACACAAGATGTAACGTGGTAAACCTAGAAGGAAAACATCCACGGGCCCCATGCCATGGGTAAAAACAATCCACTTATAATCTTGTCCAAAAATAGAATAGTATCGGTTTTTGTAATTTCGCAAAATTAACAATATAACAATCAAAAGAAAACATATCAACTCCCTTTGATACTTCTTCTTCTGACATGTTGATGAAGTGGAATCAAACCCACCGGTCTTGACTTTATCCCCACTTCCCTATTGTACTTGACTGCAATCACCATTTGGATTAAGAACCTATGTTCTTAACTTCACGCCAAGTAGCTTAATCAAGATATGAAATTATTCGTTGAGCACCGATTATGTTCTGATTCTTCAATGAGTTTGAAGAATTTTTTTTTTTTTTTTTTTTTTTGCTTTGAAGTTGAATCAATGAAGCATTGAGTCTTGTTTTTCACAAAGGATTTGGGCAGTTTTTGCTTGGAGAAAACAAGAACAAAAATTATATTTCAAAACTTTAATTCCTTATTGATTTGTAATCTTACTTATAGTTAAAGTAGAAATCAAATTAGGAATTATTTCTTACCAAAAAAATCTGTAACAAGAATGGTAAGACAATTAATAGGAAAGAATATATAGAAAGCTATTCTTAAATTTGTAGAAGGGAAGAATTTAGGAAATTAAATATTTTTTTCCTAAACAAATATAAGAGAATAAGAAAAGATTTTTTAACCTACAAAATAAGCTGTTAATAATATTCATGTGATCATAATATTTCGTATATAGAAACAGAATAAAATTGCAGCTTTAAAGATCTGGAAAAATAATCTGCTTATCAACGCAGTTAGTCAAAACTGGCGTTATCCAGACCCGTAAAAAATAAAAACTTTGACCTGCTCTTTTAACGTTAAAAATCAATTATATTAATTAAGTGAGCCAATATAAAAAGATGAAAAATATGACATATATTTTACCAACAATCTTTCCATTTGACGTTGCTTAATTATAAACACATAACTATCGAATTTTTAATGTAAGAGTGAAGTGTGTTATGGCATGTGAAAAATTATAAAAGCTATGAGCATCAACATATAAGGGTTATTGTTCTCCCTTAGTGTGTGAACCAAAAACTCTTGCAAAGAAGTTAAAAAAATGCAAATACCACACACATTAGCCACAACTTTAATATTGCTCCCCCTTAGCAAGATATCATCCAAGTGTAATAATCAAACCACCATAAATCTAAAAATACTACTGGCAAAGTTTAACCAACAAAGTACCATCATCAAAGTATAAACAACAATCACAAACTAACACCCACAAACTTAAAAATAAATACCTACTACTGCCATTTTTGTAAGAAGAACGCCAAAGGAAATAGCAAGAGGGGAAGAGAAAAACAAAAGTAAAATAGTGTTTGAAGTGAAGAAAAGCAGTATGTAAGAGTTAATACAGTCATCCAGAATTGGTTATAACCTAATAGTTAGAAAGTTAGAAGTCAGAACCATAAATAGTCAGTTCCGCGAAGGCCTTGACTTCTTTGCACTGGATACAGATGCTTTTGCAACTCTCTTGCGAACAGGGGTATCTGATGGAGTAACGGGTGGAGGAGCATCTGGTATAGGTGCAACAGCTGGGGCCAGTTGTCTCAACTATTGGATGAGAAGTCGGAATCTCCATCGGACCTCCGGGATGTGCAGAGAATTCTGGAGTAACTATTCGGTATGCAGACTTTATATGCTCATCACCGAGATATTCAAGTTTACTCAACACCCTACGCATGAAAATAAATTCATCAGAAAAATATTTGGTTAAGGTAAAAAGTTGTTCTACCTGATTCTTGACTAGCCCCAACTAATTTTTCAGTACATCCAAACGCCCAGACTTGTCCAAAGAAGACAGAACGTGCTTTGGAACCCTGGGAGTGGGATTTGGTGTTCCACTTAAGTTTGAAAATTCATGAACGCCCAGGACATGTATAACATCTGAGAATCTATCCGAATCCATCGGGGCACTCCTTAATGAGTAAGAAAATGATGAATAAGTGCTGGATGTGATAGTTTGTACTATTTAGCCAAAATGATGAATAAGCATTGGATGTGGTAGTCTGTACTGCTTAGCCCTCCGTGGCCATTTATACACAATTCTATCAAAAATTATTTTGATCCAATCAACACGCAAACACATTCCCAACTTATATAAGATAACTACCCTATCACCAGAGATATCAGATCGATGAGTCAAGAGGTCAATGTTGTTGATTAAGATACGATGGAGAACTTTGTATTTTGGTAGAAGTTTGGAAGTAGTCAGTTCAACTGTCTCTGGCCAAGCAGAACCAGTCATCTCTTGAGCAGTGCCATCTTTAGTTAACTCCTCATTACTAGTGATAGCCACACCATCCATTCCAAGCCATTCTCTTAGAGAGTTAGGACTGAAATTAACATGCCTTCCCCTGACATAAACTTTCCACCTAAATTCATTTTCAGCCTTACCAAAACTCTTGGGAACATTTGCCATAAAATCCTTGACAAGAGTCTCATTAAACGGTTCAGAAAAACTCAACAAATTATGCAGTTTATGAAACCCAACAATCTTATCTAGATCAAATGAAACAAACTCAGGAATAGATACATTGCATTCAACGATGAACTTGCGATAGGAGGTAAATGAAAGAAACAAGCTTTCAACAGTCTCAGATAAAAAGCAGTAGTTTAGATGATTAACAGAGTTTCGTCCTCTAGTTAGAGTTTCAAGCCTGAACAGTTGCAGGTTTGAACTTGGAGTAGGTAGTACTCTGTAGGCACCCCTGAGGCAGTGGGTGGCCTATTTTGACCAGAAGGTATGGGTTCTTCAGCAGCTTCTCCAATTTTTCCTTTTCCATTTTCAGCCCTGGTGGCTTTTCTTGGTGGAGGTGGTGTTGGAGTAGACTTCGAAGGTTCCTCAGAATTTACATCAATATCAGAATATGATTTTTGAGAAAGGGGCTTACTCGAACCTTTAACAATTGGGATAGGACGTTCAGACTCTTCATCTCCAGTCTCTTCATTCTCATGAACTTCCTCTTTAATTTCAGTATTGTCAGACCCACTGTCACCAGCAAATCAGTCATCCTCATCTCCTTCTTCATCTGGTTCTTGAACACTTATGGTAACTTTCTTACTCAGGAAGGTAATTGGGTCTTTAGATGTTGGACAGGGCTGTGATGTAGAATGTCTGACCGGCGGCAGATAGGCAACAATGTCCGTTGATTGGTCAGCCTGAGATGTAACAGCTATTGGAGAAGTGTCCGTGTCTGGACTAGAGGGTTCCAGTCTTCGTGCGCTTCGCCAGAGACTCTTTACTGGCGACATTTAAGGCCCCATCGCAGTTTCAGTAGTAGACACCGGAGCAACAGTGTCCTTGGATGAACGTCTAGGATTTTTCTTTGATTTTGGCATCTTAGTCTTCACCATTGTTTGAATCTGAAAAGAAAGCTCAACACAACTTCAAAATCAAGTATAAGAGGCTTTAGAAAATTGAAAAACAAGTGACTGTGAAACCTTCTTTATAAGAGGGCTCCAGTTATGGACATAGAAACCTTCTTTAATCAGATATGTCAAATTTGAATTAAACCGCCTAAGATGCTAATTTATGAAAAATGGAATTTTTAAATTAGGAAGATCAATTTAACATTCAGTACAGAATAAGATTGGATTAAAAAAAATCATCCAGATTTTTCTGAGTTAAAGTTGATTGTGCTGCTAAAATTAAAATGTTGATGGGTGATCCTACGAAAAGGCCCACACAAGACAATCACACAAAAATAATGAGAATATTTTATGAGATAAAATTGAATCTTTTATTTATGGACAAATTTCATAGTCCACAAATTATATAATCAGTCCAAAAATATCAAAATCAATTGGAATCTTCCAATAAGATATATGTGCATAATTAGATTCAATTAATTGGTCAAATTTATAATGTGAGTGTGTGATAGGACATACTAGACTATTCAATCATAACATGTCCCACTAAGCCAAATTGAATCCTGTCAAGAAGATAAGTACTGAGATGTATTTCAAACTAGTCATCATCTGAACATATTTCTTTAATATAAAAAATATGTGCGTGCCAGACAGGAGTACATAGCAATTTTCTTTTGAGTACTCAGAGTGTTGACTTTATGTATATATATATATTTTATTTTGTCAAAGTACTGAATTTAAGATCATGGAGTTGACTTTCTCACAGCCATAGAGGTAGTCATTTTCTTCATGATTTATGTTCATTATCAAGGACCTGCACACATCTATGGTGGTAGCCCTCTCATCCATGAAATTATCTGTTTAACACAACAACATACTATAGTACCGAGAGACATAAATATTGACCATAGGTCACAACAAAGTACAAAACTACTTTAATGATAACAATCTAGTCAATAGTAGGGCGCAATCAAATAAGTCAATATGTCATCAAAGTGTGTTTACCGAGAGACATAAATATTGACCATAGGTCACAAGAAAGTACAAAACTACTTTAATGATAACAATCTAGTCAATAGTAGGGCGCAATCAAACAAGTCAATATGTCATTAAAGTGTGCTTATCTGAACATTTTTTTACCGTAAGTATAATGAGCATACCATACTGATTGGTTAATCCAAGTAAATCTCAAAATTCATAGACCAATCATACATTTATATCATATGTTATTTGCAAGAATACCCATCTTTTTTTAAAATAAGCAAATGCAAACAAACACACATGATAAAATCAAACAAAGAAAGAAAAACACTACTTCTACTAAATAAAATATTTTTTTTTTCATTTTTTTGTTAAAGAAAACTAATGCATCACGCAAATGCCCACGGCCTTTCGTAGAGTCTCAAATCTAGCAGAATCTAAGGTCTTGGTGAACAAATCAGCCAACTGATACTCAGTCTGAATATGTTCCAAAGTATTTACCTTTTCTTCGACCAAATTTCTAATAAAATGATGACTAATGTTAATATGTTTGGTCCTAGAGTGTTGAATAGGATTTTTAAAAATATTGATAGCACTAGTGTTATCACAAAATATAGTAACAGAATTCTGATCAATACCATAATCACTTAGCATTTGTTTCATCCAGAGTAGTTGAGTGCAACAATTATCCACAGCAATATACTCAGCTTCTGCAGTAGATAAGGAAATGGTGTTTAGTTTCTTACTTACCCATGTAATGAGATTGTTACCAATGTAAAAACATCTTCCACTCGTGCTTTTCCTATCATCCATGTTTTCAGCCCAGTCAGCATAAGTGTATCCTACAAGATGAGAGTTAGTATTATTAGTATACCAAAAACCAAAATCAGAAGTGCAGTTAATAGAACGAATAATTCGTTTCACTACCGCAAGATGTGATTTTTTTGGTTTGGCTTGATAACACACACAAACTCCAACACTGAATGATATGTCAGGATGGCTTGCAGTCAGGTGCAACAAACTGCCTATCATGCTCCTGTACAAGCTATAGTCAACCTCCTTACCCTGGTCATCTCTGGAGATTTTCAAGGACGTGGCCATGGGAGTTCTGACTGACTTGGTTTGTTCAAGACTGAACTTCTTCACTAGATTTTTAGCATACTTGGCCTGTAAGATAAAAATTCCTGATCCAACCTGTTTGATCTGCAAACCTAAAAAGAAATTTAGTTCACCAACTATACTCATTTCGAATTCATTTTGCATAAGTGTAACAAATTCCTTGGATTTTGTTTCTAGTGAAGAACCAAACACAATATCATCGCGTATATTTGTGCAACTGTTCATCCAGTTTTAAAATGTTTGATGAATAAAGTTTTGTCAGCTCCTCCTCTCTTGTGTTCCTATTCCAACAAGAACATGGTCAATCGTTCATATCAAGCACGTGGAGCTTGCTTTAGTCCGTATAGGGCCTTTTTGAGTCTGAACACATAGTCGGGATAATAAGGATCAACAAATCCCTTAGGCTGCTCAACATAGACTTCTTCATTAAGAATTCCATTCAGAATAGCACTTTTTACATCCATTTGGTACAGTTTGAACCTCATTTGACATGCCATAGATAGTAAAAGTCTAATGGATTCAATTCGAGCCACAGGTGCAAATGTTTCATCAAAATCCACTCATTCTAGTTGAGTGTATCCTTGTGCAATCAAGCGTGCATTGTTTCTGATTATGTTCCCACGTTTATCTGATTTATTTTTGAATATCTACTTTGTCCCGATCACATTTGTGTCCTTTGGCCGAGGTACAAGTTCCCACACTTCATTTCTGTTAAATTGAGCTAGCTCTTCATGCATGGCTAGAACCTAATTTTCATCAATAATTGCTTCATTTATATTTTTGAGTTCAATTTGTGAAGTGTAGCAAACATTTCCAAGTTCATTAGCATGCCTCATCATATTCATCATATCGTCTCCAGAATCTGAGAGAACATTGTCCAATGGGTGTGCTTTCTGTATCCAAGAAGGAGGTTTCCTTCTCATGTTCTATTCGTTGTGTGTATTTGGTACGTCAGAATTTTCAAGGGTAGAGACACCATAACTTGATGCTGGCTATTCCGTCTGTTTATCAATGTCTGGTGCATGCACATGCTTGTCTTGAGTAGATTGACATCCAGCAACCTGTTCTTCCAAAAACTGAATATTAGGCTCTTATGAATAAGATGAAAAATCATCAGTGTCATCAATTTTTATATTGATTGATTCAATGATAGTCTGAGTACGCATGCTATAATTTCTGTAAGCTTGGCTTTTCTCAGAATAACCAATAAATACTTTCTCATCACTTTTTTAATCGAATTTACCTAAGTATTCCTGGTCATTTAAAACATAACATTTGCTACTAAATGTATGAAAATATTTAGATTTGGTTTCCTTCATTTCCAAATTTCATAAGGAGTTTGAATGGTTCCTGTTTTTAAAAATACACGATTCAAAATATAACAAACAGTATTAATAGCTTCAGCCCATAATTTAACAAGAAGCTTCTTACTATTTAGCATTACTCTAGCCATCTCCTGTAGAGACTTATTTTTTCTTTCCAAAACACTATTTTGTTCAGCAGTTTTGGGTGCAGAGAATTCATGAAAAATGCCATTTTGATCACAAAATGTAGAGAAAATAGTATTTTCAAACTCTCTCCCATGATCACTTCTAATCCTCAATATTTTTATTCCCTCAAAATATTTTTTTGTTATTAATTTTAGGTGCAAAAATTTAAATCTTTCAAAAACATCATATTTTTGTCTCAAGAAATCTACCCAAGTATATTTAGAAAAATCATCCACGCATACATAAATATATTTCTTACCACCAATACTTTCAGTTTGAATAGGTCCCATCAAATCCATGTGAAGTAATTCTAATACATGAGAAGTAGTAATAAACTTACCTTGCTTGTGAGTACTTTTAGTTTGCTTACCTTTTAGGCACAAACCACATAATCCTTCAGATTTTTCAGTAAGCTTATGAACGCCTCGTACTGCATTCAATTTTGTTAGTCTCAACATATCACTATAGTTTAAATGTCCCAATTGTTTGTGCGACAACTCGGTAGAGTCAGTCTTTAAAATATGACAAGTAATTTTGGTGTCAAGAAGATAACATTTATCACTAGATCTAGTACCATGTAGAATGCAACTACCATCATAATTCAAGATTTTACAAGAATTTTTTGAGAACATAACCAAGTGTTTATCGTCACAGAGTTGGCCTATACTAATTAGGTTAGCTTTTAAACGTACAACAAAAAGAACTTCTTTTAACGAGGAGAATCCATAAATTAGAATAGTGCCTACACCTTCAATTTTATCCTGTGCTCCATCACCAAAAGTGACCAGACCACCTTCATGACTTTTGTAGTTAGTTAGATAAGATCAATTACCAGTCATATGTCCAAAACAACCACCATCAAAATGTCAAGAGTTAGGAATAAAAGTTCTATAGGCAACATCAACCATATAAGAATTTAAATCACTATTTTTAACCCAAATTTGTCTTACTTTAGTGTTGCTCTGGTGTCTCATTTGTCTATTGACCAAGGTTTTACTATATAAACAATGAAAATAGTCATGTCCTAGATTACCACAGATGCAACATTTTACAAAGTAATTTGATTTACCTCTTTGTATTGAGAATTGATACATTGGTTGTATAACTGATGGTCGTGACTGTTTTTGAGTCTTGGTATTAGTCAGAACCTGCATAGGCAGGTTAGCCTTAGTCCTGACGGCAATGGGAGCAGTTTTGTCAAAAAATACAGCAGACTGTGTTTCTTTGATGATGTTGATTTGATTCCCAACTTTTCCTTTATTTTGTCCAACACATCCCAAACCTTCTTTGACATTTGGAATTCTTCCATAGCTTAGGGTTTCACTCAAGCGAGAGGCTCCAATTGTTAATTGCTTGATCATTTCTTTTGAAACTTTTAATTCATCAAGAATGTTCGCAATTTGATCATCCTTCTCTTTTAAGATATTGGTAAGAATATTATTTTGAGAATCAATTTCAGCCTTGTCATCTTTCAAAAATTCCATCATGACATGAGTAGAAAAGTTTTTCTCCTATTCGTCTTTTAATTTTTTGCTCACATTGTTGTAGTTAGAACAGCCATGGACCGGTTCTTCAGATGTTTTATTCAAGAAGTTAGAACCTGTAGTCAAATTTTGTACAAAATCAGTACGAGATGTTAAGTTCACAGTTAAAGACGTTACCTGATCAGCAGTAGTTTTGTCGTCCTCGTCCTCATCTGAATCTTTTTCATCATCTTCACTCCAAGTGATATTCATGCCTTCTTGGTATGAGATTTCTTTAAAGTATTTGCACATTCAGAGGCTATGTGACCAAAACCCTCACACTCATGGCATTGAATTCGATTGTTAGATCTATTCATAGATGTAGTAGGGTATTCAAGTTCTTTTCCTTTTGATTTTCTTTTAGAATTTTTTTGAATTGTTTGGTGAGTATGGCCATATTTTCATTTGTTTCACCCTCCTCACAATCCATCTCTTCTTCATCGTTTTTAATTTTGAAGGCAATACAAGATCCCTTTTCTTTCTTTCTCATTTGTGGATGTAATTCATATGTCATCAATGATTCCACCAATTCTTCAACCTTCATATTCTCAATCTCCTTACTTTCTTCAATTGCAGTTACTTTGGAATGAAAACGATCAGGTAAGGATCTGAGAATTTTCTTTACAATTTTTCTCTTCAAATTTTTCTTTCCCAAAGTATAAGCAGTATTGGCGATGTCACTAAGTTTTGCATAGAAGTCTTTGAATTGTTCATCGTCTCTCATGGTTAGTTATTCAAACTCTAGAGTAAGAATTTGAAACTTGGATGACTTGAACATAGTGGTTCCTTCGTGAGCAATCTGTAAGATATCCAAAACATCTTTTGCAACCTGACAAGTAGACATCAAACGAAATTGATTAGAGTCTACGAAGGAGAATATGGCATTTAGAGCTTTGGAATTCTAATTAGTATAATTAAAATCAATTGTAGCCCACTCATTGCCTTTTTTTTTCTCTATCTACACCATTTTCAATAGTGGTGGAAGTTTTATAGCCATGGTCAATAGAGTGCCAAGCTTTTTCATCAAGGGATTGAATATAAACTTGAATCCTAATTTTTCAATAGGCATAATTAGTACCATCTAAAAGAGGTGGTCTAAACGGAGCTTCGTCCATATCTAGATTTCTTTGGATCACACTTATAAAGTGTACCCGCTCTGATACCAATTGAAAGTTCTAAAACCTAGATTAATTAAATTAATAGTAATTTTAATCTTAATTAAACTAGCAGTGGACAGAATGCAGTCAGAATTGACGAGTGAATAAGATAACAGTTCTGACTCGCACAACACTGTTCTCTTACTTAATCTTGTTAAGTGCAGAATTTAAATAGTTAAATACGAACACAAGATGTAACGTAGTAAACTCCAAAGGAAAACATCCACGGGCCCTCATGCCATGGGTAAAAATAATAAAAACAATCCACTAATAATCTTGTTTAAAAATACAATAGTATCGATTTTTGTAATTTTGCAAAATTAACAATATAACAATCAAAAGAAAACAGATCAACTCCATTTGATACTTCTTCTTCTAACTTGTTGATGAAGTTAAATCAAACACATCGGTCTTGACTTTATCGCCACTTTCCTATTGTACTTAACCGCAACCACTACTTGGATTAAGAACCTCCGTTCTTAACTTCACGCCAAGTAGCTTAAACAAGATATGTAATTGTTCGTTGAGCACCAATTAGTTTTTGATTCTTCAATAAATTTGAAGAAAACTTTTTTTTTTTTTTTTGCTTTGAGGTTGAATCAATGAAGTATCGAGTCTTGTTTTCCACAAAGGATCTGGGCGGTTTTTGCTTGGAGAAAACAACAACAAAAATTATATTTCAAAGCCTTAATTCTTTATTGATTTGTATTCTTACTTATAATTAAAGTAAAAATCAAATTAGGAATTATTTCTTACCTAAAATATCTGCAACAAGAATGGTAAGACAATTAGTAGGAAAGAATATATAGAAAGATATTCTTGGATTTGTAGAAGGAAAGAATTTAGGAAACTAAATATTTCATTCCTAAATAAATATAAGAGAATAAGAAAAGATTCTTTAACCTACAAAATAAGATGTTAATAATATTCATGTGATCAGAATATTTTGTGTATAGACATAGAATAAAATCGCAGCTTTAAATATCTGAAAAAATATCTACTTATCAATGCAATTAGTTAGAACTGGCGTTATCTAGACCAGTCAAAAATGAAAACTCTGACTTGCTCTTTTAACATTAAAAATCAGTAATATTAATTAAGTGAGCCAATATAAAATGATGAAAAATATGACACATATTTTTCGAACAAGATTCATTACGGGAAGAAGACGAAGTTGATTCAATCCAACTCCAACTGATCGGCTAAAGAGAACAAGTGAAAATTAATAGACACACAATGATGATTGAATGTACCCATCCACCAAATCTATACAACTTCTTAACCTCAATCTCGTTCCTTCAAAGTTTTATCCTATCAAAGAGGTTGTGCCCACAAAAGAATCCGCTTCAAGTCTTTTTTATTACAAGGCCCTTCATTGACGTTGCGTCAAAGGAGAACTGGAGACTCCGATCAGTCTACAATCTAGCAGGGCTCGAACCGTGCCATCTTGAACCCCAGCTTTGAATGTGCCCCTCTACCAAATCTGTACAAATCGAATAGCTCGTTTATACAAAATGGTAAATAGACCCACTGTGATTATCGACCATAGAAATGAAATGAAAGGTTAATCCTTATCGATAGACTAAAGAGAAGAAGTAAAAACTAATAGACAAACGTGGATTGATTATGTCCCTCTACTATATCTGTACAATAGAATACCCGAATCTTTCCTCGTGCTCCTCGGAAAGATAATAGCGGGAGTCGGTGGTTTCTACTCGGGCTCTTTTTGATGTGCTGTCGGTTGCCTTTTTCTTTCTTTTTTCGACGACGGTTGGGGGTCATTTTGGAGCCATGATCTGTAAAATTAACAAAAACAAGTTAGATACGAAAAATAATATATATGGTTTCATACATCACCCCCAAACTATTTTAAACTTTAGGTAAATTTTTTTGAAAAATTGTGTTCGACTAAGTTACTTCGTGCTCCTTGAAATTTACCTAAGAATGTACAAAAGTGAGACGGAAGAGGGTGGTATGAAAGTGCATGCTTTAGTTTACCACATATTCAAATTTCACAGCATTTCGATGCCATTTGGGCCAAACTGATGGAGAACGAAGGTGCTAATAGAGGCAGGCTGTTGTGGCCTGCCTGTGGGCTGCCATGGCAGGCTGCAGGCTCTATGGTCACGGTTGGATTTTTCTTGTGATAAAAATGTACCCAAGCCTAGGTGAATGCTCCTAGACGATAACATTAGTCTAATGGAATAGCCTAAGATTTGGTTTCCACCAATTTTGGCAAAAGATGTGGATGAGACATTTCATCAAACACCTTGCAAGCAAGGGTTTATTCTTGGTATGAAGAGATACTTGGGTAACTAAACAAAACCCAAAAATTATCCAATCCTAATCAACTAAACCTATTCAACAACACATTCCCTTATCGTTTCAAGCCTAATCTATGCCACATTCTCCACACTAATCAAAATGCACGAATTTAAAGCAAAGAATGACAAAAAATCCGAAAATGAACAACCAAAATTGTGAATTTACCTTTTAGTTCGTGAGTTTGATGTTAATTGATGTTGATATTGAGTAATGTGATGCCCTTGTGTTCGCTTAGATTATTGAGGAACAAGGATTTAAGAAAGTAACCTTTTGAAGTTCAAATTTGTGTTTTTGAAAATGATGCTTCAACCCTGGTTTTAAGAATTTCTAGTAGCCCTTGCGATCACAAGGAAATAAATTCCTGCGATCGCAGGGATACCAAAATCTGGGCAGAATGTCTTCTGCCCAGTCTATGCGATCGCATACAGAATTCTGTGAATAATTTAATTTTTTTTTACTGACTCTAAACATGAATTAATTAAAACTAAGTGTATGCTCATGCTTATGCAAGATGACGATGTATGCCTCTTTACCTAAGAATTAAAAACCTACTTCAAAAATCCTATAAGCATAAAAACGTACAAAACGTGAATTAATTCCTAAAACTTAAACGATGCTGAAATTTAAATAAAAGGGAGAAAAAAGGGTTGCCTCCCATTGAGCGCTTGTTTAAAGTCTTTAGCTCGACTTTGTCGTGGTGATCACTCCGGATTGCTCAAAGCGGTAAATGACTTTTCTTTTGAAAAATCACCCTCCAAGTATTATTTTAGCCATTGTCCGTTTACTTTGAACTTGTCCTTTATGTCATGAGCTACTTCTACCGCTTAATGTGGATAGACTTTCACTACTGTGAATGGCCCGGACCATCTTGAACGTAGTTTCTCAGGAAAGAGCTTGAGTCGTGAGTTGAATAAGAGAACTTTTTGTCCTGCCTCAAACTGCCTTTTTTGAATGTTTTTGTCATGCCAATTCTTGGTTTTCTCTTTGTACAGTTTGGCATTTTCATAAGCCTTGAACCTGAATTTTTCCATTTCATTCAACTGAAGTAGTCTTTTCTCACAGACTTCTTTCAAATCAAAGTTCAACTTCCTCAATGCCCAGTAAGTTCAGTGCTCCAACTCAGCCGGTAAATGGCACACCTTCCCAAAAACTAGGTGATATGGTGACATTCCAATTGGTGTTTTAAATGCAGTTCGATATGCCCAAAGACATCATCTAGTTTTCTCGACCAATCTTTTCTCGAGGTACTCAATGTAAGCTCTAAGATCCTTTTCAACTCCCGGTTGGAGATTTCTACCTTGCCACTAGTTTGTGGATGGTACGGAGTAGCCAAACGGTGCTTCACACTGTATTTTGTCAAGAGAGTTTCAAACTGCCGGTTGCAAAAATGTTTACCTCCGGCACTTATGAGTGCTCGAGGAGTTCCGAAATGCATGAAAATATTCGTTTAAGAAAATTCACCACCACCCTGCCATCATTGGTTGGTAAGGCCACAGCTTCTACCCATTTAGATACGTAATCCACAGCCACCAAAATGTAAAAATTTGAGAACGATGGTGGAAACGGTCCCATAAAGTTAATCTCCCATACATCGAAAAGTTCAACCTCTAAAATGCTTCGAAGGGACATTTCCTGCTTTCGAGATATGTTTCCCGTCCTTTGGCACCTGTCACATTTTTTTACCAAACTGTAGGCATCCTTGAATAATGTCAACCAATAAAACCCGGATTGTAAGACTTTGGCTGTTGTTTTGGTAGCACCGAAATGACTTCCGTATGGTGAGGAATGATATTGCTTCAAGACAGTCTCCATTTCTTCTTCAGGTATACATCTCTGAATTACTTAATCAGCTCTCCTTCTGTAGAGAATAGGATCTTCCCAAAAATAGTATTTAAGTTCTGAAAAGAACTTTTTTCGGCGTTAATGATCATAATCAATCGTCACGATATTGCTTGCAAGGTAATTCACATAATCTGCATACCACGGTGTGCATTCCATATGCTCTATCCCAAAAATCTGCTCGTCTGTAAATTTCTCATTTATTTCATCTTCTTCATTCCCTTCTGACCGTTCTATTCTTGATAAGTGGTCGGCTACCACATTCTCGCTCCTCTTTTTATGCTGAATTTCCAAGTTAAACTCCTGAAGAAGCAGTATCCACCGAATTAGTCTTGGTTTTGCATTTTTTTTTAGCAAAAAGATATTTTAATGCTGCATGATCCGTGTGCGCTATCACTTTCGATCCAATGAGGTAAGATCGAAATTTTTCGAAGGCAAATACTACTGCTAGTAATTTTTTTCTGTAGTGGCATAATTTATCTGAGCGTCATTGAGAGTTCGACTGGCATAATATATGACATGTATGACTTTTTCTCTACGCTGCCCCAAAACTGCCCTGATGGCAAAGTCACTTGCATCACACATGAGTTCAAACGATAGATCCCTATCAGGTGGTACAATGACTGATGCTGAGATTAGGCTGTCCTTGAGAATGTTGAAAGCTTTAAGACAGTCTATAGAAAATTCAAACTTAACTTCTTTTTCCAGCAAACTGCACAACGGTTTAGTTATTTTTGAGAAATCTTTTATAAACCGTCTATAGAAACCCGCATGTCCCAGAAAAGACCGAATTCCCTTAACTGTTATCGGAGGATGCAGTTTTTCTATAACCTAAATCTTTGCTTTGTCGACCTCAATGCATTTAGCTGAAATCTTGTTCCCAACACGATGCCTTCTTGGCCCATAAAGTGACATTTTTTCCAATTAAGTACCAAGTTGGTTTTCTCACAACACTGAAGTACCAGGGTCAAATTTTTGAGGCATTCGTCGAATGATGATCCACAAACTGAAAAATCATCCATGAAAACTTCAATGAATTTTTCGACCATATCTGAGAAAATAGACATTATACAACGTTGAAATGTGGCAGGAGCGTTGCACAGGCCAAATGGCATACACCTATATGCAAACGTGCCATAAGGGCAAGTAAATGTAGTCTTTTCTTGATCTTCTGGCGCTATATGAATCTGATTGTAGTCTAAATACCTTTCAAGGAAGCAATAATGAGAATGACCCGCCAAACGTTCCAACATCTGTTCAATGAATGGTAGAGAAAAATGGTCTTTTCGAGTTGCATCATTAAGCTTCCTGTAGTCAATACAAACTCGCCAATCGGTAGTCAATCTGACTGGTATGAGCTCGTTATTATCATTCTTCTCAACTGTAATTCTCTCTTTTTTAGGCACTGCCTGAACCGGGCTTACCCAAGTACTATCTGAAATATGGTAGATGATACCGGCATCAAGTAGTTTTAACACTTCGGCTCAGACTATTTCTTGCAAATGAGAATTCAATCTGCATTGATGTTGCACTGTTGGTTTATATGCCTCTTCCATTAGAATCTTGTACATGTATATGGACAGGCTGATACCTCTGATGTCTGCTATAGTCCAACCAATGGCTGATTTGTAATTCTTCAAAACTCAGAGTAATTTATCTTCCTGATCATGATTAATAGAATTTACAATAATGATTGGAAGAGTAGATGACTCACCGAGATAAGCATACCTAAGGTGAGAAGGTAATTTCTTTAACTCGAGAATTGGGACATTTTGAACTGAAGGTGGCTGCTGAGGAGGTGTGGTACCCAGATCCATATATTTACTTCTTCTTTCTATCCGTTCTGCTCCTTATAAATATCTGGCACATTCTTCAAGAACTGGAGAGTCAGAATTTTCTTCTTGAAAAATGCATAATACACGCTTCCCATGGATCTGAAGGATTTTTCAAAGTAAATGTGTTAGCTGCCTCGTGATCAATGATATCGATCTGAAAGCATGATTCGAAGGAGCTTGAATACTGAATTACTTTGAACACGTTGAAAGTGACTTGCTCCTCGTTCAATCTCAACATTAGCTGCCCTCTTTGCACATCAATTAGTGTTCGTTTAGTAGCTAAGAATGGTCGTCCCAAGATGAGTGGTACATCCCTGTCTTCCCCAATATCCAAGATAATGAAGTCAGCTGGGAATATGAACTTGTCCACTTTTACCAAAATATCTTCAATAACCCTGCGTGGGCGCTTAACTGAACGATTAGCTAACTGTAGTAATATTTTGGTTGGCTTTACTTTTCTAAGACCTAGTTGCCTGAAAATAGAATAAGGCATCAAATTAATGCTAGCACCTAAATCACATAATACTTTCTCAAAAAATGAACTACCAACAGTACAAGAAATAGAGAAACTCCATGGATCTTTTAATTTCAGTGGTAGCTTATTTTGCAAGATAGAACTACACTCTTCGGTAAGCATAAATGTTTCGTGCTCTTCCAACTTCTTTTTGTTTGAAAGGATTTCCTCCATGAATTTTGCATAACTCGGTATCTGTGCTAGAGCATTAGCAAACGGTATGTTGATTTGGAGTTTTTTGAACACATCGAGGAATTTCTCGAATTGCTTGTCTAGCTTATGTTTTCGCAGCCTTTAAGGGAATGGAATTGGAGGAACATAAGCCTTGATCGGTGGCGGAATATAATTTGGTGGAGAGCTTTCTTTTTCTTGATCAACTTCTGCATCTGATTTGTTATTTATCTCTTTACCTAATGCAGTTTCCTTTTCAACACCCGGTCTTTTCACATGAATTTCTGGCAACTCAACTTTGCTTCTCGTGGTGATTGTATTGACTGGCTCTTTTGGGTTAACTTCGGTATTGCTTGGCCATGTACCTGGTTGTCTTTTGGTCAACAATTTAGCCAACTGCCCAATATGATTTTCTATATTCTTTATCGTAACATCTTATCTTTTATGCATCTCTTTTAATTCAGATTCCATACGCGTGACAGTTTCTTCCAACCCTCCTTTTCTCTCTTGTGGTTTCTCTTGATTTGGCAGATTCTGAATATTTTGGGTGTTGCCATAGGAGAAATTTGGATGATTTCTCCATCCTGGATTGTAAGTCTGTGAGTCCAGATTATTTTTCTGTCACTGAAAGTTCTGAGCATATGCAACTTGTTCAGGAGATGATATATCAACTTTTGTCAAAGGACACTCTGAAGATTGATGGTTTGCCCCGTATGTTACACATATTGGTGGAGACATCTGAACCATATTAGCTGAATGAGAATATTTCATTGCTTCTATCTGTTTTGCCAATGCAGCGATTTTCACCAATACAAGTGAATTTGTGTCTACCTCATGTATCCCTGTTGCTTTCTTTTACATCCCCCTGTTTGGCCACATAACAAACTGTTCACTCATTGTTTCATACAAGTCATAGAGGTCGCCGACAGATCTTAGTTGAATAGAGCCACCTGCTGCAGAATCGACTGAAGAACGACTGCTAGGAACTAAACCAGTGTGGAAGAAATGATTCTGAGCTGCTAAAGGAAACCCGTGACTTGGACACTTTTTGAGCAGTTGCTTGAATATTTCCCATGCCTCGTGAAAGTTTTCCAACTCAGATTGTTGGAAATTGGAAATTTTATACTTTAATCTATTTACTCTGGCTGGAGGAAAATATTTCAATGTCTTTTGAATCAGATCTGCCCAAGTAGTGATGCTCCCAGGCAGTAGAGAATGATCCTCCCAGGCGGTAGAGAATCTAACCATTCTCTAGCTTTATCTTTAAATGTGTGTGGAAATAGCCTCATCTTAAGTGGCTCTTCATTAACACCGTAGTATTTGAAATTTCCACAATATTCATCGAAGCGAGAAATACAGTAATGAGGATTTTCATCTGTCATACCATAGAACGGAAGATTGTTCGAGAACAAGTTAATCACATCTGGCCTCAACTGGAAGTTGTCGTGTCCATAAGGCGGATAGATTATACTGGACCGATTTTCAACAATCGGTGGCATCATATATTCACCCATAAGGATATCTCGTTCATTGACTTCAACTGGTCGAGCCACTGGTGGAAGATTATTTCTCATTTCTACAGGTAACAGATTCTGGATTCGGTTATCTTCTATTATATCTTTTTGCTGTTGTTTCTTTTCTCTTCGCTCACGTTGTCTTTAGCGAAAGCTCCGTTCAATCTCTGGATCTAAATCAAATAGATCAAGATCCTTTGTACGGCACATACACACTTAACACCTAAACACAAAGTTGGAATTCAACAGTAAGACAATGAATTTAAAATAAATATAAAACTAAAAATAAAATAAATAATACTAAAAAGAATTGTTAAAAGCTAAATTATAAATTAACGTAGCAATTAATAAAACTAGTCCTCAGCAACGGCGTCAAAAACTTGTTGTGTAATTTTAATCTTGTAAGTGTACAGTTCGTTTACAAGTAATATACTGATGTGTAGAGTGTCGAACCAACAAGGACTAGATATCAATTTAGCCTATTAAATTATAATTCAAATTCTAACAATATGAAAAATACAGATTTGTCTTGTTTTGTGATTCTAAAACTAGTTTAACTATTTTAATTAAATTTAAAATATCAATAAGTAACTTTAAATGATAAGAACGAATTCAAGTTTTTACTAACACTAGGATTTGGGAATCGATCTACACATTTTATAATCAATTATTGGTTAATCGCTTCAGCGGTTAATTACTTTAGATTGAAAATTGGTGATCCTATAATAATCAAAAGCCTCTCTCAATGGTCGATCAATTCTATATCGATATGCGAACCTAATTATCTCTAATCAGATTTCGAACATAAAAATATGCATTTAAATCTCAAGAATACCTAACCAGATTTCACAGAGCATAATAGTAATTTTTATTTATTATTGGACCCTGTGTTATTCAAAACTACGTGCTAAATTTATATTAAATCTCTCGACTTTAATATAAATCACAAAATATTCTCATAGTGATCAGACATTAAAACATTAGAAATATTGAATAAGGAATAATCAATCAAGTAGCAATTACCTACTAAAACGAAAAATTTCTAATTAATTAAAAACATGAGATTTCATCGTTCATCCTAGAAAAAGTAAATTTAGTCGGACATGATTTCGTTAATTATTACAATAATTGAGTTCATCATGATCCGGAGAAAGAAAAACAAAAAGTAAATAAAACCCGTGATCCCGGCTCAAGAATCTTCAATCCCGTGCCTTGATTTTCGATTCTTTGTTTGTATCTTGTTCTCCCAAAATTTGTCGTCCGCGATATGTCTATTATCTCCCTTTTATACTCGTCTCCCAACTCTTCAAAACGTGTACTAGGTGGTTGTTTTAATAGTTTTCTGATGGGAAACAACTCCAAATCTAAACTGCTGCTCGTTTACCCCCATGCGATCGCATGGTATACTTCCGTGCGATCGCATAGTTCTTACAACTAATGTAGTGCAGAAATTTTGGACACTTTGCGATCACATCATTGGACAACCATGCGATCGCATGGTTATCTGGGATGCTTTCTTTGGTTATTTTCTTTGATATTTGCATGTCAAGTCCTCCGAGTATCTTTATCTTTGCAATTATATTCCATTTTCTTCTATTTGCTCTCTTTTCGTCAGATTGACACTTGACTTTGATTATTTCCTAAAATAATAAGAAAACAACATGCTATTAAATCGAAAATAATTAATATGATTCATAATCGTCTTTTTTTTTGGTGAGCTCCAATAAGTACAAAATTGTACTTATTGTCACTCTAAATCAATAAATCAATTCTTATTATTCTGAAACTCATAGGAGATGATGGGCATTTATGAATCATCCAGCCAAAATAATATGTCCCATTGTAAATATTTGTTCCCATTGTATTCTGGAAGCCCTTAATTGAATAGATATGAAAATTGACCCAAGTGGCCAAATTTGCCTACATCTTTTATGTTTGACTTTCATGCAAGTTGATGGGATATATATTCTCACTAATATCAATCACAAAATCATTTATAGTACGCACATATTTGGATGTATGTATGTATATATAGGTAACTTAAAGACTTGATTGATTTTAAGGTCCATTTATTGTAAGAAATTGGGCATTGGTATTTAATTAATGTATAATTAAATTACATTATTTTAACTATGTCATTGTCCATGGACCATGTACATCTAATGCACATGGATGCCTGTCAAATTCATCTACGTGAGCTCAAAAGTCTGGTTTATTTTCAACAAGCATCTAAAAATGTTCTATCAATGTATTTGAATGGGGTACGTTAATTCTATTAAACACAAACCATTCAATAAAATGTTAGAGTACGTGTGCGACCACCATTACTTGATGTTTTGATTGAAATTTTAGATTCTACTGTCGGTGATTTTGAAGTCACTTTTTTCAATAGCCCAAGTTGACTTCGTCCCTTCAGAAAATGTAATGGTTCACACGCACAACTTGCAATATATCTACGTTAAGTGCTGATAACACGGGCTACAATAACAAATTAAATTAAGCTTCATCTCTAGATTTTGAATCAATTATTACGACTGTAGAGAGTTTTATTCACTACGGAAAGAAAATTTACTTAAACGTTCGTGTATCACTACGTCTTCAATTTCTTCCTTCACAAAATCATCTCCTCCAAAATTTACAGACCGTCAATCACTTCTCTGATTTGATCCAATCATCTCTAAAATATGTTCACATTCTCAATTCATATCCCTCAATTAATCATCTTCCTCCGCCAATTATCTCCAAAATTTATTCACCGCCTCAATCCATCACCATAATAGAGCTTACGGTTGGATCCCACCGCAAAGAAACGATATATTAGTATAATTTTTAATATCACTTCGTTCAATAGATATAACGCTTGAACTCAAGATACTGCTTGAAATCATATTATCTAAAAATTTATCACTAAAAAAAAATTAATTAATTAATTTAAATTTTATCTACGTCAAAATAAGATTCGACGGTGATTGTACTAATAAAACAAACTAATTTAAATGCATTAGCATTTGACTCCAGTTTAACAAACCAGTCATAAGAAAAATAATTTATTTATTTAAATTAATTAATATTTTTTAGTGCAGAGGATAATATAATTAATTAATGAAAGAATAATATTCAAATGAGAGTTGGTGAACTGCTCGACCAACAACAATTTCAAACATCTAACCAATTAATAATTTGATGGCAGTGTATGTAATTTTAAATGTTAATTATTCATTACTTGGGATTTGGGATCCCTTGACTCTAACCACTGTATTAGATCTTGGTTTTGTCCTAGCCCTGATTTTATTATATTATTTTTCATTTATCTTTTCCTTTCATCTCTCTCTCACGCACACGCTTAAATATTTCGACTTAGAATTTTACTACTTTTGACACTTGTGAACGAGGAGGGGGAGGGGGGGGGGGGGGGCTGTAGCCCGGGCCCACCCCGGGAAAAACATTTTTTTATAGGGTACAAAAAAATATATATATTTAGTAACAGTTCGTGCAAAAAAAAAATAAAAATTTTAGTAACAGTCCGGGCTAAAAAAAATCTTGAATCCGTCACTGATTTTAAATAAGATAACGAAAAGCTTTTCAGAAAGAAAGTAGCATAAGCAAAAGAATAATATGATTCGAAAGTAAGGACGAGGGCTAAATTTAAATTATTTTATACAATAACCAAATCAAATGGTGAACGTGAAATATATCTAGATTAGCCTCTTTTAATAGGGGTAAAATTAAAAAATTTGCTTTTGATTCAAACATTGAAATGTCCAATATCAAATGAACTAGAAAAAGAATATATGAGAAATCCATCTAGCATTTCATTAAATATGTAGAAAAAAGATAGACAGAGAGTTGTCGGCATAGAAGGTCCGACTTGTTGAATTGACCAAATGTTATGCGGTGAATATGTCATCAACTGGGTCAATAGTAAAATAAAAATAAATAAATTTTTTATTATTAATAATAAAATACGTCACCTACTTGTTTAATTTTATGAAATATCAAAAAAAAAAAAAAAATCTATGTGCTTGTATTAATTTAGTGGAAATTTGAGAAAATGCAACTTGTAGTAAAATTCAAGACCAAAGTACTAATAGAATTCATGCATTAATTAGGGTTTTTGTAGAACAATATAAAGAGCATGTTTGGCTAATTTTAAAAAATTAACTTATAAGTAATTTACTCATGTGTATACATGTAAGTTTTAAATAAATATTCTTTTATTAATCAAAATTAAAAAATAAATAGGTTACTTATTTCGATTTATAGAATTTAAATATAGTTTTATCTTTTTAAAACTTAACTAAGCGTGCCCGTAACAACATTGCCTTGTTGACTCTATACTTTGATTTGGAGGGTCAATGTGGGTGTCTTTTTAGTTAATTAGGATGCTAGTTACGATAATTGTTTATATACATGGCCATCGTACAAAGTGGCAAAGTTGTGGTACGATTCTAATGTTCTAGAATTGTGTTCAACATGCTATGAACATAAAATTTATTTATTTCATTAGCCTCTAACACTATGCACAATTCATTTTTTTTTTCCATCAAAGTTATTTATCTAAGTTTGATTTCGACAAATATTAGCTTTAGCCATGAAATGGGTTTTGGCTCGAAGAGCCCTTTTTTTGTCAATAACATAAATAAATTCTATATAAATCTATACATCTAAAACGGAAAAAATTATTTATTTGTATTTTATATTTTCAATATATTTCCATATGTGTATGCTAAGTGAACACTTTGGAGTTATCATAGTAAGGTAAATATTATTTTAATTCATAACTTTAATTTGATTAGAAATTATATTTAATCATCTCGTCTAAATAAAAATATATTTATTTCAAGAACTCCATTAAACAAGAACATGAACATTCACTTTATTAACACCATAACACATAAATATAAAACACTCTGCATAGTTCATACAAACATGCATGGCATGGTACATAAAACATAGGGACACAAATCTGAATAAAATAAACAATATGAAGCAAATGATGAGAAAATTATTCTGCATTTAATCTTATTCTGTTCTTCGTCCATCTCTTTCATTCTCTCAACAAAAATCATTTTCAGCCCATCCATTTCTTCTTTATTCTGGAAATATTCTCCTTTCCTGCAAGAATAGATTGACTAATTAATATATAAGATTAAAATGAGTTGTTAGATTAAATCCTACATCAATTAAATATGAAAACGATAATCAACATATAAAGATTTAGACTATTCCTTTTAATAAGGTTGACGTTTTTAAAATTAAACTTCAAGACTCAATATGCTGTCAGAGTCCAATAAACTCAAACAAACAATTCGATTATTGATATTTACAAATGAGACATGCATGCTTTGTTATTGTGTGGTAATTTTTTATTCTAGTCATGTTTAATTTTCTACAATCAATTAAAGCACACTAGACCGTATAAAATACTTTGGGATATTTGTAAAATGGCAAATAGATTACCCTTTCTTAGTAGTGGTGAGGAGGAGGAGGAGAACTATAATAGTAGTGCGGAGGTGGTGGGGATTTGTAAACTGGTGGAGGTGGGGGAGGAGACTTGTATTTGTAAACTGGCGGTGGTGGTGGTGGAGACTTGTACACGTAATGCTCCTTTGGAGGCGGTGGTGGTGGTGGAGACTTGTACACGTAATGCTCTTTTGGAGGAGGAGGTGGTGGTGGAGACTTGTACACGTAATGCTCCTTTGGAGGTGGTGGTGGTGGTGGAGACTTGTACACGTAATGCTCCTTTGGAGGTGGTGGTGGAGACTTGTACACGTAATGCTTCTTTGGAGGAGGAGGTGGTGGTGGAGACTTGTACACGTAATGCTCCTTTGGAGGTGGTGGTGGTGGTGGAGACTTGTACACGTAATGCTCCTTTGGGGGAGGTGGCGGCGGCGGAGACTTGTATACATAGTGTTTCTTCGGTGGAGGTGGTGACTTGTAGACCGGAGGCGGCGGAGACTTGTAATGATAAGATGAAGGTGGTGGAGGAGACGAATAATGGTCATTTGCCTTGGTTGCATATGGGAGCCAAAGGGCCACTATTGCCACCATTAGAATGGCTAAAGAAGAAGCCATTGTAGACATCTTTAGGCTTTGAGCTTATGCTAAGAACTCTCCCATGCATCCCTTTATATAGCTTAGGATTTACCATTTCCAACACATTAATAATTGGTTAATTGAGGTTAAGAAAGATGAAATGATTTACCCCATGATTTTTTTTTGTGAATACATGTTTGGAACATTGACTTATGTGGTAACTAATTTAATTAGTAGATTTTGTTTGTTAGTGGCTGAAAGCTAAGCAAAAGAAATAAAATAGTTGATATTAATGACTATAGACTATTGTTTGGCCATTTGATTCATTAATTCAATGAAAAAGTCTTCCAATTGCCAGTCTTTATTTCTTTTTGTATAATATTATATTTTTACATTTCTAAATAGTATGAGAATTTTGAAAAATTGTTGCCCAACTTTGGATAATTTTTGGTACATGGAGTAGGCTGCAGCCTGTATTTCTTTGTATTCATATTTTGCATGCCCTCTTCTTTTCATAGTTTTTTATAAGTAAAATATCATCTTGGGTCTTCCAAAGTACATATGAGGCTGAAACTAATGTCATAGATAAATCTCAAAAAAAGTAATATCCATGCTGGGAGTCCTATTACACTTAATGCCAACTTTGACAATCTCTCCACACGAACTATGGTAAAATAAGACTCACAATTCGACTTTGTTCGTTATGGACTGAAGATGCACGACAAGCAGTCTTCCCTCGTCCTTTGCGAGTAAGTAGTGAAATTAATACAATGAATTCATCGAGCCATTGAAGTAGTTCGTCGGACTATAGTCGGACACTTACAATCGACTCAATATCGCCGAATCCCCCCATTTCATAAGCTTATTTATCTTCCAGTACTATTTACTGAATATTTATCAAAATGGAAAAGAAATCCTTGCATTTAACATGTAAATTTTCAGAAATATTTTAGAAGATATACATTGGAAATGGATTTTAGATCTATATACTTGACTCTTAATTAATTAATTGTACTAGTTTTTCTAATATTGGTAGTGATGGATTGATAGCATAAAAAAAAGTTTAATATAATCGAATTTAAATTAATCGAAAATAATAGTTTTCTTTTGGTTCGATTATTAATGATTTGTGACCAAATAAATAATGTACAGTAACATTGGACCAAGTATCCAGTGGATCCTTCTACTTAGACATCAACGTGGTATTGAACTTACAATAACGAATCTTAGTTGCCCACATTAGGTGAAGACCTAATCAAATCAATTAATTATCAAAATTAAACAATTAGACCGTTAAACAAATAAATATTACATAATTACATAGCATAAATTCATGAAGTTTGGTTCATTTTCTGAAGAATATTACACAAATTATGGATTTAGTATTTTTTTTTTTTTTTTTTGGTTTAAGTGAAGCAATGTGGGTCAACTTTAGACTCACTTCCATTTACAAATATGTAATATGACATATAAATCCGAATATTTTTGTTTCAATTTTTATTTACGGATATTTTCCGACCGTAATTTATTTATCACTAACATGCGAATTTATTGAACTCGAACTCATTAAAAAAAAAATAAAAAAAATCCCTTTTTCTAAAGTTTTTAGTCTATTTTGCATGATTCTTATCGTTTAATTGATCTCAAAAGATAAAAAGAGCAAACTTTCAACGTTTGAAAATGAACTTGCAACTCTCTAAACAAAAGTTAGAAATATTAAATATCATGCAAGAAGGAAAAAAAAAAAGATATATAAAAAGGAAAAAGACAATTCAACATTGATATAGACAAGTTTGAAACTGCACATGTTGAGTTTTCTAAGGAAGCTCATGTACGAAAGGGTGTCATCTTAATTTGATAATAAATAAGTCTATAATAAAGAAAACTGAACACTAAAGTAAAATATAACGGCATTATAAATAATATTTACATATTCAATTGAATATGTCCAATCTGAAATAATTGACATTAAGTCGATATATAGATTGTTATGGAGAATAGTTAGGCAACAAATTTTTATCGTTAAGTTTAAGTGCAATTAATCAGATTTTAACCATTTTCAATCACTAAGAGTTGTCGGTTAATGTATCCTTACTCGACTCTCAAAGGGACACCATGGTCGAGTGAAGGAGGGACCATCCCATCCCACAATCTCCTACCACTATTTCATAGACATTTTTCAAATACAACACTAACAACATTTTTTCATTTTTTTGGGGCAACACACCATCAACGTCTAGACAGGCTCTACTTAGATAGTACCCCAACCATGTTTTCTACATAAGAAATTAAGTACACATGTGAGGGGGACGAGAAACTTTACCTACAAAATTTACACCGAGAGAGGAGAGATTTGAAAGAATACGTATTACTTCCTTAACGACGAATGTAAAGGATAAGTGGTAAGTTTAGCGAGTTAGGCCGAGTTTAATATAAATTATTTTTATTTTTATGAATTAAGTTGAGATCAAAATCAACAATTAATTTTAATCACATATTTTATAAAATCTAAAATTTTTATCAAATTCTATTAAAACTTTATCAAACAAGCCTTCAAAGATGTACTCTTGCATGTTATCCATTACTATGGATTTCATTTCATTATTCACCGACAAATCCAAAATATCATATAGTCTTTTAATATTACCTTTGGCACACCGTAACACTAGGAGGATTTGGGTCAACAATGTATAAAGGACAACCCATAATTTTTTATTATATATTAAAAACTGAAAATACCATCACGTGTAGTGTCCCAAGGAAACAAATAATTCGTCTTATAAAATAGATTTTTTTTTTTTTTTTTAATTTATCTATTTCAAATTATAATATACTTTCCTTATTATTGATAATATAGTTAATTTCTTAGTTTTCTAATATACCACTATTTAATGTAGCTTGTTATTAACAAATACTCATTCTGTTCCACAAATATAGTCTTACTTACTTTATTCACTTGTCTCAAATTATGATTCAATTTCTTGTTCGGACTTGAGAGTATAGTTAATTTCTAAAAAATTTAATATGTATTATATTTAATGTGTCTCGGTATCAACAAATATGAACTATTAACGTAGGGGTATTTTAGAAAAAAAAAAAGTAAGCAAAAATTATTGTTTTAACTATAATAATTAATTTTTCTTAATCTGTATTGAAAATACGGTGATTCTATCTTTATGGGACAAGGGATTATGAACTACCATTATAGTAATGTAGATGTATATTAGAAAAAATGTAAGTAAAATTTATTTTTTCAATTATAATAAGTAAAATTTCTTAATAAGTAAGTATATCTTTATGAGACGGAATGAGTACTTATTATTAGACAATGCTATATACTCCATCAGTCCTATAAAAATAGACTTACTTTATTTATTCATCTATCATAAAGTATAGTCCACTTTCCTTGACGATAGTATAATTAATTTCTTAATTTTTTAATATACCTCTATTTAATATATCTTATTATCAACAAATATGAATTACTATTATATTTATGTATGAATATATTTAAAAAATATATAAATAAAATTTATTATTTTAATTATAATAATTAAATTTTTTTAAATTGTATGAAAATAAAAGTAAACATATATTTATATAGAACATTGTGAGTACAATAATGGACAAAATATAGGACTCGTGTCTCATGTTGGCCTTTAAAGAAATGAATGATAAAGTGAAGTGTTGAATTCGGTGGCTTGTTCAACACCATAGCTTGAGTACAATTTCAACATCGGATGTGTTTACGGGCTATTGGAAACCACGTATTTTTCTCGAGAAGCCGATCAGACGTGGCTCGTAAAAAATTATAGATGAAATCATAATGGGGCCAAAGGTTGATTAAAAGAGCATTATTGTAACATGAGTCCGGGGGTTTAGGTGTGTGAGGCATTTCTTGAGCTGTTTTCAACGATAGAAGCTTGGAAAATGCCGTGTAAATGACTCATCATGTTTACTGCCCAATCAAATTCTCTTTCTTCTAAAGAGAGAGTTTATAATTATATTTAAATTTGAGAATTCTTATCATTCATTGTAATTCCTCAAAAATCTAAGTTTAAAAAATAAAAACAAATAGAGAGAATCAAAATTTAAGTATGTTAATTTATTATAACAATGCTCCTTATATATAGGACTTCATTTAGAAGTTACAATTTGAACAAAATGCACTATTCTTCTAAAATAAGTAGGACGACAAATAGACATCTAGATAAAATCAAATAGTAATATATCATTATCTATTATTTTACAATACTCCATATTGAATTACTATTTATACAATAATTGTTTCGTTAAAAACTTTGTTTAACAAATATCTAGTGGAAAAAATATCAAACGAATGAAAAAAAACACAATTAATTTAAAAAAATTTGGAGTAATCAAACGATACCTCATTCAAACCTTGACAAAAAAATTCAATGGAACAAAACTTAAGTAAAGGGAAAAGAGTACAAGTTAATTCTCCTGATTTCAATTAATAAAAATCTTTGTATCAGATCATCCATATATTGTGTGTCAATACCTTCAATGTCACAATCTTTCTAAAACTTGTATAAAATAATTCTGAAATATTTTTCATGTTATTGTCTTGTTATAACCACCAAGCAATATATCTCCATAAAAAATATTCGTCTAATCATGGTTGATTGTAGTCTACATGATAGTCTGACGTAGTTACATTAAAAATAGATATTGTTGTTACTCTCTTCAGGGTCTTGTATACAATTTGTAACATACAAAGGTAAAATCCTAATGTTTGGATAAATGTCTTGTAGATTATAGACAACTATAACTATAATATTTATAGCACTCCATATTGGATGTCTATTACTCAAAGAATATGTCTCGTTAAAATCTTACTAAGAAAAAACCATGCAGGAAAAACTGAATGAAGGAAAATGAGTACATTATTCTTTAGAATATACTACGCAAGTTGTCTCATTAAAATCTTGCTACAAAAACTCAATTAGAGAAAACATTGGTCAAAGAAAAAAGAGTACACGTATTTTCTCCCTATCATAAGAATAACACGTGGTGTCTATTTACCTTGGTTATCAACTTCTCAAGTGTTGCAGTAGATAATACCTTTATAAAAATGTCTGCCACATAAGAATAGATAAACAAGTTTATGAGCTTTATGTAAATCAATTAGTACCCTGCATCATCATAACCAACTAGTCCTAAATCACGAATTATTAGCAAAATACAATAATGCATCTATTGCACTAAGATTTGATACTTTAGAACTAATAAGTTATTTATTATCATCTCAAAGACGAAAATAGCCATCTTTTCACTTCAACTGAACAAATAATCATCGGGTATCAAATGGATGTGTCATTTCTTCATTTTTTCATGATGTTTTCCATATAAGTGGATTGATGAACAAGAATTCGATTGGCAAAATATGTTGGCAATAAACTCTTGTCTTTGGAAGCTCTTCATGAGTTTGAATAATGGTTAAAAATCGAAAAAAATAATGACATATTTAGATATTGATTTTATGTACAAAAACACATGAGCATGTATGGTCATTTTTGTACCCTTTTTTAAACAGTTATTCATTAAGACGGTCAAACTACATATACACAGGTTGCAATCTATATATGCATCTATGCACTTTGATCGAATAAGTTTCTCAAATTTTTTAACTATACGCTTTAGTCATATTAAATCCTTAAAAGATTTATATGCACAATATTATTAGTCATGCCAGATTAGTTGGTTATAGCCCTCGTTTATTAGGTACATATAAAGTTTTATGAATTTCTAGGATAACAAGATATCGACTTGTGATTACATCCACTATTGGAGATTTTATCTATTTATATAAGTCTTTGCAAAAGTGATTATGTTAAAAGTCGTGCATTATATTTTACGACTTTATTTTTCTTATTTCATTTTTGCATAAGTACTACTAACTTTAAACATTTAGGCATTCGGACTAAATGTCCAAAAACTTTTGATTTCTCTAGTAAGTTCAAGCTGGCTTGGATTGCGTCTTTTTTTTTTTTTTTACCAATCATTTCTATTTCAACATTTTTTTGAGAAATTTTGATTAAACATCATTTCTTTCGTTCATAATATAACATGCTATATTGTACTATAAAATATGTTGTTGACATCTTTTTTATTTTAAGTTCTATTTATTTCTTTATAACGACATCATTTATCGAAATCTCTCCATTTTCAATAATTCAAGTACCTGAACATTTTATGAGGTTTTACAATTAGTTATGTCTATATACTCTACACAAGTATAAGCTTCCTTAATAAGACCATAATTAATATTTGCTCCATTTTTCTTTTGAAGGTTTTGTCATGGAATTGATTTATCAAATATAATGTTAACAGATTGTCCTTCTACGACGTCAATTCAAGATGGAGCATTTGTAGCTGGTATATGATGTTTGGTTAATCGATTTGGTCAATAAATGTATTTATCAATTGTATATTTGCATTATCCCGTGTGAGAATTTAGAAAACATAAAATATGATGCATTTAAATTATTCTTCCCAACTATTTAATTTCTTCCCATAATGTTGAGAAAAAATGTATTATCAAAATGACAGTCAGCATGCAACATTGCAAATTATCACCAATTAAAGGATTCAAACTCAATATATATTCTCCACATCAAAGAAAATTAGATGAGAGATATAAGGCTCATGTCCAAAAGCCAACTATAATGGGGAGAACTTGATGTTGGCATGATGAGTACTAGTATTGTTGCATATAAAATACAATTTCCTAAGTAAAAATAGAAGCATTTTATTTTCAATAGTAATGGTTTGACAATTTTCTAGATGCGTTTAATAAATGTTATACTAAACCATGGGCAATAAAATATTTCACTATTATCCCAACTTACAATCATAAGAAGTTTTGTAATGTAAACTCACTAGCATTATTAAGACGGATTGTCTTAATTGCGTAATCTGAAAATTATGTCCGTAACGAATAATTGAGCAAATAATCTCGCAGACATCAAGTTACGAATGTACAATAAATACACATGTGACCATCTAGTATAATAATCTATTAATATCATATAATTTATAGATGGTCCACATGGAGGTTGAGTAGGTCCATATATCACAAAAAATACAATCCACAAATGAAGAGAATTCAATCTCAACTTCAGCTAGTGAATGTTAATTTACCCTAACAACAAGCAGCGTATGATAATTTATTAGATTGAAAAATCTTTCAATTTTTCAACAGAATCCTATACAAATTCTCAATTTTTTTTTTACATTATTATCAATATGGGATGGTTTAACTGCTCATGCTAAATAATATAATGTTTTTTCTTCATCGAGAACATTAAATGTGGCATTCATCATTGCATGTTCAGTATGTAGTTGTGTGAAGTGGTAAGCATATATTATAATATCTTGGATGGCACAAAGTAGATACTTCTAATTCATTTTCTTAAGTTTGAACTCCTACATTATTCTTTTTCTATTTTCTATTGGCCCAAGATGATGGGCCAAAACTACAGGGCTCAGTGGTTTTATCTATAAGAAAATTACTCTCTTCGTCACACAAAGTTACGTTTACTTTCATTTTTACACAAATTAAGAAATTTTAATTAATATAGTTGAAAAAGTAAATTTTACTTATGTTTTTTTCCTAATATACCCCTACATTAATATTATGATAGTTCATATTTGTTGATAACGAGACACATTAAATAGAGGTATATTAGGTAACTAAAAATCAACTATACTTTCAACAAGAAAATATGACTATAATTTGAGACAGATGAATAAAGAAAGTAAGTACATTTTTGTGGGATGGATGAAGTATAAGATTAAACACCCTGTAGAGAAAATTAACATCGGATCATTTACAACACTTGCAAGATAAACAATACTCAGATTCGTAGTCCAAATTCCATAAAGGTAACACCACTTTTGGAGCTAAAATGACTTTAATGTTTAGACCACACACTGTAACGACCAAGATCACTCTTCTCGAGATCTTGTCCCACCCTTACTCATCCATAATGTCAACTTTGGGAGAGCCTGAGCTCATCTTACCCTTCACGAATTTTTTTTGTGTTCCCAACGATTCGAATCCAAGACTTCTTTTTTATGAGGTACATAAGTTGAATGTTGGTACCAATTGAGTAAATTGCTCAACTGGTACCAGCATTCAACTTAAGTGCATCATAATGTAGAAGTTTTGGATTCGAATCGCTGAGGATGCGAAAGAAATCCGTGAGAGGTAAGATAGGCTTAGGCTCTCTCAAAACGAATAATATAGACGAGTATGACTGGGGCAAGATTCCAAGAAGAAGGATCTCAGTCATTACAAAAAAAAAGAGTATTTTTTTATAACAATTGGGATCCTTCTTCTCAGGATCTTACTCAATTGGTACCAGCATTCAACTTAAGTGCTTCATAAGGTAGATGTATTGAGTTCGAATTGTTGGGGACGCGAAAAAAATTCATGAGGGGTAAGATGGACTCAGGGTCTCCCAAAGCGGACAGTATGGATGAGTATGACTGGGACAAGATCTCGAGAAGAGGGATTTCGGTCATAACACACACTATTAGGAAAGGAGAAGAAATTATAGAGACCCAAAGAGAACAGACAACGATTTCACACAGAAAAAAGGGACGTCCACTATTCACAAAGAGAAAGGCTCCAAAGTTCACTGCTTTCTTTTTATTTGATCTATGTGTGTAATATGGTGTGGGTCAATTACACTAGGCCACTGATCAAGGACCCAAAGGTCAATTAATCCTCCAAGTAGCCCATTAAAAATTCATTGGTCCCTTAATACTGTTTGTGTTGACACATTGTGGAGTGGACTATATAATTATTTTTAATCCTAGACTTAAAGCCTATGAAAGGTAAAAAGGTCCCAATTAATTATCATAGTCTCAGGATTTATTTGGGATCACAAAAATTCCAACAAACCTCCACTTTAATACCAAATAGACTTGAAAAATAGCTTAGTAGTTTTTAATTATGGTTCCAAACAAAATTGGAACTTCACGTAGCTTTGCCAATGTTTTGAAGTGCACGAAATTTCTAAACTTTACCAATGTGAGTACCTTAAGTGCCAATAGCTACAGGGTTATAATCTGTATACAGTTTTTCAAGTTTTATCAAATTTTGAGAAACTACATTGTTAATAAAGTGCAATCTAACATCAAAATATTTTGTACGTTTATGAAAAACATAGTTTTTACAAAAATGAATAGCAAACTGACTATCAGAGTATAAAGTCACATTATTACTTAAAACAAATAGTTCATTATGTAAAATTTTAAACCACGAAGCTTTTTTAATAGCTTCAGTGGCAGCTATATAGTCTAACTTAGTAGTGGAGAAAGCAACAATATGTTAAAGTTGAGACTTCCAACTAATACAAGAATAACACAAAGTGAACACAAAAGAAGAAGTAGACTTCTTATTATTTCTATCTACTCCATAATCAACATAATTAAAACCTTTTAGTTTCACATTCTAAGAAACAGATTTATAGATTAATCCTACATCATATGTACGTTTCAAATACCTGAGCAACCACTTTAAAGCTTCTTAATTTTTAGGACTGGGATCAAACATGTACATGTTTAAAGTACTAACTGTAAAAGCCCAGTCTGGTCTAGTTCGAACCATCAAGTACATATCAGAGCCAATAATATTAGAGTATGGAATTTTACTCATAATTCTTTTTCCTCGTCATTAGCAGGTGATTGTTCTTTAGACAAAATAAATTGATTACCAAGAGGCACAGAAGTAGGCTTGCACTCATTTATGCCAAATTTCTTCAAAATTTTAAGCACTTAAGGAGTTTGATACACAAATAAGCACGAATTCGACACATTTCTATCAATTTTCATACCAAAGATCCTTCTAGCATGTCCTAGGTCATTCATGTCAAATTATTTACTTAATTCAGCTATTATCTTTTTTACCACTTTCATGTTAAGTCCAATCAATAACATGTCATCTGCATAAAGTAACAAATACACACAATCATTATTTGTGTTGTCGTGCTGGTAATACAATCAATGATCAAACTCACTCCTCTTGAAACCAATAGAAAGAACATATGAATCAAACTTTCTATTCCACTAGACTGTTTCAAACCGTATAGGAATTTTTAGTGATTTTTTTAAGAAAATACACATGACCAAGTTTGTTTTTATCTTCAAAACCTTTAAGTTGATACATGAAAATCTTTTCATCAAGGTTACCATGCAAAAAAGCAATTTTAAAATCAAATTGTTCATGTTTCCAGTCATAATGAGCAACAAAAGCAAGCATGACTGACTCTAATTGTGGTGTACTTAACAACAAGCTAAAAGATTTCATTGTAATCTACCTCATTCTTTTGTGTGTATCACTTGGCTACTAACCTAGCTTTATATCTCATAGGCTTACTCTTATTGGTCTTCTATTTTATCTTATAAACCCATTTGTATCCCATATGAATTTATCCTTAGGTTTAGGAACTAACTCCTAAGTTGATTTTTAGCAAGAGAACTCATCTATTCTCTCATGACACTAAGCCATTCTTCAGACTTCTCATTCTTTATAGCCTCCTCATAGGTACTTGGCTCCTTATCAACTAGTTCCTGATAACTAGCATATGCTATAGTGAAGTCGGATAGTCTTTGAGATTTTCTACATGATTTCATCTATCTATCTCTAGCCAATTGATAATCAGCCACAAGATTTTGATCAACAAAATTTTCCTCTATCACATCTTCATTTCCTTCTACGTCTATGTTCTACTAATTTTGTTGTGTGTCACTCTCCACTCCACTTGGAGTAATGAGGATGTAGGTACTCACTTTCTCCACCTCAATTGAGGACTATTCTCTCTAGTAGTTTCTTATTATTTTTTACTCTCTATGCAAGACATCTCTAAATCATTAAAGGTGACATCATGACTAATAATAATTTTTACACTATTTTCGCTCATATCCCACACTCTATACCCCTTAACTCCTTATGGGTATCCTAAGAAAATACATTTCTTTATTCTGAGATCTAGTTTTTCCTCACTTTGATGAGAAAAAGCAGCACAACCAAAAGTCTTAATAATTGAATAATCAACACATTTACTATACCATTTTTCATAAGGTGTATCATCATTTAAAATAGTAGCATGAGTCATATTAGACATATATCAAGCAGTCGTATCAACTTCACCCAAAAAAATTGAGGCACACTAGAACTCAACATCATGCATCTAACGTTATCAAGTAAAGTACAATTCAATCTTTCAACAACCCCATTCTGTTGGGGAGTATAAGACATGATTTTATGTATAGTGATGCCACAATCATTACACAAGTTATCAAAAATAGCATTTCAGAACTCAAGATCATTATCGGTTCTCAAATATTTCACTTTCTCATCTCTTTGATTCTCTACTTATACTTTAAAATTTTTAAATTTTATGATAGTCTCAAATTTATTTTTTAGCAAATAAACTCACACACGTCTAAAGAAGTCATCAATAATAGACATGAAATATTTGTTGCCACCAAAAGTTGGATTGCTATAGGACCCTACAAATCAGTATGAATGTATTTTAACACTCTAGATGTCTTGTGGGTACTAGATGAGAACGACATCCTACAATGTTTTCCAAGCACATAATGATCACTAAATGGCATGTTAGACACTTAATGCTTACCAAACACACCATTTTCGTTAACAAACTTAAGTCTTTTAACACTAACATGAGCTAACATATTGTGCCACTTTTGTGTATGATCAGTGTCAATTTGCGATAGTGGAATTTAGACCACTCATCAATTCAGCATGTGTAATGTGTATGTCATTCCTCCTAGTAGTTTTAAAAGCTCTAAGTGCACCATTAAACATTTTAATCATATCATCACCAAGCCTATAAGTGAAACATGTACTCTGTAACTCTCCTACAGCAATTAGATTTCTACACATATGTGAAATGTATCTGACTTCTCTTAATGTATACACAAAGCCACTATAAAATTTAACAGTTATATTACCAATACCAGTAATTTTATAAGCAACACAACCTATGCAATCCATGATCATATTCATGCAAATGATTATACCAATTTTTATTAGATGTGACAGGAAAAGATGTAGCAGAGTCAAAAATCCACTCATGCATATGGGAGTTCATAGACATGTTAATTTCAATATGTTCAGAATTTAATAACATGTAAACCTCACCAGGTTCATTTCTAAAGGACACTACATTTGCTTCACTATGATATTTTCCTCTTTGATGTCTCTGTTTGTTTGTTTATTTATGGCAATCACTTGTGAAATGTCATATTTTCCTACACCCATAACATTTCTTCTCTTTTGCATTCTCCTGTGACTTAGAGCAACATCTACCATTCTTCTTACTACCACTGTTTTTCTCCTCTCCATCTCTAATTTGAGACCTACCCCTCATCAGGTGATTCTCTCCATTTTTTCTCTAGTTTCATTCAGCTTATCCCCCTCAAGTAAGAAAAGTTTGTTAGGGGTGGATTGTGCCAAATAACGTTCTTACAATTTTTTCTAAAGTCTTTCAGTAGAATCATGTTTATCAACTTTACGCAAAACAGAATTAGATAGATGCAAAATGATATGCATCGTATTCATTTTTTTTTTGTTACTAATTTACAGTAGTAGAAAAAGAATTATCAATGACTTTTGAAACTTTTTATTGTACCGAAATACCTTTCATTTTTTGTTGCCAATAGAAAAATCACATTTTCCAATGGCTATTTTAATAAATAAGACACACAGCAAAAACAATCCTCAGGAAATAATCACACTGAATAAGTTCTAAGGCTACAATATCCACCGTTCTAGATTCTCAGAGTTTTATGAGACTTGTGATCTCAGATCAAGGGAATGGTCGAAACGGATATGGTCTAGGTGGTAATTCTAACAGAATAAAAACCGCAACAACAAATAGGAATCATAAATAGTCAAAAAACCAAGCACGATGATATCATAGTTAATAGACAAATAATTCCTAAATTCTAGCATCAGGTAATGGCCACCCCACACGATAATCCCCAAACTTAATGGCCACTCCACACAATGGCTTGCTAGTACAGGAATATAAAAGAGATCAGTCAATTTATCAAGCAGACCAATCTATCGATCTGTATAATCGAGAGAGATGCGAAATAATTTAGGGTCACCACTTTTCACTGTAATTACACAAAATCAGCACAAGCAGATCAGTTTAGCCGCGTGTCGCCATCTGCCACCTAGTACCACCACATGTTTCAAGTGTTTTCTTGCTCTCCAAAAACGCCACCAGGGCTCTAATACCACTTTGTAGAAAAAAATTAACACTAGATCATTTACAACACTTGCAAGATAAACAGGGCTTAGATTCGTAGTCCAAAGTCCACAAAGGCAACACTACTTTTGGAATCAAAAGAACTTTAATGTTTAGACCACACACTATTTGAAAAAGAGAAGAAATCACAGAGACCCAAAGAGAACAGACAACGATTTCACACAGGAAAAAGGTGGCCACTATTCACTAGGAGAGAGACTCCAAATTCTGTGTGTGTGTATGTGTGTGTGTCTATATATATATAACTTAGCCGTCAAGTTTTAATTTGGCTCCATTTGGGCCACTAAGAAACAATCCAAAGGTCCGTTAATCCCCAAGTGGCCCATTAAAAATCATTTGGTCCCTTAATACTATTTAAGCTGATACATTGTAGAGTGAACTATACAATTATCTTAAATACTAGGTTCAAAGCCTATAAATAGTAAAAGATAAAAGAGTCCCGATTAATCATCATAACTCCCAGATTTATTTGTAAGCACAAAACTTCCAACACCCCCCAAAAGTAAGTTGCATGTCCACATATTCAAAATAAATAAACATATTTGAAAATTATCTAGGTTGTTGTTGAGTAATAAATAAAATTTAACAAATGTGAAAGAAGTGGTTGAGTAATTACTCGACGGCCATGTTGTGATGTATGGTTGTGAAGTTACTGCTCAATTTTTTTTGTTATTTTTTTTACTTTCTATTTAATTTGGTTTGAACCATAGTTGATTAAATGAAATGAAATTTTTATACGTTTGATTGATTTGTAGTAAACGTTTTCTCATTTATGCTAAAAAAGCAAAATTTTATTTTTATTGTTTAATTGTTTATATTATAGTGTGTTGCTCAAGAATTTTTCCAAGTAACTTGGCAAACTTTAATTAAGTAACTCGGCAAACTTTAATCAGTGACTATTTGACTCGACAAAGTTTGTCGAGTTGAATAGTAAGTGGAAGAATCCCCATAGAAAAAAAAAGTAACATTTTGCTTTAACAATAAAAGATTATCTATGTGGAAAACGTTTGCCGAGCTATGGAATGGAAAATTTTAAATATTGGGCAAGCATTTGGTCTAGTTCATGGATGGAGACGGAAAAAAACAAAATAATTTTAATGTATTATTTAGTATAATAGACTATAGTAAGCAGAAAATTATAATAAAGTAAATATTATATAAATATAATATGTATCATAATGAACTAATACGATATATTATATTTTCTTTTCTTTTAGAAATTACTATTACATACTACAGTAAACAATTATTATAATAAATTTATAACATAACAAAATTAATTTTGTACTATTAGATTATTAATCAATTATAATAATTTAATGAGTGTAATCAATTTATTATAACAAATTGATATTAAATAATTTTTTTTATAAATTGTTATAAAATTTATTAAATTTTTATTTATAAATTGTCTTCATGAATATTAATATAAATTTTGTTATAAAGAATATTATAAATAGTAATTGTAAAAAAAAAATGATTTCCCTAATATAATTTCATATAATTATTGTGATAAATAAAAATAATTATTATAACAAATTTTACTCCACTGTGTTTTTATATTTCATAAAATTAGATATGATATATTATATTAATTTAAAATAATATATAAAATTTTTTATAATAGCTAATTTATTATAACATATTATATTATGTTATAGAATATGAAATATTATTGATGTAAAAGAATTCATTATTGATTGTAGAGCATAACTCGACAAAATTAAAATCGAGTTTCCCGAGTTACTCAAGAAACTAATGAAATGCATAATTTTTATTTTTTTAAGCTTATTTTATTTAAATTTTTTAATACATTGACTATTTTGTTTAATTTGAATGTTGTAATATTATTATTCGAGGAACGTTTAAACATGAAATTTGGATTTGTTAACTTATTTGATAAATGAAGCACATACATAATTGTATTTCATTGATTATTTATTAGAATAAAGCAAAATAAAATATATATTATATAAATTTAATATATATCATAATCAATCAATACAATATATTATATATTATTTTATTATGATTAATTTATCTAGTAACTCGACAAATCTAAATTTGAGTTCCTCGAGTTGGTAAAAAAATAACACGAAAAAACTAAAAAATAAAAAATTTTAGGTGTATTACATAATTTAAATACAAAAAGTAAACTATAAAATGAGAAATATGCATTGTTAAAGTTACTCGAGTAACTCGACAAACCCAAAATCACGTTTGTCGAGTTACTCGATTAAAATTGTGATACGAAATTAATCTATTCAATAGCTCAAGTAGCTTGACAAACTGACAATCGAGTTGCCCGAGTTACTCGACGAACGAATGAAATTTAAAATTTCCATTATTTTGTTTCCCTTTTTTATTTAAAGTATGTCATACATTTAAATAATTCTTTATTCTTATTTAGTGGTGTTATTTTTCAAGAAACTCGTGAGTCTCAAAGTTGGATTTATCGAGTAAGTTGATAAATAAAGCATATACAAAATTTTATTTAATGTATCATTTATTAGAACATAGTAAAATAGAATATATATCATATAAATTTAATATATATCATAATCAATTAATACAATATATTTTAATTTATTTTATTTTAGCAATTAGTATAACATATTATAACTAAAAATTGTTATAATAAATTTATAGCATAATAAAAGGAATTTTGTAGTAATATATTATTAATCAATTATTACATTATTATGATAATCTAGTGATTATAATAAATTTTTTATCATAAATTCATACTAAATAGATTTCATCATATATTATGAAAATAAATTGTAGTAAAAATTTGTTATAATAATGAATTTTTTTGTTACAATAATTATGTCAAACTATATTACGAAAATAAATGTGTTTTTTTTAATTAATAATTGTAATAAGTATTTTAACATAATTTATAATAATATTTATTACAGAAATTATAAGTATATTACATAATTTAAATAGAAAAAGAAAACAAAAAAAATGAAAAATATGCATTGTTGAAGTTACCCGAGTAACTCGACAAACTAAATATCACGTTTGTCGAGTTACTCGATGAAAAATGTGATACAAAAGCAAAAATCATAAAATAGGAATATTTTCGTCAAATAAATTGAATAAGTAATTATAGATTTCAATTAGTATAATTGATTTACAGATATTATAAATAAATGTGTGAATTTATGTAAAACAGTTTTTCTATATATTTGATATTTTGTGGACTTGTGTATATTATATTTTATGTTTTTCTTTATTGTAAACAAAAAATTTCTATAATATAAAATAGATGTATTTAGCATGTAGGTTATAGAGTAACTCGACAAAATTTATTTTCAATTTGTCGAGTTGCTTAAGTAATAAATTATAAAAGATTATTTTGTTTTATGATTTAGATTTTATTTTATTTTATAATAGCTATTTTATTATAAGATATTATATTAAGTTATAGAATATGAAATATTATTGATATAAAAGAACTGATTATTCATTGTAGAGCATAACTCGACAAAGTTAAAATCGAGTGTCCCGAGTTAATCGAGCCAATAATAAAATGCATAATTTTCATTTTTTTAATCTTTTTTTATTTAAATTATATATTCTTTTATTATGACTAATTTATCTAGTAACTTGACAAATCCAAATTTGAGATTCATGAGTTGGTTAAAAAATAACATGAAAAAACAAAAAAATACAAAAAATTAAGTGTAGTACATAATTTAAATAAAAAAAGTAAACTAAAAAATGAACAATATGCATTGTTGAAGTTACTCGAGTAACTCGATAAACCCAAAATCAAGTTTGTCGAGTTACTCGATTAAAAATGTGATACGAAATCAATCTATTCAATACCTTAAGTAGCTCGACAAACTGAAAATCGAGTTACCCGAGTTACTCGATGAACGAACGAAATTAAAAATTTTCATTATTTTGTTTCGCTTTTTATTTAAATGATGTCATACATTTAAATAATTCTGTTGACGTCGGAAAATGGTTTGTACTAGTCCTAAGTCAACTTGATGATGGTGTTCAGGTCGGCTGAATCCGTACTGGGTTTTAGCTAGGTAAACGTGAGCAGGGAGAGCTAAATGTACGTTCTTTGTATGAATGTCCTCTTTTTCTTCTTTTTTGCGTCCCTTTCTGACATTTATTTCTTCATACTTATAGGGAAGTTTACAATGATTACTTGCATTTAATGCCAAGCTAGACATTTAATGCATAGCTTGGCCATTTAATGCTTACAAGACATCCCCTTTTTGGGGCATTTAATGCAAGTTTATTTAAGTAATATAAACTGCAGCTAGACTGTCACCTGACACTCCAAAGGACAACCTACACTGATGATGTCAAGCATGACGAATCTGGCGTAGGTCCGACCTGAAAGTAGAGGCCGGTCCGAGCTGAGCAATAGCCGGTCCGAACTGAAAGTTCACTAGTTAGTCCGTACTGAGGCTAAGTCCGGACACCAACAATTGCCCCCTGAGGACCTGTTTTAACGTCGGTGAAATGAGGTCTTCAATTCCTCTGGAAGTTCGGCTGAGGCCGTCCTGTTCTGTGCCGTTGACTCTGACAATCCTGACTTCATTTAATGCTGTATGACACGTGGAGCAATCCCAGTGGAGGTGTCAGGTCTGCACGTGGCTCGAGGACACGCCTTAGCCGTCGCGTCATTATTACCTCGTTAACGGTGCTGACCTTTCATTTTCCCGCCCTATATATAGGGGGTGAGGTTCATTTGAAGCCTTTGCTTATGCGTGATTTCTCCACTAAAACTCTGGTGCACTCCGAACTCAACGTCAGAGCGGTCCAACCTTTCCGATCTTAAACCCACTTCAGCCATTCTCTTCCGATCTAGGGGTGAGAACGGTCAGTACAGACTCCTCCTTCACCTTTCTCCTCTTCTTTCTTTTTATTCAATAGAATGTCTAGTGAGGTCGGTAGTGACAGTGGGAGAGAGGCTCTTTCTTGGGGCAGGGGCCAGGATGAGGAGCCGGCGAGTTCGGGTAGGACAGGAGAGGGATTAGACGAGGACGAAGTCCTAAGTCCGGCTCCTATCACTGCTGTTCCCCCTCGAGTTGGGCCGTCCGAACAGGCCGAGACCAGGGGTGAGCGGGTAGTAGAGCCCGGGAGCGTGAGTAGGAGGGAGGCTGAGGTCGCCTCGGGGCTTAGGACGGCCCCTGTCTGGAAGTGTAGGTTTTTCCCTTCCGAGGTGAGGGAAGGGCAGCTTAGGGAGTGGCATCAGATGTATAGGATTCCCGACGACATAGAGTTCGTCGTTCCGGGTCCTGATGACCGGGCTGACGAACCGCCCTTGGGTACTGTCGCCCTGAATCAGGCCATCCTGGCTGCCGGACTCCGACTACCCTTTCCCAGGGTAGTCAGGAGGTTCCTGCGAGATTGGGGAATAGCTCCCACTCAGCTCTGCCCAAATGGGTGGAGGATCCTGATAGGCCTCCTGGTTCTTTGGGACCAGCTCGGCTTTTCCCGCCCTTCTATTGGGGATTTCCACAGTCTGTACTCTTTTAAGTCGGACGGGAAGAGGTCGGGCTGGTGGTACGCTTCAGTGAAGGCGAGGACGGGGGGCAGCGTCGTCACTCAGACTCCGGACTCGATCAAGAATTGGAAAAAGTTTTGGTTCTTCGTCCGTAGTCCGTGGCAGTTCGCTGAGGACGACGCCAGGCCTGATCTCAGCATCCCAGTTCGTTATCACGAACTAAGTAAGCGTATTACTGTTCTTCTTTACAACAATTACTTTGTATCCGTACTAAACTGTTTATTCATGCCGGTTGCAGGACACGTCGCTCAGGAGCCCACAGCAGAGTCTTCAGAAAGAGCTCGGCGAGCACGGGAGATCAGCGAAAGCCTCAGGTCGAGCGCCGTCCTGATAACCGAGGAGAATCTGATATCTGCTCGTCTCTCCCGCCCTCTCTCAGACCGTCCTACAGCCCGTAAGTCCGAACTCAATACTTATATTTCATGTAAATATTTGATGCTAGCTGACTACTTCCTCTCTGATTTCAGACCGGCCCGAAGGAAGCATGAGGGACATCTCCGCCCTTCTGAGGAAGAAACACCAAGGCCCCAGCCAGGCCGGCAAGGGGAAGAGAAAGATCCCTGCTGGGGACCAGGATCGTTCCTCGCGGCCGAGAGTGGAGGCCGATCTGCTTCCTCGCCCTCAGAGAAGTCCGGCGAGGAGGGTGGAGGAGATCACAGCTCCGACCACCGTGCGAGCCGGACCGTCCTCCTCCCAGCCCGTCCGTGTTCCAGCCGCCCCCCAGCTCCAGCCCACGTACCTGGGCTCGACCTCGGAGAAAGACGGGGAGTTCCTGCGTCTGCGGGGGGCTCTTCCCAAGCCAGTCCGGGATTTCATCAGGTCGAACTCGCCGACCAAAGAAGAGATCGCCGGTCTCCCCCTGTCATCTAGGAGGGCGATCAGGTCGGTTGCCAAGTGCTGGACCCCAGTCCAACAGAAGTACTTGGACGGCATGGGGGTGGTGGACTCCGTCGTGGCCGCCTCGGTAAACGTTTCGAGGGCCGCCATCCAGTTGACCTCGGCCTCGGAGAAGATGGCCAGGCTGGTGTCCGACGTCCAAGTACTGAGGGACGAAGGGCGGAAGGTCCTGGAAGACCTCGAGAAGGAGAGGAGGCTGCGAGCTGCCTCGGAAGACATCCTGCTGAGAAGGGAGGAGGAGCTCAACGCCAAGGCGGAAGAGCTGGTGAGGGCGGCCAAAGTCCGGGCCGATTTGGAGGCCGAGGTGGAGGCCGAGAGGAAGAAGAACTCTGAACTTCAGGCTGCGTTGGAGAACAGTACTGCAAAGGAAGAAGCAGTGGCCGAGTTCAGAGCTTCAGATGCCTATCTGGCCGAGCAGGAGGTGGTCTAGTTCCTGACGATGGAGGAGCTGATTGATTCGACCGCGGAGAAGCGACCGGACTGGGACCTCCAGTTCCTTAAGGACGAGCTCGCTGATCTGAAAAGGAAGTCTACGCTCAATCCTCCATCTCCAGAGGAGGCGGAAACTTCTCAGCCCGGTGCAGATCCGGATCAGGCCGGGGCTGACCCAGATCAGTCCGGAGATGAGGAATGAGCTCCAACTTGTTGTTTTTCGTTTTTCTTTTGTACAGTCAAGGTAGTTCGGATGTATTTATGTAGACCTGAATGCAATGAAACATTTTCGTTCTGTTTACTTCATTGTTTTGACGATTTATTTAACTTCTAACTTCTGACTTCGGACTTCGGCTTCTGACATCTGAACTTTAATGAAAATTTCCTTTCTGATTTGTAACTTGACTTCTAACTTTGACTTCGGCGAGGACGAACCCTGAGTGTTTACTTCGGCAAGGACGAACTTATCCCGAGCTCAAATACTTTGAAAGTCAGAACTGACAATAGTTAAATAACTTCAAACTTTAAGTGTTTACTTCGGCGAGGACGAACTTATTCCGAGCTCAAATACTTTGAACGTCCGAACTGACAATAGTTAAATAACTTCAAACTCAAGTGTTTACTTCGGCGAGGACGAACTTATTCCGAGCTCAAATACTTTGAACGTCCGAACTGACAATAGTTAAATAACTTCAAACTCAAGTGTTTACTTCGGCGAGGACGAACTTATTCCGAGCTCAAATGGTTTGAACGTCCGAACTGACAATAGTTAAAAAACTTCAAACTTTAAGTTTTTACTTCGGCGAGGACGAACTTATCCCGAGCTCAAATGGTTTGATCGTCCGAACTTCGGCGAGGACGGACTTCAGTACGTGCGCGATCTGGAACTTCAAGAACGAGGCCCGACCTGTGGTCAATACCAGGTTGGATGGGTGGAGGCCCCCCCCCCCAGTTTTCAGATCGGCATAGTACATTACTGTTTAGGACGGCGTGTGGGACGGCCTGAAAGTTGAATTATTTCACATATTTTGGAAAGTAGTTCAGTCTCACGGACGAATTCTATTCTCCAGACTAGTTCGGTCTCTTGGACGAACTAAATTCCTCAGACATAGTATGTCTGAGATGAATAAGCTTTAGTTTTGGCGTTGGTGACGCAGCACTTACGCCACCCAGCCGGGTCACACGTTCATGTGTTCAAGAGGATTGCGACCTTAGTCATCCCTTGTTAGGTCGGAGCCTTTCTCGGCTTTCAGATTTCAACGTGAGCCCTTTATCTTGTAAAATTTTCTTCATTTCATAAATTTGAGAAACGATTACAAGGTGGAAGCCGTGGCTTCTTTTAACAAAAGTAGCTTACGCCCGTGGGCATAGGTGGATAGTCTTCATTGGTAGTACTTCTTTAGATGCTCGGCGTTCCATGGATGCGTGAGTGATAGTCCTTCTGCATTCTGGAGCTCGTAAGCTCCATTTCTTAGGACAGCAGTGATCTTGTAAGGTCCTTCCCAATTTGGGGCGAGCGTGCCTGCTTGACTTTCTTTCGTTGCTAGGGATACCTTTCTTAGGACCAGGTCCCCAGCTTTGAATTTTCGCTCCTTGACTTTGCCATTGTAATACCTTGCACTTCTTTGCTTGTAGATGGCAGTTTTCAGTTCTGCCCCCAGCCTTCTTTCCTCCAGGAGGTCGAGCTCGGATCTCAAGCCTTCGTCGTTATGATTTTCGTCAAACGTCCGAACTCTATAAGACGGGAGTTCGAGTTCGACCGGTATGACGGCTTCTGTGCCGAAGGCCAGTGAGAAAGGTGTCTCTCCCGTGCTTGACCGGCATGTTGTTCGATAAGACCATAGCACACTGGGGAGCTCTTCTGCCCAAGCTCCTTTTAGCTCATCTAAGCGTGTCTTCAGTGTATGCTTAATAATTTTATTTATTGCCTCAACTTGTCCATTTGACTGGGGGTGGTTTGGAGTGGAGAAGTGCTTTCTGATATTGAGGTCTTCACAGAATGACCTGAGTCTAGCATTGTCGAATTGCTTGCCGTTGTCTGTGATGATCAAATGTGGGACTCCAAACCTGCAGACAATCGATTTCCATATAAAACCGGTAGTTTTCTGCTCAGTTATTTTGGCAAGCGGTTCTGCCTCTGCCCATTTGGTGAAGTAATCCACGGCAACTATGGCATACTTAGTTCCACCTCTTCCTACTGGCATGGGACCGATGAGGTCAATTCCCCATTTGGAGAAGGGCCACGGACTGAGGATTGAGGTCAGCTCTTCCGGGTGTGCTTTGATTGAGGGACCAAATTTCTGACATTTGTCGCATTTCCTCGCGAAATCGATGGAGTCCTTCTTCATTGATGGCCAGAAATACCCCTGCCTCAAGATCTTGAGTGCGAGGGAGTGCCCCCCAGTGTGGTTGCCGCATACTCCTTCGTGGACTTCACTGAGGGCGTATTTAGCTTCGTTTTCCTTTAGGCACCGCAGTAGAGGAAGCGAAAAGCCTTTTTTGAACAGGATGTTATCGATTATAGTGTACCTTGCTGCCCTGATTCTTAACTTTCTAGCTTTCCCGCTATTTGGGGGTGCCTTCCCATCCTTCAGGAATTGGATGATCTCGTCAGTCCAGCTGGAGCTCAGCTCGGACGTGTTGCTAATTTGCTCAGGCTGAGATATAGCTGGGCTGCTGAGTCTTCCGATCGGGATGCTCTCCAGCTCTTCTATGCCCTCGCTGGTAGAAAGTCTTGCTAGTGCATCAGCGAGGCTATTCTGTGTTCTGGGAATCTGGCTAACCTCGACGGTGGCGAATGATTTCAGTTCCTGCTCCACAATGAGTGAGTAAGACGCCATCCTGTCGTCTTTGGTTTGGTAGGACTTGTTGATTTGATTGACCACCAGCTGGGAATCGCTGTACACGAGCAGTTTGAGTGCACCCATACCTTTTGCAAACCTCAGGCCGGCAATTAGGGCCTCATACTCAGCCTCGTTGTTTGAGGCACGGAAATTAAATCGTAGAGATTGGCACAGTGGCTCCAAGTCGGGGCTCATCAGGACTACTCCGGCTCCAGCCCGAGTCTCGGTCGATGAGCCATCCACAAAGAGAGTCCAGACTTCCTCCTTTCTGGCACTGGGTTCGTGCTCCGGGCTGAACTCAGCGATGAAGTCTGCGAGAGCTTGACCCTTGATTGCAGTCCGTGGTTTGTAGTGGAGCTCAAACTGGCCGAGCTCAACTGCCCACTTCATAAGTCTCCCGGAGGTGTCTGGTTTCTGCAGGACCTGTCTCAGAGGATAGTTTGACAGGACCTGTATTGGATGTTGCAAGAAGTAGGGTCTGAGCTTTCTTGCAGACATGATAAGGGCATACGTCAATTTTTCCATCGGGGTGTAGTTTAGTTCGGCGTCGTGTAACGCCTGGCTGACATAGTACACTGGGTGTTGGATGCCCTCGTCCGTTCTTATGAGTACGGAACTAATTGAGTGCTTCGAGACTGCTAAGTAGAGAGTGAGGACCTCCTTCACTAGAGGTTTGGAGAGTAGTGGAGGTCGTGCCAGTTGCCTCTTCAGCTCTTCGAACGCTAGCTGACACTCTTCGCCCCTCTTAAACTTCTTTCCTCCGCGTAAAGCGTCGAAGAAGGGTTTGCACTTATCGGTCGATTTTGAAACAAAACGACTAAGCGCTGCTATACGTCCAGTAAGACTCTGTACCTCTTTGATCTTAGTAGGGGGCCTCATCTCTTGGAGAGCTCTGATCTTTTCCGGGTTGGCCTCGATTCCTCTTCGGTGGACCATGTACCCCAAGAACTTCCCTGACTTTACACCGAAGGAGCATTTGTTAGGATTGAGCTTCATTTTATATCTCCTCAGTATGGAGAACATCTCGGAGAGGTGCTCCACGTGGTCCATTTCCTTGGTGCTTTTGACAAGCATGTCGTCAACGTACACCTCCATAGTTTTCCCAATGAGTTCGGAAAACATTGAGTTCACCAGCCGTTGATAAGTGGCTCCGGCGTTCTTCAACCCGAATGGCATAACTCGATAGCAGTACAAACCTCGATCAGTGATAAAGGATGTGTGCTCTTGATCATCCTCATGCATTGCAATTTGATTGTAGCCGGAGTACGCATCCATGAAGCTCAGGAGCTCGTGCCCAGCGGTGGCATCCACCATTTGGTCTATCCGGGGGAGTGGAAAGCTGTCTTTAGGGCAAGCTTTGTTCAGATCAGTAAAATCTATGCACACCCTCCAAGCTCCGCTGCTCTTTTTTACGAGAACAGGGTTGGCTACCCACCGGGGGTAGAGTGATTCCCTAATGAAGCCGCACTTGAGTAGTTTATCGACTTCCTTAGCTAGGGCCTCGTACCTCTCTGGATTGAGAGGACGTCGGCGTTGCTGTTTTGGTTTGACGTCCGAACTGGTATTCAGTCTGTGGCACGAGAGTTTGGGATCAATTTCTTCCATGTCCGCGTGTTCCCATGCGAAGACGTCAGTGTTGCTTTTTAGGAAGGTTGTAAGTTGGGACCTTACTGGTTGCTTGAGTTCCTTTCCGATGTGGAGGACTCTTTCAGGTCGGCTGGGGTCGACCTCTACTTGTTCCAGGTTTTCAACTGGTTCAGCCTTCCGTAGCTCTTGTGCCGACCTGGGGTCGAGGTGACCCAGATCTTCCACTGCGTTCCCAACCAGATCATCCTCGGACTTCCCAGCTGCAAGCTCAGCGTCAGTCCGGATTTTGTTTACCCCTGCTCGGGCGAAGTTGATGTTGCAGCTCCTTGCTACCAGTTGGCTTCCCCGTACTACTCCTACCCCATGTGGAGTGGGGAATTTGATGGTGTAGTGATAGATGGACGCGGCTGCTTTTAGCTCATGCAGGATTGGCCGCCCTAGGATGGCATTGTAGTTAGATGGGAGATCTACAATTACAAAATCCGCAATGATCCTCCTGTGACAGGGAGGCAATCCGAGCTCAACCACCAAGGCGATCTGGCCCTTGGGATTTACACAATCCCCAGTGAACCCCTGCAGGGGCTTTGGGAAAGGCCTAACGTGCCGAATGCCGAGATCCATCTGATTGAACGTTCTGAGATATAGGATATTTACGGAGCTCCCGTCATCTACCAATGTACGATGGATGTTGACGCCGGAGACCGGCATAGTAATGACGAGTGCATCCGAATGTGGTTGCAATACATGGGATGCGTCTTCCTCGGAAAAAGAGAATTTTTCCGCATCAGGGTTAGCTGCTGTACCTGCTAACACTTGGTAGCTATTGTGAGCTTCCCTGGAGGACTTACGGAGCTGTCTCCTTGATCCTTCCAGGTACTGACTCCCACCGACTATCATGTGAATTTCACCTCGTCCGGGTTGAGGTGGAGGTGGAGGTGGTAGTTCAGCTCGGTCATAGACCTGGGAAGGCTCAGTTTCACCAGATGGCCGCGCTAGGAACTCCTTCAGGTGGCCTCGTCTAATGAGGCTTTCAATTTCTCCTTTTAAATCACGGCAATCATCCGTGTCGTGCCCAGCCGATCGATGGTACCTGCAGTATCTCCTTTGGTTTAGTCCTGATGAGTTCGCCTTCATAGGAGCTGGACTTTTGAGGATGCCCTTGCCTTTGGTTTTCATTAGGACATTCTCAAGCGAAGTGTTTAGGATATGGTATCCCTGGTACCTCGGCGTGGTGGGCCTTGGACGCCCTGCATGCTGAAAATCTGGTGTTTTCTTAGGACTCTCCTTCTTCTCCGTTTTCAGGTCTTTCTCTTTGCCTTTCGTGCTGTCCTTACGATCAGGGCGGTCATTCTCCTGGTCCGAGGTGGCTTCCTCAGCGCCGATGTGTTTTTCAGCTCTAGCCAGGAAGTCTTGGTAAGTAGCAGGTCCGTCTTCGTGAACGGACCACCAGAACCGAGTCCGTGTTCTTAGTCCTGACAGGACTGCCATCAGGGCGGCATCATCTGATATTTTGTCCACCTCCACTATCCTCTTGCTAAATCGATCCATGTAGGACCTCAGTGTTTCAGTTCGGCCTTGTTTAATGCTGATAAGGCGCTCTTTCGGGGTAGATCGAGTTCTTGCCCCTATGAAGGTGGAGACGAACTGACCTGAGAGGTCATTCCAGCTTCGAATGGAGCGCGGGGGTAATTTTTTGAACCACCTCATCGCTCTATTCCCGAAGGTGAGGGGGAATGCTCTGCACATGATAGCGTCACTGGCTCCTTGGAGTTCCATCCAAGAGGTATACCTGTCGAGGTGACCCACAGGATCATTGCCATCCTCATAGCTAGTCAATTGCGGCATTTTCAGCTTCTCCGGCAGAGGTTTTGCCAAGATGTCCTCCGTGAATGGGGAAAGCCTGTCCGTGGTGACTTCGTCCGAGGTATTCTTTTGCTTCGCTTCCAGTTCGGCCAGTCGTTGCTTCATGAGTTCAAGCTCATCCGGAGTGTTCTGAACACTCGAGGCTGCCATGAACGGAGCTTTCTTCTTTCTTTGTGCCTCTTGTTCGTGAGGGACTTGAGAAGAATGACCTAGACGGTCAAATACGCTAACTGACCGTTGCGTGGGAGCTTTCCTGTGGGGACTGGAGCGCACACTTTTTCCTCCCTTACTTTCTGATGGGCTCTTCGCTTCGAAGTCTAGTCTTCGTTTTACTCGACGGCTTTTAGACTCATCGTGTGCTGGTGACTCAGCTTCTGAGTCAGAAATTCGTTTGGTAGTGGCTTGATTTCTCTCGAGCCGTTCAATAGCTCGAGTTAGGTATTCAAGCTTCTGTAGGACTGCATCTCCCTCGGGCACATGTGTTCGAGCCGAGGTTTCTCCCTGCTGTCTACGACGGAAGACCTGGGGAAGGTTGACCTGCTGACTCCCAGTTCTTCCGTGGCTACGAGCCCTTGAGTCATGACTACGACTCATGTTTGGATAATTTTTGAGTGTTTTGGTGTGGTGTATGGTAGTTGTGGAAAATGGAGAGCCTTTTTAGAAAATGAGGGGCCCTCCTTCTAGCGCCAAACTGTTGACGTCGGAAAATGGTTTGTACTAGTCCTAAGTCAACTTGATGATGGTGTTCAGGTCGGCTGAATCCGTACTGGGTTTTAGCTAGGTAAACGTGAGCAGGGAGAGCTAAATGTACGTTCTTTGTATGAATGTCCTCTTTTTCTTCTTTTTTGCGTCCCTTTCGGACATTTATTTCTTCATACTTATAGGGAAGTTTACAATGATTACTTGCATTTAATGCCAAGCTAGACATTTAATGCATAGCTTGGCCATTTAATGCTTACAAGACATCCCCTTTTTGGGGCATTTAATGCAAGTTTATTTAAGTAATATAAACTGCAGCTAGACTGTCACCTGACACTCCAAAGGACAACCTACATTGATGATGTCAAGCATGACGAATCTGGCGTAGGTCCGACCTGAAAGTAGAGGCCGGTCCGAGCTGAGCAATAGCCGGTCCGAACTGAAAGTTCACTAGTTAGTCCGTACTGAGGCTAAGTCCGGACACCAACAAATTCTTTATTCTTATTTAGTGGTGTTATTTTTCAAGAAACTCGTGAGTCTCAAATTTGGATTTGTCGAGTAATTTGATAAATAAAGTATATACAAAATTTTATATAATGTTTCATTTATTAGAATATAGTAAAATAGAATATATATCATATAAATTTAATATATATCATAATCAAATAATAGAATATATTTTATTTTACTTTATTTTACCAATTAGTATAACATATTATAACTAAAAATTGTTATAATAAATTTATAGCAAAATAAAAGCAATTCTGTAGTAATATATTATTAATCAATTATTATATTATTATAATAATGTAGTGTTTATAATAAATTTATTATAAGAAATTCATATTAAATAGATTTCATCATAAATTATGAAAATAAATTGTAGTAAAAATTTGTTATAATAATGAATTTTTTTGTTAGAATAAATATGTCAAATTATATTACGAAAATAAATATGTTTTTTTTAATGAATAATTGTAATAAATATTTTAATGTAATTTATAATAATATTTATTACAGAAATTATAAGTATACTACATAATTTAAATAAAAAAAGAAAACAAAAAGAATTAAAAATATGCATTGTTGAAGTTACCCGAGTAACTCGACAAACTAAAAATCACGTTTGTCGAGTTACTCGATGAAAAATGTGGTACAAAAGCAAAAATCATAAAACAGGAATATTTTGGTCAAATAAATTGAGTCAGTAATTTTAGATTTCACTTAGTATAATTGATCTACAAATATTATAAATAAATGTGTGAATTTATGTAAAATAGTTTTTTTATATATATGATATGTTGTGGACTTGTGTATATTATATTTTATGTTTCTCTTTATTGTAAAGCAAAATTTTCTATAATATAAATTTTATGTATTTAGTATGTAGGTTATAGAGTAACTCGAGAAAACTTAGTTTCAATTTGTGGAGTTGCTTGAGTAATAAATTGTGAAAGATTGTTTTGTTTTATGATTTACATTTAATTTTATTTTATAATAGCTATTTTATTATAACATATTATATTAAGTTATAGAATATCAAATATTATTGATATAAAAGAACTTATTATTCACTGTACAGCATAACTCGAGAAACTTAAAATCGAGTTTCCCGAGTTAGTTGAGAAAACAATAAAATGCATAATTTTCATTTGTTTAATGTTTTTTTACTTAAATGATTTAATATATTGAATATTTTGTTTAATTTGAATGTTGTAATATTATTATTCGAGGAACGTGTGAACATGAAATTTGAATTTCTTAACTTATTTGATAAATGAAGCACATACATATTTGTATTTAATTGATTATTTATTAGAACATAGCAAAATAAAATATATATCATATAAATTTAATATATATCATAATCAATTAATACAATATATTATATATTCTTTTATTACGATTAATTTATCTAGTAACTTGACAAATCCAATTTTGAGATTCATGAGTTGGTTAAAAAATAACATGAAAAAACTAAAAAATAAAAAAATTTATGTGCAGTACATATTTTAAATAAAAAAAGTAAACAAAAAAATGAAAAATATGCATTGTTGAAGTTACTCGAATAACTTGACAAACGTAAAATCATGTTTGTCGAGTTACTCGATTAAAAATGTTATACCAAATCAATTTATTCAATAGCTGAAGCAGCTCGATAAACTGAAAATCGAGTTGGCTGAGTTACTCGATGAACGAATGAAATTTAACATTTTCATTATCTTGTGTTCCTTTTTTATTTAAATTATGTAATACATTCAAATAATTCTTCATTATTATTTTGTGGTGTTATTTTTCAAGAACCCCGTGAGGCTCAAATTTGGATTTGTCGAGTAATTTGATAAATAAAGCATATACAAAATTTTATTTAATGTATCATTTATTAGAACATAGTAAAATAGAATATATATCATATACATTCAATATATATCATAATCGATTAATACAATATATTTTATTTTATTTTATCTTAGCAATTAGTATAACATATTATAACTAAAAATTGTTATGATAAATTTATAGCATAATAAAAGCAATTCTGTAGTAATATATTAGTAATCAATGATTACATTATTATAATAATATAGTGATTATAATGAATTTATTATAAGAAATTGATATTAAATAGATTTCATCATAAATTATGAAAAGAAATTGTAGTAAAAATTTGTTATAATAATGAAATTTTTTTGTTAGAATAATTATGTGAAGTTATATCACGAAAATAAATATGTTTTTTTTAATTAAGAATTATAATAAATATTTTAATATAATTTAGAATAATATTTATTACAAAAATTATCAGTATATTACATAATTTAAATAAGAAAACAAAACAAAAATTTTAGAAAATATGGATAATTGAAGTTATCCGAGTAACTCGACAAACTTAAAATCACGTTTGTCGAGTGACACGATGAAAAGTGTGATATAAAAGCAAACAATTAAAAAACTGAAATATTTTTGTCAAATAAATAGAATAAGTAATTTTAGATTTCACTTAGTACAATTGATTTATGAATATTATAAATAAATGTGTGAATTTATGTAAAATAGTTGTTTTTATATATTTGATATTTTTTCAACCTGTGTATATTATATTTTATGTTTCTCTTTATTGTAAAGAAAAAATTTCTATAATATAAATTTTATGTATTTAGCATGTAGGTTACAGAGTAACTCGAAAAAATTAAGTTTTAGTTTGTCGAGTTACATGAGTAATAAATTGTAAATGATTGTTTTGTTTTATGATTTATATTTTATTTTAATTTAGCAACTACTATAACATATCAGAAATTTTTTTTTACTATAATAAATTTATAGCTTAGTAAAATTAAATTCTGTACTAATATATTATTAATTAATGATTACATTATTATAGTAATTTAATGATTATATTCAATCTAATATAATAAATCGATATCTAATAAATTTAATTATAAATGATTAAAAAATTTATTACATATTTATTTATAATATATTTTAGTAAATATGAATATAAATTTTGTTAAAAATCATATTATCATTAGTAATTATAAATATCAAATTATTTTGATACTGTAAAATATAAAATATAAAATATAAGATACCAAAATTTAACTAATAGTGGAAAATATAAAATAATTAAAGAACTAATATAATTCTTTGTTATAAACGAAAATATAAAATACTAAATTCAACTTTTCGATATATCGAGTAACTCGACAAACTCAAAATCGAGTTTGTCGAGTTACCCGACAAATTAATGAAATGTTCTCATGTTATATTTCGAGGAACTCGTGGAGCTGAAATTTTGCTTTGTCGAGTTACTTGAAAAATTAAGCATGTACACAAATTTTTTGAAGCTATCATGTATTCAAACATAGTAAAATAAAATTTATATCATATAAATTTAATATATATCCTAATGAATTAATACAATACAATATATTTTATTTTATTTTGGCAATTATTATAACATATTATAAAAAAAAAATTATTATAACAAATTTAAAACATGATAAAATTGAATGTGTAGTAATATATTATGAATCAACTATTACATTATTATAATGATTTACTAATTGTAATGCATTTATTATAATAAATTGGTATTAAATAAATTTTATTAGAAATTATTATAAAATTTATTACACATTTATCTAAAATTTTCGGTCATAAATATTAATATAAATTTTGTTTTAAATAATATTATAATTAATAATTATAAAGGAAAAATGATTTCCATAATAGAATTTCATATAATTATTGAAAAAAATAAAAATAATTATTACAACACAATTTTATTGCACTGTGTTTTATATTTCATAAAATAAGATATAATACATTATAATAATTTTAAATAATATATAAATATTTTATATAATAACTTTGTTATCATAATATATTATATTAAGTGATAGAATAAGAAAATTTATTCATCTAAAAGAACTCGTCTACTCATGTTATAAAGTAGCTCGACAAACTGAAAATTGAGAATGCGGAGTTGCTCGATTAGATAGATAATAAAAAACAACGACATTAAAAAATAATGACAAAACTAATATATTTCATTATTACAAAAGAAAATATAAAATACAAAATCCCTTTTTTCATTTTCTCGTGTAACTCGACAAACTCATTTCCGAATTTCTTGAGTGACTCGACAAAGTAATGAAATGCATATTTTTCATTTATGTTATTTTGTTTTTTAATTAAATTATTTAATACATTTACTATTTTTTTTTTATTTGTATTTTGTCATGCTATATTTCGAGCAATTCCTGAATATGAAATTAGGATATCTCAATTTACGTGATAATTAAGTTTATTTTAATTTATCATTTATTAAAAGATAGTAAAATAAAATATATATTATATAAATTTAATATATATCATAATCAATTAATGCAATATATTATATTCTATTTTATTGTATTTTAGCAATTACTATAACACATTATAATAAAATATTATTGTAATAAATTTATAGCATAATAAAATTAATTGTGTAGTAATATACTATTTGTTTAGAAATATTTAATTTTTTGAGTTATTTAATATAATTTTCTATGGTTATTATTATAAGTATTAATACAATATATTATGTTTTCTTTTATAATGATTAATTTATTTTGTAAGTCGACAAATCCAAAATTGAGATTCACGAGTTGGTTAAAAAATAACATGACAAAATAAAAAAATAAAAAAAAATTAAGTGTATTACATAATGTAATAAACTAACAAATGCAAAAGATGCATTGTTGAAATTACTCGAGTAACTCGACAAACCGAAAATCACGTTTGTCGAGTTACTCGATGAAAAATGTGATACAAAATAAATCTATTCAATAGCTCAAGTAACTTGACAAAATGAAAATCGGGTTCCTTGAGTTACTGGACAAACCAATGAAATTTAAAATTTTCATTATTTTGTTTTCCTTTTTTATTTATATCATGTAATACATTTACATAATTTTTTATTCTTATTTTCACGTGTTATTTTTCGAGGAATTCGTTAATCTTAAATTTGGATGTGTCGAGTAACCTGAAAAATAAAGCATATAAAAATTTTTATTTAGCCTATCATTTATTAGAACATAGTGAAACAGAATATATATAATATAAATTTAATATATATCATAATGCATTAATACAATATATTAATTTTTATTTTATTTTAGCAACTACCATAACATATTATAAAAAAAAAAATTATAATAACTTTATAGTATAATAAAATTAATTTTGTATTAATATATTATTAATTAATTACTACATTATTATAATAATTTAGTAATTATAATCAATTTATTATAACAAATTTATATGAAATAAATATTTTTTAAAATTATTATAAAATGTACTACATATTTATTTATAAGTTTTTTCATAAATATGAATATAAATTTTGTTATAAAGAATATTAGAATAAGTCTAATAAATAAAAATAAATATTATAACACATTTTTACTACACTGTGTTTTTATTTTTCAAAAAATCAAATATAATATATTATCTTAATTTAAAATAATATATAATTATTTTATATGATAGCTATTTTATTATAATATATTATATGAAGTTATAGGATATGAAATATTATTCATGCAACGAAACTCATTATTCATTGTATCGTGTAACTTGACAAACTCAAAATCGAGTTTCCCAAGTTACTCGACAAACTAATGAAATACACATGTTTCATTATCTTAATCTTTATTTATTTAAATTATTTAATACATTAACTATTTTGTTTAATTTGTATGTTGTAATGTTGTTATTCAAGGAACTCGTCAATATAAAATTTGAATTTGTTAACTTACTTGATAAATGAAGCATACACATAATTGTATTTCATTGATCATTTATTAGAACATAGTAAAATAAAATATATATTATAATCAACTAATGTTATGTATTATATATTCTTTTATTTTAGAAATTAATATAATATATTATAATTAGAAATTATTATAATATTTGATATTTTTTGTTAGAATAATGATGTCAAATTATATCACGGAAATAAATGTGGTTTTTATAATTATTAATTGTAAGAAATAATTTAACATAATTTATAATAATATTTATTGAAAGAATGATAAATTAATATGTAATAAATTCTATACGAATTTGTATACAAATTTATATAATAGTATTCTGTTACAACAAATTTGTTATAATATAATAATAATTATAATAGAAAATTAATTAAATAATAATATTTTACTAAAGTATAAATTATAATGAAATAAAAATTGATTATAAGGATTTTTTATTATACTATGTTAGAATAATTAGAAAACATCTTAAATTTAATATAGTCTATTATTTCAATATAATATATATTGCATTTATATAATATATATTTTGTTCTACTATGTTTTAATAAATGATAGATTAAGAACATATATTTATTTGTTTAATTTATTAGGTAACTCGACAAACCGAAAATTTGGATGTATGTGTTGCTCGAAGGATAGGATGACAGATTACAAAGAAATAATAAATATTTTAATATAAATTTTGAATAAAAAATATAATTTTTTTTTTTGGAAACTATATAAATCATTCTTTGCTCGAGCAACTCAAAAAACTCAAATCTTAGTTTGTCAAGTTGCTCGATTAATAATACGATAGGAAGTCATAAACGGAATTTTTTAGTTTATCGAGTTACTTTATAACGTCGGTAGATGAGTAATTTTATATGAGTACTTTTTTATATTCTATGATTTAATATAATATGTTAGAATAAGAGAACTATCATATAAAATAATTATATATTATTTTAAATTTTTATGGTATATTATATTTGATTTTATAAAATATTAATACACAGTGCAATAATAATGTGTTATAAAAATTAATTTTATTTATTAGAATGATTATATCAAATGATATTATCAAAATCATTATTTATTTATAATTAGTAATTATAATATTTGTTGATATCCAATTCGATCTGTTACATCAACTAAATAATTCTTCACCGGTACTACAAGAGCAGGTCGGATGTCATCCTCATCTAGGTCTTACTCCAGGTCGGACCTCATCCCAAGGTGGGCCTTACTCCAGGTCGGACCTCATCCCAAGCGGGCTTTACTCCAGGTCGGACCTCATCCCAAGGTGGGCCTTACTCCAGGTCGGACCTCATCCCAAGCGGGCCTTACTCCAGGTCGGACCTCATCCCAATGTGGGCCTTACTCCAGGTCGGACCTCATCCCAAACGGGTCTTACTCCAGGTCGGACCTCATCCCAAGGTGGGCCTTACTCCAGGTCGGACCTCATCCCAAGCGGGTCTTAATCCAGGTCGGACATCATCCCAAGGTGGGCCTTACTCCAGGTCGGACCTCATCCCAAGGTGGGCCTTACTCCAGGTCGGACCTCATTCCCATCTCTTACGGTTAAGCTCACGTCACCAGTATGTCACGTCTTCTCACGTGTCAGACGTCAGATCAGCCGCCCATCACAGAGATGTCACTTCACATTGAATTTCCATAAAGGAGATGTCTTGTAAGCATTAAATGCCTAGCTTGACATTTAATACATGTAATCATCACATATTTTCCTATAAATAGGAGACATAAATGTCTAACAGTGGGGACATTCAACTGCTTAATAAAAGCACTCTTACAAAGATCATACAATCAGGTCTTTCTATATACTTACTTATCTGCCACTTACTACGGTCATAACCGACCTCAATACTTATCTTTAAGTTGACTAGGAATCAGTGGAAACCATTTTCCAACGTCAACAATATTATTTATAACAAAATTTATATTAATATTTATGAAAAAATTTATAAATAGATATGTAATAAATTTTATAATAATTTACAATAAAATTTATTTAATATCAATTTGTTATAATAAATTGATTATAATCATAAAATTATTATAATAATTTAATAATGCAATACAAATCGCAAAGTACGAAAAAAAAGGTATATTTATTTAAAAGTTATATTCTAAGAATTTAATATTATTGTTTAATATACTTTGTATATTTATAGTTTTTAGTGCCTATGCTTATTATTTTGTATGGATATTTTTATTATCATAAGAAAAATATGTGATATATTTATTTACGGCAAAAAGAAAAGATTTTCTATTCTGTTTATTATTATTAATAAGTATATATATCCAATAATATAAAGGTAATAGTAAAAATAAAAGTATATAAAATTATAAAATATATAGATTTGTTAAATATAATTTACATCATTGCATTGCATTTAAAAAGGCTTATATGTACAAACGAAAAAACCCTTCAAATATTACCAAAAAAACCTAACATCCATTCAAAAAAATGGAAAAAGGTGGCAATGCATAAAAGGATATCATTAGTTTTTACAGTGTGTCTTTGTCTTTCGAAACTCGTGTATATCTCTCTGTTCTTGGCGCAGACAATTTTTCTGGGTTGACTTCATTCTCAGATGAGATTGGATGTTCTTCAATTTTTCTCTTCTTGGATTTAGACACAGGTGAAGAAGGGAAATTAAGCTGTTTCACTGCACTTGGAAATGTTTGCCCTTGAAGAGGCATTGGTGTGTCAGTGGTGTATGCTATATCTTTCCCTTTGTTAGTCCTTGATCTTGTACTTGTAGATGTGGTCGAAGTCCAAGGAATTGGTTCATTGAAGAAGATAATGTCATACTTATATTCATCGTCGAAGGCATTTTTCTTCATTCCTTTAATATAAAAGAAATGTTCCTCCTCCAATGTGATTCTAATCTTTTCCAAAACTTCTGATCCACTCTCCATTAATTGTTTGTCTGTGTACTAATTTTTCCGCTGGATCCCCAATCATAGTCCCAGAGAATGAGCCTGTGGAGTCTTCAAGTTCCACATATACACGTGCCCTAATATATAAAACATGTTAAAAGTGTTGCATGTGTGAATAATTGTTAACAACAAATGATTTGTAAAAAATATTATACCTTGGTACTGCAACTGCATGAGAAAATTTGCAGAAGACACATTCGTATGTTTCATTGAAATCGGAACTTGATATTTTGTTGCAAGTATTGCAAGACATATACCAAAAGGCTTGCTTAAATACTCTCACATATGCACGTGCGTAAACCCAGAAATATCCATGTCCTGTTAGCTATTTTTGAAGAGAAATTGTATAAATATTATAGAATAATTAAATGCATTTGTCTATATACTATTTTAATGAAAATTAGCCTTACTCTAGATAACAAATTTGGAATCTGTTGAATCTCTGTGATATTGTTCATGTCTGGGGTTGAAATATTCTTTGTTGCTGAGGATGGATATATCTTTGTCAAGATCATCTCATCTAACTTGTCAGAATTTGTTTCAACCATTGCATAATGTGTAAAAATATTAGCAATTTATACACATGTATATATATATATATATATATATATATATATATATATATATATATATATATATACGAGATAAAGTTTGAATAAAAGATAATGAACAAATAAATTGTTACCAAGATGTTAGCTCAACCACTTGTTGTAAATGGGCATTGAAGGAGAAGATGCTGTTGGCCTTGGTTGAAATTGAAAGGCCTGTGCATGAAATAAATATATAGATATATTTATTGGAAGAACTAAGATTGCCTATAAATGTTGTAATATCCCTTTGATGAATTATAAATTATTGACAAAATTTTACCACTAAAAGATGTTACTTTTAGATGGTTTCCAATGATGATTTGTTTCTGACTTAAGTTATCAGCAATGAAACGGCATTCTTTCTCCACAAAATTATCCCACATCATTAGCAACACAGTGTTAAAGCTAGTATAGAAACACAGAAAATATATGAGAAAGTGGTATATGAATTTTTTTAATAATATTGAAATTATTGGAATATATATTTATAGTTGAAAATAATATAGTTATATATATATAAACCTTGTGTCGATGAGAACTATATCTTGAATACACGTTTGTGTTTCAAACCTAGTTTGAACCAGCCTTTTAGGTTTCACATCGATTGCAACTCCAATGATACTTAAAGGATAAGAATAACAAATTAGGACAAATCAAATGTGTTATGAACACAATGGGTAAGATGAACATGTAAATGCGTAAATATAATAATTTAAATGCACAAAAAGGAAAAAAAATCTTTTTTCGTAAAATAGGAACAAATACTTATATCAGAATTTGAGTCCATGTAAGGTTCCAATTTGTTGAAAGGAACAAAATTGTATGTAGAAGCTATCAAAACACTGTGATCTTCATTGACTTCCTCAACTTTTGTTCGACCAGATATCGTCCACTGTATGTTGCCCATAGAAGCTTGATACTCATGCTTCGTAAATTTGACATTTGCATTTGAGACAAGATACGTTTTGCCAAATAATAGCTTGTCTTCATATGCTGAGATGTTGGCATCATAGATAGTTGCATGGACTTTATTTTTCTGTATAATACCATGCATTGAAATTAGATATTTTGTAAAAGCATCTATATAATTTTGGGTAGATATTAATTTTTAATATGAACAAAGGGAATTCAAAGTTATAACATATTAGAGGAAAACGAAAACTTGTAAATATTTTATGGGGCTAAAATTAAATAAATCAAGAAACATAAATAATAGATTCAAATAATATACCTCAGGTCCATAAATACCATATTCTGGTATTTTGTCGAGCTTCGTTGAGCTGTTCGTGGAAATGATTTTTCCACAACAATAATTTTCGAAGTCCAATTTGTATCATTTGGAGCGATATTTGGTATTAATTTGTATTGTTTTTCCATTGTTTGATCCTGTACAAAATGTAAAATATAAATTAAAGAGTATAAATAGGTTATCAAAATGAAATAATATTTATACTAATAATGAATTGTAAGAGTATGTGTTTAAATATAGTACGGACTTGCAGTTAAAATCTCAAAGAGGAGTATGAGGATATTGAGAATTAAAAACTTGACGATAGATACCAATATAGAATGTTTGTTGTGTTTGGTTTGTAATCAGAACGAATGTATATATATAGAGTTAGAGAAAACATCTGGACCCCGTGACGGGGTCTAGAGAGTTTTCTCGTTTGGCTGCGTGTTAATCACGCACCCAAACAATAAAAAAAAATTTCCTTTATTTTATGGCCCCCACCCCAGCCGCAAAAAACAAACCCCCCACTCAATTCAAAAGTCTAAATTTGCATTCCTCCCCCTAGCTGCAAATAAATGAACCCACTCGCACTTAAAAAGTTTCAAATAAATTTATGTCCCCCAGCTCTCCTTTTTTACTTAATAATAAAATTAATGTTAACTATATTATTTATTATATGATATAAATAATATATAATTTAATGAAAATTAGTATATATTATATTTTTTAAAAACAAATACAATGAATATAATAATAAAAAATATATTTTTAATTTAATAAATTTAATTATATTAATAATATGGATATAAATATAGTTGTAAATAAATAGGTTAAAGTATAAATAGGTTGAAGAAGGGGGTTTAAAGTATAAATAAATAAGAGGATGAGGGATAAATAAGTTGAAGAATGGGGTTGAAGGTATAAATAAATGAGGGTATGGGAGATAAATAGGTTGAAAAAGGAGGTTTAAAATATAAATAAATGAAGTGGAGTGGGGGGAGGGGGTGGGGGGTAACTACATTTGTTTGCAGGGTGGATTTTTGCTGCCAGACGGGGAAACTTTTCTGGACCCCGTGACGAGGTCCAGATCTTTTCTCTATAGAGTTATATGGTATCTATTATGCCAAGAGTAAGGATATGTTTACCCAATGGGAGTCTAAATCCTCTGTCCCGATTGATGCGTGGCTTGTCACGCAGTAATTAATAAATGATGTGGGCCCCAATAATGATGCCTTAAGAACTCATTCGCACTTGTCCTCGTTCCATCTTACTCAGCCCCAAGTAATTAAAAGAAAGTAATGACCATACTAATAATAGATTTTAACGTCTCAAAATATTAATATAAGCACTCCAAAATTTTAGGTTAGTACTTGCACTCTTATGTTAAATTACAGTATAGGCAAAGTTATGAAATTGAAGTAATTGAAATTTTATTATTATAATTTATATTATGTAAAATAATATAATACCAAAAATTGATTGTTGAGCTAAAAATTTTTATGAAGATTTTAATAAACATAATTAGTTATTATATATTTGAGTAATTTTGTATACCAATTAACAAAATATGAGCTAAAAAAAAAAAAAAAAAGTAAGTAAATTAAAAGTTCATGGTTAAATTGTGAATATGAAATTTGCTTTACCTAGTAATTTACAAACAAAGCAAATAAGTACTACAACAGAAGAAAAAAATTGGTGATGAAAGTTCAAGCATGTATGAGACTTGAGTAGATTTGAATCTATTATTTTATAAGCTGAAAGATTAAAGTATTAAAGGTTATGAAATGAATAGATGAAACTATAATAAAACAATAGGTAAGGAAAACTATAATAAAGTAGGCTTTCTAATAATAATTTTTGGGTATACCAAAGTGTAAAAAATTCTTCTTTAGTAACTTAAAAAAAATAAAATAATTTAGGATATATGTATAATTTAAAAAAGGTGAAGGGTCCAATTATAATGTTTATAATGTAAAATTTTCTATTATTTTAATGGAGTTAATTCAAAGGTAAAATTGGCCAAAAATTCTTAGATGCGTGAGAAATAGTGGTGTTGGGACTTTTTTGTGTCTATAAATAGGAAAATGGGAATGATATGTAAAATAAAAGAAAAAATAGGGATTAAATTGTTACAAACATGAAAGAATGGACAGTGCTTGTTTGAATTAATTGGAGAAGGGATGGGGCCCAGCATTTATTAAAGACTGCATGTCTTTGGAGGAGATGGGGTGTAGCATTTATTAATTGCTACGTGGAAAGCTATGCTGCAATTGGGGATGAGGATCTGAAACCCGAAGCGAGAATAACGAGGTGAAGCACGATTCGAAGATATTTATATATGTTTATGTATATAGATTTTTCATACGTGTATGGTGAGGATGAATAGATTAAAGACCATATTGACATGTGTACAATAAAAAGATATTTGTACATTTATGATGTAAATTTGTACTTGTCTTAGGTATGATTACATGTAGGAGTAGACTACGTAGTAATCTATAGTTTATTGTATAAATTTGTGTCAATTTCATAAAATTAAGAAATAAAGTATACTTAGATTTTTTTTAGTTACAGGTGTTGATTTCTGTTCATTTAAATATAGAAGGAAAAAAAATCATATCATATATAAAAAAAAATTTATAATGTTAAAAGCTAATTACTTTGTAACATATCTAGATAAACTCGTTAAATGGCAAATGGAGTATAAATTTATAACATTGAATATTTGAATATTTGTAGTACAATATTTATAAAATAAAAGAACATATAATTATGAAAAAAATTCAGAAATTATCTACATCAAATGTTGAAGTTTACTATTTTGAATTATAATTTGATACTATTAGAAAACGTATATAACTGTAGCAGTATACATTTTAATAGACTGGTCATTTATTCAATGCACTATCAATAATTTAAAAGCATTGTACATAATTTCTTCAAAGTCCTATACAATATCCTTCATCAATAGAGATGTAAGAGTACATTGGCTATTTATTAACTATAATATTATTCGTGTCAAAGCTTTGTAGAAGTGTTGTACAAAGAACTCATGGAATATACTTCAAAAATATTCACTGCAATATCATTGATGTCAAAGCTTTATAGAAGTGTTCTTCAAATAACACATAGAATATACTTGAAGAATACAGCTCTACTTGTTGTTTATAAAGTACAAACCCTGTAATGGAAAAAAAAATACATAATAATAATTAAAACACTATGAATGCACAACTGATAATATTTCTGTATAAACTACATTCTTTGTACAACTAAAATGATTTTTGAGTTTATCATTTGGTATAATTAATGCTCTAATACATTTACTTGTTTTTGCTCTAGATAACGCAACATAAAGTTGACCATGAGAAAATACAGGTTGAGGAAGATATAGTCCAACATAATCTAGTGTTTGACCTTGAGCTTTATTTATTGTCATTGCAAAACAAGGACGAATTGGAAATTGCATTCTTTTAAAAGGGAATGTACTCTTATCACTTTCAAGTGGAATAAATGGAATTCTAGGCAAAAAAACTTTCTTCCCACGCCATTCTCCAACAGATATTTCAGCATGAATAACATTACGCTCAAATCCACGACAAATTAATCTAGTGCCATTACATAATCCTTCAGATGGACTAATATTTCTCAATAACATAATAGGACAATTTTCTTTCAATACAAGTTCATGAGGTGGAATACCATTTGGAGTTAATGTATTAAGAAAATCTTCATGAATACTTTGTTCATTTTTTTCTAATGTTTCGTCAAAGCTATAATACGTAACATTTCACCAGCAATTTCATTAAGTATAATATTATTTATTTCATCAACATCATTATTTGTAGGAGTTAAAATAACTCGATTAACCATCTTATCTAATTCATTGCTATAATTCTGTAAGTTTGGGTAAACATTTCGGATCAATTCTTTTATAGAAACTATTTTGGTATCAAACGGTATAACTATTTCATCTGGTAATGTAATCATATTACAGTTATGCTTAGGTTGGATTCCATTGCCTATATCAAGCAATAACTTAGAAAAATATGGGTCAAATTGAGCTCTCATATTTTGTACCAACTGTAATTGTATAAAATTTGGCCATAAGTATGAATAGACTAAACTTGATCCAATGATTGCCTCTTTATTTCCTTTTTGAACTATTGGCAAAACCTGTCGGAAATCACCTCCTAAAACAACAACTTTCCCTCCAAAAGGCAATATAGAATCATTAACATCTCTTAGCATTCTATCCACAGCCTCTATTGCATAACGGTGAACCATTGGTGCTTCATCCCAAATAATCAAATTTGTCAATCTAAAAAAGCTTGCTAGAGCAGACTGCTTACTAACAGAACAGGTCATATTGTGATTTATTTCAAGTGGTATCTTAAACCTTGAATGTGCTGTTCGTCCACCAGGTAATAAAGCAGCTGCAACACCTAAGGAAGCTGTTGCTAAACCTATAAGATTTTTAGATCGAATTGTGCAGAGCAAAACTTTATATAAATAAGTTTTACCAATTCCACCAGGTCCATCTATAAAATACATTCGACTTGTGTTACTATATACATCTGTAAGAATTTTGTCATAGGCAATTTTTTGATATTCATTTAAGTTATTTGGATACATAGTACTGTCAGTATAAATAACATTGTTTAATTCTTCATTAATAATCTTAGCTAATACGTCTTCTTGTTCCATATATATTTGAAAAGGTACAAGATGGTAATCATTTATATTTTTATTATTTGCTTCTAATATAGAATTCATTTCATGTAATGCTTTCATTTCTGCATTTGCAATAGACATACCATTAGATAAATAATCTTCACATAAAAATAAGTGAAATTTTTTCCATAAAACATCTGGATTATTAGGAGAACATAGAATGAGTATCGTAGCAAATAATCTACGAAGAGAAGAAGGCATTTGATAACTAATAGCTTCATCTAAACAAAGCTCACAATAATTATTGTCTTGTAATAAACCAAGTGCTATAGCTGTTTCACGAAAAGACGACAAATAAACACCATGAACTATTTTTAAATTTTCAAATGACGTTGCTCCTTTAACATAATTTAATACGATACGTAAATAATATCTTTCTCCTTCAGTTATAGTAGATGTAACTATTCTACCAATAACATTTCCTTTTTTCCTTCGACACCATATTTTTCCTTGGCCATCCCATACAAAAAACTTTGAAAAATCTTTATACAATAATGTTTTTGCAAGTTCATTTGAAAGATTCATATGAAAAAATTCAGTTAACATTGTGCGTTGTCTAGATTCATTATTGATTACTGTTTCTAAATTTTCATAGTCTCTATATGTTATCAAATGGTTATTTTCAAGATGTAGTTGTAATGAGATAACTGAGGGAGACATTTCATACAAAACAAATCCATATATTCTCCACATTGTTTCAGGTGGAGAAATCCAACGTCCATTTTGGTATATCTCAATTTCATCAATAGAATTTTCATTATTAGTATTAGATATTGAAAAACTCACACGATCATAGCCTTTATAAACATATTTATAGAGGTATTTAACAGCTTTAACTGTTGAACATATTTCCACATTAATATGGCAATCAAACTTCGCACACAAATATGGATTGTAAGGTACAACCCATCTATTGTCTAATAAATGTCCTCGAATCATAAATGATCGTCTATCGTTTAACCGTCTATAGGTTGGATAAGAATTATGGCCAATATAAGTATTTGAAATATATTCCTTTAGGTATTTATTCTTACAATGACCTGTTCTATCCATACAAACATTATGGGGATTCAAATGACCACATGGACCATGCATCATATGTTTAACAACAATAGAATGAAGATGAGGATATTTTACTTTATCTGGAATTTCACATGATACAATAGAATCGACTCTATCAATATTATTAATTTTTGCACAGCTTTGTAAGATTAGTAAGAAATGAGCATGTGGAAGTCCTCGTTTTTAGAATTCTACAACATAAATATATGCAGCAATAGGCCCAAAAATTTGGTGCTTAAATAGATCAACTTTAAGTTCTTCTAATTTAGCTTTGAATATTCTAGCAGTTAAATCAGGTCTTTCTGTCCTATATCATTATGCCTTAATTCTTGCTTTATTTCTACTCAATTAGGGTTACATGTCAATGTTAAAAATAAATCAGGTTTACCAAATTTTTTACTAATGCCATGGCGTCCATATATCTTTTTTTCATATCTCTAGGACCCCCAACAAAAGAAGAAGGTAAAATAATCTGACGACCAATTTGTGCACCTCTATTTTGACCATTTTCTACACTATCAACAACTCCTTGATATAATTCAGCACGGATTTCACTTTGATTTTGATGAAAATAATCTAATCGACTTGTTTCAAGTTTAACATACATATCTACTACATATTGTTGTAGAAGTCTACCAGCGTGGAGCAAAACATTATTTTGTGTATCACGTACCTGTAATTTGAAGCAATAGTATTCACGACAAGAGACTTGTAAACCTTTTTTATTCTTCTTAAAAACTGCACAAGAAAAAAACACAAAGAAATTTAATAATAGAAAATATTAAATTTAATGAGTCTAAGTGAACAAACATACTGGCAATCATTACCTCTTTTTTCTTTCTCTATTACATCAGCTGCACAACTAATGTTTTCAGTAGAAACGGAATTGTCTATTCTACTATGAATATCAACTGTACTATTTTTTGCCTTTTCAATACCTTCATGCCAACCAATCTCACCAAAGGGAAATAATAATGGATATTGTAGGGGATCATAACATCCGTAATAGTAATGTATTCTATGAGAATTATTAGAGTGACAATAAATTGATATATCACGATATCTTATGTCTGCAGATGGGTCCTCATCAACCCAAACTGCAGCCACTTGAGATACAGAAGGTGCATTATACACTCTTTGATCAAGACCAGCATCACATCTAATATGAATTTTGCAAGTTTGAAGACTTTCAATATCGCTTAGGGAACGAAAAAATCTAGAATATGGATTAATCTTTAATAGATTAACTAATATGTGTAGTAAAGATAATGAGAAATTGATAGATGTATTTAATCTATTTTGTATTTCATTGTCTGTATCATAAAAGTATAACTGTAAATATGATGGATTACTATCAATATTTAGAATTGGATTTATGTAATGGTATACTTGTCCTTGAACTCTAAAAGTGTAAATACCTTTGTAGTTAGTAGATTTAGATAAATCTTTATCAAACTTCACTCCAAAAGAGGTAAAAGCAAAATGGTTATTATAATTTCGTACATTATTTTTAAAATCTAATGCTTCATCTGAACTTGAAGTATATAAATCATATAAAATAGAAGGTGAACAGTTGATATGCAATTTAATTTTTCCATCAGAACAACAAAAACCTTTACTTTCTTTCTCAAACTTTTTTGCAAGACAATGAATACAATTTGTTGGAGTACGTAATACATAACTTTTTGTGGGTACATATCTCATAGTAATATTTGAAATACAAGGAGTTAATTGGAATTCATGATTTTGATTTTCATGTTCTTCATAATAAATATGGCTTTCTACGCTAGAATCTTTTAAATTGTTAGAGCCAACGAAGGAAATTCCATGACCATCTTCATTCAATTTTCCAGCTATAAAAAATATGACAAATAAAAACAACATAAATAAATAAATGCAAACAAAATGTGCATAATGGGAAAAACAGTAAAAAAAAATAAACTTTGCTCACCAGGTAATTGTGAACTATCTATTGAATTGACATCATTCAACTGAATATCTTCAAGTAACTGAATCCTTGTTTTTTGAATCTTCTTGTTAGATTTATAATGTGTATGCTGAGCATACACCTGTCTCCTTTTCTTGTTTTGTTGTTCGTTATTTGAGTCAACAAATTTTTCGCCTGTCATCTAATATATTTTATCATACAACAAATATAAAAATTAGTCTCATTCAATGTATAAAAAAATACAGATATAATATAAACATTATTAACACAAATAAGAATAAGATTAGTACACAGATGGAATGAGGAAAAGGGAATAAATTACTATTGATTAAAAATCTTATGTTCCAGTATAGCCTATAAATACATGGTACTAAAAAAAAAAAACTTGTTAATAAAGATATAATGAAAGAATAAACCAAACAACACAAATAACAAAGAACTTCAAATTTCCAGCAGTGAATAATTACAAACCTGTAAATTTAAGTTGTCAGCTTGATGTAAAACGACTAATAAAGAAATGATCAAACCAATAAAATGAATATCAAAATTTCTACAATCTACGCTCAAACTCAACAGGTTGACGAAGGAGATGAGAATTATAATTTCAAATAGAAGAAACAAGCTACAATGATTCGAAGTGAGAATAAGAGAAATTCAACAAAATTAGGACTGATTTCAGCAAACATAGATCATGAAACCAAATATAACTAACTAAAGCTTTGTAGGGTTTGATAAGAGTTGAAATAAAAGAGTAAGGCTGAGAAGAAACAAAAATAGAAAAGAAGCAAAGGTTGTGTATATATGTCTCGTACAAATCGAAGAAAGGAAAAAGATAAAATAATACTTCCAAAACAACGTCGTTTAGTTCCAATACATGAATAGTATACGTGTGCATACAATTTTATATGTTATTAATAATAAGTACAAAGATAAGGATAAAGAAATGGAAAAAACCAAAAAACAATTAATTTTTATTTTGTAAATGAGTACACGTGTCAAGAAATGGGTATCAATTTGAAGAAATAAAGTTGAATCATTTTTCCTAATTGCCTCGTAACTTGAAAACATGTACTAATATAAAAATATATGCATCTTTTACAAAATGAATACCAGATATAATAGACAAATTTTCAAGTCAAACATTGCGGCTGGCATGCAAAATAAAATTATACAACACAAATGCAAAATCCAACAGAGGCAAAAATTTAGGTAGGAAAATTGACAGATAATTAGTCGAGCAGATCGAGAAAGTACATTTCAGTTTGTCGAGTTAACCGAGAGAACAAATTACATAAACAGACCAAATCAATAGTAAATTTTACAATCATTATTAACAATAATGAAAGCTCATAATTATATTAGAAATCATATGAGGACTACATTTATCATAATAAATTAATATAATGATCATACAAAAAATTAACTACACCAACACTAAATAATTGACAAAATTTTTATATAATATACTGTAAGGATTTAATATAATATATAATAAATTGATAATATATTATAATATAATGACCAAACATAATTATAATATAAAAATTATTAACAAATATGTTATAATAATTGATAAAATATAATATAATGTAATCAATAATCATAATTTCATATAATGTAAAATAATTTTATATCATATATAATTTAATGTAAAATCTTATCATAAATGGTAGAGTAAAAAAAATTTATATAGATCCCTAATTTATCAATCGACTAAAAAAATTCAAAGTTGAAATTACCAAGTTATGCAATCACTTACATGCAAAAAACAATGACCAAAATAGAAAATTTAACAATTAGTATCAATACAAAATTATAATGATAATAATAATAATAATAATATGCAATACTCAATACCTCAACCAAAGTAAGAGGGGAATAAAATTGTAAGAAAAACAAAAGAAGTTAAAAAATAGTACAAACGAAATATGTTTATGAAGTCAAAAACAGCAAAAACCAAATCTAATGATCAAAAAATATCCTATGCCGAGTGACTCGACAATAATCAAATGATAAAATGGCAGGGATGAGAATAGAACATAATTGATGCAAATCTTTACTTTATCAAGAATCTCAACAAAATCATAATTGACAATGTCAAATTGATCGATGAATTATATAAGGAAAATAAAAAATTCCAACGTAAGAATTAATATAAAGAAAAAAGCAAAAAAAAAATGCATACAGATAATTTTTTAACTAATTTCACAAACAAATACAAATTCCACATATGTTGGCTGAATAAAGATAAAAAAGAAAAAATGGAAACAACTTATTTGTTTCAATGTACTTAATGATGAACAAAAAATATAATGTTCAAACCTCAATGCATTATATGGGGAAAAAAAACAAAAAAAAAAATATGTTAAAAATTAATATGAACGGAAAAAAAAAAAAACAAACATACATATAATTAATTATCGAAATAACTCGACAAACTCAACATTGAGATTGCAAAATTATCTGACCAACTGTACACCTCAAAAAAAAAATGAGAAATAAATTTTTTTTTTACAAAGCACGAAAAAAAAAACAAAAGAAAAATGAAGTTAAAAAATAATAAAAATGAAATAAAAAATATTGTTAAACAAAAACCAACATCTATATCATTCATTTATTAAGTAACTCGACAACCTCATAGGGTGACAATACCGAGTAACTCGTAAAAAAGGGAAAAAAAAAAAAAAGCACACAAAATAAAAGTCAACAATAGTAGATAATTTATAAGATTTGAAGACGGAAAAATTAATAATATAAAAATATATGCATCTGTTACAAAAAGAACAATAAATGTAAGAAAAGAATTACCGGGTCAAAAATTGCGGCTATTATGGAAAATAAAATTTTACACCACAATTGCAACACCCAAAAAAAGTACAAATTTAGGTGAGATAGTTGACAGCTAAGTCCTCGAGTGAATCAAGAAACTACATTTCATTATGTCGAGTTAATCGGGAAAACAAATAACAGAAACAAAGCAAAATAATGCAAAATTTCACCATCATTATTAACAATAATGAAAGCTAATTATTATAATAGAAATCATATAATGACTACAATTATTATAATAAATTAATATAATGACTATAAAAAAAATAAACTACACTAACATTCAATAATTGATAAAAATATAGTATCATATATTGTAAGAATCTAATATAATATATAATAATTTCATAAAATATATATTATACTATAACATATTCTAAAAATAAAAAGACCATGAGTACATTTGCTATAAAATGAAAAGGATGTGGACTAAAAGTGGAAATTAAAAAAAATAAATAAATTGCTAAAACCCCACAAAAACAAAGAAATGGGAAAAAATATTTTTATTGTCCAATGCTTCCCACTTTGTCGAGTTACTCGGCAAGTGGGATAAATAAAATGTGTTTAATTTTCCCACCTTGCCGAGTAACTCGGCAAGGTGGAAAAAATGGAAAAAAATATTTAAATATTTTAATTTTTGATTCTTATATTTTGTCATGAAAACGTCCAACAAAGAAAAAAAAATATTTATTTTTTGCGTGAGCAAAGTGGGGAAAAAATATTATTATTTTTTTCTTTTTTTATATTTTGTCATTAAAAATTCCAACTAAAAAAAAAAAAGAAACATAATTTTTGAGAGAAAAATATTTTTTCCGTTGCACATAAATACAAAATGTATACAAAATTGTAAGTTTTAAATATAATTGAAATAAACAAAACAAAAGAAAATATAACTCAACAAAGTGGGAAAAACGAAAAAAAATATTTAAATATTTTAATTTTTGATTATTATATTTTGTCATGAAAAAGTGAGACCAAAAAAAAAAATATTTAGCGTGAGCAAAGTGGGAAAAAAGATAATAATTTTTATTTGTTTTTTCATATTATGTCATGAAAAAGTCTACCTAATCATAATTTCATATAATGTAAAGAAATTTTATATCATATATAATTTAATATAAAATCTTATCATAAATGTTAGAGTAAAAAAAATATATAGATGCCTAATTTATGAATCGACTACAAAAATTGAAAGTTGAAAATAGTAAGTTATTCAATCACTTACATGCAAAAAAAAACGACAAAAATAGGAAATTTAACAATTAATATAAATACAAAATTATAATGATAATAATAATAATAATATCCAAATACTCAATACCTCGACCAAAGTGAGAGGGGAATAAAATTGTAAAGGAAAAACAATGAAATCATATAATGACTACAATTATTATAATAAACTAACACAATGACCATAAAAAAAATCAACTACACTAACATACAATAATTGATAAAAATATAGTATCATATATTGTCAGGATCTAATATAATATATAATAAATTCATAAAATATATATTTTACTATAACATATTCTAAAAATAAAAAGCCCATGGGTAAATTTGCTATAAAATGAAAAAGATGTGGACTAAAAGTGAAAATTAAAAAAATTAAATAAATAAATACATTGCTAAAACCCCACAAAAATAAAGAAATGGGGAAAAAAAAAAATTTGTCCAATGCTTCCCACTTTGCCGAGTTACTCGACAAGTGGGATAAGAAAAATGTGTTTAGTTTTCCCACCTTGCCGAGCAACTCGGCAAAGTTGAAAAAATGGAAAAAATATTTAAATATTTTAATTTTTTATTCTCATATTTTGTAATGAAAATGTCCAACAAAAATAAAAATAAAAATAAAATTTATTTTTTGTGTGAGCAAAGTGGGGAAAAAAATAATATTATTTTTTCCTTTTTTTATATTCTGTCATGAAAAAGTCAAAAAAAAAAAAAAAGAAATATAATTTTTGAGAAAATTTTTTTTTTCCATTGCACGTCCATAGAAAATGTATAAAAAATTGTAAGTTTTAAATATCATTAAAATAAACAAAACAAAAGAAAATATAACTCAGCAAAGTGGGGAAAACGAAAAAAAATATTTAAATATTTTAAGTTTTGATTTTTATATTTTGTCATGAAAAAGTTGGGAAAAAAAAAATTATTTGGCGTGAGCAAAGTGGGAAAATAGATAATATTTTTTATTTGTTTTTTGATATTCTGTCATAAAAAAAGTCTACCTAAAAAAATATATATAATTTTTGCGACAAAAATAATTTTTCCATTGCACGTACATAGAAAATGCGCAAAAAATTGTAAGTTTTAAATATAAATGTAATAAACAAAAGAAAAGAAAATATAAGTTAAAAATGAATAAATCAAAAAAAAATTATGATAAATTGATAATATATTATAATATAACTACCAAACATAATAAAAAATGTTTCTTGTAAGAAAATTCATAAAATTATAATATAACAATTATTAACAAATATGTTATAATAATTGATAAAATATAATATAATGTAATCAATAATCATAATTTCATATAAAAGTAAAAAAATTTATATCATATATAATTTAATATAAAATCTTATCCTAAATGTTAGAGTAAAAATAATATATAGATGCCTAATTTATGAATCAACTACAAAAATTGAAAACTGAAAATATTGAGTTATTCAATCACTTACATGCAAAAAATAATGACAAAAATAGGAAATGTAACAATTAATATGAATACAAAATTATAATGATAATAATAATAATAATATCCAGATACTCAATACCTCGACCAAAGTGAGAGGAGAATAAAATTGTAAAGGAAAAACAAAGAAGTTAAATAGTAGTATAAATGCAATATATTTATGAAGTCAAAAAACAGCAAAAACCAAATCTAACAATACAAAAATCTCCTATGCCGAGTGACTTGACAATAATCAAATGATGAAATGGCAAGGAGGAAAAATGTTCGAGTCACTCGACAAGTAAAAAAAAAAAAAAATTCCAATCTCGACAGGAAAGAGAAAAGACGACTAAAACAAAACAAGATACAAAGTCAACAAAAGTTGCGCATGTGTAGGGAAAAAATAGAAAATGATTTAACAAAAAAGAAATGACGGCTCCAGAAGAAGGAAAGAAGTCAACAATTGCAGCATTTTGAATAAATTAAACAAACTGAAAGTGATGAACGGTGAGATTTAGAGAAATAACGGATCCCCAAAAAAGAAAGAAAAGTAAAAAAAGACAGCCCTTTTTAATAAGTTAAACAAACGTAAAGTACACAAATGTGAGATTTGGACAAAATTAAGATTAATAGAACATCAAAACGACATCGCGTTGGTTTAAGGGTGAATAGTAAACATGCCATAGACACTTATATTATAGTATATATATATATATATATATATATATATATATATATATATATATATGAATTTTCAAAATACTAAAAATTAACAAATTTATTGAAAAATGACGTGCAACGCACGTGTTTATAACTAGTACATATATGTGTGTGTGTGCGCGCGCGCAATTTAGTGCTAAAAATTCGTGTCAAGACTCCCCAAAATGGCCCCATAAAAGATTGCTAAAATAACTCAAGTTATGCCCCTCTGTGTCGTCTGCTCTAGCGGGTGCCAGGTCCGCTCGAACGAACATAGGCGCTCTAATTTTTTGCTGCTCGCTCCATGTTGTCCTGAGCGGTTAATATCCAATCGATTATAACTTCTTGTAGAAAACTTTGAATTGCAATCTGTAAGAAAATGTTGGACTCGTAATCCAATTATCTTTCCAATGAGATATTATTTATCTTGTGGAGATTTTTGTACCAAAATTACATGCTTTGATAATAGGTTTCCAAATTCGCTTCTTCCACTTTCGGGTGTTTGTTCCTTTACTTCAACTGATCATTATCACTCCAACACAGCTTAAACTTATTAATTTTATCATCATTCTCATCCTTCAATATTCGAATCTTAATCTTCACTTCAAAACCTCAAATTCTTCTCATTTTCTCGTTGATTCCACTAATGTAAGTCGAGTTCATGGATTTCATCCTACCATAAAAAAATGATTAAAACTCAATAATTATTGAATTTAAAATATTTAAAATTATTCAAAAACTCTTTATTAAAGAGTCAATATAATTGTATAAATTACAATTATCAAACTTCAAAATGTGAACTTTATTATTATCAAGAAAAAAACAAAGACTTAAATAGTGTACACACTATTGGATTTCTTACCACTTTCACCTCTAGCTAAGATCTAAGTATTTAATTCAAAAAAATTTAAATATTACTACATAAAAGATTGTAGGGTATTACACTCACAGTCTCCATTCTTTCAGCTCTGTAATAATATCATTCACATTTAATTTTATTCGCAGTTATCGTCCCTACCCTTTCATTAATTCACACATATGGTGCAAAAATGGTCCTTTTTTACAATTTTGCTCTTAGATTGAATAAATTAAAATAATAGAAAAAAATTGTAATTGAGATCACTGACTTTTTTCAAAAATACAAATAAATCATAAACTTTTTATTTTTTTATAAATTCTCACTTAAAATAATAAAAAATGTGTCATCAAGACTCAAACATTCTAATTATATTTACCAAAAGGACCTTTGGAGTTTGGACAGATTTCGTCTACAGGTCCGTTAATTGACAAAAAATCAAGTAGGTAACCTAAATTTGATCAATGTAACACGGACATAATATTCTCTTAACATTCTATTATTTAAAATAATTTTAATAAAAAAAAGGTTCACCTTCCAAAAATTGCCCACCCCTACAAGCGGTTTAGGCCAGCAAACTAGGCCGAAGGAGCCCTCCCCCCTCCCCCAATTGTGCAAAAATCATCGAGCATTTCTCCTTGGTTTCGCATAACCAAGGGGGATTTCTCCCCCCCCCCCCTCCCCACTTGTTCCGATGGGGTGGAGTCGAGTAGGGTGGAGTCGGGCCGGGTTGGGTGCGGGTGCTATTGGGGAAGATGACCCTTTATGTTTTTTTTAAAAGTAAAAGGTTTATAATTTATTTACACTTTTTATAAAGTTAGGGACCTCAACTGTATTTTTTTTAATTTTATTTTCTCTTTAATTTATTTAAGTATGGGGTAAATTTGTCCAAATGGACCATCTCTGTGAATTAATGAAAGGTTTGGGATGATATCTGTCAATAAAATTTAATGGTGATGATATTATTAGAGCATCTCCAATGCATTCCGTCTATTGCAATCTACGTGGCAGGTAAAATAGACGGACTTTTAGTTCATATGGCACTATGTCTATAGAATAGATGGTCAAATAAAAATTCATCTTCAATGAATTCTGTCTAAAACTAATACTATCGCTTATGTGCCATTAAATTTTTTATAAAATAATAAAAAAAAAAAAAAGCCCACACAACAGTGGAAAATTAAATTTGCTGACTCAATCCGTCTAAATTTAGACAGACTTTTAGACGGAGTCTATATTTTGGTGTGCCACATCAGCTAGACAGAGTCCTCGTCAGCATGCATTGAAGAAGATTTTTTATAACTTCGTCTATATGTGCTTATGTGGCACGTCTAAAAAGCTATAGCCGAAGTGCATTGGAGATGCTCTTACAAAGTTGAATGAATGAAGATTGTAAGTATCTATCCTGAATTTCAAACCATACTTAAGTATTTATCACTTCTCTCCCAAGTTGTTCAATCGAGGTTATAGCTCACGTACTTAACTTCACTATAATTCTCAAGCTGGAATGATTTATCTGATTAAGACGATGGTTTAGATAGACAGTGATCATCCACGATGTCAAGTATTCTAGTCTTTAGGCCATCACAATTTTATCTTGACTGTCAAAACTCAAATTAAATTAATATATCAATAACAATTATTATATATTCATCAAAGCAGTCCAACAGACTTTAACAAGTAACAAAGTAGACTCTAATACCATAGTAAAGAATTGATGTAAACATGCATAGCCAAAATTAAATATACAATTCCTATAAGTCAGATCAATATTGTTTTTAGATAGAATTCATGATAGAAATATACGTTGATGAACACCGTAGAACTGTGCCAACCCTAATTTTTACTAGAATTGTGCTAGCCCACAACTAGTGAGCCTAATTAATTAATTTGACTCATAAGTAATTAAGTCTGACTCGATAATTTGAATCTTAAACATTAATTCTTACAAAAATGAGTAGACATATCCAAGAGAGACACAAGTCGGTTAAAGCCTTACTTAAAAGAAATTCGATTTCTCTTAATTTTGTAATATCTAAAAAGAATTTGACAGACAATTTTATCGAAGCTTTACCCAAAAAGAGTGTTAATGAATAATGGAGGTCACCTACGGGGTAATCCGTGATTGGAGATCTCATGAAAAAAGGTTCAATGGGTACGAACAATCTAGACTTCGTGACTCGTATAGCACTAAACCATCCGTATGGTGATAGTGCTAAAATTGAATATTTTATCTTCAATTTTATTTGTGTGTGTGTGTGTGTGTGTGTGTATATATATATATATATATATATATATATATATATATATATTTTATTACAATCTTAATATTAACTTTATATACAGTGGAGGGAGGGAATTGTAAAATTCAACAATTTGATATATAATTAACCATAAACGATCGTTTTAAAAAATTAAAACCATAACATCAATGAGTTTAAAAATGCTTTCATCTTAAAAATTATGCATGTGACATTGTTCTCACAAAGTCATGCGTATAAATTAAATGGGAGATCGAATACATTATGATCCCTTGAGATTTGGAATAAAACTAGTACATTTTAATATTTTGGATAATAAACTTGATACCGATGTAAATTACAAAACTCCATATGAAATTTATGATGCTGTAAAAAAACAAAAAGTACGTGTAAGGTCAATCAAAAAAGTAGTATAGTGGACCTAAACAATCTAGATTATCGTCCCATATAGACTATTTTATTTGAATATTAATTTAAATAGCACCCTCATTTTGACAAAACAAAGTTTTAAGGCAAAGTTTTGATTAAAAGTAAGATTAACTAAGAAAAGTAAAAACAATTAAACAAAAGTTTTTTTTTTAATAACTTTGATTAAACGATCATGATGGTTAAAGTGTCGAGACTCATGATTTCATTGTAGTTATTACGTTCGACTTCTGAAATTGTACTCGATTGAATTCACTAATATAATTAATCAACTTTTCTGGAGTTCAAATTAATCATATTTAGTAAAGTCAATTCACAATTTTTACGTAAATCTGAATAAGGTTTAACCGAACATATTAAAACATTTAGGAATTTAATAAAGGACCACAACAATAATAAAAGTATATATCTACCTTATATTCAATTATCAAAATTTACTACGTAGTATAAATTTATAACTCACCACTCGATTTGTTAGAATTCACAAAACATGAATTAGTAATCAAGTAATTCAAGTATTAAAAAAAAAAAGTAAAATCAATAGATAAATTAATTAACTACGCAACTGAAATAAAATGCTCAAATCTAGGTTACATAGTTTGTGACAACTAATTAATGATTTAGATAATCATCATCAAACAAGCAAAAAACAAAAACACACAAATGTGTACGATTTGGTCCTCCGTTGTTTTCTCTTTTTGCGTTTTGGTCCATGCTTCAATTTCTGTGTACGATTTTGGTCATCTGCACTCCAAATCTTTAGCATTGATCCCACAACTACCTAAAGCTTCACTGGCGATGCCCAAATCTCCACAGTCATCCAAGATTTGTCCTCTCAAGTTCCAAAAGTGTGAAAAATAGTCCTTAAACTTCCCGTATGTTGAATTTTGCTCTCGAAACTTGTGAATTTTCTCCGATTCCTTTCTTAATGCTTCCAAACAATCTCGTGCCATCAAGTTATTCTTTAATTGCTTTAAGCCAACTCCTATTAAGTTCAATTTTTTTTTTCGCTCCAAGTACCTCTAAATGAGAGTTTTACCTATGATGACAACGTTTACACTTGTTGACGTTGGAAAATGACATGGCACTTTACAAGCCAACTTAATATAAAAGATCCAAGTCGATCGTGGCTGAACTGAAGTAGCTATTAGAAAATATAACATAAAGTTTCGTTAAAAGCTCTCCTAGAGTGCTATGTATTGTTAACATTCAATGTGTCTCTGTTGGGACATTTAAGTCTAATATTTCTAGAGAATTTATGATAATCATCTACATTTAATGATATGTTAGGCATTAAATACTCACAAGACATTCTTTTTTTTGGAATATTAAATATAAAGTGACATTTGCATTAATTGTAGCCGACAGACGATTGACCTGACATCTGACATATAGACAGATGTGATCCTTTGGTGACGCCTCGATAACTGTAGATGAATGCGGGACCTTTGTACAACAATTCGGGGTGACATAGTTCGGACGAAAGTAGGCCTAAGATATTAAGTTAGGAGCTCCTGGATGAAGGTTGAGGTGACTTGAGATATTGAGGTACGACCTAAGATATTGTGGTAAGACCTCAGTAATTAGGTCAGACCCTTCCTAGTAACTAGGAGAATAGGTCCCTAGGTGATCTTGACAGGTCAGTTTGGATGCTAACAATTGCCCTCCAAGGCCTGCTCATGACTTTAGTCAGGGGTGGCCTTCAACCCACGTTAATCCTCTTGTTCCGTTATAGACTTGGGTCAAGAGTGGCCTGCTCATGATATGATGTTGCTGGCAGGGCGATACAATGATTTGATGATTCTGACAAACTCTCTCTTTTGATGGCAGGTGGTGCGTTCTTAAATGGGATGCTAGTTTTTTACGGGGCTCGATGGCGTCATTTATTAGAGTACCATCATTGCGCCACAGTGTCATTAATGTGGCATTGATTGTTGCCATTTGGCATTACAAGATCTGGGCCCTTAGATTCAAAATTTTGAAATCAATGCCCCATATTGCACTGCCTTTTTGCATCACTCTCTTATAAATAGAGGGGTTCATTTGGATTCCTACACTGCTCATTTCCTTCAAACTATTCATTTGAAGCCACGAGAGTCAGAGAAAGTTCTTGCCTTGTTGAGGTGATTTTGAAGAGAGTTCATGCTTCTTTCTTTGTGCTCCAATCTTTGAAGTTCTTCATTTTTACATTAATCTCAATCATTTGATCTTTTTTTCTTCCTTGGTAAGGATGAGTCAGGGCACTGATAGTGAGAATGAGAACGCATTTTTGTCTTGGAGAAGATGTTGGGAAGAGGAGGTCAGTCTAGGTATGGATGTTGAAGAAATAGATTTGGAACAAATGCTTAGTCCGACTATATTGACAGCGATTCCTCCATTAGGTCAGACGTCTTCTGTCAAGAGCAGTGTGACAAGTCTGAGGAGAGAGATGTCAGAGCTTCTAGCCAAAGAGTAAGAGAGGTGGAGTCCGGTTACATAAGTGCTCTGGTTTAACAGTGTAGGTTTGTCCTATCTAAGTTCGGACCAAAAAAGCTTATAGATTAGCACAGGATCTATAGGGTCCTGGACGATGTGAAATTCCTCATTCCTCGTCCTGATGACAGAGCTAACAATTTTCTTCCAGAAGCATGGCTCTAAACCAAGCTGTGCTAGCTGTAGGACTCCGTCTTCCTTTCTCTAGGATAATTATGAAGTACCTACAGGAGTGGGGCATAGCTCCGACCCAACTATGCCCTAGTAGATGGAGGGCCATGGTTGGTTTCTTGTCATGTGGAACCAGCTCAGCTTCTCACATCCTTCAATTCAGGAATTCAATAGCTTTTACTATGTTTAGTCGAGTGGGAAGAGGTCGGGACTGGTGGTATACATCGGTAAAGGCCAAAACAGGTGGTAGCGTGGCTACCTAGACCCCAGACTCAGTGAAGAATTGGAAAAAGAACTAGTTCTTTGCACGAGGTACATGGCAGTTCTCTGAGAAGGACACAAGACCCAACGTGTCCATTTCAATTCGTTATCACGAACTAAGTAAGCTCAATTGTCTTGTGTGTTTAGATCAGTTGAGCTTGTTACTCACTGACCATTTGTGTTTTGTTTTCAGGGTATAACTCATATAATCTGAATGAGGAGTCTTCTGAGATAGCTCGGAAGGCACATACTTTGGACAAAGATTCTAGCTCTTGCAGCGTTTTAATAACTGATGAGAATTTAATCACAACTCTGATTTCTCATGCTAGTTTAGACGTCCATCCTCCGACCTTACGTAAGTTTTTCACTCCGAGCTTATCATCTACCTTAATTTTTTTTTAGAATAAATTCTGACCTTGACATGTTTTTAGGTCATCTCTAAAAATAGATGAAGAATATTTCTACACTCTTGAAGAATCTTGATCAAGCTAGCAAAGGCAAGAGGAAAGCCTCGAAAGCAGGGCCAGACGGTTTGGCCTAAGCTGACCTCAACTCTAACATGTTCTTCAGTCCCGAGTGTTGAAGATGTGACTTTTCATCTAGGTCGTCAGGGCGTGTTCTCAGCTCTTTCTTCCCAAACTCTATCATCATAAGCTCAGATTCTTAATCTGTACTTAGGCTTGACTATGGAGAAGGAAAATGAGTACCTAAGGCGTTATGGAGTCATCCCAAAGCCAGTTCGTGACTTCTTTCGTTCGAACTCCTCATCGAGCTTCTTCCTACTGCCAAGAAAGCTATGAGGATTATGGCTAAGTTTGACCCTAGCCCAATAAAAGTATCTAGAAGGCATGGGAGCAGTGGAGACTGCCATAGCTATTTTGGTTAACTATACCAGGACAGCATTCAGTTTACCTTTGTTGCGGAGAAGATGAACAACACATTGGCCAACTTCTAGAAAATGAAGATAGAATGTCGAAAGGCTTTTGCTGAACTGGGTGGGAAGAGAAAGATCCGCTCTAAGGCTGTAGTGGAGCTGAGGTTAAAAGAGAAAGAGCTAACAGTGAAGGAGTCTGAGCTCCAAGCTTTGGCACACCAATTGGATGAGGAGAAGAGGAAAAAGACTGAGCTGGAGACTACCTTGGAAATGCACCATGTTGGAGGCATGTAAGTCAAATCAGAGAGACTGGCAAAATGGGTCTACGTCCAGACTGATTAGGACTACCCAGACCCCGACGCACATCTTCGTCGATGATCCATCTACAAAGAGAGTCCAAGTTTGTTCAACCTTGGTGCTAGGTTTATTTTCTAGACTAAACTCTATTACAATGTCGGCAAGGGCTTGGCCTTTGATGGAAATCAGAGGTTGAAAGTGGAGATCAAATTGGTCAAGCACTACTACCCATTTTACAAATTTTCTGAAAGTATCTGGTTTTGGAGGACTTGCCTCAGGGATGGTTCGTCAAAACTTCTACGGGATGTTACAAGAAGTAAGGCATGAATTTCCTTGCGGACATGAGCACAGCTTGTCTATGGGGTTTTACCTCAGTTTGACATCGTACAAGGCTTGACTTACATAGTTTACCGGATGTTAGACTATGTCCTCCAGTCTGATTAGAAGACACTGATGGAGTGTGCCTTAAGACCCCTAAGTAGAGGGTTAGAGTTTCTTAGGATTTTGGCATGGAAAACAGTAGGGGTCGCGCAAGTTAGGCCTTCAATTCTTCGAAGGCCAGTTGGCAATCTTCAATCCAACTGAATTCTTTTCCACTGCATAGGGCATCGAAGAAAGGTTTGTATTTTTGTTGACTTTGAAACGAACTGGCTGAGAGCTGCTATCCACCTGTTAGGCTATATACTTCTTTAATTTTGGTAGGAGTTTTCATTTCTTACAGGGCTATGATTTTCTCTAAATTAGCATCGATACCTCTTTGGTGGACCATGTCGCCCAAGAACTTTCCATATCCAACGCTGAATAAACATTTTAATGGTTAACCTTCATCTTGTATTTTTTGAGCCCGAAAAACATCTCAGTAAGGTATTGTATGTAATCAGTAGCTTTGATGCTCTTTACGAGCATGTCGGCAACGTATACCTCCATGGTCCTTCCGATGAGCTCAGCGAATATAGTGTTGACCCGTCGTTGATAAGTTGCTCTGGTGTTTTTTAGTTAAAATAGTATAACTCAATAGCAGTGCAAACTACGGTCTGTTATGAATGAGGTATTCTCTTGATTGTCTTCATGCATCAGGATTTGGTTATAACCAAAGTACGCATTCATGAAGCTCAAGAGTTCATGTGTCGTGGCGTCCACCACTTGGTTGATTTGAAAGAGCAAAAAGATGTCCTTATGACATGCCTTGTTCAAATCAGAGAAGTTAATACATACTATCAACGTGCCATTGCTCTTTATTATCAAGACGGGGTTTGCTATCCATCAGAGATATAATGATTCTCTGATAAAGCCACAATTGAGCAATTGTCAACCTCTTTAGCAAGAGCTTTATATCTCTTCGGGTTGAGGGAACGTCAGTGCTACTGTCTTGGTCTAACATTCTGATATATGTTCAACCTGTGACAAGCAACCCTGGGGTATATTCCTTACGTGCCAGCTTGATTCCATGCAAAAATGTCGAGGTTACTCTTTAAAAAGGCTGTGAGTTGCAATTTTACTGGCTCATTGAGCTCTTTCTCGATGTGCAATACCTTCTTTGAAAGGTTGGGGTCGACCTCTATCAGCTTTAGCTCTTCCACCAGCTATGTTTTCCGTTCTTGTTGGTCAAACATCAAATCTAGGTGTCCGACCTCATCATGTTGAGCTTGGACTTCGTGGAGTGTGTCCATTTCTACCCGAGGGAAGGTGATGTTGCAGCTTTTAGCTGAATTGATAACAGTTTCAAATATATATCATCATTAGCCGGCAAGGCTATCCAACATACAAGCACACAAATATTTTTTTTTTATTCATAGCACACACAACAATAACCAAAATAATTAAAATCACCCCAAGCTTAAAGTTCACATTGTCCTCAATATGACAAAAGAAAGCAAAATAAATAAAAAAGAAAAGAGTTAACCCGAATCAAAAGGCATGGAGACAACGTCGGATCTTCAGTTGATCAGTATGCATTGTGATTGGAATGACGATGTGTAGTCTGAAATTAAAAAAAAAAGTTAAATGTACTCATTTACTAAAAATCGAGAAACGTGCTCTACTTCCTAATGCAGTCCTAAAATTCTACATCCAATGCAATAAATATATAAGGGATAAAAAAATGGGTTGCCTCCCATTAAGCACTCGATTTATAGTCTAGAACTCGAATTATTGCAATTATCATTTATGGAGGCTTGAATTGGGCTTTGGAAGTCTTGCATTGTTCGCAATTATCAGCTTTGCACTATTTATCCTTTGCTCTCCATGTTTTAAATCGGCCTTTTTCATCTTTAATTGTTGCAATTAGTCCACCTGTATCTGGTTTGCAGATTTTTTGGCCAATTTTCACCACCTCATCAACTCTAAAACACTCTTCGAGGTCGACTGGTTGCTCGGGTATGGTGTACATACTGAATACTGTTCATTCATCTTGTACCCTCAATATTAGTTCACATTTTTCAACATCAATAAGGGCTCGACTCATCGCTAAGAATGGTCGTCCTAATATGACTGGCATATTTCGGTCCTCTTCGATATCAAGGACAATAAAGTCAACCAGAAAGAAAAACTTATCTACCTTGATGAGCACGTCCTCAACCACACCCCGTGGGTACTCGATTGATCTATCAGCAAGCTGTAGAGACACAGTTGTTGCTTTAACCTCTCCCAAACCTAATCTCATGTAGACGGAAAGGGGCATCAAATTTACACTTATACTTAAATCACATAAAGCATTAAAATTATAAAATTTTCCAATTGTGCAAGGTAATTTAAAACTCTCTGGATCTTTAAACTTCAAAGGCAAATTATTTAGCAGAATAGCGCTACATTCCTCAGTTAAAGTTACTATCTCGTATTCATCTGGTTTTCTCTTCTTGGACAACATTTCTTTCATAAATTTTAAATATAGTGGCATCTGGGTTAATGCTTCAGCAAAAGAAATTTTTCAAACTGCTTGTCGAGCTTGTGCTTCTGCAACCTCTGAGGAAATGGAATTGGTGGCACATAAGTTTTGATAGGAATTGGCATCCTCATTTTTGATGATTCAGCATATTCTTTTGAAACTTCTTCTTTTGATTTCGCATGTTGTTGTTCAGATTCATCTTCCTCAATTACCAACTGTTCATCATTTTTCTCTAGTCTTTTCACATAAATTTCTTACAGTTGTACCCTGCTCCTAGTAATGATTGCATTTACCTGTTCTTTTAGATTTGTCACTTTATTGCTAGGCAAAGTGTCTGGTTTCTTATCTGACAATTGCAGGGCTAACTGGACAATCTGAGTCTCTAATTTTCTAATACACGCCTGTTGATTTTGACTGTTTGTGTCTAGCCACTCCAATACTTTATCAATTTTCTGCATATACTGTTGGAATATCTCTCCCAAACTTTGTCCTCTTTCTTGCTGAGCATTGTAGGCATGGCCACTTTGTTGATTCTCAGACCACCTAAAATTTGGGTATTGCTTCCAACCCGGATTGTATGTTTGTGAATATAGATTATACTGTTGATGTGTATTATTCTGCATAAAATTGACATGTTCTGGAGGGGCCAATAACATACAATCTGACGTCGAGTGGTTAGCCCCACAGTTTTCGCTCATGATTGTTGCTTGAAGTGCATTCACTCCTTGCGTTTGTGTTCTGACCAAAAGTTCCACTTGCTTTGTCAATGCAGCAAGTTGTGTATTTGTAGCTGATAGATCGTCAATCTCATGTACACCTATTATTTTTCTTTAAGTGGTACGATCATATGAAAATGTGATATGTGTGTTTGCAATCAGCTCATATAGATCCATTACTTCGTTGACATTCTTATTAGCTATAGACCCGTTTGCAGAGGAGTCTACTGTTGAATTGGACTGAGGAGATGACCCAGAGTAAAAAAATTGAGCTTGTTGGCCCTTTTTAATGTTATGGTTTGGACATTTTCTGAGTAACTCCTTAAATTTGTCCCAAGCTTCATGATATCTTTATCCATCCAGTTGTTGAAAAGTAGAAATTTCTAGCTTTATCTTGGCTACTTTAGCGGGTGAAAAGTAATTGTTGCAGAACTTTCTGGCTAAGTCATCCCATGTGGTGATACTAGCATGTGGTTCTGAGTCTAACCATTCAGAGCCCCATCACTCAATGTATAAGGAAATAATCGAAGTCTGATGGCATCTTCATTCACTCCTTGAAATTGAAAGTTACGGCACATCCGTAAGAATCTGGAGAGATGAGTATTCGGGTTTTCATTCGCCTTTCCATAGAACTACAGGTTATTGCTGAAGAGATTAATCAGATTGGCCCTTAATTGAAAGTCATTCTGACCAAAAGTTGGATACACTATGCTTGAACGATCAGGAGTTGCTGCCGGAGTTAAAAATTAAGCCATTTGCATATTTCCATCTTCATTATCATAATGTTGCTGAATTTGTTGAGCTGCCAATTGGGCTGCTTCTTGTTCAGCTTCTCTTCTTACTTGTGCATCCACCATTTGAATTTGTTGCTGATCTTTTTTTTTTCACCTTTTCTGTAGTAAGAAAATGAAGAAGACAAATAAAAAGTATAATAATAATAAAATAAATTAAAATAACAAAATAAAATAAATTAAACTAAATTAAACTAACACTAACGATTAATCTAAACTAATATAAAATAAGAATAGTCCCCGACAACGACGTCAAAAACTTGTTGTGAAAAATGTGTAATTGCAAGTGTACAATATCGCAAACAAGTAATAAAGTGGACCAATTGAGTCTGGATTATCGTTTCCACGAAGACTATCTTATTTAGATACTGGTTAAATTAATCTTGATACTAATTTATTTAAAACAATTTGAAATAATTTGATTTGAATATTTAAAGTAGAACTATGAATTTAAAGAAATAATATAAGAACGTATGTGAAAGCAAATAACAAGAATTTAGAAAAGAATGATGGTTAAAGCGTTTGGACAAATGAATTCACCATAGTTGTCATTTCTAATTTCTCATTTCAAGATTTATTCCTAATGTTGTATTCGGTCGAATTTATGAATTTAACATAATTTACCTCTCTCGAGTTCAAATTAGTCATATCTAATTAAGTCAACTTAGGCAGTCAGAATGGTCCTTAATTAAATGCATTAAATCAACTAAGAATTTAATTCAGACCGCAGCAATAATAAAAACATATCTCTACCTTTTATCCAATTGTCGGATTTTACTACGTGGTCTAGATTAATAATTTACTTCTCAGTTCATTACAATCCACAAATTCAATGAAATAATGGCCAGTTATTCAAAGCATTAAGAAAAGAAGTAAAATCAAATACTTGAACAATTTATAAATCAAAACTTAATATTCGAAAATAAAGAATTAAACTATGCTACATCGTTCATCCAAACTTTAAATCTAGCTACTCATGATTCGGGAGAAAGACAAGATGAAGAGTTTTGAATACATAACCGGATGTCGAATAAAAGAGGAGAAAACGTTGAATATCTTGTACCAATAATTCTTTATCTCCACGTTCCAATCTTCAAGATCTTGGTCGTTCTTCGTGTTCATCGTCATTCTTTCCTCCCTTTTCTTTTCTGTTCTCTAAGATTCAACTCTCTTCTTTTGACCTAGGTTAGGTCTTTATATACCGTTTTACTAATTTTGAAACCCATGTACGTGAAAAGGCCAAAAAGACCCTAATTAGATTTGAAAATAAGCCAAAAAAACATCCAGACGCGCAAACAGCGGATTGCCAAAACAATTTGCCAATTTCAAATTCAATCCAAATTGCACACTTAGTCCTCCAAGCTTTGATGTATATTTTATTTGGTCCTTGTTCATAATTTTTCATTTTTTCCTCTTTATTCTTCTTATTTGCAGACCAAGTCCTTCAACTTTGGATTTTATCTTTTTTAGTCCTCTAATTTCTTCTTTCATTTCAATTTAGTCCTCTTTTATTTGTAACCTAAGTCCTTCAACTTTTGGATGTTTTCAAGTTGATCCCCATTTACCAGTCTTCGTACGCCTTCAGTCCCTTTTCACCTATTTTGCTTTATTTTTCTCCAATTCCATCCGATCTCGAGTTTTGACCTAAAACAATTAAATCAACACATAATTAAATAGAAAATCACTTAAGAGTAGAGATGGCAAATAGACCGGGCCGTCCGTCGGCCCAGTCCGTAAAAAGACGGACTCAGGTCGGCTCGGGCCGTGAAATAATTCGGACCGGTCTGTGGGCATGGTCAACGGATTAGGCCCGTGGTCCGTGGTTTGGACCAAATTGGTTCTCCAGCTAAAGTTGAGGACCGATTGTTGCAAATTGCAAAGGTCAGAAATATGACCGTTGCAACGGTCATATTTCTGACCGTTTGCAATTTGGTCCCCAATTTATTATTATTATTTTTTTGTTTTCAAACGGCTATAATTTTTTTTTCTATAAATACCTCATAAATTATCTCTATTCTCTTCACAAATCTCTCAAGTCCATCTTACAATCTTACATTCATACAACAATCCAAAAAAATTATATTGTGCAATTTATTGTTGAATTCAAGATTTATAATCTTATTCTTCTTATCTTATACATCCCTACAATTGTCCAATATACTTTCTAGTATTCTACATTCCACATTTTTTTTTCTATTTCTACATTTTTATTATCTACAATTATTCATGGATCAATACAATTTTCAAGGAAGTGTCGAGTCTGTCGAAAACCAAATTCAAGATGATTTTAGTAGTTTAAATAATGTTCCAATTCTAGAATTTGGTGATGATTTTGGGGTTGGGAACACTGGTCCAAGTTTCGATTTAGATGATATTGACGAAGAGTTAGAAACGACCAACACTACTCAATCGACTACTAAACGAAGAACCGCAAAAAAAATGGTTCGGTGTTGGTATCATTTCAATAGAGTGCAGATCGGTGCATCTGCAGATGGTCAACCAATTTTCAAAGCAGTTTGTAAATATTGTAAACAACAGTTTGGATGGCAAAAAGGTGGTGGAACGAGCCATCTTAACCGACATTTTTCGAAGTGTATGCAAAAGTGCGGAGGAGTTGATACCAACCAAGTACAACTACAGTTTGGATCTCCGGGTGGATCTACTAGTTCTTCTCCCAATCGTAACAATTAGGTTTATTCACAAGACTCTATGCGCCGGGAAGGCATGTGTCAGTTGGTGGCCAGTGGTGAGTTCCTGCTTAGCATAGTGGAAAGCCCTCATTGCACACGATTTGTACAAAGGTATCTTCAACCAAGGTATTTACCATTTGCTAGGAACACTCTTCGTTCTGATACTATTGCTACAAATAAGAAAAGAAAACAAAATATAAAAAATGATTTAAATAAATATGCTGGTGTTGTATCATTCACTTCGGACTTATGGTCAGGTCTAAATCATAAAGAATATATTGCAGCTACTTTACATTATATTGATAAACTATGGATTATGCATAAAAGAATAATTTTTTTTAAAGTAATTGACTACCCTCATAATGGCATACAAATTTTTAATTATTTAATGACAAGTATTAAAGAATTTAATTGCGAATCTAGAATTCGCAGTATCACATTTGACAATGCTCCTCCTAACAATATTGTAATAGAAAAGTTAATTGATGAATTACATATAGATTTCGGTGGAATTTTGTTTCATGTTAGATGTGTATGCCATATTTTAATTTAATTGTCAAAGATGGTTTAAAGTATATAGGCCCACAATTAGAAAAAAGTAGGTATGCCTTAAACTATATTACTGCTTCACCTTCTAGAAAACAAGTATTTGATGAATTTTGCGTAAAAAATTCTCTTCCAACTAAAACTATATGTACAGACATACGTAATAGGTGGAACTCTACTTATTTAATGTTTGAATCATGTGAAGGTTATGAACATTGTGTAACTGGTTATTATAATGGCCGACATTCACACGGTCCACAATACGATTTGCAAGCATATGATTGGCAAATTGCATTTCATGTTCGAAAATTTTTAAAAGTATTTTACGACGCTACAAATGCATGTGGTGGTGTATACTACCCTACTAGTCCATTAGTTTTAAATCATTTTTATTTTATTGTAAATAATTTTAATAGATATAAGACGTGTGCAATTTTTTCTAATATTGTTGAAACAATGGAAATGAAGTTTAGAAAATATTGGAAAGACCTGTCTATGTTGTTCCCGTTAGCGTCAATTATGGACCCTAGAGTAAATTTACAAGGTACTAAACATACTATTTCTGAAATTTCTAATAATTTGAGTTACAGTAATCCATTAACTTACGGTAATTTAGAAAAAACGTTATGTGGAATGTACGAATTTTATGCGGAAAAAATTGGTAGGAACGTTAGAAGACCTTCTGCACCAAACCCTTCTTCTTCTTTAAATAACCTTAATCCTAATGATTATTGGAGTTTCCTTATTTATAAGAGAACTCAAAATCCTAGTTCTTCTTCTTCTTCTTCTTCTTCTTCGCTTTCCTGTGCCACAAATGTTGAAACTAATATTAGAGATATACCGTTAGAGTTAGCTAGATATTTTGGTCACGACATACTTAATTTGTTAGATGAAGAAAAGAGGAATAATTTTGGTATACTTAGGTGGTGGAGACAAAACGAGCGTCAATACCTAATTATTTCTATTATAGTACGTGATCTACTAACACCTCCGGTATCAACTGTAACTTCGGAGTCTGCTTTTAGTACAGGTGGTAGGATTCTTAATGATTTGAGGTCAAGACTTAAATAAGACATATTAGAGAGTTTAATGTGTTTGAAAGATTGGGAGGATGCAGAATTTCGAATCCAAGATAAAGTAAGCCTAATATTGGCCGAAGAGATGGACGAACTGAATACGTAAAACGTAAGTATATTTATTATTTTGTATAAATTCATTTCATTTTTATTCATTTTAACTTGTAAGTTTTGATATTTAAATTTATAAAAAATTGTACACGTAACAACTTGTTCGTGTACAATTTTAACTCTGCCTACGCTAATAGTAGCCGGTCCCAAGCTCGGAAAAAATGAGGGTTTGAATTTAAAATTTTATCTTGATTTCTTATTTTTTTTAAACTTTCAAAAAAGTAAAAAATATTATTTTACGTGGGTCCGCGGACCGGCCACCACGGGCCAGTCCGAATCACCTTTTTTGGGACGGGCCGAGCCAGACCCGTTGTGCCATGGGCCGAGCTCTCTACTTAAGAGTACTTACAATATTCTACATAAGTGTAAAACCATAAAAAGTCACTTAATAGTACTTACAATAGTCTACTTTTAATCATCCAGATAAGTGTAAAACCACACTTATCAGGTGGCATAGTTCGGACAAATGTAGGACCTAAGATATTGAGATAGGACCTCCTGGACGAATATGTCCTACTTCGTGGAGATGGCCTGAGATATTGAGGTAAGACTTCAGTGATTATGTTGAACCCTACCTAATAACTAGGAGAGTGGGTCCCTAGATGATCTTGATAGATCAATTCGGATGCCAACAACACTAAATTAAGTAGAAATCTGCTCAATTTGCGAATATAATCATGTTTACAACCCAAGATAAGCATGTAAAACACATTCTTCAGTCTCCACTATAGAAATAAAGTCTCTCTCTACCGTATGTGGGGTCATTTCCAAAGCACCACAGTCAGAATGAGTGTATTCTAAATGAGAGGTAAAGAAGTGTGTGTCTTTCTTAAAGCTAAGTCTAGTTTTCTTTCCTAGCACACAAGTTTCACAAAATTCTGTTTTAGAAACAATGTCTTTTCCCACAAGTTTTTGTTTATGAAATAAATGTAGGTCATTGTCACTAATGTGACCCAATCTCTTATGCTACAAAAATTTATGATCAATTTCAAGAGATTATATTACACTTTCCTCGAGCAAAATATAAAGTCTACCTTTAATTATTTTCATTATGCCTTGTTCAATTTTACATGTAAAACCATCATCATCTAGGTTCCTAAAGATAGATTTCTTCCAAGTTCAAGAACATGTCTTAATTCAGTTAAGACCCTAGTTATACCAATGTTGGGCAAAATCGCAAGTGCACGATTACGCCATCAAGTAGTAAAGCGAATTATAGGAGTTCAGAATATCAATCCCACGAGGACTAGTTACCACAATTAATTTTAATTAATCGAGAGCTATATAAATTTAAAATTGAAATTTCAAAGAAAATAGTCGGTTTGATTCTATCTAAATAACTAAACTAATTTTAACCTAATTTCTAAATGAATGATTTTATTCTTTTTGAGAAAAGTGATAAATCAAACGATTGTCGAGACTCACGAATCAATGATAGCTATCGTGTTCAATTTCAAACCGAACCATGTCAATTTACCTATCTTGCATTAGCAAACAATTTCACAAAGTTGCTTGATAATCTCTCTCGAGTAATACCAAACCTAAAAAATTAAGTAAACTCACTATATTTCTATTTCTATGTGACTTTTAACCTAACCAAGAGCATTAACATTCACAAAAAAAAAAAAAAAATTAAAGTTTGCACAAAGTACAAGAGTATATATCTATCTCTTATGTAAATTTGTATTTTCAATCACATTTCGAAATTGGTGAATTATTTCTCAGTTTCATCACAAAATCATAAACACAATCACAAATTGGTTAGATTCATGAAAAGTCAAAATGAAACATGATGAGAAAATTAATACAAGATAAGAATTATAATCAGGTTTTAATGACTAAAATTAAACAATCAAGCTACATCTACATCGTTTGTCCCAACACGAGAATTTTAGCCTAACATAGTATTGTTCAAATTACAACGAGGCAATATCAATAGAATACACCACCTGGTTCAATGAATAGAGATGAAGAGATGAAAATATGTTCTTGCATCGAGCTTTGATCTTCAACCCTTAAGAATCACCAACGAAACTTTTGATTTCTTTCTTGTGTTCTCCGTAAATATCTCTTCAATCTTGTGTTTCTCCTTAACCGCAGTCTAGCTTGCAGTTTTCTTACCACGGTTGGACTGTGGCCAACTGTGCTTACTATTGTCCAATTTTCTTCAATTTATAGTTTGGTCTTCTATCTTTCAAAGTTGTGCAATTTGGTCCATACTTTGAGTTTTTTGTACAAGTTTGGTCTTTTATCTTCCAAACTTCGATATTGATCCTGTAGCTTCTAAAGGCTTCCACATTAGTCCACGAATCTCTATACACATCTAAAGTTGGTCCTCCTCAAGTTCTGTATGTGTCTAATTCATCTCCAATTTTCATTTTTTTATCCCAAGTGCATCCAAATTTGTGTTTTTACTTGTAATGACATATTTACACTAAATTAAGTAGAAATATACTCAAATTACAAATATATATTCAGTAAACTCGGATAAACATGTAATACACACTTATCGACCATCATACACGTGTTTAATTTTTTTTCCTTATACACGCCTCCTCCTTCAATTTATTTGTAAGTACGAAACATATTTATATCAGGACACATATAAAATGAACAATCAGAGTCTAGCATCCAATCAGGCAGCTATTATATCCTGAAGTTGTATAAACTTGTAATTAATCATTTGTCATATTTGCATTGACATTGTTTTGTACATTTATCTGCTTTATTATTTTTCTTTGTAAGCTCTTAACAATTCCTCGTAAAATGACCTATTTTACCATAATTATAGCAACGAGGTTGATCCACAGGAATTACAAAGAGGAACGTCTCATTTAATCTGAATTAATTGTTATTCTAGGCTAGTCGAGTCGAAAGAGTTTAAACTAAAATGTAATTAAACTATTGCTAGAAAGTTCAATTGAAAATTCAAGTGATTTGAATTACCAAGGTTTCGAAATTCACCGTTGTTTTACTTAGCAATAATTCAATTGTTCAATCAATTCTCAAAATTGAATGACAACTCAGTCTATTTTCGTCTTAAAAAGTCCATCAATTAAGTCAAAAATAAGAAAAATCTAATATCGGTTCCTCTTTGTTTCGTTCTTAAATTACGTAAGCGTTTCCCGTATCAAATCCAATTCAAATAAAACAAAGAATTAAATGCTTAGCATCCATGGTATTAATGGAAAATCAAAAGAAATCAATAAAATATGTTCAAGCATAAAGCATGAATTAATCAAAAAATTATAACTATAAAAAATACGAGATATATAAGATGAATAAATATTCATTTAATTTATCCAACAAGAAAGAATCATGAAAGTCCAAGTCCAAAACGGAATTAGAAGAATAACAAGATAATCACTTCGTTTAAACAAGGTTTCATCGTCTACTTTGGCTCAAGAAAATTAGAAGAACATAATTATGCTAAGAACAAAAGATTTGAACCCGTCATAGATTGAAGGAGAAGAAATCTTGAAAAACTTTTGTTCCGCACGTGATTCTTCTTCTTGTTTCTTAGTTGTCATTCATCCCTTTCTCTGACCTACAAAGGATCCTTATAGTCTCAGCCTCGTATTGAACTCGTGCACATGAAAGACCAGAAAAAGCCCAACTTAAAACTAATAATAATATAAAAAAATTGGACGGGCCACAATTTGCTTGCAAACTACGGCCCAAACAGCGGAAAACAAAACATGAGGCACATCACAGTTGGATGCGGTATGACCGCGGCATACAAAAAATTTGGGCTCAAATTGCCAATTTTTTGGAGTTTGCACTTTTGGTCCACATGATTTCAATATTATACGATTTGGTCCCCACTTCAAGTTTTTCGTACATGTTTAGTCATTTTTCTCCAAAGCTTCAAAATTGATCCCCCACTTCCAAAAACTTCCACATTGATCTCCGAATCTCTTTAGTTGTTCACAATCGGTCCTAATCCATATGAGACAATAATTAGTACTTTTATCAATGAAAAAATTACTAACAAAATAAGATAAACAGATAAAATGTATATTGAAATCGCGCTCATCAACTGGATACTCAAGGAATGTCCTTGGTCGAGCTTGACCAAGCAAAGTTCGACCAAGTGTGGTCGGACATTCATGGCGTAACCTTTGTCGTGGTGGATCAAGTGTGGTTAGAAATTCAAGGTACGTCCATAGTGGAGCTCAACCAAGAAGGGCCCAAGGTTGACCTCAATCTCGATCAATTGCCTCAAGGACACCCAAGGTCGTTCGACCTCAGGTAGCCACTTCCAAGTTCTACTCTCTGTTGGTGAAATTGGTGCATTATTTATATTTTGATAATTTAATCACGTGCATGCAAACGAGTAAAATGACGACTTACAGAAATATCGAGAAATGAAGAATTAAATTAAGTCGAGGCAAGAGTTCGACTCTTTCTCCTTAAGACGAAATTGTCCCGCACAGGTACTTACGATTTCTCGGCACACGTCTTCCAAGATACAACGACCACTTCTCGTAATAGGAGCACTCCAAATTACGAGAACAACGAACCGGACAGTATTTTGTTCTCTCTTTAAATAAAAATTATACTTGAACTTTATGTAAAAATTATTTCTACACTAAAATGATTTATGCAAAAAGTACAGCGATTTTTTTTTTGTGTGTGTAGAGTGAAGTTATTTAATTTTCAATCATAAGGGCCTATTTATAATATCTGAAAAGTTGTGTATCAAAATAGACAACTTCATAAAAAGGCACGTCCAAAAGACATGTATTGTTGAAAGACCCATGTCCAAAAGACATGTCTCTAGGTTGAAAAGATGTGACTGTTCAGAAATGACATTAAAAAAGACACGACTTTTCATCCAAACGGATTCTAGAATATTTCGCAATATTCTAATCCCATTTTTCAACAATATTCGTATATTTAAGTGATTCACTTTGGGCCTTAATTTCTCAGTCACCCGAAATTAGTTCGAGCAACTAAATATAATATATTAATCTACTCGCATAGTAGAACACGTTTTGACCTTACAATTCTCGTACTCATCTAACAAGCTCCACTTAAATAATTAGTCAAAGTTGGTCAAAATCAATATTACTAAACAAATTTTTAACACCCTCATCCACGTGTTGTAACAACTTTTCTGTTATGAGGCACCAGTTCCTATATTCTCTCCAGATGTCATGGAATAGATAATTAGGACACGTATCCGTCCATATAACCTTAAAGTATCAAGCCGCGTCAACAAGGTGAAGCCCTATAGAGAGGGCGGAGGTCACAAGTATCCTTTTGGATTCCCTTTTACATACTTTAGCATTTTCATATTTGTACATTATTCCTCCATCTATATTGATTTTCATGCGAGAGTAGCAACTAAACACATAACACCACCAAATTTGCAGGTTTTAATATAGGTCAACGCGGCCATGAGTAAAACTAGACCAACGCCAGTAATTAGTGGAGAAAACCCGATAAATTTTGGATTTAAATAAGAGAAAAATGGAATTCAAAGATCAACAACTGTATGAGAAGGAAAATGAAACAAAGGGGTACTTTCGAAACCCTATTGAAAACGAGGAGATCAGAGGCTTATATATTACTATTGGGAGGAACTTTTAATGCAAGATATGGAAAAAAAAAGGTTGTGATCACTTGTAACTAAGTTGATTGGAGTAGTTTTAAAGTAAAAAGAGAAGAAAAGCAATACAATGATTTCAGGGTTTCAATTCAATGATATTATTCATCCCAAAAAAGGGGTATATATACACGTACAGTAAAGTAGTCTATAAGAAAACAATCTTCCTATAATTATGCAATATCACACAATATCTTATTGCCATAGAAATCCTAATTATACTTATTTACAATATTCTATTAATGGACAAAATCTTTTTCCAATTCTATACTCCCCCTCAAGTTGGTGCATAGATATCTATCATGCCCAACTTGTCAATTAAGCTGTTGAACACTCATTTAGGTACTCCTTTAGTAACGACATCCGCTAATTGCTCTTCTGAAGTTACAAACTGGAAGTTAATAACTTTTCTGTCGAGATTCTCTTTAATGAAATGACGATCAACCTCCACATGTTTTGTCTGATCATGCTGAACTGGGTTATGTGCAATCTAAATAGCAGCCGTATTATCACAATACATGTCCATGGGCGTCTCAAGTTTGTAACCCAGTTCTTTCAAGACATTGCAAATCCATAGCATTTCACAAACTCCATGTGCCATGACTCGAAACTCAGCTTCTATACTCGATCTGGCAACAACTTTTTGTTTCTTACTACGCCATGTGACAAGGTTTCCTTCAACAAAAGTGAAGTATCCCGATGTAGAACGCATGTCTGTCTTATCACCGGGCCAATCCGCGTCGGTATACCCAACAACACGTAGTTCACCCTTTTTTTCAAACAATAATCCTCTTCCTGGCATCATCTTCAAATATCTTAAGATACAAAACACTGCATCCATATGTTCTTCACTTGGACAGTGCATAAATTGACTGACCACGCTTACGGCATAAGCAATATCAGGTCTAGTATGAGAAAGATAAATTAATCTTCCAACTAAGCGTTGATATCTCCCTTTATCAGTCGGAATTTGATCAGGATAGATGGCAAGTCTATGATTCATCTCAATCGGCATTTCAGCTGGTTTACAATCAAGCATCCCAGTTTCAGTTAGCAAGTCAAGGACATATTTTCTCTACGAAAGTGAGATTCTCCTTTTAGATCTTGAAACTTCAATCCCTAGGAAATATTTCAGTGATCCAAGATCTTTCATCTCAAACTCCATCGACAAATTTTTTTGCAATTCATTCATCTCATTTTGGCCATCTCCTGTAACAATCATATCATTAACATACACAATCAAGGATGTAATCTTACCATTCTTGCGTTTGATAAATAGGGTATGGTCAGAATTGCTCTGTTTGTACCCAAAGGCTTTCATGGACTTCGAAAAGCTCCCGAACCAAGCTCTCGGTGACTGCTTCAAACCATACAACGATTTCTTTAATTTGCAAACCTTGCCAACGTCTCTAGGATTGGTCCTAACTCCCAGGGGTACGTCCATGTATACTTCTTCCTCTAAATTTCCATTCAGAAATGCATTCTTTACATCAAATTGGCGTAAAGGCCAATCTTTTCTTGCTGCAAGTGAAATTAGAATCCAGACATTATTGATCTTTGCCACTAGTGCAAATGTCACCGTATAATCGATCCCATAGCGTTGTGTGTACCCTTTAGCAACCAACCTGGCTTTGTAACGATCAATAGTTCCATCTGCCTTAAGCTTCACAATGAACACCCAACGACATCCTACAGTTTTCTTTCCAATAGGTATATCCACTAACTCACATGTTGCATTCTTTTCAAGGGCTTCCAACTCCTCATTCATCACCTTCGCCCATTTAGGGTCAGCCAATGCATCTTGTACGTTACTAGGAATAGATACAGTAGATAATTGATCAACCACAAGCGCATGTGACTTAGATAGCCTATGATTAGACATAAATTGGATATGGGATATTTGGTTTTGGCTTTAATGTCTGGTTCATATTGTTTCTTAGGAACACCTTTGGTAGCCCTTTGTGACTTCCTAATTTCTAACTCAGATGACTCATTTAAGTGTAAAGGTACCTGAGGTAGATCATTCTGAACGGAGTCTTCGGTTGGTGATATAGAAAGGGAGAAATCAAAAGTGTGACCTTCAACTCCTTTACTAGGGTCCATATCATTGATCATTTGTTCATTGCAAGCTTCTGTATCACATGATGATGGATCGACTTCTTCTATCTCAAGTGGCGTTCCAATACCTTCAATAGTAGTTTCAGACACTCCTTTTGTTTCTCCAAATTTTTATTCCAAGTTCTCCAACTCTCCAAATATGTCACTCTCAATGGTAGAGTAATGATTCCTTTCAAAAACACTCTCCCCCTGAAGGGAATGCTGAGAAGCTCTCCCAGAGTAATAAGGCTTAGATTCATGGAAAGAAACATTAAGAGATATATGTAACTTGGCGGTAATTGGATCATAACATCTATAGCCCTTCTGAAATTCTGCATATCCTACAAATATACACTTTCTCGCTCGAGGGTCCAGCTTGGGGTCAAGTGTGTGCCATTGTTGCTTTGGTATGTGTACATACGATGTACACCCAAATACCCGAGGTTCCAAATTTGGCATGGATGGGATGGACAAAAGTTCATGCATTTTCTGATAAGGATTCTGAAACTCAATTACCCTAGAAGGAGTACGGTTGATGATATAGGCTGAAGATTTCACGGCTTCTCCCCAATATGTTCGAGCTATTTTCATGCCAAACAGTAAAGCACGAACCACTTCCATCAACTGCCTATTTTTTCTCGCTGCTAAACCATTTTGTTGGGGAGTATACAAATTTGAGGTTTGATGACGAATTCCATTTGATCGGCAAAATTCCATCATAGGACCATTCACAAACTCGCAACCGTTGTCGGACTGAAAAACTCTAATAGACTGGTGATATTGATTTGACACCATTTTATAAAATTCAGTAAACCGTTCAAAGACTTCACTTTTATGCTTCAACAATGACACCCAGATCATACGCGTGCAATCATCAATAAAAGTTACATAATACCGAGTACCAGAAAGAGAAGGAATTTTTGCAGGACCCCAAACATCGGAGTGAATTTTCATAAATGGAACCAGACTTTTATTAAAACTTGGTGGATAGGAAATACGATGGCTCTTGGCCAGTTCACATACATCACAATGAAATTCTGAGTCACTAATATTTGAGAACAGTTTTGGTTGAAGTTTTTTAAGATAACTAAAAGATAAATGACCTAAACGACGATGACATAACCAAACAGCTGCCTTTGCACTATCTATCCCATTAATTTGATTAACTTGTCCCAAAAAATTCTTCCGTTCCTCTCCAAGTTTTGTCAGATCCAGGTAGTATAATTTCTCCCTTCTAACACCATAACCAAGAATCCGCCGTGTCAGAATGTCCTGAAATACACAAAATAAAGGATAAAAAGTCACAGTACATGCGAGAGCAAGAATAATTTGACCAACAAATAGGAGATTATAAGCCAATGAAGGAACAACTAAGACAGACTCAAGTGTGAGGTCTTTAGACAAGGCAACTGAACCTTCTCCGGTGACCAGAGTTGGAGTGCCATCAGCAGTATAGACACTATTTTAAGAGGATTGTTTGAATTCTGTCACAAGCTTGGGATCATTGGTCATATGGCCACTTGCACCTGTATCAATTATCCATGTATTATTCAGAGTAATTATATTCTTCATACCTGACTCTGCTACATTAGCGGAGGCTGAACGATCTTCCTCTTTAGAAGCAGCTACAGTCTTGCCCAACTTTTTTCGTGGTTTCTTGGTGAAATCCCACCACTCGGGATAACCAATCAATACATAGCACCGCTCCTTACTGTGACCCAAATCTCCATAGTGGCTACACTTTTGGTTTGCATATGGATTGGATTTTCTTGAGGACCGACGAGATGCAGCTCCTGCGAAGCCTGGAGAAGAATCCTGATGTCATTGGACAGCCATAACTGAGGATTCAGTTGATACTGAGCGTCCCATAGCCTGTCTCTCCGATTAGACTTTACGAATGTAAGCATAGCTTTGTTCTAAGGAGAGTTTAGGTTCTTTTCGTAGTATTTCTCCACGCACCTGGTCATACTCGGAGTCGAGTCCACTCAAGAACATGTGAACACACATCCGTGACATTTCCGAAGTTTCTTGAACTACGGCTGCAACGTTATCATTCTGTGAGGCCACCCTCTGATCAATTTCTTGGAACATGGCCACCAATTCATTGTAATAGGTAGGAATCGGTCGTCCACTTTGTTTTTCTTCGAAACACTTCTTGTTCAATTCAAAAATTCGGGTTTCATCGGAGTCATCATAAAAAGTTTTTTCAACAGCTTCCCAAATATCCTTTGCAGTAGGAAGACGAATATACCTCTTCATAAGCGAAGGTTCCATGGAGTCGATTAGCCAACTTTTCACCTTTTCATTGTCTGTGGCCCAAGCTTCATATTCTGCAGAATGCATATCGGGTTCCTCCTTTGCTCCAGTCAAATATCCAACCTTTCCTCGTGCTCCAATCCGCATGCGCATGAGAGAAGCCCATAAGGTATAATTGGATTCATTTAGGACCATGATCGTCGAGAACGTTGAGCTATCTTGGGTGGTGTAATAGTGATGGACAATTTGTGAAGGTGGCGTAATGGTGATGGATGATTCAAGATCTTTCGTTGTGTTCATCGTCTCGTCAACCATTGAAAGTCGTTAAAGAATTCAGATTTTTTCTTTTTATATGGCTCTGATACCAAGAAGAAAAGCAATACAATGATTTCAGGGTTTCAATTCAATGATATTCTTCATCCCAAAGAAGGGGTATATATACACGTACAGTGAAGTAGTTTACAAGAAAACAATCTTTCTATAATTATGCAATATCACACAATATCCTATTGCCATAGAAATCCTAATTATACTTATTTACAATATTCTATTAATGAACAAAATCTTTTTCCAATTCTACAAAAAGGTGGAGATGTGATTGAGAGGCCTTCTTCACATGCCTCAGCCACGCATTTGACACCATTCCTTTTTCATTTTCATTTAGTATTGTTTACTGCCTATTTAGTATGTCAAAATAGAAATTAAACGATAAGATTTTAGATTCTTGAATCTTGTTCTCATTTATTATTGTTTAGAAGGTTTATAGCTCATATAGTGATGGACATAAATTGATGGATAAGATATTAGGTTCTTATTTTTATTTAATATTTTTGAATTTTATAGATGCCTATTATTTGATATTCTTATTTGATATTTAATATTTATTCATTATTTAAATATCAAATAATGAATAAATATTAAAAATAATTGTTCTTGAATTGTTTACTGTTCTTCATCCAATCCAAAGGTGAAATCTCAAGTCAAGAATGAATGAATAAATACAAAAGTTCATGCTTTAATTTTGTACTACATGTGTCACGTCAATTATAAGTGAGTTGTGGGGATGCAATGCAAGTCGTTTTATATATAATTAGACGACTGAACAATATTAATCTTATCTCGTTAAATTTATTTATTTATTTATTTCAAATTTCTAGTCATGACATAAATTTTCATATTAACTTATTTTTCTTGTATTATCTCTAATTTGAGTTTTTACAAGTACAATGTGTGTGTAACGTTTAAACCATTAAATTAAAATAAAGTCTCAATTTCGTGGGCTACATAATTTTTAACGTTAATTTTATTGGATGCTATAAAAGAAATATATTCCATCATTTCTAATTGGGATAATTACACAAATACACTATATTATGTATAGAATTTGAAATTTACTAGATAAAAATAAAAAATTATAAGAATACTAAATATGAAAAATATTATATGAATTATACTAGACTATCAAAGAATCCTTAAATTATGCATTACTATCATTCAAGATATCCTTTAATCAGTTTCAATTAAAGTATCTTATCCCATAATATCTTTTCAAATTTAAAATTCAAAAAATAAAGTCTCTTCATCATCAACATATCAAAGTAGTACTCGTTTAGTGTATAAAATACATATTCCTGCAAAAATAAAACATTGAACGTACTGGATTAGCGTGTGAAAATGATATAAGGATTACCTATTAATTCCAAATTAAATAAACAATGTTTAAAGAAATTGAAACATTTTCATGTCAATTAAACGGTGAATTTCAAATAATAGTGTACATAATTAACAAAAATCACGTCGTTTATAAAAATATTTTATAATTAAATCATCAACTGTATGTGAATTGGCAAAATAACACTTTTCTATCACAATAACATTACACGATGTTTATCAGTATAAAATGGTAACAATAAATAATAACATTGTAAATTACCGATGTGGGATAACTATATATATATATATAATCGTAATACGATAAATTAACAAGCATGAAAATAACATTTTTCTATCACAATAACATTACACGATGTTCATTAGTGTAAAATGGTAACAATGAATAATAACATTGTAAATTACCGATGTGGGATAACTATATATATATATATATATATATATATATATATATATATATATATATATATATATATATATATATATATATATATATATATATATATATAATCGTAATACGATAAATTAACAAGCATGAGAATATACGTTGTTTGAGACTTGAAAAAATCAATTATCATATTGCTGACACATTAAATAGTAATAAAGTTTACTAAAATATAATTAACAACTAGTGTTTGACAAAGGCGTGCAGATAATGACAAAGCAATATTGAACAAAATATGAAGGTTTTTCATATGCCCACTGAACTAAAATTTGATTTATTTTGTTAATGAACAAATCTGTTAAAATTTGGCTGTGCCTTTTAAAGTTTCGTTATGGTAATGAAAAGAATTTAAAATTGAATACCTCGTAGTCAAAGGTATAGTCGCGGCCAATTAGGGGATTGAACATCCTAGACTTCATCAATAGTATTGGTACTATAATTTTTCGTCTCTCCATTAATTTTATCCTCTTTTTCGTAGTCACTCGGCTCTTGAAGATTCGTTTCCCGGGCATCGGTTTTGGGTTTGTTCAGCTGTGGCCCCAAATAATTCTGGTTTAACGATGGGTAATCGAAGGGTACGGATTCTCAATCTTTATCTTCTTCTTTGTTCCGATTCCATTCTTGTCTTTTGATTTCATCGTCTGTGAGGCGCTACAATGAAGGGTTTACGCTCACGGATGACGTTGTATTACCCAGCGACCCGAATACCTTATCTACGTGAACTCTAAAGCTGTCTTCCATAGCTGTTTCGCCCTCTTCTCTACACAATTTGTGATTATGTATATACACAAGGCGATGCGGTGCTTGGTATTTTACTAATGGATTTTTTTTTTAAAATGGATCACGAAATTAATTTTGTGATTGCTCTCATCTTTTAGCTAGCTTTTTAATTGTCGACATAAGGTGGTCCACGAAATTATTCTTGTTTAATGAAATTCCTCACAATTATGATTGCAGAGAGTCCATAGCGGGGTGAATCTCTAGCATTTACATGAGGTTAATATTTGACTTTCATTCGTTATACAGAATGTAAAATCAAGGGGGTTTCAGTTAAATGTGAGTTTATTTAGGAAAAATGAAATAAATTAATGTTAATCAACAAATTAAATAGATATTATTATCCAGTAATTTACACCAAAATATATTTGATTTCCAGCATTTGTCAAATAAATTACATAGCTCAGTATTATTCATTTTCTATTTAAGAATTTGGTACAATGCCTAATTTTCACTATAATTTTCTCAAGAGGTTATCAGGCATTGACATTGTATCTTTGTTTTGGGCCCCAAGCCCAACTTCATCATTTGCCCAAACATGGGAAGACAATGACTATTTTTGACATATTTTATAATTTAAGTTGATATACTTTCAATTACAAAATTAGAAAGGGAAATTTACACATATACACTAGATTAAAATCAAAATTTGAAGAATACTAGTCAATGTAAATACATAGAAATGTACTACTTAATAATAATAAAAATTGTAAATTACTAGGCTTTATAGATCCTATATTTTTAGAATATTACTTTAAATAAAATCATTTTAAACGTTTTGTTTCTAAATATCTTATCCCAAAAAATAATCTTATTTTTGAAATTCGAATGTGAAAGTCCCCTATGGATAATCATTACAATGTGTGGATTCTATGTTTCATCACAAAGATTCTTTTAGCTCATTTTTGGCAATGGCATACAGAAAATCTGAAATGTTTTGAACTTTTCTCATAGCTATAAAATCAAAAAGAAGAAATTGCAGCAGGATTTATTATAAAACGAAACTTTGAAGAAGAAGACTGAATAGAGTCAGGTAAATTTTGTAATTTAATCTCCCAATGTCTTGGATTATGAGAATAATGTACAATGAAAATTTTAATGTCCATAGAATAAACTATTGTTAGTTTGAATGAATATAATAAAATTTTAAATTGTTTTTCTGTTATACACAAAAGAATCTTAGAAGTCTTTTTCCTGAATTTTGTACAGTTGTGTCATATTATAAAGAAATTGCACGGAAATATTTAGGTACAATATCATTCTTATCAATCACAAAACGAGAACAAAACAATGAAAGTAATATATGATTTCTTCTTATTTTAGGTCAATTCTGATTTAAATTGTTGGAACCATTCGTTGTTGATCCTCAAGAACAAAACTTATGCACAGATTATATATATATAATGATTTTTTTTATTTAAATTGATATTTAACAAATGTCAAAATTCAAAAATTAGAGTTTTCTTTCTTTTCTTTCTTTCTTTCTTTTTTTTTTTTTTTGAGGAAATTGTTATTTTGTTTGATGTCATAGCCTCTTTTCATATAAATTTACAATTGGTTGAATAGGAAAACATTTCCTGATCTAAAAGAAAATATATAATCTGCCATAGATTGAATAAATAATGGTTTCTGATGAAAGTATAGACATTACAAAACGAAAATTTGAAATGAGTATGTATTAACAAAATGCAAAAATTATCCAAAATTTGGTTGAATTTTGTTGTCTGATATGGTAGTGAATAGAACCAAAGTGTTTAAGGGGATAAAATAGACGGGTGTTTATGCACTTGATGTTCCTTTTTAATCCTTTGCCAATCGGTTTATTTAATTTTCAGGTTATTGATGTTAAGTAATGAACTCAAGTAACATCATTTAAATAGAGAAAAAACTAATGACATGAAATCCAAATTATGTAAAAACATAATTATGTATATTACGGTTTCTATTAGCATTAATTGTTAACAATCCAAGCAACAATGTATAGTAAACTCTACTATCAATTATATCAATTATAACAGTAATATAAATTAACAATCAGGTTTAGCAATTTTAGGAAACAATGTTAAATTACAACTTAGGAGTAAAAAAACAATTTATCAATTTCGGGTAATATTATTATATTCGTAATACGATGATGTAACAAGCACAACAACTTAAATTGCTAAATAGAATCAAATATTCTAAAATCAAATTTCTCTTTAGAAAACCTTTAATATCAATCATTAATGTTACTACAATAACATTCAATAGTAACGTATTTCATAAAGAAATAGTTACCAAACAAGGACAAAATGGACATTCCCATGTGGAAGTGATTATATTATATTAGTGTTAAAATAGTTGAAAAGTCAGGAGCAATAAATTATTGGGAAATGCTACTTGTACAGATTTGGTGTACAGATTGGTGTACAGCTGCTGACGTGGCAGTAAAGGTAAAATAACCAATTTGCCCTTACCAAAATCAGAATCTCTTGCAAGACAATAATATACATTGTGGAGATAAAAAGTTCAACTCCATTTCTCTGCTATTTCTCCATTTGGCCGTGTCTCCGTTCGTGGAGAGAGAAAGTCACTGGTGAAAAAATCCGTGCGGTTGTGGTCTCCGACGAAATCACTAAACCACTTGCACAGGTAAGTTTAATTTCACGGGTTGAAAAAAATCCGTCTTAATCGCCAAGAAGACGACATTATTAGGGTTCTTGATTATCTAGATTCTGACGAAATGAGGTAAAATTCATTTGTAACAATTGGGTAAAAAAAAGGTTGTTTATGAATAATGCGGTTTTGAAAGAGTTGGATTCACATAGAATGAATTTTCGAATATTTGAATATTTGTAATTTTGAAAATAGGTATTTGATTTGCAGGTTATGGTTCATTTATGTTCTTAAATATGTGTGTACTGAATAAATTAAAATTATGAATTAGGTTACTTCTTGTACACATATGTAATATTTATGATGCCGTAAATATTACATATTATGCACAAATGTAGAACAAGAAATCCGTTGTATTATTTTACGTATCTTGTTGGTAATTCATGTACATTTGTGAATGAAACAGCATAGATATGATAGGAAAGAACAAAGAAATCTGTCGCAGTTGCAGACGGCCAGGTCACAGCTTGTGGGAATGTCCGAATAAACATCGATGTCCGGTATGTGGAGAGGGCCTCGTGAAATGGATGGAGGTGGAGAAGAGAACGGTTAACTTAGGGAGATTATTCTTTTGTTGTACTAGTAATTGTGGTTATTTCAAGTGGAGCGATGTGTCGCCAATTCAAACTGAAGATCTATCGCGTCTATTCAAAATGTTTGCACGGATATCCGAAGAAGAAGACGTGGAGATATCCCTCAACGTAACAATTCGAAAGGAAAAAGATATTGCGGAAGAGAACGGAAAAAGAAAGGGCCCGACCGGAGATCATTGAATACATTTTGTTATAGGAAGTCTGTTAATGGTAGTTTTGCAAACTTGTATTTGAGTGGTATCTTGTACTTTAGTATGGACGTTTTGTTTAGTAATTACTTTGCCGAATGAAGTGCCTCACTTTGGAATTGTAGAATGAATCATGTGTGTGAAGTTTCTGAATTTTGAATGTCTGTGCAGCAACTGAATTAAAAGTCCTTCAATCTTTGTATAATTTGCTTCATATGAAATTAGTACAGGTTCATGCAGCTATGTATAATCTGCATACTATAACACTAACTTTCAGATTATGTTATGTCGAAGTCATCAGCCGAAATAATGAAAAAAAAATCATGAAAAAACCAGCTGAGTTCTACAATTGAAATCAGAAAAAATCATGAAATTTTTTTTTTAATGGTTTGTACTGGGCGATCACCCAATTTAGTTCTGCAGAAGCAGAACCCAAATGGGTTCTACTGGGCGATCGCCCAGAATTAGCCTGGGCGATCGCCCAGGCCATTCTGTAACCAGTTGACATTTTATGAACTAAAATCACCTGACTTCAAATTTCCTTAATGCAATATCCACCATTCACATCACATAAGTTCAAATTTCATTAATGCAATATCCACCATTCACATCACATAAGTTCAAATTTAATTCATGCAATATCCACCATTCAATCCATTCAAAATGTTATGAAGGAATACAAATTACATGCTACAACCTATTGATAGTTTGACTATTACAATCCTCCATTGCTCCAGGAGTTGCAGCTTCCATTGGTTGTGGATTCAACCCATACGTATGCAACATGTTAACTGCAATTGACGGGCTCCAATGTTGATAGTTAGATCCATGCATCTGTGAACGAAACAAAAATATGTATGATTAATTGAATTTTTGCTAAATACATTCTTGCATATAAAAGTAACAACACTCCTAAATTAGCATTACTTACCGGTGACAGAATTGAATAAGGCAGAGGGGGCAGTGATTGCTGGGATGGTTGAATGGGAGCACCGATATCTTCTCTATTCTTGTGGCTCGAGCTACTGGACTTGCTTGATTTTGAATGCACATGTGTGTCGTATATTAGTTGACATGAGAAATTGTTTTACAAAGTATATATTTGAAGGCATACCTTAGCTTTTCTTGTGATCGTTTCCAAATGGCTTTTTCTGCGTAATTTCTTAGGAGCTCCCTTTGTTTTCTTGTAAGTTGGATTTAGAATGTTTTCAGTAGACTGGTCTGCTGCAATGTTAATTCCACATGTTTGTCTCAATTTCGATATAGACAAGTCATTTGATTGAAATTCAATCCACTCCATAATATCCCAAGTTCGTTCTTCGTCATCTGCCACCAAATCTGCCACTTTTGCAAATGCAATACACATTTGATCATACCTTAACTGCCCAGGAGTAGTAATCCAACCGTCATAATTTATTTTTACCCTCGTGTGAAGTCTACTCATATCTCTCCTCCATCTCCTCAATATATAAGTATCGAGAACTATTCTGACATCATTGCGAATCAACACCGAGATATCATGTTTGCAAATTATTCTTCTAAACTCGAACAAATGACAACTACATACAAATTGAAGTTTCGCCCTATGTAATGAAACCGAAATTTTTTTTTTAACTCCCTCATTGAAAATGATATCCTCTCGAACCTCATATTTCATTCCCAAAAAATCATCTTGACAAGAGATTACCTCGCAATACACTTTTGCAGTAAACTCTTCTTGAAATTCCCTGAACTTTGATATTGTGTATACTTCTTGAAATTGCTTCTCCATGTCATATTTTGTTGCACATGGGACCATTTGTGAAAATGACCTAAAATCCGCTTGAAACTCCTTCTCTACTTTACTCCGCAGTGCACGCTCATATTGTTCAACAAATTGCTTAAGTGATGTTTTCGCATGCACATAACCATTGAAAAATGCATTCATACTCTCACTACGTTGAGTAGTGGACATCCCTGCCCAAAAACTAGTTTTCAAGAAACATGGAACCCAACGACTTCTATCTTTATAAAGTCCATACAACCAATCATTCTCCTGCAATGTATACAATCGAATCATCTCACTCCAACCCTGTTCAAATTCTACAGGACTTTGTGAATCATAAACTACACTATGGATAGCAGAAAGTATAGAACTCTTATGACTATGGTTACCAAATTTCTCAGGTAACTTCTTCAATATATGCCACAAACACCATCTATGCTTCGTATTAGGAAAAACAATTTGAATTGCATTTTGCATTGCCCTATCTTGATCCGTAATAATTCCATTGGGATGCTTGTCATCCATGCATTGAAGTCATGTCCTAAATAGCCAAACAAAAGTCTCCGTATCTTCATTAGAAACTAAACCACAACCAAGCAATGTTGATTGTCCATGATGATTCACTCCAACAAAAGGGGCAAACGACGTGTCATACTTATTAGTCAAGTATGTGGTATCAAAAGTAACTACATCACCGAATTCTTTATATGCCTGTCTACACCTATTATCTGCCCAAAATACGTTCTTTAATCGAGACTCTTCATTCAAATCCATACTAAAGTAAAAACCAGGACAATGTGATTGCATTTTGGAAAAGTAAGCTTGTATTGCAGCAGCATCGCCTTCCCAAAGTCTAAATCACCTCACTTTGTCAATATAATTTCTACAATCCTTTTCGACACAAGTCATCTTCTCATACCCACCAGCTTCAACGACAGCCGAATTAAAACTTTTGTGCAATAGAATTCCAACTATATCATCTACTTCAAGTTTCCATTTCACATGTGCACTTAGTTCTCGATTGCATCGGTACAATCTGAATTTCGAAGGACTAGTTTTATGATTATGTTCAAGATGGAGTGAGTTAATTCGCCATGTTCCACAAATCTCTAAACTAGCTGTCATCCTAGCTTTACATCCTGTTTGAATGGTTGGTTGAGGCTTTAAAGACGTGCTTGTGGTACTAGTTCTTCGGCCTTCTCGACTACATGTATACGTCACCGTACCTTACAATCCCATCGTCACCTTTATTTGAATTTCTTTTTCTAACTGAAAAACCTACATTATAAGCATACCTTTTATAAATTCAAATACTTCTTTCTCGTCTTTAAATTTCATCCCAACTTCAGGCACATTCAAACTACCTTCGACTAAAATTTCATCATTCAATTTGTTCACATTATTCCTTACCATCTCATTATCACAATCTCCTAACATTTCAACATCCAAATTTACTGTCTTATCATCTTTCTGATCATCAGAATATGAAGCACAATTTTCTGGATAGAAATACGACATTACAAAAAATGAATAACAATTTAGCACTTATATGAAATGCCCAATTGATTAACAAATATCGGTGCCGCAAAAAATTGAAGTTAACAGTTCTAAAAACAGTTCAAATTCACTATCAAATATTTAAAAAAAATTACAAATTCCATCAAACTTAGTCCCAATTATCCAATTATCCGAACAAATAAAGAAAATAACCATTTATATTTTAAAAAAATAAAATCCCTAAAGAGATGAGATTTTTGTACAGATTTACAATCCATTAATCCAAGAAACCAATAAAATAACCTAGAGCCCACATACTTATGCATGAATCGAGTCCAATCCAATTGTCAAAAATATCAATAAGAAACCACAACATTTAATCAAGAAACCAACAAAAGTTGGGATCTTTTTCCAATTACCGTCCATAGGGATCCTTCAGCAATGAAAATAATTTGATTTCTCGGCTTCATGAAAAAATATATGGCATTGACAAACCAAAAAAATTACACATATCTGTGTGAATCTTCGAAGAAAATAGATGATGGATTGTTAGCGTCAAAGAGAAGAGAAAATAAGTGTCCTTTTCGCCGGAGAAAGATGAAAAGAAGATTCAGTTTCGCCTCCTTTTTTGCCTCTGTTTTATCTTCCCAGCAGCACAGTTCCCGCCCAAATGTGTATTTAGGATGAAATGGATTAGGGCAAGGTTTTAAATCCAATATATCATGATATTTTAATATTTAAAATTTAAAACCTTTACTGCCACGTCAGCAGCTGTACACCAATCTGTACACCAAATCTGTACAAGTAGCATTTCCCTAAATTATTCATCAATATTGTGAAATGTACACGATAGATCAATATTGTGAAAGGTATATGATAGCATGATTTTCTCTTTTAAATATGGAAAAATATATATTGGTTCCTTGAAAAGTAGATCAGTTACAAAATGTGATTAAGAACTTCATTAAATTGAAAATAGAAAAGTAACAGTATTTCTACAAATCAATATGCATTTTTGAAAAAATTAATAAGATCTAGTATATTTCAAATTCTCAAATAAAAAAAGGGTACAATGCCTAATTTTCCCACCAATTTTGAATTAAATTTTTCTTTGTAATAATACTATGAATATACTAATTATACTGGATTATAAAAAAAATTTATTTAAATATAATTCAAACATATCAATTACCGTTTCAACCTATTGTTCAAGAATCAAATCTTATCATTCCATAAACAGTGGAGTAATTAAAGACAATTACTAAATTCTCTCTTTTCCAACACACAGTCCACCTTTTGAAACCTCTTTCTTTCTGGGTCTGTAATCGTAGAAAGAGAAATCTCTACAATGGTTTGAAAAAGTTAAATTATTTATCTTCACTGTTAATAGCTTTTGCATGCAATAGTAACAAATTCAGACATAAAAGCAAGAAAAGACGAAATAATTCAGCCATGAAGAAGAAAAAGTTTTCCCAGACATTGAAGAAGAAGTTTACCATGTCGATTCTCGCAGGAAAAAACTTTTTTTGCTTATCGATTATCTATTTTTTGACAACACTACCAATTTCAAACTCAATTCTACATAGTAAGTGCATTTATTGTCATAAATTTTGAGTTCGAATTAAACAATTTTTAATTTTTAATTATATCAATATTTTTTACCTTTTTGAAACTCATACACATTAATGAAAAATATTTAGTTACATTGTTAAATGTGAAACGATTTGTCGATATGATAACATTATGTATGTTGCCCTTATCGTGTGAACATGTTTTTACATTGCTATATGTTAATTAATATTGTTTAGTTACATTGTTACGTGATTTCTCTAGTTATAATGTTATCTTCGATTGTTCACGTCATACATTAATTTCTTGTATATGTTAACGTCATAAATTCGTTTAGTTACATTGTTATGAAAATCCATTTTTCTGCATTCAATTTGATTTCTTTTTTTTATGGATGTTAATTTTGAGATTTGAATTCTCCATATTCTTTGCTGGTAAGATATAACAGATGATCATTATCTTAAGGGAAATTGGTGCAAATGGTCCATAAAGTATCACGTTAGTGGGCAAATGGTCCCTAACCTTTCATTTTTGGCGCAATGGTCCCTAACCAATCCATTTAGGTGCGGAAATGGTCCTTGTGGACGGATTCCGTTAAAAATCCGTTACACAACCTTTTATTTAGGTGCACAAATGGTCTCTCTCATTATTTTTGTCTTTATTAGTGGGAGTAAAATTGTCAAGTTATATTTTTCTTTCAATTGGCGCAAATGGTCCCTAACATTTACCTTTTTTTGGCACAAATAGTCCCTAACCTATAATTATACTTTGGTGCACAATTGATCCTTATTTGATGAAAAAGACAAAAATATCCTTACTTTTAATTAAAGAAATTTGCAATTGGATTCCTAACCTTTAAAAAAAGTGAAAATGAGTCTTGATACTTTAATTTTTTTTATTAGAAAAATTAAAAGAAAACTAACAAATTGACAATATACTAAATTATTTTATATATTTTACGAATTATTATAAAATAACTAAAATTTAAGCTCATAATTATTAACGAATGTGCTAATTAAAATTATTTTTTTATTATTAAGTAATCATATTATTTAAAATTCAAAACTTTAATTTTAACGTTACAATATAAAAAGAAAAATAAATTTGTCACAAATAAAAGTTTTAATTATGCTCAACCCAGCTCGATTTTATACAGTTTCATATTTACTGAGTCAATCCAACCCGCTTTTGAGCCACAAGGCTACTGGACCAGTCTTATTTTAAATTTTAATTTAGTTTTGTATTTAAAAAAAAAAAATTCACCATCTTCACACCCCACCCCACCCCACCCCACCCCACCCCACCCCACCCCAACCCAATCCAAAAATTCAACCAGAAATCCCCTATACGATCGCCGCAACGACGATCGGGGAGGGATTTCAGAGGGGAGAAATCCCCCATCGTTTCGCCGCTAATGGAGGGGGAGAAATCTCCCTTGATTTCGCCGCAAATGGGGGAAGATCCCCTCCATTCGCGGCGAAACGATGGGGGATTTCTCCCCCCTGGTTTCACGACCAGAAGGGAGGGGATTTCTCCTATCTCCAGTCGTCGTTGCAGCGACCGGGGAGGAGAGAAATCTTCCCCCTTCTAGTCAGATTTTTGGGGTGGGTGGGTGGGTGGGGTGGGTAGGGGGTGGGGTGTGAAGATGGTGAAACTTTTTTTTTTTAAATACAAAACTAAATTAAAATTTAAAATAAGACTGGTCGAGTAGCTTTGTGGCTCAAAAGCGGGTTGGATTAACTCAGTAAATATGAGACTGTATAAAATCGAGCTGGGTTGAGCATAATTAAAACTTTTATTTGTGACAAATTTATTTTTTTTTATATTGTAACGTTAAAATTAAAATTTGAATTTTAAATAATATGAGTACTTAATAATAATAAAATAATTTTAATTAGCACATTCGTTAATAATTAATTTTAATTATTTTATAATAGTTCGTAAAATATACAAAATAATTTAGTAGATTGTCAATTTGTTAGTTTTTTTTAATTTCTTTTTATAAAAAAATTAAAGTATAGGACTCATTTTCACTTTTTTTAAAGATTAGGAATCCAATTGTAAATTTTTTTAATTAAAAGTAAGGATATTTTTGTCTTTTTCATCAAATAAAGATCAATTGTGTACCAAAATATAATTATTGGTTAGGGACTATTTGCGCCAGAAAAAGGTAAATGTTAGGAACCATTTGCGCCAATTGAAAGAAAAATGTAACTTGACAATTTTACCCTCACTAATAAAGACAAAAACAATGAGAATGACCATTTGCGCACCTAAATGAAAGGTTGTGTAACAGATTTTTAACGGAATCCGTCCACAAGGACCATTTTCGTATCTAAATGGATATGTTATGGACTATTGTGCCAAAAATAAAAGGTTAGGGACCATTTGCGCACTAACGTGATACGTTAGGGACCATTTGCGCCAATTTCCCTTATCTTAATTTGTAACAAGACATTAATTGTAGACTCTTGTCTCTATCGTTTTGTATCAATCCTATTAAAATGGGTCTCATTAAAAGTCTAGTAATATTATAAATTTTGATTTGTAATATAGTAATATTATAATTATAAATTTATCTTAATATTTTTGAAATTTATATTTACAAGTAGTGTATATATATATATATGTAAAGAAACCTAACTTCTTTCCATTGGGCTCAAAAGTCAATTCGTCTTGAGAAGGCTATGGACCGTTGGATTGATGTAAGATCAATGGTTGGCAGTATGGGTATAAAAAGAACCTTTTGGTTGCCCTATTTCACAATGGAAATCAGACCCGCAGGTTTCTGGTGTGGGAGTTGAACAATTTTTCTTTTCTGCTTCGTCTTCTTCTTTTGATCTCTGAAAACCTCTAGTTTTAGAGATATTCTTCTTATTTTTCTCTCTCTTTGTGATAAACTTTTTGTGGGTGAAACAAGAGAGTTGTGAAAGGGATCTGATTTTCAGTCCGTTTGATTTTACTATAGCAACTCAGGCAGATTGTTTTTGGTCCAACATTTGGGTTTCGGTCCTTGGGTTGAAACAGTTGGGTACAATGTTTTGAGCCTTGATCCTTTTGATTTTCCTTTGATGTTTACATGATTAGGTTATACATTGTTGGATAAGAACTCTCTGGTTTGATTCATACAAAGCTTTTTTTTAATTAAAAATCACTGTTAATGTGTTTATAGGCTCCCAAGTTATATGGCCCAAACTTTTTTTATTTAAAGTCATATATCAATGCTAAAAGACACGCGTAATACTATTAATGTGTTTATTGTTCAGATTGAAATATATGAGATACTATTAATGCATGTAAAATACTTGATAATGTTTTACTTTCGATATTGTACACCAGTTTTCATTACATTAGACACATTCAAAATTAAATATTTCTAGTGTAAGTAATAATATTGTTTCACTGCCCGATATTGTACAATATTATCGAGTGCTTGATACTATTTCGTTTAAGAGGATACTGCGTGATATTGTTCGTGATGTGCTCATGCAAAATACTTGATACGGTTTCAATCTAAGGTATTGTTCTTCTATTGGGTTAGAGTTTGTGTGTATGATATTGTTCTTATCTTGATATTGTCCCTAATCTGCAAGTTGGATATTATCATATACATACGATACTATCTTACAATAAATTATCTTAATATAATAGTATTTTAATTATTTTTATACTGTTTTATTAACATATTGTTATGTATGATAGTGTTCTTCTAATGAGTTCAACTTTTCTATTTTGAGTGTGCAATACTGTCTTTGTTTCCAAAGATTTTGATACTAATGTGTGTTTGTTATATAAAGATAATAATGTTCTTCTGATACTGATATATTAAAATAATTTTATCTGTAATACTGTTTTATTAAGATACTTTTATCTACGATACTATTTTATTAAGATATTGTTGTTAAGGATGAACACATTTCAATTTGGGTAGTTTTTTTGTTTTTACATATTTTCAAATCAAACCATTTAAAATGCTTTGGAAAAATTACAACTAAACCAAACCATTTTATTTTCCAAACCAAACAAATCCAAACCATTTTTTATGATTCGGTTCAATTTTAAACCACGGTTTCCTATCAACAAAATATTAGCGCATTTAAAATAAATTAAAAACATAAGTAGATTGTTCTAAATTTATCAATACAAATTTAAACCAGAACTTTTTGAACATAAATGTTACATTATATTAATATTTGTCTCAATTATTACATTACATTAATATTTTTCGTAGAAAAAATGAGAATAGAGAGGAAATTGGCAGAAATTAGTAAATAACTATGCCCAACAATGAACTTACAGATTATGAGCCAATGGTCCAATAGTTTGGTAAAAATTAAATAAGTCAGCCCAATAAATTTAGTATAGTATTGTACTTTGCTCACTTTGTAAATGTGTAAGTAAGTAGAATTAATTTATTTTTCATTATTAAAAATTAAAATAGTTTGGTTCGGTTTAAGCGATTTTTTAAATATTGAAACCTAAACCAAACTATTTTCAAATGATTCGATTTGGTTTAAAACTGAAATGTTGATGGGTCCACGTGGACCTGAACCAACGGTTTCAAATCTACGGATTCGCTTCGGTTTGCGGTTTGACGGATTTTTTGTGCAGCCCTAACTGTTATATTAAAATATTTTTATCTATGATACTGTTTTATTTAAGATTATGTTATATTAAGATGAAATGTTATATTTTCTATTAAAGTATAATATTTGTGCACACCTAAGCATGTGCTTGATAATAATGTATTTCTAATATTGTTATATTGGCTTAATTTGTGTCCTGACTTTAACTATAGATATTTTTAATAATTATATTGTTATTATGATACTAATACGAATGTGTTTCTGATACTGTTATATTAAGATATTGTTTTCTATTATACTTTTTTATTAAGATAATTTTATTACGATACTAATAGTAATGTGCATTTGATACTGAAATTTTGAGATATTTTTATATGCGATACTGTTTCATTAAGTTACTAAAATGTTAAGATATTTTTATCTGTAATACTATTTTAATCAGATACTTTTATCTATGATACTATTATATTATGATACTTTTTATTTAAGATACTGTGCTATGATTTTTTGTTCAAGCATAATATTTGTGCCCACATAAGCACGTGCTTGATAATAATGTACTTATGATATTGTTAAATTGGCTTAAATTGTTTGCCGACTTTAATCTAGAGCTTGTTTGAGAAATCTATTTACCAGATTTTTAATCTGGGCCAAACAAAGTAGGGGTGGCAATGTGCCAAGTTGAGCCCTGCTCGACCCATGTGGATCCGAGCTAAGAATGAGCTATACTCGTGATCTACTAGGGGGCACGGGTCGGCCCATGGTTCATGGGCCTCACAGGCAAAGCCGAGCCAACTCGCTTTTTTTTTCTAATTTTTTTACAACTTCAAAATTTCAAAAAAAAAATTCAAATCATGAGTCGGTGATTTTTATGAGCCGAGCAAGCTCAACTCGTTAAAAAATTTGAGTCTCAGTCCTAAACAAGTTCGAGCCAACCATGGGCCGAGCCAGCAAGCCCACAAACCGTTTGACCTGTTTGAGTTTTAGGGCTTAGTCTATACCTCACCAATTAAGTGAAGTATTGAGACTGTGGTGTGTTTGATTTTGATTAAAATAAATTTTTTTGTTAAAGTTAATGAAATATGTGATCGAAAAGTTGTAAAAAAATTGTTGGTCCCATAAAATTTATGGTTAAAATTAATCATTAATTTTAACTTTAACTTTTTATTAAAATCAGAATTGAAATCAAATAAGCTCTAAATATTGTTTTTGGACATCTATATGGGCTACCCTTATCTGGACATATTACACCCACTACTTACCAATATTAAAATAATTTCGACTTTTTTGCACAAATGGTCCCTGACTTTTGCACTTACTGCGGGTTGAGAACCTATCGTTTCATTTTTAGCAGTTTGGCCCCTATTTCAAATGTTTTTGGTAGAAATGGTCATTTTCATCAATTTTCGCCCAAATGTCTGTGAAAATTGACGGTTGAAAATTTTTTATTTAAAAAGTAAAGGAAAATTTGCAACAAAAGTCCATAATCTTTCAAAAAGTGTTGAAAAGTCTCATAACCTTCTAATCCTAACACATATGACCCCAAACCTTTTTGACAATTTAACCTCCAACTTAAATAAATTAAAAATAACTCATAAACTTTTTCAAAAATACAAATAAGTCCTAAATCTTTTTTTTTGTACAGATTTACATTTAATATAATAATAAGTGTGGCATCAAGTTCCAAAACTTTTAATTTTGTTCACCAAAATGACATTTAAATTGTGTTTGATTAAAATAAGATTTTTTAGTAAAAGTTGTTGAAATGTGTGGTTGAAAAGTTGTGGGACCATAAAATGTGTGGTTAAAATTAATTGTTGACTTCGACCTTAGCTTTTTATCAAAATCAAAATTGAAAATAAACGGGCTCTCAGAGTCTCTACAGATTTTGTCCAGTGGTCCATTAATTAACAAAAAATTATACTCATGATCAAAATTTGACCAATTTAAAATTTTAATTTATTTGTCATACCAATTAAAAAAAAGGTAGTGGTGGACTGAAGATTGCAAAGAATTTTTTTTAATTATTATTTAGTAATTGGTAGAGCTGGCAAATAGGCCAGATGGACTGGCCCAACCAGAAATTGGACGGACCACATAAAAATTGGACTGGACTAGCCTGACCCAATTTTACATGGGCTGATATTTGCTCGGCCAACCCATCTCAATTTTGGACTACAAGGCCAATGGGCTAGCCCAACTTACATTTTTAACTTATTTTTTCAAAATAATTACTTATAATTTAAAAAAATAAAATTCACCATCTTCCTCCACTACTCCATCCCACCCTCGACCCCCACCCACCCCACTTGAGAATCCAACCAGAAGGGAGGGGATTTCTCCCCCCTGGTCACGAAACTAGGGAGAAATCTCCCTGGTTTCGCCGCGAATAGGAGGTGGGTGGGGTGGTGGAGGAATCTCCTTATTCGCGGCAAAAGCCACATTCTCGTCCTCGTGTTCCTCGCCCAACACATTTCTCGTCATCATCACATTCCATCTCTCGTCATCAATCCTCCTCATCTCCTTCTCCAACTCGTCACTCTCAAGTTTACTACCATCCTCTTCTCCTTTCACACGGTCCTCAGGTAGAGGGGCAACCCGGGACGGATAAGAAACTGGGGATATCACTGGTGTGTCCTTAATATACCGCATTTCATCCTGGGTCCAGGTCCGATTTTCTTGGTTCACTGATTTCCTGGTATCCGGGTCGCCTTCAAGCTGGCTTTGTTCAGGTAGAGTTTGGGATTGGGATTGGGATTGGGTTTCTTGGGATGGAGGGGATATGGTTCTAGTGGGGTAGGAAAAGGGTTGGATAGGGAGGGGTTCACGGAAGCTCGGATTATGATCTGGGTCGGGTTGCGTAGAGAAGAGGCGGCAGATGAGAGAAGAAAGGTGGTGCGGTGGCGGCGTTTTGGAAAAGTAGTGGCGTCGAGTTTGAGTGGATAGGTGTTTCAAAGCTGCCATTGTTGTGTGTGTGTAACTTGAAATTGGAGATGGAGATGGAGATGGAGATGGAGATGGAGACTGAAACTGGGTAGGGGTGGTTTTAGGTGGTAGATGGTGGTGGGATGAGGCCACATGGCAAAGGGTTTTTCTAGTAAATCCCCACTATTCGCGTGGGTGAGGTGGGGTGGGATGGGGGGTCGGGGTGGGGTAGGGTGAAGTAAGATGGTGAATTTTGTTTTTAAAAAAATTATAAGTAATTATTTTGAAAAATAAGTTAAAAATGTAAATTGGGCTGGCCCATTGGCCCTGTAGCCCAAAATCGAGCTGGGTTGGCCCAGCAGATACCAGCCCATGTAAAATTGGATCAGGGCTAGTCCAGTCCAACTTTTTATGTGGCCCGTCCAATTTCGGGTTGGGCCAGTCCTTCTGGCCTATTTGCCAGCTCTACCAATTACTAAATAATAATTAAAAAAAAAGTTCTTCGCAATCTCCAGTCCCCCACCACCTTTTTTTAATTGGTATGACAAATAAATTAAAATTTTAAATTGGTCAAATTTTGATCATGGGTATAATTTTTTTGTTAATTAATGGACCACTGGACAAAATCTGTAGAGACTCTAAGAGCCCGTTTGTTTTCAATTTTGATTTTGCTAAAAAGCTAAGGTCAAAGTTAACAATTAATTTTAACCTCACATTTTATGGTCCTACAACTTTTCAACCACACATTTCAACAACTTTTATTAAAAAATTTGATTTTAATCAAACACAATTTAAATGTCATTTTGGTAAATAAAATTAAAAGTTTTGGGACTTGATACCACACTTTTTATTATTTTAAGTGTAAATTTGAAAAAAATAAAAAGATTTAGGACTTATTTGTATTTTTGAAAAGGTTTATGAGTTATTTTTAATTTATTTAAGTTAGGGGTTAAATTGTCAAAAAAGTTTGGGGTCATATGTGTTAGGATTAGAAGGTTATGGGACTTTTCAACACTTTTTGAAAGATTAGGGACTTTTGCTGCAAATTTTCCTTTACTTTTTAAATAAAAAATTTTCAACCGTCAACTTTCACATACATTTGGACGGAAATTGATGAAAATGACCATTTCTGCCAAAAACATTTGAAATAGGGGCCAAATTGCAAAAAATGAAACGATAGGTCCTCAACCCGCAGTAAATCCAAAAGTCAGGGACCATTTGTGCAAAAAAGTCAATAATTCAAAATCTAACAACTTAGCTTATTTATTCCAAAAATACTACATAATTATTATTATATTAATTAATAAAATAATGAATTAAAATCAAATAGACCAAGACCAAGTGAGGTTCCATATTTGTTGATTGAGTCATTGATTATTTGCACAATAAATCTTTCATCTTTATAATATCTCCACTTTAGTCCCAGTACTTCTCCTTTCATTTCAATTTCATCTTTTTTATTTTCAACTCAAGTCCTTCAACTTTGAATTTTGCAAGTTGGTCCCCATATTTATATGTTTATGTCAATTTAGTCCTTTGTATCACTATTTGATACAGATGTTACAAATGATATTGTGTATTAATGTTTGATACACATGTTACAAATGATATTTTGTATCACTGAATATATTACTGAATATGTTATAAATTATATTATGTTATTTTACACATCACATGTTACATGAATTTGTATTATGTATCACTCACGTTACGTATGTTACAAATGATGAAATCATGAGTTTTATTTGTTAATTATGGCATTGTGTTACATATCTGTATCATACTAATATTACACGATATTAATAGATTTTGAGAGTCCAGTGTGTATTTTAATACGAATTTATTGAAGTTTAGAGTTGGTTTTGTAGTTGTAATAGTTTATGTTTAATATCAATGTTACAAATGATATTGTGTATCACTGTTTGATACAGATGTTATAAATGATATTTTGTATCACTGAATATGTTCATATTATATTATGTTATTTTACGCAGCACATGTTATATGAATTGATATTTTGTATCATTGATATTTTATATCTCAATTTGTAACACAGATTGTTACAAGATATTATTTGTAATATTTGTATCAAACATTGATATACAATATCATATGTATCAAATAGTGATATTATAAAGAACTAAATTGATATAAAAGTATAAATATGGGGATCAATTTGTAAAAATCTAAAAGTTGAAAGACTTGTGTTGCAAATAAAAAAGGACGAAATTGAAATGAAAACGAAGTGTAGAGATTAAAGTGGAGATAATATAAAGATAGAGGACTTATCGTACAAAGAATCAAGGATTTAAGAAATAAATTTGGGTCAAATTCTTTAGAATTCACGTAGATGTATATATTTGAATTTAATTTATTAATTTATTAATTAATATAATTTTAGAAATATAGTATTTTTAAAATAAATTTGTCAAATTATTAGATTTGAAATTATTTTTTAGAAAGTGACTTATTTATAATAAAAAAATCCCAATCAAATAAGCTCTAAATATTGTTCTTGGACATCTATATGGGCCACCCTTATCTGGACAGTTCATTAATATTTGATAAAAAATGGATGAGTATTTTTATTCACTTATTTTGTCCTTAACCAAATGGCACATTCAATGAATCCATAACTTGTGGGTCAAAAAAAAGTTGTTTACGTACTTTATTAATTTCATAACCAACTCTTTTTTGTTGGCTCATAGGAGATCAAAACCCATATACTTCTATATATATATAATTAATTAATTGTTGGCTCTTATTTAAAGTTGATAGATTATGATAACTTTAGAATTTGAAATAATTACTTATATACACGATATTGATTATAATTTACAAAAATATATTCCAATATCTGTATAGGTCCAATGCAAAAATTGGTAGCTTAAAATTCACTCAATGCGAGTTTGATTGCGAGCATGGAACTTGTATAGAGAAAATGGAAATTGTCAATTCATTGGTTTAATTTTCAACTTATAAATTGTTGAACTTTTCTATATTTTCCATCTTAATTTAGTTCTATTTCATTAAAAAAAAATATGATTAGACTGAGTTAGTTAGGCCAACGATCAACCAGACAAATTCAATAAAGTTAATTATATTCACACGACACTTTTTATTTTTTGCACTATATTTAATTACATTTAATATCCTTAATCTATGAACATTATAGCACTCATGTCCCTAACTTTTTTTTATCACATTTTTATCATCAACTTTTCATTAATTAGCACATTTTGTGTTTGATAACGATTTCTGTCTAAAACATTTGTTGGGAATTCGTAAAAAGACTTATTTGTCTGTCATATTTTTAAAAAAACAATAAATATAAAAGTACGATAAATTATTTTTTCTCATTTCAAAGCACGTAAACAAAATTTCTCGACAAAACCATCATTAATGATGAAACGTGCTAATTAATAAAAGTTAAAAATAAAAATTCGAAGACAAAAAGTTAAGAACATAATTACAATAATGAACAAAAGTTGAGGATCTTAAGTAGAATTAAAATGTGGTGAGTTTATGACAAATTGTATTGTAAAAATAACCACCAATTCAATTATCGAGATTTTTGGAAATTAGTTTTTGTATAGTTTAATTTAAAAATTAGAATAAATTTATTCAATTAGAAGTCCCTAACATTTTATAAGTGTGTCTCCAACCTTATAAAATAGTTACACTTCTGTTCTAATTAACAGAAAATGTTTATTAAATGTTAAATGGCCATATAATACTCACGCGATATCAAAATGAAAAGATAAAAGATTTCCTTTATTCAAAAATAATTCAAACGACGATTTTAACTTTTATTTAAGAATCTAAATATGATAAAATTCTTTTGTGTTCATGAAACTTATATATTTTCTTCAACGCATCCGTGATATCATGTCAATGTTACGTGACTATTTATTGTTTACATAGGTGTTATATTTTTAAAAAATTGGTGACGTGAGTATGATAAATAGTAGGTTAAGAACATAAGTGACATACTTACGAAAGACCGAGTCCTCTCAGTGGAATTCATTCTAAAAACTATTGAACCCGTGAGGCAGCGTAGGATGAGGTGGTGGGGCAAATAATTATAAAGGTCAATCTTAGGCCTCACGTCTCTTTCCCACTTGCATGGGCTTACGTGTAAATATTTCACTCTAATATTGAATTCTTCTTCTTCATGTTTGTTTGGCCACTGACATATCCCCGATTTTATTGTACAACAAATTCTAGACGTGTGGAAACAGTCAATCCCATATTATATTTTCTTTCTCTTTCATTTTTCTCTTTTTTTTTATTATAATTATTTGTTTATATTTATACTGAATTTTTTTTATCAATACAATGGGCTAAAATTGCTCGTCAAATCAAGGTGGTGGTAATTTCAAAAGGTAAAAGATAAAAATAGTTCATTTTACAATTATGTGTTAGAACTAGTGGCGAAGTCAAACATTTTAAGTTGGAAGGTCTTCAAACAGGGGTGGGCCGGGAGGGGGGAATCCCTCTTGGGGGTTCGGGGGTAGCGGCCACAATTTTTTTTCTTCTTCTCAAACTACAATTACTGAGCCAATTTTTATGAGAATCTAATGTTTTTTTTATAAGTTATAATCTTTAAAAAACTTACAAGAAGATATCGAACACAATCGATTGATGCAGTTTGACGTACTCGATACTCATTTCGTGTTTGTTTTGATTGCTTGAAAAGAATAGCCTCAATACTTTCTTCTTGGTTATTGAATGATTCTAATTTAATCCGAGCTAGGTTGTGTGCACTACTAAATTTTTCAATATGTTTTCTGAGACTTTGTTTCTTCTTCCAATTTGAGAACTCGTCGACAACAAAAGAATCATGACCTGAACTCGAGTTAGAATTTGTTTTGTAGAATTAATGTTCTACCATAGCAAGAAGAAAAAATTCTTCAGCTTAAGTGAAAAAGGCTGAAGATGAAATCGTAATCAATTTTTTTTGTGTCAAAAGTTGAAAACGTGAACGTGAACTAAGAAAAAGTGATCTTAGATGAATTAATTTTGTTGGGCTTTTATTGAACTTTATTTGTTTAGTTCATTCATTGTTGGGTTTGGGTTTTAGTGTATGTTCAGTAGTGTTGAAATTATTTTTTAAGTGCTTGTATTATAAGTTGTGGATGATTGTGTGGATAAAAAGTGGATTGTAAGTTGTAGATCCTATAAAATGTATGAATAAAAAGTATGTTTGACCAACTGAAATTATAATTTAAGCACTACCAAACATGTGCTTAGTATTTTTTGTTTTTAGTTGGTTATTAAATTTTTTAAAAAAAATTTAAGAAAGTTGGAGATGGAGAGGGAGAGGGAGAGGGAGAGGGAGAGGGAGGAGGGTCCTCCGCCCCCTGGTTGGAACCAATACAATTTTCAGACAATTATATTTTTAAGAATTTTAATGTATTTTGTGTACACAAGAGCCTAGATAGAGAGGTTGTCTGGGCTAAAGCGCTGAACAGTCCAAGACCAATTACATTTTTTACATGGATAAAAGAATTTATTTTGTACAAGAAAATTTTATATTAATTTATAAATATATATATATTTCATTGTCTAATAAATCAATTGGGCTAAAATCAAAATCTTCAAGGTTATCATTTTCATTTTCTAATTCCTCTTCTTCTAAAATTTGTTTTTCTACTAGCTGACATTCTCTTTCTATTTTACAGGGACATTCTTTTTTACTACTACTATCACCACGCTTCTCAGCGCACTCTAATGGAAAGTATATGGTCTGGGTTGAACTAAATAATGTATATTTCTGAAAATGTATAAAATCTTTTGTAATTGTAATATTATCGTTGTCTTTTAATAAAAAATTAATCCTATGATAAAGTCTATTTCTTTTAAGTTTAAAGATCTTACTCATGTAGAATCTTTTGGTAATGTATATTATATGCTTAATCCACAATTTGTCTCAAAACTAATCTTACTATTAGGCCTAAGTAACTCTGCATACGTATAATGGTCTCCGTCCATTTGTTGGGCATCTATTGGGTTTTTTGACTTTTCTATATATTTTTCTGTGATTAATTTTTTATTTATTATACAATTACTACATCCTGAGTCTAATAACCCTAAACATTTTATAATATATTCTCCTATCCTAATCTGGCATTTTACCTTAATACTCTTAAGTTTTTCTGAATTACATACTATTTGAACTAAATTTGGTTGTTCAAAGTTTCGTTCTTCTATCATTATTCCTTTACCCTTATTATTTGATTCTAAAATTTCTATTCTTTGAACTAATAATTTCTACATATCTTCAATATTTTCAATTCTTCTTCTTAAAATTCTAATCTCAGAAATCTCTATCTGTTCTGTTGTAATTTCTATTTTAATTTCTTCTTTTTCAACTAATCCATTTATTTCTAAACACTTTATACATGCTTCTTTATAACATTTTATACATTTTGCTCTAAGCTTTCTAGTTGGGTTACCAATTACATAAAAAACATGTTATACTATCAGTTCCTTTTTTTTTTTTTTGCCAATAATGATTACATTCTTCTACTATAGTTTGTACTAAGTCTAATCCTTCTTCAGATTCTGGTTCTTCACTAATTTTGAAGTTTGAAAATTCTTCTAAAATTTCGTAATCTGAATCTTTTTCTTGTTCTAATTTTTCTTCTATAGAAATTATGTTATAGATTGATTCGTTGTCTGAAATATATTCATCTAATTGAATCAAATCTTCATTTGTACATTCTACTAAAGTACTTTTCTTATTGTAACTATTTATTCTTTTAGGACTTGTTCTTGCTAAATGTTCATTACTATTGCAAACAAAACAAATAAGTTTATTCTTATAAGTTATATCTGGTTTAAATTTTCTAACATGTTTATTCTCATCCAAATAAGGCTTTCTCTTATTGGATTTTCTAAGAAAATATCTTTTCTTAATTGGTCTTCTTTTACTTCTTTTATCATTTTTATACTTTTTCTTTATGGGTTTTGAAGCTCCATAAGTCTGAGGTGTAAAAATATCTTTGCAAAATTTATAATCTGTTTTCTTAAGTTGTTTCTGAATTTGTAAAGTTACACATTTATCTTCTAGACATCTTATTACGTGTTGAATCCTATGTCCTATGCTCCATTTTTTATCAGGAAATTCTTTTACAGAAATTAAATTATTCCATGATTATGTTATTTCTAATCCTAAAAGTCTTGGTAATTTATGAAATAATTTCTGTCATATTTCTTGATTAAAGGTATTACCTGAAATTGAAGTCAAATAATGATATTCATTTGAAAAGTTCTTAACATACTTACCTTTGGTCCACTTATATAAATTAAGATGTTCTAAGTCTCTCATAGCTTTTGTTTGTATGCTCATATGTCCTGAATTTGGGTCTGATCCAGTAATTAATACTTGGATTTTATTAACAAAGTTATGAGGATTACTTCCTAACTTAACTAACTCATCAAATTCTTCTTTCTTTTCTTTCTTATATGCTTCCCACATTGCCTTTGTACTTTCTCCTAAAAATGTCTCCAAATATCTATACCTGTCTAATGGTTCTATATCTTGGAAGTTTCTAATGTAATGTCCTATAATAGTATTTTTCCATACATCTATAACATTAGTCCACATTTGTGGGTCATGGGCCGTTAAATTTAAAATCTGTGCTTTAGCTACTGATTGGAATTCTATCTTATTTTCTAAGGGTCTTTCCCTACCTTTAGCTACATATCTTGAGTCTTCAGGCGGTTCATTATAATTATTATATGATCCTCTTGGAAGAAATACTGGTCCGTATGTAAAAGGTTCATGCTTAACCGTCTTATCAAAAGGGGTATCATCTATAGTTCTATAGGCTTGTGTATCCATAAAGTCTTTCTCATAACTGATATCTAATCTATCATCAGTTTCTTCATGAATAACTCCTAGTCTTATATTCTGTTCTGAATCATAATATAAGTATTCATTTTCTTGATTTTGCTTGCTAAGATACATCTGATCTTCAAGTTCTAATAATTCTTTTGGATCTAATTTCGTGCCTAAGTCTTTTGGAAAGATGATTGTATCACTATTTTCTTCTACCAATTCTATGTGAACGTTATCTATGAAAGGTTCGCTTACAGACTCATTTTCCTCATTTTCTTCTAATTGTCTTTCAATCTGATCATAATTTATAAATCTTAGGCTAGTTCTTCCATGGATGTCTCTGTAGGTTAAAGCTTATGTTGGGGCTATGGTTGTTTTTTCTTTTTGTTCTAAAAACTTATTCATATCCATTCTAATCCTGCAAGTTGTTCTGCTGAAAATTCTTTTGGTTTTACCATATTAATGCATTTACTACTCATTAAATTTACTACTTTGTCTATATAAATTTTATATTTAGTCTGGGCACTAACAGAACATCTTCCTAAGAATCCTATGTGAATCAAAAGATTTTCTTCACTATCTGCGTCTTCATATCATTTAGTTTGAATTCCTATTTTTATTTTTTCTGAGAAGTCTCTAATAGTCATTAAGAAGTCTGGATTACAGTAAATAATTCCATTATTACTGTTCATGTCTACTTCCAAACTAGCTATTTGGCTTTTTTCTATATTATTGAATCTTTCATTATAAATGGTAATTAAAGTCTTACATCCTAAGTTTTTTCTTGCTAAGCCTTTAATTCCTATGACTATTAAACCTAAATGCATAAATCTGTAATTTCTCTTTTTTAATTCTTTATTAGAATCTTCAGAAATTAGATTTAATTTTCTTACTTGGCTACCTATACTTGTCTATTATGTCTAAAGAACTGGGTTTTGGATTCGAAGATTCCTCTATTATATAAAACTTCTGGATTTAATAACCTTAAACCATGGGTCTGGAATCTTATAAAATCTTGATCTGGATTCAGAATTTCTTCTATATTCTGATCATTTTGTTCAGTTCTTCTTAATAACCTATCTAAAAAAGTTCTATCAATACTTGATGTACTAGGTCTGGATGATCCTTCACTGACTGTTCTGGATCTTCCTAAGAAAGGAGTTTGTAAACTCATCATGGAAACTTAAATTCTTTAGGCAATTTTCTAGTTACTTTTTCTTTTCTAGATGGTTGCAGATTCAAACTTTCTAATTGTCCTGTTATGACTTTTAAATCGTTTTCTATACTAGTAGATGTTGTTGACACTTTTGCCTTGTCTAAGAAATCAATTTTCTTATGTAATGAAATTAAAAAAGTTATTATAAAATTATTCTGTTTAATTAAAATTGATTCTGAAGATTTGGGAGAATCTAACTTAGTAATTCCTTTTGGCTCTTTGTGAAAAGAACTACAATATTCTAATGCTTCAATATAATTCTTATCTACTATATCACTTTCGTTCATTAACTAAGAATTAAATTTCTTAATTCTTTAACCGATTTTTCAGTCTTAATAACAATTTTTCTTATTTCAAATTCTATCTCCCTAGACTTATTAAGATCTAAAATTTTTGCTATTTCTGAAAAGTTTGGTTTCTGTATCTTAGAAACTTTTTCTAAAATTACACAATTTTGATCTCTAATATAATCTAAACTTTTCTTAATATTTTTTAGGGTTAATTACACTAATGGTCTCCATTCTTTCAGGTTTGTAACGATTTCATCCCCATTCTTTTTTTTAGCAGATATCATCTCCATTTTTCCATTTATACTCATATATGGTTCCCAAATCACTATTTTTCACTATTCTCACAATTCTTGGACAATTTTGCCCTTTGACTTAAATAAATTAAAATGATAAGAAAAAAATACAATGAAAGCATTGTAATTTGGGCCCTTAACTTTTTTAAAAGTACCAATAAATCATAAACTATTTTATTTTATTCAGATAAGTGTTCTTCTCCACCCCACCCCACCCCACCCCACCCCACCCCACCCCACTACCCTGCCTTTGGAAATTATTGGGAAAACTGTTCCCAAAGCAAAAAGTCAGTTAATAAACCACCAAAAAAAATTGTCAATTCCTCTCCAGCAATTCTCCCAATTTCTAATCTTCAACACACTACCGACGCCACAACCACCACCACTCAACAATCCGTCGTCGCGAACTCCGCTTTTAGGTTCTTGATGTATTTCATATTTTTCGTCTGATTCTATCTCTGCTTCTATAGATTTGTCTTCTACTCGGAGGGTGAGGGCTTTACATTTCTAATCTTGAGCAGTAATTGCTGCTAGATTCAAATTTCAAGTCCAACCTCTTGTAACCATACATTTTTGGGGTGGGTGGTGGGAGTCTTTGGGGGTTAGGATTCAAGAAAGAGAGAAACTTTACACATCTGGTTTCTGCTTTGTAGTACTTATTATGATTTAACTATATAGGGTATTACAAATTTCGATTGTAATATATCAATATTCAGTTCTTTTGCAGGATTAGTATCTGATTTTTGCCATGGATTCTCCTCAATCTGTTGTGTCACCGCTTAAGAGATCTTCTATTTTTCCTGAGCCTGAGAAGCAAAACACTAATCTTTTCTTAGAGAATGCCGGCTGTCTATCAAGGGGAACTGTATTTGAAAGGAAAGAAGCCATAACCTCAAATCCAGAGGACTTCCTCGGGATTTTGGAGGTTTACATACACCAGGCTAGGGACATCCATAACATTTGCATCTACCAAAAGCAAGATGTTTATGCTAAACTTTGCCTCACTACTGATCCTGAAAACATAGTCTGCACCAAAATCATTAATGGTGGTGGAAGAAATCCAATCTTCAATGAGAATCTCTGACTTAATGTTCATAAGGTTTATTCCTCTCTCAAATGTGAGATATGGATGCTAAGCAGGGTGAGGAATTATCTTGAAGATCAATTGCTTGGGTTTGCTTTAGTGCCTTTGTCTGAAGTTCTTATCAACAATGGGAAGTTAGAAAAAGAATTTTCTCTCTCCTTATAGATGGTGGAGCCAAATTTTTGCTTTGGAAACAGTTTCTTCAAAAATTTTCAAAGGCGGGGTGGGGTGGGATAGGGTGGAGAAGAACACTTATCTGAATAAAATAAAATAGTTTATGATTTATTTGTACTTTTGAAAAGGTTAAGGGCCCAATTGCAATACGTTCATTGTATTTTTTTTCTTATCATTTTAATTTATTTAAGTCAAAGGGCAAAATTGTCCAAGAATTGTGAGAATAGTGAAAAATAGTGATTTGGGGACCATATATGACTATAAATGAAAGAATGAGGATGATATCTGCTAAAAAAAAATAGGGATGAAATCGTTACAAACTTGAAAGAATGTGGACCATTAGTGTAATTAACCCTATTTTTTAACTCTATGTTTCTTGTTTTAAGAAGTTCTAAAACCGTTTCTATAGATTTAAAATTTCTTTTATTTTCTATTTCTAGATTTCTAGATAAATTAACTATTAAATCTATAATAAGGTTTTGACTAGGTTCTTCTGAAAGCAAGCTATGTAATTTATGAGTTGTTTCTAAATTACAAGTTAAATTATTATTGTCAATAGTCTTTATTCTTCTGATATTTGTACTTAATTCTAAATTTAAAAATTCTAATTTATTTTTTATTATCTATGGTTCTGATACCAATATATATATATATATATCCACCCCCTAAGTGTATATTTGGAGATGACACGGACGGGGACAGTCTTTACTACCATCTCCACCTCGTTATCAATTTTTAAAGGTGGAGTAGGGATTAAAATATTATTATTTATAATTCTGTTTAATTAATTAATTATTTTTTATTTTTTAAATACAATTTGAATTTTAAATATAAAATAAAATAAAATAAAAATATTTATGACAGATTCAAAAAATTTAAGGTCAAAACCATGATCTCCATCTCTATCTCAATCTCGATTAACTAACGGAGAAAGAATTTCTCGCTCATCAAAATTAAGGTATCTATTTTGCTGTCCCTGTATATATGATTATATATTTATTTGTGTCATTACCAACATTTGGTCCAGACATGCATCCAACTAAGATTTTGGTAAACACACGTGCAAACGATGAAATTATTAAATCCTATGAATATTAATGTATTTTAATAAATCGAGTAGTGTAACCCACTGATTATTGCCCTTTCAATATTCAATGAAAGATTAATGAAGACTTAGGGAATCAAAGTGTCAATATCCTACTCGGTGAGACTTAATTGAGATTATTTCGTTTTGACTTTATCAAATTAAGTGATAAACTTCTCGAATATTTTTTTTATTTTTTATTTTTTATTTTTTTTGTCACACTATGAGTTCGTACAATTCCCTCCTAATCAAGACTTACCAATTATTGTTCAATTAAAGATGCGATATGCAACATTGATAGGATGTATAGTGCGTGCATGTTTGGTAGTGATGAAATTATTTTTTAAATACTTATAAATTATTGTTCATATATAATGTGTGAATAATAAATAAATAGTAAATTGTAAATTTTACGAAATGTGTGAATAAATATTATGTTTGTCAATTGAAATTATAATTTAAATTTCACCAAAGATGCACTGTAACCTCCATTGTTGGTACAAAAACGTGTCTAACATCACCTAATCTTGGTCCTACACTCTTAATTTTATGAATACAAGGTGAAACCAAGATACAAAACTAATGTAAATTCTAAAACTGGGTCAAATCATTTTAAATTGCATTCTTTCATACACTAACTCAATTTCATTTAGGCATGTTTCGGTCATCATATTTTCCCCTTTTTCTACTACTATAAATCAAACTAGGAATGACAATTTAACCCGTGTCCTGTCCTGCGAGACATTAGGGGCAGGTCTTGGGCAGAGTGGACCTCGTCCCTTAATAATATTTTTTTCAAAAAATATTAAACCAAACTCTAAATTGTTAACAATGAGCTTTGACTCAGATGCATGATGAAAAATTACAAAGCTTAACCATTACACCACAATACTAATCTCACACTTCTTTGTTTTGTTTGCTATAGATAATATACAAATTAAACAAATTCCTATTTCTTAACATTTTTTTTCTTTAATTTAAAATAATTTTTAAAAAATAAAACTAAATTGGAGCAATTGGCGAGTCAATAGAGTGTCCTATCCTGACTCGCTCAACCATTATACCACAATACTAATCTCACACTTCTTTGTTTTGTTTGCTATAGATAATATACAAATTAAACAAATTCTTATTTCTTAACATTTTTTTTCTTTAATTTAAAATAATTTTTAAAAAATAAAAATAAATTGGAGCAATTGGCGAGTTATTAGAGTGCCCTATTCTGACTCGCTCTATTTACATCCTTACACTGAACAAAGTTTAGACTTTAAAGAAATATAGAAATCCCAAGAAAATTTTTGACGTCAACATTGTTGATGCCTCAAGTGTTAATTTCGAATTAAAACCTAATATTTCACAAAATTAATGTCATAGAGCTTGTGGGCTATCAACTCTATGTTCTCAAACAACCAGCAAGACCCACATGAGAGAATATTAATATTTTTTTTTCTCTTTAATTAATTTTTGTGCATAGAATTGCATTATTGTACAACATCTAGTATGTCACCAAGATTTCATAATCCATTCACAAACTTATTTTGTTTCATTCATTTAAGTTCTTTTATTAAATTATTTGTTAGACGAGCCTTCTCAATATTATTTGTTGTATAGAACTTGAACTTACATGCTTTTTGATGATAGAAATAATGATAGCTGCTATATGTTGTTTGTCAATAGTGGCACGTCCTGGCACACCCGCCTCAACGGCTCGTCCGCCTCGTTGGTCTCATTAGCTTATCTCCTACAGATAGACAGCAATAACTCAATTATAGTTAGGTTAGCCAGACAGGCAACCCAAAGGCTGACAGTCACCACCAACAATTGGGAAGATGAAACATCCCTCATTAACTCATACTAATGAGGAAGATGAAATGACACGTGTCATTAAGGGCCATTAAAGGCCACAACTGCAGGCCATTCATATAAATAGAGGACAACTCCCCAAATAAAAGCACAACTCTCATATACTCTATATTATTATTCTGCATATCTGATTTTAATCATATACTAATTATCACACCGGAGTGGACACGGAGGAAAGAAGCCCTGCTATCTTTTGCAGGTCTCCACCACTGTCGCCACTGTGCTCGGAGGAAGAAAAAATATCTATCATCAATTGGCGCGCGTCTATGGAAAATCGCACAAGAAGTCATGGCTCGAACTAGAAGAGCTAGAAATGTAACCGCTCCACCAGCCCCCATCGGGGATGTAGACATCGAGTCTAATGTTGCCACTAATCACCCACAACAAGAATTTGCCTCTGACGCTCAACTTGCGGTACTGCAAGCTCAGGTGGCGGCTTTAACAGCAACTCCACCACTGGTTCCAGTTTCTTTGGCTCTACCAGTAGGGCCCTCACCACCAGGGGCTCCTCCCCATGCTCCTAACTTTCCAGCAATGGAAACACCGTCAACAGTAGCTCCACCACTGGCTCCAGTTTCTTTGGCTCCACCAGTAGGGCCCTCACCGCCAGAGGCTCATCCACAAGCTTAACTTTCCAGCAATGGAAACACCACCAACGGCAACTCCACCACTTGCTCCAATTTCTTTGGCTCCACCTTCCGTACCCCACTATCATTCATTGACATTTGGCTCAAATCCACATTGGCGGCAACCGTCATGGGTGCCCACGCCTACACTGGTTGAGAGACAGTGTTAAGCTTGGAGCAGCGATTAGAAGACATGATGGGTCGCAAAATAGCTGAGACTATGTCTAAGAAAAGTAGTAGGCAACAATCAATGGCGTTGGAAGAATATCATTTTTCCCTAGAAGTGATGGTGGTCCCCTTGCCACGAGACTTTAAACAGCCAAAAATGGAGAAGTACGACGGATCCTCTCATCTTGTTGATCACCTTAAGGATTTTGTTGACTTAATGAGGTTGCAAGCCACCTCTGATGTGATTATGTGCAGGCCTTTCCCGCCAACACTTAGTCGGGAGGCTAGGGACTGGGTAGCCACCATTCTCTCAAAATCGATCCGTACATTTGACAATTTTTCCAAGAGTTTTGCTACATACTTTGCCAGTAGCAAACGTGCTAAGCAAACTGCCATCGGCATGATACAATTGACCCAGGACAAAGACGAGATGTTGAAAGATTTCATTGCCCGGTTCAATAGGGCCATACTGGAAATCAAAGATCTGCAGATGTCTATTGTAGTCACTACCATGATGAGTGAAACTCGAAGTCTCCCTTTCAAGATGTCACTTTTTAAAAACCCGCGCGGATACGATGCATGAGCTGCTAAGGATAGGGGATAAGTATGCAGACGCTGATGAAGCATATTTCATTACCAAAAGTATGAAAGATCGAAAGGAACAGAGTCTAACAAAAGAAGACTCGGGACGAGACCGAATCTCGAGATGATAAAGGCAAGCAGAAAATAAACCATCTAAGGCAAATAAATGATGAGGGAAAGAAGGATCAGGCTAGCTGGGAAGTCCTGGTGCACTTACTGGATCTGACTTGCGACAAAAATATTCTCAACTACTGCAACGGTCAAATAAGGCGACAAGCCTTGCTAAAAAAAAAAAACCAAGGCGAGCCGAATCTTAAAAAAAAAAACCTAGGCTAGCCGAGCCAAGCCAAGTAAAAAAATAAAAATCAAGGTGATGAGTCCTGTCTAAAAAACAAGGCTAGTTAATGAGCATCTGTTTAAAAATAAGACAATAAACCTCTTTCTGAGAAACAAGGCTAGGTGATTAGTCATGTCTAAAAAACAAGGCTAAGCGATTAGTCCTGTCTAAAAAAAAGGCGAGGTGATGTGCCCTTTCTGAAAACAAGGCGATAAGCCTCTGTTTAAAAATCAAGACGATGAGTTTCTGTCTGAAAAATTTAAGAGAGGAGCAGGTGCGGTAGATTATTTCTACTTCCCATTGACGACGGTTTATGAAAAGTAGAGGGGCTTGTGATAATAGAAATAATGACAGCTGCTATTTGTTGTCTGTCAATAGTGGCACGTCATGGCATGCTCTCCTCAACGATTCGCCCGTCTCGTTGGTCTCATAAGCTCGCCTCCTACAGATATACAACAATAACTCAATTGTCGTTAAGTTAGCCAGACATACAACCCAAAAATTGACAGTCACCACTGACAATTAGAAAGATGAAACATCCCTCGTTAACTTATAATAACGAGGAAGATGAAATGGCATATGCCATTAAGGGCCATTAAAGCCCATAACTGCAGGCCACCCATATACATAGAGGCCAATCCCCTAGATAAAAGCGCAACTTTCATATACTCTATATTATTATTCTGCATATCTAGTTTTAATCATATACTGATTATCACATCAGACTGCTACGGAGGAAAAAAAGCTCTACCATTTTTTGTAAGTTTCCACCACTATCGCTGGCGTATTTGAAAGATGAGAAAATATCTATCAACACTTTTAATACGGGAATTTAAATCTAGCATATCTATTTTTATATAATTCAAATTTAAACTGCAAAGTTTTTTGTGTCTAATCCTATAACAAATCTTTAATAAACTTTATTAATAATAAATTGTTACATTAACTCGACACGTGTCTTCATACATGATTTGAATACCTACAAATTATAACCACAATTATTGTAACAAATATTGATATAAAAAGTTAAGCTACTAAAGTGGTAGAAGTCTAGAAGATACCTTTGTTTTACATATTGTATAATTTATTGGGACAACTTTGATATAATTGAATTATAAATTTAGGAGTTATTATCACAAATGAATATGAAAAGAGTAATTATCGAAAATATAAATAATAAATTACCTTTCACAATTTTTTTGGATAATTTGTAATTTTGATTCTCAATCTTTTAAATATGTAACAAATCTATCTTAACTTTTTTTTAGCACCAGGCATCTCCGACCTTTGAAATTTGTTGCAAATCACGTCATTTTGACATATTTTGACGGGTTTTCCATTCTCTTTAAATAAACAAAAATAAAAAAAAAATCTAAAAACAAGAAAAAAATTGCAAATGAAGTCCCATAACTTTTAAAAAATATAAAAGAACACCATCTTTCCCAAAAACGCCACGCCACGCCACGCCACGCCACGCCACGCCATGCAGATTTCCTTACAAATTCTGTGAATCTTTCCAAATAACTTAAACTCGCATTTTTTCAAAAACAAAAACAAAACAATTTTAAACATTTAAATAGTGGGGAAAACACACAAACCCGATAAATGAGTTGAAGATTAAGGGGCTTACGTTGAAGAAGATGGACCGATGAGGGGATTTTCTTTGAATGGCTGAAATGAGAATCTCCCCAAAAACCTAGTGACGCAAGACACAGAGTTTTTTGGTCAATTATTAACCATAAACACCACTACATTAGCCAAAACAAATGAAGGTACCAACCAAGAGAACCATTTCTTGAAATGCTTTACTTCTCTATACATAATGGTGTTTGGACTTTCATTAGCAGCACGAGCAGTGGTGGGTAGTGGGGACTCCACCTCCACTGGGTGAATCATGTTGAAGCCCTCCGTGAGTGGACTCATAAATGAACCTCCGCTGGTGGGTTTCCTTCTCCGCCGGCCATCGAAAATATAAAGAATGAAAAGTAAAAAAGCTAAAAATATTGAATTAGAGCTTCTCCAACGCTGCGCCAAAATGGCGTTTCACGCCAAAATGAAGCTGAATCTGGCCTCCAACCGTGCTATATCACTACTCCATTTTGGAGTAGTGAACAGTGCTGCGCCAAATTTGGCGCAGCACTGTTCATTTGGCGCAGATTTCCAGCCTTTTTTTTTTCCAATTTTGTCCTTCACTTTGGTCTTGTTAAATTTGTTGTTCCCTATATGTCTTTTTTTATATTATTTTGCAATGAAAATGTTTAATTTTATTTATGTCTCTTGTTATTTCATTATTATTTTATTAATGTAAAAAATTGTAATCGATTAATAAAAATTAATTAATGTATACGTTAAAATAAAATTACTCAATAATTTTAAAAAATTAAAATGTGATAACTCCAACAAGATAATATAAATTATTACGACAACAACAACATTAAAAAACGTAAATTACAACATGAAATAATAGAGATAATTTAATAATCTGGTAAATCATTTCCAGATCCTCCAAAGTCATCAAAATATTGTCCAAACGGAGTTGAAGTACTTTGAGATTGTTTGGCTAGCTCATCAGATCGTTTTTGCACGATTCTTTTTTGTTCACTTCGAATAAACTCACGTAGATTTGGATCTGTAACATCATTCAAATTTGTGAGTAAAATTCTATTCTCCTCTCGAATTTCAGCCATAGCCACTTTTTTTGCTGCCACATCCACTTTTTTTGCTGCCACATCCACTTTTTTTGCTTCAGTTTGAGCTCGTAGCATTTGGATATGATAATTTTGTTGTTTATCGTCGTTTCGTTTTGTCAGCCTTTCAGAGAGTTGTCGATTTTGTTCTCTAATTTCTTCAATCACTATTGCATTTTCTTCTTCAGTTTTCTTTTTTCCTTTCGCTTTTTTTATTCCAATTGGTCGTCCAGTAGAAGTACCACCTACATTTTCTTCATCTATCTGAAGAGAAAATGAAGACAATCCAGGAGACGCTGAGCTTGGCGACTCTGAAGTAGGAGACTCTGATTGTGATGATGCAAAATTAACACTTTGCCTTTGATAGTCTGGTAATTCTCTACAGTTATCGTGTCCAAATTTTTCTGTGTCTTTAAGTAGGAACCATACATGATCAAATTTGAACCCTTTCTTAAATTTGTCTTCTTGTGCTAACAATGTTTTCGCCCGATTCAACTACAACATGATATAAACGAATAAATTAATTTTCATTAGATATAATATTTATAAGCAAAAAAAAAAAAAAACCCAGGAATACTCACTATATCTTGTTCTGATGTACCACTTGGATTCAAATATTCCACTTGTCGAATGCATCCCCTTAGTTTGCCAACAGCAGTAATAATGATCGACATGCGAGAGGATAATGATCTCTGTGTTCGATATTGAGTGATATATTCTGGTTTTAAGTTGTTATAATCATTCTCAACTCTTGACCAGAATTTATCTTTTGATTGGTTAATACCTACAATTGGATTTTGGGAAATATCTAGATATACATGTACTAAGTGTATGTCTTCTTCATTTGTGTATGAAGAAGATCGTGTAGTAGAATTCATTTGTAGGTGGTAAGAGTAAATTTCTAAGGTATAAGTTGTGAAGGTGAAATAAAAATTAGGTATGGTATCCTATTTATATTAAAAATGAAAGAGATAGGACAAAATATAAACCAACGGCTAAGATTGGATGAAATCCATCTAACGGTTAAGATTTATTACGGAATAAATGATAAGATTTTACTAAAGAGATAGGGTAAGATTTGGCATATCTAAACGAACGGCTAAGATTAGATGAAATCCATCCAACGGTTGAAATTGATTACGTCATCAATGATAAGATATTGATAAAGAGATAGGGTATATCTAAATCAACGGCCTAGAGTAGATGAAATCCATCCAACGGTTGAGATTGATTACGTCATCAATGATAAGATATTGATAAAGAGATATGGTATATCTAAATCAACGGCCTAGAGTAGATGAAATCCATCCAACGGTTGAGATTGATTACGTCATCAATGATAAGATATTGATAAAGAGATATGGTATATCTAAATCAATGGCTTAGAGTAGATGAAATCCATCCAACGGTTGATATTGATTACGTCATCAATGATAAGATATTGATAAAGAGATATGATATATCTAAATCAACGGCCTAGAGTAGATGAAATCCATCCAACGGTTGATATTGATTACGTCATCAATGATAAGATTTATAATTCATCTAACTCAACAACTATAAAAAGGCAATCGGGTAATTTGCTAAATCACAATCGTTCACTTCATTCAAAATAATGAATCCCAATCTCGATGGTCCCTCTTATTCATCAAGTATTATTTCGTCTTCATCGTCCGATAGTGATAATGAGGACGAAGTATGGCTTACAAATGATATCGAAGCGATTAATGCAGAACAAGAATATATTAGTCGCTTAATTGCCAACAACAACATTCTCATCGCCCATTATCTCGATCAACAACAAATACACCGAGTCCGTGGAGGCTCAATTGTTGGTCATGCAGTGATCAATCGCGATCGGGAAAATGCCGATACAAGGTTGTACAACGATTATTTTTCCGACAATCCACGGTACAATGAATCAATGTTTCGACGACGATTTCGAATGTCACGATCTTTATTCCTACGTATAGTTCAGGCCGTTGAAGATCATGACAAATACTTCAAGCAAAAAAGGGATGGGATAGGTAAATTAGGTTTGTTTGCTTTTCAAAAGATAACTGCTGTGTTCCAGATGTTGGCATATGGTGTAGCGGCGGATACTACTGATGAGTACATTAAAATAGGAGAATCCACTGCAATTGAGAGTTTGAAGAGATTTTTCCGTGCCATTGTAGAGGTATTTGCCGATCAGTATTTGAGATCACCAAATGCTAATGACATTGCCAGGCTACTACAAATTGGAAAGCAGCGTGGTTTCCCAGGAATGTTAGGTAGTCTAGATTGTATGCATTGGAAGTGGAAAAATTGTCCAACGGGTTGGGCAGGACAATATACAGGTCGAAGTGGACACCCAACAATTATCCTCGAGGCTGTAGCTGACTATGATTTTTGGATATGGCATGCACATTTTAATTTGCCAGGTTCAAACAATGACATCAATGTGTTAGAGGCGTCCCATTTGTTCACCAATCTCGCTCAAGGTATTGCCCCTCCTGCTAATTATGTATTACAAGGACAAGAGTATAATACGGGTTATTAATTAGCTGACGGTATATACCCAAAATGGTCTACTCTCGTACAAACTATTCATGATCCACGTGGTCCAAAAAAAAAATACTTTGCAATGAAACAAGAAAGTTGTAGAAAAGACGTAGAACGAGCATTCGGCGTTTTGCAATCAAGATTTGCCATAGTCGTAGGACCGGCTCGATTTTGGGAAAAACGTGTATTGCATGATATAATGACTTCGTGCATAATTATGCACAACATGATTATTGAGGATGAACGTGATGTCGATGCGCCAATTGTAGATTGGGTGGAAGCTCCAAATCCAGATGTTGAGATGGTTGCAGATGACAATACTCGATTTCAAGAATTTCTTAGTCGACATCGACAAATCAAGAATAAAGAAGCTCACATTGCGCTTCGAAATGCGTTGATTGATCATTTGTGGGATGAATATACTAATTCCGAGAATTAGTTGAAAAAAATAGTATATTTTATGTTCGTGTTTCTTTGTTTTCATGTTTTATTTTATTAATTATGGAATGTTAAATGTTGTATTTTGTTAATTGTGATGTTAAATGTAATGCCTTTTTTAATGTTGTTGTGATAAATGCTAATTTTTAGGTAATTATTGAAAAATTATTAATTTATAATTTTAAGTATTAATAAATTATTTATTTTTTCGTGATGGAATATTTAAGTAAATAATTTTTGAAATCAATAACTTGTTGAAAATTAAAAAAAAAAAAGGAAATAAAATAAGTACTATTCATTTGGTGCAATTTTTGAAGATCATGGTTGGAGATGGTAATAGTGAATAGTGTGAAAATTGCACTAATTTGGTGTAAAAGTTACACCATTTTGAAGATCATGGTTGGAGTTGCCCTTAGAGTTTGTTGTAACAGTAAGGACTAAGGTGGTGGGCGGATTTTGGGTGGGTGGGGGGTGGTTGGGTCAACGGTTCAACCGCTTTGTAATTCATAACAATATATCTGCCTTTGCTTGAGTCTGAAACAGTCTAAAACTGATGCCAAACTAGTTCTTTCATTTGTTCTGGGCATTTGGAACTCTGTTGTCTCATATTCTTTCATTTGTTCTGGACAGTTGGAACTCGGGAAGGGAAGGGAAAGATAATGTTCTTTTATGTTTTTTAAAAGTTATGGGACTTCATTTGTAATTTTATTTTATTTTTTTGTTGTTTTTAATTTTTTTTTTTTAGTTTTGTTTATTTAAAGAGGATTACAAAATCGTCAAAATATGTCAATAAGGACGTGATTTGTAAAAAAATTGAAAGGTTTGAGATGCCTATTGCTAAAAAAAAGGTTATGGATAAATTTGTTACAAATTAGAAATATTGGAGACCAAAAGTACAAATTACCATTTTTTTAAAAAAATAATACTTATAAATATTTAGAGGGAATTGATTTCCTGTTCACTAGATGTGTTGTTCACTGTGCGTGAATACATTTGTGTATACTTACAATTGTGTGCTCTACTGTTGATATAACACTTCTAAATCAGCTCACATAAGCAGTGATGAGCAAAAGATCAATCCCCATAATTAGAACTAAAATTTTACACCGTTTAGTTATAAAGTATTACTAAATGTGCATTTTTTACGAAATAACAAATGAGACCAAAATGGCTGACGTCGACAATCATAGGTTACGACATCACCCCTATAATTTCTCTAGAAGAGGAATCAATTATATAATTAAAATAAGTATATTAAAGAATTTCAATTATGACTAGTCACTTGGCCATGAAAAATGTAGACCAAGTCCCACGTCACACCGCCCCCGCCCCCCCAAATGCCCCACTCCCACACCCAGCCACGTGTGCACCATTGACTCTGTCCTCTAGACGTCTCTATGCTCTAGTCATCTAACCAATCACATTTTCACACGTGGTCAACCAAGAATACGTACTGTCTCTAAGACCGTATCTATTTCGATAATAAGATACGAATCACGTAGCAAAATTTTAGGGTACTTAGTCAACAAAATTGAAGAGCATAGAACACCAATTCTTAAGATTCTAGAACAATCCAAGAAAAATATTCATCTTTTCTTCCGTTGAAACTTTAAATCGACTATAAAAATTCATTATAAATTATTTAGTGAAAGTGTTTTTTACTCTCTCCGTCCCACAAAGATAGACCCACTTTTTTTTTCACACAGATTAAGAAAACTCATTTAATGTAATTGAAATTATAAAAATTTCACACAATTTTTCAATTATACCCCTATTTAAGTTATATAGATTGAGAGAGAATTACATTGGGAAAAAGAAAAAAGTAAATGAAAGTTTAGAGAGAGAGATATTTTGGTTGATAACAATGTAAATTAAATAAGGGTATATTAGAAAAAATAAAAATTTAATATATCCTGTATAAAGTAAGTAGCCTATAATTTGGGACAGATAAATAAAGAAAACGAGTCTATCTTTGTGGGACGGAGGGAGTATAAAATTAATGGAAAAACTTATCCATCACAAAAAGATGATAATAATATTAAAATACCGAGTACAAAAAATTTGAAATTATATTAAAATAAGCACTCCATTGTTATCGTCAAGGAAAATGGATATCATATGTGCGAGCTTGAGCTTTATTAGTTTCTACCACAATTCAATTTTGAGGTCCATACGTTGCCCACACCATGTTTTTATGAACTCACACTATGTTTGTATAAACTCACATTTTAATAGTACAAAAAAAATATTTTTATTTCAAGACTCGTGTATTGTGTGGAGAAATACGAAAAAAAAAATCATAAAATTAATTGATTGAAAACTAAATCTTGATTGAATCGTCTAATAATTTACTCGATACTTATATCAGAGGGTTGGAATTGTCGTGGCTATTTCGAGTACAACGCTCATGACTTACTGCGACGTTACCGCAGCTTAATTCAGATTGATAGACATGAGTTTCATACAGTTAAGGATATATAGAATTTTTTAAGAATATTTGTTTATGAAGTAGTACTTTATTATTTATTGTTTTATTATTTATTCATTTATTTGTTTGATTTAGCTTTTATGAGTTATTTATATATGGTTGAAGTATCCGAACCCTCCTATCTTTTTTTGATAGAGGTCTGACAACCACATTGAAAATATGATAGTGTGTTGAATAATAAAAAAAAAATCCCTATTACTCACTTTCAATTGACATGAACTCAAATTCGAATAATATAAGAAGAATATTTTAATTACAAGACTTTGTATTGTGGAGAGAAATGAAAAAAAACAAAAATCATAAAATTTAAGTGATTGAAAACTAGATATTAATTGATTCGTCTAATAATTTTTCCCATACCATACCTACATTAGGTCCCCACTACTCACTTTCAAGTTTCAATTGACATGACTCGAGTAGTAGTACAAAAGTAAAGCTTGATTAATTTCTTCACTCTTGACCCGAGCTTTCATCTTTGGGTTGTAGTGTTGTAACTAATATTCTAAAAAACGTAAAGCATGACTAGACGTGGAGGTCAAGTTTCAAGTTTTTCGAGCCTAAGCGTGAGCAAAAAAGGGTAAGACGATGACAAAGCGTGAGACGTGGAGACCAAATTTCACGTCCAGGCAGAACTTAGACGAAGTTTAGACGAACTTTTTAGAAAAGTGAATGTTACAAGAAAAGTAAGAGCTTGTTTGGTATAATTTATAAACTAGTTTATTTGATCAAAAATTACTTTGATAGCATGACATTTTTTTACTATTCTTAATCAAATAAATCATTTTGGTCAAATAAACTAGTTTACAAACTATACCAAACAAGTTCTAAAAAATCACCTTTAGAGCATGTTTGGTCATGTTTTTTTTTGTTTTTTTTGTTTTTTTCCCATATTTATTTTCAATCACATATTTTATAAGATCTACAACTTTTATCAACTTTTCAACTACATATTTCACTAATTTTTATCAAAATCTTCTAAAATATTACTTTTAAACTCTACCAAACAAACATTAAAAGTAACTTCAATACAACTGTGGATTGCACTAAAAAGTATGTCACTTTACCCTAAATTGTTTACATGGCAAAAAAAAAAAAAAAGTGAAGGATGTCTATCACATCATCCACATTTGGACGGTGTGCTAGATATCTTACATTTTTTTTTTTTATAATTTATGTCCATTGAAATGTGTGTTAAGCTTATTTTATTTAATTTTTTATAATTAATCTTTATCGGAATGTGTGTTAATCATTATTTATTAAATTTTTTATAATTTTTCTACCACTATCTCTTGTACATGTGGACCACAATTTTTATAAGGGTGGTTATATTCACACCACATTTTATTATAAATGCACAATATTTTAATTGCATAAAAAATCTTTAATTTTTATTTATTGTCACATTTATATCTTTAACTTTTTTTCCCATCGAATTCTTATATTTAACATTCTATTAATTAACACATTTTGTTCTTATTAACGATTTTCGCCTAAAAATTCTATTAATGTACTTTAAAATGAGGAAAAAAATATTTAATTGAAATTTTGTATTTATTTATTTATTTGCTTATTTAAAAATACGAGGAGAAAATAACTTTTTTTGTTTATTCTTAATAGAGTTTTTGGACGAAAATTATTATCAGAGACAATATGTGTTAATTAAATGAAGGTTGGTGATAAGAATACGATGAAAAAATATTAGGGACATAAATGTAATAATAAGTAAAAGTTAAGGACTTTTTATGGGGTGATTATATTGCCACCACAGTTTTTCTTTGTTGCACCACATTTTAATTAAATTTAAAATCCTCAATCTTTTCTTATTGTAATACTTATGTCCCTAACTTTTTTTCCATCAAATTCTTATCTTTAACCTTCTAATTAATTAGAATATCTTGTCATTGATGATGATTTTTGTTAAAATATTCTATTTATCATGTTTTAAAATGAGATAGAAATATTTTGTCACACTTTTGTATTTATTTATTTTTTTTAAAAAATATATATGATTGGCAAATAAGTAGTTTTACTCCTTACAAACGAACTTTTTGGACGTGAACTTTTATTAAAGACGAAATGTGCTAATTAATAGAATATTGAAGATAAAAAAACGACGAAAAAAAGTTGATGACATAAGTGCTACAATGAATAAAGATTGAGGACCTTAAATACAATTAAAATGTGGTGCAACAAATAAATTTTGTAGTGTGAGTATAATTACCCATTTTTATGTAATTTAAATATAGTGCACTTATAGAAAAATGTGGTGCGAATATATTTAGCTTTTTTATAATCCACAACTCATTAGAGCATCTTCAATGCTACTTTCTATTTTGAATGTCCAGCTGATGTGGTGATGAGATGGACGAGACAAACCTAATGGGACATCATTTTTTGTAGAAGACTTTCCAACATGCCGTTCAGTTTTGGACATCTTGTTAGACAGCCTTCCATCTAATTTTTTTATTTAATTATGTCTATTCTCTCTCATCTATTTTCTCTTTCTTTTACCTCATTCCACACTCTCTTTCCTCATTCATTTTCTCTCTCTTGCTACGCAGATTTTTAAAAAGATGTCTAGCATTCGAGATGTTCTAGGAAAAGAAGAAAAAAAATAGATGAGAGAGATATACACAATTTAATGAAAAAATGGGTAGAAAGTCGTCTAACAAGATATCTAAAACTAGGCGGCCTTCTACAATAAATAATACCATATGATTTTTGCCCCCTCCAATTCATCGCTACATCAGCTTAAGATTTAATATAGAAGAAATACTTTTCTTTGCGTCTCTATTTTATTTGTCAGATATACATACAGTTGCATTGAAAATGCTCTAATATCCATAGTTCCTCACTTCCTTGGTATATGTTTGGCATTAATTACCATTTGCTCCCCAAGGTTATTTTAGTAATCTTGTATTAAAAAACAATTAACACTTGATTTATTGAAAATTAGTGTCAGTTGGCTATTTTGTAGATTTTGATAAAAATTGATAAAAATTGTAGATTCTATAAAATGTGTGATTGAAATTAATTGTTATATTTGACTCAATTCTTTATCAAAATTTTAAATAAAACCAAACAATGGCTTAATGTCTAATTTGTTATCCATTGTATCAAGATCGACTACCGAACTTGTGTACATTTGCATTTGATATATTACATGTGCAGTGAATACTACTTAACAAAATTAAATGAGAAAAATAATCTAAAATCTTATTGGTAATTACTATTTAATATTGTTTACTAAAAGCGAAGTAAATAGAATTGAATAATATTACTATTTAATACTGTATACTAAAAGCGAAGTAAATAGAAATGAATAATAAATTCGATAATTATTATTCAATACTATAAAGTACAAACCAATGAGTATTACTATTGGCTATTTGCTATAAAAAAACGAATGCGTGTCCAGTTCGTGGGGGAGGCGTGTGAAGAAAGCCGATGAATACAGTGCCCTTTTGATGTTTTCAATTTCACCATGTACGCCTAAAATTTCTCCAATCAAATTATAGTTACACTAATCACACTACTTTTTTTTTTTTTAAAATAAATCCAAATCTTGCATTTAAAGATCTACCCCATAAGTATTAATTTACGCGGTCCAAATCACCCCAATATAAGGCTCCCCTCGTTCCAGTAGGGTTTCAAACATCCCCTTTTGTTTCTCTTTCCTCCTCATACACTTCATCTTTCCTTCATCTTTGAATTCCCTTATTTAATTTTCTCTTATTTAAATCCAAAAAAAATATTGGGTTTTCTTCTTAGATAACTACTCTTGAAGTTTCTTGATTTTTTAGGGGACGTTTCTGGGCGAAAAAATCTTGAAATTTTCCGAATTCTTTTGCATTTCTGGCGATTCTTGGATCTTGTTGGTGTGTTCTCTGTCTGGGCTATTCTGGGTTTGGTTTAAAATTTTCATTTATTGGCAGACAAAAAGCAACAAAAAAAAATTCTTGTAAGGTGTCTTTAAGAAATTTTTGTGGCCTTTTTTGTTTCCGGGTTGCTTGGAGTTTGAATTTCAGTAGTCAATTGCAAGATTTTTGGGTAAAATTTTGATTTTTCTATTTCATGTAAGCTAAGAAATGCCATCTACAGATTGTCAAGAAGCATCGTCTGCATCATTTTCAAGCTTAGGGTTTTCAATTTTAAGCAGACGCCGCGATCAGGTCCATTCAATGGAGTCTCCCCATGAGGCCACTGCTCAAGAAAATGAATTGGAAGCCTTTCAGAAACTAGTTGCAGAGAGGTTTCATGAATTGGCTGCTTCGAATTCTGGTGAGCTTCTTACGATCCCGTGGACTCGAAAACTTTTAGAAGTATTTCTCTGTATTCAAGAAGAATTTCGGGTTATTGTTTTTAATAAAAAGGGTTTCTTGAATAAAACTCCCATGGATCGATATATTAATGAGTTCTTTGAGAGGAGTGTTAAGGGTTTAGATGTTTGTAATGCAATTCGTGATGGGATTGAGCAGATTAGACAATGGCAAAAGCAGTTGGAGATTGTTTTGTGTGCGTTGGACAATCAAAGGAGCATTGGGGAAGGACAGATTCGTCGTGCTAAGAAGGCATTGATCGATTTGACTATTGGAATGCTTGATGAGAAAGAGTCGAATACAGCTCTTGCACATAGAAATAGGTCCTTTGGCCGCAACAATGTTCAGAGGGATCGCAAGTCATTTGGCCATTTCCGATCACTTTCGTGGAGTGTTTCACGGTCTTGGTCGGCTGCTAAGCAGTTACAAGCACTAGGAAACAATATGGTTGCTCCAAGGCCTAATGAGGTTATAGTCACCAATGGACTAAACGTGGCTGTTTTCACAATGAGTTATGTGCTTTTATTCGTAATGTGGGCTCTTGTTGCTGCAATCCCATGTCAAGATCGTGGCCTTCAGACTCACTTTTCTGTGAGTAGGCAGTTCCTTTGGGCAGTTCCAATGCTCTCCCTCCACGAGAGGATTTTGGAAGAGTCGAAGAAACGAGACAGGAAAAATGCTTGTGGGTTGTTGAAGGAGATTCACGAGATCGAGAAATGTGCACGGCACATGAATGAATTGATCGATTCTGTCCAGTTCCCCCTGACAGAAGAAAAGGAGGGTGAAGCGAGAAACAGAGTAAAAGAGTTAGGAATGGTGTATGAAGCTATAAAGGACGGATTGGATCCATTGGAGCGCCAAGTTAGAGAAGTGTTCCACAGAATCGTGCGCAGCAGGACTGAGGGTCTCGACTCTATTGGAAGAGCAAATAGTCACGATTGATGCAAATTGAATGGAGGAGATTGCCTGGGAGCACCTAAACTGGAACTTCCAAATGTTTAATTAGTTTTGGGTTTCTTAGATTAAGAGACGAAACAAAATGATGGTAGGCAATATGCCCAGAATAAAAGGGTTAAAAGTGATTATCTCTTGCATTTTCTCAAGATATATTATGTAAAGAAATTAGGAAAAGGATTGGACGTTCTTTGGTCCATGACATTGTTGTTCATCTTTCATTGCCATTATATAATCAAATTTCAGAGTAAATTTGCCTGTCAGTGTAAGTATTATAGTTTTGCAAGATGATAAATATTACCTCAATGCTTTTGTTATTTCCTTGCCTTACTAAGTCTTGTGTTATATACATGTTAAGCGCAGTCTTATGAATTCATGAATTACACGTGTTGTACACTTGACACTGGGACTAGGATATGAGACACTTGGTCTATACATTGCAATGATCATATGTTTTCAATATATATTAAACATGTTCTTATTTTCTTGACATTAGTTTAAACAGATTTGAATATGCATTTTAATAAACATATTGATATCTGTTGAATTCAAAATTTCCATAATTAAAGGTTTGATCAACTCTGCATTAAGAGATACCTACACCCAACAGTTGTACCAGGGATTGAGTTTGGTAACACAGGGCTTAATTTGTGGATAATTCGTTTCACAGAATAGCTGCTGTCCTTTTCTTGTTAAGGTACGATTACTTACTATACGAAGTTCATGCTCATTAATTCATTTTTGGTTTTCGTTATATGCAATTTTGTCCTTGTAGATTCTGTATGGAGTTGCTAACTTTATGAGTTTCTTTATTAGCAGGTTATGCTAATGCCAAACACATTTCATGTTTCTTGGTTAGCAGGAAGTGATAATATTTGAGTTTTGTTTCTCAGTATTGTTACCTAACCATTTCAGTTTCCCCAAGCCCCCCAATAAGAAGGGGCGGGTACTCCAATCTTTTTGTATCTAAACTTTGCTACAATACTTTTCTATCACTGAACTGTTAAACTACAAAATGATTATCTCAACTCAGTATATTGTGGTTATTAATCAGCAGGAACTTAGTACTGAGGGCTGAAAATTTGCATAATGTTGCTCCCCACCTACTGAGAGTATCCTTCATTGAAGACTCCTTGGATTGGAAGTTCAAGGAGAGACTGCATGAATCATTAATGATTTGAGAGATCATGAGAATGGGATGAAAGACCAATGGACGAAGAAAAAGATAAGGAATCTTGAGTCTTAGCTTTTGGGTTGGGGGGGGGGGGGGGTACGGTACTTCAGAAAAGCAAAGGGTAGTGGACATGGATAGGCCAGGTGCAAAGAGAGAGTTCGAGCACGAGAAGTGATATCAAGGAGAGACTGTATGAATCCCAAATGATTTGAGAGATGAGTCATGCTACTTGTACATCAGAGTGTCTAGATTAGTGTACTGAAAGTGATGTGGCAAAGTAGTGCAATGACTTATTTGTCCATGATTTATTATTACAAATTCATAAATTCACTTGCCACTTCAATATCTGTTATATAATCTGCAACTATTTTCTGTACAAACAACATTATACTTTGAGAGATTGTGAGAATGGGATGAAAGACCAATGGACGAAATAAAAAGATGAGGAATCTTGAGAAACGATACGCATAGCTTAGGTGGCCCTACGGTACTTCAGAAAAGCAAAAGGCGGTGGACATGGATAGGTCTGGTGCGAAGATAGAGTTTGAGCACGAGAAGTGATATCAAGGAGAGGCTTGCATGTGTACACTTGAATTCACTGTCTAGATATGCCTATCCAAGACAATTCTCTGTTGTACTTTTGCTAGAAAAGTAGTCATTTTTGTCACTTTATTTCTAATTAGAACCATGTCTGGTATACATCAATAAATATAAGTTGATATTTAGTGTTACCCACCAAGGAAAATTTTAATCATATAAATTTATTAATTGTGTTTCTACGTGGTATCACTTTTGTGAATATATATGTTTGGATTTTAGATAAATTATATACATGTATAGTCATTTTTTTAAGAAAATAATTATTTTTAAGTACAATTAAATATTAAATAACAAAAGATGATATTTTCCTGTAATAAAGTAGTTGAATACTATTTTCTCCAAATATTAATGAGAATAACTTAAAAGGTATATTGTGATATTCTATTGTAATGGTTAATATTAGATTAACTTAAAATTTTAATATGTAACATGTTCATCATTTAATAATAATTTTTGAATATATAATAATGTTTTAGTGAACTAATATATTCTAATTTTTAGCTAAATTTTACTTCAATTGTAAAATATAAATGTTCATATTTAACCTCTTGTATTAGTTTATGAATTTATTAAATAGTTTTTTTTGTACAAATGGTTCCTGTCTATTGCATTGCACTTACTGCGAGTTGAGGACTTATGTTTTCATTTTTGGCAGTATAACCCATATTTCAAACTTTATTGGCGACAATGGTCATTTCCATCCATTTCCGTCAAATTAACCGTTAGTTTTGATTTTTTCGCACAAATGGTCTCTGCGTGCGTTCCACACTCTTCATTTCATAAGGGTATTTTTGACATTCTACTGTTTATAAATAAAAATTGAAAGAAAAAAAAAGAAAGAAAATAATTAAAAAATACTCTTCTTCTCCACCTCCACCCCTATTCCAGCAACAAAGATGTTTCGTTATTACTCATGAATTGCCCCACAAAACCAAACATCAATAGAGAAATAGATGAAAGTTTGACTTTTGAACCCAGTTCAATTTCAAGAACTCAAAAGCAAGCCAAGCCCTTATTGACCTCTATGGTAAAGACTCAAAAAGAAAGGAACAAAGCAAGGTTGGACTTCAGTACATTACATTTTCGACGGCTTGATGAAAATATTGTCACCACGCCCTCTTCTGCTTTGATCCCACCATCCCCTCCATTGGCCAAAAGCAATCCACATGCATCTGCAATATCTTTTACCTCCAACCAAATCCTCCCACCCCCTTTGCCGCCATTGTAATGTTTCAGTCAAAATAAACTTTCTTGGTCAAAAATCTCAAGCCAAGTTTAAAAGGAAAAAAAAAAATAGTGAATAATGATGGCTTAGGCGGTGGATGGTTGTGGAAAGCAAATCCATTTTCCTTTTCAACTTATCACTTCAGCAAAGAAATATGCAGCATCCGTCATTTTCTCTTTCTTCCTTACTCAAATCATACAACAAATTTTGAAATTGGGAAAAAAATAGAAAAGTTGGAAAAGTAATAGGATACTTCAACTTGGTGGGATTAATTCATTTCTTTGTTATAATACGAGGTAAAAAGAGTAACTTAGATTTTAACAATTGATTTACTTGTGTGTTTATAGTGGGTTAAGAATTAGTAGTTTAATTTCTAGCTTCAATTATTGGATTTTATAGAAGGAGAATTATAAGTAAGTTTTGATTTGGATAATTCTATTGTTATCTCAGGAAGTGACTCAAATATCGGGACAATCTATCAGTCGATTTAGTCTTCAATATATAACTCTATGAGTAGAAAAATATATTTTAGAAAATTTATATTTCAATTATAAGATATTATATCACTAAATGTAAAATTACGTGATTCTTATAATTGTTTATAGAATTATGTTACCTTGTAAATTCTTAAGATTGTGAAATTGCCAACTACGAAATTAAATATGAATTGAGATGACATTTAAATCCATAAAAAGTACCTGATGAATTCATTGATTATTCTAGTACATTGAGGGGTCTTGGTCGTGTATTAGTACACTGAGGAGTCTTGGCTGTGTATTCGTATACTGAGAGGTCTTGACCGTGTATCATATACACTGAGGGGTCTTGGCCGTATACTAGAAAAGGGTGCATTTTGATGAGTTTTTTCATTATACTGTGATTTGATAAAGTGATGGTATATATTTTAGTTGATGGATATTCTACGAATATGAGCTGCTATTACTTGTTAAAATTATTGTGATGTAAATGTTGGTTTAGATGTTGGGCTCATTTACGATATGAGAATGTCTCTAAATCTTTATTATTATTATTATTATTATGAGAAGGTATAATGTGAATTGTTAAGTGACGTGAGCTCGTTTTCGATAATATCTATAAATGAAAATAGTATAATTATTTTCGAAAATTCCTACACACTGAGCTTATCAACTCATGTATTTTTCAACAATGATTTTTTTTTATCAGGTAGCGGTTGAGTTTTTGGGCAGCTTTTAGATATAAATCTTTTAGTTCGAAGTTGGAGCCATACGATAGAGTTAATTAGTATGACTCATTTCATAGAGTATGTAGTCATTATATTTTGGGGACACATGTTCATTTTTGAATATCATTTTGCATCACTTGTAAATAGATAGGGGGCTCACTATGTATTTTGTGTCCATATGTACAGTTTATGTTAATTAAATAGTAAAAGTTTTATGAGTCGGCTAGTCTCTACCGCGTTGTTTCGTTATGAGTATTGGAAGGGCAAATAGTCTCGTTTAATTATAAGTGGGCATTTTATCCGGAACCGAAGTTTCCTAACCGAAATCGGATTGGAATCGGCTGATTCGGCCTGGTTCTATCACTAAATAACTAGATCCAGTTCTAAAGAACCGAGAAACGGCGGTTCTGGACCGGTTCCGGATACCCGATTAAGAAACAAAAAATTGATTTTTTTTAACATTTCATATTATTCTTTACCAAATTAACTCCATTACATATTACTCCCAAAGTCCAAATGAAAAACGAATTAACTCATGACCCATTAGTGATGAATTCGACATTACCCAAGTCCAATAATATTTTGCAGAGTTTGGGAAAGACACAAATCAAATAATTGTTGAACAAATGATCCGTCTAATGCTAAGTAATTCCATTATATAATTCATTTATATTGTTTATATCTTTATAGTCACACTTCATTTTTTTCCATGTAGTGTGGACAACTAGGTGAATGAGGATGCAAATGAGACGATGTCATGGTCCATGGATGATGGAGAGAAATTTGTCTATGTTTGTAGTTTGTTTATTGCTTTTGTTTTTCGAAAGTTGTTAAGCTTTTTGTAATGATTTATTTATGTTGTTTATCCCGTACTTCTTTATTGTTGATTTTTAGTTTCTGGTTCACTTTTTGGATGCTATTTAGATGTAACATTGTTGGATTATTGGATATTTTTCATGCTATTAGATGTAGTTCTGGTACCATAGATTTTATTAATTATTATCATAGAGTATGATTGGATTATTAGATATTTTTCATGCTATTTTTTGGTGCCTATGATTTATAAAATTTGTTTATTTGTGCATTTAGTTTGAATTGACAATTATAAAAAAAAAAAACGGGTAGAATCGAACCGGAACCAATGGTTCTAGATCCGGTTCGGTTTCGGTTGAAAGTGGGTGGTTCCGGTTCATTTTATAAAATACCCAAACATGAACGGGTGGTTCTGGTTTTTCCACTATCCGAACTGAACCACCCGTTGCCCACCCCTACGTTTAATTGTGAATAAGTTTGTTGGAAATTGTGGCATCTTATTTTAGGTTGGCTAATTCAAATTACAGGGGGAGATAGTGCCGAAATTTTCTTAAAAATAAATAATAATGAGCTGTAATTATATTAACCTTGATGGTGGGTCCAACCCTTAGTTGGTATCCACTATCGGCGCACGTCACGTCTCGAGTATATGAATATTTCTTGGGACGGGTCGTGTCAGATTGGTATCAGAGCATGGTTCAGAGTTTATAGGCTTGCTTGCATGACACACACATTCTGATATTTAGCATATCATGTATACTATGTAGGTGAGTCATGCGTCGTGGTGGCAGAACTCGCAGGCTCCAAGACATTTTGCCCGAGACTCATATTGCTCTTGATAGAGATAATCTTAGAGACGATGAAATAATAGAGGAATCCATTCATCAACCACCTGAACATCAGAGACAGGAAAATATAGTTGAAAATGACCCAATTGATGTTGAAAGGATTGCTACTGCAGTTGTTTCGACTATGCGCAATATATATATATATATATATATATATATATATATATATATATATATATAGAAATTTCAGTATTGAGAGAGTAAAAAAGTTAGGGGATAAAGTTTTTACAGGTACAGTTGATCCTGCAATTGTCGAGGCCTGGATGATTAAAATAGAGAGAGTTTTTGATGTGATGGGTTGTCCAGATGACAGAAAATTAGTCTCGCCACTTTTTTGTTAGAAGATGGAGCATACGATTGGTGGCAATCGGTGTAGGACAAATCTTCAGACCCTTCTATTATAACTTGGGCAGATTTTAGACGTAATTTTATGATGCTTATTACCCTCGTTCATATAAGGATACTAAACAGGATGAGTTCTTGAAACTAGTACAAGGGTCTTCAACAGTTGCTGAATATTAGAAGAAATTTATTGAGCTTTCAAAATATGCACAAGTCCTGGTTGGTAATGAAATTGACAAATGCAGACGTTTTGAAGATGGTTTAAGAGAAGAGATTAGATCATCAGTGACTGCAGCGGGTTGGAGTGAATTTGGCAAATTAGTAGAATCGGCTTTGAGAGTGGAGAAAAGTAAGTCAGATAGACAAACTGATAAAGAACAGATAAAATCTAGAGTTAGCAGTAATCAGACATGGACAAAAATTTCTAACTACAGACCACCTTAGATGGATAACATAGGATTTCGACCTGGTGTTTCTATTTCAAACCAGTTGAAGCCCAGATCACGAGGAAGTCCAGGCTCTAGATTCAGCCAAAGTACGATACATCAGTCAAGGAGTAATCGTCCTCCTACTCGGAGTTCCTCCCAGAGATCATTCACTCCAAGATATGGAGAGAGTTCCAGCAGCACAAAATTTCCTCATTGCAAGTTCTGTGGAAAATTTTACTTGGGCAAGTGTTTGAACTTCAAAGAGTTTGGTGTCTATTATCAGTGTGGCCAAGCTGGACACATAAGAAGAAATTGACCGGTTCTATTACTAGAGAGTGGCATATCACCAAGGATATTTTTCCAGCAAAATGTGGGTAATACAAGACATGATCAGATCCAAGGAGATAATTTGACTAATAAAACAGGCACAAATGTGGAGTTCAGTCTAATATAGCAAGTAGTAGCAGGGTAAAACTGAAAGGCTAGGCAGGACGTCCAAAGAATCAGGCAAAAGTTTTTGCTATGACACAACAGGCAACAAAAGAGTCACCAAATGTAATTATGGGTATATTGTCTATTTTTGATAGATATACTCGTATTTTAATTGATCCTGGATCTACACGCGCAATTACACTTGCCATATATGCGAATCAATAGCTAAAACCTTTAGATAGTTGTTTGGTAGTGGGAACACCAGTATGATAATCTTTTTTAGCTAAGAATGTATATCGAAATTGTGGGATCAAGGTGAATGATAAGGAGTTCAAAGAAAATTTAATTCCTCTTGCTATCCATGATTTTGACGTTATCTTGGGCATGGACTTCTTAGCTCCAAATCGTGCATCGGTTGATTGTTTTTGTAAAGAGGTTGTGTTTAGACGATCATGACAACCTGAAGTTATATTTAGTAGACAACGTAGAATCTTGCCATCTTGTATGATATCCGCTATTGACGCTAGAAGATTACTCATGTTTTGCGTATTTAGCTCATGTAATTGATACATAAGTTAGTAAGATAAAACTCAAAGACATCCTAGTTGTCCTTTCTTGATGTATTTCTAGAAGAATTGCCAGGTCTACCCCCAGATAGGGAATTTGAGTTTACTATTGATCTAATTCCAGGAACTGCACATATTTCACAAGCACCATATAGAATGGCTCCATCAGAATTGAAAGAGTTAAAAGTTCAGTTACAGGAATTGGTAGACAAAGGTTTTATCAGACCTAGTGTATCTCCGTGGGGAGCACCAATTTTGTTTGTGAAGAAGAAAGACGACACCATGCGATTGTGTATAGACTATCGACAGTTGAATAAAGTGACAATTAGTAATAAATATCCTTTACCACGTATTGATGATTTATTTGATTAGCTTTGGGGTGCTACAGTATTTTCAAAGATCGATTTGCGTTCAGGATATCATCAACTAAAAATCAAGGATGCAGATATACCAAAAACTGCTTTCAGAACACGGTATGACCATTATGAGTTTCTTGTGATGTCGTTTGGGTTGACCAATGCCCCAGCAGCATTTATGCATCTAATGAACAGAGTATTTCATCTGTATCTCGATAGATTTGTGATTGTATTTATTGATGATATATTGGTATATTCTCGAAATCAGGATGAGCATACCGAGCATCTTAGAATCATTTTACAGGTCCTACGGGATAGACAATTATATGCTAAATTCAGTAAATGTGAATTTTAGCTTGATAAAGTGATGTTTTTAGGACATGTTATATCAGTAGAGAGAATTTATCTAGACCCACATAAAACTGAAGCATTGGTAAAATGGGAAAGACCTACTAATGTAACAGAAGTGCATAGTTTTCTTGGCTTAGCAGGGTATTACCGTCGTTTTGTTGAAGGCTTTTCCAAAATTGCTCTTTCTTTGACCAGTCTGACTAGAAAGAATGTTAAATTTGTGTGGACTGAAGAATGTGAAAAGAGTTTCCAAGAATTGAAACATCGATTAGTTACTGCCCCAGTGCTTACTCTTCTATCTCTGGGTGAAGAATTTGTAATTTACAGTGATGCTCCACGTCAAGGTTTGGGTTGTGTTTTGATGCAGAATGGGAAGGTCATAGCTTATGCCTCTAGACAGTTAAAGAAACATGAGCTGAATTATCCTACACATGATTCAGAGCAAGCCACAATTATTTTAGCATTGAAAATTTGGAGACATTATCTGTATGGTGAGAGATGTCAGATTTTTACTGATCATAAAAGTTTAAAGTATATATTTGATCAGAAAGAATTGAATTTGAGGTAGAGAAGATGGCTAGAGCTAATAAAAGATTTCGACTGCATAATCGATTATCGTCCAGGAAAAGCCAATGTAGTAGCCGATGCTCTCAGTAGAAAGATATCTAGTTCAACAACTCAAGATTGTGCATTTTGCTCTTCATTATTCAGTGAATTCAGAGTTGGGCATGCTCAGTTATCAGTTACCAGTTTGGGAGCATTATTTCTTAATTTTCGAGTGAGACCTACTTTGATTGACAGAGTTAGAGAAGCTCAGACTCAAAATTCGATATTAAGTAAATTGAAAGAAGAAGTTAGTAACGGTAAACACGCAGATTATACTATTCGAGATGACGGAGCCTTGGTTATAGGAAGTAGACTATGTGTTCCGGACAACTCGAAGTTAAAGAAAGAAATTCTAGAAGAGGCACATAGTTCAGCCTATGCAATGCATCCGGAAAGTACCAAAATGTATCGCATGCTTAAAGAACATTATTGGTGGCATGGAATGAAAAGAGAAATAACTGAGTTTGTATCCAAATGTCTTATTTGCCAACCAGTGAAACCAGATCGTCAGAGAACAGCTGGACTTTTACAGACATTGCCTATTCCCGAGTGGAAACGGGAGCACATCACTATAGATTTCTTACCTGGGCTTCCTCGTACTCAAAGTGGTCATGATGGTATATGGATCGTGGTAGATAGATTGACGAAAACTGCCAGATTTTTGTCGATTAAAGTTACTTATTCACTAGATAAATTGGCAAAAATACATGTGGATGAGATAGTTAGTTTATATGGGACACCAATATCTATTGTTTCAAACAGAGATTCACGTTTCACTTCTAAATTCTGGTCTAGTTTGCAGAAATCCATAGGTACTAAACTACATTTTAGTACAACTTTTCACCCATAAACAGATGGCCAATCAGAAAGGACTATACTGACTTTAGAAGACATGTTACGTGCTTGTGTTCTTCAGTTTAAAAGAAATTGGGATACTCATCTATCCTTAATGGAATTCGCATATAATAACAGTTATCATTCTAGTATAGAAATGGCTCATTTGGAAGCACTATATGGTAGAAAGTGCAGAACTCCAGTTTGTTGGGATGAGGTTGGTGAAAGAAAACTGTTAGGCGCAGAACATGTTCAGATTACTGCTGACAAGGTAAAGCTAAATAAAGAAAAGCTAAAGACGGCTCAAGACAGACAAAAACTATGCAGACAAACGTACAAGAAACCTTGAATTTGAAGTTTGGAGATAGAGTTTTTCTTCGATTATCTCCGTGGAAAGGTGTTCTTAGATTTGGTAGAAAGGAAAAATTAAGTCCAAGATATATCGGCCCATATGAGATTATTGAGCACATTGGCCCAGTTGCTTATTGTTTAGCCTTGCCAACTGAGTTATCTAGAATTCACAATGTGATCCATGTTTCCATGCTCCGTAAATATATTCCAGATCCGCCTATGTGTTGGAATCGCAATTAGTTGAGTTGAAAGAGAATCTTACATATGAAGAAAAACCAGTTGGAATATTAGATAGAAAAGAACAAGTTCTTCGAAGTAAAACTATAGCAATGGTTAAAGCGTTATAGAAGAATCATGGAATGGAAGAGGCTACATAGGAAAACGAAGATCAGATGCGTTCTCAATATCCACAACTTTTCAATGCCTAACCGATTGAATTTCGAGGACGATATTTTTTTGAAGGGGCTGAGTTTGTAATGTTTCAGTCAAAATAAACTTTCTTGGTCAAAAATTTCAAGACAATTTTTTTTTTATAAAAAAAAAATAGTGGATAATGATGGCTTAGGCGGTGGATGGCTGTGGAAAGCAAATCCATTTTCATTTTCAACTTATCACTTCAGCAAAGAAATATGCAACATCCGTCATTTTCTATTTCTTCCTTACTCCAAATCATACAACAAATTTTGAAATTGGGAGAAAAATAGAAAAGTTGGAAAAGTAATAGGATACTTCAACTTGGTGGCTACAATATGTGGTAAGAAGAGAAACTTTGATTTTAACAATTGACTTGTGTGTTTATAGTGAGTTAAGAATTAGTAGTTTAATTTCTAGCTTCAATTATTGGATTTTATATAAGGAGAATTATAAGTGAGTTTTGATTTGAATAATTCTATTGTTATCTCAGGAAGTGACTCAAATATCGGGACAGTCTATCAGCCGATTTATTCTTCAATAGATAACTCTATGAGTGGAAAAATATATTTTAGAAAATTTAGATTTCAATTATAAGATATTATATCACTAAATGTTAAATTACGTGATTTCTTATAATTGTTTATTGAATTATGTTATCTTGTAAATTCTAAAGGTTGTGAAATTGCCTACTATGAAATTATACGTGAATTGAGATGACGTTTAAATTCATAAAAAGTACCTGATGAATTTATTGATTATTCTAGTATACTGAGGAGTCTTGGCCGTGTATTCGTACACTGAGGGGTCTTGACCGTGTATTATATACACTGAAGAGTATTGGTTGTATACTAAAAAGCTTAGCCTTTTGAGGCAGTCTGTGCACGCATGCTGAGATTATATAAAAAGGGTACATTTGATGAGATTTTTCATTAAACTGTGATATAATGAAGTGATGGTATATATTTTAGCTGATGGATATTCTACGAATATGAGCCGATATTACTTGTTGAAATTAATGTGATATAAATGTTGGTTTAGATGTTGGGCTCATTTACGATATGAAAATGTCTCTAAATCTTTATTATTATTATTATTATTATTATTATTATTATTATTATTATTATGAGAAGTTATAATGTGAATTGTTAAGTGACGTGAGCTCGTTTTCGATAATATCTATAAATGAAAAGAGTATAATTATTTTCAAAAATTCCCACTCACTGAGCTTATCAACTCATGTATTTTTCAACAATAATTTTTCTTATTAGGTAGCGATTGAGTTTATGGGCAGCTTTTGGATATAAAGCTTTTGAGTTCGAAGTTGGAGCCACACGACATAGTTAATTAGTATGACTCATTTCATAGAGCATGTAGTCATTATATTTTGGGGACACATGTTCATTTTTTAATATCATTTTGCATCACTTGTAAATAGATAGGGGGCTCACTATGTATTTTGTGTCCATATGTACAGTTTATGTTAATTAAATAGTAAAAGTTTTATGATTCGGCTAGTCTCTACCGCGTTGTTTCATTATGAGTATTGGAAGGGCAAATAGTCCCGTTTAATTGTGAATAAGTTTGTTGGGAATTGTGGTATCTTATTTCAAGTTGGCTAATTAAAATTACAAGGGAGATAATGCCGAAATTTTTTTAAAAATAAATAATAATGTGCTGTAATTGTAGTAGTCTTGATGGTGGGTCCAACCCTTAGTTGATATCCACCATCGGCGTACGTCACGTCTTGAGTATATGAATATTGCTTGGGATAGGTCGTGTCAACCATAATCCTCCGCCCTATTCATGGTCCTCCCTTTACGCCCATAACTCCATAGTCCCCCCAAAGATTCTCAAGAATATGCATCCGCACCCCATACATCCTCAGGTAGCTTCTTATTATCCACCACGCAGCTTGCACCCCGGTCCCCATGTCCCCTGGCCCCACCCTGCACCCATTTAGGTGTCCCAGTAGAGTCCTCCGGCGGCTCTCCCGCTAATGCAGTCACATTAATGAGCGAATCCCCAAATAAACTAGCATTTCCAGCTACTATATAGACCGACCCAGCTACAATTTTGGCAAATGGGTTCCACCTAAATTCACTGGTGATGTTGATCTCAATTGAACAGCCCAAGTCCGAGCAGGTCAAAGATATCCCCTGAAGAATAAACAAATTCCCATTGCCTTCAATATAAATGTTTTATGTAATATTCAAGCTGTAGCTGTGCTCACATGTGGTATTAAAGGAGCCAATGCCTTTATGATCCTCGCAGGAGAAGGGAGGAGGGTGCATCGGCGGAGAGGGATGTAGGGGAGACGGCGGCAAGTAATCCCCACGAAATGAGTCCGATTCCTCATCATAGCTTATAATAGAAAAATCTGAGGTAGAACAAAATGCTAAAATAAATGGGTTTTTGAGGAAAAGGTAAAAGGAAGAGTAAAGAAAAAGCGAAAATAGAGTGTCCATGAATGTTCATAAATTGAGTTGGAAAATCGTGCAAAATGTGAAATGCCCCAGGCATGTATAATATGCGTATATATGTATGCATCGGGGAGTGTATGAATGTATAGGTGGAGAGAGAAGATGTAGAACATGGTGGAGAAGAATGGAGAAGAAGAGTATTTTTTCCCCAATTTTTATTTATGAACAATAGAATGCCAAAAATACTCTCTCTGATGAAATGAAAAGCGTGGAATGCACGCGGGGATTATTTGTGCAAAAAAGTCAAAACTAACGATTAATTTGACGGAATTGGACGGAAAGGACCATTATCGCCAATAAAGTTTGAAATAGGGGCTACACTGCCAAAAATGAAAAGATAGATTCTTAACCCACAGTAAGTACAAAAGATAGTGACCATTTGTCCAAAAAAAAAACCATTTATAAATATAAAATTTTATTTATAAGTTTAATTTGTTAATATTTAAATTATGTATAAATAATATACAATTAATTAAAAAACTTTAAATCAGCTATCACCAAATTCTGTTGAAATTTTGAGGTAGTATTCGTATGCAATCATTCAAAGCATTTTATACGTACAGAGTCTTTAATATTAGCTTATTATTAAAAGGAGTAAATTAAGTTACAACTTATTGTAAAAAATTCCATCCTTGTCCACAAAAGGCATTTTAAATATCCCAATTTCATCTTAAATGAAACGGGACTCAAAAAAGTGATCGCGAGATGAATATGTATTCAAGACAAAAAATAAGGGAAGTTGTAATTTTCAACGTCTATACATTTGTCAAAAACATCAGGGTTTGTCTATATTGGCTCTTTGTTGATTTTGTAACTTTCAATTTGTCGTAGCACCTCAGTCTCAAAAAAGGGATTCTGTTGGGGGGAAAGAAAGACTTGAAGCACCATGTATAGACAAAAATGCTCAATTTGATCCTTAAAGTTCATTTTAAGATTTAAAAAAAAAAAAAAAAAAATCTTTCTAGTTACTACTGAACTGAACTTGACAAAATTGAACAGTTTTTAAGAAGAGACGTATAAAAACATGAGTGTACTTCTGAAGTTATCAATGTCAAAAACAAGCTCCAACATAGGATTTCCAAAATTGACCAAGAAACCAAAACACCAAATTACATTTTCCTTTCCATATATAATATATGTGTAAATTGTGTAAAAAAGAAGCAGTCATAAGCCATTAACGAAAAAAAATACAACATGCCATTTCACAATCCCCTCTCCCCTTACATTAGCACCTGGGAATGGTTACTAGGTAAATACATAAACTCAACACTTCTAATTGAAGTTGTCTTCGCTGATTATAAATTTCATTACAAATATTCTATCCTATATGCTATTTCACTTTACAGCAACAAGAATAACTGCTCTCCAAGACTAACAATCCGCATAAATAACTTATTCAACCCAGAGTGTAAGTTTCGGATGCTGATTTGGGCAGACTTGAATAGTATAATAAAGAAGATTTTAACTTTTTACTCTTTTAGACACGATGTCTACTTCTTTCACCTTGACCAATTTTGGAGAAAGGGCATTTCAATATCTTCATATGTTGTGCACTAGAAACTGATTACCACTGCATGGAACGAACTCTCCGAAGGAAATGTGAGGGTCTTCGCTTCTCCATGACAGGGATCACATTCTCCATTAGCTGCACGAGAAAAAATTCATAGATTCAGATAACAGTCATTTCTGCCCAACAATTTCACATTACACTCCTACGTGATCTCTCCTTCGGTTGATGTTTGTAGTAGAGAGACATTAACTTGAAGACGAGACCAAGAAAAATACAAAAAAAATGCTATATTGTGTTGTTTGCATATGACAGTTGAGTAACAAAGAAAATACATCCAAAACTAAGACTAGGACTAAAAAAGTAAAATAACTTATTTTCAATTTTGATTAATAAATGGTCACTTATGTCAAAACTTACTTATTTACTTACTAGTATACCGCTTATCGATGGAATTCGACAGTATAAAAATAAATGGATATTGATAGGAGGAACAAAATTGAGGTTGAGAAGAAAAGATTTGGAGAAGAATGGTGAAGATAAAGAGAATTGAGAATTGAGAATTGAGGAAATTGAAAAAAAAAAAAATTTGGAGAGGGTGAAGATAGTATAGTGGGTCTTTGGACTAGTAGAGGAGAAACTCCTTACGGTCGTGACAAGTAAATTGACTTAGTTAAGTTTTATCCAAACATGCTCCTACATATGCTTAAAAAGTTCAAACAACTTAAATGGAAACATATGATCCACTTATCTAAGTTTGAAAGGGCAATAGCACAGGTTAATAATATTCTCCACATCTTCCAGCAGTCATCAGATGGTCATATACAAAACGTACTGTGTTGTTTATTATCCAACTTTCCATCCCAGTTAGTTTTGCCCTTAATTTTCATCAACTTTCCACCATGGTATTTCATTCCTTCTTCATTCAAATTCAATAATTGCCAAACAAAGTATTAGCCCACCTTCTACTGACTCCTATCCTCCCCCTCCATAGCAAGCCTGTTTCCCACATCCTCTGCCTCACAATTTTTCACCACCAAGCCAACAATATTCAACTTCCTGGTATCTGGATTACAGTTAGCTACCACACAAGCTACCTTTGACGTCACGTCACCACAACATCCAGTTCATCTAAATCCTCAGTTCTTCATACTCTCTCCTCATAGTTCCTTAAATCCATGTCTTTCTTGCTTCCTTCTCATATAAAATTGCACGGCTATCATGCATCAAAAGCCTTATGCCCTGTATTGCGATATTTAAATGCATATTCCTCAATTTTTTTTTTGACAATAGACTATCAACCTCTTCTTCCACATAAATCAAAGAATCTCAAAAATTTCTAGAGACTACAATATCATTTTTGCCACATGATGGGAGAAAACTTCAAATAATAAGAGAATGGCTATACATTCCATGATATCTTCTAGAAAATCAAATCTACATGTACTTCTTTAGCGATGGGGAACTATCTATTCATGATATTACCAAATCATGTCCCACGAATATTAATTCCCTAGAGATAGATCTATTGGATCATCAATGATAGGACATGCACGGGTCAGATAGAGCACAACTAGCATACTACATCTGTACCCAGGGGAAAATGAAATGTAAACTTTAAGCTTAATTCTGTAAACCTGCATTCTACTAACCATTTTAAATTGAAAAGACAATGCAATCTGCAAGAGGTGAAAATCTCCTTGTTGCAACTTAATTATATTCAACCCATCCCCCAAACCCCCCAAAATGAAAAAGAAAAAACAGAAGACCCACAACCTTAAACAAGCAAATCCTTACTTCCAGTGCTGCATAATATGCCAATTGATTCCTCTATATTTCCTTCTACACTCATTGTGGAAGATGAAAAAACAAATGATTAGATTCTAAAATGACTAAATAAAAGACAACAGCCCAGCTCCTACACGCTACTCAGTGTATGTTCTCCCTTTGCTTGTCACGATAAGTTCAAGCACCGTCTACTTTTAGATATTAAATAACCAAGCACTCGTGCAATCCACATATTCATGTAACCAATTCAGTTTCGAATTGAATTCACTTGGTAATTTTCATCTGACATATCTTGCACTTAATAACAGTGCAGGGTCTGCAAAAAATTTCATGGAAGTAAATTATATATGTTTTGCTTGGGTAAAGTTGAAGTTTCTCTTAATTGAAATAATTACAAATGTGTCTTTTGTTGTGTACACATCCATTACTTGTTACAAGTTACAACTAGTTGAAAGCAGTCCAACTAGAGTAAAGGAACTGTTGATAAAAAATTCGGCAGCCTCTTGATAAGTGGGCGAGTAAAAATGCTCAGTAAAAGTGCCATACTAACTTCATTATACTTTCATATTAAATACTAAATAATTCTCCCAGCTGTGATGACATTTACAGACACAAGATTGCACGATACATAGTGGAAACTAGATACCTGTTTAAGCCTCTCCTTTGTCCGCTCCGCCTGGAATTGGAAATTTACAGAAGTCCACTCGTAAGTTGAAAGAATTGAATCACACAAATGCACTCACACGTGAAGATTCTAGCTATGTAATAGATACTCAAATACCGAATAATTTAAAATGGAAGACATCAATACCGGAAAATCTAAGGATGCTAAATCATAGGACATTAACATAACAGAGGTATGAAAATTGACAAAAGGTAAAGAAAATCTTTAAAATATAAAATAATACTACTTTACTCGTGTAAGCCACAAAATACAGTAACAGTCAGGATCATGTAAACCAGATTCTGACTTGAAAATTTATTGAACTTCCAAGGACTGTGGGGGGCATAATAATTTAAATTTAAAAAGTATGATTGTTAATTTTTTAAATGACCATGTCATATTACATCTCAAGTGAAGCTAAACAGCAAGAAATACAAGTCAATGAAAACTTTTGACCAAAATCACGACATTTCAGCACCAGGAACCATACCAAGTGATGTTCAACAAAAAATTAATTGAATGGCACTTTAAAGCCAATAACCTCACCTATCTTATCTGTATGTCCATTATCAGTTAAAAAGGCAATCTTAGCTTCCTGGTCACAAAAAGATGACTGGAGAAAGTTGGAGCATTACAAATCTTAGATCTCAAAAGATAATTACTGAAGTTTTTGGTTTAACCAATTAAAATATCTTTATTTCACTTGATATAAAAAAAAAAAAAAAAAAAAAAAAAAAAAAAAAAAAAAAAAAATATTAGATGCACAAGAGATACTTGGGTTGTGGAAAGTTTTTATAGGAAGAAGAAATCATCACTAAAGATACCAAGCAAACAATTAAAACTCAGTAGATACAAAACAACGAATTTTAAGACAAAAAAAGGCATTGTGATACAGTCTATTCTCCTAATTAGAAAAATGCCCATGTGGGTCACATGTTTACGTCAAAAGTTTAGTTTGAACTCCAAAAATTAGCAGTCACAAATCAATTACAATTCAAAAACAGTCCTGTAAGCTTATATCCTAGGTGTATATATTCATGGAGTATATCAAGATCTTCATTTTTCAATGTACAAACTGAAGCAGATTAAAATTACCTTCTCTTTCAAAAGCCTCTCATTCTCTTCTTCTAGTCTCACTGCCATTGACTCCAATTCCACTTGATAGGCCTAAAATAAAGCACAAAATTAATCAGAAAACAGAACAAATACCAAAACCCCGCGAACCAAAAACTAAAAGAGAAAGGAAATATTTTTACCTGCTTCCGCTCTCTTGACCTCGCAGCTGACTCCCTATTCTTAATCATCCTCCTCTGCCTCTGCTGTGATGCCTTATCCAACGGTTCTAACAAGCTCAAGCTCCTGTGCTTTTGCTGTGCCACCTTATCCAAGGGCTCCAACAAGCTCACGCTCCTCTTTCCTCTCCCTCTCCCGTTCCCAAAACCTCCAACATCCACCCCTACCCCTAACCCGATTCCCACTTCCACCACCGGAAGATTCTCATGCCCGTAAACCCCACCACTCATCGTCTCCTCCTTCACCTCCACAGTCACTCCCGCCGCCGCCCCACCGGCATCATCCTCCACTGCCCCTGCCTTCACCAAAAAATCTTCCAGAGTCATCATCTCTTGCTTGGGCACCTGCTGGGTCTGCCTCTTCTTTCCCGCCACAATCTCCCTCCACACATCATCAACCGTCTTCCTAATCGCACGAGGGGGCTCCACGTTCCCCACTTCACAATCACTTATCGGAGTCACAACCCCGGCCGCATCCAGCAAAGTAATCTCCGCATTCAACAAAGTACTAGAACCCTCCCCCTCCGTAGCCGGGTCCCGATCCGGACCAGGACCAGGACCAGGACCAGGACCAGGACCAGGACCAGGACCAGGGTCTGAGTCCGGATCACTATCCACATAAGAATTTCTCAAGAACTCATCCAACCTCGTAGAAGAACCCGAAGCGCAAGCCGAAAGTTTTCTCTTGAGATCTGAATTCCGCGACGCCATCAGCTTCGACGACGCCATTAATTAACAAAAACGTCCCAAAATTTGTGTTACAAATTATGATTATTAGCGGGAGTTGATCAGAATCATTATCACGTTGCCCCTTTTCATTTTCTTATCTTGGTATGACTGTGCTTGTATGAAAGAAAGGGAGGTAGTGATTATTTTGCGTGTCAGTGTGCTTTGTGTTGACACTCGATAGGCCTAGGGTTTTGTATTTCTGGTGATTTTGTGATGAGAGAGAGAGAGAGAGAGAGATTCCGTTGTCTTTTGGGAGACAGTTCACAGGTTTGTGCGCGCGTTTGGAGAGGAACGTGTTTGGCATGCTTAAAATAAGTTGAGTTACTTATCTATATCTATACTAATTCTAAAAGAGTAATTATATTCACACCACGGTTTTTATTATCTACACCACATTTTAATTGTATTGAAGGTCCTTCAACTTTATACATTTAGACACTTGTGTCTCTAATATTTTTTGTCGCATTTTTATCATTAATTTTTACATATCGTCTCTGATGACGATTTTATCTAAATATTCTGCTAATGTGCATTGAAATAAGAAGAACATCTTTTATTAAACTTTTGTATTTGTTATTTGTTTTTGTTTATTTGAAAATATGAGAGGCATGCAAATCTTTTTATGCCATTCTAGTTAACTTTTGAATAGAAATCATCATCAAAGACAAAGATGAGATGTGTAAATTAATATAATGATGATAAAAAAATTAATGACATAAATGCAAAAATGAGTATTAGTTGGAGATTTTTATTGCAATTAAAATGTAGTGTGATTAACAAATAGTGTAGTGTGAATATAATTACCCATTCTAAAATGCCCTAAAAAGAAGAAACAATTTTGGACAATTTTACCCTCATATATTACAACTTTTGACTATTTTATCCTTCTACATTAAATTAAAAAAATCCAAAACTCTTTCATCTCTCACTATTATTGAACAAAATAAGTTGTTTGAGACATTTGGACAATTTATGTTCAGTTTTTTCCCCCACCGTGAAATACAAATGATAGGCTCTAAAAGGGAAAAAAAATTTTGGATTATTTTATCCTCTTACATATAAAAGTCTAGAAAAGGGAGAAACATTTTTGGACGAATACGTCCTCATTAATATTTTATATTTCCTAAATTTTCTTTCAATTAATATTATAATTAAATTCTCAAAATAATATTTATAACCACATTTAGACATTTAGTCATTGGAAGTTTAAATGTTAAATCACCATTTATTACATTTAATTAATAGATTTTGAAATATTTGGATTTGGTTAATTAAAAGATGAATATTTATTTACGTTCTACCAACAATGTATTTAATTTATTTTAAGCTTAATTTGAAGTTTAAGGTTGCTTCGTTTAAATGTAATTATGTAGTTTGTGATGTTCATAAAAAATTGACTTGAAAATTTGTGTATTGTGATTATGGTTTTTGTTACTTCACGTGAATAATCATTTCTGAGTACTCTTATTTTTTATTTTATTTTTCTTTTTAACTTCAATAATTAATATGGATCTCATTTCTATTATTCTTTTTTATGTTTTTGAATTGAATTGTTATCTATTGTTTAAACTAATTTTTCTTCATTATTTATGTCTCCGCATAAGTTGCTTAAATCGTTATAATATTTAGTTTTGGTAATATTACTTTACTTCTCTATTACCATTTGGATAAGTTCACACGAATACATGTGGGCCCTGAATTGTGCAAATGAGATTGTTTAATTTTGTCAATTTTCTGATATAAATGCTATTTTGTTTTATTTTATATACTGATTCATAAATCTATCCATAATTGCTAACTTGAGATGCTACGAGCCCAAATTACATGTGATATTTTGGGTTAAAGTCTCTTCATAATTGAAAAGTTATATTAAAGTACAAAGATTTATTATAAGTCATTTGCCATTTTATAAAGCAAGAAGATTAAATGGATTTGAGTGTTCGATATATTTAAGAACGTACACTTCTGTTTGCATTCTTTAATTGACATTATTTGACTATATTACAAATCTTAAAAAATAGAGCTTCATGCTCTCACTGGTTACATAATTGTAAAAAGTACTTTGTTTAATTTGTTATGCATCTAAATTAAAATGAATGTATTGATTGGTAGTTAAAATAAATATTAATCATCATTACATAAGAACGTGGCTAATTTGGCATTTGAATACTGTAGCAAACGGTATATTGCACCGTATTTTTAATGTCAAATTTTTGTATGTTAATGCAGTATCAAATTGAGTATAATTATTTGAATATTTGAATAAAAAATTTAACTTACAATATTGTTACTAAATTACATGCAATTCATGTATTACATACTAGTTTTATTAAAGGCTCCTAAAAAAAAAGGGAGGTTAGTGTAATTTTTTAAACATGAAGAAATGTCTTAGATAATGTTTCATTTTTTCCATTCGTACTAGTATTTAACTTAAGTAGTTCATAAGGTAGAGGACTTGAGTTTAAATCGCTGAGAAAGCGAAAGAAATCTGTGCAATGTAAGATGAATTCAAACGCTCTCAAAGCGGATGGTATGAATGAGTACGACTGGAGTAAGATTTTTATAAGAGGGATTCCGGTCGTTAAAAAAAAAAGCATAACAAAATTAGGTTTTTAAAGTCACTCTTTTTCACAAATTTAGGTTTTAAGTTGTGCTTAAAATTTTTGTAAAAACTTACATGTTTGAATAAGTTAAAAGTTTTTTTTACGTTATCAATGTCCTTATTAGTAGGAAAAACATATTTTTTTATAAAAAAAATAACTTTTAAATACAATTAAACAGGTTGATCCTTTCTTTCGTTTCTTTTTTGAGTAGTGCTACTTAACCCAACCAGTGCTAAATAGCACTATTATTCTTTTTTTGGTACAACTAAAAGTCCAAATGAAACTTATAATAAAATTATGTATTTGATTATACGTAAAATAAGTTAAAACTATGTTTTAAGCCTAACCAAACACGCTCGCTTCATGTTCCATTCATTTTTTGTAATGTTGAAAATCCAAGTGAACGTAATTATCAAAATTATACGTTGGAATTGAGTCACTCATATATCTGTTAATAATAAAAAAGTTATATTTTATCAACTAAAATGTAGTATCAATTTTTTTTCACTAGTCACGCTAATAAAAATAAATGAAATTTCAAATCGTAATAAATATTAAAATTCAATATCTTAATTGTAACTTAACTTGAAACAAAATAAATTTTGTTACAACTTCAGTGGCCAAAAGTTGAACATGATCTGCTGAAAATTTCCCCCTTTTCCTCGTCCTCTCCCAAGTATTATTTAACTACGAACTAAAGTCGTGTATCAACAAAAATAGGTTTACTTTAAAATTATTAAGGATAATTTGCAATTTTAGTCTCCAACTTTTTAAATCTGTAACAAATCTACCCATAACTAATTTTTTTTATCACCAAAATCTCCAACCTTTGCAATTTGTTGCAAATCACGTTTCCATTGACATATTTTGACGGCTTTGCCCACCTCTTTAAATAAAAAAAATAAAAAAAGCTAAAAACAATAAAAAAATAAAAGAAAATTGTAAATAAAGTTCCATAACTTTTAAAAAGTACAAAATAACTTCATCTTCCTCAGCCCACTCCTGCCCAGAAATTCCTTGCCGGGGCCATTCTCCTGAAACGTGCAGGACTTGACAGAAGTTATAAATCTTTATGAGGAAAGATCAGCGTCACCACAAAATACTTGATGAAACTCAAGAGACTGTAGTTAGATTTCTCTATTCTATCATTTGGCATTCATTCATTCATTCCTTAAGATCAGCAAAGATAGTATTCTTCTCAAAATGTCTATTCCATGACACTGCTTGTGCCAATGCTCACATTTATTGCTTAAATACTTGCTATTTCCCCAACTGAATTGGTAGGAAGAAGAGCAAGCTGCCGAGTGGGAAAGAAAATTGGCATTTGTACTTTGTCAGCCATGAATTTGGACCACTATTTGAGGCTTTGGCTGAGGGCGTAACAAGTAGTTATGAAGATCTACAATCGATATGTTTCATGTCCGCCACTAGGCTCGTATACATACTCTCCGTTCTTCCAGACATAGGGATACAAGGAGCAGCACATATATGTTTGCTCAAGCACTTTGTTTCAATTTTCAAATCTGAGAAGAACACTGAAGACAGAGCACTCTCCATGCTTGCACTGAACTGCTTTGTCTGTGACCTTGATTAGTGTGGCAATTTATTCGATAAATGGAAATTAAAAATTGATTTTTTTTTAAGAAATGTTCCAAAAGTTGGCTGTTACTCTTGCATTGGTACAAAATGAGACACACTGGGTTGATTTTGTTCGAATATGAAATTTTTCTTTTCAAATTTATACAGACTAACAGAACAATGTGAAAAAGAAAAAAAATTTAGATTAGCATCATAGAAAAGTGACCAAGATTTTTCCTTTCTATTTTTTCATGGTAGTGTCTATCCTACAAATCAATAGTAATATCCGCATTGGATAAGATCTTTGGCCGTGGGGTGGGGCGGGTTTTTGGGGATGGTGAAGTAATTTTGTGCTTTTTAAAAATCGTGGGACTTTATTTTTTATTGTTTTTAGCTTCTTTATTTTTTGTTTATTTAAAGAGGGCAAAATCGTCAAAATATGTCATTGGAGACGTGATTTGCTACGAACTGCAAATGTTGAAGATGCCTGGTACTAAAAAAATTGGTTAGAGATAGATTTGTTACAAATTTGAAAGGTTGGGAGACTAAAATTGCAAATTACCCAATTATTAAATAAATTTACTTTTTGTAATATATATCAGCACTCTCGTTCTAATACCCACAGTGGGAATTGTTACAAAGCTCACAGGGACACTTGTCCAACATTCATTAGATGAGTGTAAAATAGGCCATTACACTCATCCAATAAGTATTAGACAAATGTCCTTGTGGGCATTATAACAATGCCCACCATGGGCATGAGAACAAAACCCGTATATATAAGATAAATAATACTTAACTATACATTTAATAAAATTAATTTTATGTGTAGATAAAAATCATCAAATGATTAAAAATAAATTTTAATATTTTAAATTTTTTTGATGAGTTATAGTTAATATTTTAATAATAAGTTATTTAGAAAAAACCTATGTAATAAAATGTGTAAAACATTTGAATACTGATCAAACACTAAGGTAAAGATGTACACAACTCTTACAAGCTACTTTCATAATGCACTGGCCTAACACATTCTAACTAAGATATATTCAGAATCCAAGAATTCTACCATAGTACATGTCTACTGAGAATGTAATCGGTTACAGATGCTCGATAAGAATGCTCCGTACCTTAAGCAGTGGACGCTGAGAAGAATGAGATTCATCCTGTCTTGTTCGGTGCATTCCTTAGCTTCAAATTCAGATAAACCTTTCTCCATACTGGTCTTGGCAAAGCGAGCTCCAAAATCAGAAATGGTATAAGAATCCAGCGGTGCAAGCCAGCTAAAATCAATTGGATTTTCAATTGCTTTTAGGTAACTGCATTCAGAAATAAGTGATCTCCAGACTTTTGATGTTATAGTTACAATACAATTGAAGAACTGCCTGGTTATTTCCTCCAACTGCACATTTTGATCTTGACCGATAATAAAATTTGCTTCAAATCTATCTACGAGAGAACACTCTGGGCATTTAGGTGTTAAAAGGAACGATAATTCTGAATTAACTGGTCCTGATTTCAGAAACAAGTTCCACGAGGAGCATTTGGCGAACTTTAGCAATGATTCTCCTGCACTCTTCCAGGAAATTGCAACAAAAGCCATTAAAGAAGATTCCAATGTAAAAAGATGGTGTGCCGCTCCAGCAAGCAATAAAGAATATGCAGCACCTGTTCTGTGCATATTGAAGGCTTCAAGTTTATGTCTGTCGATTCCAGAATCAAGAGCTAACAAATCATTTGCACGGTTTTCATACGCTGAAGCCAATGTGGAATAGGAATTCAAAGAAAGATGATGAAAGGGGTGCAACTTAAGTATTTGATGTGATTCTGCTTCCATTGGTCCTAGCTCCTCAACAGAGTACCCATGAGTGAGTAAGTTTTCGAGCTTCTCACAACATGGTTCCAGATCATCAGAGTGCAGGTATCCATCTATAAGATTGTCAAAGAAATCCGTTAAAATCTTTATTTCCTCGTCTTTGTCGGGGTGATGATCGGAAATCTTTACCAGGCAATCAAGATTGACAGCATATGTCGCCTACACAGGAGACAAATTAGAGGGTTTAGTTACTTCATCAGAGTCACAAGACACAGTAAAGGTTTATGGCATCATCATAAGAAGATCGAAGAGCTTATCAAAGAGATTTTTATGGTAGCTAAGAGTGGTTGAAAGAATCGACTTAATACACTCTGGATTTTTTAATAATAAAGAAGCCTACAGATTAATAGGGTCAACATACAAAGATATGTTGGATGAGACGGGATAAAAATACCAATGATTAATAATCTAGGACTACTTTAAAAAAGTATATCCTGCTTCCTGGACACATAATCCTCCACCCCAGCCCCCCTTCTAGCTGATAGAGTCGGAACGAACAACTGATCCCAATTAAAAAAAAAAAGTCCAATCAAATAAAGGATGAGGTGGTAATAATTATTAATCCCACCTCATACTGAGAAGAAAATGAGGCGTGAAGGAGTAGCTACTGAAGCCATTAGGGTTTTGAGATAATTCAAGAACCAAAACAATTATAAGGAGCTCAACTTTTCACAAATATACATCTATATTACAGAAGTCAGGGTAGGGACATGTATGGCAATGACTTATTTTTTTAGCCAAAAGTCAAATCATATGAATGGCACTCTTTTGAATGATCTGTGGCGATTGGCAAAAAGTTTATTGCTTGCACATGTACAACAGATTTAATTTTAAGAAATCGCTTTCCATCTTCTTTAATCTTACTTGCAAAGCGATATCCACGTAACTTGCAGGTTCTGCACTACAGCGTTTACAGCCACAATTAAACCGATACTTCATCCACAACTCTGACTGTCTCAGCTTCTGCGAAAAATGATGGGGAAGCAAAACAAACACCAGTGATTAAATGCTTGAAAGGGTACATGTAAAAGGCATCAGGATTTCATAGGAAGATTTGAAAATACAAACAAGTCAATATTTACTGTCCTGCTACATGTGGAACTTGAAACAAAAGAAAATTCTTAATTAAACTATAGACCATAAATTGTAGAAGCAGAAAATGTGATGCATTCATATATATGGCAAAGAAAGCTCGCGAAGAACAGAAGAAAAGGGTCCGTGAAGAAGAGATTCACATCTTTTTTATATTATAAGAGTTTTGCTTTTTCCAGGATTACATGGCATGCAATGGAAGCTGGTCGGGACTCAAAGTGCAAATTGGTGATTCTTAAGAATGGGCATGGGTTTGAATGTCCCTAGAGAGGTTAATACATATCTCTGGGCATCTTATATTCTGAAGACATCAAGAAAGCCATTCAAAAAATAATATAACATTAAATATCTCTGCCCAACATTATGGTAGAAGGTAAAACATAAAAATGAGAAACATCAGTTGTTTCGGAACATGGAATGAAATGGAACATTTTAGAGAATCAATAGACAACTACTAAAACAAAATCATGACTAACATTTTAAGCTGACCCTAAGAGTATATGCTAAGATCACACCAAGGGGTGTGTGGAACAAGAAGGGGAGTAAACCAGTATTTTGTTTCTTAGCCTTAACTAATTGACAAGTACGATACCGGGAAACAATACGAGCAACATCCCTTTTCAATGCATGCCAATATAACCTATCTCCACTAGGGCAATCGTACTATCTCTAGTAAAATGTCTAGCTAGACCTCTGACTTGTAATTCTCATACTAAAAGCTCTCCATGTGAAGTACGAAAAATGCTCAATTTAATTCTCTTGAAAAGATAAAAGACAACTGTCCTCTATAAGAAAGTTTAATTATCTCTATATGAGTTATTCAAGAGGTCTTTAACAATGACACCAATATTTAGACAATTAGGATATTCATACTCGAGTCACTTGTATCTCTATGAGTTTAAGAAAGCTGAGATATGTTAAAGGATTCAGAATCTTCGTAACCCAAAATTCCTATAATGTGAACATATGGTGGTAAGTTAACTTTTATTTTTTCTTAGATATGAGTTTATATGATTGTGAAATTGAACCATGGCATTTTTTTTCATAATAGTCGAGCTAATAATACTTTAGGTACACACATGTACAAATTATAAATTGGAAACCAGTTCAAAATAAAAAAAATAAATTCATATTTGGCATAATTGAAGTCACATCATGTTTTTGGTTCTTAAAAATTGTACTATTGTTGATTGAAAATAGTCCACAAAACATGGCTATCTCCATGGACCACAATTTTTCCTTGGATTTAACATTAAAAACTTTGGATGTTCCACTGCATAAAAGAAAATGGACTTTTGGAGGTGGCCGTGGTGGTAGTGTGATAGATTCAGGAAAAACAACAAATCAAAAATACAAAACTGAGTAGCTTGTTATCTGATATACTTCAAAATGTATCTAACCTTAGGCCGAAACACATCCATGTATGCAATTGTCACCTCCTCTCCTTTGTTAATAGCTTTTATACTCCGAACTATCACTACCGGACCATATGCTTCTCTTCCTACATTACTCAGAAAATAATATTCATATATAATTATTGATAAGCAGAAGAAGCAAAAAATATGAAATCATAGTGCATATTCAATGAAAAACCAAAAAAAAAAAAAAACTGATAATAGAAGTTTATATCTACCTTCTATTGACATCTCATTTCCATTTCCACTTCCACTGCCATTTTCCATTGCAGATGAAGAAATCCTCAACCGCAATTCATCATTATGTTCTGGCGTAGTTGAAAACCTGTATCGAGCATTGGGAGAACAACTATGATTCATCCAAGAAAACGTGGTTCCATAAACAGCTATTCCTACATAAGATCCACTACTGTCCTGCACCTCCACTGCGTTAGTTAGCACCAAACACAACACCATCTCCTCCACCACACACTCCTCCGGCGCCACCTCATTTACATCAACCCCGCTATATATCATCCTTGCCATTGCCATCAGCTTTGCTCCCTCCCTTATCCTCTCCAAAAAGACTTCGTTCTCACTGCAATTCTCCACATTTTCATCCGGAACATTGCATTTCCCAGAAATTTCATCTGGGTCCTCCCCATTTCCGTCTTCTTGTAAATGATCATTCTTATTTTCTTGAAACATCAATTCTTCGCGGTTGGTCATCAGACCTGCAATTCTCTCCAAAATCCTGTCATCTTGATTCCGATTTTCCATATGTTCATTAGGCCGTTCTTTTTTCTCAAGATTCTCATCTGGGCCTTCGATATTCTTATTTTCTTGGAATGGGCAATGGTTATTCTCTTCAAACATTAATCCTTTATCATTGTTATCTAAACCCGACATTCTTCGCCAATCCCTCTCTACTTGGGAAATGAGGTTGAGTTTTCCGAATATGTAAAGAAGGCGGAGGGAGAGGCGGAGGTCGGCGGAGTGTTGCCGCTCGGAGGAAGGTCTTTCTTGGAGAAGGGAAAGAATTTGTACTTCCGCCGAGGACAAGTGGAGCGAAGAATCAAGGGAAGAACACTGCGGGGAACAGTAGAGAAGAGTGGGAGTGTCATCGGGGTCATGGTGGGGAATTTGGGAGAAGGTCGGGGTAAGAGGGTGAAATGGTTGGGGTGGCAGAGGGGAGAAACAGGCGGCGCAGTGGGTGGAGAGAGTGGAGTTGTGGAGGGCGGCGGCGAGGGGCGGAAGGGGTGGCGTGAGGTCTTCGCCTATTGGTATGTCTTCAATTGCTATCGTCTCCATTTTCTCTTTTTCGGGCTGGGAAAGTAACAAAACAGGGTAAAATACATTGATGGTCCCTGAATTTATAGGAAGTTTCATGTTAGTTACTAAATTTCAGTTTGTCTCGATTTTACTATTCATCTTTTAAGTACGTTTCAATTTGACCAATCCATTACTCTGAAGTTAAATAATTTGATGCATTTTATAGTGTCAAATGACGTCGCACACATGGCTCTCATCATTTATCAATGTTAAATGATGATTGGGCATGCCACTTTGTTAAAACACAACATTTCTTTATAAATTGCACTTCAATAAAAGAGAAAAAAAACTTTTACATGTAGCACAAATTTGAATTTTCAATTTTTTCAAGAGTAAATTTAAAAAATAATCACCAAACTTTATCTAATATTACCGCTTTCTCATCTAACTTTATAATATTACTTATTGCTCACTCATTTATCTCAAACCATTTTTTATCTATCACCCATTGTTTGCTCATTACCCATGATTCAATATAGATGTGTGAACAATAAATAATATTTTAAAGTTTGGTGAGTAAGTAGTAATAATGGGTAAAGTTGAATAAGCATTTGTTGAATTTACTCATTTTCCATGTAACATAAAATACGTTGAATCATTTAACTCAAATATCATAGTGATCGAATTGAAATCTAAACATAAGTGTAGTCACGAAATTGAGAAAATAAAATAAAATTGGATGGTTAAAATAAAACTTTGCAGAAAATTAAAATTAAATATCCCTTTTTGTTTGTCCTCAAAAATAGTAGTAGAAGAGAAAAATAGTTTGATGGAGAATATATGAATGAAAATAAGATGTTTTTTTCTTCTTCTTCCCTTCCTCCAAAAAGCCGTCGCCTCTTTCTTCAATAACAAGTCGTCCTCTTTGCTTCTTCAACAATGGCAGACACAACCAAAATCAATGTAGAAATTGATCTTACCAAAAATGCCGATCTTGCTTCTCAGGCCGCTTGTAAAACTAAACTCGGCCACACAAATTTCTCTTAAACTTACATCTTCAAACTATTTTTCATGGAAAGCTCAGTTCACCTTCCTTCTCTACGGTCTCAATCTGTTAAGCTATGTCGATGGAACGTTTCCTTGTCCATCTGAAACCATTCCAACTGCCGGCACCTCGTCCCCAAATCTAGCCGCATTGTCTTGAAAACGTCAAGACCAACTAATTCTACATACCATCTTATCATCCTTGTCTAAGTCAATTATACCTCTCGTTTCTTCTTCTACCACCAGTTCAATAGCTTGGAATCGACTTCATCAATACTTTGCGAAAAGATCCAAGTCACACATCATCCACTTGAAGAATAAGCTTTCCCAAATATCTCGTGGGAACCAAACCTTTACAGATTTTCTCCTAAAGGTCAAAACCATAGCCGACGAGCTCAGTACTCTTGGAGTTGCTCCCTCCGACGAAGATCTTATCATATATAGTCGATCATTGTACATTAATAATACAAGTTATTATTCTCCATCTTATTATCTTTACAGGGTGGGTCAGGGGGAACTCTTTTCACGGGGGTTCTGCCCCCAAATTTTTTTTCTCCAACCATAATTTTTATGAGAATTTAATATTTTTTTATTATTCATAATTTTAAAATATTTACAAGAAGTCATTGCACAAAAATATTCAAGATCTAAAACTAGTCAAACTCTTGTTATTCACGTTGCCTTCTACAAAATTATCCTCCAAAATAGGAAGATCCGGTATACAAATAAAATTAAATATTATTCAAACTCAAAAGAAAAAAGAAAAAAAATCAATTGAATACAATATGTATTAACAAGCAAATCCTTTATTAATTTTGTATTGTCTTTTGAGGAATAAGCCAATCATTTGTGCGCAAATAAGAGTGAGAGAACTTACCAAAAACACTACATGCAGATTTGAGCCAACCCTAAAGTGGTGGAAGCTGACGAGAAAATAGCTAAAATTTCTTTCACTGACTCTACCACGGCCTTCTTTTTTGCAATAGGGAATGCTATAGAAACGGGAAAATTGTTGGCGACTCCAGGGCATGGTTTCTTGTTGTGATAAAAAATTCAAATAAAAATGGAGTGATGGAGGCTGTCAAGAAATTGAGGAAGAAGAAGAATAGAAATTTGTGTTCGATTTCTAAGCGAATGGAGGCCTTTGGGAGAAAAAATAATAAAAACCAAACAAGTTCTTTCATAATGAAATGTGCCATATAAATAATTCACTCATATCCAACTTTGATCAAGATATTCATGCTCAAATTTTGGTCGACACAGTGTATTATCGAGTGCCCACGGAGGCTACTTGAATTTGGGCATATATATTGAGTTTTTGAGTGTAAATAAAGGTACTAACCAGGACCACATTGGCCTCATGTTTATACATGCAAGTCAGATGGGAAGTGATGTTTCGAGTAGCAGACGGATGAGTAACACGTAATGACAAGTCCTTGAGATGGAAACAACAGCTGGAAATTGTTGCTAATACCATGTAGGCCGAGGAGCAAAAGGAGAAATCTAGTCGAGGAGGGTCTTGCATCCGATTAACTAGTTGGTGAGGTAATAACTTACCAAAGCGATGATTAATAACTGATTGAGGAGGATGATCAGTCACACTAGGACTCAGATACGACACAAACTCTTACAGGATGCAGCATTTGGAGAACTTTCAAAATGAGCGAAAGCTTGACAGAGCAATGTCGCGTGGAGGTAGAAGGCCCACATGTTGTAAACTTCTTCTCCAACTGGAGAAGAAGCAATGGCAGTATTTGGAAAATAAGTATTGGCTAACTCTGTGCCATCAACCGGGGTAAGTCAAAAATTAAAAAAAAATGATTTAAATCCTATAATAAAAAAAAATTATTTCTTGGTTTCGAGCATTTCAACTACTGCCCAAAATCATGCCTTAATTTATTTAGAGGTATCAAATTCCGTTGTTGTCGGGATAATAAAGCTTAAACTTAAGAGAAAATAATTATATATGAAGACAAACAGGAAGGAATTGTCTTACCCTACTTCTCATATCATCACTATTTATACATAATAATTACATCAGATATTGCCTAAACTAATTCCTAGTATTGCTAGAAATACAAATTCAAATGACATAATTAAAAGATAACACAACTGAAAGAAGTTACAACAGTTTGAGAAATAAATGGAGATAAGACTGATATTTATTTGTTATGCCCCCTCAAGATGGTGCTCGGGCGACGAGACCAATCTTGGACTTAAGAGAAAGAAATCGACACCGTGGGAGTGGTTTTGTAAGTCCATTTGCAAGTTGTCATCAATAGATACATGAAAAACACGGAGAGTGCCATTTTGTACTTGTTCGTGGATAAAATGAAAGTCAATGGCAACATGTTTCATCCTTGAATGAAAGACTGGGTTTGAGCACAAATTGGTTGCCCCTATGTTATCACAATAAATCACGGGAGCTTGAGATAGGATAACACTAAGTTCAGTCAAGAGAGAGCATACCCAATTGAGCTCAGCAGTTGTGGCAGCAACGGACCTATATTCAGCCCCAGTAGAAGATCTAGCAACTATTTGTTGTTTCTTTGAACTCCAGGAAATAGGATTGTGACAAATGTAAACAAGGTATGCACTGGTAGGTGTAAAATCATCCCTATTTCTAGCCTAATCAGCATCGAAAAAAGCATGTAAGGAGAGAGGCGAATCATTATAAATTTGAACGTTATCATTAGAAGAACCACGAAGATAACGCAAGAGTTTTTTTTTACCAAAGTCCAATGTTCAGTCGTTAGCTGATGCATGAATTGAGACAGCTTGTTAACGGCAAAGGCAATGTCTGTCCGTGTGATTAATAAATATTGTAAATTCTCAACAATTGTTCTATATTTTGTAGGGTCGGGAAGAGTAGAGCCAGAATGCAATGTAATGGGATGACTAGTAGGTAATGGAGAATGTACCGATTTGGAATCCATCATTTGAGTGTGAGCAAGAAGATCAAGAATGTATCGTTATTGTGATAACAAGATACCCTGGTCATTTGGAATGACCTCCACACCAAGAAAATAAGATAATTGTCCCAAATCCTTAAGAGAAAACTAGTGAGAGAGCATTCGTATAAACTGACAAACCAACTCATTATTATTACCAGTAACAATAATGTCGTCCACATAAATGAGTCGAATAGAAAAGATTGCTCCCATTGTTGAGAACAAAAAGAGACGTGTCAGCATGAGAATTGTGAAATTTTGAAGAAATAAGAAATTTGCGAAGCTCATAATACCATGTTCTTGGAGCTTGCTTAAGCCCATAAATTGCTTTTCAAAGCTTGCAAACATAAGTTGGATAATCAGGATCAATAAAACTTGGAGGTTGGGACATAATACATCTTCGAAGAGATGACTTTGCAAGAAGGCATTGTTTACATCTAATTGTCATACCGGCCAGCCATTACTCACTGCTAGGCTAAGAAATATACGGACAGTAGTAGGCTTCACTACAGGACTAAAAGTGTTATGATAGTCAATTCCCAGGCATTGATGAAAGCCTTTTGCAACCAAGCGTACTTTGTGCCTAGCAATAGAACCATTAGTGTTACATTTAGTATGAAAAATCCACTTCGAACCAAAAATATTATGGCTAGAACAAAATGGTACAAGATTATGGTACAAGATTCCATGTCCCATTTCGAACAAGAGCATCATATTCTCTAGACATTGCCCGACGCCATTTTGGATCTTTGAGGGCTTGGGTCACAGTAGTGGGTTCTATATCACATGATTGAGAAAGTTGGGTAGAAAGATTAAGTTTCTGGATTGGTTTTGTAATATTGTTTTTTGCCCTAGTGGTCATTGAGTGTGAAGGCTGTGGGGCTGGTTGTGTTGCTCGAACATGGATTATTGGGCTTGGATGAGAATCAGGTGAATGTGATGAGGTGGTGGGCTCGATAAGATATTTATGTGGTAGTGGTGGAGCTGTACTGGCATAGGGTAATGAAGCGTCAGACGGGGTGTTGAATGGCACAGAAGATGCTGAAGTGTTTGGAACATTTATAACAAGAGGGATCCATGTAGAGATAGTGTCAAGTTGTGGACAGTCAGATTGTTTAGATAAAGTTTGAAAAGAAAAGATTGACTCAACAAATTTGACATGACGAGAAACATACATTCTTGATGTTGGGGAATGATAACACAAATAAGCACTCTAAGTGAGGGAGTATCCTAGGAAAATACATGGTTTTGAACGGGACTCTAGTTTGTGAGATGAATAAGGACGTAGCCACGGATAGCACAAACACCCAAAAAATCCTAAGTTTTGAGTAATTTGGGACGGAATAAAAAAATTTCTCATACGGGGATAAAAGAGATAGGATGGGAGTAGGCATACTATTTATTAAATAGACAAGTGGCAAAAGCATATGTCCAAAAAGTTAACGGAAGTGATGCATGGGAGAGAAGAGTGAGACCCGTTTTTGACAATGTGACGACGTCGTCTTTCTGAGTAGACATTGTGTTCAGGAGTGTGAGGTGGAGTAGTCAGATAGGTAATTCCATGGGTAGCAATAAAAGTTCTAAGAGCCAAGTATTCACCACCGTTATCAGAATATAGTGTATGGATTTTATTTTGAAAATGTGTTTCCATAATAGCTTTAAATCTTATAAAAACATTTTTAACTTCAGACTTTTGTTTGAGAGTATAAAACCAAACATACTTAGTGAAGTGATCGATAAAGATGACATAATATTTAAAGCCATCATGTGAAATAACAGGTGATGTCCATACGTAAGAAAAAATAATTTGAAGAGGTTGAGAAGAGACAACAGTAGATGTAGAGAAACGCAATTTATGGCTTTTATTACAGTGACAAGCATTACAAAAAGGATCAGATGACATTGATGAAGACAAATCTAATTGATAATATGATAAAATGCGTTTTAAAATGGGAAATGCAGGGTGGCCTAATCTATTATGCCATTCGACTGAAAAAGTTTTAACACTAGAGAAAGCTACTAATGGAGACAACTATGGAGAGGACATCGACCATTCATACACCCTATCTTTCATTTAACCCTTCAAAAGGATTGCCCTGGTGCGAAGTTCCTTCACAAAAAAAGAAGATGGTAAGAATTCAACAGAGACATTATTTGTTGTGTAAAACTAATAAATAGATATTAATTTTTTTTTTCATGCTGGGAACACAGAAAACATTGTCTAATTTAAAAGTGGTGTTAGGAGTGGTAAATGATGTGGAACCAGTGTTAGTTATAGGAAGTCCTGAGCCATCGCCAATCATAATGTCGTCGAAACCGTTGTAAGGTGTATGAAGAGATGGATTACTCAGGTAGGTAGTGACATGATGAGAAGCACCACTGTCAAGTTGCCATTGATGAGTGTTGGAAGGAGCGTTGGCTGTAAAATGAGCACGAGGCTGCCATGGTGTTGGATTTTTGTTTGTTGATACATTTGGAGTTGTATTGGTCTGAATTGGGGCTAAGCTGAAGGATGGGCATCTCTTAGCTGTATCCCTGTATTCCACAGATTTGGCAATATCCAAGATATGAGCAAGGAGAAGGTCGATTGCTGCGAGACAAGGTTGGCCAGTATTAGGTGATGCGAGGAAACGGTTATTGGTATTGGGTGACGGACGCCATCCCGTACTATCGTTTCCATAATTTGGTGATGAACGCCAATTGCCATTATTGTTTCTCGAGTTGGATGGAGGACGCCAACTCATGTTAATGCAATTTGTAGGATTTGCCGAAGCTGGGAAGTATGAGGGTTCTAACTTTGTACTGTGAAGAGATGCTTCAAAGTTTAAAAGTTTTTCGTGAAGCTCGTCGAACGTGATTATGGTGTTGCGAGCTTGAACTACAAGTATTAGTTCTTTATAGGCATCACCAAGACCCTCAAGAATTTTATCTGTGATATCATCTTTATCCATTGGTACCCCAAGGATGACAAGCTCATGAGCACGGGATTTCACCATCTGAAGAAAATATGTAATTGTTTGAGAGCCATTAGTCATATTTTTAAAATGGTTTTTAACCTGCTTGATGCGTCCTCGAGACGGTTTGGCATATGTGTTTGCTAAAATCGTCTAGGCTATTTGTGAGGTCGTGGCTTGAGCAATGAACGGGATGATTGTGGGAGAAAGGAATCCAACAAGAGCATTAAGGATTAGCTGGTCTTGTCGAACCCATACACTATAAACTGGATTTGATACAGTAGTGTCATTTTCGGTAATAGTGGAAGGTGGACATGGTTTTGATCCATCTACGTATCCAAGGAGGTCGTAACCAACAAAAAGAGTGCAAACTTGAAGTTTCCATGAAATGTAATTGCTAGAGGTGAGTTTCAAAGAAACTTGGGTAGAAACATTGATAGTAATGAGATAGGTGTTTGATTCATTTGTGTTGTGAATTATTGGCGTAAGAGTAGAGTTGTTGGCTGTAGTCATGGTAGTGTTAACAGGAGAATGAAGGCAGCATCAATTAATATTGCTCTAATACCATGAAGACAAACATAATATGAAAGGAAGGAATTGTCTTAACTTGTTTCTCATATATCATCATTATATATACAAAATAATTACATCAGATGTTGCCTAAACTAATTCCTAGTATTGCTGGAAATACAAATTCAAATGACATAATTAAAAGATAACACAACTGAAAGAGGTTACAACAGTTTGAGAAATAAATGGAGATAATATTGATATTTATTTGTTAATATATTGATTCAAACCAAACATCTAACACTTGACAACAAATCAAATTATTAACTTGTTCCTTGCAAAATTTTCTGCAATCCAAATTATTTAGTACACATAGGGCTGGCAAATGCGCTAGATGGGTTGGCCCAACTCGAAATTAGACGGACCACATAAAAGATTGTCCTGATCCAATTTTACATGGGCTGGTATTTGCTGGGCCAACCCAGCCCGATTTTGGGCCACAGGACTAATGGGCCGGTCCAACTTAAATTTTTAACTTATTTTTTCAAAATAATTATTTATAATTTAAAATAAATAAATAAAAATCGGTATCTTTCTCTCTACCCCCACCCCCCATCCACCCTCAATTTGAGAACCCGATCAAAGAGGAGAAGATTTCTCCTCCTGGTCGCCGGCAGAGAGAGGGAGGGGAGGGGGGGGGGGGATATGGGAGAAATCTCCCATCTGGTCGCGAAACTTCGCCGCGAATAGGTGGGATTTCTCTCCCTTGTTTTCGGCTAAACAATGGGGGATTTGTAAACAAGTGGAGAGAAATCGTCCCTTCCATTTGCTGCCATGTTTCACAGGGTAGGGTGGGAGTGGGTGTTTGAAGTGGGGGTTGGGACTTGGGCTTTATTGGGCCAGCTCGATTGACCCGATGGATTAGTTGTACTGGGCTAAATTTGTCCGATTTTTATTTGGCCAGTCCAGCCCAAAGACCAGGCTATCTGGGCTAGCCCAGCCCAAAGAGCGGACTATCTGGGCTGCCACCTCTAAGTACACACACATGTACGTCTAATCATAATCATAATAAATTTTGAAACGCATATCAAATACGAATAAAATCAATTCTTTTGCTAATTTGAGACTCTACAAATAATTTTAGTTACATTTGTAATTAACAAACTGTAATTTACATGCTAAGACGAAGAGAGTTGCATTCACAAGATCATTATTGGTTCGATTTATAGAGCAACTCTTTGCAGATTAACTTTCTTGTTGTTCATGTTTGGTTAAGCTTGAAATGTTTAATTTTAAGTGAATTTATTTATAAGTAAAGAGTAAATTTTAAAATAAATAATATTTTTTATTAGTTATAGGTAGAAATAAGTAAATTGCTTATTTTGATAATAACATAAGTGTTATGTTTTAAATATAACTTTTTTTTTTAATATTTAAAAGGAAGACTAAAGTAAGTCATCTAACTATATTTAGAAATATAATGTTGCTTAAAAGATAGGTGATATTGATTTCGAATTTGTATTTATATAATTGATTTTGTGTTAGTGCTGTTAAATGTCAATTCTTCGCACTATCATATATTGATATAAGATGCTTAACTCAAATTAAAAACAGATCGATGGATAATTAAAAGTAATTGGAATTATTAAAACTGCGTAGTTAACATATTAAACACATTGATAGTTTTAGTGGATTAATCTTGAAACATGTTTTAATGAATATGTTTGATTTGCATCTTAAACCCCGAGTCTTCTTCAATGCTATTTCAAGAACAATTGCACTTAGCGTATGGGCACTCAATCACTAAAAAACATGTAATCTAACTTTAGAGTTGAGAGAATTACTCTCACCCCCGAGTCTTCTTCAATGTTATTTCAAAAACAATTGCACTTAGCGTGTGTGTGCTCAATCACTAAAAAACTTGTACTCTAATTTTAGAGTTGAAAGAAAATTACTCTCACCCCCAAAAATCAATTGATGCACGTTTTTAATACCATAAATATTCCATAATCCATACCTTTTCCTTTGATTTATGGGTAAAATACACTCATAGTTTCCATTCTTTTCATTTTGTTACAATTTCGTCCACATTCAATTTTAATCGCACGTATCATTTCCAACTTTAACATTAAATAATACAAAACAAATACACAAAAGTGAAAGAAAAAAAAAAGAAAAAGAAAAAAAAAGGAAAATATAAAATACAATATAGTCCCCTTCTTATACAATATAGTCTTCTTTTTCATCCTTCCCACCCTCCTTATGATAATTTTGCTACATACTTAATTTTCTATTAAAATTCCACAATTACTTTTTAATATTTTAAACTCCAAAAATAACAAATATAACAAATGTAACACCCATTTTTTTTATAAGAAATATAAAAAACGTAATAAATGTAACAAGTGTTATAAAAATAAAAACAGTATTTTTAGAATAAAAAAAGTTAGATAGTATTTCTAATTTATTTTAGGATAAATAGCACTGGAGTCCCGAACCTTTGAACCTTGTGACGATGGGGTCCCGAACCTACCATTTCTAATTACCGGATCCTTAACCTTCAAAATTTCGTGCGAGCAAAATCCTTCTGTTAAAAAAATCTTTAGTTTGACCGTTAACTGGTCAAAATTTACTTAAAATGACCAATTTATCCTTTTCAAAATAAAATAAAAAACAAAGAAATAAAGAAAATAAAGAAAAAATTGCAATTAACCCCATTTCCCCCATCTCATCGTCTCCAATCAATTCCCTCCCCATTCTTTTCTTCATCAATCAACCCCTCCCCACCGCTATGGAATTGAACAACTCGACACAATCACCACCGTGAAAACCCGATTGAAAAAGCTGTGTCGAGGACCAAACAATATTGACCACAACCTATGAAGGAACCCATAATCATCCAATGTCTCCAGAGTCGCCGACTAGAGCTAAAAGTCGGAAGAGGGGAAACCACTGGCTGGAGCTGAAAGTCGGAAGAGTAGGAACTCGCGGAAAGCTGGAGAAATTTGGGGTTTTCACTTTCACAGATTTGGGCAATTGGGTTTCAGAATTTGAGTAGTAGGCTAGATCAAAATTTGAGCAGAGGGTGGGCTAGGCATATAATTTTTCTTGACTGGGATATCCTTTCTAACCCATGAAAATGGAGTACTAATAATATATAGACCTAAAGGATTGTTTTCAATTTTCGTGGCTGCCAGAGTCTCTTAGGCCCGTTATTACCAGCTGTTGGTGCCGTGAGAGCACCGCTGTCCGTCGAAAATGTGTAGGATGAAGCATCTCTGGGGATTTAAAGGAAAATAATTCATCTCAACGCTCAAGTGGTGGTGATCGACGTCGACAGATTTGATGGAGGCTATTTTTGGTTGAGCCGCCTATGGAAACGGTGGGTGATTGTCTAAATGGTGATTGAGCTGCCTATGGAAACTGTGAGAAGGGGTTGATTGGTGAAGAAAAGAATGGGAAGGGGGTTGATTGGAGAAGATGAGGTGGGAAATGAGGTTAATTGCAATTTTTTCTTTATTTCTTTGTTTTTTATTTTAATTTGAAAAGGGTAAATTGGTCATTTTAAGTAAATTTTGACCAGTTGACGGTCAAACTAACGATTTTTTAACAGAAATACTTTGCTCGTGCGAAGTTTTAAAGGTTAAGGTCCCGAAGGTTAGAAATGGAAGGTTCGGAACCCCATCGTCACAAAGTTCAAAGGTTCGGGACCTCCAGTGCTATTTACCCTTTATTTTATATTTTATGGTTAATAGTAAAACTATCCCAAACCCACATCCCAAGCCCCAAGCCCCAAGCCCCAAGACCTACCCCATCCCGCCCCATACCCAACTCAAACCAAACCTATGTATGCCTCCACATCATCCGCCACTGTCACCGTCACGGTCGTCACTACTCACTACCATCAAATCGACCAACACAATCATATATTAATGGAAAAACCATATATCTCTGTTCCCTGAATAGAGAAAAAGAGATTTCCTCTAGAAAAAGGGGGGTGGGGTATTTAACCCCACATCTCCCATATTTCCTCTTAGTCGGGGAAATCTCTTTTTCCCGATTCGGAGAACAGAGATTTCCCCATAGTTGTATATCTATCCAAATCTGTATATATATGTATATAGTACCTGTGCATATTTACATTTAAAATTAATGTAGATTTGAGTTCTATATGTCATCCCAAATCCATATCGATTGTTGATTCACTTATGTATTTAGATTTAGGCATAAGCTTCTTATTTGGTTAAATTATTGTGAGATTTTCAAGAAAATCCAAGAAATATACAAGATTTCGATGATGTTAGGCTCCCAACTTCTAAAATCTAAACTATATGCAGACGAATGGTGAAAATTTTGATGCCCATGTTCAATATGCAAGAAATTTGATGATGTTAGGCTTCTAATATCTTATTATACTAAGAGGCTATTTATGGTAGTGGTGGTTGTGGTCGTTGGTGTTGGGTAACGACAATGGTGGTTATTGTGTGTGCTGATTTGATGATGGTGTAACCATTAACGGTTGAGTGAGTAATGTGTGATGGGATTCAAGAAGAAAGATGATGGTGGTGCTCGGGTGAGGGCTGTTGTGGTAAGGAGTGGTGGCGCTTGATGGGGTTGGTGGTAGATCTTCGCTGACAATGGTGGTTGTTTAGGGTTGGCTTGGTGATGGCAGATGATGTTTTTTGTGCTTGGGGTGGTGATCGGTGGTTTTTGGGCGGCAGAGGGGTGGGGGTCATTGGGAATTTTTTTCTTTTTTGTTTCATTTTTTTTACCTTGTTTATATTTATTTAAAATTTGAGGGCAAGATTGTCTTTTTTAATCACTTTAACAATATTTGGATGAATTCCGTTAGTGTGGATCATATGCGCAAATTAATGAAATGTTGGAGATGATACGTGCAATTAAAATTTGGGAGGGTACTAAATTGTGACAAAGTGAAAACAAAGTAAACCCTGAGTGTAATTTACCCATTGGTTTATTTATTTATTTCCTTTTGAACTAAAACCATTTATGTGCAATTATCTTAATTAATTGCAATTTCCACAATCAAATGACTATATTTAATTAATTGTCTCAATTATAATTAATTCACATTTCTCCATTAAAGCCATTGAAGGGACATGATATGATATAATTGATTTAAGCTCCAATTAGATAAATCATTAATGGAAAAATTGCAGCCGCAGTCTCCAATCTTATGAGACTTAGCACTTTTATCTCCAATTTTTTTTTTTTGACACGAGTATCTCCAATATTTCATTTATTGATAGCCAACCTCGTTACTAAAAAAATCCGTCCAAAATGGTGTAAATTTGCTTTAAAAAAACATGTTCACCATTCACAATGACTAGAGAAAATTGCGTTCGTCATCTTCAACATGTGGCATGCTTATCCTCAATATTTTATTTATATGTGGGTTTCGTCTCTACAGACAGAACATGTCTAAAAATCTGTTAAGTTGATAGAAAAGACATTTGCTATCTTAATTAAGGATTTGTTTGGTACAACTTAAAAATCTACTAAAAAGTTAGAGTCAAAGTCAACAACTAATTTTAACTACACATTTTATAGGCTAACAACTTTTATTAATTTTTCAACCACAAATTTCATTAACTTTTTATTAAAATTTGTTAAAAAACTTCACCAAACAATTGCTAAATAAGCAAAACACATAAATTAATACATAATAAATAAAAAAGGCTAATTATATTTCTACTTCTTCTCAGGTGGTGGTGGAGGATTTCGGCAGCTGTCGCGGTTTCTAGGTAAGTGGTAGTTGCTTTGAGTTTGGTTGGGAAATGTTTGTGTAAAAACGTGTTTTACTTTGTTTCTTTTTTTTTTCCTTGAGGGGTAGGGGTCGACCCCCCTTCCACGGGGTCGTTCGACCAGGTTAAAAAGTGCGCGAATGATTTTCTAATGTTGAGGGTTCGCTTTAACTATTTCATTTTTATTTTTTCTTATTTAAAAGCACTCAAAAAGGATAAAAAAAATATATATTTTTTTTACAAAACACAATCTAGCTTCTAACTTTTGCATAAATTTTATTTTTCGTAATTATATTTTGGATAATTATATTCGCACTACATATTTTATTATCTACACCATATTTTAATTGCAATGAAGATTCTCTTTCCTCAACTTTTTTCACCGCATTTTTTTCATTAATTTTTACATATTGTCTCTGATGACAATTTTTGTCCAAATATTCTGCTAATATCCATTTAAATAAAGAGTAAATATTTTATCAAACTTTTATTTTTGTTATTTATTTTGTTTATTTAAAAATACGAGATGCAAAAAAATCTTTTACATCATCTTAATTTACTTTTTGGACAGAAATCATCATCAAAGACAAATATAAGATGTACAAATTAATAGGTTGATGATAAAGATGTGATAAAAAATAGTTGGGGACAAATGTAGAAATAAGCAATAGTTGAGAACTTTCATTACAATTAAAATGTGGTGTGGTTAACAAAAATAAATGTGTTGTGAATATATCTACTCTTATATTTTTGACTTAGGGTACAAGTTACAATTACAAATTTTCTAATTTTTCTCAATAAATAAATCATTTTGTAACTCGATTAAAGTGACCTTGCGTAAGGTTGTTGTACAACTAGTGATCTTGGTTTTTGAGTAGTTGATTACTTTTGATAACTATTATTGGGTCAACGATTATGAGACCTATCTTAAAATGAGACTTTATAAATGGGGGGGACTTATAAATACTAGATTGTGATCCTCCTTGTAAATATGATGTCACAGTCACGTATGAGTCTCAATCATATACATTTTAAACTATGAAATAAGCGTGACTGAAAAATTTCGTACGTGACTTCATTCCCTATGCTTCAAGATAGCTAATTGCAAGTGCTAATTATACATAAAATGTGATGTCACAAGTAAACAGAAATGTGACATTTCATTTGAAGCTGTGGATCTGGAAAATTGATAACTGCATCGTGAGTGTTTCATTAAATTTGAAGCATGTATCCTTAAATCTTGACCTATACTCACCTGCCAACTTCCCAATCAAGTTTGTGTTATGTAAAAATTACTATAGATAACAATAAATAATTACATGCAAATCCAAGTACAATATATTGCGAATATGCCACGTAGCATTCCAAATTCAACCAAAATAAAACCATAAAACATATCACCATACACATCTATGATCTATCCAACAAACAACATAAATAATAAACAAAAATATGATGTAAAAAATCTGTACAAAAGGGATGAATCCAAATTCAATTCGGTTATTCATGAGAGTATTAATGACCATGGATGTACGAAATTTCTTCGAAATCTCCTTCTAACAACCATTGTCCCCTTCTCTCTACAACTTTTGACTTCAATTTCTTCGTTTCCTCTTCTTCTCTTTCTTATTAGAGACCTTAGACTTTGAAATGGAAGACTCAACACTGTGTATAACGAAGATGCTTCAATATGATGGAAATGGTGAAAATTTCTTTAATATTTTCGATAGTTTCGATGCGTAGGTATGGAGTTTTCAAATGGGATTTTTGTGTTCTTGAATTTGGGCAGCCTAGAGTGTATATGTGTGAGTAGGGTTTTCAATGGATGATTCTTACTATTAAGATTTTTAATTGATATGGATGATTAGAGTTATTTTAGGGATTGATTGGAGAGAGAGAACAATAACAAATACGTGTGTGATGAAGTAGTGTTTTGAATTATTTATTTTTAATTAATTTCAAATTGGTCTTAATATTCCAAATAAAATTAATTAAAAACTGATTTGTCAAAATATTATATACATCCATGCAGGATTTTGAAGTATAAGAAACGAAAGTACCTAATATTATATACCTACTTTTCTCAATTTTGTTTGCGCTTATTAGTAATTTTTTTTTTCTTCTAATTAAAAAACTCATTAAACCTTAGTATATTTTCATTAAAGATTTTCATTTTTTTAAAAAAAATGTTAAGTTCAATTCTTATATAATGTAATTTTAATTTGAACAATTTCTCGCATGTTCAAATCATCCACAATACATATAATTAAGAACACAAAGTAATAAATCATTACCGTGTCGATAAAAATATTTCTTAAAAAATATAAAAAAAATTAAATCACTTCAATTAGATTCACAGGAAGTGTGTGTGTGTGTGTGTGTGTGTGTGTGTGTGTGTGTGTGTGTGTGTGTGTGACATTTTAATTAGCAGTTAAAAACGGACTCAAAAACTAAGGTGATTTCAAGACAAAATGCATAAATCGAACGATATTTTTTTAAGACAAATGAATCTGATATTAGATGATACCCAACCTATCATACATAAAAAAAATCCATGAAGGCAAATTTGTCGAAATTAGAAGCAAAACAACCAGTTACAATAGTTAGAATCTATTAAACAAAAAATCGATTGATTTTATAAAAGTTCCAATTATGCAATAAAAAAAACCCACACTGAAAAATAGTAAATTCAGATTTTACATAAATTAGAAAATAGCATATTTAGAACAAGTAAAATAAAATTCTTACTGAAAGAAATACGAGAAAAGATAATAGGCATTCTTTATTTTGGTGCTCTGGAGTCTTCACAAATCTCAAGGGTATACAAGAGATTTATTTATTTTGAGATTTAGTATTTATACTTTCTACTAAAACGTCTCGAGAACTTTGGTAAGTAGAGAATTTCCTAAAAGTCAATCACAATTTGAATAACCAATAACTTATAGATATTTCTAAAAAAATTTAATTCAATACTCCGTGACTTTAAAGATTTTTTAAAATTCTCTAGAAGTCTTTATTTAATACAGCAATACTTTTAAAGAGTCTTAAAAGTCTAAATTGAATACTCTTAAAAATTTTAAATCTTTGAAAGTCTTTAAAAGTCCCAATTGAGTACACCTCCTTAGTCAAATGTGAAAATAAATAAATTACTTATTTTGACATTAATATATACTTATAAGGACGATAAATATTTTTTTAGCTATTTCTTTTCATAATTTAGTGACAATTTTTATACTCATAATATTTATATGTCATTAACTTTAAAAATTTAAAGAACTTATGATAATACAAAAAATACAATAAACTTGGCAGTGAATTAATTTCAATATTTCCCCCCCTTTTCTATTCAATATTTTCGGATAAATTTTGTTCCTTTTTTGGAACTAAAACAGTGAAGTCTGACAAACATATTAGTAATATTATTGAGAGCAATGGAATTGATCTCTGGCCTTGGGGGGCAAGAAATCCTTGTCCACATACTGACTTGTCAGTATGTGGGCAAAGATTCCTACCCACAGGTGGGCAGGGGATCAGGACTCTTGAGAGCAATCATCTTGATTTTGGCTAAGGTTAAAAAGTATACTTATAACAAAATAAGTAAACATTAAATAAATAATTTTTTTATTGAAAAAACAAAAACAAAAAACTTATCTAAACACAGTTACATTAACGTTGAAAAGACGTAATAATGTATAAGCGTAGCCATACATGCTTGCTATATTAGTCGGGTAGACATAACAATAGTTGTGTTGCAAGTTGTTGTTGTAATATTGTTCAAATTATATAATAAGAAGTGATTGAGAATCAAGAGGATATCAATTAGGTGAAAAATACCTAAAAACAAAACCCGAAAATAAAAGAAAAAAAAACCAAAAAATTGAGGCTGAAATTTTAAGCTGGGCGAACGCCCAGCCCCAATTCTTGGCGACGAAGGCTAAAATCTTGGCTTGGGCAAACGCCCAGTACAAAAGTTCAGAGCCGTTGGTTTTAAATTCCTGGCAGCGTTTGAAGGATTTTTTGGCATCTTTTGGATTGATTTTGGCACCTTTTCGTGTATTAGACTTGATTATCTATATATATAGATAGTTTTGAAGTTGAAAATTAATTGATTAACATAAAAAACACATATATACATCCAAATCAAAGATCAAAAACTTAGATTTTCTTAAAGTGTTCTTCAAGTTCTTATTCAAGTTCATTTTGCATGATTTGAACTTGAATCATATATTTGATTACTTCTGCAAATTATTTGTCTTTAAAGCATTCAAGCACTTATCTTGGTGGTGGTAAATATCGTTTGAGGACAGCGATTCAAAATCGTGTTCAAACTCTTTCTTTGGTGAATTAATTTTCTTGTTTTGTTCTTCATCTTCTCTTTTGTTCAACAATCTCAAATGATATTTTCGTGATGGAGAACGAGACTACAATGACTACTATCAAAATGATGAATCAAGACATTGTGAGACTTGATAGGTTAGATGGAACTAATTTTACAAAGATGGAAGGACAAGTTGAAATTCCTTCACACCACCTTGACAATTTTCTACATTTTGGATTCAGATTTGGCACAATTATCAGAACCAACCCCAAATGATTCCGATGCGATAAAGGCAAAAAGAAAGAAGAGACAAGAAGACGAGTTTATATGCAGAGGACACATCTTGAATGCTCTCTCTGATCACTTTTATGATCTTTACACAAATACAACTTCGACAAGGGAGATATGTAATGCATTAGAAAATAAATATAAGGCCGAGGAGGAAGGTACCAAAAAGTTTCTGATTTCTAAATACTTCGATTTCAAACTTTTGGATAACATACCTTTGTTAGGACAAGTACATGAATTGCAAGTCATTGTCAACAAAATAATGTCGATAAAGATTGAAATTCTTGAGACTTTCCAAGTTGGTGCAATTATTGCTAAGTTGCCACATCATGGAAAGGTTATGGGAAGAAAATTCTTCATAGTTCCAAAGATTATTCTTTGGAAGGGATTCAAAAGCATCTTCGAATTGAGGAAGAATCAAATGCACGAGATGGGAATGAACATTTTCACGAGGGGACTTCCAAAGCCCATGCCGTGGATCAAGCCAACAAATCAAATAAAGATTCCATGAAGAGAAAATTCTCAAACTCCAACAAAAACAACAAGAACAAGAAAAAATCAAAGGTTTCTTGTTATGTGTGTGGCAGACCAGGACATTATGCCCGTGAGTGCAGGAACCGCAAACAACCAAAACAAACAGGAAAAGTGAACTCCATTGACACTGAAAATATTGTTGCTACTGTGAGTATTGTCAATACCGTCGAATGATAGGTTCAAGGATGGTGGTATGATACTTTTGCCATCATACATATTTGTTAAGATAGGTTACTTTTCAAAACCTATCAAGAGGTGGATGATGAACACATTCAAATGAGAAATGAAGTTCAATCCAAGGTTGTTGGCAAGGAAGTGTGGACTTACATTTCACATCCGGCAAGAAGATTACATTAATAAATGTTTTACATGTACCGGATATGAATAAAAATCTTGTAAGTGGGGATTTGTTGGAAAAACCGAGAATTAAGTCCGTATATGAGTCGGGCAAATTTGTACTTTCTCGAAATTTTGTATTTGTTGGAAAAGGCTATTCTAGTGATGGAATGGTCAAGCTTTTTATTTTCGAAAATGATATTAATAAAACTACAAATTTGAGTTATGTTGTTGAATCTACTTCTTTATGGCATGATAGACTAGGACATATTGGTTAAACTACAATAAAAAGAATGATAAAAAATAAAATGATTTCATGTAAAAACATAGAACATAATAAATGTGAATTAAGTGTTAAGTCTAAAATAATTAAGAAACATTTTCATAGTGTTGAAAGGACCTCTAATTTATTAGACTTAATTCATTCCGATATATGTGAATTAAATGGAATGTTAATTAGATGAGGAAATTTATACTTCATTACATTCATAGATATCATTCTAGGTTTTGTTATATCTATTTAATGAAGCATAATGATGAAGTCTTTAGTATGTTTAAGATATACAAAGCCAAAGTAGAAAACTAATTAAATAGAAAGATTAAAATTCTTAGAAGTGATAGAGGAGGTGAATACTTCTCTAATGAATTTAATCTTTTTTGTGAACAAAATGGCATAATACATTAATGTAGTACTCCTAGAATACCCGAACAAAATGGTTTGGCTGAGAGAAAGAATAAGATATTAGTTGAGATGATAAATTCTATGTTATTAAACTCTAAGTTGCCATTCAATTTATGGAGTGAAGCTTTACTAAGTGCATGTCATATAGTTAATAGAATTCATTATAAAAGATTAAAGGTTTCTCCCTATGAATTGTGAAAATGAAGAAAACCAAACATTGGTTATTTCAAAGTGTGGGTGTGTCTTGCTTATTGCAAGAACACAGATCTTAAAAGGACTAAATTGGGTCCTAGAGGGATCAAGTGCGCTTTTGTAGGATATGCTCAAAACAGCAAGGCAATGTTATAATTGAATCCCGTGATGTAGAGTTCTTTGAAAATTTATTATCTTCGGATAATAATTCATTAAGAGAATCTCAAGTGGAGACTCATAGTTCTACAAGATCACAAGTAGAAACATCTTCCAAGGATGTTGATACAAATGAACATCGTAGAAGTAAAAAAACTCGAAAGGATAAAGTACTATGATCGGATGAAATTGATTATCAACTTATTTCCTTCTACTTGGTTGAAAGAAATGCGAAGAGTGTCACAAGAACTACTCCGTATGTTCTTCAAGTGGAAACCGATGCTAAAACTTATCGAGAAGCAATGTCATCAAGAGATAGTATCTTTTAGAAAGATGCTATAAATGATGAAATAGATTCAATAATGTCAAATAATACTTAGGAATTAGTCGATTTACCACTCGGCTCAAAATATATAGGTTGTATATGAGTATTTAGGAGGAAGTATAATACAGATGGTATTCTTAATACCCTTAAAGCTAAGTTAGTGGCCAAAGGGTTTCGACAAAAGGAAGGAATAAATTACTTTGACACGTAAGCACCAGTTGCACGAATTACCTTGATTAGGATTTTATTCGCTTTATCTTCTATTTATGATTTACATATACATCAAATCGATATTAAGACGTCGTTCTTAAATGGGGATCTCAATGAGGAGGTTTATATGGAATAGTCGGAAGGTTTTATTCTACCCAGAAATGAACATAAAATATGCAAATTAGTAAAATCATTATATGGATTAAAACAAGCACCAAAGAAATGACATGAAAAATTTGACTTAGCAATAATATCATTTAGATTTAAACATAATAGTATTGATAAATGTTTATATTCAAAATATGTTGTGTTTATTTGTTTATACGTGGATGATATGTTAATTGTAAGTAATCAAATGCAACGTATAAAAAAAACAAAGAGGTTTCTACTTCCTCATTCCATATGAAAGATCATGGTCAAGTGGATACTATTTTAGGTATCAAGGTTACCAAGACTAGTGTGGGTTATATGTTGAACCAATCACATTATATTGAGAACGTGATCAAGAAGTTCAATCACTTGAACATCAAAGAGGTAAATACCCTATTTGATTCAAGTTTGAAACTTGTAATGAATGATAGAAGAGTAATAGCACAACTTGAGTATGCAAGTGTTATTAGAAGTCTTATGTATGCGGTGCAATGCACACGACCCGATATAGTATTTACAATTAGTAAACTTAGTAGGTTTACTAACAATCCAAGTAAAGAATATTGGAAGGCTATTGGAATGGTTCTTGGTTATTTGTAGAAGACCGAGGATCTAGGTCTCTAATATTCAAAATTTTCAGCAATTCTTGAAGGATTTACAGATGCTAGTTGGATTTCTAGTGCAAGTGAGAATAAATCTACCTCAGGTCGGGTATTCACTCTTGGAGGAGGTACAATCTCTTGGAAATCCAAGAAACAAACGTGCATTACACACTTAACTATGGAATTCAAATTCGTAGCATTGGCTGAAACTGGAAAAGAGGCTGAATGGCTTAGGGATTTAATGTATAAAATCCCATTAGGAGAGAAGAATAATTCTTCTATATCTATCTCGTGTGATAGTTAAGCCACTTTAGCTAGAGCATACAATGAAGTGTATAATGATAAGTCTAGACATATGAGTCTAAGACATAACTATATGAGGAAATTAATTAAAAATGGAATAATTTCACTCACTTATATAAAGTCAAATGAGAATTTGGTTGATCCGCTTACTAAACCGCTCACAAGGGAGTTAGTGTGGACAACAAGTAGTAAGATGGGGTTGAAATTTCGTAATTAAATCCACCAAATGATGGCAACCCTACCTGATTATACTAACAAGTATATCTCGGGTTCAAAGGGTAACAACAAGTCTTTTGATAAGTGGATAAGTGCTGGTTGTCATAAAAAGGAGGGATGGGTTTTATAACTCTTAATAAAGTTTAGATTGCTAGATCAAGTATCTCTAAAAGTGACAAAGATACTGCAAGAACTTTACCTATACGAACTTTAAGGTGGTGCCGCCTCAATGGAGAGTTGGAGTTTATCTCTTAAAAGTTCATGATAGGAGAAGCGCAAGGCCTTAAGAGCGCTAAATGAGATAGTGTAGAACTTGGAACACATGATGTTTATGTATGTGATTTCACCGGTACCATGACAAGGAATAACATGTTCAAAGCTTTAATGAGATTTCGATGATACTTTGTAAGATTTACACTAAGTTGGATTCAAATCGAAAGATATCTATACTTTATGCATAAGCGTCGTTAAATTTGAGTTTGTGCTTATTATATAATTGAATAAGTGGGGAATTGTTGTAATATTGTTCAAATTATATATTAAGAAGTGATTTGGAATCAAGAGGATATCAATTAGGCAAAAATACCAAAAAACAAAACCTAAAAACAAAAGAGAAAAAACCAAAAAATTGAGGTTGAAATTTTTAGCGGGGTGAACGCCCAGCCTCAATTCTTGGCGATAGAATCCAAAATCTTGGCTTGGGCGAATGCCCAGAATTGTACTGGGTGTTCGCCTAGTACAAAAGTTCTGAGCTTTTGGTTTTAAATTTCTGGCAGCGTTTGAAGGATATTTTGGCATCTTTTGGATTAGTTTTGGCACCTTTTCATGTATTAGACTTGGTTATCTATATATATAGATAGTTTTCAAGTTGGAAATTAATTGATTAACATAAAAAACACATATATACATCCAAAACAAAGATCAAAAACTCAGATTTTCTTAAAGTGTTCTTTAAGTTAGATTTTCTTAAAGTGTTCTTCAAGTTCTTATTCAAGTTCATTTTATTTGATTTGAACTTGAATCATAGGTTTGATTACTCCTGCAAACTATTTGTCTTTAAAGCTTTCAATCACTTATCCCAGTGGTGGCAAATACCGTTTGAGGATAGCGATTCAAAATCGTGTTCAAACCCTTTCTTTGGTGAATTAATTTTCTTGTTTTGTTCTTCATCATCTATTTTGTTCAACAGTTGTATCTAGTATGGAAATTATTAAGACCAATAAAATTAAAAAGCTAAAATTGTATTTTTAATCTCGTGATATTGGCCAGGTAGACATAACAATGATTATGATGCATCGTGTGCGGAATAGGTTTTATTAAACGCAATAGGTAAAAATTAAAAATGTATGATAATAGAAATAATGACAACTGCTAAATGTTATGATGATAGTTGCTATGATAATAGAAATAATAACAACTGTTATATGTTATAATGACAGCTGCTATGATGATAGAAACAAGGATAGCTGCTATATAGATATGATTATAATTTGGTGGATGATAGTTTCACTTATTGAGACGCCTTCCTAAAAATTTCGCCCACCTCATCGATCCGTCCACCTCGTTGTTCTTATAAGCTCGCCTCCTACAGATAGACACCAATAACCCAATTGTCGTTAGGTTAGCCAGACAGACAACCCAAAGACTAATAGTCACCACCGGCGATTGAGAAGATGTAACATCACTCATTAAGTTCTAATAATGAGGGAGTTGAAGGGATATATTCAATTAAGGGCCATTAAAGGCCATAAATACATGCCACTTATATAAATAGAGGCTAACCCCCAGGTAAAAAGACAACTCTCATACACTCCATATTGTTATTCTGCATATCTGGTTTTAATCATATACTGATTATCACACCGGAGTGGACTCAGAGAAAACAAACCCCGTCACCTTTTGCAGGTCTCCACCAATGTTGCTGCCGTGCTTGGAGGAGGAGAAAAATATTTATCATCAGTTAGAATTTTAGATATTATCTTTCGCAAAATTGTTAGTCAGGTCGACAAAACATAACTATAGTTTTGTCGTCTCTCAAATGCTGAACAAAATATTATTGGTAAAAGGTCCACAAAAATTTAAAAAGTGAAATTTTGTATATTATATTGTATAGTTTGACAGAATGGTGTACATAAACAAGTATACATGCAAAATAAGCACATCATTACTACAATATTCTTTGTCATATATTGGTGACTTGTTTGTTTAAATTTATATTATAATTTAAATTGGTCAAATTGGTCAAACATACTTTTTATCCACACATTTCGACCACAACTTTCTATCCACTTATTATTCATATATTCAATAAAATTCACAACTTATAAGCATTTAGTAAATAATTTTAACATTGCCAATCATACATATAATTAAAAAAAAGTGACGCATGACAACTTACCTTACAAAAGGTGCAAGTACTAAACAATTATAATTTTTGGTTACTTCTCAAAATCTCTGCCAATTTTTTTTGTTACAAAAGGTGAACGTACTAAACAATTATAGATTTATTTAGCTTTATTTGTCGACTATGCTTTTTCCCTTCGATTATGCAATTCTCTATGCCGAACTACTTCTTTACAGACTTTGATGTCGTACTGAAGCTTGTTGTACTTCTCTGTACCATATGGTTTTCTTGGAATGCACATGAGTTGTCTACTAAAGTCAGAGTGCATTTATGAAATGACTTTCTCCACTATATCTACACAAGGATACTGATGGCAACGGGACAGATTCGGATCGGATCGGATCGGATCGGCCTGATCCGTATCCACCTTGCAATAATGGTAAGAGATCCAAATATGTGGATTGATCAGTCATTAATCGGGACGGATCAGATATGAATCAGGGCGGATCAGTGCATTGATCCGCAAACAGATCCGATTTTTTTCAGTACAAGAGCCCTAAAACTAGTACACAAACACAAAATCATTTGAAAGCACCAATTTTTTGCTCAAATTATATATTCTATTGGAATTAGAATCTGAAACTTAAGCATATTTTATTATGAATATACCACATATACATTTACTAAATAAACATTATAAATGAAACTTAATGTATTCATCATATTTACCGGAAATTAGAATTCATTGGAAACTTGATAAATGAAGACTGTCAATAGCCATTCTGAATTGGAGATAGACCAATAAACAAATTAGTCACCACATCTACGCTCACTGAACTTTGGCTGCAAAACAAATCAGTCACCACCTCTATTAAAAATGAACAAAACACTTATAAAACTCAATGTATAAGAAAAGTTGATGCCTTCTGCAAGATGGGCTAGCGACTGTTCTTTTTTTTTTCCTTCTTCTTTTCTCTACTTTCTCTCGGATGTTCTTCTTTGAATGGTGGTGATAAGCGGGTTGGCGGCTATTTTCAAGATGGGGCGACTGAGTATGTGATTGTTTCTAGTGGTGGTGGGCTACTGTTTTCAAGATGGGGTGATGAGTGGGCGGCTGTTTCTCTACTTTATGAATTGTGTAAGTGGAACACAATATCAATCAATTAGGTATAGGAAAATTTAATTGCAATTTCAGTCCCTGCTCCAGATCTTTGATTTTTTTTTATTATTTAACCCCTATATTTTTTTTAACGGGGCAGACCGGATTGGGGCAACTCTGATCCGATCCACCCCAAGATTCGTAGCGGATCACAAATATCTGTTATGATCCACCCCGCTGATCCGCAGATCGAAAATTTTTGGTTCCACTCGAATTGGGTATCCATCGAGTTTGGAGCGAGTCGAATATTTTTGCCATCCTTATACAAGGAAGATCATCCAACATGGATAATATTAGTACTTTTTCTGTAAATTTAGAGAAAACAAAGTGCGCGGGATGGGAGGAGGGACCACATCCCGCGAACTACTGGCTTAAGAACTTCGACATCTTGCCAAAGCATGCTGCCCTCCTCTCTATGATATAGTTTTCTAAGAACATTCGTGAGCTTTTTCCTAAAGGTAGATGTGGATCGTTATCATTTTCTCCTACCTCTAAACGTGGTAAAAACCTTCCATCCTTTATTAGAACACACAAAAAAAGGTCCGTATATTCGTTTGGCATATTATTTTTTCATGTTCATCCACATCCTCATCTAAGAGTTTACCCTCCAAACGGCCAAGTTCAAAATCATAATAAATGTCAAGATTCACTAGATTATCCAAATTCATTCCTATAAAATGACTTTCTTCAACGAATATCAAAAGCATTTTCCTTTCCCTTTCTACCAATTCAGAAAACTAATTAATACCCTTTCAGATTTATACTACAATTTTAAAGATCCATATCTCCTGCTACAAAAACCAAAAATAAATAAATAAATCAATTTTTTAGCAAAGTAAATAATTATCGAACATAAAAAGGATAAAAAAAGCTTCCTAGATTTCATTCAAAACATACCAAACAGAAGACCCAAACAAAATTCAAAAGAAATAATATGAGATATTAGAAAAGGCATACAGAGTTTTGGTTTCTTGTGGTTAGAAATTCAAGAACATCAGATCTCCTTTCTCTACGGGTTCCTTCTGTGAAGATTATGTTGGAAGATTAAGGCAAGGAGAAGAGAAGGAATAGTGTGAAAAAAAAGGATTGGGGTGGAACAAGAGGTAAAAATATGGAAGCGTGATGCATGTAAAATATATATTAAATTTAATACTTCAAGTCAACAACAATAACCTAAGTGGCCAAAAAATCAAGAACGCTGATGAACTCTCTTGAAAGTTAAAATACTTGGACAACACAATAACCTGATACACAAACTTGACTATGTATGTGTGTGTGTCATGCCAGTGTATTATTCGTGCATGTGCGTAAGTTGTGCATGTGTGTGAGTTTGCACAACACAATATTCGGACAACCTAAGTGTCCGAAAAATCAAGAATGTTGATGAACTCTCTTGAAAGTTAAAGTACTCGGACAACACAATAACCTTATACACAAACATGACTATGTCTGTGCATGTGTCGTGCCAGTGTATGAGTCGTGCATGTGTGTGAATTGTGCATGAGCGTGAGTTTGTTCAACATAATACTCGGACAACCTAAGTGGCCGGAAAATCAAAAATGCCGATAAACTCTCTTGAAAGTTAAAGTACTCGGACAACACAATAACCTCATACACAGATGTGACTGTGTCTGTGTGTGTGCCGTGCCAGTGTATGAGTTGTGCATATGCGCATGTTGTGCATGTGTGTGTGTCGTGCATGTTCGTGAGTTTGTACAACACAATACTCGGACAACCTAAGTGGTTGGAAAATCAAGAATGCTGATGAACTCTCTTGAAAGTTAAAGTAATTGGACAATACAATAACCTCATACACAGACGTGACTGTGTCGTACAACTGTATGAGTCATGCATGTGCGTGTGTCGTGCATGTGCATGAGTCGAGCATGTGTGTGAGTTTGTACATGAGAGTCTGTGTGTCTGCACCAATGAGATAGATTCTTTGAGTTTGTTTTTGATAGGAACATATAAGCGTTTTTTTTTAAAAACAAATGAACTTTCATTCAAACATATCAAAGAATACCAAATAGACTTTGAAACTTGTAGACTCCCCAATCCACTCCAAATCATGGTTACAAAGATTAGTATTTAGCAAGTACGTGAGCTTGCCATCATAGTACGAATTGAAATATGATTGGAGTGTCAAGTGATGGAAAATAGCTGTATATAAGTTGATTTTGAGTCTTTTGACAATTGGTTTTGACTCGACCTATTATCCTATACAATATACTTTTACAATCGTAATGAAAATATGTTCTTGCGGCATATGCAAGGATAATCGAGTCTCTAGATCATCTGAATGTAATTTTTTAGTGAAGTTGTTTTAAAGATAAATAAAAATATTTTTATTAACTTAGATTGTTGTGTTACAAGATGAAAATTCTTTATTAATTAATTTAAATCAATAAATACATGGCTCCTAATCAAGATGTAGAAAAAATAAACTACACAATAATCATAGCTAATCGATTATTATATATACTTGAAAAGCGTATTAGAGATGTTTTAAATTTTATGTGAAGTCTAATCTAAAATTTCCTATGTAGTTACCAGATAAAAAGACTACTATATTCTTGCAAGCAAAATAAATAGCCTATTATACAAATGTTTTGTTCGAAAATATGTAAATGCATTTTTCGTATCACCGAGAACCATATTAAATTCACTTTCTCAATTCCTAGTAAGAAATTATCATAGAAACTAATGTATGCAGCATAATTCACACACAATAAAAAATGAAAAAAAGAAAAGAAAAAGAGTAACGAAAACTGTCAAATTAGAGAATTCAAGTTACACAAATAAATTGATGTACATGAATTTACATTAGACCAAACGAGCCTGCAAAAACGAAACATTCCCTCCGTAACTAGTCATCCATAATATCTAATAAATCATTTTCTTCTTCGGTAAATTTACCAAGGGCTATAGTCATAGTGATCCTCCTATTCAACTACTTCGATCATATAGTATTTTCGGGACGTCCGAAGATTCGATCATTTCTCTATGATTTCTCTTGCACTGTCCTTCCAATGGGTTTCGAAGATAAAAACCATTTATTGGCCCATAAACTGACTTAGGGAAATACATGAACTCAATTTGATTATTCTTTCTTACTAAGCATATCAACCATGAACTATGTTCTTATAATTCATCAATCAAATAGATGAATTATTTTAAAGAACTTTTCAAGGAACAAGTGATCCACTCTCTCAGTACTAACTAATCCTCCGATCTACCCCCCTCTTCTTCGATTAACTAATGTTATTCTTAGATCCTGTTCATGAGATTGAGAAAAATAAAGATATTTATAGATTATTCTAATTTCTATGTATACTAAACTATTACAATTGAATTATTTTATTAATTTCTTTTTTCATTTTCTTTTAGTGTCTTCTTTGTTATATCTCCTTTTCCTTGAGATAAATCTAAAACTCCGAAGTATATCTTCCCACGGGTCAAAGCAAAAAAGACACTTCGAATATTTTTCTATTGATTTTAATCTCTTAGAAATAGAGAATTTCCTATTTTTTTTTCCTAAAAATAAAATAAAATAGAAGATTGGAAATGAAAGTCTCTTTCTCACATCCATTCTCCATCACACCGTCAGAACAAAAATATCAGATGTAGCGATATAGAAATGTTTGATGGATGAAGCCACGATCCGATACATATCTATCTAAATATACTTAGATAGATATAAATTCATCTTGACTATAATCAAAGAAAGATAATGGAAATGGCTCTCATCTTGTGACTTGGAAGAAATGTTTCTTGGTAGAGGAAGAGAATAACAATTTATTCCTGTAGAAAATCTTGGAGCAAGAAGATTTAATCGAAAATATCGACAAATTCTTTCGAGGTCCAAAGAAATGAAATAAAAAAAGGAAGGGTCAACTTTTCCAATTCCAATTTCATCTCTATCGAATTTTAATATCAAAATAGCAGAATAGTCATAATTCAATAGGTCAAATCCACTTACTTTTTCTTTTGTTGATTTCAACGAAGAAATTCCTTCTTTGACTTTCTGGGGCAAGCAAGATCTTTTCTTTCCCCATCTCGCTTTAATCACTATCAGTGTCAAATGTCAAATGTAAACTGTATCTATATATACATTTGTCTTTGTCTATCTATATCCTTTGATTGTGTATCCAAGTTTCCTCACAAGCCTAAATTATTTCACTGCTGAAGTGAAATTTGTATCCGAAAAAATTTCAGCGAGTGTTAATTTAATGAATCAAGTGAACTTAGAAATCATTATTGATATAGCGGAAGTGTAAGAAACAAAGATGAACACGAGATCGATGAATCGTTGATTCTGCATAATACTGGTTTGAATGAAAATTGGAGAACAAGTCTCTCAATATATAATTTTTATTCAAAATAAGTCAACCAAACTATAATATCGGCTGCTCCTTTAATAAGCAATAAACACCAAATTTGCTACTTTGATTGAAATTGTACATAAACCCCTCAACTCCTAAGAAATTATAAAAGGCACATAAAAAAACAACTAATGATAAAAGTAATAGCAATTATTGAAAATAACATAACTTAAAGTTAGATCAACTCTTATCCATCTTCATCAATTATACAGCATGTAAGAAAGCCAAAAAAATTCATAACTAAGATTAGACATATTCTCACCAATCGAGTGTCCAGTTATAGTATAATTACTAGCTATATCTATGCAAACATGCAAGGAAAGACAATAAATTATTGGGGAATTTAGAAATATAGATAAATGCGAAGGGCCATTTTTAAAAATAGCATTTAATAACATTTGCGAAAATGACAATTTTTTGGTGCAAAAAGTCGTGTATATATTCTTTTGCTGAAAGACATTTCAATTTTATTGTCATTCAACTGTCGGCCCGATATTTGACCAGAATTTTTTTTCCCAGACATTTCAATTATTGTCGAATGACAGTTGCTCAACCCATTTCGTTTGTTTTTTTCGTTTTCACATCATTCTTCTTCAACTATGTATTAATCCATGGGCCCAATCTCTTTCAACACTTTTTTAGCAATTGCATTCAACATATTTTTAGATCTAAAAACAACCAAACTAATCACTACAAGAAAATGTGTCTATAACGGCGACACAAATTGCGACAACAATAAGTCGTCTCTATTGGTACTGGACAATAGAGACGACAATGAAATGTCGTCGCTAAAAGTGCAAAAATTATATGTTGTCGCTATACGGAACTCATCGTCTCTATTACTTGTAATTTATAACGACGTCTTTTAATGTCGTCGCTAATTACTTTATGATATGGCGAAAAAATTGCGCCATTTTGTTGCGCCAATAGCGACGACAAATGTCGTCGCAATATATATGTAGATGATGTTGTCAGTCACGTGAATCATGATTTTTCTCGTAAAATGTGATGTGATCTATATCGACGACAAAATGTCGTCGCTATAGACCTGTATCAATCTAGGCGAGAAATTTGGTGCCCATTTCTTGTCTTTAGTGACGACACGTGTCGTCGCAATATACGTATTGATGATTTTGATTGGCACGTGAGTTATTAAGTTCCTCGTAATATGTGATGAATTCTATAGCGACGACAAATGTTGCCGCTATAAATTCTTCTTTTTCTTCTCACCTTTCCCGCATTTCTGTATTGTGTCTCTACAAAAATTATATTTCCATCAGCATAAATATTTTCTATTCTTTTGTTTTCCTTCATAATCATCTTCTTCACATTTCATTTATTCATCTCCATTTATTATCATTACTGTATTTGTGAAAATATAGTATTTTTCAAGTGTGGATATTGATAAAACTTGGACAATAATTAGAAATCACACAAAATTTGCAGATTTTCGGAATGATTTGCAAGCATCTATAAATATGGCGAGACCATACGTTATTGACAGGGGAATGATTAAATGTTCGGGCAAAAAATGTTTAAACGGTCTCACACATCCATTGAAAATTGTCGATGCTTACATATTTTGTAATGGTTTTGCAGAGTTATGTCACCTGGATATATCATGGCGAGACCGAGGTTCAGACTGCGAATGTGTATACACAGAATGAGCGAGCTGGTGTGGAGGATGAGATGATGGATCTCATGGACGACGTAGCTGGTGATGAGCATGCTGGTACAAGCACCGATGGTTACTATGACGAATTGTTTGAGGCTTTGCATTCAGAATTGTACCCGGGAGTTTCATCATTTTCGTCCCTAAAGTTTTTAGTCAAGTTGATGCATATTAAGGTTGTGAACAAATGAACAAACAAGTCTGTCAATGATCTTTTGAAATTGCTGAAGTTAGCTTTCCATAACATGAACCTGGTTGACTCCCACTACGAAGCTAAAAAGATGATGACGAAGCTTGGTTTGGGTTACAAATTCATTCATGCCTGCAAGAACGACTGTGCACTGTTTTGGGGTGAACATGCTGACAGACAAACTTGTCCAGTTTGTCAGGAAAGTCACTGGGTACACACTTATGGAAAAGTGAACGGAAATAATATTCCGTATAAGGTGCTGCGCTATTTTTCCTTGGCCCCTAGACTAAAACGTATGTTCGTGACGAATGATACTGCAAAACTCATGTGGTGGCACAGTATAAGAAGGTGTAGGGATGATGATGAAATGCAACATCCCGTTGATGGAAAGGCTTGGCGGGGTTTTGACATGAAATATCCACTATTCGCAAGTGAGATCCGGAATGTCAGGTTAGGTTTGACTGCAGACGGTTTCAATCCATTCGGTGACATGAGTCTGGCGTACAGCATGTGGCCAGTAGTTGTAATAGTTTACAACTTGCCACATTGGTTATGCATGAAGCCCGATTACCTCATGCTTACTCTGTTGATACATGATCCTAAAGCACAGGGTAAAGACATTGATGTATTTTTACGACCATTAGTGGACAAGTTAAAAGAGTTGTGGGCCAATGGGATTGACACGCGTAATGCTAGAACCAATAACATGTCGGTATTCAGTCTGCGTCCAGCGTTGTTGTAGATTATTAACGATTTTCTTGGAGTGTTCAGGGGTACATGGCATGTCCTACGTGCAACGAGGATATTCCTTCAGTTCGTGTGATAGGTAATATAGCTTATGTGGGTCACCGTCGGTTCTTGTCATCCAGGTATCATTTTTGGAGCAATTTAGACTTTGATAGGAGGACAGAGAAGTGACCATCTCCGTGTCGATTAACGCCTACAGACATTTTAGCACAGTTAAGCCGTGTCAGACATAGAAGTCCAGAAAAGCACCCTAAATATGGGGGTGCTACAGTTCGGAGAAATGATAACGAGCTGAATTGGAGAAAAAAGTGCATTTTCTATGAGTTGCCGTATTGGACTTCTACAGAGCCCAAACATAATATCGATGTCATGCACGTAGAGAAGAATGTTTTTGATAGCTTGCTCGGCACAATTATGGACGATCCATTCAAATCAAAGGACAAAGTCAATGCCAAGCGCGATCTGATCCAATTAGGGATCAAAAGGGTGTTGCACTTGTATCATAACGGGAATAGGTGTATGAAGCCTGCCACATGTTACACCATGTCGTCTGTAAATCGTAAGAAGTTTTGTAAATTTATCCGATCGGTTGAGTTTCCAGATGGCTTCGCTTCTAATCTTCAGAAGAATATTGTTCCTAATGACAGCCGCATTATCGGGTTGAAGTCACATGATTGCCATATTATCATGCAATGGTTATTGCCAGTCGGATGTCGGGCGTTCTTGAATAAAACTATTTTCACTACAATTATTGAACTATGCACGTTCTTCAAGCAGTTTTGTGCAAGAACACTAAAGGTTAGCGAGATGATGGCTTTCCACGATCACTTGGTACTCATTCTCTGTAAGTTGGAACAGATCTTTCCGCTAGCCTTCTTCGACATCTGATTCACCTCGTAATGCATTTTTCAGAAGAGGCAATTCTTGGAGGTTCGATGCACATGAGATAGATGTATCCATTCGAGCGATACCTAAAGAAATTGAAGGCCTATGTCAGAAATCGAGCTCGGCCCGAGAGATCAATAGCTGAAGGGTATGTTGTGGATGAGGCATTGACTTTTTGTTTAAGGTACTTCGAGGACATAGGAACAAGGTTCAACCGACCAGACAGAAACGAGGATGTTAGTGTTCTACAGACACAACTTTCTATTTTTCAGTCGCAGTGTCGCCCACTTGGAAAGAAGTCACCAATGACGTTTTCTACTCATGTTTGAAATCAAGCGATTTTTTACGTCCTGAACAACTGTTATGAAGTTGAGCCATTCTTACCGTAAGACTTCGTTTTGAAATATTATTCATTTATCTCGAATAAACTTTGTCATGTGAAACGAACTAATGAACTTTGATCTTCCATGTTTTCTACAAGGAACATAGGCAGGAGCTACTGAACAATGGCTATCCAAACATCGAACTAGTGCACATAAGAGACTTTTACAGTTGGTTCTATAGGAAGGTAAACGAACAATGACCGAATAAACACTAAAGTTTTCCACATTCTTCATTTCAATAACTGAGAATAATCTTCATCATGCAGGTATATGCAATGCGCCAAAGCCACAACCATCAAGTTTCTCATGAGTTGTTTTCGTTGGCCAATAGATGTTACCAGCAGGTTATGTCCTACACGGCTTGTGTTGTAAAAGGAGTTCGGTTCCTGAAATATGATCGTGATATTCGATGAAAAACTCAGAACATTGGTGTACCCGTCCCATGGACTGGGGGTAAGGTTTACTACAGGCAGCTGCAAGAGATACTGGAGCTATAGTATGGATCGAAACTTTCAATTTTTCTGTTCCGATGCAAGTGGTTTAGGTGTGAGAATAGCGTTACCAGTATTGACATCAGTGCAGAGGCGTTCAAGGATGATCAGTTCATACTTGCTAGCCAATCACAATAAGTGTTCTACATTGAAGATCTGTCTCGTGGTCTAAACTGGCGAGTAATACAAATTGTTCATCACAGGAGTACGTGGGACATGGTGGGATCTAACATCACAGAGATTGACCTGCTCCACAATAACTACTCTTCCGGTTTAACTCTCATAGTTGATGTTGGCAACATAGAGTACATATCCTTGCACCGGGATGATGGCGAAGCTGATGAGATAGAAGCATCGGTTATCAAGAGAGCCTCATCTGATACTGCAAGAGAAACTTCATTTATCAACAACGATGATGTGGAAGACGATACAAATGCAGAATATGAGGATGACAAAACATCGAGTGAAATCAATGAGGACGACAGTGACGATGATGAAAATCAATCGTATCATGATAGTGAATCAGATTGAATGTTTTCACCGCGTCACGGAGTGTAGACATAATAAAGTGCTTAATTTATTTATAAATTATTTAGTTAACTATGAGTTGTTCATTAATGTATAATTATTTTTAATATTGAATTTATTAACTATGAGTTGTTCATTATTATTATTGTACATTAAATTTTAAATAATTTATTAAATATACAATTACATTTTTTAAACATTTTATATATTAAATTAAATATGAAAAATACCCTAAAAAGAGAAATATTTTTAGACTATTATTTAGACTCTAACAATTGTACAATATTTTTTATATCATTGAATATGTTAATTTATACTTTCATATTTTAATTATTAACAATTAAAAAATAAAAAATTTGATAATATTAAAAATTAATAATATGAAAAAACCTCTTTATAATTAGATATGTAATTTAATTAACTTAGTATATTAACAATAGCGACGACAAATGTCGGCGCTATATTCATGAAAATTGGGCACCACGTTTTAGGTGCGTGTTTTAAAAAGTTGAAAAAAATGTCATCGCTTTAGGGACCATATGTTGTCGCTATAGAGTCAGACCTTTTATTTCACGTCTAACATTCTTCTTCTCCATTTTGGCTGTTCTTTTTCTTCCAGTGTCTTCGCCGCCGTCTTCACCTTCGTCTTTTGTCTTCACCGCCGTATGCCAGAGTGCCACAAGGTTGTTCCCCGTTCTTCCAAACTGACAAGCAGTAAGTTCTCAGAGTTTTTATTTGAAATTCCAATTGTGTTCTGCCGAATTCACGTCTATACTTTCAGATTTTTGATTTTTTGATTTTTGATTATCATTTTGATTTTCCAATTGTATTCTGCCGAATTCTAATTGTGTTCTTCCATTTTTTTGATTTTTTGATTGTTTGATTTTTTTATTACATTTCCCTGTTTGACTGATTTCATTTCATAGTTAGTTCACTGAGTTGACGAACTGGAGTTGGAGTTGGTTCACTGAGTTGGTGATCATGTTGTGATGTAATTAGTTGTGCATTTGAGTTAATCAATTAGGGACTTATTTGAAATAAATTCAAAGTTTAGAGACCTATTCAAAGTGTAAGGACCTATTTGAAATCCCATAAGTTTAGGGACCAATTCATGAACAAATTAAAATTTATTCGAAATTACGAAAAAATTAAAAGTTTAGGGACCTATTTGAAATAATTTTTTTCATTAGGGACCTATTCATATACAAATTAAAACGTATTAGAAATTAAGCTAAAATTTAAAGTGTAATGACCTATTTGAAATTCCATAAGTTTAGGGACCAATTAATCAACAAATTAAAACGTATTAGAAATTACGCTAAAATTCAAAGTGTAAGGACCTATTTGAAATTCCATAAGTTTAGGCACCAATTCATCAACAAATTAAAACTTATTAGAAATTACGAAAAAAATTCAATGTTTAGGGACCTATTTGAAATAAAATAAGTTTAGGGACCAATTCATGAACAAATTAAAACTTATTATAAATTACAAAAAAATTCAAAGTTTAGGGACCTATTTGAAATAAAATAAGTTTATGCACCAATTAATCAACAAATAAAGCTTATTAGAAATTACGAAAAAATTCAAAGTTTAGGGACCTATTTGAAATAAATTAAGTTTAGGGACCAATTCATCAACAAATTAAAACTTATTAGAAATTACGAAAACATTCAAAATTTAGGGACCTATTTGAAATAAATTAAGTTTAGGGACCAATTCATCAACAAATTAAAACTTATTAGAAATTACGAAAACATTCAAAGTTTAGGGACCTATTTGAAATAAATTAAGTTTAGGGACCAATTCATCAACAAATTAAACTTATTACGAATTTAACATAAATTCAAAGTGTACGAATTTATTATAATAAAATAAGTTTAGGGACCGATTCATCATCCAAAGTTTATGGATTTTTTCTATTACTACTAAGTTAGGTATTACTACTAAGTTAGGGACCAATTAAGTAGTAATTTAAAAGCTATGGATCAATTTTACTAAGTGTAGGGACCTATTCCGCACTACTTGATGTTCGCAATTATTTTATGTGTTAGTATAGCTGACGTGATGTTGCACGGATGTGATGGTGCAGGGATCCTCCGCAGCAGCCACCTCATCGGCTCAATTCGGCATGCGAGTCTGGTAATAATTTTCGTTCAAATCATTTTTTGGTATTTTATAAACATCGTTGAATTTCATATGATATATATGGTTTGTATTTGTTCTTTTTCAGCGCCCCCGCCAAAGCGACGGGGTATCTCTGGAGGTATTAACCTTGAGAAGGTTTGGCAAGTCAACGGGAAGATGCCACTTCCCATCGGATTCGACAATGTCGAACGCACAATGCAACCAATTGGGAATAACGTGAAGTACTTCACGCGCTTGGTTGGGAACCATGTGAGATTCATCGTGCCCCCGTGCTACCCTTCATGGACAGAGGTTCCAAAGGAGCAGCGGGCACTGTTATGTAGCATCATCGTGGTATTAACTTACATTAGTTTTTCTATTAGCGCATTCTATAAATAATTGTTCCATGTAATCTACATTAACGTAATTTTTTCTATTCTTGCAGAGCTACTTCGATCTTTAGGACGATCGGTGGCCCGATGAGTACCGGGAGGTCTGTGCCGCTGTAGATCACTTGGCGGCCGATTGTTATCGCGATTACAAACTCAAGACGCATAATCACTTAAAAGCGCATAGACCCAGCCAACCATATGGCGAGATGTCTACCGAGGAGTGGCAGAAGTGCATTGACTTCTTCACCAGTCCTACTTTCGTTATACGTACTGTTTATTTACTTTTTACGTTTTTATTTTAATGTTTTTTTTAACTATTAAGTTTTCTGCTAATTAATTATTTTTTATACCTTCAAGAACGATCCTCGAAAAATAAGGCCAATCAAGGTAAGGCTAAATACCCGAGCGTACAGGGGTCGAAGAGCTTCTCTGCCACGCGTTACGATGAGGTACAACTAATTTTTTCAATATCATTATACAAATCTTCAATGCATTACGTAACAAGGTCTACAAACTACATTTCACGTTTAAATTGTTGTAGCGGGATCCCGAGACCTAGCAGTGGCTGGGGATTATTGAGTCATTCCGGACTTTTCACAAATTTCGAGATGGCAATTAGGTGAACCCGCATGCGTCTAGTGACTATGTGAGGACTTTTAAATGTTGTTAATTTAATTTTATCTAACATAATGTTATTATTTATTATTTTTTTTCATTAACCCGTTGCATCGAAGACCCCAGAAGGAACATCCTATCAGTTTTTTGGAGACACGAAGAATGACGATCCTTGGTTTGCTATGTATGAAGATCAGCTTCTCCGAATGCAGCGGAAAATTCAGAAAGAATAGCATATCGGGGATTGTGCGAGAGGAGGAGGAGGAGGAGGAGGAGGACGATGGTTTGGGGGGATTTGTAGATTTTTAGAATTCTTTATTGTTCTAAATAAAAAAAAATTTTAATTTTTTTAATGTCTATACGTCGTCGCTAAAACAAAACAACTTATTACATATTAGCGGCGACCTTGTCGCTGCTATACCTCCTAAACATATAGCGACGACATAAATATGTGGTATATAAAATGTAATAGCGACGACACACACGTCGCTACTATTTCACATTGTCGTCACGTTTTTTCTGATTTCGAGATATAGATCACGACAATGTTATGACAATAAAAATGTTGTCGCTACTAATCTAGAGGTACTAATCTATTGCAGCGATAGTCAGCGACGACTATATCATCGCTATATAATTAAAGCGACGATATGTGATCCTTTAGTCGCCGTAGTACAAAATCTATTGAATTTTTGTTCTTTTATAATCTAAATTAATCTATAAAAAAGTAGATTATTTGGGATGGGTTAGCTGGTGACGAACGGTGGCGCGAAGGTAATGGTACGAAGCGGTGAGTGGTGGAGCAAGATTTAATTTTAGTGAAATAATAAATTTGATTTTGAATTAGATTTGAAGAGGATATACTGGAAGTTTAAATAAATCTTTTGAGGGTATATTTGTCCAAAATGACTATTTTTCAACTTATTTTTAAAAGCTGCCATTTTTCAAAACTCCACATCCAAACAAACATTTGTTATAATTTCCTCTAAAAATATTTACTCCGGTAATGAAGCCATTTTGCACATAATTAATCTTGTCAGAGTGGAAAATTGATTTTGATATCTATGTAGAGCTTGAATGCTATAATTGAGATGGAAACTAAAATAAATGTGATTGGAACAAATAATTAGTAATATGTGTACTCAATTTATATCCCAACAAAGCCATTCGGATTAATGGATTATCGTATGAAAACTTGATTCTTCTCTTACCAATCTTTGATACGATTGGTTGTGCAATTTTCCTTAGGACCTGTTTGGGAGTGTTAGAGTACCGGTTACGAAGGTTTTTTAAAGTACTAGTTTTGGGCGTTTATGAGGGGTTCGTTTTTTAGTAATTTTAGTAGCGATTTTTAAAACAGTCAAATTCATGCTTGAGAGTTTATTATCGAGCGATTCTGAAAGTTTTTTAAAAGAATAAAATTACAGACATAAATATATATTAAATAAAAATATAGGTATGTATAAACAATATGAATAATGTGAATATGTAAATGTAAATATATATATTCGATTGCAAAATTTTTTAAAAATATTTAAATAGAAAAAAAATATTATTGATTGGAGAGAAGAAGCAAAATGTGCGTTTGGAGAGAAGAGGAAGAATGAAGTATGTATTTTATGTTTAGAGTAGATTTAGAAAAAAAATTATTATAGAGAGGGTAAAATTGGAAGATAATTTGGAAAATGGCCAAAAACCACCGATTTGGAGGGTTGAGAAATACACTCTAAATTACACTACACCGGTTATGGGTGGTTTTAAATCATCCAAAACTAGTGCTCCAAAAATCTAATAAGCACCGATTTTTTCAACCTTTCATAAACGGTATAACCCAAAATTGGTGGAAAAAAACTTCCAAGCAAACCCTTAGTTGACAATATTACTTTATACCTGGCAGAAACTCGGATATTAGAGAATCTCCAATGCAACAATATAGATTGTTGTACATGTGGTAAGTAAAATAGATCTTCAATGGAATTGTGGATTGAGAAAATTATAGTCTAATTGCACAAGAGAGAAGATGTAGATAAAATATAAAAAATTAAATAAAGAATGATTAACACACATTTTGATAAAAATACATTATAAAAAATTAAATAAAAGGGGCTTAATACACATTTCAATGAACAAAAATGATAAAAAAATAAATGGAAGATGTCTAGCACACGGTCTAAATGTAGACGATACATCTTCAATTTTTTTTGTTACCATATAAGTATTTTAGGAAGATGTCACACGTTTTTGCATTGGAGATGCTCTTATGTCCTTTAGATTTCCAACTTATATGCCAGTTGTCTGGTTGCTCCACAAGGAAATAATTACTATGTCTGTCGTAAAATTATTATCTACACAATTACCAATATCCAATAGACTTAAATCATGTAGAAGATGCCTCTTCCCTTAAGCTAAGCCAAGTCAAGCCAAGCCGCCCACCTAAGTCCTAATCCTTTACCAAAGAATTCAAAGGTTTCTGTCTCACTCTCTCCACCTTCCGCGTACCCCACCCACAACAAAAAACGAACGAAAAAAAAATTTGGGAAAAAAAGAAAAGAAAAACTAAAATAGATGGTAACGTTAGCATAGATTGTAGGTTGACCAAAAATCTTGTGGTTCATCAACTACTAGCTTACTGGAAAAACCATACATTCGCGAACTACTGGCTAACGGACTTCGACATCTTGCCAAAGCTTGCTGCACTCTTTTCTATCATAGGGTTTTCTAAGAACACCATTGAGCTTTTTCCTAAAGGCAGAATGCGAATCGTTATTATTTTCTCCTACTCCCATACGTGATAAAAACCTTCTATCCTTTATTAGAACACACAATAGAAGGTCTTTATATTCGTCTGGCATATATTTTTTCATCCAAAAACGTTTTTTCATGTTCATCCACATCCTCATCTAAGAGTTTACCCTCCAAAGGGCAAGTTCAAAGTCATAATAAATGTCAACATTCATTAGATTCTCCAAATTCATTCTTATAAAATGGCTTTCTACATCAATTATGAAAAGTATTTTCTTTTCGCTTTCCACCAATTCAGAAAACTTAATTAATATATCAACCTTTCAGATTTATACTACATTCTTAAAGATCCATATCATCTGTTGCACAAACCAAAAATAAATAATTAATCAAATTTTTAGCAAAGTAAAAAATTATGGAACAAAAAAGGTTAAAAAATAATGTCTCCTAGATTTCATTCAACGCATAGCAAACACAAGACCCCAAATGAAATTAACTTTAAATAAAATCAAAAGAAAAGTTATGGTGTTAGAAAAAACATACAGAGTTCTGATTTCTTGTGGCCAGAAATTCAAGAACATCACATTTTCTCTCTCTCTGTGTGCACGTACCTTCTGCGAGGGTTGTGTTGGAAGATTACGACTAGAAGAAGGGAGGGAATTATTGGATTGTATGTCCAAATAGTACAATTTTGCTGTGATGAAATGACACTTTTATATTGAATAAAACTTTGGTTTGTATTTATTTATTTATTATTGCATTTGTTTGATATTGAGCATGTAAATAAAGTGCCAACGATCACTTATAATAATATAAGTTGGATGCTTGCGTTGAGAAGCATAGTGTGACACAACTTATATTTTGATCATGAATAAAATTATTCACAGTATTCACAACTAATGTATAAGGATTGACGCCTTGTACCGGAAGGTTGTAGTGTTAACTATTTAATCATTTGGGTATGTGATTTTTCCTTATCACACAAATGGTTTAATGGTGACACTAGTACACTTGGAATGTATTGAATGGACCACATGTCGAATTTAATTATATAGCATGACCGTACGAATAATTAAATTTCACTTGATCATCGAGTATTTCATCTATATCCCTTGATAGGATTGTCTATATCTTTTCGTTAGTTTGATGTTTCTTTGATTCACCAATAGATAAGATTAATTTAATTGATCAAATATCTTGGTGAGTTGGGAGCTTGAGAATGATCAAATTAGAGAACCTGAATTCGTGTTAGGAACTATCGCTTTGAAAAATTGGTCGAGTGACAACTTAAGTATTTTTTGTTGAACAGTTATAAATCTGAGCTCAGTATTTAGCGACGGCTAAACTTCGACATCTGTGAATTGGTTCATAGGACCGTTGAAGAAAATATAACTTGAAGTTAGTGATAATAATTAGAAGCGCAAATTGGTCATTTATGCTCATACCTAATTATCAGATCTCAGATAGAGATGAAATATATATACAATAGGTCGGAAGAAAATATTACAGCTTCTGTAATCTTATATATGCCGAGAGTGTAATATTTTGTCTTTAGTAGAAAAAGCAAGAGACTAATAATTAGATCGGGCGGTTTAGGATCGATTAGACAAAATCTAATTATTGGAGCTTATAAAATATATGTCCGGATAGGTTCTTGTGGTAGCTCTATAAAGTTTTAGGCTTAAGCATAGTTACTATGAAAGTTTTGGACTTGACTGTAATTGTGATATAAGTTCAGGAATTATATGTGTAATTAAATCAATTATAAGTTAATTGAACTTGGATGCAATTAGGACCCTTGTCCTTGTTTGTAATCGGGACGCTTGTCATATTTATATCACATTGCATGTGACGTAAGTTCATTTTCTAACTATTAAAAAAAGAGTAGAGAGAAAAATTCTTAAGTTTTGTTTAACTTGAATTTTATCTTCTTGGTTTTCTAAATCTGTCTAGTCCAGAAATTAAGAGGGTGTATTCAATTAAGACTTGGTAGGACTTTTATGGAATTTAAAAGTCTAGGTATATTCAATTCAGACTTTTTAAACTCCATAAAAGTCTTGGAGTATTCAATATAGATTTTTAAAGACTTTTAAAAAGTCTTATAAAGTCATGCGACATTCAATTCAGACTTTTTAAAATCTTACGAAATTCAGAGGTATTCAAAATGTCTATGACTTTTAATGACTTTATAGAAAATTTCATATGTACTAACTTTAAAGGACAATGTATAAATAAAAGATATTACAATTTCTCTCTCATTCATCCTAAGACTTTGAAAGACTTTAGAAAAAAAAACATCTTTCGTTCCTTTATTTTTTTTATATGTAATAAACTGTAAAGTCCAGATTAATATTTTTCTCTTTCTTTAATGTGATTTTTTTTCTTCAATATTCCCATAATTATTTTTTCCTCTATATTTATTTATTTATTATTTTACCATTTTCATTAAAAATAAGATAACTTTATAATTAAATTCTTAAATAATTATTGATTACAGTTTATTAATGAATTCCATTAAGTTAAAAACTATTTTTTATTAATGCATTTTTTTTATTTAATTCTTGTTTTTTCTGTTTATCTTGATGAGCGTGATTGTATTTTTTTCTTCGTCTAAATTTGTATTCTGTTTATTACTTTATGTAATTGTGGTGACTAATGACTGTTACTTGTAGATTATCAAATATAATAAGGGAGATAATGAAGTGGATAAATTTTTTTGATGGAAAATATTTTAAAATGAGTCGCATGTCATAATTTTTTGAATTTATCTATAATCTATTTGAAAATTTTTTACCCAAAAGAAAAAATAGAGTAAGTTATAGCATTAATTTTGACGTAGTTTACTTGCAGCAATTAAATAGAAATTTAATTTTTATGAATATATTAATATTAATATAATTAAATAAATTATTACTAAAATTTTCTCTTGCAACAATTTTTTTTAATTGTGGGATTTTTAACTGAAAAAAAAAAGTCCATAAAAGTCCATAAAAGTCCGTGAAAGTCTAGAAAAATCTTTCAAAATAAAATCTATAAAACTCCATAAAAGTTTGTAGGATTCTGTTAAAATCTATAAAAGTCAATAAAAATTAATGAAATCCATCAAAGTAAGTCATTTGAAAAATGTCAATGAAAGTCTTTAAAAGTCTAGATTAAATACACCACTCTTAGTTTTTTGATTCAATTAAAAAGTGCCCACACACTGGTATAATGTATACTTAGAAGAAAACCATAGAAGACTTGAACTTTGGGAGCACCATGTTCGTGAATAAAAAGCAGGAAGTTCGTGAATCAGATTGAGACTAATATTGTTTATCGATTTATGTATAATACTAAACCATTACTATTTAATTATATTAAACACGTGAACGCCTATCAAAGATTTTGGTTTATTGAATTAAAGATTTTTTTTTGTTTTCTGACTAATTCTCGTGCCAGTTTCTAACAAGTGGTTTTAGTGCGATTTAGATCGTTCACGTGTTTGTTATGTCTTGAAGATCTAATAATTGCATTTCTAGTCGAGCGATATTTAGGATTATTTGTTTATGTGTTGATTGCATATTTGAAATTATTTTAAACTGTGATCCAATTATTTTGTGGCCCCACTCGTTCATTGTATTTCGTTATTTCAAGTATGTAACAAGATCGGTAGATTACGACTCCATCATCTTGATTTAATTTTTAATTGCAAAATAGATTTAAATTGTGAGCCCTAAAATGGGACTAGTTAATTTTTGTAATGATTGAAGATTGACGATTGGACCAACGGAAAAAAAATCCTAGACGAGGCTAAGCAGATTTGGCACACCGAATATCTGCCCGATCGCAGATCTGGTTCACCGGAGATCTAAGCTCGCGCAGATATGGTGCGCTAGATCCAGCGCATCGGAGATCTACACCTGCACATATCTGGTGTGCCCGGTAGATCTGCTCACGCAGATCAGGCGCTGCACGTGGGGTCACAAATCGTGTCCTTCTTGCGGTTCGGGCCATGTGGTGGTTGTTTTGAGGAAGAAGAGTCAATGAAGAACATCATTGTTTGGTTGCTGGGATAGTCCATGTTTGGTGCCATGAATAGTGGTTATTTGGTTCAATGAATAGCAGCTGTTTGGAAAGCTTAGGCTGAAGAATTAATTTAAATATTGGGTTTGGGCCCAATTAGCTTTTAATTTTGTTACTACCAGATTTCGGTAAGGCCTCTACATCAGCAAAGACCCCATAAATGCCCAATAAAAGTCTCATAAAGGCCTAGTGAAGGCCCAAGTTAGGCCTCGCGAAAGCATTGTAAGCCCAACGAGGGCCTTCCAGATCCGTAAAAGCCTCATATACCCAACGAGGGCCTTGTGAATGCATTTAAGGCCTGACAACACATTGGCACCCTCGAATTAAGTATGGCAAAACTCGTGAAGAGCCTCGACATTCATGGCCGACCCCAGGTGGTTCGCTGGCAACTGAATCTATCACAGATCTGCTGGCATTGTGATATTTCATAATGACCAGAGATATATTGAAAAAGAGATTATGTTTGATTGATATATGGATTCTTACAAGGAAACTAAATATCAATCTTCTAAAGATTAAGCAACGTGATAATAGGAATCAACTTAAATAAGGGATAAAATCTGAGATATTGCATTGACAACCAATTATCCTTATCCTATAAGGAAGGAAGATCCAATTAAATATCTAATTGATTATTTTTTCAAATCAATTGGAACTCCCAGGTTATAAATACAAGGTTTCCGGTTGTTCTAAGGTACACATTATTCTCACCTTTAAACTCTGTTCAAATCTCCGCCTGCTTGTCTCTCCCATACCCATTTATTATTCTCTGTATACTGTTATCCCTTACGTATACCAGCAATTGACTTGATCGTTAGAGTACCAACGATCGCTAGACCTTTTTTCCCTAGTAATCTTGGTGCCTAACGGTTGTCCTAGTGTACAGGTAACATACAGATTGGTAGAGGATTGACTAGAGATCTGTTGACACGTGGATAGTACAGATTCTGACATCAACAGATTGGCACCGTCTGTATGAAATGAAAAATATTACACAACCTAAAACTTGTGAAAAAACGTGTTTTATACCTGAAAGAGCATGGCAATAGAAAACTCACTAGAAGAAAAAGTAGAGTCTCATCACACTGACTTACTGCAAAAGAGCATTCAAGACCTTTAGAACGTAACCCACCGCAAGAGAAGAAGACAACGACAGAAGCGTACGGTCAAGCTAGAAAACCAGGACGTGAAGTTAGACAATTCCTGGATGAAGGCGGTGCTTGAACTGTTGGAGAACCAATCTCTTCAGAATGGACCCAAGCGTAGCCGTGTCCAACGAAGCCATCGAGGTCTGGTTCGATGGAAAGTCGTTGATAGCAAGACAACCTACCAGTTTCGAATGGTAGAAACCCTCGAAATGTGAATTCGGGGTCCTCGCAAGACAATCAAATGGAAAACTCCTTCCGACATGTGGAAACCAGTCGGCTCTTGTTGCTAGCATGTTTGATAGGTTGAGAGTAGGATCCTCCATAGTACCGTCCCTACCAGTGAACAGCAGGCATAGCAAGCGTAGTGAGGCCCGCATAGAAGGAATAAATGACTTAAAGTTTTTCTCTGCGAGGTTTGAGGATGAAAAACAAGAGTTAAAATGTGATCTTGACAACGACGACGACGAGAACCTCTCGTTCTCCCTGGAGCTGAAGGCTTGAGAGCTCCCCGTCAGCTTTAAAATACCTCCTATGGAGAAATATAATGGAAGATGTGATCCGACGGATCACATCAACGTATATAAGACGAGGCTCCAAGGTAAGATCCTTACAGTAAAATATAGGAATTTCCATACCGATGGAAAGTTGTAGCCAGGAACGGGCACCGACCCAAGGCCTCACATATCACGTTCACAAAGAAAGAAGAAGTCTGTATCCACAACCGGCATTGCGATGCCTTGGTAGTTCGTGCCGTTGTAGCCTGGAACGGGCTAGGACGAATGCTAGTCGATGATGGTAGCGTCGTAAACATCTTGTTTGGCAGCACCTTCGACCAAATGGATGTAGATCAAGAACTGACCACTATTTCAAATTCGTTATTCAACTACACGAGAGATAGCCTTATCCCACGAGAGAGAATCACCCTTGCAGTGGACTTTAGAGAGCCCCCGTGTCATTTGAAGAAATTCATGGAGTTCTTGGTGGTCGATACCCGCTCTGCCTATCACGGAGTTCTTGGTAGGCCCATGCTCAAGGACCTGCAGGTGGTCACCTCCATCCATCACTTGGAAATGAAGTTCCCAATGCCAGGTGGGGTCGCTAAGGTTCAAGGTAACCAGACAGAGGTAAGGGTCTGCTACATGAATGTACTCTGAAAGGCAGTAAAGTGCGAAGACCTTCCCCTACACAGTGATGACGACACAGACGGAGCCGATGGATATCGACCCTGAAAAAAATTGAGGAGGGAATGATATTAGACTAGGGTCTGGACCCTCAGATTATAGGCTCGAATTTCCTAGCCTCTCTAGAAGATGAGCAAGAAGTGTTCTTTATAAACCCTTCAGACCCTACTCAGATGCTGCAAGTAGGGCAGAAACTAGACGTATGGATAAAGAAAGAACTGAAACAGTTATTACGAGAAAACACCGACGTGTTCGCGTGGAAGCACATCGGCATGATGGAGATCGATCCATCCATGGCCTGCCACGCCCTGAAGGTCGATCCTAAAGTGTGCCTCCAAGATACAAAAGAGAAGGCATCTGAGTATAGAGAGATATGGTGCTTTGAAAGAGGAAGTTGACAAGCTACTATCTAACGGGTTCATCGGAGAGGCAGTCTACCCCCAATGGGTATGCAACCCCGTATTGGTAAAGAAAAACAACAAAAAGTAGAAGGTATGTATAGACTTCTCTGACTTGAATCAGGCATGTCCCAAAGACAGCTTCTCGCTACCACGCATTGACCAGTTGGTTGATGCGACTGCTGGCCATAAGCTACTTACCTTTATGGACGCCTACTCTGGTTACAACCAGATCCTGATGTTCGCAGGAGATGAGGAACACACCTCATTCATTACTGATTGAGGATTGTACTTCTACAAGAAGATATCCTTCAGTCTGAAGAATGCCGGAGCTACATATCAGTGGCTAGTAAACTGCATGTTCTCGAAACAGATTGGAAACACAATGGAGCTCTACATTGATTACATGCTCGTGAAGAGCGTGAATGCTGAAGACCATATTGAATACTTGAGGGAGATGTTCAGAATTTTTCTCAAATATCGCATGAAGGTCAACCCCCTGAAATGCGCCATCTGGGTCGCATCTGAGAAATTCTTGGACTACATGGTGAATCAATGCAGGATAGAGGCTAACCCCAAGAAGACCAAAGCGCTCGTCAATATGGTCCAGGCCTTACAAGAAGACTGGAGCCCTAAATCAATTCATATCGAAGGCAACCGACTATTCTTTTAGACTATCAAAGGAGGGAAGCAGTTTAAATGGACTGAAGAGTGTGAGAATGCCTTTTGAGAACTCAAAGACACTTCTTGGAAAGGTCCCACTGCTGTCCAAGCTAAAGAACAGAGAAATATTGCTCATCTATCTCATAGTGTCTGAGAATGCGGTGAGCTCTGTATTAATTTGTGAGGAAGGCCAGACACAGCTCCTCGTCTACTATGTGAGTAAGGCAATGCAGGATACAAAAACGAGGTACCTAGACATGGAAAAGCTCATCTTGTCTTTGATAATTGCATCTAGGAAGCTCCGGCCATACTTCCAGTCACACAGTATAGATGTCTTGATGAATCTTCAACTAAGACATATTCTCCAAAAGTCGGATACCTTAAGAAGATTGATGAAATGGTCGATCGAGCTTAGCCAATTCGAAATCTCCTACAAGCCGAGACCCTCCATAAAGAGACAAGCTTTAGCATATTTTATGGCCTAATTTGCCCATTTCTCGGAAGGTTTGCTCGAAGCCAAGCGTAAGGAGGTACCAACATGGAAACTGTATGTTGATGAATCCTCAGGCGAGGCTGGAGCTGGAGCTAGGATTCTGTTGATTAGTCCCGACGGTTATAATCTCAATTGCACGCTTCGTCTAGAGTTCAAAGCTTTAAACAATGCTGCAGAATATGAGACGCTCCTAGTAGGCTTGAGGTTGGTACAAGAGATAAAGGCAAGGAAAATCCAAATCTATGGCGACTCGTAGCTAGTAGTTAGCCGAGTCAATGGAACTTTCACAGCACACGAGCAATTTATGGTGGCCTATTTAAAGAAGGCCAAAGATCTCCTATCCCACTTCAAGGTATTTGAGTTACTCCAGATTCCCAAGATTGAGAATGGCTATGCCGATGCTCTTTCCAAGTTGGCAAGTAGCAAAGGCTCCAACTTGATGAGAGCCATCCCAGTTGAAAGCTTAGCCGACCGTCTACTGACGAGGCTCTGTCATAGAACGCCATGATGATCATCGAATCTCCCAAGTAGATGAGGAGATCGTTGCGTACTTGACCGACCAATTTTTTCCAGTCAACAGGGACAAAGCCCAGAAGCTTTGTAGGAGGGTAATGAAGTTCGTCTTATAAGATAGGATCTTGTACAAGAGAGGTTTCAGCCACCCACTCCTGTCCAGCATTACTAAGGATGATGCCGATTATGTAATGAAAGAAATACATGAAGGAATATGCGGTAATCACTCAGGTGGAATGTACCTAGTACAAAAGGCTCTGAAACAAGGATACTACTGGCCAACTATGAAGAAGGACTCCCATGCTTATGCGAAGAAATGCGACAAGTGCCAAAAATTCGCCGTTGTGCCAAAGCTCCCGACTCTAAACCTCACCCCAGTCACCAGTCCCTAGCCTTTTGCCAAATGAGAGATCAATTTTATAGGTCCTCTCCCAACCAGAAGGGATGGGGTCAAATTTGCGGGTGTAGCAGTGGACTATTTCACCAAGTGGTGCGAGGTAGAGCCTCTAGCTAAAATTACGGAAGAGAACGCATAGAAGTTTGTTTGGAAGAACATCATTTATGGTTTCAGGATTTTCCATTCCCTTGTGTCTGACAATGGTACGTAATTCACTGGGAAGAAATTTAACTCAAACTGCAATGTGCTCGGTATTAGAAGGGATTTTTCCACTCCTTACTACCCCCAATCCAACGGCCAAGTAGAAGCCGTCAACAAGATTATCAAGCACACCCTAAAGAGAAAGTTGGAATCTGCTAAAGGTGGATGGGCTAAAGAACTTCATGAGACTCTGTGGTCATATCGAACTACATCTTGAAAGACAACTGGTGAAACTCTTTTCGCCATAGCGTATGGGACAGAAGCAATGATTCCCACGATGTGGGATTACCTTCTCCAAGACGCTTACATTTTGATGAGGTGGTCAATGAAGATCTACGTAAGGTAAACCTTGACTTACAAGAAGAAAGGCATGCCGACTCGCAACTTTCCTGGCAGTTTATCAGAAGAAGAAAGCCAGATACTATAATTCAAAGGTCAAAAATAGGGCTTTCCACATCAACGACTTCGTCCTCAAAAAGGTTTTCCTAGCAAATAGGGAAGTGGGGGCCAGAACCCTCGGACGTACATAGGAAGGACCCTATAAGATCGTCAAAGAGGTTCGACCTAAGACCTACATATTGGAGGAGTCAGAGAGAAATGAGACGAAGCATCCTTGGAATATCACTCATCTTCGTCCGTACTACCAGTAGTTTTTTATTACTTTTTTGTCAGCGCTAAGTCACATATTAGTATTCCCTTTGACTTTGTTCAGCTGCTGCATTATTTCAATAAAGTCCAATAATTTCCAAGTTATGACGCTTCCATCTCAGCTAGGTAAGAAAAGAAAGCATGGCAGTGAGGGAGTTCGGTTCGCAGCCAACTCTTTTAACTCACTGGGTATATATTTAACGCGTATTCATAAAAGTAAAGAAAGCATGGAAGCGAGAGAGTTTGGTTCGTGGCCAACTTTTTTAACTCGCTGGGTAAACTTTTAATGCGTATTCATACAAGCAAAGAAAGCATGGCAGCGAGGGAGTTTAGCTCGCGGCCAAATATTTTTAACTCCCTAGGTAAACATCTAATGCGTATTCAAACAAGTAAAGAAAAGCATGGCAGCGAGGGAGTGTGGTTCGCGGCCAACTCTTTTAACTCGCTGGGTAAATATTTAATGCGTATTCATACAAAGTAGAGAAAATACGGCAGCGAGGGAGTGTAGTTCGTGGTCAACTCTTTTAACTCGTTGGGTAAACATCTAACGCGTATTCAAACAAGTAAAGAAAGCACATCAACGAGGGAGTGTGGTTCGCGGCCAACTCTTTTAACTCGTTGGGTAAACATTTAACGCGTATTCATACAAGTAAAAAAAGCTCGACAGTGAGAAAGTTTGGTTCGCGGCCAACTCTTTTAACTTGCTGGATAAATATTTAACGCGTATACATCCAAACATCAAAAGAAAGTATCGAATGACTACACTCATCACAAATGATGTGAAACATTGACAATTTTCATTAATGAATTTGATGAAAACAACGTAAACAAATATTAGAAGCTATGGTTTCTACGTCTTCACCGAATCTTTGGGATCGATATAATCGGAGGCCCCTAATTTGGCCAACAACTCTTTGGCCTTCGAAAGCTCTGTCAGGGCTTCGGTCAATTGCTTGTGCTTAGCATAAGTCATGTCTTCACAAACTTTGAGTTTCAACTCAGCTTGCTTTCGAGCACTAACAGATCATTTCAGACTTGATTATTTTGAACTCGGCTTGTGCCCTAGCATCTTCAGAAACAGCAAGTCTTGAACGAAGAATCTTGTTTTCCGAATGTAACTCATCCATGTCCTCTATACCTGTAACTGTTGAGCACAGTTCATAGACTTTCGTCGCTAGCACCTTATATAATTAGCAATTGAGCACGTAGCTCATGGCGGTGATCATCTCTGCCAATTTTAACAACTCTAATAGGTCCGTATTGTCTGTCGCCTTCGCCAAGGAGGAAGTCCAATACTTATGAACTGAAGCTGTCGCTATGGCAGACGGGGCTGATAACTTTTCTAAAATGGTTGGATCCAATTTATCTTGACGAGACCCAATGTTGATATGTTCGGTCCAGCCGTGGAGAGCAAGAATGGAGGTCTGCATCACACCTCGAAGAAATGGAGTGGTTTCTCCAGTTGCCCGAGGAGGAGTCATTCGACTTCGCTTGACCCTCCTGTAATCCACCGTGTCATCCTCATCTTCCATGGCCCTTTTTGGCACAACCCTCTTCTCTTTATCTTTGGCGATCCCTTTTTCTTTGTCTTGTCGTTGGACATTTTTCGATGGCAGTAAGGATTCTTCAAGAAGAAAGAGAGGTGAAATGCCCTAGTTATTTCTAAAATTGACAGGACAACAGCCACTGAAACGGGCGTCATACTTGGTATCGGAATGGGAGTCTCCTAAATATGATATCACTATGATGATATCATATGAGTTGATTTGGTGACTAATTAGACTATATTGCTAAAAAAATACTGTTGACACCTTTGGCAGATGACTTTCAGCCTCATCATCCGAATCAGGATCATTGAAGCACTTATCATCGATGTCCATTGTGGAGGTACCATTTGATAACTTATCGCTAACAGCCCGTTTGATAACTTATCGCCAAGGCTGTTAGGCTTAACTTTTTCAATGGTATCCAAAGCGTCCCACTGATCCGAAGTACGACTGGGATACTTGTATGGACATACTTGCTCATCTGAACGTTGATTTTCGATCCCTTCATTTGTGAGATGCTTAAGTTGAATACTGGAACCAATTGGACAAGTTACAGGAAAGCTTTCTTTGCATCTTTCACTAGAAGATGTTACAGCAATTGGGATAAATTAACTGGACTCATATAAGTTATGGACGCGTGAAAAATAAAATAAAAGACCTCTGGTGTTTCTATAGTGGCTGCATGGGGAAAACAATGCTTGAATGCGTGGAAAACTCAAAGCATTAAATAAGGCTATTAATAAATAGCTATTTAATGATCATTTGGAACGCCACACACCACATGCACCTTTCTACTTACCTAGGAATTGTGTTGACCTTCCAATTTCCACAAAAAAAGGCTGCGCCATTAATGACTGGAGGAATGACTCCTCAATTTCAGATCCAACTCTTCGTATCCAAAAAAAAAAATAAAAAACTGCATGATTAATACTATCATCAAAGGATGTCATCCTCGACTGAAAGGCCCCGTCACAAGTAAGTAATGAAGATGATCACATGTTTCCATTACCCACGATACACAAGTAGAAATTAAATTTCATTACTAATGTTGGAGAGAATACGAAAAGAAATAACAAAAACTTTCAAGTCCTACGGCCCCACCGCCTCTTTAGGGTCGGCACATTGTGGGACTTCCCTATGATGAGAGTGGTAGTTTGGGCTTCGTCCCCATCCTGATCCTCGACATTCGAGGGAATTTTGGCAGTCGCAGGATCCTTTGAGGCATGAAGGTCATCAAGAGCATACCTGAGAAATGAAATGGCCCACTCTGGATAGGTCTCCTCAATCCTCTCAACCAATTGCTCTCCACATGCCGTCATAAAGTGATAGGCGAGCTCTATGTACTCAGTCATGTTTTCAAATCCATCCTAGTACGCCATAACTGCCCTCGTCTCGACATCAGCACACTCTGCCTTGACCCTCTTCACCACTTCTTTGGCTTCGGGTAGCTGCTTATCCTTTTCTTTAACCGCAGCCTCCAAGTTACTGTTGGCTGTGGCAACGACAGTTTCAACCGTGAAGGCTCGATCCTTGGCCAATTTTTGAGATTCTTCATCGCATTTTTAGGAGGTATCGGCAGTCCTTTTCTTATCCCGAGCCTACTTTAAACTCTCATTCACGGCCTTTAGCTCAATCTCATACTTGGCCTTCATATCAGCCTCTTTGGCCACCACCAAATCCAACTTGAATTGAAGATCTCTCTTATCTGACTTTAGCTGCACTTTCTCAAGACTCATTGCCTTCAAATCTTTGGATAACTTCTTTGACTTGGCCTCTTCTTTGCTGAACTTGCCATCGAAGCCCTCGAGGGCTCTGTACATTTCCTTGGTGAAAACCAATCCCCATATTAAGTTCATTTCTGCCAGCTGTAGGAGTTCGCTCATCGAGGCTTCCTCGACAGCTTTCTCCCATGTCTGTGTCCAGTATTTGTAGATGCTCGCTGCCATTATCGTAAGAGAGGCGGAGAGCAACTCTATGACAGTAGGATCCAACTCGTCGTGGTGGTTGGTGATTTGTATTCGACCTACTCGACTGGAAGAGGATGATAAATTTCCAGCATCTCCAATCCCTTTAGTAGGTTTGACGAAGCCCGACGACTTTTCTCAACCCATCTGGTCTTGCAGGCATCCTTCATAAGCCCCTCCACAGCCTCGAAAGCTTTCCTATTCTGGCCAGCGTCCTTGTCCGTACTCTCTTCGATCATCTTCTCCTTGTCTTTTGGGGCATAGAGACCGGAGGCGGAGGTAGTGGCAGAGGAGAAATAGTCTAATTCGGACCTTGGACAGTGGGGGTTAGAGGGTGAATCGTCCTCAGTGGCACCGCATCCTGCACCTCTTGCAGTAACGACACCAATTGCAAAGTTGGCTGGACCAGAAAGCTTAACTCGACCCCAATTGCAAAGTTTGTGATTATTGTATGGAAGGAAAGATGACTAAGAAGTTCTTTTTTTAGTAAAAGAACATAGAGCCAAAGAAGTATTGAAACTAGTCTATTCTGATGTGTGTGGACCCATGAGTACATCTGCGAGAGGGGGCTATGAGTATTTTATCACCTTTACAGATGATTACTCTAGATTCAGATATTTTCCTGATGACTCGAAAGTCAGAGGCTTTTGAGAAATTCAAAGCATATTGGACTGAGGGTGAGAAACATTTGGGTAAAAGTATAAAGATATTTTGATCAAATCGAGATAGCGAATATCTCTCAGGAGAATTCAAGGACTACTTAACGAAAAAATGGTATAGTTTCTAAACTGAGTGCGCCTGGTACACCCCAATGGGTAGTCTCATGTATGTTATGCTTTGCACTAGACCTTACATTTATTATATTTTTGGTATGATAAGTTGTTATCAGTCTAGCCGGACTAGAATATTGGATGATTGTAAAACATATCCTTAAGTACCTTGGGAGAACAGGGAACTATATGCTGGTTTACTCTTTACCATTGGAGTTTATGGATTTTATGATTATACTCTATGGCAAGTGAGAGAATTGTTAGGTTGTATGTCCAAATAGTATAATTTTTGCTGTGATGAAATGATAATTTTATATTAAATAAAACTTTGGCTTGTATTCATTTATTTATTATTGCTTTTGTTTGATATTGAACATGTAAATAAAGTGTCAATAATTACTTGTGATAATATAAGTTGGGTGCTTGAACTTATATTTTGATCATGAATAAAATTGTTCAAAACTAATGTATAAGGCTTGGTGCCTTGTACTGAAAGATTGTAGTATTGACTATTTAATCATTCGGGTATGCGATTTGTCTTTATCGCAGAAATGATTTAATGGTGATACTAGTACACTTGGAGTGTATTGAACGAACCACATGTCGATTTTAATTATATAGCATGACCGTACAAATAATTAAATTATACTTGATCACCGAGTATTTAATCTAAATCCCTTAATAGGATTGTGTATATCTTTTCGTTAGTTTGATAGTTCTTTGATTCACCAATGGGTGAGATCAATTTAATTAATCAAATATCTCGGTGAGTTGGGAGTTTGAGAATGAGCGAAGTAGAGAAGCCGAATTCGTGTCGATAACTGTTGTCCTGAAAAATGGGTCAAGTAAAAACTTAAGTATTTTTTGTCAAAAAGTTATAAATCTGAGCTTAGTGTTTAGCGACATCTAAACTTTGAAATCTGTGAATTGGTTCACAAGACTGTTGAAGAAAATGTAACTTGAAGTTAGTGAGAATAATTAAAAGGGCAAAATGGTTATTTATGCTCATACCTAATTATCAGATCTCAGATAGGGATGGAATATATATACGGTAGGTTAGAAAAAAGTATTACAACTTCTATAATCTAATATATTCCGAACGTGCAGTCTTATGCCTTTAGTGAAAAAAGCAAGAGAGTAATAATTAGATTGGACGGTCTAGGGACAGCTAGACAATCTAATTATTGGAGCTTAGAAAATATATGTCCAGACAGGTCTGTGATAGCTCTATAAACTTTTGGGCTTAATAATAGTTACTATAAAAGTTTTGAACTTGATTGTAATTATGGTATAAGTTCAGGAATTACATGTGTAATTAAATCAATTCTAAGTTAAATGAACTTGGATGCAATTAGGAATCTTGTCCTTTTTTGCAACCAAGACACTTGTCATATTTATATCACATTGCATGTGACGTAAGATCATTTTCCAACTATTAAGAAAAGAGAAGAGAGAAAAATTCTTAAATCTTGCTTGACTTGAATTTTATTTTCTTGGCTTTCTAAATCTGTCTAGTCCAAAAATTAGTTTTTTGATTCAATTAAAAGGTGTCCACACGCTAGTGTAATTTATACTTGAGAGAATACCATAGAAGACTTGAACGTTGAGAGCAACAAGTTCGTGAATCAAAAGCAAGAAGTTCATGAATCAGATTCAGACCAATATCGTTTATCGATTCATGTATAATACTAAACTATTAGTTTTTAATTATAATAAACATGTGAACGACTAGCAAAGATTCTGGTTTATTGAATTAAAAAAATTTTTTGTTTTGTGTGCCAGTTTCCAACAAGAATAATGTGAAACAAAAAGAGGAAATGTTTTTTTAGAGTGTTAGGGATTTGTAGGGATCATATATCTTAGGATTGAAGCGTTCTGTACATGAATATATACTAAATTTAATACTTCAAGTGAACAACAGTAACCTCGTACATAACCAAAGTGGACGAAAAATCAAGAACGCCGATGAACTCTTGAAAGTTAAAGTACTATGGACAACACAATAACCTCATACACACACGTGACCGTGTCTGTGCGTGTGTCGTGCGTGTGTATGAGTTGTACATGTGTCTTGCGTGTGTATGAGTCGTGCATGTGCGTGAGTTTGTACATGAGAGTCTGTGTGTATGTACGAATGAGATAGTGTATGTGAGTTTGTTTTTGATACGAATATATAAGCATTTTTTATTTTTTAAACAAATGGACTTTCATTCAGTCTTATCAAAGAGTACCAAATAGGATTTTTCAACTTACCATGATCATAATCAAGATAGGATTTTCCATGTGATCATTTGCTCCCTGTAGCCAAATCTCCATTACTTTCTTTTGTCTTGCGGGCTTTGACTACTCACAAGAGCTCATGTCTGCTCATCGCACTCCATTCTGTTGTATGGTTTCCTGAGAATATCTATGACCTTTATTTTTCCCACTTCGATTTTGAACGTCGTCATCATTCATCTATGTAAGAAATATCATGTAACTAATAGTTAATAAATTGTTTCTACAAGCTAAGAGTGAACAAGTAAAACTTATAAACCGGGGATAGATGAGCAACCATACTAGTAAAGTACGAAGTGGTTGAAATCATATAAAAAGAGTACATACACTTTTATGATCAACTTCTATAAAATCATTAACATAACAAAGCTCACTTACTGTCAATATTAAGAAGATCATTAACATGCACATTTAACACAGCGTGCAATGAACAATCAAAGTAAAAAAAACTACATATACAGGCTACAAACTCTATTAAAATAAAATAATTAAATTTATATTTATGATATAGTAATATTTTCTCAAACAGAATTTATAACGTCAAGCATTTCAAGATATGAACTATTTCCTCATTTTATGCAAGCGACATTATCTTGTTTTCACCTTAACTAATTGAGTATTTCCTTTATTCAAATTCTACAAAAATTGTAATTTGGACACCAAATTTAAAAAAATAAATAAATCATAATTAAAAATTAAATGTTCTCTCTCTGATATTTTAGGACGAAATGCACATTAAATAAATTGTTTAATTTCAAATAAAAAGATATTATATTCATATAATAAGTTAAGATATACTAAACAAAAGTTAGTTTTAATATTTCAAATCCATGAGAATCCATAAGTCTTATAAATTCTTGGATTCCATTCAAATCAACATTAGTTGACCTTTGTCACCCGTGTAAGTGCATGTCTGGGACTAAGCTTGTCTTGCTTAAGGGAAAATTTTGTAAATTTAGTTTCGGAAAACCGTAATGAATAAAAATATTGAATACATAGGCCCAAATTTTAGAGTTCGACTCAAGTCTGACCAAAGTTTCCTTCCTGGCTAAAATTACCAATTTCAAATCAAAAGCACTCTCGTTGTCCACTTTCTTTTGATTATTCACAACCACCCTACTTCTTACCACGTTGTTTTTGCATGCCACAGTGCCTCTTCAAGTTGCTCCTCTTATTAGGACGATCTTTCACATTTTGTTGCCTTTGTACTATACCATTCTTACCTCATCGATCTTTCACCTCATGCTCCACCTGATTTTCTTTTGCCCATTTATCCCTAAGACTAGGCTTCTCATTTGAGGACACATTCTTTTGTACAATTATTTTCTTTTTCTGTGATTTTGACACAAACATCTTCGAAAACACCCAATTCTTCGTATTTAATCACTATGGGCACACCATTTTTCTCATAGAGTTTGAATCTACCTAGAAAAATCAACGAGCATAAAGCACTTGTACTCCTCATCTATATCTGAAATTTTCTTTTAAGACAAATGAGCATTGTGCACATATGCAATTCTTCTAGGTAGATTCAAACTATCCCATTTACCGAGACCCTTTTCTACGAATTATCACTCTTCAAGTGCAGAACACTATTGAACAGCTCTAACTTTTTCCCTTATTGCCTCCTTAGAAATAATTTTATTACTTAACATGCCCAGTCACATGTAGGGATGGCAAAAAAACCCGCCACCCGCACCGCCCCGCCCCGCCGGATAATAGGGGCAGGTTTGGGGCAGCCCCGACCCGCCCCTCCAATTTTTATTTTTTTTATTTTTTTGAAAAATCATAAAATAGAATAGAAATTATAATTTTCACTACAAATAGACTAAAGAAGATTCAAACCCGGGTTGAAACTTGTAAACTACCAATCTAAACGACTACACAATAACCTCAATCTTATAATTTTTTTGTTTTGTTTGCTACAAATATATATATATATATATATATAAAAATTATTTATTTATTTTTAATTATTTTTTTAGTTTTAAAAAAAAAAAATTTCACGGGGCGGTTGGTGGGTCCGTGACCCCCCTCTCCCTCCCGCCGCGGGTCGCGGGACGGGGCGGGGCCGACCCGCCCCGGACCTGCCCCATTGCCATCCCTAGTCATATGCAATGTTTCTATGAAGAATAATTAGAATCCTTATCATGCTTCAAAAGTAAAGAATGATCACCGATTATTAATAAATTATTTCAAATAACTACTCGCGCAATACCAAAGTAATACAACAAGTTTCAAAGATTTCATCTGCATGCATTGATCAACTTCTTTGAAATCATTAACTTAACTAAGCTGTCAAAATCAATTAGAGAAGAACATGAACAGGCACATTTTGCACAACATTCAAACATATGCGTGTCTTGAAAATAAATCAATGCATATGCTAAACTATAAATGAAACATAAACTATGTACAACAACTAATTAAGGGTGTCTAATTAATACATGTAGATGAATATATGCCATTTAGTAGTCTTGCATGTGATAATAAATCATAAACAAGGTCAAGTGTAGATAAGAGTTCAAATAGAAACTAAAGAGAAAAAATGGAAGATTGATATGGAATTTTTTTTAAATCATCAGCACAAAAAAAGTTTAGAAAAATACCAAAGCCCTTCTTGCTAATTGCAAAATGATAAATTTAAATTAAAAAAATTCACTAATTCGATTAAGTATACCTCAAGCTTACTGTGTGTTACTAAGTACGTCATAGCATATAAAATAGAAAACCCAAATAAACTAAAAGAAAATCAAATGATTTTGTTTCGTATTCTTGAAACATGCAAATATACAATTTTGTTTCACCAGAAACAAGAATCTCAGAGGAGTATGTTACCTTTTCTTTCTTCGTGTACTTCTCTTTAGGTAAAGATAGAATGGAGAAACAAAAAGTGGTGATTTGGGAGTTCGATGTCTCAGGGTTTTGCTAGTAAAAGCAATAACAATGGCGGTCCGGGTCCGGGTCCGGGTCCGAGTCTGACTGAAAAGTATGTTTGGTTCTTACAATTTAGGGCTAAATATGGCCAACTGTCAAGATTTTACTTGAAATGGGTTTAAGAGGTATATTTTTCAATCTTTTAAGATGTCCTAATTGAGCCAAACTGGTCCAGGGCTCACCACATTTCTTAGATCCCCGTTAGAGTTCTAGATCTGTTCGTGTCGAAGTTTGATGATTAGGTAGAAGTTTTGTTCGCTAATTTTTGTATGTTTATTCAAGAAAAAGTGTTAAATAAGCACGCTTAGATCTTGTATAAAAGAGAATAAAAGGGAAAATGATACATGCCTAAATGCCCATGCGTGTGTTGTACCTGTGTGAGAGTCGTGCATGTTTTGTCCATGCACGAGAGTTTGTGCATGTCTACACAAATGAAAGAGGTGGTGTGTGAACTAGAGAATGAGAATGCATTGAAATCCTAAATGTCGACATATAGTTTAATCAGATACAAAAAAAAGAGAACTCCATGGCAACTAATGTCCATTTGCAGACATGAATCAACGTTACCTGGCTTTTGTCACCCGTGCAAGAGCATGTCTGGGACTAAGTTTTTCTTGCTTTGGGGAAAATTTTGTAAATTTAGTTCTGAAAAACCGTAATGAAGAAAAAAATTTGAAGACATACTTCAATATGTAGACCCAAGTTTTAGAGTTTGACCCGACTCTGACAAAAGTTACCTTCCTAGACAAAATTTGCAATTTCAAATGAAAAGCACTCTCGTTGGCCACTTTTTTTGATTATTCAGTCCCATCCTGCTCCCATACATTCCCTCCAATTGCCTCCCACCTTGTCAAGCTTAGCTGTGCATTTCTATGTGTTGGTATGTTCTACTTCTTACCACGTCGAATTCGCATGCTAAGGTTCCTCTAAAAGTTTCTCTTCTTAATAGGACGATCTTGCACATTTTGTTGCCTTTGTACCTTACCATTCTTACCTCGTCGATCTTTCACCTTACACTCCACCTGATTATCTTTAGCCCAATTATCGCCAAGACTAGGCTTCTCATTTGAGGACACATTCTTTTGTATCGTACAATTCTTTGCTTTTTTTTTTCGAGGTTTTGACACACACATCTTTGGAACCACCAATTTATTCGCACTTAATCACCATGGGCACACCATTTTTCTCACCCTCAAATATAAAGGACTTCTCATAGAGTTTGAATCTACCCACAAAAAGCTCATATTAAGGATCATTAACTCTATCACTTCCATCCTCCTCGCCATCATCGTTATGTTTCTCTCTTTTTGTCTTGCATGATTCAGATTTTTCATCCTCGCTGAAAGCAACGTGCATAAAGCACTTTTCCTCATCCATATCTGACATTTCCTTTTAAGATAAATGAGCATTGTGCACATATGCAAATCTTATGGATAAATTCAAATGATCCCATCTACTAAGACCCATATCTATGAATTATCACACTTAATCTATAGAACACTATTGATCAACATTAACATTTTTCCTTATTGCATCCAGAGAAATTAATTTATTACTTAACATGCTCATTCACGTGCAATGTTTCTACGAAGAATTTTTAGAATCTTTATCATGCTTAAAAAATAAAGTATGAGCACCAATTTTTAATCAATTATTTCAAATAACTACTCGTGCAATACCAAAGAATATAACAAGTTTCAAAGATTTCATATGCACACATTGATGAACTTCTTTGAAATCATTAACATAACCAATCTCAGTTGTTGTCGAAATCAATTAGAGTAGAACATGAACGGACATTTAGCACAACATTCAAACATATGTACACTTGATAATAAATCAATGCATTTGCAAAACTATATATATGAAACATAAACTATGTACAACCAGGGGCGGATTTGGGGTGGATCGGGAGGGGGGGCCTGACTACAGCCCGCCCCGGAAAAAGTCTTTTTTTACAGTGTTAAAAATGTTTTTAAAATTTTTTTTTTCTTAGTAACAGTCCGTGCGAATTTTTTTTTCCAGTAGTAGCTCGGGCTCAAAAAATTCCTGGATCTGCCACTGTGTAGAACAACTAATTAATGGTGTCTAAATTATACATGCAGATCAATATAATATATGCCGTTTTAGTAGTTGCATGTGATATTAAATCATAAACAAGGCTAAGTATAGATAGGAGTTCAAATAGAAAATAAAGAGAAAAAGTGGATGATTGATATGGTTTTGTGGGTAAACATCAACCCAATTATTAAAAATGTTTTTCAAATCATTAGCACAAACAAAGTTTAGAAAAATACCAAACCCCTTCTTGCTAATGGCCAAATGATAAATTTAAATAAAAAAAAAATACCAATTCAATTCAGTGTACTTGAAGCTCACTATGTATTACTAAGTGCACGTCAAAGAATATAAAAATAGAAAATCCAAATAAACTAAAAGAAAATCAAATGATTTTGTTTCATGTTCTACTTCTTACCACGTCGAATTCGCATGTCATAGTGTCTCTTCAAGTTGCTCTTCTTATTAGGACGATCTTGCACATGTTGTTGCCTTTATACCTTTTTATTCTTACCTTGTTGAGCTTTCACATCATGCTCCACCTGATTCTCTTTAGCCCAGTTATCCCCAAGACTAGGCTTCTCATTTGAGGACAAATTCTTTTTTACCGACAATTCTTTGCTTTTTTCTGAGGTTTTGACACAAACATCTACGTAAATTCTTCGTATTTAATCACTATAGGCACACAATTTTTCTCACCCTCAAGTATATAGGACTTCTCATAAAGTTTGAATCTACCCATAAAAAGCTCATATTAAGGGTCATTAACTCAATCACTCCCATCCTCCTCGCCATCAATGTTATGTTTCTCTCTTTTTCTTTTACATGATTTATATTTTTCAGCCTCGCTCAAAGCAACGAGCATAAAGCACTTGTATTCCTCATCCATAAATGACATTTCCTTTTAAGATAAATGAGCATTGTGCACATTTTCAATTCTTGTGGATAGATTCAAACTATCCCATCTACTAAGACCCATTTCTTCGAATTATCACACTTAATCTATAGAACTCTACACTATAGATTAACAATAACATTTTTCCTTATTGCCTCCTCAGAAATAAATTTATTACATAACTTGCTCAGTCATGTGTAATGTTTCCACGAAGAATCTTTAGCATCTTTAACATGCTTCAGAAATAAAGAATGATCACCAATTATTAATCAATTATTTCAAATTACTCCTCACGCTATATCAAAGAAATATAATAAGTTTCAAACATTTCATATGCACACATGATCAACTTCTTTGAAATCATTAACATAAGTAAGCCCAGTTATTGTCAAAATCAATTATAGAAGAACGTGAACATGCACATTTAGCATAATATTCAAACATATGCACACTTGATAATAAATCAATGCATCTGCTACCAATATATGAAACATATACATCTATATACAACAACTAATTAAGAGTGTCTACATTCTACATGCAGATAAATATATGCCATTTTAGTAGTCTTGTATGTGATATTAAATCATAAACAAGGCCCAGTGTAGAGAAGAGTTTAAATAGACAATAAAAGGAAAAATAGATGATTGATATGGTTTTGTGGGCAAACATCAATCCAATTATAGAAAATGTTTTTCAAATCATCAGCACAAACAAAGTTTAGAAAAACAATAAATCTCTTTTTGCTAATTGCAAAATGATAAATTGAAATTAAAAAAAAAAATTCACCAATTCGATTTAGTTATAAAACAGAAAACACAAATAAACTAAAAGAAAATCAAAAGATTTTGTTTTGTTTTCGTGAAACATGCAAATATATGATTTTGTTTTTCCAGAAACAAGAATGTGATAGGATATATGTTACATTTTCTTTCTTTGTGTACTTCTCTTTAGGCAAATATCGAATGGAGAAATGAAAAGTTTCGATTTGGGAATCTGATGTCTCAGGGTTTTGCCAGTAAAAGCAATAACAATGGCGGTTCGGGTCTGAGTCCGACTCAAATGTATGTTTGGTTTTTTTCTATTTAGGGCTAAATTTGGCCAACTGACAAGATTTTACTTGAAATGGGGTTAAGAGGATATTTTTCATTCTTTTAAGATGTCCTAATTAAATCAAACTGGTCTCGGGCTTAACATACTTCTTTTGTTCGTCAATTTTTGTGCGCTTCTTGTGCACGTACACGTGTTTTGCACGTGTGTACGTGTGTAAATGAGAGTGTATGTGCTTCGAGAAAGAAAACTGGCCTAAAGAGGGTTGCTCATAAAATGTATAAAACTGTGATTTCTTTCACTAAAACAAGAATGTTGATGGAGTTGTTGAAAATTCAAGAACGTCTGCAAGAACATACGCATCTCCCTGTCTTTCTTTGTGTATGTGAGTCGTCTTAGAGAAAATTGGGAACATAAATATTAGGAAGGAGAAGAGACTTGCGCAATGTGAAACAAAAAGTTCTGAGTGTGGTGGTGTCAATTTGGAACTTGAGGTAAGGAGAATAGTGTTGTAATGTCATATTGGCCCATTGTGACCCGAGCCGTAAAGACATGGGTCCGGTCTGTGGCCCAAATCTTTTTTAAAAAAATATTAAGGATTCAAAATTAATTAATTGATATGAAAAATTAATTTGAAATTTGTTGGCACCCGATCTCGATCTACCACTTCGGATGCTACATTACTTATTAGTCTAGCAAGAGAGGGCCGACCTGACACCAACCTTGAGTTCGGACCTCATCCATAATCCCGGGGTCAAGTCCATTGCTGCAATGGACTTCAGTTCGGACCTCATCCCGAAAGTCCCAGGTTGGACCTCGTCTTTGGATGTCATAATCACGTCATCATCATAGCTTGTCCTTTCATATGTCAGACGCCAGGCTAGTTGCTGTCATTAATAAAAATGTCACTTCACAATAAATGCCCAAAAAGGAAATGTCTTGTAGGCATTTATTGTTGAGCTTGGCATTAATTATTTGTAATCATCACAAACTCTCATAAATTCTCCTATAAATAGGAGACATAAATATCCCACAGGTCGGACATAAAAAAAACTGCTGAAATAAAAGCACTCTTACAAAGATTATACGATAAGGTCTTCCAACACATTTACATATCTGCTATCCATCACGGTCGTAGCCGACCTCACTACTTTAACATTAAGTTGTCTTGGAATCAATATAAACTATTTTCCAACGTCAACAATTTGGCGCTAGAAGGAGGGCCCTCACGCTAAAAAGCTCTCTATATTCCACATACTCACCAAAACATCAACACCCAATCATCATACCTAAATACTTCAACCCATAAAGACGCCTTCAACATGAGCCGTAGTTACGACTCAAGGATTCGTAGTCACGAAAGGACTGGGAGCCAACACGTTGATCTCCCCCATGTCTTCTGCCGAAGGCAACGAGGAGAACCTTCAGCTCAAACGCGTATTCTCGAAAAGGATGTAGTTCTACAAAAGCTGGAATACCTAACGCATGCTATTGAACGGCTTGAGAAAAATCAAGCTACCACCAGACATATTTCCGACTCAGAAGCAGAGTCACCAGCACGTGACAAATCTGGAGATTGATGCGTGAAAAGGAGATTGGAATTCAGCGAGAAAAATCCATCAAAAAGCAAGGAAGGCGAGAATAAGTGTCCCAGTCCTCCCAGGAAAGCTGTCACGCAACGATCAGTGACCATCTTCGACTGTTTAGGTCACCCCTCTCAAATCCCACCTACACCACGTGAGCAGAAAGTGTAGAGGAAAGAAGGAGCCCCATCCGCTGCAGCATCAAGTGTACAAAACACTCTGGATGAGCTAGAACTGATGAAACGACGTCTGGTCGAACTGGAAGCTAAGAAAAAGAACATCCCCGAAGAGTATATGACTGATCGACACTCTCTATTCTCGGAGGACATCCTGGCAAAGCCACTGCCAAAAAAACTTAAAATGCCACAACTAACTAGCTATGAGGATGGCAACGATCTAGTTGGACATCTCGATAGGTATACCTCTTGGATGGAACTCCATGGGGCCAGCGACGCAATCATGTGTAGAGCTTTTCCTCTAACCTTCGAAAATAGAGCAATGAGATGGTTCAAAAAATTACCACAACGCTCTATTCGGAGTTGGAATGACCTCTCAGCTCAGTTTGTCTCCACCTTTATGGAGGCAAGAACTCAATCTACTCCAAAGAGCGCCTTTTCAGCATCAAGCAAGGCCGAACTGAATCCTTGAGGTCCTACATGGACAAATTTAGCAAGAGGATAGTAGAAGTGGATAAAATCTCTAACGATGCTGCTATGATGGCAGTCCTATCAGGATTACGAACCAAAACTCAGTTTTGGTGGTTTGTTTACGAGGACGGATCGGCGACATACCGAAAATTCGTAGCTAGAGCTAAGCAGCACATCAGTGCTGAAGAAACCACCTCTGACCAGGAAAATGACAAATTCGACCGGAGAGACAATGTCAAGAGCAAAGAGAAAGATCTCAAATCAGAGAAGAAAGAAAGTCCCAAGAAAGCACCGGAGTTTCAAAACCCAGGTCGGCTAAGACCCACTCCGTAGAGGTTTCGAGGATACCACATCTTGAATACCTCACTTGAGAATGTCTTGATGGAAACCAAAGGCAAGGACATCCTCAAAAAACCCATTACTATGAGGGCAAACTCATCCGAACTAAACCAAAGGAAGTATTGTAGATATCATCGGTCCGCTGGACACGACACTGATGATTGTCGAGACTTGAAAGGGAAAATAGAAAGTCTCATTAGGCGAGGTCACCTGAAAGAGTCCCTAGCACGACTAGCTAGAGTGGGTTGAGCCACCCCAACCATAATATCGGGCTGAACTGCCACCTCCACCTCCACCTCCACCTCCACCTCCACCTCCACCTCCACCTCTACCTCTACCTCCACCTCAACAGGGATGAGGCAAAATTCACATGATAGTCAAAAGAAGTCAATACCTGGAAGGGTCAAGGAGGGAAGCTCATACCAGCTACCAGGTGCTGTCAAGCGCCATAACCAATCCAGATAAGGAGAAGTTCTCTTTCTTTGAGGAAGATGCGACCTACGTATTGCAGCCACATTCAGATGCACTCGTCATTACTATGCCAGTCTCTGGAATTAATATCCATCGAACGCTAGTGGACGACAGGAGCTCCGTAAATGTTCTATACCTGAGAACGACCGAGCAAATAGAGATCGACGTCCGACATGTTAGGCCATTCCCAAAGCCTCTCCAGGGGTTCACGGGGGTCTACAAGAATCTAAAGGGACAAATCGCCCTCGTAGTAGAGCTCGGCCTACCTCCATGCCACAGAAGGATCATTGCGGATTTCATGATTGTAGACCTCCTGTCTAATTACAATGCCATTCTATGACGACCAATGCTGCATGAACTCAAAGCAGCCGTATCCATCTACCACTATGCTATCAAATTCTCCACTTTCTACGGAGTAGGAATAGTATGAAGAAGTCAGCTAGTGGCCAAGAGTTGCAACACCACCTTCTCCCGAGTAGGAGTAGACATGCTCCAGGCAGAGCTCGAATGTCCAAACTGTAGGTCAGACATGGATGAATTGGAGGAAGGCCCGGTAGAAGATTTAGGACGTCTCGACCCAAGGTTGGACCAGCATGAGGGGAAGGCTGAGCCAGTAGAGGAGCTGGAACTGATTGAGGTTGACACCAACCATCCTGAGAAAGTCCTCCGTATTGGAAAAGAGCTCAGTGAATCAATGAAATCTCAACTCACGACCTTTCTCAAAGATAACATTGATGTCTTCGCATGGGAGCACGTAGATATGAAGGAGATAGACCCCAACGTCGCATGTCATAGGTTGAACACCAGTACCGACATCAAACCAAAACAACAGCGTCGACGTCTCCTCAATTTGGAAAGATATAAAGCTCTTGCCAAGGAGGTTGACAAGCTACTCAAATGTGGCTTCATCAGGGAGTCTTTATATCCTAAGTGGGTAGCCAACCCTGTCCTGGTGAAAAAGCACAATTGAACTTGGAGGATATGCATTGACTTCACCGACCTGAACAAAGCGTGTCCTAAAGACAGTTTTCCATTCCTCCAAATGGATCAAATGGTGGATGCCACAGCTGGTCATGAGCTCCTAAGCTTTATGGATGCATACTCCAGTTACAACCAAATCGCAATGCATGAAAGTGAGCAAGAGAATACTTCTTTCATTACTGATCAAGGTCTGTATTGCTTTCAAGTTATGCCTTTCGGACTGAAAAATGTCAGAGCAACCTATCAACGGTTAGTCAACTTGATGTTTTCCAAACTCATTGGAAAAACCATAGAGGTATACGTTGACGATATGCTTGTCAAAAGCACCAAGGCAACAGATCACATCCAACACCTTGCTGTGATGTTCTCCATACTGAGAATGTATAAGATAAAGCTCAATCCTACCAAATGTTCTTTCGGTGAGGGGTCAGGAAAGTTCTTAGGCTACATGGTCCACCAAAGGGGTATTGAGATGAATCCGGAGAAAATCAGAGCTCTCCAAGAGATGAGACCTCCTACCAAAATCAAAGAAGTACAATGCCTAATTGGGCGAATAGCAGCACTCAGCTGTTTTGTTTCTAAATCGACACACAAGTGCAAATCCTTTTTTGACACTCTACACGGTGGCAAGGAGTTCAAGTGGAGTGAGGCATGCCATCTAGCCTTTGAAGAGCTGAAAAAAGACTAGCGCAACCTCCGTTGTTGTCAAAACCAATGACTGAAGAAGTCCTAACCCTCTATCTGGCGGTCTCAAAGCACTCCATCAGCTCTGTGCTAATCAGGTCAGATGAAGGAATCCAACACCGGGTATACTATGTTAGCTAGGTACTGCATGATGTCGAACTCATGTACAGCCCAATGGAAAAGCTAGCATATGCTCTCGTCATGTCCGTGAGGAAACTCAGACTATACTTCTTGCAACATCCAATATAAGTTCTATCAAACTTCCCTATGAGAGAGGTCCTCCAAAAACCAGATACTTCTGGAAGACTTGTGAAATGAGCGGTAGAGCTCTAGCCAATTTTGTTGCTGAGTTCAGCCCGGAACATGAGCCCAGCACCAAACAAGAAGAGTGTTGGACTCTCTTCGTAGATGGGTCATCAACCAAAACACGCGCCAGAGCTGGAGAAGTACTAATGAGCCTGGATATGGAACCGCTCTGTTAGTCTCTGCGATTTGATTTTCATGCCTCTAACAACATGGATGAATACGAGGCCCTATCGCCGGTTTGAGGTTTGCACAAAGAATGGGTGCACTCAAACTACTCATGTACATCGACTACCAGCTAGTGGTCAATCAAATCAACAAGTCCTACCAAGCTAGGGACGAAAGGATGGCGTCTTATTCACAAATAGTAGAAGAAGAACTGAAATCATTCAACACCGTAGAGGTCAAGAAAATCCCAAGAACCCAAAACAGCCTAGCTGATGCCTTAGCATGACTCGCTACTAGTGAGGGAATAGAAGAGCTCGAGAACATTCCAATCAGAATAATCAGCAATGCAGTAATAAACCAACCCGAGCACATACTCGCCATAGCCGAACTGAAGTCTAGCTGGGTGGATGAGATCATCCAATACTTGAAAGATGGTATAATCCCCCAGATAGTGCGGAAGCTAGAAAATTAAGGACTAGAGCAGCCAGATACACACTCATAGACGAGGTCTTGTTCAAAAAAGGCTTCTCACTACCATTACTCAGGTGTCTAAGGGAAGATGAAGCCCAATATGCCCTCAGTGAAGTTCACAAAAGAATATGTGGCAACCACACTAGGGGCAGTCATTGGCACACAAAATCTTGAGACAATGATATTTCTGGCCATCGCTGAAAAAAGATTCTATTGAATTTGCTCGAAAATGCGACAAATGCCAGAGGTATGCCCCTACCATCAGAGCTCATTTGGAAGGGATGACCTCAATCCTTAGCTCGTGGCCTTTCTCAAAATGGAGAATTGACCTAATCGGCCCAATGCCAACAGAAAAAGGTGGAACTAAGTATGCTATAGTCATCGTCGACTACTTCACCAAATGGGCTGAAGCAGAACCACTAGCCAAAATAAGAAAACAAAAAACTACTGATTTTATATGGAAATCAATCGTCTGCAGGTTTGGAATCCCTACTCAATCATTACGGACAATGGCAAGCAATTCGACAATTCTGTGAAGAGCTGAAAATTAGGAAACACTTCTCTACTCCAAATCACTCCTAGGCCAATGGGCAAGTCGAGGCTATTAACAAAATCATCAAGCACACCTTGAAGATGTGCTTGGATGAGCTAAAAGGAGCCTGGGCAGAAGAGCTCCCAAGTGTGCTATGGTCGTACCGCACAACATGTCGTTCCAGCACAGGAGAAACACCTTTCTCACTAGCCTTTGGAAGCGAAGCCGTCATCTCGGTAGAGCTTGAACTCCCATCATTTAGAGTTCGAACTTTCAATGAAAATTGCAATGACGATGCCATAAGAACCGAGCTCAACCTACTAGAGGAGAAAAGGCTGGGGACAGAATTGAAATCTACTAAAGAAGTGTAAAATACTACAATAGCAAGGTCAAAGAGCGGAAATTCAAAGCTGAAGACCTCATCCTCAGAAATGTCTTCCTGGCAACGAAAGAAGGCAAAGCAGGAACACTTGCTCCAAATTGGGAAGGACCTTACAAAATCGTCATAGTCCTCAAAAATGGAGCTTACGTGCTCTAGAATGCAGAAGGTCTATAACTCACACATCCATGGAATGCTGAACATCTCAAGAAGTACTACCAATGAAACTTATCAACAAAGGCCCACGGGCATGAACTACTTTTGTTAAAAGAAGCCATGGCTTCCACCTTGTAAAAAGTTTTCACATTTATGAAATGAAGAACGTTTTGTAATATGAGGACTTGCATAAAAAACAATAAGTTTAGACATAGTCCGAACTAAGGGTGTGATCAAGATCACAATCCTTTGGACACATAGGTCCCACATAGCCCGGACCCGCGTTGGATAGCGTAAGTGCTACGTCACCAACGTCAAAACTAAAATCCTTTAATCCCACGGACAAAATATTCCAAAAAAATACAGTTCATCCAAGCGACCAAACTACTCTTCCAAAATTCTAAGGCCATTAAACTTTTAGTTCGTTCGTGTGGCCGAGCTGAAAACTTGGGGGCATCTACACATTGAAACCTATATAGATCTCAGGTCAGATGTTGGTATCCAAAGTGTGACACCCCAAAACCTCCTCTACGAGTCATCGGTTCGTCTCTCATCGTCTTACCATTTTAGAGCTCGAAAGTAAACTAAAATTTTACACAATTCTAGACATTATTCAAATAGTTTACAAATGTGAACTTATCAACTACATGGGCTCTAAAATGGAGGTTTATCAACCCTTAGAGGATTTCATTGAAAGTCTAAACCTCTAGTGTACCTAATTGTAACATAAGATTAATGCCCTTCATTTCTTATACACTCAAATGAGCAACCCAAAGGTCATAAAAGCTTATGAAGTTTTAACCAAATAATCATAACTCATCCATCAAATACATACGAAAATTTCACAATTTTAGGAAATAGTTAAGGTTATCAAAAGGGAATCAAAGTATACAAGAAACATAAGCTAGACAGCTTTCAGACTCATTTTAAATCCCAAAATTTCCCTATCAAAAGGGCTTGAAAAATTATAATATTTTTAGGGATAAAACATAACATAACATATCAAATCATATCCAAAATTCATAATTTAATAAGATATGTAAAGTCTCCAATTCAACTTCTGAAACAAGGAAGGCAGATTCCCTAGTAGAACTGTCCATCGTCACCAAAACTTGTATATCTTGCTCTACAGACATCCGAACGAGGTGATTCCAAGTTTCAAAGGACTACAATTGATGGGTCATCAATCCTACCAAATTTAGTCCCAAAACCTGAAGTCTAACATTCAGGACATCCATTTGAAACTGGACTTGCAAGTTGGAATTTCTAGACAGTTACATCTCGGTCAACATTAAACCTTTTTAAACATTCTCTAACATTCATCAAGTTTAAATTATCATTTCATAGAGTTTCCAACAAGTTCATGGCACATTAGAAATTAAAAATCTTATCAAAAACATCATTTAACATGTAAAATTCAGAAATCATAACATCATAAAGAAATTGACATTTATTCGTCTTCTTGCCCGAAATCTCTTTTTCTTTTCCCATGGCTCAATCCCTTCATCATCAAGCCTTCATCCAATCCTTCAGTCAATCTAAGAATGGGAGAAAGGGTGAGTTTGGAGAAAACTCAATAGGAATATCATCATATATATATATATATATATGCAAATCCCAAAATATGTATCGCAATTAAATGTAAGTATACCATGTTAACATTAATATTCCAGTGAGCTCAAAGGGTCGAAACCCTAAATTCATTCATAGGTTTAATCCCGAAGGATTTAAACCAAACATTCTTTCTTAGGTTTAATCCCAAAGAATTTAAAACCATAAACATTCTTCAATTTCATCCAAGGTAGGATAAACATTCATTCTTGTTCATTCCAAAGGAACAAACTACATTCATATTCGGATGGCCATAAACATTAAATCATATAACATAGCATACACATGATTACAATACATAAAGGGATTTAAATCAACTTGCATAAAATATTCCTACCTTATTTCTTGAAAAAGAATGAAAAACCTTTGAAAATATCTCTTCTTTTCTTCCTTCTTCTTCTCTTTTCTTTCTTGTTCTCTCTTCTTCTCTTTTCGTTCTTTGTAAAAGTGGCTTAAGTGTGTAAGTGAAAAGGAGGGGAGGGGAGGGGAGGGGAGGGGAGGGGAGGGGGGGGGGGGCGAATTTTGAGAGGGGAGGGAATGAATTTTGGAGTTTTGGAGTTTATTCCATTCTCTTGCAAGCACTTACCAAATTGAAAAATGGTAAGTTTTTGATATGGTAAAAATACCATAGTTTTAAATATCTTGCAATTCTTGCCTTTTCTATAAAAATAATTATAATAATTAATTTAAATAACTAATTAATAAATCTCAAAAATCGTTAGAAATTTTCTTTAGTGGACTCGGGTCGATTATTATTATTGGACCCCGTTTGGACTTTGGACGGATATGTGGCCATAATTATTTGCTAAGAAATTTACTTAGCCCGAAATAAAAATTCTAAATTTTTGGGGCGTTACACAAAGTTTCAGCTCGCCCATATACCAAGGACAAAAATTAGAAAATCAGAAGTCAGATCTTCTATATAGATCTTAGGTCGGATGTTGGTATCCAAAGTTTCAGCTCGCCCATATACCAAGGACAAAAATCAGAAAATCAGAAGTCAGAAAATCAAAAGTCAGATCTTCAAAGTCAGACCTTCGAAGACAGAACTCCAAAGTCAGAAGTCAAGGCAGATCTTCGAAGTTAGAAGTCAAAGCAGATCTTCGAAGTCAGAAGTCAGATCTTTGAAGTCAAGTCAGAAGTCAATTAAAATGAGAAATCAAACTTAACAAAACAGAATATTTCATTGATATTTTAGTCCAGTACATTAAAAATTCAGTACAATGCAGCAAAAGACATTACAAGAAAGAACTCAGTCCTCAGCACTGGACTGATCTACCTCTTCAGGTGATAGAGGATTGAGTATAGAATTTCTCTTCAACTCGGCGACCTTGCCCTTTAAGAACTGAACATCCCAGTTCAGATGCTTCTCAGCTGCCGTCTCAATCAGTTCCTCCATCGTTAAGAAGTAGACCTTCTCTTGATCGACCAGGTAGGCATCAGAGGATTTGAAATCTGCCATGGCCTCATCCCTGTCAACAGCCTTATCTAGAGCAGCTCTGAGCTTAGCTCGACTCTTCCTCTCGGCCTCTAGTTCCTATTCCAGCTCCTCCTTACTCTTCCTCTCCGCCTCCAACTCTGCTGCCAACGCCTTCAGCTCAGCCTTCTTTTTCCTAAGCTCCGTCTCCCGGCTCATAAGGACGTCCTTGGAGGTGGCCCTGAGTCTCTTCTCCTAAGTCAGCTAGGCTAGAACCTTCTTGCCCTCCTCTCTCATAACTTGGACGTCATCTAACATCCTCTCCATCTTTTCGGTGGCCGACGTAAGCTGAATGGCCATCCTAGAGGATTTAACTGACACCGTAATGATGGACTCCATAGTCCCCATGTTGTCCAAATATCTCTGCTAGACTGGAGTCCAGTTTTTCCTAATCACACTTATTGTCCTCTTTGTTGAAGAGGGAAGGCCGGCAATATCTCCCCGAGAGGGTAGTTCGACTTGAAAAACCATGAACAGGCTTGGAAAGAGACCCACGGAGTCTCAAATACTCCTCATCCTTCTCTGGGGTCGAGCCCAAGTATACAGATAGAATCTGCGGCGTCTGTAGAGGAGGTCGAGGAAACTGAGATGACGACGGCCCCCCATGAGTTGGGAAAGAGGTCTCCTCGACGCTCTGATTTAGGCTTGGAACGCACTGGGAACAGACTCTGGTTGTGGCTGAAGCCTAGCCGAGGGCACTTGATCGTTAGTCAAAGCTTTTTACTTGCCCTTCCCGGCCTGACCTTTCTTCTTTAGGAGGGCTGATATATCCTTCATCCCTTCTCTGGATTGACCTAAACAATCAAAGTCAAAACTGAACAAGTTGGTATGATAAAAATCACTAAGTAACGAGTTCTAAATAGCTCACAGGTTTGGGGACGATCTGAACTAGACGGAGAGAGTCGAGCTGTTATCAAGTTCTCCTCAATTATTAAAGCACTACTAGATCAGAGCTCTTTCTGAAGACTCTTCTGTTGGCTCTTGAGAGATATATCCTGGAAAATGAAGTAAACGAAATAGTTTAGTACGAAATCAAATGAACTGAACTAAACGATTAAAGGAGTATGCTTACTTAGTTCATTGTAATGAACTAGAATGTTAACATCGGGCCTAGTATCATTCGCACAAAATTGCCAGGGACTCGGACAAAGAACTAGAACTTTTTCTAATTTTTAATTGAGTCCGGGGTCTGGGTGATGACACTATCCCCAGTCTTCGCCTTCACCGACGCATTCCACCAGCCCGATCTCTTCCCATCCTACTTAAAAGTGTACAGACTGTTAAATTCCCCAACTGGAGGCCGAGAAAAGCTGAGCTGATCCCACAGAATGAGAAAACCTATCATGATCCTCCAATCATTGGGACAGAGCTGGGTTGGAGCTATTCTCCACTCCCGCAAGAACTTCCTAACTATCCCAGGGAAAGGAAGTCAGAGTCCAGCTGCTAACACGGCTTGATTTAAAGCCACGCAACCTAAAGGCGGGTTGTCAGCCCGATCATTGGGGCCAGGGATGAAGAACTCTATGTCGTCCGGGACCCTATATGTCCGATGCCAATCCCTAAGTTGTTTCTCGTTGACCTCGGAGGAAAAGAACTTGCACTTCCAAACCGGGGTAGTCCTAAGCCCGGACTCAACCTCCGCCTCCTTCCGACCTAAAGCCCTAGGTTCAACATCCCTCTCACCACTCGTCTCGGCCTATGGAGATGACCTAGATGGAGGAGAGACAGTAGTCATCGGTGCTGGACTAAGGACCTCATCCTCGTCTATTCCCTCCACCATCCTACCTGAACTGGCTTCTTCTTCTTCTTCTAGCCCCTACCCCAGGACATGTCTTCTTTCCTGCTATCACTCCCGACCTCACTAAACATCCTATCAGATGAACTTAGAGAAAGAAAGAGAGAAAAGGAACAACGTGAAAGAAAGAGAAGTGGGTGCAGACTATTCTGACCCTCAGCTCGAATACAACAAACTGCAGTGACTCTTAGATCGGACGAATCCTACTGCTTTGACACTCAGCTTAGACGAAAGCAATCCAAAAAATAGAAAACGTTTAAGGTAACAGTTCCAAGTGACCCGCATCCTCCCTGTTTATAAAAGAGGAAGACGAAAGGTTGACACCATCAATGCAGCAATGACGACACTCCATTAAAGTATGTCCTCGAGCCACACAAAAATCTGACATCCCCACTGAGCTTGTTCCATGTGTCAACCAACGAGGTGGATTGTCAGAAATATCACATCCAGGTGGCAGAACTCAGATCAGCACGCGCCTGAGCCGTAATATGAACTGAGAACCACATTTGATTAATTTCAAAACAGGTCTTGGAGGGGCAATTGTTGGCACCCGATCTCGATCTGCCACTTCATATGCTACATTACTTATCAGTTGAGCAAGAGAGGGCCAACCTGACACCAACCTTGAGTTCGGACCTCATCCATAATCCCGGGGTCAAGTCCATTGCTGCAATGGACTTCAGTTCAGACCTCATCCCGAAAGTCCCAGGTTGGACCTCATCTTTGGATGTCATACTCACGTCATCAGCATAGCTTATCCTTTCATATGTCAGACGTCAGGCTAGTTGCTGTCATTAATGAAAATGTCACTTCACAATAAATGCCCAAAAACGAGATGTCTTGTAGGCATTTATTGTTGAGCTTGGCATTAATTATTTGTAATAATCACAAACGCTCACAAATTCTCCTATAAATGGGAGACATAAATGTCCCACAGGTTGGACATAAAAAAAACTGCTAAAATAAAAGTACTATTACAAAGATTATACAATCAGGTCTTCCAACACATTTACATATGTGCTATCCATCACGGTCATAGCCGACCTCACTATTTTAACATTAAGTTGGTTTGGAATTAATATAAACCATTTTCCAACGTTAACAAAATTAATTTACAATTTTCATATAATATTGATTTGATTTTACATAAGTAAATGTAACTATGTTTGTGATACATTTGTATTACTAAGTGCATCTCAATGCATATCAAATAGAAAACCCAAATAAACTAAAACAAAATAAATAAAAAAATTAGGGAAATATAAATGTTTCGATGTGTATTATGTGTGTGTGAGAGTGTTAGTCAAACTTGCAAATATATGATTTTGTTTCACCGAAAACAAAAATGCTAGAGGATATATGTTACCTTTTCTTTCTCTTTGTTCGTCTCTTTCGACAGTGACGTTAGAATGGAGAAAGAAAAAGTTGTGATTTGGGAATTTGATGGTCGGGGTTTTGCTAGTTAAAGCAGTAACATTGGCGGTTTGGGTTGAGGTGAAAAGTATGTCGGGATTTTGCTATTTTTCAATCTTTCAAGATGTCTTAATTTAGCCAAACTGGTCCTCAAGGCTCAAGACACTTCCTGGATCTTTGGCTTTGATTATTAGGCCCATCAGAACTCAAGATCTTGTATTGAAGTTCGATGATTAGGTATAAATCATGTTCGTCTATTTTTGTGCACGTGTTGTGCATGTACGCATGTTGTGCAGGTGCTTCAATTTTTGTGCACATGTTGTACAAGTGCTCGCACAGTGCACGTGCGCACGTGTGAATGAGTGCGTGTTTGAAGACAGAGAATTGGCCTAAAGAGGGCTGTTTGTAGAACATATAAAACTACGATTTCTTTCGCCAAAAAAAGAATGTCGGTGGAGCTGCCAAGATTTCAAGAACGTCAAACATACATGTTTTCCTTTCTTTCACTGTGTGCGCGTGCGTCTTCTAAGAGAAAATTGGGAACTAAAAATTTAGGGAAGAATAGACTTGGGCCATGTGAAACAAAAAGTTCGGAGTGTGGTTGTGTCAATGCTCGAGTTAAGAAAGACACAGTTGTGGTGTCAAATTAGCCCATTGCGGCCTGAGTTGTCAAAAGATGGGTCTGGTCTGAGGCCCAATGTTTTTAAAATAAAAAAATTATGGATAAGTCAAAATTAATTGATGATTTGAACCCTCAATTTGAAATTAATTTTGCACTCATTACCAAATAAAATTAAAAATAATTTGCAATTTTCTTTGCAAATTGATTTGCATACTAATTAAAGGAACATACTCATATTTTCTTAATTTCGACCTCATATGAGCATTATATTTTGTGAAATCTCAGGACAAGAAGAAACCAATAAAGGATTCAACATGTTGATCATTTCTTTTCTCCATCCATCAAGTTCCATATTACCATGTACAATCAGAAGACAATTCTCATTACTATAGGTGTAAAAGAAAGAATTACGCACCTCAAGCCAAAAGAAAAATCCATGTAAGATGTTCAAGTTCTTTCGTCGAAGATTTGCACGCAATGAAAAGGTATCTCAGACTAGGCGTGCCAAGAAAATGTTCCAACTCAAACAAGGCTAGCACAACCACGCATATTAAATACTCAAACTAAAAATTGGGACTATCAAAAATAGAAGGGGAAGAAAGCATTTAATTGTACAATAGAAGAAAGCACATTGAATGAACTAAGTTGAATTTTAGAAAGGTCGGCACTGCTGCAATTGTCTGACAGGCCAGTTAATTGTCTGACAGGCCAGTTTACGTCTTGCACAACTATAAGATGTAAGTAGAAGGGTGAGGTAATTCTAGTGGAAAAGCTCGTTGGGTGCGAGAGCATAGTCCTCTGCAGTATGAACCTGACCAATTCATCGGTCTGGATTACGAGGCTATAGTTAGATTTAAATATGAACAATCTTCTCATAAATATGAAATTATGCTTAAAAATGATTACAGTGAGAATATGTAGTGTATCGAGAAGGAAAATTATATTGGTGTTTAAGCACAAAGTGAGGCACGTGCTCCATTCCATACATGAAAAACCAGTCTCATAGAATATTTAATCAGTTTAGCCTTCAAGTTCATTGCAAAAGTTGAACTAAATTGAAATAATAAACTTGGGTTGAAATCTATGCAATCTCCTTAGTGTTCAGTGCCTTCAACCATGGATTCATACAAATTTGTGTTGATAAGTTTACTATATTTTATATCTCTTCATTGTTCTCCAAACATCGTATGGATTGCTGTAACACTAACCATACCTGCAGGCGACCATCAAGTCATTGCACTTTTCTTTCTTGCTTTCATCTTTTTTATTTAATAGGTTCTTTTAGGATTGCATGTTAAGCCAATCAACAATAGAGAAATCTCCTTACTCATTTTAATAAGGATAGTTTTGAGGTTAGGAATTTGCCCTCCCACGCAAAATATTAGAAGCATAGGATTCAGCACTCTAATGTGCAAAAATAATATTATAATTCAATGGAAGACTGAAAGTTTCAGATTTTATGGATTCTATCATCCATGGTAAATCGACGAGTGTTCAAGTCAAAACTGAGAAATGGGCAACTTTCAATTTTTATGTATACATGTAGGTAGGTAGGTAGGTCGCAAGAGAGAGACCACCAGCACAAGATGCATTGTTACCATTCGTGAACTTGCCCTTTTAATGCCAGTGAATTTGGGAGATGGAACCGTTTTGCTATATGAAGGAGCTACCTTTATAGTTAAACTTCAATTTGTGATTTATTCTTAACTTTTAACCAACAAAAATTTTCTTTTCATGTGAAAAAAATAATGCCTTTCTTCTGCCTGAAGCTTATCCAAACCTGTGTTCTCTAGGTGATTCATGAGCCATCTCCCTCCAATCAACCCAAATATGCCAAATCAACCCACAAAACCACCGGATATCTCCTCCTCCATGGTCGGCCACCACTCGCCGGCCATACCCATACCCAACACCGGCCCCACGCCACAAAAATCAAGCCTCACGCTGCCCGTCTGCCCCCAAACTGCCGGAACCCTAGACTTGGACACAATTGATGCCGCGGCTCCTCCCAATGGTGGCTTGGTCACCGGACAATCTTCAATCAATTTGCCACCCATGGACGGCCAGTTTGAGGGATTTGTTACCTGCAAGAACTTGGAGCCTGCGATTCTACCTTCTGGGCAATCGCGTCCCGCCCCCTCAGGCCCTTTCGTTTTGGCCAATTCTCCTCCGATTGCAGATGTGCCATACTCAGCCTCCCTTACCTCCTCTCAATTGAATGTCCCAGCATCAGAATAGCCCCTGCCTCTCGCTGATGATTCGCGCACACACACGCCAGCCCCTCAGGCACCTTCAGGCGCGTCAAACCAGCAGGCCATTGGGGGCGTTCCAGGTTCTGTTGGGCTCCCTTTGAACCAAATTTCAGAGCCCAGCAAGTCGCTTGACCCAATTGCTGAAGACTCGTCCGATGCCAATGTACCAGCCCCTGCACTGCCTGCGCGCACAGCGCGCACTGCGCGTGCGCCTGCGGTGCGCCAGCAGACTGCCCAGCGTGCCACTCCGGCTAATTTTTCCGTCCCCCTCCGTTTGCCTAATTTTTCAGCCCCTACTGCTCCGGGCCCTCATGTATTCCCCCAAGAGGCTCAGTCTGCTTTAAATACTAGAAAAAAAACTTATGCTGCTGCTGTGACTGAAAAACAGACCATCTCCCCGTCTGAACACAGTATGCGTAAGTCATTTGCTTCGGTCTTCCAGTCTGCCCCTGATTCTGCCTGTCATCAATTTGTGGCTAAGGAGCCTTTTTTGCATCGTGGAGAACCAGCCTTGACTATTACTGCTGATGAGGAAGCTTCTCTCGCCGAGCCTTTCAAGTTCACACTTGTAGGCAAATTTTCTCATCGTAAACCCAGCATGGTGGAGGTACGCAATTCTTTTCAGAAATTTGGATTTACTGGTGATTTTAAGATTGGGCTTATCGATTTTAAGCATATTCTTATTCACTTGACGCATGAGGATGATTATAGTCGCTTATTTTTGAAACCTTTGTGGTTTATTATGGGATGCCCTATGCGTGTGCTTAAATGGACGTGTGATTTTCATCCTGATGCTGAAACCCCCATTGCCCCTGTGTGGATTTCTTTTCCATTACTCCCTGTTCATTTACGTGCTAAGGAATTTTTATATGCTCTATCTAAACTTGTGGGGATTCCTTTGAGAATTGATGAGGCGACTGCGGATTTATTGAGGCCTAGCGAAGCCAGGGTTTGTGTGGAGGTGAATTTGGAGCATAAGCTCCCTGAGAGGGTTTGGATTGAACGGGGTGAATCTCGTAGTTTTTGGCAGCCTGTTGTTTATGAGCAGCTGCCTCATTTTTGTGCGAAATGTAGACATATGGGTCATCTTATTGACAAGTGTAGAGTTGGGATGACTCCTCTAGATGTTGACAGATCTGTTCAGGCTACTAAGCCAGTTGGTGCCCCGGCTACTAAGCCTATTGCTAATGTGATTCCTAAGCCTACAGTTGGTGCCGCGGCTTCTAAACCAGTTGTTGTTGAGTTGCCAGTTGATGTTGAGATGCCTTTGGTTGATAAGGCAGGGAAGGGGAAGGGTAAGGAGGTCGTTGTTGAGACACGGAAGCAGTGGGTCCCACTTGCTAGCTCTTCTCTTATTCCACCACCTGTTTCAACACCTCCTCCTGAGGAATTTGAGAGAGCTAATTCCGAGTATGTCCCTCTGGTTGCTAATGTTTTGGCTTCAAAGCCAGTCACTGCAGATACTGTTTTTGATCCACTGCTTGACCATATAATGGCAGTTCCTCGTGAGTATCCTATGCTATCAGAGCCAGTACAGCCAGTGTTTGATCCTGCTCCACATAACCTCCCAGATCCTAGCTGCCATGAGAACGTTGAGGTTCCTATACCTGCAGACACTTCTAGTTCTATCCAGTTCGGGGGTCACCAGCAGGGACACTTTCGACGTAATTCTTCGGAGGACTTGGTGGGATTAGGAGAGAGACAAGAATCAGATGGGTTCACTACGATTCAGAGGAAGAAGTCCTCGAAAGGTGTTGATATTCTTCGCCCGAGCACGCGGGTGACTCGTAGTCAGGCAGGTGCTTCGTCACATAACCAATCCCTTTGATGTGTGTTATCATTTGGAATGTGAGGGGAGTGGGCAGTACTGCCACGCGTAGACGTCTTAAGAAATTGGTTCAGATTCACCAGGTTTACTTCTTAGTGATTTTGGAGCTATTTGTTCTGAAGAAAAACTTTGACTTTATCTGACGATCTCTCGCATTTGATGTGGGCCTTGAGAATGAGTCGGGTAAAATTTGGTGCTTTTGGAATTTGGGGACTACAGTTGCTTCATGTGTTGATCATCCCCAATTCCTCCACATTAGAGTTGAGGATCCCAGACTGTCCAGGCCGATGTATATTACCCCAGTTTATGCTTCTTGTTCGCCGGCGGGGCGCAGGGATTTATGGATGGGACTCCACCAGATTTCTCTTGTAGTGGATGGGCCGTGGATGGTTGGGGGAGACTTTAGTGTGATTGCTCACAATGGTGAGCGTACTGGTCATAACACTCGAGACAGAGGTACATCTGATTTTGCAGATATGATGATGGATTGTGGCTTGACTGATGCAGGTTACAGTGGTAATCAGTATACGTGGACTAATGGGAGAGTGTGGAAACGGTTGGACAGAGTGTTGATTAACTCAGCAGTTGGTTCTTCTTGCTCTAGCTTCTCAGTTCGGCATCTGAACCGAAGTACTTCAGATCACTCTCTGCTCTTGATTCAGTGGTCTTCTGATGACGATTTAGGACCTCGTCCGTTTCGATTCCTCAACGTTTGGTCTAGACATCATGACTTCTTGAGCTTCGTATCCCAAAAGTGGTCTTTCACGACTCATCATACGGGAATGACTGCTCTTTGGGAGAAGATTTTTAGGCTCAAACAGGGCCTTCGTTGGTGGAATCGACATGTGTTTGGTGACATCTTCTAGCGAGTCAGGGATGCAGAGTGTAGGGTGGAAGAGGCAGAGTCCGTCTATGATAGTGATCCTACTCCAGCCCACCGTGATACGTTACACCAGGCTCAGGCAGGCCTGAACCAGACTTTATCTGTTGAGGAGGCTTTTTGGAAACAAAAGGCAGGGTCTCGTTGGGTTTGTGAGGGAGACCACAACACCCGGTATTTTCATTATATGGTGCAGGGGCGTAGGATCCGATCTCGGATTAGGTCTATTACTTCCGAGACGGGGGAAGTGTTCGACTCTCAGGAGACTATTCAGCCTTCGGCTGTGTCATTTTTTCAGGAGCTTTTGTCAGCTGCTCCTCAGCCTGTCGATCCTATTCGACCCGATATTATTCCTAGACTGGTGTCCGATGAGGATAATTTGTAGCTCAATCGAATACCGACTTTGGCTGAGGTTCGGGAGGCTATCTTCAGTATTGATCCTGACAGTGTAACGGGGCCAGATGGATTTTCTTCACACTTTTTTCAGGAGTGTTGGGATATTATCTCAGATGATGTTTTTCAGGCAGTACTGGACTTCTTCGCAGGGGGGCATTTTCCGAGAGGTTTTTCAGCTACTTCTATAGTATTGATCCCTAAGCGGGATAATGCATGTCGGTGGTCTGAGTTTCGTCCTATCAGCTTATGTACAGTTTTTAATAAGCTGGTTACAAAGCTGCTGAATTCGCGACTGAGTAACATACTTCCTCAGGTTATTTCAGCACCTCAGAGCGGATTCATCCCAGGACGACTCATTGGGGATAACATCCTCCTTGCACAGGAGCTTCTACACACACTGGATATGAAGGTGCGAGGGGGTAATGCTATCCTCAAGCTAGATATGGCTAAGGCCTATGACCGCCTGGATTGGGGTTTCTTGATCTCTGTTTTGGAGGGCTTTGGATTTGATGCTATATGGATAGATCGGATACGGAGGTGCATCTCAGAGTGTCACTTTTCAGTCCTGCTCAATGGTAGACCATGTGGTTTTTTCCCCTCATCCAGGGGACTTTGACAGGGTGATCTCATCTCTCCATCGTTATTTATTCTAGCGGTTGACTATTTTTCGCGCATCCTTACTCGGCAGTATCAGCAGATAGCTTCGATGGCTTACAGACATGGAGGAGATGATCTTATCTCACACCTATGTTTTGCAGATGATATGGTCATTTTCGCTAACGGTCAGAAGCAGTCTATTAGACGGGTCCTACATTGTATCGAGCACTATGAGCGAGCTTCGGGCCAGTTAGTGAATAGAGATAAGAGCGGGATTATTTTACCCAGACGAGCTACTATTCAGCAGATACACAGGCTTGAGCATCTGACAGGCTTTCGTCACCAGCAGCAGCCTTTCACTTATCTTGGAGTGCCCTTGTTCAAAGGGCATCGTAAGATATTCCTATACGATGATCTCATTCAGAAAGTACGGAGCAGGATATCTGGCTGGGCTTCGAGTTTACTTTCACCTGGAGGACGGATTACTCTGATTCGGTCTGTTCTGTCTTCTCTTCCTCTCTACCTTCTTCAGATTTTGAAGCCTCCCAAGACTGTCTTCAAGAAGCTAGAGAGCATCTTTGCTAGATTCCTCTGGGACTCCAAAGATCATACCCATCGTCTTCATTGGAAGAGATGGAAGGACTTATGTCTCCTGACTGAGGAGGGAGGACTGGGATTTAGGCGGTTACAGGACCTTGTTGACACTTTCTCGCTGAAGCTATGGTGGCTATTCAGATCTCAGAGATCTCTTTGGGCTCAGTTTTTACGGGGTAAGTACTGTCAGGGCACACATCCGATACTGGCTACTGTTCCTTATTATGCTTCACCTGTTTGGAGACGGCTGAAGCTTATAGGACCACAGGCCGAGTCCTACATTGCATGGAAGCTAGGGCGGGGTCACATATTTTTTTGGCATGATTGCTGGATGGGCGATACTACTTTGGCTGATCAGTTCCCGCAGCTACCACATTCTTCCATCCAGGTGCACGATTTCTTTGATGATATTGGATGGAATATTGACAGACTAAGTCAGATCGTTCCACTTACCATGGCTGAGCAGATAGGGAGCATTCCTATCACCCCACATGTGGATGATCAGATTGTATGGACTAATACTTCAGATGGCAGATTTGTTACCAAGTCTGCATGGCAGCTTGTTCGTACAGGGAGCACTAGTCAGGCTGTATATCGTTTGATATGGAGTTCGATTATTCCGAGCACGATTTCCTTTTTCTGTTGGAGATTGTGGCAGGGGCTTATACCAGTGGATGTGGTGATCCAGAGACGGATAGGGAGTCATATGGCGTCGAGGTGCCAGTGCTGTTCGGCTATAGAGACTATTCAGCACTTATTCATTGATAGTCCGACAGCAGATACTGTTTGGAGACACTTTGCAGACATCTTTCATATCACCCTCAGGCCGCTCGAGGGATTCCAGTATCGCTTCTAGACTTGGAGATTCTCGGGTCAGTTTGTCAGCACGGGACATATACGCACGATCATTCCTCTATTGATATTATGGTTTTTATGGACTGCGAGGAATGATGCGAAGTACAGAGATATAGCTATGGAGCCGAGGAGGATCATTTGGAAAGTTTACCACACCATCTCGCTTCTGCATACAGGCCGCTTATTTCGGCACATCCATTGGCGTGGAGACATGGACATCGCTCCGCTTTTTGGTGTCATTATTACCACCCCCTCCCCTCCTCCTCCCACTTTAGTTTTCTGGCGTACTCCACCAGTGGGATCCTACAAGATCAACACTGATGGATGCGTCAAGGACGGGATTGCTAGTTGCGGAGGGATTATCAGAGATTCGTCAGGACAGTGCATTCGGGCATTCTTCTCTTTCTACGGCGACTGCACCATTCTCGAGGTGGAGCTACGAGCTATACTAGACGGGATCATTCTGGCTCAGAGACTTGGGTTATCAGTTCTATGGGTGGAGTCAGACTCTACATTAGGGATCCACTGCATCACCAAGGGAGGAGGACCTTGGCACATTCAGGCTACTCTACGGCACATCAGGCATCTACTAGCACTGGACAGGGATACTATCACTCACATCTTCCAAGAGGGCAACCAGGTTGCTGATCTTCTTGCATCAGAGGGCTGGGATCGACGCTACTATTATGAGTACAGCTCTCAGGATCTTCCACGACGACATCGCAGTCTAGTCCAGATTGACAGATTTGGACTTCCTACTGTTAGAGGCTTATAGCTTCTGTTTAGAGATTTGTATGGGAGGTAGTACCTCCTTATTTATTGATTTCTGTTTTGCATTTACTCTTTCTTTCGAGTGTGCTTGGAGGTCAGGTTTTATGCCCCCCTCCCTTGTATTATTATGAGCTTTTTATATATGGTTGGGGCTTCCTTAACCCCTCCGTCCTTCCCTGATGGAGGCATAAAAACCACATTGGGGTTGTGATGGTGTGTTTATTAAAAAAAAAAAAAAAAAAAAAAAAAAGCTTATCCAAACCTTGAAATACCAGAAAGAACTGTCGTGAAATCGTATTTTTTTTTCGGAAGTAATTGAAGCCAAATATATAGGGCAACTATAAACAAGAAATCCAAATATCTCACCAAAAACCAAGAAAACAAAGAATGTAAACCGTCAAAATTCACATCAACTAATTAGTTCAGATGAATGTTGAAACAATGACGTGCAAATATAGCAAATATTGTCACAATGGGCAAAATTTTAGCAGATAAATAAAGCACTCGTGATTTATGATTATCACAAACTCGGACAGAGCCCTAACTTCACCTAAAAACTATCACAACATGACATGGACACATTGAAATGTCAAAGGATGAGGAAGTTGTGTAGTGCCAAAAAAAGAAACTACACTATTTTTCAACTTACAAGGATAGTAATAAAGATAGGATTTTCCACGTGATCCTTTGCTCGATGTAGCCAAGTCTCCATCGCTTTCTTCTGTCTTTCGAGCTTTGACTGCTCACTGAAGCCCATTGTACTTTTTTCTATTGTACGATTTCCTGAGAATTTCTATGACCTGTTTTCTAAACTCGGGGTGCCTACTTGGTTGCTGGAAGTCATCGTCATTCATCTATGCAAATAATCTCGTGCAACTAATAGTTAGTAAGTTGTTTATTCAAGCTCAGAGTGAAAAGAAAAAAATAAATAAACTGGGAAGGGAGGAGCAACAATAATAGAAGAGCACAAAGTGGTTGAAATTATATAAAAAGGGTACATACAATTTTATCCAACTCGCGATCACTCTCGTCATCCTCTTTCTTCTCATTATTCTTGCCACCATCCTTTTCGTGTGTAATTGAGGATTTTGAAGCCCATAAATCCTCTCATCCACATTGTCCCTTGCCTACCTTGTCAAGCCTGATTGTGCTCCTTAAATTTCTATGCACTGGTATCTTGCGCTTCTTACCATGTCGAGCTTGCACGGCACGCCGCCTCTTTGCGTAGCTTCTATTATTAGGTCGAGCTTGCGTGTTTTGCTGACTTTGTACCTGACCTTTCTCATTACATCGAGTTTTTAACTCTTGCTCCCCATGATTTTCTGCTTCCCAGATATCCCGATATATACTAGGCTTCTCGTTTCAAAACATATTCTTTTGTCGCAATCACTAGTTGGGTATACAACACAAGTTAAGCAAATGAAGCATCAGTGAGTGTGGTTTGCATCCATTGATAAGTGAGATTTTACACTTATCTAAACTATCAAAAGTGGACAATTGTAAGTGCTCTTAAATGATTTTTTACTTAATTGTGAGTTAATCTAATTATTTCAGATCAAAACCCAAGTTCTGAAGGAATTATAGAAAAGCAAAGCAAAATAGGTGAAAAGGACTGAAAGTGTACGAAAACTTGGAGATGGGGATCAACTTGCAAACCTCCAAAAGTTGAAGGACATGGGGTGCAAATAAAAGAGGACTGAATTGAAATATAAGAAGGAATCAGAGGACTAAAATGACTACAATCAAAAGTGAAAGGACCACAAGCGCAGAATGGACATAAACTGGAGCTGGGCGAACGCCCTAAATCAAAGCTGGGCGTGCGCCCAGCTGAAGAAGCAAACAACTGAGGCCGTTTTCCCAGCCTGGGCGTTCGCCCACAACATGCCTGGGCGTTCGCCCAGGCCATTTTTTTGGCATGCGAATTTTATTTTATTTTATTTCCTTATTTGAGTTCAAAAACAATTAGGAAGCTTGTAGTCCACGATTTTGAGGATTTTAAGGGATCTTTTAGGTCATCTTGAGAGACCTATAAATAGGACTTATACACTTATAACAAAGGTTGTTGAAAATCTTGTAAAAAATCATATTGAGAGAGAGAGATACCAAGAGACGAAGAACAAAGGCGGAATTGAAGATTGGAGCTTGAAGACAAAGATTTCTTGGTGCAAGATATTCAGTGTTTCTTCTTCTATTATTTTCAAGATCCGGTTATGTCTACAATTCTCTTCATCTTTTCTTTCTCCCGAGTCATGAATAGCTAGATTTAATGTTTGGATGAACGATGTAGCCTAAGTTTAATTCTCTAATTTCGAATCTCAAGTTTTGATTTATAAATTGATTAAGTATTTGATTTTACTTCTTTTCTTAATGCTTTGAATGATTGACCATTATTTCATTGATTTTATGGATTGTAATGAACTGAGAAATAAATTATTGATCTAGATCACGTAGTAAAATTCGGCAATTGGATGAAAGGTAGAGATACGCTTTTATTATTGGTGCGGTCTGAATTGAATTCCTAGGAGATTTAATGTATCTAATTAAGGATCATTCTGACTGCCTAAGTTGACTTAATTAGATAGGACTAATTTGAAATCGAGAGAGGTAAATTAGGTTAAATTTGTGAATTCGACCGAATACAACTTTAGGAATAAATCTTGAGAGGAGAAATTAGAGATGATAACTAGGTGAATTCGTTCGTCCAAACGCTTTAACCATCATATTTTATTAATTCTTGATTTTTTCTTTATTATTATTTTCGAAAAATCCAAAGTTTTAGCTTAAATCTTTCAACTCAATTTATTTCAAATTATTTACAATAAACTGGCACTTTGATTAATTTAACTAGTATTTAAATAAGATAGTCTTCGTGGGAACGATAATCCGGACTCAAAAAGTCCACTTTAGTACTTGTTAACGATATTGTACACTTGCAATCACGTTATTTGCACAACAAGTTTTTGGCGCCGTTGCCGGAGATTATCCTTATTTAATATTAGTTAGACTAATTTTTATAGTCAATTCATTTTTATCTTGATACTCGTTTCTTCTCTTTTATATACTACAGAAAAAAAGGTGTTTGTTGCATGCTCCGTTTACTAAGGCGGCAATCTTGAGACTTTCGATCCTGAGATTGAACGTAGTTTCAGACGAAGACGCAAAGAACACCACCAAAAACAGATAGATCAACAACAAATTCAAATGGCAGATGCGCCAAGTTAAGTAAATGAAGCATCAGTGAGTGTGGTTTGCATCCATCTCTCTTAACTTGCCAGGAAACTATTTATGGCACAAAGCAAACTTACGAGGCCACAAAAGGAATCGATTCTAGATATTTAAATTTTAGGTGAAGACATTTAACTCGATCAATGTATTGGTTAAGCGTATTCATCGATGAAGAGAAACATGCGAAGCAGTAACACTTGTGAACAAATAAGAAAAGAGAGAATTTCTTTTCATTGATAAAATTAAAGCATTACTGAGATGACAAAATTACAAAAGTTCTAGCGCTACTGCCCCGTCGCCTCTTGAGGGTTGACACAAAACGGGCACTATCATAAGCCTTGTCATTAAGAGGGTCCTCGACTAGTCTAGTTTTAGAAGTAGGAACAGCAGGCAGATGCTCTGATTGTGAAGGAAGGGCCTCAGACTGGTCTGCAGGAAGGGCTGGAGATGGTTGAGACGCCTCGGCCATAAGAAAGGAGAAGTCCCATTCAGGGTGAACAGCACTGATCCTCTATGTTAGCTGGTCCCCGCCAGCATTCATGAACAGCGCAGCGAGACGTGAGTACTCAGGCGTGTTGGGAAAGTTCTTCTTACATGTCCTCACTATCCTCTCCTCCACTCATGTCACAATATTATAACTGCACACATTCAAATCCAAGTCTTGGGCAGCCACCAACTCTTCCTTGACCTTCGCCAACTCCTCCATTGCCTCAGCCAATTGCCTATCCTTCTCGAGGACCATGGCATCAAAGTCGCGATTGACCAAGACAATGGTTTCTTTGGCAGCAGCGCCCCTCTCCTTAGCCCACCTCCGGGCACTCTCAGCAGTCATATTCAGGCTCTGGGCTCCTAGCACCCTATTCTCAGCCTGCCTCACGTCCTCAGTGGCAGCCTCGAGCTTCGTTTTCAAACTGGCCTCGGTCGATGCAAAAGCCTCCACCTTAGATCGCAAGGCCTCGTTCTCGGAACCCAATTTTGTGTTCTTAGAACCCATTGCCTGCAAATCTTTATTTACCTTAGAGTTCTTAGAGTTTTTTTGCCTTCACCTCCGTCTTCTCCAACTTTCCCTTGAAGCCTAGCAAGGTATTATAGAACTCTCCATTCAGGACAAAACTGTGGGCATAATTCATCACAGCCAGCGTCACCATCTCTTGTAGTGAAGCTTTCTCGGTAGCCTTCTCCCAAAGGAGAGACCAAAATTTGTAAACACTGGCTGCTGCAACTGCTATGTCGAGTGCGCTGGACATTCTATATGAGGTCGCCACTGTAAGGAATAGAAGTATACATGAATAGCAGAAATTAAATGTTCAATTCCTTTAAGCCGGATCAACCTTGTACTTAGAGAGAATTCGTGATAGAAGTTTATCTTTGATGAATATCATAAAATCTAATTTCTAACTAGCCTGATGTGCGATCTTCAATACCACATCTGTTCAATTGTCCAGCCTCCAATGGTGATCCACACAGCAAGAACAGATCTGGACTTCCACGATCAAGAACAGATGAAAGCAGAATCTTTTGGGAGAAAATTGATTGGATTGTCTTTTGCTTGTGCTAGCAAGTAATGGAAAACAATTCTTCTGATTAATATGCTGTGGCCTTGTATATATAGGTAGGGCTAACCCTAGCCCTAGTTCTAGTCTAACTAGAACCCATTAACAAACGGGCCCACTTAATTAATCTAATTAATTAATTTGGTCTAATAAGTAATTAAGTCCGACCCAACTATTTGGACCTTGGACATTAATTCTTACAATTTCTTACTTGGACAAGGTCCAATTCTAGATGCTTAATTCTCACTTTATGTGTGTGACCCATTAGGTTTCCATTCACGATGGCAAACGTAGTGATATTCTCATCGATTCACCGAGATCGATCAATTCACGTTGCCGTCCAAGATTGACATTTAGCAATGTGTCAAGGCAATCCATGTGAAGGAAAATGTCATGTGGTATGACAACCAATATATGTGCGGTTACCGTAGAAATGTAATCCCTTCATCAATATAACCCAATTGGTTAAGAGTTATGGACCAGCGTCAATCTCATTTCAACGAATTATGTTATTTACCTCAACTCTTCGTTGATCTAATCTAGTTATGATTGAAACATTTTTCAACTCATAACTCCACCCTGACCGTGAAAATTTATATCAACTTAAGTAGGCAAAATGCAGGTTACAATTTCCTACTTTCTAAGAGTGACGAATCCTCATATTGGACATTCACAACCTTCATATGATTCTCACTATAGCTGTACGACGTCTTCTTGGTGACTCAAATCTTCGAGTCCCATCAAACGTTCGCCAAAGTATAGTGGTCCTCACATAAGATTCTATGATGTCTTCAAGTCAAAAGACCAAATCCACAACCGCGCATTAGAGATTTACCACTGACGCTTGGATAGTTATCCATGTGAAATCTCTAGGCGGATCATCCAATGTCATGTTCTCATAAAAATGCATTCATATGTTCATTTAGATGTCCCTCTACATCTTAGCTCGTGAGATCAACTACTTTCTTCAAAAGAAATGCAACACATGCTAGTCTATCCGCAATAATGATATCCGTATCTCATTATTACTATGACTAGGGATATTTCAAGAATAAGTTATTTATAACTTGTATCTCACAATCACAACACCTTGTGATTAACAAGTTACTATAAACTTTTCTTCGGGTTCTATTATTTTAAATAATAAAATTTAAAAAAAATAACAGATCTACTATTAAAATATAGACATGCATTTAATTAATCAATTTGTTCATATACTTCAATGTCTAACAAAGAGTATATCACAAAATGTCCCATACAAATTAGATCCAATCACTCAGGTATCTTAATACCATCAAATTTAGCATTACTATCATGCTTGTGCTGAGACAACAACTTTATCAAAGGATCTACTACATTATCGTATATTAGGACCAGTTCTATCTTTATATAATTTCTTAAGATTATCTCCTTGATGATATGACGCTGCCTCAATATATATATCTGGATTATTGATGAGACATGGGTTCCTTCGCTTGTGCGATGGCTCAATTGTTATCACAATACAAGTTATTGGATCAACAATACTAGAAACTATTCCAAGTTCAGTAATGAACTTCTTGATCCAGACCATTTTCTTTGCTACTTCTGAAGCAGCTATATATTCGGCTTCTGTAGTTGAATCAGTAGTCGTTTCTAGTTTGGAACTTTTCTAACTGACTGCACCACCATTTAGAGTAAATACATATCCAGATTAAGATTTGCTATCGTCTTTATCAGACTGAAAGGTGGCATCGGCATAACCTTGAACTCTAAGTTCATTTCTCCCATACACCAAGAACATGTCTTTAGTCCTTCTTAAGAACTTGAGGATGTTCTTGACTGCGATACAATGTTTCTCGCCAAGGTTCACTTGGAACTGCTTGTGACACTCAAAGCATATGAAATATCTAGTCGAGTACATAATATTGCATACATGATAGATCATATTGCTGATGCATAAGAAATTCTATCCATGCGATCTCTTTCAATTTGTGTTTTTGGACACATCTCTTTTGAGAGATAGATCCCATGCCCGATGGGACAGAATTATCTCTTAGACTTTTCTATGCTAAATCTTCTCAAGATTTTATCTATTTACGTAGTTTGAGATAGGCCACTCATTCTATTAGATCTATCTCTATAGATCTTCATACTGAGAATGTACACTGCCTCTTCCATATCCTTCATAGAGAAATTTTTGGATAACCACAATTTTACTGATTTTTGCATCAGAGACATCGTTTCCTAAAGTATGTCATCCACATACAAAATTAGAAACACGACTTTTCTCCCACTAACCCTTTATACACATAGATCATATTTATTCTTGATAAAATCAAACATTTTGATTGTCTTATCAAAATGAAGATTCCAGCTCCGAAAGGCTTGCTTTAATCCATATATGGATTTTCTATAGTTTGCAGTCATTGTTTGGCTCTGTGGATTCAAAACCTTCAGGTTGTGTCATGTACACATCCTCGCTAAGATTCCCGTTAAGGAATGCAATCTTGACATCCATTTGCTAGATATCATAGTTATAGTATACTACTATCACAAGCGGAATTCGAATTAACTTAAACAAGGCTACTAGTGAGAAGGTTTCATCAAAGTCAATCTCTTGTCTTTACTTGTAACCTTTCGTAACCAATCTTGCCTTATAAGTATGAACATTACCATCCATATCGACCTTTCTCTTGTAAACCAATTTACAGCCTATAGGTTTTACCCCTTCAGGCGGGTCAACCAAGGTCCAAACTTTATTTTTGTATATGGAGTTCATCTTGAATTCCATGGCTTCCTGCCATCTCGTTGAGTCAACAATTGACTTTGATTCTACGTAAGTAGTAGGTTCATCTTCCTCGATTAGTAATATATTACTAGTAATCAGGAGATCGTATCTCACAGGAAAATAAATGACTCTTCTCGACTTACGCGGAGCTGGTGTGTCTTTGGAAACTGGTGGTTCCTACTTTCTCAATCTGTACTTCATCATATGCAAGCTCATCCATTGGAACATCTAATTGGTCAATTTTATTTGTGGTTTCTTAAACCTCTTCAAGATCTACTTTGGTCCTACTGTCTTCTCTAAGAATACAGCAAGTCTCGATATGATGACCTTTATCTCGATAGAATTGTAGAAATAGTATCCAACATTTTCTTTTGGATACCCAACAAATAAATATTTATCAGATTTAGCTCCTGGCTTATCTGATTCAACGCGCTTCACATAAGTGTCACATCCCTAAACTTTCATGTATGAAAGATTAGGTCTTTTTCCCTTTCCATAACTCGTATGGAGTTTTATTGACCGATTTAGATAGGACACGATTTAGTGTATAACATGCAGTGTTAAGCGCATATCTCCAAAACGATTTTGGGATAACTGCTCGACTCACCATTGATCGCACCATATCAAATAAGATGCGGTTTTGTCTTTCATATACACCATTTTGTATTGATGTATAAGGTAGAGTCCACTGCGAGAGAATCACATTCTTTTTTAGATAGTCTAAAAACTCACCCTTCAAATATTCTCCACCTCGATCAAATCTAAGTGTTAGAATATTTTTTCCGATTTGACTTTCTACTTCTTGCTTGAATTCCTTGAACTTTTCAAGGGCTTCACTCTTGAATTCCATCAAGTATATAAAACCATATCTAGAATGGTCATCTGTAAATATGATGAAGTGAAAAAAGCCACCTTTAGCATCTTTAGACATTTGTCCATATACATCAGTATGTACAAGATCCAAAATATCTGCAACTGTGTCTCTCTTTGCAGAAAAAAAAGGGTCTAGGTTATTTTGCCTAACGGGCATGATTCACACTTATCAAATGATTTATAATCATTTCAATCCAAGTATTCATCTTTATGTAACTTAGTGATGCGTTTTCATTTATATGACCGAGTCTGCAATGCCAAATATTTGAGTTGTTAGTTTTATCTCTTTTATGCCTTGCAATTGTTCTTCTAATGTCCTTTTATTTTCACAGTGAAAACATGGATCATCAGACTTGGATTTGTTTTTGTTTAACTGTTTTCCAACAGATTTGGCCTTCTTGGATCCTTTCAAAAAGGTCCCTTTAGATTTTCTCTAAGTGCTCTTAGAGGTATCAATAGTCAAAGTTTACCCATTCCTTTGGGCTTAACAGTTTTCAGCATGTTTAGCAGCTCGAGTAGCGTATACTGAATCTTATTCACGTTGAAGTTCATAATGAACTGGGGAAAGTTATTAGGTGGGGACTACATAACTAAGTCAACACTAAGCTCGTGGTCCATGGTAAAACTCAATTGGTTTAATTTTTCAATACAATTAATCATCTTCAGTACATGAGTACTGACTGAAGATCTTTTTACCATCATACCTCTGAATAACCCTTTGGATGTCTCATGCCTTTCAGTCCGTGACTGTACATCATTCAACTCCTTGAAATGATATATATTGGTATAGGCATCCATACCCTCGTGCTGCTTTTCTAACTCAAGTGACATACTACAAACATCACATGTTGTAGTGTTCCTATTATCGTTGTGTTTTTTGTAAGCCTGCTCGTTCTCCGGTAAAGCCTCATCAATAGGAGCTTTCGACATTGGCTGCTTATTGACATATCCAATTTTTTTTTCATACTCGAGAACAATTCTCAGAATGCGGTGCCAGTCCAGAAAATTTGGTCTGATATGTATGTTGGCATCTAATATGCCTCTCAAACTTATATGGTTACTCATGATTCAACTATTAAATAACGAGATAGAACAATTAATTAAATGCAGAAAAATTAATTTAACATGGACTTATATTAAATTAATTACACTCTCACTGTTTAAATTGAATTAATGACCCTCAAACATTAATCAATAAAACTAATTAGATTCTCAGTAGGCTAGGATCCTTTTTGTTTTATTAGAATCTTGAGCTACTCAACAAGTCCTAATAAAACATCCAGGTAGATACTCTATCAATCACATCTCTATGTGACTCCTAGATCATCAAGTACACAACTTATGTGTTTTACTTGATTGTGCCCCTAAAATTTTATTTCCTTAAGCGACTCAACAAAAAATAAAATACTAGTTAAATTCGACCTATTATTCAGAAATATCGAATGTTTTATAGTGATAAACATATCTATGAGCGAGTAGCCTTGAGCGACTCAACAAAATGACATCGATAATAGACTCTGATTTTTCACTATAACAATAGAAGGCACGTTGTATTAACCATTTAATACGAATTTAATATTTTTTATAAAGAGGGGTTTGTCTCATCACATTTATGTATATTAACTAACATCCAACATGCAATCAATCATACATAAAAATAATTGTGGATGATTATGGACTTTATCTATCTAATCTTCCTAAGCCAAAAGGAAGATTAGTCGGTCAATTCTTAAGGGACGTTGCATTCGTTCATCGAATGCTTGATGCAAACATCTCCATCTCCTGCTGCAACCTGTATCCTATACTAGTTGCTTCCTTGTGGTGTATCCTATACTAGTTGGCACGCAGGCCCTGATAAATGGACACGCAGGCCCATAATAAATATATAGCTCAAAAATTCAATTAATTAAATAATAGGCTCGCAGGCCCATTTAATTAAGTAATAGGCTCGCAGGCCCAACTAACAATTAACATGAATGATTAAACATACAACCAATCATATGGGTCGAGTCTATAATCATCTACTAAACATCTATTTTAATAACTAATATTAAAAATATATTAATTTCTAAATTTACAGCTTTGATAGTAAAAGTCCAAATCTTTTAGACACTTTGGAACAGACTATACAGAATTAAATAATTAATCTAATTAATTACTTAATTTTTCAACAATAAAATTAATCAATTAATCCAATTAACCAATTAATTTTATTCAAAAGTGGATTTTTCAAAATTTATTTTATCTCTCAATTTAAAGTCACACTCTAATTGAAGATAAAATTTGTATAAGGTTCAAATTGTAATTTTATAAAGTAAAGTCAAAATTTAATCTTGTCAAAAATTCAAAATATGGTTTAAAAATGATTTTAATTAATTTTGAATATTTGACCAAGATTAAAAGAATTAATATTTACAATTTTCCATTAAAAAAAATTAAAATTACATTTAAGACCTTAATTTTTTATTTTAAAGTTTGAGGACTTGATGTGAAATTTCTAAAACTACACGGTCAATCCTTAAAAAATTTAAAACAGTGGTCCTTTAACGCAATTTCAAAAATTGCATAGCTGACCCTTTTGGATTTTAAAACATTGGGCCCTATCATTGCAATTTCTGAAATTGCAAGAAGTCCCAACTTAATCCTTTTGAAATTAAGGAACTTCTTATGCAATTTCAAAAATTGTACAAGAGCCCCCATATTCTACAATCAACAAAAAGCTGAAAACGGTAGAAGGCAAAACCCTAAAGTAAGGCAGCGCCGTTTGTGCCAAAAATCAACCAGCAGTGGTCGCGCTGGTGTTTAACACCAGCGACCACCACCGTTTGTTGTCGAACAACAGTAAAATCTTCTGTTTGAAAAAAGGAGTCGCTGCCGCTGCTATTTCCAGCAGTAGCCTACAGTTGTTCTGCCGTGAAATCAGCGGCCACCGATTTCACGGTAACTGTTCGCTGCTTTCGCAAGGCAGCGGACCTATACTACGACAGTCGATTTCCTATCGCCGCCTACAACTACCTTGCCAAAAAGATCCGTTCCAAATAAAAATTAAAATCTAAAATCCAATTTTAGATTTTTGTTTCAAAATTCAAAATTTTATATTTTGTCAAAACTCAAATTAGATTAATATACCAATAACAATTATTGTTCATTCATCAAGGCAGTATAATGAACTCTAACAAGTAAGAAGGTAGGCTCTGATACCACTGTAAGAAATTGAAGTATACATGCACAACATAAATTAAATGTTCAATTTCTTTAAGCCGGATCAACCCTGTACTTAGAGAGAATTCATGATAGAAGTTTACCTTTGATAAATATCGTGAAATCTAATTTTTGACTAGCCTGATGTGCGATCTTCAATACCACAGTTGTCCAATTATCCAGCCTCCAATGGTGATCCACACAGCAAGAACAGATCTGGACTTTCACGATCAGGAACAGATGAAAGCGAAATCTTTTGGGAGAATTGATTGGGTTGTCTTTTGCTTGTGCTAGCAAGTAATGGAAAACAACTCTTTTGATTAATCTGTTGTGGCCTTGTATATATAGGTAGGGCTAACCCTAGCCCTAATTCTAGTCCAACTAGAACCCATCAACAAACGAGACCAATTAATTAATCTAATTATTAATTTGGTCTAATAAGTAATTAAGTCCGACCCAACTATTTGGACCTTGGACATTAATTCTTACAGCCACCAGGTAGGAAGATGCCAATCTTTTTTGTTCTCTGGTCTCGACCTCTCTACTGGCGACCCCCTTTCCATTGTCCTTGGGGTTTCTTTTGAGAAGATGAAGGGACAGAGCCCCGACTGGAGGATTAGGTGGGAGAGGGCACGGCAGTACAGGCCAGAAGAGGAGATGGCAGATTAAGAGGTACGATTGTATGTTCATCGATTGGTGGGAGAGACAACCTGAAGTTATATTTAGTGGACAGTGTAGAATCTTACCATCTTGTATGATATCCGCTATTGACGTGAGAAGATTACTCAAGAAGGGTTGTTATGCGTATTTAGCTCATGTAATTGATATAGATGTTGGTAAGATAAAACTCGAAGACATCCCAGTTGTCCGAGACTTTCCTGATGTATTTCCAGAAAAATTGCCAGGTCTACCCACAGACAGTGAACTTAAGTTTACTATTGACCTAATTCCAGGAACTGCACCTATTTCACAAGCACCATATAGAATGGCTCCATCAGAATTGAAAGAGTCAAAAGTTCAGTTAGAGGAATTGGTTGACAAAGGTTTTATCAGACCTAGTGTATCTCCGTAGGGAGCACCAGTTTTGTTTGTGAAGTAGAAAGACGGCACTATGCAATTGTGTATAGACTACCGACAGTTGAATAAAGTGACAATCTGTAATAAATATCCTTTACCATGTATTGATAATTTATTTGATCAGTTTCGGGGTGCTACAGTATTTTCAAAGATCGATTTGCGTTCATGATATCATCAACTAAAAATCAAGGATGGAGATGTACCAAAAACTGCTTTGAGAACACGGTATGGCCATTATGAGTTTCTTGTGATGCTGTTTGAATTGACCAATGCCCCAGCAGCATTTATGGATCTAATGAACAGAGTGTTTCATCCGTATCTCGACAGATTTGTGATTATATTTATTGATGATATAATGGTATATTCTCAAAATCAAGATGAGCATACCGAGCATCTTAGAATCATTTTACAGGTCTTGCAATATAGATAATGATATGCTAAATTCTATAAATGTGAATTTTGGCTCGACAAAGTGATATTTTTAGGGCATGTTATATTAGCAGAAGAAATTTATGTAGACCCACATTAAATTGAAGCAGTAGTAAAATGGGAAAGACCTACTAATGACACAGAAGTACGTAGTTTTCTTAGCTTAGCAGGGTACTACCATCGTTTTGTTGAAGGCTTTTCCAAAATTACTCTTTCTTTGACCAGTTTGACTAGAAAAAATGTTAAATTTGTGTGGACTGAAGAATGTGAAAAGAGTTTCCACGAATTGAAACATCGATTAGTTACTGCCCTAGTACTTACTCTTCTATCTCCAGGTGAGGAATTTGTGATTTACGGTGATGCTTCACGTCAAGGTTTGGGTTGTGTTTTGATACAGAATGGAAATGTCATAGCCTATGCCTCTAGACAATTAAAGAAACATGAGCTGAATTATCCTACACATAATCTAGAGCTGGCCGCAGTTGTTTTAGCATTGAAAATTTGGAGACATTATTTGTATGGTGAGAGATGTCAAATTTTTACAGACCATAAAAGCTTAATGTATATCTTTGATCAGAAAGAGTTGAATTTGAGACAGAGGAGATGGTTGGAGCTAATAAAAGATTATGACTGTAGAATCGATTATCATTCAGGGAAGGCCAATGTAATTGCTGATGCTCTTAGTAGAAAGACATCTACTTATACTACTCAAACTAATGCAATTTACTATTTATTATTTAGTGAATTCAAAGTTTGGAATGCTAAACTATCAGTGACCAATTTGGGATCGTTATTTACTAATTTTCGAGTGAGACCTACTTTGATTGACAAAGTTAGAGAAGCTCAGACTTAAGATCTGATGTTGAGTAAATTGAAAGAAAAAGTCAGTAATGGTAAATGCAGATTATACTATTCGAGATGACAGAGCTTTGGTTATAGGAAGCAGACTATGTGTTCCAAACGATTCAAAGTTAATGAAAGAAATTCAAGAAGAGGCACGGAATGAAGAGAGAAATATTAAAATGTATCGTATACTTAAGGAACATTATTGGTGGCACAGAATGAAGAGAAAAATTGCTGAGTTTGTATCCAGATGTTTTATTTGCCAACAAGTAAAACCAGATCGTCAGAGAACAGCTGGGCTCTTACAGACATTGCCTATTCTCGAGTGGAAATGGGAACACATCACTATGGATTTCTTATTTGGGTTTCCTCGTACTCAGAGTGGTCATGATGGTATATGGATCGTAGTAGACATAGTTACGAAAACTGCAAAATTTTTGCCCATTAAAGTTACTCATTCACTAGATAAATTAGCGAAAATATATGTGAATGAGATAATCAGTTTATATAGAGCACCAGTATCTATTGTCTCAGATAGAGATTTGCGTTTCACTTCTAAATTCTGGCCTAGTTTGCAGAAAGCCATGGGTACTAAACTACATTTTAGTAAATCTTTTTACCCACAGACAGATGGCCAATCAGAAAGAACTATACAAACTTTAGAAGACATGTTGCGGGCTTGTGTTCTTCAGTTTAAAGAGAATTGGGATACTCATCTATCCTTAATGGAATTCAAATACAATAATAGTTATCATTCTAGTATAGAAATGGCTCCTTTTGAAGCACTATATGATAGAAAGTGTAAAACTCTAGTTTGTTAAGACGAGGTTGGTGAAAGAAAACTGTTAGGCCCTAAACTTGTTCAGATTACTGCTGAGAAAGTGAAACTAATCAAAGAAAAACTAAAGACGGCTCAAGACAGACAGAAAAATTACACAGATAAACGTAGAAGAAATCTTGAATTTGAAGTTGGAGATAGAGTTTTTCTACGATTATCTCCACGGAAAGGTGTTCTCAAATTTGGTAGGAGGGGACAATTAAGTCCAAGATATATTGGTCCATATGAGATTATTGCGCGCATTGGTTCAGTTGCTTATCATTTAGCCTTGCCAACTGAGCTATCTAGAATTCATGACGTGTTTCATGTTCTATGCTGCGTAAGTATATTCCAGATATGTCTCATGTGTTGGAATCGCAACCAGTTGAGTTGAAAGAGAATCTTACATATGAAGAAAAACCAGTTGGAATATTAGATAGAAAAGAACAAGTACTACGGAGTAAAACTATAGCAATAATTAAAGTGTTATGGAAATCACGCAATAGAAGAGGCTACGTGGGAAAATGAAGATCAGATGTGTTCTCAATATCCACATCTCTTCAGTGCTTAGCCGATCAAATTTCGAGGACGAAATTTTTTAAAGGGGGTGGGTTTGTAATAATCATACAAAGTTTGGTCAAACCAAGAAATTCTTGGTCAAAAATCTCAAGCCAAGTTTAAAAAAAATAGTGGATAATGATGGCTTAGGCGGTGGATGGCCGTGGAAAAAAAATCCATTTTCCTTTTCAACTTATAACTTGAGCAAAGAAACAACAGCATCGTTTTTTTCATCGGCAGCATCCTTTTTCTCTATCTCTCTTCCTTACTTACATTAAACTTGATACAAATTTATTTTTTGGATCAATGAGAAAATTTGAAAGTGGAAGAAGAATAGGAAATATTAAGTTTGAAGAATTTAATTTCCTGCTTTGGCTACGATACAAGGTAAAAAAAAAAACTTTGATTTTAAGAATTGGTTTAATTATGTGCTTATAGTGGGTTAAGAATTAGTAGTTCAATTCCTAGCTTTAATTATTGGATTTTTCAAGAATGAGAATTATAAGTGAGTTTTGATTTGGATAACCCTATTGTTATCTCAGGGAGCGATTCAAATATCGGAACAGTCTATCAGCCTAGTTAGTCTTCAATAGATAACTGTGTGATTGGAAAATATATTTTAGAAAATTTAGATTTCAATTATAAGAAACTATATTGTTAAATGTTAACTTACGCGATTTCTTATAATTGTTTATTGAATTATGTTATCTTGTAAATTCTAAAGATTGTGAAATTGCCTATTATGAAATTTAATATGAATTGAGATGACGTTTAAATTCATAAAAAGTACCCGACGAAGTCATTGATTATTCTAGTATACTGAGGGGTCTTGGCCATATACTAGAAAGCTTAGCCATTTGAGACAGTTTGTGCACGCATGCTGAGATTATATAAAATGGGTATATTTTGATGAGATTTTTTATTATACTGTGATATGAGGATATGATGAAGTGATAATATATATTTTAGCTGATGAATATTCTACGATTATGAGCTAATATTACTTGTTGAAATTAATGTGATGTAAATGTTGATTTAGATGTGGGCTCATTTACGTTATAAGAAGTTATAATGTGAATTCTTAAGTGACGTGAGCTCGTTTTCGATAGTATCCATAAATAAAAAGAGTATAATTATTTTCGAAAATCCCCACTCACTGAGCTTATCAACTCATTTATTTTCCAATGATGATTTTTCTTGTCAGGTAGCACTTGATTTTCTAGGCAGCTTTTGGATATAAAGCTTTTGAGTTCGAAGTCGGAGCCACATGACAGAGTTAGTTAGTATGACTCATTTCATAGAGCATGCAGTCATTGTTTTGGGACACATGTTCATTTTTGGATATCATTTTGCATCACTTGTAAATAGTTAGGTGGGCTCACTATGTATTTTGTATCTGTATGTACAGTTTATGTTAATTAAATAACAAAAGTTTTATGATTCAACTAGCCTCTACCGTGTTGTTTTGTTGTAGGTATTAGAATGGAAAATGGTCCCATTTAATTGTAAATAAGTTTGTTGGGAATTGTGGCATTTTATTTTAAGTTGGTTAGTCCAAATTACATGGGAGATAATGCTGAAATTTTCTTAAAAATAAGTAATCATGAGTAATAATTGTAGTACCTTTGATGGTGGGTCCAACCTTTAGTTGGTATCCACCATCGGCGCACGTTACGTCTCGGGTATATAGATATTGCTTGGGACGGGTTGTGTCAACCTTGCCCTCAGTTCACCCTGTTTCCTCATTGTAATTGGGAGCTTCCCGCAAATTGTAAAAACAATAAGAAATATTCAATTAGTAACAATATTAGAACTGTACACATTCAAAAAAAAGCATACCAAGGACCCTAAAGCTTCGAGGAATAGTTACATCAGGGCGAGGATTGCACTGTCTAAACTCCCAGTCCTCCTCCTCCCCCTCTCCACTCCCACACCCGTGCGAAGAAGAACTCCCTTTTCCAGTTGTAAACCTTGTTGGGATTGTCCGTATCAATCTCCCAGCCTTGCCCAAGCCTGGAGAACATGTTATACCAACTCCCGAATCAACAATGCCGGTATATTATCTCAAACACTTTGGCGGGCATCTTTCCGCTAGCCTTAGTCACCCCTCACAGCAAGAAGGAGGCTACCATTTGGTCCCACCCATTGGGCATAATTTGGCACAGAGCAAGGTTAAAGTCTTGAAAGACCTCGCAGAAAAATGGGTGTAGTGTTAGGCAGAGCCCCTGCTGCATGGCTGGCTCATAAAAAGCAATGTAGCCTTCGGGAGGGTCATCCGCATGCTCATGTGAGTAGGGAACACGGAGTTGGACATTGGAGAAATGTCATAGGCCAGTCGGATAACCTTTAGGTCTGCCTCTCCTATCTTGCTAAGGACCATGGAAGCCAACGTGGCTGAAGAAGAGAGCTCTTTATCTAAAAGATGGGTTGCAGGGGCATCCCTGTTACTTAGCGAGGCCCTCATTTCAGGAGCCCCATCGTTCTTTGCTTTTTCTTCTTCTTGGGCTTTGCCACTGGATAATATACCATAGTAGGCCTCCGTGTAACCTCTTCATCATGATCAAGCGAAGATTGGACCTCGCCCATCACATCAGGATCGGTTCTTGGTCCGACTCCTTATGTGAATCCGTGTTCTCAGAGCCCATTATGTTTTTTGGTCGGAGCCCGAAGTTAGGATAATTTTATGTTTTTCGGTCTAAGCTGGAAGTTAAAAAATTTCTATGTTTTCTTTTCGGCCGAAGCTAGAAGGTAAACTCAAAGGATAGAGAAAATCTGGAGAAAAAGAACAACAGTGGGGAACTAATGGCTATTCTTTGCTTTACCTTAAGAAAAAAATGACCTTCTGTTCAAAATTTTGGGGACTATTGTTACCACCTGGATTTAGCAGAGACTCCATGTCTGCAGGAGGGCCCCACGAAGGCCTCTTAGGCCTTCGCCACCAAATGTCCAGTCAAACGAAGCCATTTAGGTATTCGCCACTTGTGACAGGCCTGGGTCGTTCGTAAACTTCCGTCTCACCTCGTAGAAACCCCAAGTCATCAAATATTTTAGGATAGTTGAAGAGATATTTCAAGAAAGATTATATTTGATTATTATACAAACTCCTACAAGAAAACCACATCTCAATATAATAAAATCAGCAATACAATCTCATAAGATGATGTCAAGATTGGAGTATACCTTATCTCGTAAGGAAGAAAAATCTTATCAGATGTCTAATTGATTGCATACTTAAATCAATTAGAACTCTTGACCTATAAATACGACATCTCCCATCATTCTAAGGTACTCATTATTCTCTATCCTTAAACTCTGCTTAAATATCTGCTTGCTTGTCTCTCCCACATCCAAAATACTCTCCCCATATTTTGTACCTGCAGGTGACTTGATTGTCGGAGTATCAACGATCGCCGACCCCTTTTTCTCCAGCGATCTTAGTGTCTAACGATTGTCCTAGTGAGCAGGTAATATACAAACTGACATATGATTATTTGGAGACCTGTTGACATGCGGATAATGCAGATTTCGAGGTCAACACAAGTTTCTTCACAAGCCTATATTATTTCACTGCTGAAGTCAAATTTTGTCGAATTTGGTGGAATTGAATTTGGTGGAATTTGAATCCAAAACAATTTTGGCGTGTGTTAATTCAATGAATCAAGTGAACTTAGAAAGCATTATTGATATAGCGGAAGCGTAAGATAGAAAGCATTATTGATATAGCAGAAGGGTAAGAAACAAGGATGAACACAAGATCCATGAATCATTGATTCTGCATAATACTGATTTGAATGAAAATTGGAGAACAAGTATCTCAATATGTAATCTTTATTCAAAATAAGTCAACCAAACTCTAATATTGGCCGCTCCTTTAATAATTAATAAAAACCAAATTTGCTACTTTGATTGAAATTGCACATGAACCCCTCAACTCCTAAGAAATTATAAAAAGGCACATGAAAAGAAAAGTAATAACAATTATTGATAATAACATAAATTAAAGTTAGATAAAATCTCACCCATCTTCACCAATTATACAGCACATAAGAAAGCCAAAAGAATTCATATTTATATCCCAGACAATAGATTGGTGAAAGCTATAAATTTATGTCTAATACTAGTTCTAAAATAGTTTATTCCTATACCCACTAAATTGGTTGGTGAAATTAAGAAAGGAACTTCAACATAATGGCTTGTTTTTCTTTTTTTCTTAGTGTTACTCCAATTGAGTAATACCAAATAGACCGACTACAATAGTTAACGACTATACATATCATTACTCCATGTAACCAGACTGGTTTTGGTTTTTCGAGTTGAACTAGCCGCTTTAGTCAGGTTTTTATCACTCTAGTTCACAAGATCTTTAACTTCGATGATTGCTGGACTTGAAAGTCAGACACTATTCTCACAAATTGAGTGTCCAATCATAATATAATTAACAATTATATATATATATATATATATATATATATATATATATATATATATATATATATATATATATATATATATATATATATATATGCAAACATGCAAGAAAAGACAATAAATTATTGGAGAATTTAGAAATATAGATAAATGAGAGGGGCCATTTTTTTTTTTTAAAAAGCAACTTTTAATAACATTTGCAAAAATAACAAGTTTTTGGTGCAAAAGTCATGTATATCCTTTCGCTGAAAGAACCTTTTTTTTTTTTTTTTTGTCATTCAATTGTCGGGTGTAAGATAATAGAAAATAAGGTCAACTGTCAGCTCGACAGTTGACCCTAATTTTTTTCAGACATTTCAATTGCTGTCCAACGACAGTTGATCAACCCAATTCGTTTGCTTTTTCCATTTTCACATCATTCTTTTTCAACCAGACATTAATCCATGAACCCAGTATCTCCCAACAATTTTTTATCAATTATATTCAACATATTTTCAGATCTAAAAACAACCAAACTAATCTAGCACAAAACTTGTTGAATTTTCGTTCTTTTATAATCTAAATTAATCTATAAAAAAGTAGCTTATTTAGGATGGGTTAGTTGGTGGAGAACGGTGGTGCGAAGGCAGTGGCACTAGGCGGTGGATGGTGAAGCAAGATTTAATTTTAGTGAAATAATATATCTGATTTTGAATTAGATTTGAATAGGATATAGTGGGAGTTTAAATAATTTTTTGGAAATATATATGTTCAACATGGCTATTTTTCAACTTATTTTTAAAAGCTACCATTTTTCAAAACTCCACATCCAAACAGACATTTTCTATAATTTCCTCTAAAAATATCTACTCTAGTAGTGAAGCCATTTTGTACATAATTTATCTTGTTAGAGTGGAAAATTGATTTTGATCTTTATGTAGAGCTTGGATACTGTTATTGAGATGAAAACTAAAATAAATATGTTTAGAACAAATAATTACTAATATGTGTAGTCAATTTACATCCCAACAAGGCCATTCGGATGAATGGAATATCGAATAAAAGCCTGATTCTTCCCTTACCAATCTTTGATATGCTTGGTTGTTTCAATTTCCTTAGAACCTGCTTGGGAGTTTAGAGTACCGATTATGAGGGTTTTTTAAGGTACTAATTTTGAGTGTTTATGAGGAGTTCGTTTTTGAGGGGTTTTAGTAGCGATTTTTAAAATAGTCAAACTTATGTGTTATAATTTATTATCGAGCGGTTGTGAAATTTTTTTAAAAGAATAAAATTACATATATAACTATATATTAAAAAAGGTAGGGATGTTTAAACAATATGAAGAATGTAAAACTTTAAATGTAAATATATACTTTACTACAATTTTTTTAAATAATTAAATAGCACATAAAAATATTAATATTTGGAGAGAAGAAGCAAAATGTGCGTTTGGAGAGAAGAGGAAGAATGAAGTATGTATTTTATGTTTAGAGTAGATCTAGAAATAATTATTATAGAGATGGTAAAATTGGAAGATAATTTTCAAAAACCATCGATTTGGAGGGTTGAGAAATACGATGCAAATTACACTACCCCAATTATGGGTGGTTTTAAATCATCCAAAACCATTGCCCAAAAAATCTAACAAGCATCAGATTTTTCAACATTTCATAAACGGTACCACTCAAAATTAGTGGGAAAAAACTCCCAAGCAAACCCTTAGTTGACAATATTACTTTATGCTTGGCAGGCACTCGGATCTTAGAGCATCTCCAATGCAACAATGTAAATTTTCGTACATGTGGAAAATAAAATGGAGACAGGGAGAAGAATATTTTCAATGAGATCATGGATTGAGAAAATTATGGTCTAATTGAACAAGAGAGAGGATGTAGATAAATTATAAAAAATTAAATATAGAATGATTAACACATATTTCGATAGAAATAAATTATAAAAAATTAAATAAAAGAGGCTTAATACACATTTCAATGGACATAAATCATAAAAAATAGATAATGTCTAGCACACCGTCCAAATGTAGACGATACATCCTCAATTTTTTTTTTCTTACCGTGTAATCATTTTAGATTGATGTCACACACTTTTTAGTGCAATTCATAATTGTATTGGAGATGCTCTTATGTCATTTAGATTGCCAGCTTATCTGCCAGTTTCTGGGCTGCACCATAAGGAAATAATTGCTATTTCTTCCGTAAAACCTTCCATCCTTCATTAAAACACACAACATAAGGTCCTTATATTCGTTTGGCACATTTTTTCTTCCAACAATTTTTTACATGTTCGTCCACATCTTCATCTAAGAGTTTACTAGGGGTGGCAAAAAAGCTCGTCAGTTCGGCCCATAAAAGTTTGGCCCAGCTCGGGCTTGGGCTCATCTAGACAAGCACGAGCTAGGGCCGAGCCCAAAAAAAAAGAGGGTCGAGCTCGTTCGGCTCGGCCAAAAAACGAGCTGGCTCGTGGTTCATGCAACGGTCACTTAATCATGACCGTTGGCCAACAGTCAGCATATTTTTTTTTAATTTCATTATTTTCCTATAAATACTCATATTCTAAACTCATTTTTTCACAATTCAATCTCTTATCTCTCATTCAATTATATACTCAATCATTAACAATTCTCAAATTTCATTCTCTCAATATTAGTGTTATAATTAGTATCTAATATCTCATTATCTAAATATTACTCTATAATTTTAAGTTATAATTTTCTAATTCTACTAATTCTCTACATTTCTATTTTCTAGTTTCTAGTTTCTACTACATCTTCATCTTCTCCTATTCTCTTTATTATATTATTCTAAATGGCTTACAATCGAAGTGATGATGATTTCAGTGATCTTAATGACATTCTAATTCCAGATGATATTATTGATCAGTTGGTGATAGCACTGATCCAATTGATTTGGAAGACGTTCAAGAAGATACCGATACACAAACTACTATCGACTCTAGCACTAAACGAAAAGCTACTAAACAAAAGGTTAAGTGCTGGCAGTATTTTGAGTTGGTGCCGACTGATAAACTAGTGGACGAAGTCTCTAAGTTCAAAGAACAGTGTAAACACTGTCAAGAGAAGTTAGCTTGGCAAAAGGAGATAGGCACGACCCATCTAAACAGACACTTCAAAAAGTGTCAATACAAATATGGTGGTTTGGATACAAATCAGGCACAATTCCAGTTTGGATCCCCGGGAGCTGGGTCCAGTAGTCCCAATCTTAACAATTGGATATATTCACAAGATGTCATGAGCCGTGAAGGACTGCTGAAAATGATAGCAAATGTCGAGTTTTCACTATACTAGGTGGACAATCCTCATTGGATGAAATTCATCTAAAAATATCTCTAACCAGTGTACGCTAATATTTCTAGAAATATTCTTTGTAAAGACATTATTGTTAGATATAATACAAAGAAATAAGCTATTGTTAATGATATTCATAATTACAACGGTGTTGTATTTATTACATCGGACTTATGGACATGTAATAACCAAAAATGATACATGGCTGCAACTGCACACTATATTGATAATAATTGGATAATGCATAAAAAAGTAATAGCATTTAAACAAATAGACTATCCTCATAATAGAAATAATATTTTTCATGTTTTATTAGGTGTTACATAAATTTAAATGTAATTTTAAGGCTCGTAGTTTTACATTTGATAATGTAGGCCCAAACAATATAGTAATTGAGAAACTAATTCAACATTGTAGTCTAGAATTTGATGGTATTTTATTTCACTTTCGTTGTGTCTATCATGTGTTTAATTTAATTGTACAAGATGAATTAAAATTTATACAATCTCAATTAGAAAAAATTAGATATACTATTATGGTCTCACCAGCAAGAAAACAAGTTTTTACTGCTCTATGTATAGATAATGGGCTGCCATCAAAATGTTTTGCAACTGATGTTGGCCATAGATGGAATTCAACATATCTTATGCTTGAATCTTGTGAAGGTTGCAAAGATTGCATTACTGTATATTGTAATGGCCGACACTCACACGGTGCAGAATACGATTTGGAATTACATGACTGAGAAATATATGGTCATGTTAGAAATTTTTTTAAAGTTTTTTATGACGCCACAACTGAATGTTCTGGTGTATATTATCCAACGACTCCACTTGTTTTAAATCATTTCTATTATATTGCTAACAATTTTACTAAGTATAAGAATTTTGCTCTTTTTCTAGTATTATACATGTTATGGAAGCTAAATTTAGAAAATATTGAGAACAAATTGCCTATGTTATTTCCATTAGCATGTATTATGGATCCTAGACTTAACTTAGAGGGTATGAAAGTAATAATAATGGCAATTTCACAAAAATTAACTTACGAAAATCTAGTAATGTATGGTAATTTAGAACAAACTTTATGTTCTATGTATGAGGTCTTTGTTGATTGGTACGAACGTTGTACAACCCCATGTTCCAACATGTAGTTCGTCATCAACTGATGACATTGACTTATGGAGTTACGTGAGTACACATAGGAATGGTCAAGGTCAACAATCAGTTGGTTCCTCTTCTACTTCTTTCCTTTCCTATTCTAATGATACACCAGTAGAGTTAGTGGTATTTCGCGCATGACGTGCTTAGTATGTTAGATGACAAAGAGAGAGAAAATTTTGGTATACTACGATGGTGGAGACAACATCAACATAGTTACCTAATTTTTCCAAAAATGGCACGTGATCTACTAACACTTTTGGTCTCAACTGTAGCATCGAAGGTTGTATTTAGTACAAGTGGCAGAGTTTTGTCTGATATCAGGTCAAGACTCAAAGTTGACATTTTAGAAAGCTTACTGTGTATAAATGATTGGGATGACGCCGAATTTCGAATCCAAGACAAAGTGGACAGAATAATGTTCGAAGAACTTGAAGATTTGAATATGGATTAATTAAATTCGTAGTAAGTATTATTTTTCCTTAGTATTTGATTTTTTTTTCTTATTGTAATAAAAAATTGTACACGTAACATCTTGTTCGTGTACAATTTTAACTTCGCCTACTTTCAAAGTAGCCGGTCCTAAGCCCGAAAAAAAAGTGGAGGGTTTTCAAAAATTAATTTTCAACATAAAAGATTCTCGATATTGTATTTCTTTCTCATTTTCAAAATCTAAAAAAGAAAAGATTTGAGGGCCGAGCCAAGCTCGTGGGCAGCTCGACTCAGCCCGTTCGGCCCCACAAGCTCGTGGGCCGAACCGAGCAGAGGTTTTGGGGACGAGTTGAGCTCGTATTTTTTGGGCCGAGCCAGCTCGTCTCGGCCTGGCCCATTTCAATGCCTACAGTTTACCCTCCAAACGGGCAAGTTCAAGATCATAATAAATGTCAACATTCGCTAGATTCCTCAAATTCTTTCCTATAAAATGACTTTCTTCAACAAGTATGAAAAGTATTTTCTTTTCTCTCTCCACCAAGTCAGAAAACCTAATTAATATTGTTATAAAAACGTGTCTCACAAACCTGGTATTAAAAGGGTTTAAAATGCACCTTTTCCTTCAGCTTAAAGTTAGTGTCACGGCAGATAATGATTAGCCCATCAGATGAGTAAATGATTGTACTTTCTTCATATCAACATCAACCATTGGACATAATCCAATGGATGTAATTGATTCTTGATATGATACACTCCACCTCTCTGCCTTGGGACTCTCATATGGTTAGTTTTGGCTGAAGTCTTAATTTTCTCTCTTCTCTAAAACGCTCTATCCATTTCATCTATTTCTTCTATTTTTTGGGTTCTTCTCTAGTATAATCCATTTCTTCTTTTCTTCTTCTGTGTGGAATAAAGAGTAAGGTTGTTGGCTTAACAGTTGGAGAGTTGAGTGAATAGTAAACTGTGGTTTATCTAGGGCTGTTTTGTGAAACGGTAGTGAACAATAACTTTTGCTTAGGAGGCTAGACTTTCTGAAGGTGGTTGTAGTTTTGTGTTAGATCGTTGGGGTTATTCTTATGATCTGGAGAAACTGGTGCCTATTCTTGGAAGGCAGAATACGATGATCCATAGTCATTTGTTAAAACTGAGTCCTAAACTTCATCTGTTGGTTGAAGTGATTCTACATGAAGATATGTTAGATCTATTCTATATTGTGTAGTTTATATGAATAGTTTCATATTTTGTAGTTTACTGGTTGTAATCTCAACAAAATTGGTATCAGAGTCATCTGTTGAAGTATTTGGACTGTGTTCTAGGGTTTACGATTATAGATCCATCAAAGTAATGATAGATTTGTATGATCGTGTTTAAAACCTAATATTCAAAATCAAAACTCCTGGTTGTCTGTGATATTTTATTCCGCGGTTCATATCTCTGGTATTCTTGAAAGATATATATCAAGTTTTGAAGAACTCTGTACTCTATTTTGACAACAATATGTGGTAAGAATTTCTAACTGTTGAATAACCTGATTAGTGATTAACTGAAAACCCCTAATTGTTGACAAGCATGTTGATTTGAACATTCTTGGCTGTATAACATGTTCTATGTGAAGTACTTGAGTTTTGTTGATTAAATTCTTTAAATATCTGATTCAGTGTGTACTTGGGCCTGTTAGAATATATAGAGTTTCTTTGAAAAGTCCATGAGTGTGTGTTTTTTCTGCTATTTGATAAAACCATATTCTATTTATTACTTTGTGCTGATCTTGAAAAGATTAGTCAATGCAATCCAGAGAAATCACTCATTTTTTTAGAATCTGGTATGAGTTAGAGGGTCAAATTGTCAATATTCGATAGAAAGGGCGATTACTCAATCTAGAAACAAAAGATGAGAGCAATTCTGGTTCAACAAAAAGTGGCAAAAGCTCTTGATGACCCAGAAAATTGTCCTGATGAAGTAAAGGAAAAATCCACTGAAATTGCTGATATGAATGAGATAGCATATAGTTTAATTTTCAATTATACTGCTCCGTTCTGATAACATTGTGAGACAAGTTTATGATTCAAAAACTGCAAGAGAACTGTGGTCTTCTTTAGATGCTTTATTTTTGACAAAAACTTTACCTAATAAAATCTACCTCGAAAAATTGTTCAGTTTCAAAATAGAAAACAGTATGGATCTGGAATTAAATCTATGTGATTTTAGTATAATTGTAAAAAGCTATCCCATAATGGGAAAACTTTTTACTGATGAAGACATTGTTGTGATTTTGTTGAATTCTCTATCTGACTCTTATAAAGATGTGAAAAATGCTATAAAGTATTCTAGGGATACCTTGACTCAAACAATTGTTATAGATGCTCTTAAGTATAGAGATCTTGTGGTCAAGAAAGAGTTCAGGAGAGGGACTAGGGAATAAAGTCATTTTGTAAGGGGAAGGTCAGAGAAAAGGGAGAGTAGCAACAATTTTAAGAAAGGTAAGAGCAAGTCTAGAGGTAGGTCAAAATCCAGAGAAAAGAGTAACAAGAAATGTTACCACAATGGTAAACTAGGCCATTTTAAGAGAGATTGTTATGATTTTAAGAAGAAACAGAAAGACCAATTTGTAGAACATCAAAACAATGCTACTCTTGAAAATGAATTAGATAGCCTGCATGTTATGAATGTGTCTAAAGATAATCGTAGTCAATAATAGATTCTTGACTCTGTTTGTACTTTTCATATGAGTCCTATGAGATCTTGGTTCAATAACTGTAAGGATATTGAACTAAGAAAGGTGTATATGGGGGGATAACAACTCTCAGGTTGTTGAGGAGGTTGGGGATATTGCCATTAGAATGCATGATGGCATGATTAGAACCATTCATAATGTGAGATATGTTCCTAACTTTAAGAGAAATCTAATAGCCTTAGGGATCTTAGAAGATGAAGGTTATTGGTTTAAGTCTGAGGGCAGTGTCTTGAAAATTGTGAAGGGAGCCATGGTTGTAATGAATGGACCAAAGAAAAATGGTCTTTACTACCTTCAGGGTGAAGCCCTTATGGCAAATGGCTCTGATTCTCTTTCAGTTAATGAAGACAGAACAAAGCTTTGGCATAAAAGGCTGGGACATATGGGAAATAAAGGCTTGAATTTCCTGAGTGATCAACAACTATTAGGAAAAGATCAGATAACTATCCTCTCATTTTGTAAAACAAGTGTCTTAAGAAAGTCCCATAGGCTTAGCTTTGGTAATGGTTCACATAGTTCTCTCAAGCCCTTAGCTTACATCCATGCTGATTTGTGGGGGCTTGAAAAGTACCCCACTCATGGAGGTAATATGTACTTCTTTAGTAGATGATCACAGTAGAAATGTTTGGATCTTTTTGCTGAAAACTAAAGATGAAGCTTTTAAAAACTTTAAAAGTTGGTTAACTTTAGTTGAGAATAAAAAATAAACCAAAGTTAAGACCTTAAGAACTGACAATGGCCTTGAATTCTGCAATCAAGAGTTTGACTCTCTTTGTAAAGACAAAGAAATTCAAAGGCATAGGACTGTTAGGCACACTCCTAAGAAAAATGGGGTTGCTGAGAGGTTCAATAGAACCATAATAGATAAGGTAATGTGTATGTTAATCAGCTATAGCCTTTCCAAAGGCTTTTAGGGTGAAGCAGCATGTACTGCAGTTTACCTGATTAACATATCCCCTTCTAGTGCTGTTAATTTCAAAACTCCTGATGAAATGTGGAGAGGTAAACCTCCTGACCTCTCACATTTGAGGGTTTTTGGGTTTGCTGCTTATGCACACCAGAGTCAAGGAGAATTGGATGCAAGAGCATCCAACTATGTAATGTTAAGATACCCTATGGGAGTTAAGGGATATAGGTTGTGGGTGAGTGAAGAAAGGAGAATTAAGATCATCAACAGTAGCGATGTCATCTTTAATGAGACAGAAATGTCTAAGTATAAGAAGATTGATGAATCTGAGACTGATCAAACCACTAAGATTGTTACTGAGATTAGTAGGGGAAAGTTAAGATAGGAAATATCTGGAGAAATACAACCCAATGACAATGTGTCTGAGATTGGTGGTATTGATACCTCTACCTTCATAGAACCTCCTAGTAATGCCACCGTAAAAACCCAACCTAAAACAATTAAACAAACTGATATCCAAAACTATCAGTTGGTTAGGGACAGAGAGAGAAGATAGATAAGACCCAATCTCAAATATAACTCTCTGAATATGGTTGAGTATGCTCTAGTTTCAGGTGAAGCCTTAGACAGTTTAGAACTCCTGACCTATGATGAACATGTGAATTGTCCTAAGTTTTCACAATGGGTAGAAGCTATGAAGGATGAAATGCATTCTTTAATTAGGAATGAAACCTGGGAATTGGTTATCAAGCCTAAAAATCAGAAGATAATCCAGTGCAAGTGGCTTTATAAACTCAAAGAGGAAAATAGTAACACTGATCCTCCTAGATTTAAGGTCAAACTTGTTGCCAAAGGCTTTTCTCAAAGAGAATGGATAGATTACAAAGAAGTGTTCTCTCATGTTATTAAGTATAAGACTATTAGATTGGTTCTTGCTCTAGTTGTCCAGTTTAACTGGGAATTAGAACAATTAGATGTCAAGTCTGCTTTCCTTCATGGTGAGCTAGAAGAAACAATTTACATGTCTCAACCCTTAGACTTTGAAGCCAAAGGGAAGTCTAATCATGTTTGTCACCTCAGGAAGTTCTTGTATGGCCTTAAGCAGTCTCCAAGGCAATGGTACAAACGTTTTGATTCTTTTGTTATAAGAATTGATTTTAGGAGAAGTGAGTATGATGTTTGCTTCTATTTTAACAGTAGTTCAAGGGACTAGTTCAAGGGACTGTGTTGTATATCTCTTTCTCTATGTAGATTATATTCTCTTAGCTAGTAGTAGTAAGAGTGAAATTGATAAACTAAAGGTTCTCCTAAAGTCTAAATTTGACATAAAAGATTTAGGAAGTTCTAGAAAGATTCTTGTCATGATTATCAATATAAATAGACTTGAAGATAGGTTAACCATAACTCAAGGGTCTTACTTGCAAAAGGTTGTCTCTAAGTTTGGTATGAAAGATGCTAAATCTGTTAATGTGCCCTTTGCTGGTCACATGGTTCTTTCCTCTAATCAGTCTCCTACTAATCATGATGAAAGAAAAGAAAAGGAGCACATTCCCTATGCTAATGCTATATGATTAGTGATGTACTCCATGTTAACTACCAGGCCTGATTTGGCATTTTCCATAAGTTTGCTTAGCATATTTATAGCTAACCCTGGTAAGCCCCATTAGGCTGGTCTAAAGTGGCTATTAAGATATATAGTTGGTTCCTTAAACAAAGGTCTTGTGTATGTAAAGTCTCATGATGTTCTTTTTTTAACTGGTTATGTGGATTCTGATTTTGTTGGTGATAGGAATCAAAGAAAATCTACAACTACATTATTTTTTACACTTGGTAAAAATTGTATATCATGGAAATCTCAACTTCAGTCTTTAGTGGCTCTTTCAACTACTGAAGATGAATATGTTGCTATCACTGAGGCTGTAAAGGAAAGCTTATGGTTAAAAGTTTTACTTTCTGAATTAGATATACTGAAAAATGAAGTAAATATTTATACTGATAGCCAAAGTGCTTAATGCTTTGTAAAAAAACCTTGTTTATCATGAAAGATCAAAGCATATAGAGGTGAAGTACCACTTTGTAAGAGAACAATTATCTTCTGGTGAATTGACATTGTTAAAAATTGATACTTTTGAAAATCTAGCTGACATGGGTACCAAAGTGCTCCCTGTAAGTAAATTCAATTCATGTTTATCTAAACTATTAATTGACACAGATTGAACTCCATTTTTTTTGGGGTCTTGAAGGAGGAGCACAGGGCAATGATGAATCAACAAACACCATATCTAAAATGGATAGCATTCTGCAACCAAGAATAAGGGTATGGGTTAGTGATCCAAGGTAAAGGATGTTATAGAAACGTGATTCACAAACCCAGTTTTAAAAGGGATAAAAACGCGCCTTTTCCTTCAGCTTAAAGTTAGTGTCGTAGCAGATACTGATTGGCCCATCAGATGAGTAAAGGATTGTGCTTTCTTCAGATCAATATCAACCATTGGATCTAATCCAATGGATGTAATTGATTTGTCATAAGATACACTCTACCTCTCTGCCTTGGGACTCTCATACGGTTAGTTTTGGCTGAAGTCTTGATTTTCTCTCTTCTCTGAAATGCTCTGTTTGTTTTATCTTATTCTTCTGTTTTTCTGGTTCTTCTCTGGTATACTCCATTTCTTCTTTTCTTCTTCTATGTGGAGTAAAGAGTAAGGTTGTTGGCTTAACAGTCGGAGAGTTGAGTGAATATTAAACGGTGGCTTATCTAGGGCTGTTTTGTGAAACAGTAGGTGAACATTAACTTTTACTTAGGAGGTTAGACTTTCTGAAGGTGGTTGTGGTTTTGGGTTAGATCGTTGGGGTTATTCTTATGATATGGAGAAACCGGTGCCTATTCTTGGAAGCCAGAATGCGATGATCCATAGTGGTTTGGTAAAACTAAGCCATAAACTTCATCTGTTGGTTGAAGTGATTCTACATGAAGATATGTTAGATCTATTCTATATTGTGTAGTTTATAAGAATAGTTTCATATTTTGTAGTTTACTGGTTGTAATCTCAACAAATATATCAACCTTTCAGATTTATGCTACGTTCTTAAAGATCCATATCACTTGCTGCACAAACCAAAAATAAATAAATTTCTCAAATTTTTAGCCAAGTAAGAAATTATCGAACAAAAAAAAGGTTTAAAAAAATGTCTAATAGATTTTATTCAACGCATACCAAACAGAAGAACCCAAATGAAATTAACTTTAAAGAAAATCAAAAGTAAAGTTATGCTGTTAGAAAAATCATACAGAGTTCTGATTTCTTGTGGCCAGAAATTCAAGAACATCACATTTTCTTTCTCTCTCTGTGTGCGTGTGCCTTCTGCGAGGATTGTGTCAAAAGATTACGGCAAGAAGAAGGGAGTGAATAATGTGAAACAAAAAGATGAAGGGTTTTTTAAGAGTCTCGAGATTCGTAGGGATCGTATATCTTGGGATTGAAGCGTTCTGCACATGAAATATATACTAAATTTAATACTTCAAGTGAACAACAGTAACCTCATACATAACCTAAGTGTCCAGAAAATCAAGAACGCCGATGAACTCTTGAAAGTTAAAGTACTCAGACAACATAATAACCTCATACATAGACATGATTGTGCCTGTGCGTGTGTCATGCCTGTGTATGAGTCGTGCCTGTGTCGTACATGTGTATGAGTCGTGTGGGTGTGTAAGTTTGTTCATGAGAGTCTGTGTGTCTGTACAAATGAGATGATGTATGTGAGTTTGTTTCTCTTGAAAGTTAAAGTACTCGTAAAACACAATAAGCTCATACATAGATATTATTTGTGTATGTGCGTATGTCGTGCCTGTGTATAAGTCGTGTGTGTCGTGTGTGTGTATGAGTCGTGCATTTGCGTGAGTTTGTACATGAGAGCCTGTGTGTCTATACAAATGAGATAATGTATGTGAGTTTGTTTGTTATAGGAATACATAAGCATTTTTTTTTTTGAACAAATGTACTTTTTAGCATTTTTAGCAAGTTGGAGATATGAAACTTGGAGACTTCCCAATCCACCCCGAATCATGATTACAAAGATTAGCATTTTTAGCAAGTACGTGAGCTTGCTATGATAAAAAGAATTGAAACGTGCTTGGGGTGCCAAGTGATGGAAATTTGTTCTATAAAAGTTGGTTTTGAGTCTTTTCACAATTGGTTTTGTCTCAAGCTATCCTACGTAATTTTTGTTTACAATTGTAGGAAATATTTTCACACGGCATATACAAGGATAAAACAAGTCTATAGATCGTCTGAATGTAAGTTTTTAATTAAGTTGCTTTAAAGTAAAATAAAAATATTTTTATTAACTTAGATTGTTGTGTTACAAGATGAAAATTCTTTGTTGCTCCTAATCAAGATGTAGAAAAATATAAACTACACGGTAACTATAGCTAATCGATTATTATATATACTTGAAAAGCATATTAGAAATGTTCTAAATTCTATAGGAAATCTAAACTTAAATTTCTTATGTAGTTACCAGATAAAAAGACTTATATATTATTGCAAAGAAAAATAAATAGCCTATTACACATATTATTTTGTTAATGCATTTTTCGTATCACCGAGAACCATATTAGATTCACTTTATCAATTCCCAGTAAGAGATTATATTAGAAACAAATGTATACAGCAAAATTTACACTGAAAAAGAAAAATCATTTTACTATACAAAGGAGCTACATTACATTTAAACCTTAATATGCTATTTCTACTTAACTTTTAATCAGCAAATGTTTCCTTTGCAAGTAAACAAAATGTTGCATTTCTTGTGCTTGAAGCTTGTCCAAACCTTGATGTCCATGATACTGAGAAAACGAAACCTTTTTTTTTTCTCAAGTAAAATCTATAGGACTACAATAGACAAAAAATCCAAATATAATTTCTCACCAAAAACCAAGAAGTTAAAGAATGTAACCCTCTTGACAGCAACTAATGAGTTCACATGAGTGGTGGAACAATGACATGCAAATACAACAACTATAGTCACGACAGGCAAAAATTTAGCAAAGAAATGAAGCACTCATGATTCTTCAATTTTACGAGCTCGAAAACAGAGCCCTAACAAATATCAGCGCATGACATAGCCACATTGAAATGTCAAAGTATGAGGACGTTTTCCAGTGCCAAAGAAGAAACTACACTATTTTTCAACTTACCAGGATGGTAATCAAGATAGGATTTTCCACGTGATCATTTGTTCCCTGTAGCCAAATCTCCATCGCTTTCTTTTTGTCTTGTGGACTTTGACTGCTCGCATGAGCTCATGTTTGTTCATCGTACTCCTCTCTGTTGTATGGTTTCCTGAGAATATCTATGACCTGTATTTTGAACACAGAGTGCCCACTTTGATTCTAAACATCGTTGTCATTCATCTATGCAAGAAATAACATGTAACTAATAGTTAGTAAATTGTTTCTACAAGCTAAGAGTGAACTAGTAAAACTTATAAACCAGGGATGGAGGAGCAACCATACTAGTAATGTCACAACCGAAAATTTTTGTCTTTTAATTTTAAGTAAATAATTTTTCTTCTTACTTTTGGCGTTGCTTTGAATCCTATAGTTCATTTTAAATAGGAAAATTGGCACAAATGGTCCCTAACGTATGACAAAAGTGCACAAATGGTCCATAACCTTTTATTTTTGGTAGAGTGGTCACTAACCTATCCATCTAGGTGCGCAATTGGTCTTTTTGGACATATACCATTAAAAACTTCTGTTAGTTGCAAGTGACTTCAAATCTAATTTTTTTGTCTTTATTGGTGGGGGTAAAATTGTCATTTGAAAATACATTTCTTTTTTACCCGTCAATAAATATTTTAGTGATACAGAAGTTCCAATATTAACAGAAAATGTTATTGTAGAATTTGGTAGAGAAATTAGATAACAACATTTGTCGCTTTGGGCTACCTTTGGAGCTGACGACTTCATGGACAGATCTGAACTTTGGTAGACATTTTCTTGCATGCCAGCGAAGACAGGTGAGCTATTTTTTGAGATTTGTTTCTGGTAAAGGATTATCTTAAAAAATTTCTTGATCTTTGAAAAAAGTTGATTTAGTTTTATCATATGTACATGAAGTAGGTGGTTGTAGGTTGTTTGTGTGGTGTGACCCACCCACTTGCCCCAGATGTAAGGATACAATGTTGAACTCCAACAATAGGCTGCGGAAGAAAACATGTTCCTCAAGAGTAAGAACCAAGAATTTTCTTGGATCATTTTGGTTTCTGGGTTTTATTTGCGGAGTTGTTATGTGGATGAAAGGTTAAGGTTTAGTAATGTATTGTAATGTGTATGTGCACCTATGTTATGAATGAATATAAATACTTTCATCTTCTGGTTTTGAAATTGACCTAGAATACATCAAAATTGGTCCTAATCTGGGTCTCATATCATTGGTTTCACACTATCGTTGGTCTCATTCGTCTTGAGCGCTAGTCATCCTAAACGTTTGTAAATAGTAGAGCAAAAGTTTTTTGTTAGTTGTTGCGCAAAAGGTCCCTACGTTGTTATTCAAGACTATTTCCTTGTGAATCAGTTTGAAATTATTGTACAAGTGTCGAACACAAGTTCTGTGTTCACTTTTCTCGAACAAGGTTCTAACTGACTGAATCAAACTCTTATGTTTGTCTGATATAAATGTCCAGTGAAAAGAGTTACTAATCTTCAAATCAAACCCCAGCAAACTCAAATACCAAGACCAATTTTCCCCATTCTCTGTATCGACGATAGCATATTCTATCGACAACATTGCATTATTCCCATCTATCCCAACTGCACTCAAAAGTTGCCCACCGTACTCTGACTTTAAAAAACATTTGTCCAACCACATTACCTTTCTGCAACCCCCTAAGAATCCTGACTTGCACACTGCCAAGGAAACATAAAGTCACTTGAATTCCTGCCCATTCCTCTCCAACACTACATTACTCCCCTCGTTTGTTGCCTTCAGCTGCTCACAATAATCATGAAGCAACTTATATTGATCTAGGATGCTCCTCCTGATTTTCTCCAAACACTTTTTTCTTGTCCGGTAAAAGGTCCATTTGGAGATGTCCAAATTGCAATCTTGCTTCACTTTATCCCGAAATCCTCTCATTCGTAAATCAAGGTCACTCATGAACGCCGACGCATATTTTTTGGCCATATAAGTCGAGCTAACCCTCTTATTGTAACCTTATCCAAATCAAGCTCCCTAATAATATCCGGCTCTAAAATCTCTTCGATTACTACATTGATATTCCATTTCACAGTTGGTGACTCCCAAGACATCACAAATGTTCGAGAAGGATGAACCAAGTACACTTTCACCAACTTAGAGCTGCCTATCCCATTCAACATTATCTACACATCCTCCATATTCTTAATTCTAACCAACCCATTAAATAGCAACGTCCCTAGCCCTCCTGTACAAAACTCCAACTAGTAATTTGTAGCCAAGATACTTCATAAACCTAGCAACCCTATCAACCGTCAACTTGCTAAAGTCATCAACCTCAACAAAGTCCATATATTCCACCTTACCATGCTCATATTTCAAATTATTCGGCTTCAGAAAGAATCTGCCGCCATAATGCTACGCAATGGTAAACTGTTTGGTGTTTTCTCCTACAAGAATAAACAAAATATTGTCAACCCCTTAGCCAAGTCACAGAAAATATAAAGCACATCATGCAATAAAGGACACATTTGCATTATACAACACTAAAATGACCCCACAATATGTAAACAATATTTACTACTTTTGGAGTGGAATGAAGACACATGCAAAGCATATAAATTTTTTTGAATTCCATAGCAATGAATCACCTATAACCCATAACAAATTCACACAAATGAATTTGTTTGGGAAAAATACTTACCATACACTGGTGCCAGATGTTGTCCTCTTAGTCGTGCAACTATTGTTTCCCAACTCATAATACCCTGATTTTTGAAAATAAACGCGCTTCAAACCTCTCAAATAACGTTCCAATAAAAATTTATTCAAATTTCGCAACAAAACCAACCAAATATTGCGATTGGGTCACTGAATAGACAGATACACTTTCTAACCTACTTCAAAACACCTCTGTAACACTTTCAGTTCTTCAGATTCACATCAATGGATTTTTTTTCTCTTTTTTCGCACTTTCCTTCTCCTTCGGTTTCTTTTGGAATGAGTGACATTTGGTTTCTATTGAAAGAAAGAAATGAATTTTTAGATGACAATTTAACCCCACCAATAAAGACAAAAAAATGGGATTTGAAGTCACTCGCACAACTAACAGAAGTTTTTAATGAAATCTGTCCAAAAGGACCAATTCCGCACCTAAATGGATAGGTTAGGGACCACTCCACCAAAAATGAAAGGTTATGAACCATTTGCGCACTTCTGTCATGCGTTAGGGACCATTTGCACCAATTTTCCTTTTAAATATTTGGTCACGTTAAATTTTTGCACGTGTTCGTTTCAAAATTTTTTAGTTCAACGATTGTGGAATTAATCTGAAAATGAACCTAATACTATTTTGATTTGGTAAGTTTTGAATTTCAAGTTGAACGAGAAATAATTTATAGCTAGCCTAAATTTTTAAAATTTGTTCTCCGGGTCTATCTAAAAATCCCGGCCATTTATTTTCGATTTCTTAGCCAAAACCTGATTTACTTTGCGACTCCAAAATTTAACCAAAAACCCCCACCCAAGCAACACCTTAAAAACCACCAAACAACCCCTTAACCTCTACCATTTTGCATCAACCAAACATCCCCTCCATGATCTAAAGAAACCGCCCCCATCAGCTATTTTCAGTCATTTACCTCTTCCACCTACCCATGTTTTCCCTCACTCTCCCATCACCAAGTAACTGAATTTTTCCACCTCATTAATCAGCCACAAGATTCCCCTCCAAATTTCACCCAAAAATACCCCTTCCAGTATGTATATTCTCCCCACCCCCACCCCCACCCCCACCCCCAAATCAACATTTAACTTAAGCACAAACTTTCCATTTTTCCTCTTCAAATTTCGGCCTCCATCTATAATTCAGCAGTTGTGTTTTCTGTTTACTTTTTAGCAAGAATACACTCATTTTCCCTCATAATACCAGCCTATAGTTCAGTTAGCACCTCCCATGAAAAAAAAAAAAGCGTCCCCTGACTCCAGATTGCAATCATTTTTAGCCAGCGTTTTTCCTCATTTTTCCTTTTCTTTTTCAGCCCGCCAAGACACCCAATTTTTCTCACTTCAAGCCACCCATAAGTCCTCTTATTTCTCCTCTTTTTAGTCCCCAAATCATAGTCCAACAACCCCTCCTTTGTCTCTCAATTTTACCCCAAACAGCAAGCAGAAACACCCCCTTTTCCTTCCCAAATTTCAGCTTTTTTCCTCTCTGGTTCCACACTATTTTTCTTCTCCTAAATCATACACTTTCTTGCAAAATATACGTGATAGAAAAGGACAAGCATACATGTTGTTTTCTTTGTGAAGTGCAGCAATTTTTCCTTCTAGCAATTACAACCGAAAATCATTTTGAGGTAGTTTTTATTACTACATATGCTATGTTTTACAAATGATGTTTTGGGAAAAAAATTACATAAATTGAATGCCATGCTAAATAATTATGAAGGGACTTTAAGTTGTGATTAAAGGTAATCACTTATAAAAATTGTGATTGAAGGTAATCACTTATGAATCCATGTGGTGTCGGCCACCGAATTATAACGTTCCTTGTCTATGTTTAAAGAAATTGCATGTCGTATTTATATTCCGTATAATTTTTCCCACATATTAGTATATTCTCTACTGAGTATTTCTTATGAAATACTCATCCCAAGAAAAAGAAATTTTCAAATTAAGATGGTTGGCATTGATACGATGGCATAGGCTAGCGAGCTTGTCATGTAATTTTCTTTCTAGTTTAAGTTTTGACGTCGAGATGATCGAGTCAATTATGATGTAAATATGATATTTTTAAGTCTTTGATTCAGTATTTAATTATGAAATGTTTTTGGAAAACGAGATGTTGATTCCTTTGCCGTTAAAAGTTTCAAATTAGAAATGCCTAGTTTTATTTTTCTGAAATTTCCAACTTACTGTCGCTACTTTAAAAAAATCATAACTTATTCTACGGTTGGAGTTTTTGAGTGAAATTAGTGGATATGGAAAACCATATATGTGATCTAATAACAACAATTGGAATTACTCAAAAATTCCGTTGTATGAATTTATTATGAATGTTTTAGCAGGCTGCCTTAAGGCACCTGAGACAGTTTTTCAAGCAACTTTGGCTATCATTTTTACCTACCAAACAACGTAGCTAAGATTTGAAATTTTACCATGTTGTAGTCGGTAGTCCCAAATATCTACAGATCATATTTTGAAATTTTTGGAATTTGTTTGTATGGTCAAATAAATTGTGGCAACATCTATCATGGTATAGGCAAAACCATGGAAAGTCAAAGAAAAATTATTTTTCCCTTGCGCGCTTGTTATCTTCCGCAGAAGTTATATTTTTAAAACCATTCAAGGGCACGTAAAATATTATTCGGAGTTGTCAAACATATTTTAGAGATTATTTTAGTGACCCTCCGGGTTGAGAAAATCCGGGACGTTACAAGTAAAGCACAAAGTGGTTGAAATTATATAAAAAGAGTACACACACTTTCATGATCAACTTCTATAAAATCATTAACATAACTAAGCTCACTTACTGTCAAAATCAATAAGGCGATCAACGTATAAAATCCACAAATACACGTTACAAAATCTATTAAAATAAAATAATTAAATTTATATTTGTGATATAGTAATATTTTCTCAAACAGAATTTATAACGTCAAGCATTTCAAGATACAAACTATTTCTTCATTTTATCCAAGCGACATTTTCTTGTTTTCACCTTCACTAATTGAGTATCTCATTTATTCAAATCCTACAAAAATTGTAGTTTGGACACCAAATTTCAAAAAAATCATAATTAAAAAACTAAATGTTCTCTTTCTAATATATTAGCACAAAATGCACGTTAAATAAATTGTTTAATTTCAAATAAAAACACATTATATTCATATAATAAGTTAAGATATAGTAAACAAAATTTAGTTTTAATATTTCAAATCCATGAGAATCCATAAAAATATATAATATACAATTATGTTAATATCTTATAAATAATTGGATTCTATTCAAATCCATGAAAATTCATAAATGTTAAGAAATCCATTAAATTTGAGTCGAAGGGAGTAAATTCATAAATCTTAAGAAATCCTTTAAATTTGAGTCGAAGACACTCCCTTTAGTTTACCTCAAGCCCAATCTTCATATGCCGAAACCACATACATAGCAAAAGATTAACAAAGTGGATATGAAGAAACGGAATAATGAATGCAGCCAAAATGATGATAAATGTGGGAAACGTTGTCAAGTAAACTGAACACGGGAAAGTTATTAGGTAATGGGGATCATTGGACTGAACAAGAGAAGGCGTTAGTGCAGTGGTGTCAATTTGGGTCAGGAGGTCAGGAGATTCTATTGGTGTTAAATTGACCTGTTTCTTTCCGGGCCGTTACACAAGGGCCTATATATCCAGGCGAGATTGTTGATAAAAAATGGGATAAATAGATTAATTAATTGATTTGCACACTCAATTTGAAATTAATTTAAATTTTTTCTATCAGTTTGATTTGATGTACATACTCAAATTAAAAAATAATTATGGTATTATGGTAGTGTAAATAAGGGTGTTACTTGTAAACTTTATGTTTACAATAACTTATTAACTTAAAAGTAAGAAAATGTGTTGAATAAGCACACTAAGATCTTGTATAAAAGAGAACAAATGGGAAAATGTACATGCCTAAGTGTCCATCTGTGTGTTGTCCCGTGTGAGAGCCATGCATGTGTTGTGCGTGAGCATGAGAGTTTGTGCGTGTCTACACAAATGAAATGGGTGGCGTGTGAATGAAAGAAAGAGATTGCACTAATAGAAATCCTAAATGTCGACATATAGTTTGATGGGATACAGCACAACGAAGACTCTATGGCAACTTATGCGCAATTGAGGACATGAATCAACGTTAGCTGGCCTTTGTAACCCATGTAAGAGCATGTCAGGAATAAGTTTGTCTTGCTTCAGAAAATTTTTTGTAAGTTTAGTTTCAAAAAATCGTAATGAATAAAAAAATTGAATACATGCTTCGATATGAGGGCCCAACTTTTAGAATTCGACTCAAGTATGACCAAAGTTTCCTTCATGGCCAAAATTAGCAATTTAAAATCAAAATCACTCTTGTTGTCCACTTTCTTTTGATTATTCACCGCCATCCTACTCATATGTAGTTGAGGACTCAGCAGCCCATACATTTTCCCCAATTGTCTCTCATCTTGTTAAGCCCAACTGTGCTACTTAAAGTTCTGTGTGTGAGTATGTCCTACTTCTTACCACGTCGAATTCGCATGCCATAGTGTCTCTTCAAGTTGTTCATCTTATTAGGACGATCTTTCACATTTTGCTGCCTTTGTACCGTACCATTCTTACGTTGTCGATCTTTCACCTCATGCTCCACCTGATTCACTTTTGCCCAGTTATCCCCAAGACTAGGCTTTTCATTTGAGGACACATTCTTTTGTACCTTATAGTTCTTTGGTTTTATCTGAGGTTTTTGACACAAACATCTTCGAAAACACCCAATTCTTCGTATTTAATCACCATGGGCACACCATTTTTCTCACCATCAAGTATGTAGGGCTTCTCATATAGTTTGAATCTAACTAGAAAAAGCTCATATTAAGGTACATTAACTCTATCACTCCCGTACCCCTTGCCATCATCATTATGTTTCTCTCTTTTTCTCTTCAACGATTCATATTTTTTAGCCTTGCTCAAAGCAACGACCATAAGGCACTTGTACTCCTCATCCATGTCTGACATTTCCTTTTAAGACAAATTATCATTGTGCACATATGCAATTCTTATGGGTAGATTCAAACTATTCCATATACTAAGACCCTTTTTTATGAATTACCACACTTACTCTGTAGAATACTATTCATAAGCTGTAACTTTTTCCCTTATTGCCTCTTCAGAAATAAATTTACTTAAGATGCTCAGTCACGTGCAATTTTTCTAGGAAGAATCTTTAGAATTTATCATGCTTCAAAACTAAAGTATGATCACCAGTTACTAATAAATTATTTCAAATAACTACTCGCGCAATACCAAAGTAATATAATAAGTTTCAAAGATTTCATATGCACACATTGATCAACTTCTTTGACATCATTAACATAACTAAGCTCAGTTACTGTCAAAATCTATTAGAGAAGAACATGAACAGGCACATTTAGCACAACTTTCAAACATATGCACACTTGATAATAAATCAATGCATCTTCTAAACTATATATGAAACATAAACTATGTACAACAACAAATTAAGGGTGTTTAAATTATACATGCACATCAATATATGCCATTTTAGTAGTCTTGAATGGGATAATAAATCATAAACAAGGCCAAGTATAGACACGAGTGAGAAAAAAATGGATGATTGATATGGTTTTGTGGGCAAACATTAGCCCAATTATAGAAAATGTTTTTCAAATCATAAGCACGAACAAAGTTTAGAAAAATACCAAAGCCCTTCTTGCTCATTGCAAAATGATAAATTTAAATTCTAGAAAAAAAAATCACCAATTCAATTCAGTGTACCTCAAGCCCACTGTGTATTATTAAGTGCACGTCAAAGCATATAAAATAGAAAATCCAAATAAACTAAAAGAAAATCAAATAATTTTGTTTCGTGTTAGTGAAACATGCAAAATATACGATTTTGTTTCACTAGAAACAAGAATCTCAGAGGATGTATGTTACCTTTTCTTTCTTTGTGTACTTCTCTTTAGGCAAAGATAGAATGGAGAACAAAATGTTATGATTTGGGAATTCAATGTCTCGGAGCTATATTCTAGTAAAAGTAATAACAATGGCGGTCCGGGTCTGAGTCTGATCGAAAAGTATGTTTGGTTTTTGCTATTTAGGGCTAAATATGTCCAATTCACAAGATTTTACTTGAAATAGGGTTAAGAGGTATATTTTTCAATCTTTTAAGATGTCCTAATTGAGCCAAACTGGTCCCGGGCTCAACACATTTATTAGATCCCTGTCAGAGTTCAAGATCTATTTGTGTCGAAGTTTGATGATTAGGTAGAAGTTTTGTTCGTCCATTTTTTGCGCTTTTTCGAGAAAAAGTGTTGAATAAGCATGCTTAGATCTTGTATAAAGGAGATGGGAAAATGATACATGCCTAAGTGTCCATGCGTGTGTTGTACCAATGTGAGAGTCGTGCATGTGTTGTGCCTATGCATGAGAGTTTGTGCATGTCTAAACAAATGAAAGAAGTGATATCGACATGTAGTTTGATTGGATACAATAAAATGAGGACTCCATGGCAACTAATGCACATTTGAGGACGTGAATCAACGTTAGCTGGCCTTTATCACCCGTGCAAGAGCATGTCTGGGACTAAGTTTGTCTTGTTTCGGGGAAAATTTTGTAAATTTAGTTCCGAAGAACCATAATGAAGAAAACAAATTGAATACATATTTCGATATGTAGGCCCAACATTCAGAGTTTGACTCCTCTGACCAAAGTTTCATTCTTAGCCAAAATTAGCAATTTCAAATCAAAAGCACTCTCGTTGTCCACTCTCTTTTGATTATTATCTGCCATCCTGCTCCCATACATCTCCCCAATTGTCTCCCGCCTTGTCAAGCTTAACTGTGCTCCTTAAATTTGTGTGTTGGTATGTTTTATTTTTTATCGCATCGAATTCGCATGCCATAGTGCCTCTTCAAGTTGCTCCTCTTAATAGGAAGATCTTGCACATTTTGCTGCTTTTGTACCTTACCATTCTTACCTCGTCGAGCTTTCACTTCATGCTCTACCTGATTCTCTTTAGCCATGTTATCCCCAAGACTAGGCTTCTCATTTGAGGACACATTCTTTTGTACCGTATAGTTCTTCATTTTTTTCCGAGGTTTTGACATAAACATAATCGAAACCACCCCATTATTCGTATTTAATCTCCATGGGCACACCATTTTTCTCACCTCAAGTACATAGGACATCTCATAGAGTTTGAATCTACCCAGAAAAATCTCATGTTAAGGATAATTAACTCTATGACTCCCATCCTCCTCGCCATCATCATTATGTTTCTCTCTTTTTGTCTTGCATGATTCAGAGCATCGCTTAAAGCAATGTGCATAAAGCACTTGTACTCTTCATCAATATCTGACAATTCCTTTTAAGATAAATGAGCATTGTGCAAATATGCAATTCTTCTGGATAGATTCAAACAATCCCATCTACTAAGACCCATTTCTATGAATTATCACACTTAATCTGTAGAACACTATTGATCAACTTTAACACTTTTCCTTATTGCCTCTAGAGAAATTAATTTATTACTTAACATGCTCAGTCACGTGCAATGTTTCTGGGAAGAATCTTTAAATTCTTTAACATGCTTGAAAAATAAAGAATGATCACCAATTAATAATTAATTATTTCAAATAACTACTCGCACAATACCAAAGAAATATAATAAGTTCCAAAGATTTCATATGCACACATTGATCAACTTCTTTGAAATCATTAACATAACTAAGCTCAGTTACTGTCAAAATAAATTAGAGAAGAACATGAACACGTACATTTAGCACAACATTCAAACATATGCACACTTGATAATAAATCAATGCATCCGTTAAACTATATATGAAACACAAACTATGTACAACAACTAATTTAGGGTGTCTAAATTATACGTGCAGATCAATATATGCCATTTTAGTAGTATTGCATGTGATAATAAATCATAAACAAGGCCAAGTTTAGATCGGAGTTCAAATAGAAAATAAAGGGAAAAATGGATGATTGATTAGGATTTGTGAGTACGAACAAAGTTTAGAAAAATACCAAAGCCCTTCTTGCTAATTCTGAAATGATAAATTGTAATTTTAAAAAAATAATTCACCAATTTGATTAAGTTTATCTAAATCCCACTTTGTTTTACTAAATGCACATCAAAGCATATAAAATAGAAAACCCAAGTGAACTAAAAGAAAATCAAATGATTGTGTTTCGTGTTTATGAAACATGCAAAGATATGATTTTCTTTTACCAGAAATACCAAAAATAAGAATCCCAGAAGATGAACGCAGGTCGCATTCGCACTTGAGATCAATGCCCTGAGGTGCTAATCGATCCGTGATATGCCCACCTCTTGCGGGCGCACGCAAGAGAGAGCTTCTATGCTACATATGATTACACCATTTAATAAGGGTGGCCATATATATACTAGTCCAAGGTGTCTATTTTTTCGATGTGGGATAGAACTATTTTCTTTCCTTTAATCATTTTCAACTCCATCTTTGAGCCTCAATTTTCCCTCACCCAAGTATCATTTTGGACAAGTAAATACATGATTTCGATGTTCTCATGGAGGAGAACACGAATCAACTTTTGTTTTCACCAAATAGGAAATGGACGCAAAATCATGCTCAAACATGGCACAATTTTCTAAATTTTCCAACATGGAGAAACAAAAATTTACAATTTGGGAATCCGATGTCTCGGGGTTTTGCCAGTAAAAGTAATAACATTGGCAGTTCAGATCCGAGTCCGACTAAAAAGTATGTTTCATTTTTACTATTTAGCACGAAATCTGGCCAACTGACTAGATTTTACTACAAGTGGGGTTAAGAGGTATATTTATATTTTATAATCTTTTAAGATGTCCAAATTGAGCCAAAATGGTCTCCGGGCTCAACACACTTCTTAGATCCCCATCAAAGTTCAAGATCTGTTTGTGTCGAAGTTTGATGTTTAGATAGAAGTTTTGTTCGTCAATATTTGTGCACTTGTTCAAGAAAAGGTGTTGAATAAGCATGATTAGATACTCTATAAAAGAGAACAAATGGGAAAATGAAACACGCCTAAGTGTCCGTGCGCGTGTAGTGCCTGTGCCTGTGCCTGTGCCCGTGCCCGTGCCTGTTTTGTGCCTGTTCTTTTGATTATTCACTGCCATCCCACTCATATGAAGTTGAGGATTCAACAGCTCATACATTCTCGCCAATTGTCTGCATCCTTGTCAAGCTTAACTGTGCTCCTTAAATTTTTGTGTGTTGGTATGTTCTACTTCTTACCACTTAGAATTCACATGCCGTAGTGCCTCTTCAAGTTGCTACCACTTAGAATTCACATGCCGTAGTGCCTCTTCAAGTTGCTCCTCTTATTAGGATGGTCTTGCACATTTTGCTGCCTTTTTACCTCACTATTCTTACCTTGTTGAGCTTTTACCTCATGCTCCATCTGATTCTTTTTAGCCCAATTATCCCCAAGACTAGGCTTTTCATTTGAGGACAAAGTCTTTTGTAACGTACAGTTTTTTACTTTTTTTCAAGGTTTGGACACAAACATCTACGTAACCACCCAATTCTTCATATTTAATCACCATGGGCACACCATTTTTATCACCCTCAAGTATATAGGACTTCTCATAGAGTTTGAATCTCCCCAGAAAAATCTCATATTAAGGATCATTAACTCTAACACCCCCATCCTCCTCACCGTCATTGTCATGTTTCTCTCTTTTTTCTCTTACATGATTCAGATTTTTCAGCCTCTCTCAAAGAGCATAAAGCACTTGTACTCCTCATCCATTTCTGACATTTCCTTTTAAGATAAATGAGCATTGTGCACATTTGCAATTCTTCTAGCTGGATAGATTCAAACTATCCCATCTACTAAGACCAATTTCTACGAATTATCACACTTAATCTGTAGAACACTATTGATCAAATGTAACATTTTCCCTTATTGCCTCCTCATAAATAAATTTATTACTTAACATGCTCAGTCACATGCAATGTTTCTAGGAAGAATCTTTAGAATCTTTATCATGCTTCAAAAATAAAGAATGATAACCAATTATTAATCAATTATTTCAAATAACTACTCGCACAATACCAAATAAATATAATAAGTTTCAAAGATTTCATATGCACACATTGATCAACTTCTTTGAAATCATTAAATGTCATTTTAGTAGTCTTGCATGTGATAATAAATCATAAACAAGGCCCAGTATAGATAGGAGTTCAAATAGAAAATAAAGAGAAAAAATGGATGATTGTTATGGTTTTGTTGGCAAACATCAACCCTGTTATGGAAAATGTTTTTCAAATCATCAGCATGAACAAAGTTTAGAAAAATACCAAAGTGCTTCTTGCTAATTGCGAAATGATAAACTGAAATAAAAAAAAAAATCACCAATTTGATCTAGTTTACCTCAAGCCCACTTTGTATTAGTAAAATAAATAACAATGTTGGTCTGGTCCGAGTCCGACTGACAAGTATGTTTGATTTTTGCTATTTAGGGCTAAATCTAGCCAGCTGACAAGATTTTACATGAAATGGGGTTAAGAGGTATATTTTTCTAACTTTTAAGACGTCCTAATTGAGCAAACTGGTCCGAGCTCAACACACTTCTTTTGTTTGTCAATTTTTGTGCACTTGTTGTGCATGTACGCGTGTTGTACACATGCGTGCGTGTGTAAATGAGAGTGCATGTGCTTCAAGAAATAGAACTAGCTTAAAGATGGGTGTTCATAAAATATATAAAACTGTGATTTCTTTCACTGAAACAAGAATGTCGATGGAGCTGTCGAGAATTTAAGAATGTCTGCATGAACATACACATCTCCCTATCTTTCTTTGTGTACGTGAGTCTTCTAAGAGAAGATTGGGAACAGCAATATTAGGAAGGAGAAGAGACTCGCGCTATGTGAATCAAAAAGTTCAGAGTGTGGTGGTGCCAATTTGGAACTTGAGGTAAGTAGAATAGTATTGTAATGTCAAATTGGCCCATTGTGTCACGGGTTTGGTCTGTCGTCCAATTTTTTTCTTAATAAAATATTAAGGATAAATCAAAATTAATTTATTTATTTGAACACTTAATTTGAAATTAATTCGCAATTTTCATATAATATTGATTTGATTTACACAAGTGTTTGTTTGTGATACATTTGTAAAAAAACAGACCCACATTGTATTTCCAAGTGCATCTCAATGCATATCAAACGGAAAACCCAAATAAAATAAAACAAAAAAATTAGGGAAATATAAATGCTTCAATGTGTATTATGTGTGTGTGAGTGTTCATCAAACATGCAAATATATGATTTTGTTTCACCGAAAACAAGAATGCCAGAGTATATATGTTACCTTTTCTTTCTCTATGTATGTCTCTTTCGGCAGTGACATTAGAATGGAGAAACAAAAAGTTGTGATTTGGGAATCCAATGGTCGGGGTTTTGCTAGTAAAAGCAGTAACAATGGCGCTCTGGGTCCAGGTGAATAGTATGTCTAGATTTTTCTATTTTTCAATCTTTCAAGATGTCTTGATTGAGCCAAACTGGTCTCCGAGGCTCAAGACACTTCCTGGGTCTTTGGCTTCGATTATTAGGCCCATCAGAGTTCAAGATCTTATGTCGAAGTTCAATAATTAGGTAGAAGTCATGTTCGTCAATTTTTGTGCACGTGTTGTTCATGTACACATTCACAATGCACGTGCTTCAATTTTTGCGCAAATGTTGTACATGTGATCGCACGTGCGCACATGTGAATGAGTGCGTGTTTCAAGAAAGAGAACTGGCCTAAAGTGGGATGTTTGTAAAGCATATAAAACTATGATTTCTTTAGCCAAAACAAGAATGTGGGTGGAGCTGCCAAGAATTCAAGAACGTAGAACATACACGTCTCCCTTTCTTTCTCTCTGTGCGTGATTCTTCTAAGAGAAAATAGTGAACTGAAAATTTAGGGAAGAAAGCATTTAATTGTACAATAGAAGAAAGCATATTGACAGGGATGAGACACATGACAAATAAAAAATCCTCATACAAATGAACTAAGTTGCATTTTAGAAAGGTCGGCATCAAGATGCTGCGATTGTACGACAGCCCAGTTATGTTTTGCACAATTATAAGATGTAAGTTGAAGGGTGGGCTAATTGATAGTGGAAAAGCTCATTGGGTGCGAGAGCATAGTCCTCTGCAGTACGAACCTGACCAATTCATCGATATGGATTACGAGGCTATAGTTAGAGTTAAATATGAACAATCTTCTCATAAATATGAAATTACGCTTAAAAATCATTACAATGAGAATATATGCAAAGTGTATCGAAAAGGAAAATTCTATTGTTGTTTAAGCACAAAGTGAGGCGCGTGCTTCATTCCATACATGAAAAACCAATCTCATAGAATATTTAATCAGTTTAGCCTTCATGTTCATTGCAAAAGTTGAACAAAGTTGGAATAATAAACTTTAGTTGAAATCTATGCAATCTCCTTCCTTAGTGTTCAGTGCCTTCAACCATGGATTCATCCACGTAAACTATACAAATATGTGTTGATAAGTTTACTATATTTTATACCTTTTCTTTGTTCTCCTCACATCGTATCGATTGTTGTAACACTAACCATACATGTAGGCAACCATCAAGTCATTGCACTTTTCTTCCCTGCTTTCCTCTTTTTCATTCAATAGTTTCTTTTAGCGGTGCATGTTAAGCCAATCAACAATAGAGAAATCTCCCTACTCATTTTAATAAGGATAGTTTTGAGGTTAGGAATTTACCTACAACGCAAATATTAGTGTTGGGTATCTTGTTTTCAACACTTACCAATCTTTCAGCCAAAAATTCACAGTTAGTCACAACAAGTATACAAATAAGCGTAAATGTAAAACAACACAAGATATGAGTGTCCCGTCTTAGGGGACAGGCAGTTCAGCACATTAATGCCTACATCTGCCTTTGAGGCTCTACAAACGTAGATTCGGCCTCCCTTTGCACTATTAAGAACCACAACCGTTCAATCGTCAATGTTACAACACCAAACCACTCAGAATAGCCCTAATCTCACTTCTATACAGACTCCTTTTCTAAATCAAGAATCAGTATCCTTTCACAACAAATTAAAGGATATTACACAAATACCTACAGTAATCCACCAAGGAGTTACTGTAGCATCACACTCTCAAGAAACCAGGGAGAACCAACGGTTCACCCACCAGAAAAGAAGAAGAAACAGAGTAGAAGATGAAACGAGAAGAAGCTGCGCACACAACAGTCGTAACCCTAAAAAATGACAGAAGGAGTCTATTTATCTGGCACACCAATGGCTAAGATCAAATACACAATATCAACGGATGACAAGCAACCAATGTCTCAGCATTAGACGCGCATTATCAAAAATAGGCATAGGCGTGTTTCATCATTTCTTGGGCCAACGACTGGGCACAGCAGCTGGGCCAATGTTGGGCTTTTCTTCACAGTGGGTTGTTTCTTTATGTTGGGCCATTCATCATTGTGGGTTAAAGTCATTTGGTCACAAATTACAACAATCTTTACCTTGAACCAAATGTAGCTTCATAGTGCAAACGAGAAGGGAATCTGTATGTTTATATCATAGCCTCAGATACCTACAAAAATTTAAACAAGTTAGTTCATAACACAAAGTCTAAGAAAATTAATCTAATACTAATATATCTACTACATATACATATTTATTAGACATATTAAACACACTTAACCAGAATCAATGTTGAGTAAACTTAAACATGATTTGAACTTGTTCAAAGGTAATGGTTTAGTTCCCATATCAGAGGGATTCAATTGAGTTGGAATCTTTTCAAGATTAATCAATTTCTTGGACACAATGTCCCTAATGAAATGTAATCTCACATCCATATGTTTAGTTCTATCATGAAAAACAGGATTCTTGCAAAGTTGTATAGCAGATTGGCTATCAGAAAACACAACAACAGGATTATGGAGTAAGTTTAATTCAGATAACAAACCTTTCAGCCATAAAGCCTCTTTCACAGCTTCAGTGATTGCAACATATTCAGATTCAGTAGTGGACAGAGCCACTATATGTTGTAACTGAGATTTCTAGCTTATGCAAGAGTCACAGAGAGTAAACATATATGAAGTAGTAGATTTCCTACTATCTCTATCATTAGCATAATTCGCATCAACATACCCTTTCAGTTTTATCCCTTCACTACAATGTCTAAAAACTAAACCAACATTTGTAGTACTTTTCAGATATTTCAATAACCATTTTAAAGCCTCCCAATGTTGTTCCCCAGGGTTTGACATATACCTACTTAACACACTGATAGAATAAGCAATATCAGGCCTAGTACAAACCATGGCATACATTACAGAACCAATCACATTAGAATAAGGCACTTTATCCATGTATTCTAATTCATCAGCAGATGGGGGACATTGGTCTTTACTTAGAATAAAATGGTTAGCTAAAGGAACAGAAACACCTTTACAATCAAGCATAGAAAACTTCTTTAGTATTTTCATGATATAAGACTGTTGTTTTAGCATCAAGATAGAATTAGACCTGTCTCTAATTATATCCATTCCAAGAATTTTTTTGGCATTGCCAAGATCTTTCATATCAAATTCTGAACTTAAGGCAGTTTTAATATTACTAATTAAGTCAACACATGAACTAATAATTAGCATATCATCAACATACAACAGTAAGAACACAAGAGTATTACTTGGAAGTTCAGATTTAAAATAGAGGCAATGATCAAAATCACTTCTATTAAAACCTAAGGATAACATGAAAGTATCAAACCTCTTATTCCATTGCCTGGGCGATTGCTTTAAACCATATAAGGATTTTTTAAGTAAACACACATAATCAGATTTGTGTTTATCAATAAAGCCAATGGGTTGATTCATGTAAATATTTTCATCCAATTCACCATGTAAAAAAGCAGTTTTAACATCCAGTTGTTCCATTTCTAAATTGGAATGAGCAACTAAAGCAAACATAACTCTTAAAGTAGTATATTTTACCATAGGAGAAAAAATTTCAGTAAAATCAACACCATGCTTTTGAGTAAACCCTTTAGCAATAAGTCTAGCTTTAAACTTAGAAGGGTCAGAAGAATTGTTACCTTTTTTTACCTTGTATAGCCATCTGCAATCCACAATGGATTTATGAGGAGGTTTGGGAACTAATTCCCAAGTTTGGTTTTTATACAAAGAAGTCATTTCTTCCTCCATTGCATTCCACCACATACTAGATTCACTTCCATTCATAGCATCATCAAAAGTTTTAGGTTCATTATTACTTAAAGCATCAAAAGAATTCACAGCTAAAGTAGCAAGGTCATAATCAGAAAATCTAGAAAGAACCTTGATAGTTCTTCTATTTCTATCTCTAGTTAAAAGGTAATCATCAGATACCAAGCTTTGATTCTGATCTTGACTTTCATTTCTAATCTGATTAAGGTTAGAATCAACATCAGAAACAACAGGTTGATGATCATTTGTGGAATTCTATTCAGTAGGAGTGATAATTACATTATCAGGCTCCACCTCAACATCTGTGTTAGTGGTATTACTGTCATCACTAATCTCAGTAGTTTGTTTTAAACATGGCATCTCATTTTCTTTGAAAACAACATCTCTACTGACTATTGTTTTAAAACCTCCCAAGCTTCTAACCCAAAGTCTATAACCTTTTGTTCCTTCAGGATATCCTAAGAATACACACTTTTGAGATCTGGGCTCAAGTTTATCATCTTTCAGATGAGAATAGGCTGTACATCCAAAGATTCTAAGGTTAGAATAATTAGTAGGCTTACCATGCCATGCCTCTTCAGGAGTTTTACCACTTAAGGCAGCAGAAGAAGATCTGTTAACAAGATAACATGCAGTAACAACAGCTTCACCCCAGAAAAAATTAGATAAACTAGAACTGGTTAGCATACATCTAACTCTTTCAAGAAGAGTTCTATTCATCCTCTCAGCAACACCATTTTGCTGAGGGGAATAAAGAACAGTTTTGTGCCCTTTAATACCACATTGATTACAAAAATCATCAAAGGCCTTATTACAAAATTCAAGGCCATTATCTGTCCTTAAACACTTTACAGATTTACCAGTTTGATTTTCAAGAAGAGTTTTCCAGGTTTTGAACTTATCAAACACTTCAGATTTATTTTTCAAAAGATAGATCCACACTTTTCATGAAAAATCATCAATTATAGACAGAAAATATTTGTTCCCTCCATGTGTAGGTGTGCTAGATGGACCCCATAAATCAAAGTGCACATATTCAAGTATGGAGGAAGATTTATATAAGCCATCAGAAAATTGAACTCTATGTTGTTTTCCCATGATACAAGTTTCACAGAAAGGAATATTAGAAATTTTATCTTTTCCAAAACAACCTTGATTTTGTAAGAAACTTAGCCCCTTATTACTTAAGTGAGCTAACCTTTTATGCCAAAGATCAGTGGAATCCATAATGACAGAGTTAACCATAGCATTACATGAAGAAGATTTTTCAGTTTAAGTGAAATACAGGCCATTTCTTTTATATCCTTTGATAGCAAGAAGAGCACCCTTAAATATTTTAAAACAGTCATCACCAAACTTTCCAACAAATTTAGAATCTTCTAAGGTGCCAATAGAAATCAGATTTTTGGACAAATTAGGAATGTGTCTCACATTTTCAAGGAGATAAACAAAACCAGTATCAAATTTGACCATTATATTTCCTATTCCATAGACTTTACGTGCAACATTATTTCCCATAACAACAATACCAGAGTTCATTTTAGTATAAGTGCAAAACATATCAAAATTAGGAGTCATATGAAAAGTACATCCTGAATCAAGCAACCATTCATCAAATTGACAAGTTGAAGACACAGAGTTCACACAGATATCAGGCTCTTCCTTATCAAAGACAACATATAGTTCACCAAGAGTGTCAAAACTTGTGAGAATTGTTATTTAACTTATAACAATCTTTAATATAATGCCCCAACTTACCACAATTGTAAAATTTTCTTCCTTTTACCTTTGATTTTGATCTAGACTTACCCTTGCTTTTCTTTTTGTGACCTTGGCCATTGGGATTATTACCTTCTTGATTATTGAACTGTCTATGCTGTGATCTACCACTAACATATAAACCTTTACCATTACTTCTTATTTCTTTATCATTTTTCAGCTCATGACTCTTACTCCTTAGAGCATTGATGATTATATCAACAGTCAGATCATCTCTACCATATTTGATGGCACTTTTGACATCTTTATAGGCTTCAGGTATTGAGTTCAGAAGTATTATGACTTTATACTCATCAATACCTTTGTCACCACAGTTCTTAATATCTTGAATCAACTTATTGAATATATCAAAATTTTCATCAAGATCCTTTGAGGGATCTATTTTAAAACTAAAAATTTTTTCCAATAGAAACAACTTATTTGGAAGAGATTTTTCAAGATAGGTTGATTCAAGAGTTTCCCATAAAGATTGAGCATCATCAAGGGTACCAATTTTTCTAAGCACAGAGTCAGACAAATAAAGTATGATAGAGGTATAGGCTAACTCATCAGCCTCTACCCTTTGATCATCAGACATAGTATCAGGATAGGATTTATTTATGGCCTTGGACACTTTTTGTTGAACTAAAATCCCTTTCATTTTCTGTTGCCAAATAGCAAAATCTCCTTTTTCATTAAATTGATTTAAATGAAAACTTGAAGTAGCCATTTAGCACACACTTTTCTTTTCACAACGATAACAAAGAAAAGAACACAAGAAAGAGGTATTTATTCACTGACAAGAAAGTAAGAACACCAATAATCAGTTACAAGCACATGCAAGATTTTCCGCACAGATTTTGGGAGAGACCTATAATCAAGACCACCCCAGGATTCCGTGAGAATCAAGTTCTCAGGTCAATGAGTGATCAAGAAAGCCTCAGGGAGGGTGTTTCACTTAAGATGACAAGAATGGTTTAAACCAATACACTTTACAGATATTCTATACTACAAACTGTTTCACAATATTTACTGAGAACAAAACAAGCAGCAAGTAGAGGTCAAAACATTTTTTCTTGTATTAACCACAAAACACAAAGTTCATATACAAGAAACTCAACAGAGAGAGTATTATACTTACAGCCCTGAGATTTGTCTCAGTAACAGAGGCCAAAGTTTATATAAGCATTAAGAAACAGTTACCCCTTTGCTCTGACACCACTTGTTGGGTATCTTGTTTTCAACACTTACCAATCTTTCAGCCAAAAATTCACAGTTAGTCACAACAAGTATACAAATAAGCGTAAATGTAAAAGAACACAAGATATGAGTGTCCCGTCTTAAGGGACAGGCAGTTCAGCACGTTAATGCCTACATCTGCCTTTGAGGCTCTACAAACGTAGATTCAGCCTCCCTTTGCACTATTAAGAACCACAACCGTTCAATCGTCAATGTTACAACACCAAACCACTCAGAATAGCCCTAATCTTATTTCTATACAGACTCATTTTCTAAATCAAGAATCAGTATCCTTTCACAACAGATTAAAGGATATTACACAGATACCTACAGTAATCCACCAAGGAGTTACTGTAGCATCACACTCTCAAGAAACCAGGGAGAACCAACAGTTCACCCACCAGAAAAGAAGAAGAAACAGAGTAGAAGATGAAACGAGAAGAAGCTGCGCACACAACAGCTGTAACCCTAAAAAATGACAGAAGGAGTCTATTTATCTGGCACACCAATGGCTGAGATCAAATACACAATATCAATGGATGACAAGCAACCAATGTCTCAGCATTAGATGCGCATTATCAGAAATAGGCATAGGCGTGTTTCATCATTTCTTGGGCCAACGACTGGGCACAGCAGCTGGGCCAATGTTGGGCTTTTCTTCACAGTGGGTTGTTTCTTTATGTTGGGCCATTCATCATTGTGGGTTAAAGTCATTTGGTCACAAATTACAACAATTAAAAGCATGGGATTCAGCACTCTAATGTGTAAAAACAATATTATAACTTAATGGAAGACTAAAAGTTTCAGATTTTATGGATTCTATCATCCCTGGTAAATCGATGAGTGTTCAAGTCAAAACTGAGAAATGGGCAACTTTAAATTTTTATGTATGCATGTAGGTAGGTAGTTCGCAAGGGAGAGACCACCAGCACATCAACTAATTAGTTCAGATGAATGTTGAAACAACGACGTGCAAATATAAAAAATATTGTCATAAGGGGCAAAATTTTAGCAGATAAATAAAGTTCCTAAAGTAAATGAAGCCAAATATATAAGGCAACTATAAACAAGAAATCCAAATATCTCACCAAAAACCAAGAAAACAAAGAATGTAAAATCGTCAAAATTCACATCAACTAATTAGTTCAGATGAATGTTGAAACAACGGCGTGCAAATATAGCAAATATTGTCACAACGGGCAAAATTTTAGTAGACAAGTAAAGCACTCGTGATTTATGATTATCACAAACTCGGACAGAGCCCTAACTTCTTCTAAAAAGTATCACAACATGACATGGACACATTGAAATGTCAAAGGATGAGGAAGTTCTGTAGTGCCAAAAAAGAAACCACTAATTTTCAACTCACTAGGATAGTATTAAAGATAGGATTTTCCACGTGATCCTTTGCTCGCTGTAGCAAAGTCTTTCGAGCTTTGACTGCTCGCTGGATCTCATTGTACTCTTTTCTATTGTACGGTTTCTTGAGAATTTCTATTACATGTTTTCTAAACTCGGGGTGCCCACTTGGTTGCTGGAAGTCATCGTCATTCATCTGTGCAAATAATCTCATGCAACTAATAGTTAGTATTGTTTATTCAAGCTCAGGGTGAAGAGTTGAGATCTGTTGTCCTAATTCCATGTCTCTTTGGCTGTCCCTCCAATGAAAACCTTACACATCATCAATGTGTAAGGTTTTCATTGGATGACAGCCAAGAGACATGGAATTGGGACAGCAGATCTCAACTCGTGAAAAGTTGAGATTATATAAATATAAATTGGGAATGGAGGAGCGATAATAATAGTAGAGCACAAAGTGGTTGAAATTATATAAAAGGGGTACATACAATTTATCCAACTTTTTTGAAAGCAAAATGGAGCCACAAATTCTGTCATCGCAAAAATTAGCAATTTCTAGGACTTCTAGCTCACAATTACTCTCGTCGTCCTCTTTCTTCTCATTATTCTTGACACCATCCTTTTCGTGTGCAATTGAGGATTTTGAAGCTCGTAAATCCTCTCATTTTTCCCTTGCCTGCCTTGTCAAGCCTGATTGTACTCCTTAAATTTCGATGCACTGGTATCTTGTGCTTCTTACCATGTCGAGCTTGCACGGCACGTAGCCTCTTCGCGTAGCTTCTCTTATTAGGTCGAGCTTGCATGTCTTGCTGACTTTGTACCTGACCTTTCTCACCACGTCGATTTTTTAATTCATGCTCCCCATGATTTTCTACTGCCTAGATATCCTGATATATACTAGGCTTCTCATTTCAAAACACATTCTTTTGTTGCATGCTATTCTTTGTTTTTCTAAGTTTTTGACGTACACCCAACCTCCAAACTGCCCTATTCTTCGTATTTAATCACCAAGGGTACCCCATTTTTTTCACCCTCTAGTACATGAGACTTCCCATAGTTCTTGAGTCTACTCAAGAAAAGCTCATACTGAGGATCATTAACACTATCACCCTCATCGTCCTTATCCACATTAATTTTTTTCTCTTTCTCTTGTGTGGTTCAGAATCTTCAGCCTCGTTTTAGAAATTGATCATAGATAATTTGTAATCCTTATCCATATTAGGCATTTCCTTCAGATGATCATTATATTCATGCCATGCATTGCATGTCCGTCCATCATCCTTTGTCTTTAATCTTGTAGAAAGCATTAAATCAGATACAACATCAGATCTAAGTGGATCCATTTCTACAAAAATCTCAGTTTATATGCCGTACACCATTTGTTAACTGCAATTTTAAATAACTGCAACGCATTACAAATTATATCAATTCCAAAAAGGAAAACATAATAAAAGTTTCAAGATTTCATATGCACGCATTGATCAACTTCTTTGAAACCATTAACACAACTAAGCTCATTTATTGCCAGAATCAATCAAAGAAGAAAATTAACAGGCACATTTAGCACGAGTTAAAACGTATGCAAACATGATAACAAACACATTCGCTACTTGTATATAAAAAATATTCACACATGTCATTACAACTACCTGAGGGTGTGTGAATTATACAGGCATGGAAGAATAGGCTAATTAGTACTCTACCATGCGATTATACATGATAAACAACATGGTGAGCGAATAGGAATCCAAATACAAAATAAAGGCCAAAAATCAATGATCGATACAGGTTCGTGTGTGTGTGAACTAACAAGAGTGAGTGTGTGCGCAGGTGAATGGAAGTGAGAAAACTTACCAAAAACACTAGATGCAGATTCGAGCAACCCTAGAGTGGTGGAAGCTGTCGAGAAAATAGCTAAAATTTCTTTCACTCACTCCACCGCGGCCATCCCTTATGCGATAGAAAATGATGTAGAAGCGGAGGAATTGTGGGCCCAGGCATGGTTTCATGTTATGATAAAAAAAATCAAATGAAAATGAAGTGATGGAGGCTGTCAAGAAATTGAGGTGGAAGAAGAATAAGAATAGAATTGTGTGTTCGATTTCTATGCAAATGGAGGGATTTGGGAGAAAAAGTAATGAAAACCATAATGAAATGTGCCTTATAAATAATTCACTCATATCCAACTTTAATCAAGATATACCTGCTCAAATTTTGGCTGACACGGTGTGTTATCGAGTGCCCACGGAGGCTACCTGAATTTGGGCATATATATTGAGCTTTTGAGTGTAAATTAAAGTACTAATCAGGACTATGTTGGCCTTATGTTTAATACATGCAAGTTGGATGGGAATTGATGTTTCAAGTAGTGGACGGGTGAGTAATGCATAATAACATGTCCTTGAGATGGAAACAACAGCTAGAAACGGTTGACAATACCATGTAGGCCTATGAGCAAAAGGAGGAATCCAGTCGAGAAGGGGCTTGCATCTGATTAACTAGTTAGTGAGGCAATAGCTTACCAAGGCGATGATCAACAATTGATCCGGGAGGATGATCAGCCACACTAGGACTGAGACACGGTACAAACTCCTATGAGAGGCAACATTGGAGAACTTTCAAAATGTGCGAACACTTGACAGAGCAATGCCACATAGAGCTAGAAGGCCCATAGGTCATGACCTACACATCCCCGCCACGGCCATCGTCGTCACTACCATCAAATTGACCTACACAATCATATATTGATGGCAAAACCATATATTTTCATCTCCTCCTTCCAAAAGTTGTGTGTATATATCTTTATCTACCCAAATTTGTATATATATGTATATAGTACATGCGCATACTTACATTTAAAATTAATGTAGATTTGAGTTCTACATGTCATCCCAAATCCACATCGTATTGGACCACAATCCTCTTACCCATTTTAATTAACTTATTTTTAGTATATGTATATTCTGTTAAGATATTCATTCCAGAATATTGCTGTACCATAATTGTTCTAGTTTATTATGGTAAAGATTCTAGAGTTTACCATCATTAGAAAACCCAAATCAGGGTTGGCCGAGTATGTATGCATATATATGTATAAGTACCATTCTTCTTCTTTATCAATACAAGCAAAGTTTCAGCTAAACATTCCTCAGTTCTTTCATGGTATCAGAGCTATACGCTTAACAAGCTTCGATCATGGCCTCGATAGAATCATCCAGCGCAAATCCTAACAACCCACAGTCCTTCAATACCAACCCACCGCCGCCACCCTCTCCCACTGTCCCAAATCCTCCCATTGTCATCAATGCTCAAGCTCAACTACCGATTAAACTTACTCCAACAAATTTTCCTGCATGGCATATCCAATTCCACAGTCTACTCATTGGCTTTGACCTACTAGGCTTTGTCGACGGAACCTTTCCCTGTCCAGCGCGTTCCTTGACCACAGAAAACACAACCACCATTCTCAACCCCGAACATACACGCCAGATCCAACAGGATAAACTCCTTCTCAATGCCATCGTTAGCTCTCTCTCTCTCCAAATTTGGTTTCCTTTATTGCCGCAGCACGAACGTCACGAGAAGCGTAGGTTACAATAAACAACACTTACGCTAGACCCTCCCGTGGACGTGTTATGCATCTCAAAAATGCTCTCGGCAATCTTCAAAAGGATGATGCCACTATAACCGAATATATGCATGAGGTTAAAAGTATTGTCGACAATATAACCCTCATGAATTCTTCACCCGATCCAGATGAATTGGTTCTTCACATCCTTCGCGGTCTTGGCTCCGAATACAATAGCTTGGTAGAAGCCGTTCGTGCTCGTGATACATCAATCACATTTGATGAGTTGCACGAAAAACTTGTTACCAGAGAATCCCAACTCCAACCCCACTCATCCGACTCCTCATCTCCCTTCCAACCAATCAAGGCCAATCTAGCATCTCGAAATCCCTCCGCCCTATAGCCAAATCATCCTCCCTCCAGTGGATCTCGGTCCAACTACAATCACCAACAACGTCACTTCTCAAACAATTCCCGACCCCGTAGCAATAATAACACAAATTATACGCCTCGACCATATCTTGGCAAGTGCGAATTATGTGGAGAAAATGGTCATTCCGCTAAATGCTGTACTACTTATCGTTTTTCACCTGTCATCCCAAACCTAAATTCTACCCAACAGCCGCGACAATACCACGTAAATCTGGCCATCCACTCCACTACCCCACCAACTCAAGACTGGCTTCTCGACTCTAGCGCATCCCATCACATAACCAATTATCTTGGCAATCTCTCACTCCACTCCAACTATTATGGACTCCGACGATGTTCAAATTGGTGACGGTAACGGTTTACACATCACGCACACTAGTTACACTCATATTCACTCTCATAATTCTAAATTTCTTCTCTCTAATATTCTTTTTGTTCTCCAAATAACTTGTAATTTAATCTCTGTCTCTCAATTCTGCTCGCAAAATAATGCTAGTATTGAATTCTTACCCACCTCTTTTATTGTAAAAAACTTGCAGACCGGAGCTCCAATCCTCCGCGGACCAGTTAAAGATGGCGTGTACGCACTCCCATTCACTCCATCTACACCAGTGACCGCCTTTTCCTCTATCTCCACCAACCTTGACTCTTGGCATCTCCGTTTAGGACACCCCAACCTCAAAATTTTGTGTCATTTAGTGTCAAGAATTTTTTTTATCTTTATCGTCATTGAAACATTCGTTATCTAATTGTAATTCATGCGATTGCAATAAAAGTCACAAATTGGCATTCTCCAACTCTATAGTTCTGTAGCGTTACAAGTTATTTTCTCTGATTTGTGGACATCTCCTATCATCTCTACCGAAGGATATAAATACTATGTTGTGTTTATTGACCATTTTACGAAATATGTTTGGCTATACCCCTTAAAGAAAAAATTGGACGTTCGTGACACCTTTATTCGATTTCGTGGACTTGTCGAATTTTTTTTTAATAAATCCATTACCATGTTATTTACGGACAATGGTGGTGAATATATTGTCCTCACATCCTACCTTTCGGAAAATGGTATCACTCATCTCACCACTCCTCCTCATGCACCGGAGCACAATGGCTATGCTTAACGGCGACATCGCCATATTGTCGAAACTGGTTTGGCACTCCTTCAACACGCCTCCATTCCCACACATTTTTGGCCTTATGCATTCACCACAGCTACATATATGATTAATCGACTTCCTAGAATCAACCCCAACTATCTCACCTCATTTGAAAAACTCTACCACTCTCCCCCCAATTTTTTTAAAACTACGGGTGTTTGGGTGCCTCTACTATCCTTGGCTACACCCGTATAACTCTCACAAACTTGAGTCCCGCTCCAAGCCATGTGTTTTTCTAGGGTATAGTCTCTCACAAAGTGCCTACTACTACCTCGATATTCCCACTGGTCGTGTGTATACGAGCCATCACGTAAAATTCGTCGAACATGTGTTCTCCTTTACTACCTCATCCTCTCCCTCCACAACCACTGAAGCCGGTTCTCCACTCTCTTTATCTTTGCCCATCGTCACTGGTTCTAATGGCTTCCACAATGGTGTGAGTACTCAGTCCTCCGTCACTGCACCCGCCGACATGGACTCCGTCACTGCTGCCCCTCATTCATTGTCCCCTGTATCCGGGCCCCAACCCCCAAGCAACCCTACCACGCCTCCCACTTCACTGACCACAGTTGTCTGCCCTAACTCTCCAACTGACTCCACGCTAAACTCCTCCACCACAGCTCCTATCATCCCACATACTAACACCCCCATCCATAGTCATTTCTCGATGACACCATATCTCTCCTCTACTCATCTCACACAATCTCCCAACACCTCCAAACATATGTGGCCCACTCAAAGTCTTGTACAACTCCTCCACTCCCCTCCACTGTCTGCTCTTAAGCTGCCCAACACCCTCAGCCGTCTATCTCTCTCCCCAGCCACCGAAAATTTCCCTACACCACCTTTCCCTCCCACTCGGCCAGCTGCGCCACCCCCTCATCCACGCTTCCAGTCTCTCTATCCAATGCTTACCCGAAGTAAGATTGTTCACCATGTATCCTCTATACCATACCAACTTCCTCAAGAACCTACCACTGCCACCCAGGCCATGAAAGATCCAAACTAGCGTCACGCCATATGTGATGAGTTTAACACTCTTATTAAAAATTGCACTTGGACTCTTGTACCTCGTGACTCCTCTCAAAATGTTATTGGTTGCAAATGGATCTTTCGTATTAAACAGAATGCAGATAGGTCTCTTGATAAATATAAGGCACACCTTGTCACGAAAGGCTTTCTTTAGTGACTCGGGCTGGACTATTGTGATATTTTCAGTCCAGTTGTCAAACCTTCTACTATTCGTCTGCTCCTTTTACTCTCTGTTATGCATGGTTGGCATCTCAAATAGCTATACATTAATAATGCCTTCTTACATGGATCATTGTCTGAGAATGTGTATATGCAGCAACCACCAGGATTTATTAATCAACACTTTCTAGATTTCGTTTGTCATCTACAATGGTCTCTTTATGGCTTCAAACAGGCTCCTCGTGCTTGGTATTATGAACTCAAGCAGTTCCTCGTTAGTCTTTATGGCTTCTACTTGTCTACGTCAACAACATTATACTGACGAGTAACTCATCTTCTACTATAGCCACTTGTGTTCAAAAACTTGCTGACAGGTTTTCTATTAAGGATTTGGGTGATCTCTCTTTCTTCTTTAGCATGGAAGTCATTCTTGCATGCATGGTCTCTTTCTCTCACAGCGCAAAAACATTCTTGACATACTAGACAAAACAGGTATGTCGTCATCTAAGCCAGCTGTCAATCCAATGCCCACTTCACATGTCCCCACTCTGCATGAAGGTGAACTAATGCCCAGACCATCTGATTATCATTCTGTACTTGGTGCCTTACAATACCTGGCGTTGATACGCCCGGATGTGGCCTTTATTGTTAACAAACTTTTACTATTCATGCACTCACCTACATCAGTACACTGGTCTGCCCTTAAATGGTTATTACAGAATAGCATGGGACTCTTGATCATGGTCTCCTTATTCAAAAGAATTCTCCGTTCTCTCTTCATGCATTCTCTGATGCTGATTGGGGTTGTAACATCTCAGACAGAACCTCCATTGGTGCTTATGTTGTTTTTCTTGAATCTAATCCGATCTCCTGGAGTTCTAAAAAGTAGAGTACTATTGCTTGCTCGTCCACAGAGGCTGAATACCGGTCTATTGCTGCTACAATGGCAGAAATCACCTGGCTTCAAGCTCTGCTTCGTGAGATTAGCTACACATAGCCTACTACTCTTGTTATCTACTATGATAATGTCGAGGCCACCTACTTGTGTACCAATCCAGTGTTTCATTCTCGAATGAAACACATAGCCTTGTCTTTCACTTTCTTCACAAAAAAGTTCAAACTGGCAAGCTTCGTGTCTCTCATGTATCCGGCTCTGATCAGTTAGCTGACAGCTTAACAAAACCAGTCCCCAGCTCTAAACTCACCAGCATTCAGTCCAAGATTGGCATCCATCCGTCCTCCATCTTGAGGGGGCATATTGGACCATAATCCTCTTACCCATTTTAATTAACTTATTTTTAGTATATGTATATTCTGTTATCTGTATTCATTCCAGAATATTGTTGTACCATAATTGTTGTAGTTTATTATGGTAAAGATTCTAGAGTTTACCATCATTAGAAAACCCAAACCATGGTTGGCCGAGTATGTGCTGGCCGAGTATGTATGTATATATATGTGTAAGTATCCTTCTTCTTCTTTATCAATACAAGCAAAGTTTTAGCCAAACATTCCTCAGTTCTTTCACATCGGTTCTTGATTCATTTATGTTTTTAGATTTATGCATGGGTTTCTTATTTAGTTAAATTATTGTGCAATTTTGAAGAAAGTCCAAGAAATATACAAGATTTTGATGATGTTAGGATCCTAATGTATAAACTCTAAACTATATGCAAATGAATGGTGAAACTTTTGATGGGCAAGTTCAATATGTAGGGAAATTTGATGATGTTAGGCTCATAAAAATTACAATAGGTCAAAGTTTTGGGACTTGGACTAGGTCTTTTTTAACTTTCAGACCTTAGTTACATCGTTTGATATGTGAAAAAGTTGGCCAAAGTTTTTTGAAAAACTGTCTTGGGTGCCTTAAGCCAGCCATCTAAAACGTTTATAATAACTTCATACGATGTAATTTTTGAGTGATTCCAATTGCTACTATTAAACACATATAAGAATTTCCATAACCACTAATTTCACTCAAAAATTCCAAATACACAGAGTTATGATTTTTCAAAGTAGAGATAGAAAGCTAAAATTCCAAAATTTAAAACAAGGCAATTTATACTTTGAAAATTGAAATGATAACTAAACCCACATCTCATTTTTTCTTGTACTTTACATGATTTAATAATATAAAACCAACATCTAATTTATAGTATTTCAATAATAATTGACTTGATCATCTCGATGCCAAAACTCAATTAACACTAATAAATATACTTTGTGATCGCTAGCCTACGCCCATCGCGTTGCCGCCAAGCATATCAATTTGATGAGTACATAATTTTGGAACGTGAGTATTTCAAAAGAAACACTCAGTAGAAACATATAATAACATGTGAAAAAATTATATGAAATTAAATTGCGACATGCCAAATATTTAAAACGTACATAGAAACACATTCAATAACTGACACCGCATGAAACTTAAAAGTGATTACCTTCAATCACTAATGTACATATGTGATTTCCTTCAATCACAATCACAACGTTCCGACTTTGACATTAAGCATGTCAATCAATTTACATTACATTTTCTACATTTTAAATCATGGAACTATCTCAAAAGGAATTTCGGTAGAAGTTGATGGTGTAAAAAGTCACTGCACTACTCAAAGAAAACAACCTGCACGTTTATCCTTTTCTTTATTTACATATTATTGTGCACAAAAGTGTGTGATTTAGGGGAAGATTGGAATGGAACAAGAGAGGAGAAAAAGGATGAAATCTGGGAAAGGAAAGATGATGTTTCTTCTTGCTGTTTGGGGCCGAAAAATTGATAGGCAAATGAGGGGTTTCAAGTATTGAACTAGCTGAGGAAAGGAGGGGAATTTAGAGTGCTTTTTATAAAAGTTTGATCTAAGAAAATCGTGTACAAAAAAAGGAAGAGAATTGTTGGGAATTTCAGCTAAAACTGGGAACAATATAAGCTTCCAGGAACCAAGATAAAAAATGATCTTACCTAAGGATCTGGGGGCCGAAAATTGGGATTGCAAGGGATGTTGCTGCTGGGTTTTTGGTGGTTGAAGAGTAGGGAAAAATAAGAGACTTAGGGGCTGAAAATGAGGAATTTTGGGGGTGCAATTTGATGATATTTTATGGCAAAAAAAAAATTTGCTTAAGAAGGGACTAATGGGTCCGATTTTCAGAGGAGATAAAAAGCTATCAGAGGCAGTTGGGAGCGGTTTCTTCAGGTGATCAGGGGGACAGATTGTGGACGGCTTTATGTAGAATAGCTGATAATTAAGTATTTTAAAATGTGGTGAAATGGTGTTGAACATGTGATGAAAATGGCTGAGATGGGGAAGAACATGGGTGGTTATTTCTTAAGTTTAAGGGGTCGTTTGGGAGTTGAAATATGGCTGGGATTATAAGCTGTTTGGATGGTTATATGGCAGAGCATAAGGGACTGTTTGGGGGTGATTTTCTAGCAGTTAGTTGAACCGTGTTTTGGGCTAAAAATGAAAGAATAAATGACTCGAAAAAGGGTGGACACTAAGCTAAATAATTTACCGAAAAGTGGCCCGGGATGATGGTTTTTAATTTAATGATTGTTCTACAATTAGCCCAAAGTTAATTCGAGGAAAATTATTCGGGTTATGAAAATTTAATTAGTTTCAGTAATCAAATATATTTCATGTTCTTCACGTAAAAACAAGGCAACCACATGCAACAAAATATCCGCTACTAAAAATGTTTAAAACGTGCTAGGAAGTTCGTAGCGACGCCAAAACTTAAAAAATTATTTTTTTGAAATTTTAAAAGCCGAAATTTTTTTGGTCACTACAATCCTTTCCACTTAAAATAAGTTTGTCCTCAAATTTAACTTACTTGGTTTACGAGGTCTGGGTACTTAGCTAAGACATCTTCTTCTCTTTTCGAAGTGACCCTATCCTCCTCGTGTCTACCCCACTAACCCTGACTAAATGGATCTCCCGATTTCTGAAAACATGGACTTTTCTTTCTAGAACCACCGCGGTGATTCCTCATAAGTCATATCATTCCTTAAATACAAAGACTCATATTTTATCACATGCGCAGGATTATGCACGTACTTCTTTAACATCGAAACGTAGAATATGTTGTGCACTGACGGGAGCTGGGTGGCAATGCCAAACGATACTCCATATTTCCAATTTTCTCAAAAATCTCAAATGGGCTGATGAATCGTGGTCTCAACTTTCCTTCCTTACCAAAATGTAGTATTCCTTTCATAGGGGCCATCTTCAGAAAAACCTTTTCGCTGACCCCGAACTCTAATTCTTTTCTTCTTTGGTCGGCATTACTTTTTTGACGGTCTTGAGCTGTTTTAATTCTAGACCTGATCTTATCTATCGTTTTCACTATTTTATCAACCAACTCTGGATCTAAAATTTTTCTTTCGCCAACTTCATCCCAACAAATTGGTGAACAACATCGATGACCATACAATGCCTCATATGTTGCCATGCCGATGGTAGCTTGAAAAATATTATTGTAAGCGAACTCCACCAACGGTAGGTGACTTTCCCATTTACCACCCAAATTCAAGATGCATGCTCTTAAAATATCCTCAAAGATTTGAATAGTTTGTTCTGATTTCCCGTCAGTCTGAGGATGATAATCTGTACTAAATATCAATTTAGTACCCAAAGTTCCTTGTGCTCATGCTAGTACCCGGGTAATTCTGCTCATGCTGCTTCAACTATCTTGAAGCATAAGTTATCACCTTTTCATTTTGCATCAACACACAGCCCAAACCAAGCTTTGATGCATCACTGTAAATTACGTAGCTTTCTGAACCTTCGGGTAAAGCTAGTACTGGTGCATACACTAGCTTGTTCTTTAACTTTTGAAAACTTTGTTCACACTTCTCGGACCAAACATACTTAACGTCCATTTGAGTCAACTGCGTCATATGATCAACTATTTTAGAAAATCATTCTATAAAATGTCGATAATAGCTGTCTAAACCTAGAAAACTTCTTACTTCCCTAACATTTGACGGTGCTGACCAATTTGACATAGCCTCGACTTCTAATGGATATACTTTCATTCCTTTAGTCGTCACAACATGACCAGGGAATCCTATTCGGTCAAGCTAAAATTCACATTTTTTGAGTTTGGCATACAACCTTTTCCTCTGTAAGATCTCCAATACTGTCCCCAGGTACTTTTGATGTTGCTTGGGATTTGTGGAATAAATCAGGATGTCATCATGAATATAGTAACGAGCCGATCTAAATAATGATGAAAGACTCAATTCATTAAATCCATAAATGCCACCAAAGCATTCATCAGTCCAAAGGGCATTACTGTAAACTCATAATGCTCATAGAAAGTTTGGAATGCTGACTTTGGTATATCTGATGGTCTTATCTTCAGTTGATGATAGCATGTCCTCAAGTCGATCTTTGAAAATACTGAAGCACCATTCAATTGATCAAACAAATCCTAAATTCTTGGTAGGGGATACTTATTCTTGATCGTCAATTTATTCATCTTACGATAGTTGATACACATTCTCATTGACCCATCATTTTTCTTCATAAAGAGAATTGGCGCTTTCCATGGAGACACACTCGATCTGATAAATCCTTCATCCAGCAACTCTTCCAATTGCATTTCTAACTCTTGCAATTTTTTTGGGGCCATCTGATATGGAGCTTTTGATATGGGTACAGCTCTAGGTATCAGATCTATCATGAATTCTACTTGCCTATTAGGTGGGACACCTACTAGGTCATCTGGAAACACATCGACTTACTCTCAAACCACTAGCACATTATCCAAAGATACTTTTTCAGATGAGGTGCTAGTGAGATTGTCAAGGAACTCTTTATCAACTTTTTTGCCTGCAAAGCTGAGAAAGCTGAGAAGAGGCTAAAAATGCTTTAATCTTCGACCCATAAAATTGGAACTTCTTTTCTCCCGGTCTTCAAAAGATTACTTCTTTCTCAAAACATACGATGGTAGCGCGATTACTACCCAACCAATACATTTCTAGGATAATATCAAAATCTCTCATAATTATAACATGCAAGTCGTTGACAAAACCAACCCATCAAAATCTATCTGAAATGCCCTAGCTAATTTATCAGTCTCTATAGTTCCACTTGATGTCATACTAACCTCTAGAACATTATCAATTTTTTGACATAAATCATTAACTTTAGTTAGGCATGCATCAGATATAATAGAATGCATCACGTTAGAATAAATAAGAACGTCAATGGGTACGCTAGAGATAGATAACATACCTGTAATAACGTCTAGATTTTGGATGACTTCTTCATGAGTCATGGAGAACACTCTAGCTTTTCTTTTGTTCACATGATCATTAACTTTTCTGGCACTGCTCAACATTGCGACACGTAGTAGACTGGCTTGCCACACCGATAGCAAACGTTCTTGCTAAAGTGGCAATCACCACTATGATTCTTCTTACACTTAAGTTACTGAGAATTGAGATTGCTTGATTATTCCTCGTTGGGACTTTGATTATGTCTTTTGAACTGGCCCGAATTTCGATTTATATTCTGATCCTGCCAATTTCTCTTTCTCGAGTCATTGTGTTGTCCTTGAACTCTTACCTTTACACCCAAGAAGGACACAGTTTGGCAATCTTGACTACTACTCTGAAAGTAGGAAGCTTACGAGAACTAACAATCTACCTGATCTCTGAACACAATCCTATTTCATAACGCATTGCCTTCATTAGTTCAGTGCTGACCAAATATGGAGCATAACGCGAAAATTCATCAAATTTTCGATCATACTCAGTGAATTCTATATCTTCTGGAACTAAATGAAAAAACTGAACTCTTTATAATCTCGCAGAGCCCGTGGATAATATTTTTCTATTAGATCGACCTTAAATTTGGCCGATGAGAGATTATTCTGTTCTTTCTCAGTACATGAGTAGGATGCCGACTCTCACCAATGACCTGTTCGGCCAATTAGCATGAACTCTGTGCAAATGACTTTTTGATTTTCCAGACAAGTGATGTGCCAAAAAAATTTCTCGATCATCCACAACCATTCTTCAATAACTGTATTAACCTCAAACAGTAAAACTGGCTCCGACACAGGCTTAACTATTATAGTAGGTTAGGAGGAGTGCTCAACTAGTAAAGCAGGCTCAGGGACGGGATAGAGACCGCCATCATATAAACTATACTCCTCTCAGTGTATAATGAGCGCTTCACAATACACGTCGTATTCCATCTTCGGGTGGTAAACCTCCTCTAGGTTTCTTAGAATCTCTATGGCAATTGGCTGTCCTGGGCCAATAAGTGAATCAACCGGATGAGCTATAGACCCTGTATCAGTTGCCACTAAACCATAGTTCATTACCCTGACACGTGCTGACCTATGGTTACCGATATGATGGCCAATCGACCACTCGGGATTCGAAGCAAAATGTAGGTAATCATTCCTAGCCCCTTCGGCACGTTCTAGAAATTACTCACTCGGTAAAACCATGTCTGAGATACAAATTATGAAATGTTTGATTATGTGGATTTCTATAATCTTTTAATTAAATTTTGAGGACTAACCGTGTCTAGTCACCTTTTCAAAACAATTATGGTACACAATTTTATTACGACATTAAAAATTCAACTCAACGTAATATTTTATCATAAATGAAACAAATTATTTGTTTCATAAATATAAGTTTCATTTATTATACTTAATAACATAAAATTTTTAATTAAACAATCTTTACCTCAGAATTGTCGTAGCGCGGCGATGTCGAGAAGCGACACTTAAATTCTAAAATCTTAACTTCTAAATTTTTAACTTGACATAATAAAATAAATACCATATAAAATAAAATAACATTTTAAAATTTACGTGAGCCTATAAAAAAGTAAAACCGCGCTTTGATACCAAGTTGTAGCGCTCTGGATTTTCTCAACCCGGAGGGTCACTAAAATAATCTTTAAATAATGTTTGATGACTCCAATAGGTTTTCCGTGCCTTTGAATGATTTTAAAAATGTAACTATTGTGAAAAAATAACAAGCATGTAAGGAAAAATAAATTTACTTCTAAAATTGAAGGTTTTTACATATACCGCGATAAGTGTCTTTACAAATTATTTGACTACTTAAATGTACTCCAAAAATTATAAGATTTAAACTATAAATACTTGGGGACCTTGGACTAGGCCATTGTAAAATTTCAAACCTTAGGTAAGTTGTGTGATATGTAAAAAAGTTGACCAAAGTTGCTTGAAAAACTCTCTTGGGTGCCTTAATGCCTCCCGCTAAAACGTTCATAATAAATTTATACGTTGGAATTTTTGAGTGATTCCAATTGCCGCTTAGAAAACATATAAGGTTTTCCATAGTTACAGATTTCACTTAAAAACTCCAAATACACATAGAGTTATAATTTTTCAAAGTAGGGACAGAAAGTTGAAATTTCAGAATTTAAATCAAGGCAATTCCTACTTTAAAAATTGAATTAACAACTAAACCGACATCTCTTTTTTTTTTCTTGTACATTTCATGATTAAATAATGTAAAACCAACATCTAATTGATAGATTTGCATCATAATTGACTCGATCATCTCGATGCCAAAACTTAATTAAACACTAATAAACATACTTCGTGATCGCAAGTCTACGTCATCGCGCTGCCGTAAAGCATATCAATCTGAAGAGTAAATAATTTTGGGGCGTGAGTAGTTCATAACAAACACTCAATAGAAACATATACTAACATGTGAGAAAAATATATGAAAATAAATTGCGACATGCCAAACATTTAAAACGTACATATGAACACATTCGGTAACCAGCATTATATAAAACCTAAAAGTGATTACCTTCAATCACTAACATACATATGTGATTATCTTCAATTACAATCATAACGTTCCAACTTTAATATTAAGCATGTCAATCAATTTACGTTATATTTTCTCCATTTAAAATCATGGAAGTAAATTTTGGGAGTACAAGAAACTACCTCAAGGAATTTCAATTGAAATTAATGGTGGAAAAAGTCACTGTACTTCTCAAAGAAAATAACCCGCACGCTTGCCCTTTTATTATTTACGTATTATTGTTCACAAAAGGGTGTGATTTAGGGAAGATTCGAATGGAACAAGAGAGGACAAAAAAAAGATGAAATCTGGGAAAGGAAAGATGACGTTTCTTCTTACTGTTTGGGGCCGAAAAATTGAGAGGCAAATGAGGGGTTTCAAGTACCGAATTAGCTGAGGAAATGAGAAGGATTTAGAGTGATTTTTCTAGACGTTTGGGCTAAAAAAATTGTGTGCAAAAAAAGGAAGAGAACTGTCGGGAATTACAGTTGAAACTGAGAATAAGATAAACTTCCAGGAACCAAATAAAAAAAAAATCTTACCTAAGGATCTAGGGGCCGAAAATTGGGATTGCAAGGGGTGTTGCTGCCGAGTTTTTTGGTGGTTGAAGAACAGAGAAAAATTTAGGGGCTGAAAAGGAGGAACTTTGGGGTTGGAATTTGTTGATCTTTTATGGCAAAAAAAAAAAAAAAACTACTGGAGAAGGGACTAAAGGGTCCGATTTTCAAATGGGATAAAGAGCCATCAGAGGTAGTTGTGGGCGGTTTCTTCAGGTGATCAGGGGGTAGGTTGTGGGCGGTTTTATGTAGAATACATGGGAACAAAATAGTTGCTAATTAAGTAGTTTAAAAGGTGGTGAAATGGTGTTGAACATGGGATAAAAATGGCTGAGAGGGGGGAGAACACGAGTGGTTATTTCTTGGATTTAAAGGGCTGTTTGGGAGTTAAAATATAGCTGGGAATATGGGTTGTTTGGATGGTTATTTGGCAGAGCATAAGGGACAGTTTTGGGGTGATTTTCTAGCAGTTAGTTGGACAGTGTTTTGGGCTAAAAACGAAAGAATAAATGAACAAAAAAGGGTCGACACTAAACTAAATAATTTACCGAAAAGTGGCCCGGGAAGTTGGTTTTTAATTTAACAATTGTTCTACAATTAACCCAAAATTTATTTGAGAAAAGTTATTCAGTTATGAAAATTTAATTAGTTTCGATGATCAAATATATTTCATGTTCGTCACACAAAAACAAGACAACCACATGCTACAAATATTGCGACTAAAAATGTTTGAAACGTATTAGGAAGTTCGTAGCAATGCCGAAAGTTAAAAATTTATTTTCTTGAAATTTTAAAAGGCAAAAAAATTTCCGGTTGGTATATCTAAAGTACAAAACACGATACATGAACAATAATGTTCAGTAGATATGATGATATGTGCCTAGAGAATGTCATTCACACACACGGGCCCATATCCTCATTATAGTGTACCGTATGGGCTTAATATCAACATGGACAACAATAAGCGTGCACCATCATCTACCAATGCATGTGCATCTATCATGGTCTCAAACACAACTCAAAAGGCTACACTGGTAGGAATATCACAGTTTGGCATGTTCTTATCGTATACAGTTCTTGACATGCCACTAGGCGTTCTCAAGGCCACCAAGGGACCTACGCCACCGCCTGTATATCTCGGCTCTAGACCTAACACCCTATTGTCAGCTGTCCTTAATGGCCATCGGGGGCCTCAAGTAAATGTATACGAAGAGAAGTTAGGTACATTACAACTTTGACATGATTAGCACTTATCACAATATCAATACTTTCTGTATGAATGCTAATATGTATATCACAAGTTTAAGAGTTCAACAAACTCTCATCAATGCTCATAATGATCATCAAGTTACACAGTAATAGCATATAATCAAAACAAGTCATAATCAATAGTTATTCTAGCATATTATAGTGTTTTGTAATGTAGATGAAATCATCATACTTACTTTGGTCGTATACTACGGTGTTTGGATTTGTATTAAAAAAATGTTTTTATATTAGTCAACCTCAACTTATAACATATCCTGACTATGTACCTCAACTAGGGCCCACAACAGGTTTAACGACATAAGAAAGAGGCCTCGAGTGGTAAAAATGGGCATGGGGTCGACCTTCCTTACCTAGGGGTCGACCCCAAAGCAACTAACACGGGGTTGACAAGCTAGATTACAATGTAAACAATTGATTTTATATTGTTTAGTTAAAAGATATCTTAAAAGGACAAAAGTACCTTTTACCCGATGGAGGAGCTATCTTCTAACTTTTCCAAATGAAATAACTCTTCTCCCATGGGCTGAAACATAATAAATAATTTTCTGTAGTTATATTTTTGACATAGAGTAAAAACTGCAACTATGAAATTCTTATTTTTTCTTAATTAAGAAAATTATTTTAAATTATTCAAATAAAGCTCCTAAAAATTCCTAAAATTTACAGAAAAAATCTAGGGCGTTACATTCTCCACTCCTTAAAGAAATTTCTTCCTTGATATTCAACTTATTAAATAACTCGGGAGGTATTTAGTCCTTATCTCATCTTTACGTTCCCACGTGGCCTCTTTAGAAATTTGATTTTTTCATAGTACTTAAACAAGATGAATCTTCTTGTTACGTAGTTGCTTGATTTCTCAGAGTAAGATTTGCATTGGTCTTTCCTCATATGTTAAATTAACTTCTAAATCCGGTGGTTTAATCTGTATCATGCGTGTCTAGTTCAGAACATACTTACGGAGTGCAGGCACATGGAACATGTTGTGAATTCGATCCATGGATGCTGGTAGATTCTGAGCTTGATGAGTAGATACAATCAAGGTAGATAGATGTTTGCTAATTGCCTAATAAATTATTACCTTTTTACCCGGTAACACAAATGTTACTTCTTTTCTCAAACAATCTAGTTTCGCATGGTATCTCGACAACCAATCTATACCCAAAATAACGTCAAAGTCTCTAATTTCTAAAAGTATAATATTTGAAGGAAAAGATCAAGAATTAATCTTTACCTTACAATTAGGCACTAACTTATTGGCATGTAGTGTCGGTCCTGATGGTATAAGGACATCTAGTTTGAATCTTAAGTTACTAGTAGGCAAATGAGATTTTCTAATCATTTTAGTAGATATAAAATAATGAAAAGTTCTAGAGTCAAACAAGGTATATACAAGGGTCCCAGCTACTCTAAGGTTAGTTGTAATAACGATTGGATTCTCGTCATTTGCATTATCACTAAGAGCATATACCCTGGCAACGACGAGGTTTTCCACGTTTTTCTTGCCTTTTAGAACATATACCGGATATGTGGCCTAGCTTTTCACAATTAAAGCACGTTAAAAATGGACCAAAATGAGGCTTGTTACATCTTGGGCGTGTAGTACGTTTCATCATCTAATTTTTCATACTGACAAGTTCTCCATATTATTCACTGGAGGCCATATCTAGTTTCTAACTCGAGTGGGCTTCCTTCTAAAAGCACTTACAACAACATTTCTGCCATGCAAGGCTTTGGAGAGCAGTGGGATGACGTTGTTTCCTAGCTCAAACAATTTGATTTTCTGCTTGCTCTGTTTCTAGAGCTCGTTCTGCAAATGATGCGAATGTTCTTTGAGTGCCAACAATCTTTACATCCAGATAAAGGTCGACTCCAATCCTTCCATGAAACATTCAATTTTATGTTCATCAGTATCAATAATATGATAAGCAAAATAGGACAATTATTCGAACTTCTGAATATGTTTCCCAATTGACGATATGTCTTGCCTAAGTTGGATAAACTTATTTTTTTGTCTAGTTGCTGTGATGAAATACTTATGTGTAAAATCGGGTGTAATGTTCTCTAGTCTAGATGACCCGTGTGGTCAGACAATCGGGTGCGAGCTTGGCACATCGATAGGCACGAACCTCTTCAGTTTGTCGAATGACCATCTACAGTACAAAACATGATACGTGAACAACAATGTTTAGTAAATACGATGATATGATAATGCCTAGCGAATGTCATTCATACACATGGGCACAATCCCACACTATAGTTAGTGTAACGACTGAAATCCCTCTTTTCAAGATCTTGCCCCCACAGTACACATCCACACTATTTGCTTTAGGAGAGCCTGAGCCCATCTTACCCCTCACCAATTGGGTTCGAATTACTGGGGACTTGAAAAACATTTGTGAGGGATAAGATGGGCTCAGACTCTCCCAAAGCAGACAGTATGGATGAGTACAGCTGGGGCAAGATCTCGAGAATAGGGATCCCAGTTGTTACAATAAAACGTACATTTTTTTGTAACGATCGGATCCCTCTTATCGAGATCTTGCCACAGCTGTATTTATCTATACTGTCTGCTTTGGGAGAGCCTAAAACCATCTTACCCCTCACGGATTTCTTTCGCATTTCCAAATATTTGAATCCAAGACCTCTACCTTATGAGGTACTTAAGTTGAATACTTCACTTTTTTGTAACGACTGGGATCCCTCTTCTCAAGATCTTGCCTAGTCGTACTCATCCAAACTGTCTACTTTGGGAGAGCCAAAGCCCATCTTACTCCTCACAGATTTTGCGTTTCCAGCGATTCAAACCCATGACCTCTACCTTATGAGACACTTGCTCAATTGGTACTAGTATTCAACTTAAGTGCCTCGTAAGGTAGAGGTCTTGGGTTTGAATCATTGGGACGCGAAAGAAATTCATTAGGGGTAAGATGGACTCGGACTCTCCCAAAGCGGACAATATAGATGAGTATGGTTGGGGCAAGATCTCGAGAAGAGGGATCCCAGTCGTTATAGTTATCGTATGAACTCAATAACAACATGGCCAACAAATAAGCGTGCACCATCATCTACTGACGCTTGTCCGTCTGTCAGTCATAGTCTCAAACATGACTCAAGAGTCTACACTGGTAAAAATATCATAATTAGGGCTGGTCTTACCATATATAGTGCTCGACATGCCGCTACACTATCCCAAGGCTACCAAGGGACCTACGGCACTGCTTGTATATCTCGGCATCAGACCTCTAACACCTTATTGTCGTGGTTCTTAATGAGCATCGGGGGCCTCAAGAAAATGTATATATTTGTAGCGAAGTTAGGTATGGTACATGTATAACGGGATTCACACTCATCACAACATCAATGCTTTCTGTGTGAATGCCAATGAGTATATTACAAGTTTGAGAGTTCAACAAACTCTTATCGATGCTCATAATGATCATTAAGTTACATAATAATATCACATAATCACAACAAGTCTTAATTCATAGATATTCCAGCATATTATAGTGTTTTGCACTATAAATGCAATCATTATACTTATTTTGATCGTATAATATGGCGTTTGGATTTGCATTAAAAAAATATTTATATATTAGTCAACCTCAACTTATAACATATCTCCACTTTGTGCCTCAACCAGGACCCACATAGGGGTTAACGACTTCAGAAAGAGAGCTCGAGAGGTAAAAAAAGGCTTGGGGTCGACCTAAAGAAGGTTCAAAAAGTGAGGGGTTTTGACCTTCACTTGGGTAGGGGTTTGACGAACCCCAGCCTCCATGGGGGAACTACTTGTTAGCCCCAAAAAAAAAGGAGTTTAGGGGTCAACAAGCTAGGTTACAATGTACACAAGTGATTTTATATTGTTTAGATGTCATTTTCTACTATTTTACTTAATTTTTTTTATAAAAAGACAAAAATACCTTTTACTCTAGAGAAGAGTTAGCTTCTAACTTTTTCAAGTGAAATATCCATTCCCCTATTTATAGGGGAACATTGGCTTATACGCAATTAATAATTTTTCGTAATTATATGTTTGACTTAAGATAAAAACTTCAATTATGAAATTCTTATTGTTTCAAAATTAAGAAAATCATTTTAAAAATCAGTTATTCAAATAAAGCTCATATAAATTCCCAAACAACTCCTAAAAATTACTAAAAGTTACAAGAAAAATTCAGAGTGTTAGTACCACCTAAGACGCCCCGACCTATATAAACATGAGACCACTATTGCACATGTGGACCAATATGATGCCACAACATACTATATTATGTTTAAGTATTTTTAATGTAATGTAAGTGACAAATGTTAAACCTAGAAAAAAGTCCTCTGAGATGTTATGATGCTGCCTTGGGCATTTTGTTGAATTGTAAGAGAAAAAATCTCAATTCTTTTGTCTAATGAAAGTAACTTATGTTTCCTATTTTAAAATTGAGATGTTATGATTTTTCATGTTAACATTGAAAGAAAATTTATTTATAGTCCCTTCAATATATGTAGCCGACCCAATTATCAAATCTATCTATGAATCAAAGGTACCGGGTTATGTATCAAATCATCTTCTTCATAACTAAATTTTGCACTTATTTTTTTACACGAAGCATACCCACTAGATATCCCATTACAGATCTAGATATTAAAGGCCTAATAATAGGACATGTACGATTTTTCTAATTGACTACTAAAGAGAAAAAATGAAAGTGAAGAACAAATAGGGAGGGCAAAATATCTTGCCCTGTCCCGTCCCGTCCCGTCCCGTCCTGTCCCGTTCCGTTAGGTAATCGGGATGGGGATCCCCGTTCCCTCCCTGAAATCCTTGAACCTACCTTGATCTTTTTATTTTCTTTTATTTTTATATTTTAAAAATTAATTAAATAATTAAATTGGGCGGTAAATGGAAATTTTGAAACCTCGCTCCTTAAAAATTCTCGACGGGGCAGGGATGGTAATGGTCATTCCAACCTGTTGCCATCTCTAAGAACGAATCTAATCTTAATTCTGATCTAGAGAAAAGTACACTGCTAGAGGGGTATCAATACCCGCATATCACACCAAGTAGAAAAAAAAATTCAGGCAAATTTTCGGAGTGTCAAAACCACTATTTCGAATGTTTTCTAGAACCTCGTCCTTAACCTCCTCGCTGGAGTCAGAGTCTGAAGAGTCATTACCCGAGTAGTAGCCTCACTCTCTTTTTCCCGTTATAGTACCTGATCCTCTAACCAAGTTCTCCTTTTTATACCATTTTACAAGAAAAAATTTTAAGTTAAAAGTCGATCATCTCCTATAAAGTCCGATGTGTTTTGGCACGACATGATCTTTTTTCCTGAGCCATCTCAAATCAAATTTCAGCAAATGGAAAGTGTCAAATGAAAGGAAATCAAGAGATATTTATAAAGGAAAAAAGGATTTTTTTTTTCAATGTGAGTTGTTTATTCTTGCCACTTGTCAGCCATCCACGAGCCTTGGTACACAGTTCGCTGGGAAAAAGTTTAACTCAAACTGTGAAGAACTTGGAGTTAGGAGAGATTTCTCCACCATTTACTATCCTCAATCCAACGGCCAGGTGGAGGGTGTCAACAAGATTATCAAACACACCTTGAAGAGAAAATTGGAGTCTGCCAAGGGATGATGGGCCGAGAAACTTTCCGAGACCCTATGGTCATATCAGACAACCTCTCGAACAACAACTAGTGAAACCCCTTTTGCCATGGTATAAGGGACAGAGTCGATGATCCCCGTGGAGATGGAGATGCCTTCCTCGAAGCACTTGCATTTTGATGAATTAGTCAACGAAGATCTGTACAAAGCAAACCTCAACTTATAGGAAAAGAGACGTCCAGATTCACAGCTTCGCTTGGTAGTTTATCAGATGAAGATGGCTAGGTACTACAACTCTAAAGTCAGGAACAGGGGCTTCCAAGGCAACGGTTTCGTTCTAAAAAAGGTCTTCCTGGCTAACAGAGAGGTTGGGACCGGAATGCTTGGACCCACTTGAGAAGGACTGTACAAGATTATTGAGGTAATTTGGCCCGGGACCTACAAGGTAGAAGACTCTGAGAGGAATAAAACAAAGCACCCCTAGAACGTTACACACCTTCGTCCGTACTACCTTTAGGTTTCTTATTTACTAATACTGAGTCGTATATCAGTTTTTTATTTCAATTTTGTTCAAAGATAGTCGTATTTAATTAAAACTCAATTGGTTTCAAATTAAAGCTTTTTCATCTATAGATTAGACCAACATTAAGCGAGGTAGCGAGGGAGTATGGTTTGTGGCCAACTCCTTAACTCGTTGGGTAAACTACTTAACGCACACAAATAGTAAAAGAAAAAGTAGTGAGAGAGTATGGTTCACGGCCAACTCCTTAACTCACTGGGTAAACTACTTAACGCGTGCAAACAACAAAAGCAAAAGCAGCGAGAATGTATGGTTCGCGGCCAACTCTTTAACTCACTGGGCAAACCACTTAACGCATCCAAATAACAAAAGCAAAAGCAGCGAGAGAGTATGGTTCGCAGAAAACTTCTTAACTCGCTAGGTAAACCACTTAACGCATGCAAACAACAAAACCAAAATCAGCGAGGGAATATGTTTCGCGGCCAACTCCTTAACTCACTTGGTAAACTACTTGACACGTAAAAACAACAAAAGCAAAAGAAATGAGGGAGTATGGTTGACGGCCAACTCCTTAACTCGCTGGGTAAACCACTTAACATGTGCAAACAATAAAAGCAAAAGCAGCGAGAGAGTACGGTTTGCAACCAACTCCTTAACTCGCTGGATAAAAACTTAACGTGTGCAAATAAAAGGAAATAATGTTTAAACAATTATTGGTTAAAGGAAATGGGTGAAAAGAAATGAATGAAGCAGCAACACTTACAAAAAAGAATACAGGTCGAAAGGAAATTCCTTCTGGTAAGTACAAGATCGGCAGAATTACATAGAATATTGGTCCTACGGCCCTGCCGCCTCTTTAGGGTCGGCACAAGTATGGGTCCCTAACCTAGCTAACAACTAATTGGCCTTCGAGAGCTCCGTTGTGGCCTCAGCCAACTCTTTATGCTTGGCATAGGCCATATCTTCGTACACTTTAAGTTTTCGCTTAGTTCGCCTCTAGGCATCGTCAGCCGCCTTTTGAATTGATTGGGCTTTCAACGCCATATACTCGGCCTATCGCCTGCTTTCCTCGATGAGGCCGAACTTCAAATAGAGGGCCTTATTCTTTGAGCGCAACTCATCAATATTCTCGAAGCCCACGGCCTTCGACTCCTCATAGCCCGCCAACACATTATACAGTTCGCAGTTTAATACATGGTTTCAGGCGGTGTTTATTTTTGCCAAATTCACCAACTCCAGTATAGTTGCTTGCTTTGCCGCCTTCTCCCGAGTGGAAGTCCAATACTTATGGGCCAAGGTCGTTGCCATAGCAGAAGGGGCTAGAAGCATTTCCAGCACGGTCGAATGTAACTCATCCTGGCGGGACCCAATGTTGATGTGCTCAGTCCAGTCGGAAAAAATAGGAGGAGGAGTCCATGCCCTGCCTTGGGAAGAAGGAGTTGACCCTTTCGTTCCTTTAGGATGAGTCAACGCTCTACTTGGCCTGGCTCTCCTTGCGTCCTCCATAATACCATCATTAGCTGTGGGGACCCCCACCCTCTTCTGTCTACGAGTTTCACTATCCTTCTAAAGTAGATTGCCAAGGCTTCTAAAATCGCTACCAAGCTCGCGAATCCTGGCCCACTTTGACCTCAAATCCCTTTATTCCCTTCTTGGGATCAGTGACATCCCACAAGCTGCAAAGAAAATAAAAGCATTAAGTTGGGAGCGATGTTAATAAGCCATACAGGAGAAAGAAAAAATACCAAGTTTTCCAAAGCGTCGAAGAATGGACACATTGGAAAGGGGATCCTCCGGCCTAATCTCCCAATCTCCTTCGACGAAGAAAATGCCCCCATTCCAGTTGTGAACTTTGTTGGGACTATCAATGGCTGTCTCCCACTTTTGACCTTGGCCTATGAGACATTGAACTAACCTTCAGATCGATAAAGTCGGTAGATCGATTCAAATTCTCGTAAGGATAAGTCACCCCCAACTCTAGCGATCTTCCACAACAGGAAGGCTGCCACTATCTGGCCCCATCCATTCAGAGTGATCTGATAATGGGCTAGGTTGAAATCCTGCAAAACCTCACGAAAGAATGGATGCATAGGCAGACGAAGGCCTTGATGTATTGCCGGCTCATAAATGGCAACAAAACCTTCTAGAGGATTGTCGGCCCACTCATCAGGGCCAGGTGCCCTAAGCGTCATAGAATCTGGAATCACATATGCAAGCCTGATAAGTTCCAGGTCTGTCTCCTTATGCAAGTAAAGTCAAATTAATACTAGAAGAGATACGAGAAAAGAAAAGATGAGTTCTTTATTTTGGGGCTCATGAGACTTTACAATCCTCACGGGTATACGAAATATTTTTTTTTTTTTGAGATTTGTTATTTATACTTTCCACCAACAAGTTTTCAAAAGTTCATTAAGTACTAGAGAATTCCCTAAAAGTCATTCTTAATTCGAATACCCCATGACTTATAGAGACTTTTAAAAATTTTGAATACCCCGTGACTTTTAAAAACTTTTTTAAAGTCTCTAAAAGTCTCTATTGAATACGCTAATACTTTTAAAGAGTCTTAAAAAATTTATATTGAATATCCCAAAACTTTTAAATCCTTTAAAGTCCCAATGTGAATACACCTCCTTAGTAATCTCTTCATTGATAAAAGTACTAACTAATGTCTTATTTAGATTAGGACAAATTGTGAACAACTATAGAGATTTGGACAAGGTGAAAGTTTTTGGAAGTGCGTGATCAATTTGAAGCTTTGGAGAAAAAAAGACTAAACATGTGTGAAAAATTTGAAGTGGAGACCAAATCACATAATACTAAAACCTTGTGGACCAACCATGAAAATTTGGAAAACTCACCTGGAAGTTGTTTTTTTTTTTTTTTTTTTTGCCATGGTCCAGCCTTGTTGCAAACCCGGCCACTTCCAAACCTCCTGTTTGCCGCGGTTTGTAAATCGCGCTTGTCCGACTTTTTTTTTAATATTATTTTCAATTATAAGTCAGGGTTTTTTTCGTATTTTCATGTGCACGAATTTCAATACGAGATTGGGACTATATAATGACCTTTTGTAGGTCAGAGAAACAGGAGAGGGGGCAACGACTAAGAAACAATAAGAAGAATCACATGCGGAACAAGAGTTATTCAAGATTTCTTCTCATTTAATTCTTGCCGGGTTTTATCAAATTTTTTGTTTTTAATTAAATTATGTTCTTCTAATTTCCATTATCCAAGGTAAATGATGAAACCTTGTTTAAACGAACTGATTATCTTGTTATCATTTTAATTTTATTTTTGGACTTAGACTTTCATAGTTCGTTCTTGTTGGATTAATTAAATGAATATTATTTCATCTTAAATACCACATATTTTTTTATAGTTAAAAATTTGTTTGATTAATTTGTTCTTGGTGCTTGAATGTATTTTATTAATTTATTTTTATTTTTCGTTGTCTTGTTATCGATATGGGATAGATAGAAGTCTTAGGATTTGAAACTTTTAATTCTTTGTTTTCTTTGAATTGGATTTGATACGAAAAATGCTTAAGTAATTTAAGAATGAAGCAAAGAGTAACTGATATTAGATTTTCTTTTGGACTTAATTGATAAACCTTTTAAGACGACAATAGATTTATTTTGAGTTGTCGTTCAATTTTGAAAATTGATCGATAATTGGATAATTGTTAAGTTAATCAACGGTTGATTCTAAAATCTTGGTAATTCAAATCACTTTAACTTAATTTTTTAGCAATAGTTTAATTAGTCTTCATTTTAAATTCTCCCAAACAAACTCATTTTGACTCAACTAGCCTAGAATAACAGTTAATTCAGATTAAATTAGACTTTCTTCGTTGCAGTCCCTATGGGATTGGCCTCATTCCTGCATTTTCGTACTCCAATAGATTCGTGCATAGAGATGACAATTGGCCGTCAAAGAAATCATGGCCCGGATCGGCCCGTCGTCCGCGGGCCACACGTGATCTTTTATTTTTTATGTTTTTTAAAAGTTAAAAAAAAAATAAGTTATGATAAAATTGACATTTCAACTATAAATTGTAGAAATGTAGAAAATTTGATAGTTAAAATGTATAAATTCAACTATAAATTACACAATAAAAGATCTAATATTGACAATATATTTTTTTTTTCGGATTGTATAGGTTGAAAAAGTTGTGAATTTGTGAAAAATATGAAAACTTTAAAGGATATTTATAAGAAAAAAAAAAAGAAAAGAGCCATTTGAAGGAAAAAAATAAAAAAATTTAAGATCAAATCACGGCCTGGCCCAAGGACTGGTCTATGGGCCGAGCCTAGCTCGGCATGTGGTTATTTTTGCGGCCCGGGCCGTCCAAGGACCGGGCTTTCACGGACCGGGCCGACGGCGGCTCGGTCCGTTTGCCATCCCTATTCGTGCACTTGCGAGTTATTTAAAATTTGATAACGTTTTGGTACTGTTGTCGAAGACTACCTCAGAATGTTAATTAAGTCTTAATTTTATTCTTGGCTAGTTATACTTTAAGTTTTTATTTCTTTGAAAAAAACAGTGCATACTAGGTTGTAGGTCTTTAGCATCTAAGTTAGAAAGTATAGACACTAAAATTGAACATACTTTCGACAAGAGAAATCAAGCCGCTAAATTAGATAAAATAGAAAAAAACAAGAAGTAATATTCACTATAGGTGATGAAATTGAAAATAGACCTTTGAAGGAACTATTTTAGTCCATTAGCTAATTTGAGCACCTCGTGCATCCAATACCCACAAGTAGCTGTTAGAAATTTTAAGCTAATACCGAGCGTACTTAATTGTCTTCCATCTTTTTATGGTTTGGATAGTGAAGAACATTATAATCATTTGACGAATTTCCATGATGTATGTGAGATATTTAAATATTAGAATCATTCTGTTGATAATGTTAAACTTTGTCTGTTTCTTTTTTTCTTGAAAGATAGAGCTGGATCATAGTTCAATACATTACCTACTAATAATATTACATATTAGGAATAAATGGTTGCTAAATTTTTGAATATTTTTTTTGTTCATAAAACTAATGTTATTCGCAGGGAAATTTTAGAGTTCGTGAAGAAAGACGAAGAACCATTTTATGAAATGTTGGGAAATATTTAATAGGCTATTTATGAAATGTCTGCAGCACGACTATGAAAATGACACTTATGCCAATACTTTCTGGAAGGATTATTATCACCTATTCAAGAGTGATTGATGACCATAAGTGGTAGAGAGCTTATGTCTAAAAATGTAGTATAAATTTAGTGCTTCTTTCATAAGCAGGATGACAATTCACAACAGCGGAATCAATCTTCTCGAATTGAAGGAAAGGAAAGAGGAATCTATGAGATTCGAAGTAGTGAACATAGCTCAGAAATTAAAGAAGTCAAATACATAATAGAATATATTTCCCGCTAGTTAGCCTCGTTGATAGCTAATAAGTTCACTAAGCAGATGTATGTTCTGACCAAGTAAATGTCCTCACATGATAAGGAAACCATCTTACAATCCTTATTCTAACACATATAACCTAGAATGGAGAGATCACCCAATTTTTCTTAGTCACAGGTGTTCAACAGAATGGTACAACATGTCAAGTTTTTCAGTAAAATACTAGGCAGTTCAATCCAAACTTTTCACACCCAAAACCACGGAAGAAGACAATTCAAAAATTAGCAAAAGCTACACAAGCTGCATTGTAGCACTAGAATCACACTATTATCGAGCTTAAGAATAAAGTAAAGACTAGCCAAACCCACAGGCACAATCTATGTCTAACGTGAAAATATGATGGGACAACTCGCCTTGTCAGTACAATGATTGGCAACAACCATTGAAAAAGAGAGGTTTCCAAGTCAACCACTACCTAATCCTAAGGAATGCACGATATTAGGGCTACTTCAAGCAACCAGCACGAGGAGGCTAAATCCATCAAGACTTTGAGATGCGGCAAATTGTTTGACAACCAAGTGAAAAACTAAAAAAAAAATACATCTCAACCAGTTTCTTCAGGTAATGCCACAACTGTTGATTTAGTTCACAAAACTCCAAAAGAGAACAGTCAACCATCTCACATTCCAAAAGCTCTCTTTCCTCAGAGACGAAGAAAAGTGAAGCAAGGTAGTGCAGTTAGTGAAATAGTGGGAATTTTCAAGAAGATAAGTATAAATATTCCTCTACTTGATGCTATTAAGTAAGTTCTTTCTTATGCTAAGTTCTTAAAAGATTTGTGTACCAAATTTAAAAGAGACAATTGTATGAGTGCAAAAATACATTTTTAACTTAACATGTTAGCTCTATAATTCAAATCAAAACTCCTCCAAAATTCAAAGATCCAGATTGTCATACTATCTCATGCATCATAAGAAACAAAAAAAAAATTGAGAATGCTTTGTTGGATTTAAGAGCTAGTGTTAATCTTCTTCTATATGCAACTTGGTCTATGTGAGTTGAAACAAACTTCTATTATTCTACAACTTGTTGATAGATCTGTGAAAGTTCCACGTACTATTGTAGTAGATGTTTTGATAAATGTTGGCAAGTTTTATTTTTTTGTCGACTTTATTGTACTTGACACTCAACCTGTACATGACTCTACCAAATACTTTCATGTGATTTTAGGTCGTCATTGTTTAGCAATATCTAATACTATTATTAATTGCATGAATGGAGTTATGCAACTATCTTTTGGAAACATGACAATAGAATTGAAATGTATATAATGTCAATATGCAACCACGTGACCATGAGGAAGTTGCTAATGTTGATATGATAGAGGCATAGTTGATGATTTTTTTGTTTCTACTAATTGTGATAATGCTTCGAAGATGTACTTAACTTATTTTGGCTCTTCTTTTGATGTTGACAGTGCTATCAATGAAGTAAATTCCGTGCTTGAGTCAACACCAGTCAGGGATACAACTAAATGGAGAGAAAAGATTAAGCCACTTCCGACAAGTGAGAACAAAAACATCTCATTGATTGAAAACTATCAAAAGTGGAGTTTAAAGCAATGCCTGACACTTTACATTTCTTGGAAGAGACCGACACTTTGCCAGTAATTATCTCTTCATCCCTTGATGATGCGCAAAATGTAAGTTGTTAAATGTATTGACTGAACATAAAGAGGCACTAGGATGGACAATTACTAATATCAAAGATAAATTTGGTAGATTGCATGCATCACATTTATCTAGAGAAAAATTATAGGTCTACTAGAAAGATGCAACGTAGGTTAAATCCTAACATGAAAGAGGTGGTAAAAACTAAAATTCTTAATTTGTTAGATAGTGAGATTATTTATCATATTTCTGATTGCACGTGGGTAAGTCCACCACACGTTGTCCTAAAAAAATCAGATATCACGATAGTTACTAATACTAACAATGAATTAGTTCCAACTAGAGTAACTGCAGGTTGGCATGTTTGCATTGATTACAATAAATTGAATTCAGTCACTAAAAAAGATCAATTTCCTCTTTTATTCATTGATCAAATGCTTGATAGGCTTGTATGTCATGATTTTTATTATTTTCTAGATTGTTATTCTAGCTATAATCTAATTCCATAGCTCTAGATGATCAAGAGAAAATTACTTGCACTTATCATTTTGGAACCTTTGTGTATAGAAGAATGCCATTTGGTTTGTGTAATGCGCATGCTACTTTGGAAAGATGTATGGTTAGTATCTTTTCTGACATGGTTAGAGGTTTTTTGAAGTGTTCATGTATGATTTTTTTTGTGTATGGAGATTCTTTTGATGAATGTTTGCGCCATCTTACTTTAGTTTTGCAGAGATGCAATAAAATGAACTTGGTTTTAAATTGGGAAAAATGTCACTTCATGGTGAAATAAGGTATTGTTCTTGGTCACATAATCTCTAGTAGCGGTATTGAAGTTGACAAGGCTAAGATGGATCTTATTTCCAACCTTTCACCTCCAAAATTAGTGAAAGATGTAAGATTCTTCCTTGGGCATGCTAATTTTTATAGAAGATTCATTAAAGATTTTAGTAAAATCTCTAGACCCTAATGTAATTTACTTGTTAAGGATGTACATTGTCTTTAATGATTCTTGTTTACAGGCATTTGAGAGACTGAAAAGGTTGTTGACTACTTCACCTATCATTCGACCACCTAATTGTGATTTTCCTTTTGAAGTCATGTATGATGCATTTGATTATGCTGTAGGAATAGTTTTAAGACATAGATTAGATCAGTTGCCTTTTTCCATTTACTATGCTAGTAGGACTCTTAACAATACACAATTAAATTATTCTACTACAGAGAAAAAAAATGCTAGCAGTTGTATTTGCATTAGACAAATTTCGATCATATCTTGTAGGGTGTAGAGTAATTATTTTATCTCACCACGTGGCCCTCAAATATCTTCTCATCAAGAAAAATGCTAAATCAAGGTTGATTTTGTGGATTTTGCTTTTGCAAGAGTTTGACATTGAGTTTAGGGATAAAAAATGAGATTTGAAAATGATGTAGCTGACCACTTATCTCGTATTATTCTTGACCCTGTGCACGAAAAGCTATCCTTAAATGAGTTGTTTTCATATGAACAACTTATGACTATTAATTTTGTACAACAATTTGTTGACATAGTTAATTATCTTGTTACATGTCAATTTGCAGAGCATTGGATAAACATGATAGAACTAATTTCTTAGCTAAAGTGAAGAACTTGTTCTAGGATTATTCTTATCTATTTAAATATTGTGCTGATTAAATTATAAGGAGATGTATCCCAGAAAGTGAATTCTAAAGTGTGATATCTTTTTGCCATGACTAATCTTGTGGAGGTCATTTAAGTGCTAAAAAGACTACTGTAAAAATTTTACAATGTGGTTTTTATTGGCCTATTCTTTTTTATGACACTTATATTTTATGTTTTTCATGTGACAGGTGTCAACGTATGTAAAGCATTTCGAAAAGAAACATAATACCGTTCAACTCTGTTCTCGTAGTTGAGATCTTTGATGTCTGTGGGATCGATTTCATGGGAGCTTATCATTACATATTGACTTGTGTTGATTATGTTTTCAAGTGGGTTGAAGCAATTCCATGTAGCAATGATCACAAAAGTGTTATATTTTGAAGAGTAATATTCTATTTCGCTTTGGCACTTTACGGGCCATAATCAATGATGGTGGCTCTCATTTCTGCAATAAGTCTTTTGAAATTCTATTAGTAAAGTACTCCATCACATACACAGTTGCAATCCAATATCACCTAAAAAGTAGTAGCTAGGTAGAGATTTCAAATCAAGAGATAAAGCATATTTTAGAGAAGACAATTCGACCTGATAGAAATGATTGATTTCTATGACTTATTGATACATTGTGGGAATATAGAACATCTTTAAAACACCTATTGGAATGTCCCATTATAGACTAGTGTACGTGAAAGCTTACCACCTACTGGTTGAGCTGGAGCATTTGCTTATTAAGCAATAAAAAAAATCCAAGTTTGATATGCAGAAAGTTGGGTGAAAGATAAAATTGTAGCTCACAGAACTTGAAGAGATTCAGAATAATGCTGAGAATGCAAAGATTTACAAGCAAAGAATAAAAGTTTTTCATGAAAAATACATGGTAAAAAAATCGTTCGCTTTAGGTCAGAAAGTACTTTTGTACAATTCTCGTTTGCATCTGTTTACAGGTAAGTTACATTCTAGATAGTCAGGCCCTTTTCTTATTTGTATAGTTTATCCTCATGGAGCGATTGAGGTTGAAATCCTAAAAATGGTGATATTTTCAAAGTTAATGGCCAAAGATTAAAACAATACTTGGAGTTTAACGCTCGAGAAATGGAGAAAGAAATTAATTTGAGTGATCCTATCCATTCAAGTTGAGGCATGTAAACATAACAAAATTTGAAGAAAATAACGAAAAAGAAAAAGAAAATTTGTGTTTTGTCTTATTGTTTTTCTTAGTAGGAGTGCATGATGCCAACAATCAAGGTATGTTCATCCCGACTTATTCCTTCTCTTTTTGTCTCTCTTTATTCTTTGCATTTGTATGTACTTAATTGAATTGCATAAATTGGACCATTGATGACAATGTTTAGAATAGGTTTGAGAGTGGGGTTAAGACGCTGTGTATGAACTATGAAAATTGGATGAAGCAATGGCTTTCTGATTTTAGTAATCTTATTATCTTTAGGTTGAAGTAATGTGACACCATGTTTGCCAATTTTGCATGTTGAGGATAGTAAAGTGTGAGACAAGTTCAACTAGTGAAATTGATTAAACTATTAAAGAGACTTTACGTGTTAAATAAAAAATCCATGTGAGTCTTGAGCCTTATATCTTTTGGAGACAACCCATTTTTGTCCAATTTTTACGTGCACAATAGTCAGTTTTCTTTATCTAGATATTAGTGTACTTGAAAGCCCGGAAGAGTGGTGTTGTTGGATGACTAATTTGCTCTTTAGAAAATGATAGTGAGACCATCTTTGATTCGTTTGATCATTTCTAGCCTACCAAAGGAACATTAATCCCTAGTAGTAAGTTTTAAGCCTTATGCATAATAAACGAAAGAAAGAAAGAAAGATAAAAAGACTTGAAGTTTTCTTTGTCAACTATCCCCACCTGAGCCAATCTACATTCATAACTTAATTTATATTTCACGTCCCTTTTATGATTGAGAAGTAGGGACTATATCAAATGGATGGTGCCCCAAAAAAAATCTGCAGAAGAAGGAGAGGTGAAAAAAAAAAGATGAGAAGAAGAAGATGAAGATGAAGTGTATAAAATAAGAGAAATCAAACTCAAAATGTATCTCTTGTGGAAAAGGTGGAGATAAAAAAAAAAAAAAAAAGAATAGTTGAAAAATGTGTACTTGCTACATATGATGCACCTACCAAAAAGAAAAGAAAAGAAAAGAAAAGAAGGGAGTTGTCTGAAAAAAATTTGAAAGGATAATAAAAAAAGAAAAGAAAAGGCACAACCCGTGATCTTAAAATCTCTACAATGCTCATTCATACTTTGTTTATCCACATAACCATTTCTTTGATTAGTCTTGTCCCAAGCCTACATTATAACCAAATAAAAATCTCTCTTAATTTTAGAGAGCAAATGTCTGAAGTCGATGCTAGCACCATAGGTCGTAGGGGCAGTGATATATGAGAGAAAAAATTAGTTTTACTTGCCTACCAATAACTGGAAGATTATACAATCACTTCTAAATCTTGGGTAATCTTCTTTTACGTGTACATCTTGGGGGTGAGTGTTGGATACCATTATTATTCAGTATAGCTCACTTTATCATTTTTTTTTCTAAGCAACACACAAATTGAGTTTATTTCCTTTTAAAATATATATATATATAGTGAGATTTGAGGATTGACATAGTATTCTTGAAAATTGTTTGGTTACTGTAGATTTGATAGCTAATTTGATTGCACAATTTTATTAACTGACACGTGTGAATTGATAGATATGGGAATGATATTTCTCCGAACCTTTGATAATAATTTTATTTTTATCTATTAGTTGTTATTAGTTTGATTAATAAAGTAAATGCAAAGTACCTTATTTAAAAAAATAAGAAGAAAAATTAGTATTTTTATCTCTATTTTTGCTTGAGAACTAGCAAAATCTAGGTTAGGGTTGTTTGGTGAGCTCAATTTTAGTTTACATTTTACCCGTTCATCTTATTTTGTTAGTAATTTTTCATTGATAAAAGCACTAACTAATGTCTTATTTGAATTAGGACCAATTGTGAATGACTATGGAGGTTTGGGGACCAATATGGATTTTTTTGGAAGGGCAAGATCAGTTTTGAAGCTTTGGAGCAAAAATGATTAAACATGTACGAAAAACTTGAATTAGAGACCAAATTGCATACTACTAGAACCTTGGGAGACCAACCATGCAAATTTGGAAAATTCACTAGTAAGCTGAATTTTTCTGTACAAACTGCAGCCACTCTTGAGCCTCTTACTTGCCGCGGTTCGCAAGCCACGGCCTGACTGCGGCCCGTTTGAATTTTTTTTTATATTATTTTCAATTTTAAGTAGGGATTTTTCTCATCTTTTCACGTGCACGAGTTTTAATACAAGGTTAAGACTATATAATGACCTTTTTTAGGTCAGAGAAAGGGAGGACAATGGCTAAGAAACAAGAAGAAGAATTACATTTATTCTCCTTCAATCCATGTCGGGTTGTATTAAATATTTTGTTCTTAATTAAATATGTTTTCCTAAGTTCCTTGAGTCAACATAGACTTAAACAAAGTGATTATCTTGTTATTCTTTGAATTCCGTTTCCAGGTTTAGACTTTCATGGTTCGTTATTGTTGGATTAATTAAATAAATATTCTTTCATCTTAAATATCACGTATTTTTTATAGTTAAGGTTTGGTTTGCTTAATTCGTAATTGGTGCTTGAACGTATTTTATTGATTTCTTTTGATTTTCCTTTATCTTGTTATCAATTTGGGATATGTAGAAGTTTTAGGCTACGAAACTTTTGATTCTTTATTTTCTTTGACTTGGATTTGATACGAGGGACGGGTAAGTAATTTAAGAACGAATCAAAGAGGAACTGATATTTGATTTTTTTTTTCTTTTTGGCTTAATTGATAAACATTTTAAGATGATAACATATTGATTTCGAGGGTGTTGGATTATGGTGTCCCAAATGAAACAAGTCAGACGGCCCACAATGATGAATGGCCCAACCCGCCTTTAACCACTTTGAGGAAAGGCCCAGCTGATTGTGCCCAGATAAGCTTGGCCCAGAATTGGTGAAACGCGCTTATGATGATTTCTGATAATGCGAGACTAATGTTGAAGTTGCTGGTTGCTTGTCATCCGTTGATTTTGTGCTAATGATCTCAGCCATTGGTCTGCAATATAAATTGGTACCGTTTCACTTTCTAGGGCATTCTTTCTGTGAGTGCGCAGCCATCGTTTTGTCTTCTCCGATTCTCTTCTACTCCTTTTGTCTTCCTTTTCTGTTGGTGAACTTTTGGTTCTTCTCTGGTGTGTGAAAAGGTGTTGCTACAGTAATCGTTTCACGATTACTGTATTGGGTGTCTGTGATTCGTTCTCTTCTTCTGTTATGTGAGAACCTTTCTTGATATCAGTTTAGAGGAGTCTGTAACGAAAGAAATAAGGGTTGTTCTGAGTGGTGTGAATTTGTAACCTGTAATCTTGAACATTTGTGATTCTCATTAGTGCAAAGAAGAGGCCGTATCTACTTTGGTAGAGCCTCAAAGGCAGACGTAAGCACTCACGTGCTGAACTGCCTGTCCCCTCATACGGGACAATCATATCTGGTGTTATGTGTTCTGTTTTTACATATATTTTCATATTTCTTGTTTCTTGAAAGGCGAAGTTTGTGTATGTTTAAGAACTTGAAAAATCCCAACAAGTGGTATCAGAGCGTAAAGGGGAAACTGGTTCTTGTTGCAAAAATTAACTTTCGCCTCTGTTACTGAGACAAATCTCAGGGCTGTAAGTATAATCTTCTTTGTTGAGTTATTTTCTTTGAATATGAACTTTGTGTTTTATAGTTAATACAAGAAAAATGCTCTGGGTTCTACTTGCTGCTTGATTTGTGCTTAGTAAATATTTTGTGAAACTTTTCTTGAAATATAGAATATCTGTAAATTTGTATTGTTTAACCTTTCGTATCATTTTAAGTGTAACACCCTCCCCTGAGGCTTTCTTGATCCCCCCTTGACCTGAGAACCTGATTCTCACGGAATCCTGGGGTGGTCTTGATTATAGGTCTCTCCCAAACCTGTGTGGAAAATCTTGCTTGTGCTTGTGTCTGATTAAATTGTTTTAGTTTAGTCTCTACCTGGTGAATAAAATAACCCTTTCTTGGTCTTTCTTGTTCTGTTTGTTATCTCTGTGATAAACTTGTGATAAATGGCTACTTCAAGTTTTCATTTAGATCAATTTAATGGAAAATGAGATTTTGCTATTTGGCAACAAAAAATGAAAGGCATTTTAGTTCAACAAAAGGTGTCCAATGCCATAAATAAATCTTATCCTGATTCTATGTCTGATGATCAAAAAGTTGAGGCTGATGAGTTAGCCTATACCTCTATCATTCTTCATTTGTCTGACTCTGTACTTAGAAAGATTGGTACCCTTGATGATGCTCAATCTTTATGGGAAACTCTTGAATCAACTTATCTTGAAAAATCCCTTCCAAATAAACTGTTTTTATTGGAAAAATTCTTTAGTTTTAAAATAGATCCCTTAAAGGATCTTGATGAAAATTTTGATGTATTCAATAAATTGATCCAAGATATTAAGAACTGTGGTGATAAAGGTATTGATGAGTACAAAGCTATTATTTTACTGAACTCAATACCTGAAGCCTATAAAGATGTTAAGAGTGCCATCAAATATGGTAGGGATGATCTGACTGTGAATATGATCATAAATGCTCTAAGAAGTAAGAGTCATGAGTTGAAAAATGATAAAGAGACAAGAAGTAATGGTGAAAACTTGTATGTTAGAGGTAGATCACAGCATAGACAGCGCAATAATCAAGAAGGTAATAATACAAATGGCCAAGGTCACAAAAAGAAAGGCAAGGGTAAGTCTAGATCTAAATCAAAGGTAAAAGGGAGAAAGTGTTACAATTGTGGTAAGTTGGGGCATTATATTAAGGATTGTTATAAATTAAACAACAATTCTCAGAAATATAAAACCCCTGAACAAAGCAATGTTGCTGCCACAAGTTCTGACACTCTAGGTGAGCTGTATGTAGTGTTTGATAAGGAAGAGCCTGATATCTTTGTGAACTCTGTGTCTCCAACTTGTCAATTTGAAGAATGGCTACTTGATTCAGGATGTACTTTTCATATGACACCTAAATTTGATATGTTCTGCACTTATACTAAGGTGAACTCTGGTAGTGTTGTTATGGGAAATGATGTTGCATGTAAAGTCCATGGAATAGGAAATATCAGAGTAAAATTTGATACTGGTTTTGTTTATCTCCTTGAAAATGTGAGACACATTCCTGATTTGTCCAAAAATCTGATTTCTATTGGCACCTTAGAAGATTCTAATTTTGTTGGAAAGTTTGGTGATGGCTGTTTTAAAATTTCAAAAGGTGCTCTTCTTGCTATAAGAGGATATAAAAGAAATGGCTTGTATTTTACTCAAACTGAAAAATCTTCTTCATGTATTACTGCTGTTAACTCTGTCAATAATGATTCAACTGATCTTTGGCATAAAAGACTAGCTCACTTAAGTAATAAGGGGCTAAGTATCTTACATAATCAAGGTTGTTTTGGAAAAGATAAAATTTCTGACATTCCTTTCTGTGAAACTTGCATCATGGGAAAACAACATAGAGTTCAATTTTCTGATGGCTTACATAAATCTGCCTCCATACTTGATTATGTGCACTCTGATTTATGGGGTCCATCTAGCACACCTACACATGGAGGGAACAAATATTTTCTGTCCATAATTGATGATTTCTCAAGAAAAGTGTGGATCTATCTTCTGAAAAATAAATATGAAGTGTTTGATAAGTTCAAAACCTGGAAATCTCTTCTTGAAAATCAAACTGGTAAAACTGTGAAGTGTTTAAGGACAGACAATGGCCTTGAATTTTGTAATAAGGCTTTTGATGATTTTTGTAATCAATATGGGATTAAGAGGCACAAAACTGTCCCTTATTCCCCTCAGCAGAATGGTGTTGCTGAGAGGATGAATAGAACTCTTCTTGAAAGAGTTAGATGTATGTTAACTAGTTCTGGTTTGTCTAAACCTTTTTGGGGTGAAGCTGTTGTTACTGCCTGTTATCTCGTAAACAGGTCACCTTCTGCTGCCTTAAGTGGCAAGACTCCTGAAGAGGTTTGGCATGGTAAGCCCACTGACTATTCAAATCTAAGAACTTTTGGATGTACAGCCTATTCTCATCTGAAAGATGATAAACTTGAACCCAGATCTCAAAAGTGTGTGTTCTTAGGTTATCCTGAAGGAACAAAGGGGTATAGACTGTGGGTTAGGAGTCTGGGAGGTTTTAAAACCATTGTCAGTAGAGATGTTGTTTTTAAAGAAAATGAGATGCCTTGTTTAAAACATTCTACCGAGAGTAGTGATGTTAATAACCCCACTAATACAGAAGTTGAGGTGGAGCCTGATAATGTAGTTATCACTCCTACTGATCAAAATCCTACAGATGACCCTCTACCTGTGGTGTCTGATGATGACTCTAACCCTAATCAGATAAGAGATGAAAGTCAAAATCTGAATCAAAACCTTGTTTCTGATGATTACCTTTTAACTAGAGATAGAAATAAAAGAACTATAAAAGTTCCTTCTAGATTTTCAGATTATGACCTTGCTGCTTTAGCTGTAAATTCTTTTGATGATTTGAGTAATCATGAACCTAAAACTTTTGATGATGCAATAAATGGAAGTGAATCTGATATGTGGTGGAGTGCTATGAAGGAAGAAATGACTTCTTTGTACAAAAACCAAACCTGGGAGTTAGTTCCCAAACCTCCACATAAGTCTATTGTGGATTGCAGATGGCTGTACAAGGTAAAAGAAGGTAATAATTCTTCTGACCCTCCTAAGTTTAAAGCTAGACTTGTTGCTAAAGGGTTTACTCAAAAGCATGGTGTTGATTATACTGAAATTTTTTCACCTGTGGTAAAGTACACTACATTAAGAGTTATGTTTGCCTTAGTTGCTCATGCCAATTTAGAATTAGAACAACTTGATGTTAAAACTGCTTTTTTACATGGTGAATTGGATGAAAATATTTACATGAATCAACCCATTGGCTTTGTTGATAAACACAAATCTGATTATGTGTGTTTTTTGAAGAAATCCCTTTATGGTTTGAAACAGTCCCCCAAGCAATGGAATAAGAGATTTGACACTTTCATGTTATCCTTAGGTTTTCAAAGAAGTAATTTTGATCATTGCCTCTATTTTAAATCTGAACTTCCCAGTAATACTCCTGTGTTTTTACTGCTGTATGTGGATGATATGCTAATTATTAGTTCATGTGTTGACTTAATTAGTAATATCAAAACTGCCCTAAGTTCAGAATTTGAAATGAAAGATCTTGGCAATGCCAAGAAAATTCTTGGAATGGACATTATAAGAGACAGATCTAATTCTACTTTAATGTTAAAGCAACATTCTTATATCTTGAAAATTCTGAAGAAGTTCTCTATGCTTGACTGTAAAGAAGTTTCTGTACCTTTGGCTAACCATTTCATTCTTAGTAAAGACCAATGTCCCCAATCTGTTGAAGAATTAGAATATATAAATAAAGTGCCGTATTCCAATGTGATTGGTTCTGTAATGTATGCCATGGTTTGTACCAGACCTGATATTGCTTATACTGTCAGTGTGTTAAGTAGATATATGTCTAACCCTGGAGAACAGCATTGGGAGGCTTTAAAATGGTTACTGAAGTATCTGAAAAGTATTGCAAATGTTGGTTTAGTTTTTAAACATTGTAGTGAAGGGATGAAACTCAAAGGGTATGTTGATGCTAATTATGCTAATGATAGAGATAGTAGGAAATCTACTACTTCATATATGTTTACTCTCTGTAATTCTTGCATAAGCTGGAAATCTCAGTTACAACATATTGTGGCTCTGTCCACCACGGAGTCTGAATATGTTGCAATCACTGAAGCAGTGAAAGAGGCTTTATGGCTGAAAGGTTTGTTATCTGAATTAAATTTTCTCCATAATCCAGTAGTTGTTTTTTCTGATAGCCAATCTGCTATACAGCTTTGCAAGAACCCTGTTTTTCATGATAGAACTAAGCATATGGATGTTAGATTACATTTCATTAGGGATATAGTGTCAAAGCAATTGATTAATCTAGATAAGATTCCTACTCAGCATAATCCGTCTGATATGGGAACTAAACCACTGCCTTTAAACAAGTTTAAGTCATGTTTGAGTTTACTTAATATTGATTCTGGTTAAGTGTGTTAAAGATATCTAATTAATAGTATATATAGTATATATGTTAGATTAGATTATCTTGCTTTACTTTGTGTTCTTTTTCCTTTCTAACTTGTTTAAACTTTTGCAGGTACATGAGGCAATGATATAAAAGAGATTGATTCCTTTTCTTTTGCACTAAGGAGTTACATTTGGTTCAAGGTGGAGATTGTTGGATTATGGTGTCCCAAATGAAACAAGTCAGACGGCCCACAATGATGAATGGCCCAACCCGCCTTTAACCACTTTGAGGAAAGGCCCAGCTGATTGTGCCCAGATAAGCTTGGCCCAGAATTGGTGAAATGCGCTTATGATGATTTCTGATAATGCGAGACTAATGCTGAAGTTGCTGGTTGCTTGTCATCCGTTGATTTTGTGCTAATGATCTCAGCCATTGGTCTGCAATATAAATTGGTACCGTTTCACTTTCTAGGGCATTCTTTCTGTGAGTGCGCAGCCATCGTTTTGTCTTCTCTGATTCTCTTCTACTCCTTTTGTCTTCCTTTTCTGTTGGTGAACTTTTGGTTCTCCTCTGGTGTGTGAAAAGGTGTTGCTACAGTAATCGTTTCACGATTACTGTATTGGGTGTCTGTGATTCGTTCTCTTCTTCTGTTGTGTGAGAACCTTTCTTGATATCAGTTTAGAGGAGTCTGTAACGGAAGAAATAAGGGCTGTTCTGAGTGGTGTGAATTTGTAACCTGTAATCTTGAACATTTGTGATTCTCATTAGTGCAAAGAAGAGGCCGTATCTACTTTGGTAGAGCCTCAAAGGCAGACGTAAGCACTCACGTGCTGAACTGCCTGTCCCCTCATACGGGACAATCATATCTGGTGTTATGTGTTCTGTTTTTACATATATTTTCATATTTCTTGTTTCTTGAAAGGCGAAGTTTGTGTATGTTTAAGAACTTGAAAAATCCCAACAGAGGGTTTGTTATATTTTGAGAATTGATATATAATTAGATAATTGCTAAGTTAAATAATGGTGGATTCCGAAACTTTGGTAACTCAAACTACTTGAATCTTCAACTTAACTTTCAAACAATAGTTTAATTAGTCTTTAGTTTAAATTCTCTGAAACAAACTCATTTTGACTCAACTAGCTTAGAATCACAGTTAATTCGGATTAAACTAGAATTTCTTCCCGTGGAATCGACCTCGTCGCTAAATTTCTATAATACAATAAATTCGTACGCTTACGAGTTATTTAAAATTTGACAACGAACAAACATAGCCATTTATTGAAAATTAAATCTACACTTAATCCTATAACTAAACTGTACAACATCTCTAAACCATACGGATTGTTATCCAATTTATATAGACTAATCATATTTTGATCCCCGATTACCAGAAAATTGAAATGAAATTTTACTAAGTGCAAAAGGGAAATTTTGTTTTGACACAATTGATCGAGTGCTCCATCTTCGAACTGTAATATAAAATAGTTGAAGAATTGCTCCGGTTGGTATGGACGGTATAGGATATATGACTCTTCAGAGTTATAGAGAATGTTGTTTTATCATGTTTGGTATAGTTTAAAATAATTTTTTTTTTCACATTCATTTTCACTATAGTCGACCACATATTTTAAGTGATCTACAACTTTATTAAATATATCACTATAGTCGTGTCAATTAAATTTTTTATGAGAGAAAAATGTCAAATTATTGCGCTTTAAGTATACGTAATTGCTATGTAATGTGAAAAAAAATAAATAAAAATTAAGTTAAATAAATAACAAAATGGCGTACATAATTTTATGATGTTGAACCAATCTTATTATAGTTTTTAAACATAAAAATACTAACAAAAATTAATTTACACATTTTGTATTCTATATTTTTGAACGATAAATAAAAATATAAAGAATACAATTTGAGCTCTAATATTTGTTGTTAATAAATGAATAGTTCAATTAAATAAAAATATTTGAGCATCATGTTTGTGACAAATTTATTTTTCATTTTATGTTGTAACGATAAAATTAAAGTTTAAATTTTAAATAATATGATTACTTATTAATAATAAAATAATTTTAATTAACTTGTTTGTTAATAATAATGAACTTAAATTTTAGTTATTTTTATAATAGTTTGTAAAATACACAAAATAATTTAGTATATTATCAATTTGTTAGTTTCTTTTAATTTTTTATAAAAAATAAAATTATCGAACCCATTTGAACTTTTTGCAAAGGGTAGGAATCCAATTGAAAAGTTCTCTAATTAAAAATAAGGGCATATTTGTCTTTTTTATCAAACAATGACCAATTGCCCACTAAAACACATATGTTAAGAATTTTTGTGCCAAAAAATAAAAGTTATGGACCATTTACACAATGAAGGTAAATGTTAGGGACTATTTGCGCCAATTTCCCTAATTTTAATTAAAAGGTACTTTGGCCGGGGTCTCACTTTTTCTAAGTATCGGGGAACTTGGTGAATATTTTTCCCAATGAAATTTTGGCTGCCACAAAGAAGACAGAAGCATAAAATATATATATTCACAAACAAGAACTAATAAAGGATACTCTTATACAATGCCATTCCTTCTGTTTCATAATGTACTAAAAATCCACAAACTTAGACTCATTTCTTGTATATTTTGATATTTTTCCATCTTGATTCCATATAGTTGCTTGAATTTTCTGGTGCAGCATATACACCACACTTGAAATACAGGTCTCCTGGCCCTTGATCATTCACCACATACTTCTCAACTCCATTGATGAAAACTGTGATCTTTCCTTCATCAACATCATGAATCACATTCAATCTGAACCACTTATTGTAAAGATCAGTCGCTACCACGTCGAATTTGTAGTATTTCATATCACCATCATAAATTCTCAGCTGTAAACTTGTAGCTCCCTCTCTTGCACCATGGATTTGCATTATTGTTACACCAGAAGTACCCGTTGGAACATATGCATAGCCTTCAAATTGCCAAATCCCGGATGAATAATCAAGGCCCTGCATAAAAATTGAGAATAAGAAGAATAATCTCCACAGTATTCTGATCTTCTTAGTTGAATTATCCTACCAAGACAATTCGACAGGGACATATTGGTATAAATTTTAGATTTCGGGGACTATAAATAGGTACACTTAGTAGTTTATGAGTAAAATTTATTGGTGTCAAAATAGGTTGGGGGCAGCTAGGCCCGGAAATTGTTAATGTTGAAGATATAGTTTATATAAATAAGTTTCTCTTTTTAAATCTGGGACGGTGGGATAGGGTGTGTGGGGGAGACCGTTCCTGCAACATTTTTAAATTTTTTCTGGAGTTATATATAAATTTTTGCCCCTCTTCCTCCCTCCCTCCCAAACATTTTTTCGCCCACTATAATCTTGGCCGGGCCACGGCTTCTAAGTTCTAACCTACCCATTTATAAAAATTGTACATGTATCAGTGAGTAGCATAGATGGAATACCTCAATGCGAACTTCTGTGCGGGGTCTGGTACCACTTCCAGATTTGAATGGCTTATCATTGGTATAAACCCAAAGTCTTCTGACTCCATCTGCATCACTATATCTATCTGCAAGTGGCAAATCATATGGCTTCTGCAGGACATAATTTCTGTCTGTTAATGGCACAAGGGTGAATCCATCTGTGGGATCAGCAGCACATAGAAGATTAAAACTCATTGAAAAGCAAACAATCAACAGAAGCACAAGACAATGGGAGCTGTAAGAACCCTGCATATTATCTGTTTGTTGAAATACCTAAGTGAAAACTTGTTGATTTGATCCTTAAGAATTGGTAGTCTATATAAAGGGCGCATATTACATATTCCAGCACGTTAAGGACAAAACTAAATTCTAATGCATTATTAGCATGGAATGGAATGGACTCATGAGTTGTTTTAACAGATTGATTGCTACTTGATATTAATACACTGCTATTCTGTCATTTTCTTTGGCATTAAATATTTAATTTGATTAGTACACGAAGCAATGGATCGAACAAAATCACAAAATAATTTATATATCCAACACAAATTCATTGAATATGTGGCTTATGGGATTAATGTGTGTGTTTTATCACCTCGTGGAGTGTAACGTGGGCTAGCCTGCTTAGGCACTGGTACCGCTAAAGTATATATATATTTTTTAAAGTTAATAAAAGATGGTAAGAATTAAAAAAAATATAGATTACTGTTTAATAATATGGTTTAAAAATCATTGACCCATTTAGGCTTACTCGACACGGCCTGGCTCACCACTGCTGCACCACAATGTCTTTGCCTTTCGGTGTGGTGTTCCTACTGGTGTAAGTAAGGATGGCCTTGCCCCGCAGCACCATGCAGCTTGGATTCCGCGTGGTGCAGGTTGATTCTTTTTATACTTCTAATCGAATCAAATGTGGGACATGCCTAGACCCGTGGCAGGTTGGCTTGGGCCATCGCCTCAAGTTACTAGATACCCATAATTTTAACTTGCAAACATGATCCACTTGTATAGAATGCTCTGAATTTAGATGGACTGCAGCACCGTGGGACTGGTGCTAAATGGTAGAGTAACTCAGCATCTTTATCTAAATGGCCATTGGCCAATTTTTGCAAACAAATTACCAAATATATCCCTGCCTAGACCCACCGAAGTTGGCTCGTCCAAAGGGGCGAGTCTAGCTCGGCTCGTCCTTATAATTGATGCTCAGTTTGGCCCGTTGTTTCAGAGAATTTAAAAATAAAAAAGAAATAAAGTATGAAATTTTTTTTTTTTGGGTTAAAACTTAAAAGTTGAAAACCCTTCCTCATTTTTCCAGGCTTGAGACTGGCTACTTTGAACGTAAGCGGAGTTAAAATTGTACACGAATAAGTTGTTACGCGTACAATTTTTTGTTAAAATAAAACAAAAGAAATATCAAATATTTACACAAATAATACTTACTACAAAGTCAAGTATTCTCTATTCGAATTTTTAAATTCTTCATACATCATTCTATCCACTTTATCTCAGATTCGAAGTTTGGTATCCTCTCAGTCCTTCAGATACAGTAAGCTTTCTAATATGTCAACTTTAAATCTTGGCCTAAAATTAGACAGAACCCTACCACTTGTACTAAAAGAAAACTCCGATGCTATAGTTGATACCGGAGGTGTAAGTAGATATCGTGCCATATTTGAAAGAATTGGGTATTGACGTTCATTTTGCCTCCATCATTGTAGTGTATCAAATTTTTTTCTCTTTTCATCATCTAAATACTTAGCATGTCATGCGCGAAATATCTAGCTAATTCTAAAGGTGTATCACTAAAACGAGAAATGGAGGAAGCAGAAGAAGAACTACAATCATGTTGACTACCCCTAACTGAACTAAGGTAACTGCCTCTTTCCCAGCTTTTCCTTCTAAATGCGCCTCGGCTAGTGGGTCGAGAACTCTTGGTGATACGGATATGGATTCAGATTGCTCCTCAGAGAAACAAAAGCTAAAAGCTGGTTGTTTGCTGAAGATAACAAAACGGGTAAAAAAGCTAAAGCACCGTGGGTTAACTTTTTTAAGGATAACCGAAATCTGGGTCAAGGATTGAGGCTGGAATCCTTTCAAAATAACAGTGAAGTTGTCACTTTGGATGATACGGAGCTCGATAATATTGAACATAGATGGGGTTTCTGCCTTGTGGGATACTTTGCTCGTTTTCCTAGAAAATTAGCCCTCTTGAAACTTTGTGATTCCTGGAATGTGGGATATAAGTACTATCCTCATGAAAGTGGTTGGCTCATTTTCAAATTCAAGAATGAAGAAGACAGAATTTCAGTGCTTAATGGAGGGCTGTATTTTGTTTTTGGTAGGCCATTGATGCTAAAAATCATGCCCCACTGTTTCAAATTCAACGATAAGGAGATAAGCAATATGCCGGTATGGATTACCCTTCTAGGTTTGCCTCTTGAATGTTGGAACCCAAGAGCACTTGGAAAATTACCTTAATGGTTGGTAAACCGATTACAACGTATAAGCTCACCGTATCGAAGGAAAGACTTTCTTTTGCAAGAGTTCTTGTTGAGGTTGATGCCTCTTTACCACTGGTCCGAAGAGTCCTCATTAAGCTGCCCACGGAGATGGATGTTCAATCTATTTTCTTTGAGCACGAACCAAAATTCTGTACTTATTGCAAAATGTTTGGACATTCGACCTCCAGCTGTGGCAATAAACCAAAGGTTCAGGAGGAAACGAACAAAGAGGTTCCAATTGTTAATGAAACAGCCCCTGATGTTGTTCAGAATTTGGACAAACCTGTGGACGATGTTGCTACCCTTGATGTTGTTCAGAATTCGAACATACTTGTGGACGATGTTGCTGCCCCTGATTTGCCTCTGGTTTCTATCAGTCTGGCCAATGTCACCGAATCATCAGAACACACTAATGAAATGGGAGAGGAGGACCCTTTCATTGTTGTTTTCACTTTTCAGAAACAAGAAGCGGAACACTAAGCTTAAAGGCAAGCAAGACAGATTATCAATGCCTCGAAACCTTCAGGGACTAAATCATCAGCGGGCCTCAGAATGATCTTGTTGATACCCATGTTGAGACACGAGTTTCTACTACTTCTATTAGTAAAAATAAGGGTTCTTCCCTTCCAATATCAACATGAAGATAGCCAGTTGGAATACTAGGGGCTTTAATATGCCCCTTAAACAAAATGGGGTCAGAGACCTCATTAATAGGAATAACATTGATGTATTGACTGTTCTTGAAACAAAACTCAGCGTGGATAAATTACCCCAGGTGTTAAGAAACAAGTTCAAAGGATTGAAACAAGTGAATAACTTCCATACTCATGGTGCTGCACGAATTTTGGTTTTATGGGATCCTAGCAAAGTTCAGATTGAAGTTCTTGAGAACTTACCTCAAGTTATTCACTGTAATATAACTTGTAAGGTAACTTCTATTTCATTTCAAGTAAGTTTTGAGTATGCTCTTCACTCTATTGTCAATAGGAGACCATTATGGAACTTCTTGAATGAAAATAGCCAAATTTGCTCCAGCCCTTGGCTTATTGTTGGAGATTTTAATAGCGTGATCTCTCCTGATGAGAGGATTAATGGGACAGATGTTACACCGTATGAAACAAAGGATCTTTTAGACTGTTGTTTGACTGCGGGTTTGACAGACTTAAGGACCACTGGATGTTTCTCTACTTGGAATAATACTAGAATTTGGACCAAATTGGATAGAGCAATGGTTAATGGAAAGTGGTTGCATTATGACCTGTTCGCTGAAGCAGTTTTCTTACCACCGGGATGCTACTCTGATCATTCTCCTTGTATTGTTACGCTCCTACAATGCCAGGTTCCTCAGAAAAAGTTTTTCAAGTTCTTCAATATGTGGACTGCCCATCAGGATTTCGAAGGTTTTATAAACTCGATTTGGACTGAAAGTATTGAAGGTACCAAGCAATTCATTCTTTGCCGAAAGCTCAAGAAATTGATGGCCCATCTCTTGTTACTTAAAAGTCATCATTACAGTCACATTGCTTCCAAGACTGATAATGCCCGATCAGTTTTGGAACAAGCTCAACTCCAGCTGCATGATAATCCAAGGGATATGGATTTACTGTCACACGTTTTGCAATTGAGAAAACAAGCTATTTTCTTATCGGGAGTGGAGAGACATTTCTTCTTCCAGCAGGCAAAGTCCAAATTTATCATGAAAGGCGATAGGTGTACTAAATTCTACCATGCACTGGTCAAAAGAAACACTAAAAAAAATCATATTTTTCAGCAATTAAAAAGCGTGATGGCAACTATACTAATTCTCAGCAACATGTGGTGGGTGAATTCTTGGATTTCTACTTTAATTTATTGGGATCAGAGACCATTACCGAAACGATTGATGCAAATATCTTATCCAATGGGCCGATGGTTTCTTCTGACCAACGAAATGAGCTAGTCAGAGATGTCTCAATTCAAGAAATCAAATTGGCATTGTTTGATATCGGCGAGGATAAGTCTCCGGGGCCGGATGGTTTTTCTTCTTGTTTCTTTAAGAAAGCGTGGCATTTAGTGGGTAGCGACTTCAACGCAGCAATTCAAGAGTTCTTTAGCTCGGGTAAATTGCTGAAACAAATGAACCACGCTGCCATTGCTCTGATACCGAAAGGAAATCATACTGAATCTGTGGGAGACTTTCGGCATATCTCTTGCTGTAATGTTATTTATAAAGTCATCTCCAAAATTCTAGCCAACAGATTGGGGTCTATTCTGGACAGCTTAGTGGACAGCGTACAATCTGCTTTTATTCAATGTAGAAACATGACTGAAGACATTCACCTTGCACAAGAATTATTACGACAATATAACCGAAAACGAGTGGCGCCTGGATGTGTTCTAAAAATTGATTTGCAAAAGGCATATGACCCGGTTAGCTGGGTTTTCTTCACGATGTTCTAAAAGGTTTGCAATTCCCAGATAAATTTGCTTCTTGGATTATGGAATGTGTTTCGACTACTTCCTACTCGATTGTAATTAATGGCAGTTTGCATGGTTTTTTCAAAGGCAAAATGGGACTTAGACAAGGAGATCCATTGTCTCCGTTTCTATTTGTTTTATGTATGGAATACCTCTCCAGGTCTTTAAAACTTCACACGGGAAGCAATAGTGGCTTTAACATTCACCCAAAGTGCGGACAACTTCAAATTACCTACCTTGCCTCTCAAGAGGTGACCCTTTTTCAGTTTCAATTCTTATGGATTGCTTGCGTAACTTTGGAGCAAATTTTGGACTTATTGCAAATGAAATGAAATTTGCTCTATATACTGCCGGGATAGTTGGACAAGATTTGGATAAAATCAAACATATCACTGCTTTCCCCGCTGGTTCGATGCCATTTAGATATTTGGGAGTGCCTCTTGCGGCTCAAAAACTCAAGGTCATGCACTATTCTCCGTTCATTGACAGGATTGCCGATTATAAATGTTTGGATGTCTGCTTCTTTGACATATGCGAGTCGAGCTGAGCTTATTAGAGCTGTTCTTCAAGGGGTTCAATGCTTTTGGCTTTCCATTTTCCCGATTCCAGCTACTGTAATTTAGTGTATTACTGCTATTTGTTGAAATTTCCTTTGGGGATAAAAAAAACCTCGGGTTGCTTGGACTGATGTTTGTCTTCCTAAAGCTGAGGATGGACTGGGATTCCGAGATATCAAATGCTGGAATATGGCTTTGATGGCAAAATCCTTATGAAATTTTGACATAAAAAAAGATACGTTATGGGTTAGATGGGTGAATCATGTGTATTTGAGGGATAACTCGATTTGGGATCACAATCCGAGGAAATCTGATTCGCCGCTGCATAAATGAATGTTTGCCATTCGCGACCAAGTCTGCCATGCTGAAGGAAGTGTTCATGCTACTGTTACTAGGGCTGCTTCTTGGAGTACAGGGGCTGTTTCCTGTATCTCAAAGGCTTATGATTACTTCCGAGGCAAAGGAACAAAGAAACATTGGGCAGGAGACGTCTGGAAACCGTGTGTATCACCAAAACATTCATTCATCATTTGGCTCACAGTAAAAACAAAGCTGCTGACCAAGGATAAATTAATGTTTCTGGACATTGATAATAGTTGCTCTTTGTGTAATGTTTGTAATGAATCTACAGGTTACCTATTCTTCTCTTGCCAGTTCAGTTTTGCTGTTTGGGCTTGGATTAGACAATGGCTGGGAATTACGAGATCTATGTCTTCGGTCGCAAGTGCTCTTAAATGGATTAAAAAGGAAGCTACGGGAACTGGATGGCAAAGTATGGCTAAGAGAATAATGCTGGCACCTACAGTTTACCACATCTGGAATGCTAGAAATATGGAGATTTTTGAGAACCTCAACCCGACTACGGATAGTGTAATCAAAAGGATCAAAATACACATATACAAAGTATTGTTTTCTTTGTATCCTAATGTTTTGATCCCTTACATTCTTTAGTCCTTTTGATGTAATTGATTTTGTTTTAATTTTTTTATGTTCCTTGTTTGCCTAGGGATGCCCAATGTATTTGTATTAAGATTCTTTTTTTGATCTATAAATATTTACATTTCAATTAAATAAAAAAAAGTAACTCCATAAGTCATTATTATCAAGTGATGACAAAGCGTGTGTTGGAATAGGGGGTCGTATGATGTTCCTACTAGAGTTTTTAGCGTAGACTTCCTACATTTGACATAAAGTTTTTTCTAAATTACTATACGTTAGTGGATTTTCGTACGTTAATTTTTATGAAATTGCCATTATGGTTTAAGAGTGAGATCCATAATAGATGCTAGTGAAAATAACATAGGTAACTCTTCTCAATATTTCTAAATTTAGCCTCCATCACAAATATAATATTAGAAAAAATAGAAAAATTCTTATACCTATTAAAATTGTTAGCAATAAAATAGAAATGATTGAAAACCAGTGGAATAGTCGGATAATATACACCTGAATATGCATTTGTTGCGTCGAAAAAACTTTTAAATTTTTTCTAATATGAGCAGATATTTCTCAGTCACATGTTTTCAAATCATATTCTAGGTCATGTGAATGTCGGCCATTATAGTATGCAGTATCAATTTTCATATCATTCACAAAATTCAAGCATGAGATATGTTGAATTCCACCTATAGTCTACATCAGTGCAAAAACTTTTTTCTTAAAGTCCATCTTCAACACATATAGCAGTAAAAACTCGTTTTCTAACTGGTGAGACCGTAATATAATTAATAGCATAACTATTTTTTTGTAATTGTACATCTATGAATTTTAACCCATCTTTCACAACTAAATTAAAAACATCACGTACACAACGAATGTGAAATAAAATATCATCAAATTCTAGATGGAAATGTTGAATTAATTTTTCAATTACTATATTGTTGGGGCTGGAATTATCAAAAGTAAAATTACGAATCTTCGTTTTACAATCAAATTCACGTAAAACACCCAATAAAACATGAAAAATATTAACTCCATTATGAGGATAGTCAATTGTTCTAAATGCTATTACTTTTTTATGTATTATCTAGTGTTTATCAATGTAGTGTACAGTTGTAGCCATATTTCCTTTTTGGTTATTACTGGTTCATAAGTCCCAAGTTAAAGATAAAACACCCTTATAATTATTAATATTACTTACAATAGTTTTTTTCTTTTTATTAAATAAAATAATAATGTCTCTCTGAAGAGTATTTCTAACAACATATACGTACTATGCTTGGATATATTTTTGTATAAAATTCATGAAATGAGGATTTTTTACCAAGTTGAGTGGAAACTTAGCACTTACCACCAATTGCTGTATTCCTTTGCGGTGCATGCTGTTTTGTGAATATACCCAATTGTTTAGATTGGGAGTACCACTGGAGCCGACTCCGGAAGATCCAAATTAGAGTTGTGCCTGATTTGATTCCAACCCTCCGTGTTTAAACACACACTTTTTGAAGTGTTTAGTTAGATGGGTCGTGTCTATCCCATTTTGCCATGCTAACTTCTCTTTATAGTATTTACACCGTACTTTGTTCTCAGGGACTCCGTTTATTAGTTTACCAGTGAGCACCAGCTCAAAATACTGCCAACAACTAGTCATTTGTTTTTTTTTTTTTTTTTGACTTTTTGTTGCTAGAACTGGTTATTGTATTTGTATGTGTGTCGACATCTTTTTGAATGTCATCCAAATCGGATTAGTGCTATTATACTCATCAACAATACCGCGAGGGATTGGAATGTTATAGAGACCACTGAAATCATCGTCACTTCGAATGTAAGCCATTTCGAATAAATTATATAGAGAAGAGTACAAGAGATAATAGGAAATTAGAAATGTAGTAGAAGAAGTAGAAAACTAGAAATATGAACTAATATTGAGATAATGAGATTTGAGATAAATAATTATAAACTAATATTGAGAGATAATGAGATTTGAGAATCGTTATTGAATTTGAGTATATAATAGATTGAGAGATTGATGTGTGAAAAAAAATAAGTTTAGAGGAGGGTATATATAAGGAAAAAAATTTTGAAATTGAAAAAAAAAAATCAGCATAAAATGGACTTTTTTGCGATTGTTGGGTGAAAAAGTGACCGTTGAGTCACGAGCTGGCAGCTCGTGGCTCGTGGTCCTACCCACGAGCCTTCTAAGCCTAGATGGGCCAAGCCCGCGAGCTGCTCGGCCCATTTACCAATTTTCTCTCCCGTTTATTTCATTTCAAACAATTTCAAATTCTTCATACTACTTATACGCTGCCAACAATAAGATGATTTCAAATTTCATTATTTTGGAAAGAAATTAACATATCAAAACAAGCTCAAGCAAGTGTAAAAAATCTCGTTTTAAGGTTAGAATATGACCCATCTAAATTCTTACAAAATATGTGATTTTTTTTTTTTATTATTTATGGTAGAAATTGTAGATTTTATTGTATATATTATGAAAAAATATATATATTTTAGTATCAATTGTGATTTTTGCTTTAAATTTGTATAAATTTATATCCATTTGAAGTAAATTAAATGAAAAATTAGTTTAATAAGTATAAAATACTTTAACCGATCCATTTACTGACGATGATTTTTAAATCTTTTTTTTTTTTTAAAAAATGATTTTATGTTGTAAATTTTATAAGTATTGCTTTTTAGCTATTCTTAATGTTTGACACGCCTTTTAGCCAACTTACCCTGCAGCACCTTTTATGACAGGCTTCAAAGTGTGACTTAAATTTCTTTTACTTCATTTATGAACCTAAATGAAGGAATGACACGATAATGCTCGTTTACATTAATCTTTATTCCGCAGAAGTTTAGTCTTCAAAAGTCTAAATCATAACTAGTTTACAAGATTATAATGTTCGAATGTTGGTTTTGCAGCAATGATTCAATGAAAATGACTATAAGAATTTGACCATCTTTCAATAATTTCAAACAAATCTATTGATAGTGCTAACAAAGTCAGAGAACTTTGTAGTATAACGAGATCCTCTCGATAGACATTATGTAAAAATTCAAACTCTTGTGTGTCTCTAAAGTTTGGGTCTCAAATCCCAATTAATCGTCAATCTTGTTAAGCCTAGCATTGCAAATTTAAATCTCTATGCGACAATCTCCTTCGAATCTCCATAAATCAAAGATTGCTTAAAATCCCATGTATCAAATCCATTCAATCTCGATATTTAAAAGTAGTTTGTTTATCTGTGCAGAGTTATATATTTATTTTATCAAAAATTTTAAAATTCATAATGATTGGTATCTCGGGCACGAATCAACAAGTGATCACTTCACTCAATAATTTTATGTATCTTTAATATAAGAGCTCTACAACTCATTTGACTCTTGTTGTTTTGAATTAGAAATTGCATTTGAGTAAGAGTTTGTTTGACTGTGCTTAAAACTTACTTCTTACGAAAGTAAGTTTTGTTGATAAACATATAATTTTGAGAATCATGTTCGAAAAATACGTAACTTAAAATTAAGTTTGATTACTAACCAAATGAGTTAATAAATAATTTTTAATTATATTAAATTAAAAAGGAAATCTCATTATCCCTTAATATGCACTCTAAAGCAAGGTATCTTCTATTATTGAAGCGTCAATATTCTTCTTTGTTTTTCCTACGCCAAATCACGCGAGATAGTTGGGAATGTGCTTTTTTATTTAGGAAAATTTCAATCCTCAACTTATTAAATATATAGCAAGAAGGTCCTCAGCCTTTTTTTTCATCAGCATTCTCAAACCTTGCACCTGGGTCCTAGACGGTTTTACCCTTAGCTTTGTTTAAAATGTCAATTTTTATTTAAAAAACAAAAACAAATTATCCATTTTCTTCAATTAATCAAAACATACAAAATAAACGAAAAAACGATGTTGGTAAAATAATTTTTTTATTAGTATTTTGTTTAATTAAAGATAAAGTTAAAATCGTTTTGAACAAAATAAGATTTTTTTCTAATAAAAATATAAGGGTGAAAATTGTCAATTAGGGACTCAAGTGCGTAAAAATAACGTTTTAGGACTTTAACCGCCAAAAAACTAGATATAGTATCCATTTGCTATATGTTCAATAGATTTAGGATCACCATTGTAATTTATTGTTTTGACTTCGAGTAATCTTTGCCCTCACGCCACGTGACTGCTGCTATTAATCTCCATACTTCTAGCCCTTCTTCACATCAACCCCACCCCCTACCCCACTCACCCAGCCCACGTCTCTCCCTCTCTCTCTCAAAATGGCGCTGTCAGTAGCGGCGGGAGTTCCTGGAAATGTCTCCATAGCACCATCAGCATCTGTAAATTCATTACGAAAGCTTTCTCACTTGTCATCTCTTCAATTTCCTACGCAACTTCGAAGTTTTACGATTCGAAACCAAAGGCTCAAATCCAAGCCAACGCTTCACCTGGTAATTATTTTATTTTTTTATCCAATTTGTGAAAAAGAGGAAAAAATCATCAACGTTTTGGTGATTTTTTTTATGTTGGGTTGAATAGGTTGAATGCTAGTTATGATTTAGAGAACAAAACTCTTTTAAGTAAAATTAAGAAAATGGAGCAATTCAGTAATCAACTTTGGAAGCAAATTCGTATTCAGCAAATCAGTATAGTTGTCTTGGATATCTTCTATAGGATAAGTAGAATCAGGTTCTTTTAAGCTTAGCCAAACATGGTCTCATCAGTAGAGGTGGCAAAATTGGCCCGGCCCGCGTATAACCGGATGTTTGGGTTGGGCTGGCCCTGACCCAAATAAAATCGGGCCAAAATGGCCCGGCCCATTTAGCCTGCTGGCTAGTCGGGTCGGCCCGATTTTGATTTTTTTTGGGGTAAATTCAGGGCTGGTCACTATTTGGGCACTTATGGGCTCTAAAGTCATATGCTCAAAATTTAATTCAATTAAAGTCATATTTTAGAGCTAAAAGACCAACATACCCTTAATTGTAAAAAAACGCTAATTGTGAGTGGTGATACTGTTTTGTGGTGATACTGTTTTGTGGTGATACTGTTTTCCTGTGATACTGTTTTGTTGTGATTAAATTTTTGTGATATTGTTTTGTTGTGATACTGTTTTTTTGTGATACTGTTAAACTTATGATTTTGTACTACTAATAAAATATTTTAAGAACAATAGTATTCTCTTGTTTATTCTCTACTGATTTATTCTTCTACCTACCATTAAACACCTTATAAATTTATACTTATCTATCCAATGAGAATCTATGTCCTAATTGAATCTCAAATATATTCAAATTCAAGGGAAAAATTAGAAACATTGCTTATAATTTTAGATGAGAACCCTTTGCATGACTTCCCATTAACTTGAGAATGATTGGCATGTCTTCTTTTTTCATTTTAGCATTGCTCTGAAGTATGTATTTGCTTTTAAGGGACTCAGATACTTTGGAAGAGCTTTAATTTGCAGCAAAAGGATGTACATTTATCCGTGATACTGTTTTAAAGAATTTGTTTTAAAGAATTTGTGATACTGTTTTGAAAAAAAAAATTAAAGATTGTCATTTTAAGCTAAAGAGACGACTTCAAACGGGTAAAATCCATCATAGGCAGTGGCAAAGCCATTGGTCTTGACCGTCTCGTCGAGACCATTCCGAAAACATATTATAATAAAAATTCTGAGTACGTGTGCAAATTCTATGATCATTTCTATTGTGATACTGTTTTTTGTGATACTGTTTTGCATAATACAGTATCAAACAACACACATAACTATGATATCATGCTTTTATCTTTGATATTGTTTAATTAGTCATATGTTTTGTTTGATACTGTATTATGCAAAACAGTATCATAGATTAAAACATGGATTAAAACAATATCTATTTATATTAATGCACATTGCCTAAACAAAACATTATCATGAATTAAAACTAAGACATTCAAACAGTATCACTTATTCAAACCTTGCCATAATTAAACAATATCAAAGATCACATAAATTCAAACAGTATTACAGGATAAAAACAATATCATGGATTAAAACGGTATCAAAATATACTAATTACTTAAACAAAACAGTATCATTGATTAAAACAGTATCACAGATTAAAACTAAGACATTCAAACAATATCACAAGTTCAAATATTGTCATAATTAAACAGTATCAAAGATCACATATATATATTCAAACAGTATCACAGGATTAAAACAGTATCATGGATTAAAACGGCATCAAAATATACTAATTACCTAAACAAAACAGTATCATGGATTAAAACAGTATCATAGATTAAAACTAAGACATTCAAACAATATCACAGGTTCAAACATTGCCATAATTAAACAGTATCAAAGATCACATATATATATTCAAACAGTATCACAGAATTAAAATATGTTTCAAATGATAGTGAAATATCATGACAATGTTTCAATCTATTAAACCTTGCTATAATTAAACAGTATCATAGATTAAAACTAATACATTAAAACAGTATCATGGATTAAAACTAAGACATTCAAACATTAGATGATGGAACATTCAAGCTCCTATTTACAACAATTCTATATCCATTTATATTGTGATACTGTTTTCTGTGATACTGTTTTGTATAATATAGTATCAAATAACATACCATGACTAAACATTAGATGATGGAACATTCAATTTTCTATTTACAGCAATTAGATGGTGGAGCATTCAAGCTCCTATTTACATAAGATAATAGAGTATTCAAGCTCATATTTACAGCATTCAAGCTCATATATACAACATTCTATGCCAATTTCTGTTGTGATACTGTTTTGTATAATACAATATCAAGTTGTTATTCTATAATACAGTATTAACAACAGATGTTACCTCATTGTTTATATAACTAGAAAATGTTCATTGTTTACATAAATGCTAAAATACTCAACCTAAATACTCAACTCAGGTTAATCATATTGGTCAGCCTCTCTTGCAGTACAGATAGATCAATGCTAACTGTTAAGACATTAAGAATAGAGTACAACCATAGAAGATGAAGAAATAAAAAAACATACAAACCAAAGATAAGGATTCAAACACTGTGAACAAAGTCCATAAAACGTTATTTTTTTAGTTTCACAGTCAACAAAATTTTCACTAAAAAAATTGTCTAAAAAGTGATCCAAAATCTTCACCAAAAAAAGTGCCTAAAAAGTGACACTGTGCCTTAGAAGCACTCGCCGGAGGTCACCGGAGGTGGAAGCGGTTGTCGCTGGAGGTCGCCGGAGGTGGAGGAGGTTGTCGCCGGAGGTGGAGGAGGTTTGTGGAGTTGGAAGATTGTGTCAATGAAAAATATGGTTAAAAGGGGTGATTTTAGAATTAATATAAAATATTGATGTGATGTATGACTTAATCAAAATTTAAAAAAAAGTTTTGACCTAATTAGAAATAAGTCATGTAGAGATGACTTATTGGCAATTTTTCCTTTTTTTTTTTTGGCTCCTTAACACTAATCATGAATAGCTCCAATAGATAATCCAAATAATATTAATCTAAAAATGATCTAAGTCAAAGTCTTCAATAAACATTAGTTCAAAAATCCCTAATTCCAACATAAAATTATTAAGTTTTAATTAAAATTTAGTTTAATTTAAGTTTCAATCTAAAATATATTTAGTGTGACAAGTAAATTATTTATTTTAAATTTACTTATAAATAAACTTTTTAATTTAAGCCAAATATGCTTATATCTCAAAGCAATAAGACTAGTATGCTTTTAATATTTTTTTTTTTTTAAATGTCTTCAAATAATTTACAATTAAACAAAAAAAATTATTATTTTGAAAGAAAATTGACGTTTATCTATTGACTAATACATGAGAGTCCTAATTTTATAAATTAATATCTTTAAAAATCTCAAAATATATATTGTTTAAATTTATCTAAAATTGTATTTGATGTAATGTATTAGATTGTATAAAAAATTGATTTAAAAAAAAAAAGAGAAAATTAAAAATTAACACTAAGTTGGGCTAATGGGCTGGACTGGGCTAGCATATTTCTAACCCATACAAAACTAGGCTGGGCGAGCCCAGTCCAGTTTCATGTGTGGCCCTGCTCTGACGGGCTGGGTTAGCCCAACCCAACCCATTTGCCAGCTCTACTCATCAATTGAACTATGAGTGACACAATAAAATTTATTTACAATTGCATCATTCATTTTATAACATCATGCATAAATTATTCTTGAAAATTGTATTATGTTTCTGGAATTGAACTTTATGGATAATGGTCTTCCCCTCTGAGGTAGAATGATAATTGAATTTGGTAAATTATGTCATGGTTAAAATGCTTAGCAAACTGTAGCGGATAAGTACAGTATGTCAATGAACACAGATTCTGCCTCCTCCTTGTAACCTGGCATTACCTTAGAAAAATGGAAATCAGTTATGAAATATTAAAATCTAAGTGTAATAATTCCTTGTTTAGATTATAATTACGTGTCTTAAACTATACTTAGACTCCGATTTCTCTGGATTTAGTCTTTCTCGTACATTTTGAAGATCGTATTCATTTTAAAATGATGAGTTGCAATTCTTTTAAAGGTGTCCCCGAGATTGTTTCTTATTGTAACTCTTTATTTCAAGTGAAGGAAACAGGTTTTCAAAGTCTAGGGCCAAACCATTTTACCTTTGTCAAATGGCCTAAAAAGAATTAGTGAATATATCCTTTACACCTTGTATGTATGGATGTGGATATATGTGTTCGGCACCTTGCTTTGAGGCACATAGACCTCAATTCCATTTCTGATTAGTTTCTTTCAAGGTCGCAATCATCAACACCTACCTACCCTCTTCCCCGACTGCCCCAAAAAAATCCCCAAAATAATATAAATTTAGAACACCATTGCACATAATTGACTACAACGATACTTTCTGACTTAGTCATTTTCCATACTCATGTATGCTTAATGCTTCCTTTGTCATCATACTTTGATATTGATAAAGTTCGTGTTTTAAGTCTCTCGTATAATTAATGTTTCTGTGATTCTCTATCAGGTTGAAGCAAAACAGCAGACTTTTAGTTCTTTTGACGACGTTATAGAAAATTCTGATAAACCAGTACTAGTCGACTTCTTTGCTACTTGGTAAGGTCTCTTTTATTCATACGTCCCAATCCCATTCCTAGCAATTTTCCCTATAATTGAGAAGTGGTATTGTGCATATTATCTTTTGTTTTGTTGAAGTTGTTACCTTGTTAGTTGCTTAAGCTGCTTCAATGAGTATAGGTAAAGCCTTAAGTTAAACTCATGTTTGGCTAAGCTTTTTTTTTTTAAAAAAAAAAGTAAAGTTTCTTTTAAGTAACTTTTTGTTACTAAACATATTTTGATAACTTAAGTACAAAAAAGTTGCTTCGTAGAAAGTAACTGTTACTTTTAATTGTTTCCAACTTTGACCAATAAGAAAATTATTTATTTTAGAACTAACATATTTGCTTATAAGTACAAATTTTATGCTTAGCCAAACATGCATGTTTGGCAATCTAATCTGGCTACTGCATTTTGTAGGTGTGGTCCTTGCCAGTTCATGGTTCCTATTCTAGAACAAGTTAGTGATTTGATGAAGGATAAGATCCAAATAGTGAAAATTGACACGGAGAAGAACCAAAGCATTGCAGACAAGCATAAAATAGAGGCCTTGCCAACTTTCATTTTGTTCAAGGACGGGAAACCATGCGACCGCTTTGTAAGTAATTAGTTCTCTTTGACTGTACTTTTTCAAAAGCTGGTTCAGTATTTTGAAGCACTTCTATCGAAAAATTATCATGTAAGCAAAGTGATTATGAGGCACTCAAACTCCTACTATACGACATGTATCAGACACAGATTCAGTATGCCTTGTGAAGTGTCCTATTTATTGTATATTTTTTAAATTTCTGACATTCGAGAAAGACTTCCTTGAAGCAGGTGTCAAACACACCATGTGGGGTGTCCTATATTGTTTTATTCATTATAGTTTTAATATGCAAGGAACAGGTCCTTGATGGGAAGTCCTATTTGGTAAATTTTGGTTTTGGTAAATTTTGGAGTATGAAATTAGGGAATTTTAATTATTGATATATTCATATAAAAAATCCTAAATAATGTTGGAAAAATGCTACAAACTATATGTCAATTTTGTTTTATAACTATTACATGCATTTTTTTTCTTTTTCTAGCAGTGGTGATATATAGTTCACCACAAAGTTATGTTGATATCGCCTGCAAAATGAAAGCTAAACAAACTATTGATATTTTGAAAAGTAAATAAGTATAAAAATAAAGATGGTGAAGAGATTCTGGTCCATGCATGCCCCTTGGTCAAACGAAGTGATGAAAAGAGAGGAAGGGGTATGTGTGTACTGTTCCTTGTAATGATTAATGAGAGAATTCAGGACACCAAAGTGTTGGGCATTTTTGGGAGGGGGAAAAATTGGATACCTCTAAACGGTGTTCAGTATTGTGTACAAAACTAACTTAAGTGTTCATCATGTTATGCTGTTCATGGTAAATTTTTGGTCTGGATAGCAAGTTTTGCATCATGATTTTGCGTGATTTGTTTTTTATGCCAGTTTTGTTGTTGATGATTAATAACCAATTCTTCTCCTTATATCAATCAATTTTCAGGAGGGTGCAATGGGTGCGGAGAAGCTCATCCAACGAATTGAGACCTCACTAAAAGTCGAGCATTAGTTGCTTAATGATTCAAAAGATTGGATAGGTTGATAGTCACCATCTCAATTAATTGAAGCTTTTGTGTCTCAAAATGTGACAAGTATAGTTGATTCATTTCTCTGATGCACAAATCGGGTGAAATTTTTTGGTTAAATTGGTCTAAACTGCTATAGATCATTATATCGTTTGAATTTGTAATGCTAGTATGATGAAAATGAAATTGTTTTTATAATTTGGAGAAATTTTCATGTTAGAAACTATTCAGTAATGCACAATACTTTACTCTTACTGCTTTTTCTTCAACTTCTGTGCACATGAATACCCGTTGAGACATTATTTTCATTGTCCATTTGAGGCCAAAATTCGTATATTTGGATAACTTGTGCTTTTATAAAGAAACAAAAAAATTATAAGAAAAAGAAAAAAGAAAAGCACGTTTTCTTGAATAATACACATTTTTGTTAGTTGGAAAATAATAATAATAATGCACCAAAGGATTATTTATGTCACATCATCATTAATGTTAATCTCATATATGGATAGAGTTGGCAAAATTGGCCCGGCCGCATATAACCCGGATGTTTGGGTTGGGTTGGGTTGGCCCTGGCCCAGGCCCAAGCCCAAGCCCAAATAAAATTAGGTCAAAATGGTCCGGCCCATTTAGCCCGCAGGCTAGTCGGGCCGGCCTGATTTTGAATTTTTTTTTTTTTTTTGGCTCCTTAACACTAATCACTCATTTTGTGAATAGCTCAATACATAATCCAAATAATATCAATGTAAAATGATCTAAGCCCAAGTCTTCAATAAACATTAGTCCAAAAATCCCAAACTCCAACATAAAATTGTTAAGATTTAATTAAAATTTAGTTTAATTTAAGTTTCAATCTAAAATATATTTAGTGTGACAAGTAAATTATTTATTTTAAATTTACTTATAAATAAACTTTTTAATTTAAGCCAAACATGCTTATATCTCAAAACAATAAGACTAGCATGCTTTTATTATTATTTTTTTGAATGTCCTCAAATAATTTACAATTAAACAAAAAAAAAGTTATTATTTTGAAAGAAAAATGACGTTTATCTATTGACTAATACACCAGAGTCCCAATTTTATAAATTAATCTCTTTAAAAATCTCAAAATATATATTGTTTAAATTTATCTAAGATTGTATTTGATGTAATTTATTAGATTGTATAAAAATTTTATTTTTTTTAAAAAAAGAGAGAATTAAAAATTAACACTAAGTTGGGCCAATGGGCTAGACTGGGCTAGCATATTGCTAGCCCATACAAAACTGGGCTGGGACAGCCCACTCCAGTTTCATGTGTGGCCCTACTCTGGCGGGCTGGGTTGGCCCAACCCAACCCATTTGCCAACTCTATATATGGAGATAGACAATGCAGCAGAATTCCTAATTTGTACGAACTCGTTAAGAGCAGAAATGGAAAAATCACTTTCATTGAAGCAGGTTCCATTTAGTGAAGGGCATGAGGATGCAATTTATGTTGTTAGGGTAAAAAATAAGTAACTTATTTTTAAAATTATTTGTAGTGATTTAAAATAATTAACTTTTATGGATACATATAATTTTAATTTTTTCTTGAACTATCCCTAGCTGTATGGTCTAACGAGATACAAATATAGTTAGTCGGATAGGCTAACACAATGTATTTCTCTTTTTTAAAGAAAGTAGTTGAGTGAATATGTGGATGCTTGTCAGACAAATAAGTTCATTGAAGACCCATCTTATAAATTCCACACGGATGACTATCTCAATGTCAATGGATTATCTCTCGATGACGGTTGTAAATTGATGATTTGACTTGAGATCATTATGAAATCTTATGTGTGTATCGTTATTTTGATGGTGTTGGATGTAACTTTGTATAAGGGGTACTAATACAAAACTAATTGGGTGTGACAAGAATCACATGAAATGAAGATTGATTGGGATGGAAAAATACCATGTCCTTGCCCCGACCAGTGGGGAATACCCGTCCAATTAGGTAATCAGAACGGGGATGGAGACGAAGAACATGGTCCCAGCCCGAATTCTCTGGACTCGCTCCAAATATTTTTATATGCATATATCAATATGATGGTCGATCAAGATGAGATTCATCGTATGAGAATATATTATGATATTTGTAGACTTCAGTATTGATATAAAAAATCCTTAGCCAATGTGGAGTTGTGATTTGAAAAGGGATTTTAAATACAACTTATAAATCAATATCTCTATGTGACGAATAATATAATTGATTGAATGGATTGCATTTCAAGGAATTAGATATTTAAGATATTGTCATACCACATGACTTATTTTACGGACTTTGAAACCAAAGATACTCAAGCATTTAAGAGGAAATTATTTGTGAGTTATTAGTTCCAAAAAAATATTCAAAAGTTCTAGGTTGATCAAAAATTCTATTTTTGTAAATGGCTATGAGAAACTGAGCGTTGTAGAAATTCACTGTAAGAGAGAACGATATTTTGGTGGCAAGATAAGGACTGAGTCATTATTCTGATTTGTGGAGACAACCCAGGTACACTTGTAGAATGGACCAAAATCAAGACCGAAGTACTTGACTACATTCCTTGACTAGTTCAAGAAAATCTAAAATAGAAAAGTTCTATTGTTGTTCTTAGTTTTGTAAATTGCTTATAAAGTTTTAAATTATATAAAAAATTATAATTTCAAAAAGGTTGAGACGTGTGTAACCTTATCTAAAATAGTGGATTTATTTACTCGTGCCATGGTGGCTCGTGGATGTTTTCCTTAGGAGTTTACCACGCTACATCCGGTGTTAATCAACGTCTTAATCATCTTTTATGTAAACTATCTCGGACTGTGAAACGTTCAGTGTAATATTCTGACGTTCATCGAACTTTCATCAACATCATAACATTAAAATGAACTTTATATATATATATATATATATATATATATATATATATATATATATATATATATATATATATAAAAAATATTTACAGTTTTCAATTAATTTTAATAACAACATATTTAACCCTCTTTCTAGGTTGTTTGCTACCTAGATTTAAAACCTACAATTGGTATCAGAGAGGGTTCATTTTTAGAAAGTGAGATCCTATGAATCTAGGTATGGACGGTGCCTCTTTTCTACCACCAGTCTTTGATGGAACGAACTATAATTATTGAAAAATCCGTATGATTGTTTAGATTCAAGCTCTAGATAAAAAACCATGACATTCTATCATTAGAGGTTATAATCCTCTCACTATCATTGAAAATAATATTGGAATAGAAAAACCATGTGAACAATGGATAATTGCTAACTTCAACAATACTAGCTGGAGTAGCAAAACCTTGAACACTATTTTTTGTTTTGTAGATGCTAATCAATTCAGGCTAATATCTAATTTCAGGATAGCAAATAAAGCTTGGGAGATCCTACAAATCGCACATGAAAGAACATCCAAGGTGAAATCGTCTAAACTACAAATGCTCACCACATAATTTGAAAACCTACGCATGATGGACAATGAAGCATTCAAAGATTTCTATGTCTGGTTGTGTGACGTATCAAATCAAGCACATGCTCTTGGAGAAAGATATTCAAAGTTAAAATTGGTCCATAAAGGTCTCGCGGTCTTTGCCAAATTGGTTTCACTCCAAGGTGACCGCAATTGAAGAAAGCAAGGACACAAACGAGATCAGAATTGAAGAGTTGGTTGGGTCATTAATGACTTATGAACTATACTTTGGTACAAGAAAGAAAGAAAAAGCTACATGCATATCATTTCGAGTTGAGGAAGAAAAAGATGAATGCGATGAAAGTGATTTAGATATTGATATTGCACTAGTTACCAAACAGTTTGGCAAATTTTTGAAACGAGCTCAAAAATTTAAATCAACAAAAATTGAGGGTTCATACAGAAAGAAATATCCTGACCAAAATAGACAGAGTTCATCAAATCCTCTAAAGAAAACAAAAAATTGTATCTAACGCTATACTTGTGAAAGATATGGTCACATTGCCTCTGAATGTGCTAATAATAAAAAGAAAACATTTGGTAAAAAGGCAATGGATGTAACTTGGAGTGAGGACGAAGAATCAACAGATGATCAATCAGGAGATGGAGAAGTTTCTAATACTCATGATATTTCATTTACAACATGCTCTATTTCTGATTTTGAATTATCTTATCTTTTTCATGAACGTTCACATAAATGTTCTGAAAGAGAACCAAACGTTAGAGTTGATGACATTGGTATAATCTAAAGGCTTTGACTATTGTGTCAAATAAAGAACAGAGTTTCTCCAATAATAAATAACTCATTTTGAAATATTGTTGGCCGATAAAAATAAACAATTTTGTGATTTACAGGAAAATTTGAAACAAAGTAGGGAAGCAAACAAACAATTGACCATTGGAGCTGCTCGACTGAATGCGGTGCTGAGCTATAGAATGACCACCAATATCAGACATAGTTTAGGATATACTTAGCATGGAGAAGATAATGAAGCAAAAAAAATCACGTTTGTCAAAGGAATAACAAAAACAAGCTTTGATGTTTCAGATAACGTTCTGATGTCCACTAAATCTGTAACCAATGGTTAGATGTTGAAATAATCAGGAATTTCAGAAACTGCTTACAAAGTAACCGAAGGTAAATCTAAAGGTAATATACACTCATCTCCTACTTGTCCAACTTATGGTAAGATAGAACAAAAGCATGCTAACATCTCAAATTATCCACCTAAGCACAAGAAAATTATTTGTAGAACTAGCATGAATTCGAGAAACCTTTTACAGAATAAAAGAAGTCAAACTAAAATTCGACAAATATGGTTGAAGAAAATTGATTTGAACTGTTATGCGGTTGATTTGGCATTCCATGCATTTATAACTAATTCTTGGTGTTTCGACAGTGGATGCTCTAGGCATATGATAGGAAATCATTCACTCTTGTCTGATTTTAAAAACTATTTTGGAAGTTGAACCATCACTTTTGGTGATGGTGTAAAAGGTGAAGTAATTGGGACTGGATCTATAATAATCAAAAGCTCACCACCATTAATAAATGTTCTTCTTATTGAAGGCCTAAAAGAAAATCTAATCAGTGTGGGACAAATTTGTGATGATGATCTTAATGTCATTTAATAACCAAAAATCATGCACATTTGTAAACAATAAAGATATTTGCTTGTTGACAGGAACTAGAGCTAGTGATAGATGCTATTTGCTTGATCAAAATCCTTCATGTCTTGTAGCTAAAACCAATTCCACAGAACTGTGGCATCAACGCTTGGGGCACCTTAATTACAAAGATCTAGTAAGTTTAAGCCAAGGTAACATTGTAAGAGGAATACCAAAATTGAAAGACAAACTTGAAGGTATTGTGGCCCATGTCAACTTGGTAAGCAAACTCGAGGATCACATAAACAAAATTACTATCCGGCTACCTCAAATGTCCTTGAATTAATACATATGGATCTAATGGGACCCATACGAGTCGAAAGCATTGGCAGAAAAAAGGTATATTCTTGTGTGTATTGATGACTTCTCTAGATATACCCGTGTTAGATTCTTAAAAGAAAAATATGACATATTTGAAATAATCAAAATTGTATATGCTAAACTGACCATTGAAAAGGATAACCATGGACAAAAAATTGGTAGAATTAGGAGTGACCATGGCAAAGAATTTGAGAATACTAGTTTTACTGACTTTTGTGAAAAGAATGGTATTTTTCATGAATATTTAGCCCCTAAGACACCATAACAAAATGGGGTACTTGAAAGAAAAAATGAACACTTCAAGAAATGGCCAGGGTAATGCTGAACAATAGAAAATTACATGTAAAATTGTGGGCTGATGCAGTTAGTACTGCTTGTTATGTTTTGAACAGGACTTCCATTAGGACATGCATATCTCAAACACCTTATGAAATTTGGATAAGCAGAAAACCTAATCTTAAGTATTTTCACATTTTTGGTAGTAAGTGTTATATCTTAAATGATTGTGAACAAATAGGAAAAATGGATCCTAAAAGTGATGAAGGGATATTTTTGGGATATTCTGAAAATAGTTAGGCTTACCGGGTCTACAACATGCGTACTCAAAACATAATTGAATCAATTAATGCTGTAGTGGATGATACTAATGATTTTGCTGAGTATTCACAGGAACAAGTCATTCAAACATTGACAGAAAATTCTAAGGCAACAAGTGAATATCAGAATGTTGGGAAAGACACTGACGAAAGTCAGAACATTCCTAGAGACGTTTCCAAAACTAATGCAACTAAGTAGACAAAACAAACTGAACAGAATAATGCTACAGCTGATAGTACACACACATTCAAAGATCAGAGCACCCGAAGGCAACCACCTACCTGGATTAAAAAAGTACACTCCACATTTAATGCCATCGGGAATTGAGATACCGTTATGGTGACTCGAAGGCAAGCTTCAAATGAGATAAGTCATGTGTGTCAAATTTCTCACGTTGAAACAAAAAAATGTGAAAGAGGCTTTAGAATATGAATCATGGGTGTTAGCCATGCAATATGAACTTAACGAATTTGAAAGAAATAAGGATTAGAATTTAGTCCCTCGACCAAATAATGTAAATGTAATAGAAACTAAGTGGGTATACAAAAACAAGTCCGATGAACATGGAACTATACTTAGAAACAAAGCCCGCTTAGTAGCCCAGGGATATACTCAAATCTAAGGATTAGACTTTGAAGAAACATTTGCTCATGTTGCCAGATTAGAGTCTTTAAGACTTTTACTTGCTATTGCTTGCTAAATAAAATTTAAACTATTTCAAATAGATGTCAAAAGTGCGTTTTTAAATGGCTATCTTAATGATAAAGTTTATGTTGAACAACCTAAAGGTTTTATAGATTCCCATTTTTCAAACCATGTGTATAAACTTGAAAAAGCTCTTTAGGGTTTAAAACAAGCTCCATGAGCTTGGTATGAACATCAAACTTATTGAAAAAGGGTACAATAGAGGGAGAGTCGACAAAACTCTTTTTATCAAACACTTAAATGCTGGTATAATTGTTGCTCAAATTTACGCCGATGACATTTTTTTTTTGCTCAATTTTAGAAAAAACAATATACTTATCTCATAAACTTAAAAAAAGAATTTGAGATGAGCATGATAGGAGAACTAACCTTCTTTCCTGGTCTGCAGGTTAAGCAAATGGGCAATGATATTTTCATATTCGTTCAAAATATGCAAAAAAAATTATCAAAAAATTTGGACTTGATAACTCCAAACCAATGAGAACACCTATGGCCACAAATTTAAAAATCACTAAAGATGATAATGGAATAGATGTTGATTCTAGTCTCTATCGCAGCATGATTGAGAGCTTATTATACTTGACTGCTAGTCGACCTGACATTGCTTTTAGTGTAAGAGTTTGTGCTGGATATCAGGTAAAACGAAAAGAGTCACATGTGGCTGCTGTAAAAAGAATAATTCGATATGTTCATGCTACTATTGATTATGGTTTGTTGTATTCAAGTGATACTAACTCTCATTTAGCTGGTTTTAGTGATGCTGACTGGGCAGATAGTATTGATAATAGGAAAATTACCACAATAAGATGTTTCTATCTGGGAAAAATTCTTATAGTTTGGCTTAGTAGAAAGCATAACTCTATCTCATTATCTACAGCCGAAGCAGAATACATCGCATCAGGTAGTTGTTGTACACAATTACTATGGATGAAACAAATGCTGGATGACTACGGTATCAAACAAACTTTATCACCATGTTTTGTGATAATACCAGTGCCGTCTATCAAAAAATCCTGTTCAACATTCAAGAATGAAACACATAGATGTTAGGCACCATTTCATTAGAGACCTTGTAGAGAGTAAAATTATCACAATCGAGCACATACAGACAAAATCAATTAGCTGACTTGTTTACTAAAGCTTTGGATACTAATAGATCTGAAAATCTAAGATAAGTTTTGGGGATATGTATCCTTATCTAAATGTGTCGCCTTTGTACATAATATATATATATATATATTTAGTTAATTATGCAGGAAATATTAATTTTCTAAAGTGTTATTGCTTTTGTCATAAAATTTGAAAATATACCTTAAGTCTCCATATATTCATCTTTTTTTTATTCACCTAATGGATGTCAAAATTGGGTTGATAATCTTCTGACAAATTTTGTATTCTATCCTCTGATTTACTGATTGATTATGGAATGAAGAACTATGGTCAGTATCTATGTCTTTTGGCATCATAATACTCTGTCATATTAACAAGCGGGTATATTTGAAGAGATGACTACCTTTCTCTGGATGATGAGAAGCCATCTTTAATAAATAAATAAATAAATCATGAGAAAAAGGATGCTGTCTTGAAAGTGTGAAAGTCACTTTTTGTATACTTAACTGGCTATGCAAATACAAAATAAATGTATAAATTTTTAAATTAAAAAAAAGCCAGAGTTGAAGTTAAAAAAATTCACTCACGCTTGGTAGATCAAGTATTTTCTTCATAAAAAGAACAAACAAGATGATGGCTGGTTTGAAACTTTATTTTATAAAATGTTATGTGATTTAAAGGGTGGTGCTGATTTGTTTCGATATTATTGATCTTATTTTGATTATTTATTTACACACTACACTCCTCTTCATGATTAATATATGAGGATTTGGACTATGTTGACAATTTTCTATGACCAAGGCTGATCAGAAATATGATTAGGATTTATTCAAAGTTACTTCTGAATTTTGCATTTATTAATTAAAAAAATAATAATAACGATAAAAAATCTCTGCTTAATTTTTATTTTTCTTTATTTTTTAGTATTCAAATTGTTTTAATATTAAAAGTCTTATTTTCATGAGTGTCCAACTTTAAAAAGAGTCCAATCTTAAAAAGAGTCCTTTTTTTCATTTATATAGCAAATAGGTCATTTATAACTTCATCTTCTTCTTTTCAAAACCCTAAGCTCCAAAAATTTCTTGTGTGATTCATTCTTTGATTTCTTGATATCACTTGATCTTGAAAGAGTGTGTAGGAAACAATCAATGGAAAAGACAAAGACCACTACTCATCACCTAGAAGTTCGACGTAGCCATCGAGGCGTCACCGTCGGCGCCACTACCCCAGCGACCACACCACCACCGACACAAGTCATTTTGCCTCCACCTTCTACAGTATCACGTTTGCTGTCGCCACCTGTTCCACCGCTCTCCAGAACCATTCCATCTTCTTCGGTTCCTCAACCATCAGTCGCCACCTTTTATTGCCGCTATTCCCATGCGAGTCACAAGTCTGGAGGAGTTTGATGAGGAAACGGGTTCTGATCATGGAACTAGGTCTCAATCTGGCAGCGAATTTGATGTCAGTTTAGGTGAGTCTCCATAGACTGAGCATCGTGAAGAACAACAGAAATCAGGCTCAGATTTTGCAGATGAAAATGTAGAAGAAGAAGAGTCCACGAATGAGGAAGAGGACAACCTAAGTAATGAAGATATTGTTCCTGTCAGGCTCTCACGTGTACAGAAGGGTAAGAAGAAAATTGATGAACGTTCGAACATTGCTGATCTTCATGCTGAACATCAGAACATTGGACAGCCCTCCTCAGATATCCCAACTTCAGCGACTCATCCTCAGTTGTTCGAACAAAGTTTGCTCTGCAAAGGTAACCATGTCTTCACTCATCTGAATTAAAAATTTAGAACTCTTGATGCACAAGCTCAGTTTCACAAATTTATTTCAAATCGAGATTTTGTGATGGAATTTAATGTCAAAGATGATGTCCTTGGAACAGTCGGTCTTGTTGAATTAATTGAGCATTGGGATATACAAAAATTGTTGGGTTAGACTGGGAGACCGTGTGAAACCTTGGTCGAAGAATTCTTGGCTAATATTTCTCGATAGATTAAACAGACTAGAAATAATTTTAGGTGGCCAGTCTGTGTTTGAGGTTGGTGAGTACCATTTAGTCTTTCCAATCTTGATCGTTGGCTCAAGTTATCACCCATCACTCAAGGAATGGATGATGAATTTGAAGCACCCACTGATACACTGGCTTAGAACTCACTGGAAACCCTTGGCCTACTGGAAAAATGATTGCTGCATTGCTTATCCCCAAGTATAAGGTGCTTCACAAAATTTCCTTACATAATATTGATCCAATTCAGTATCGGTCGAACATTGGGATGGATAAGGTTGAGTTTTTGTACAAGCTGGGCCCTTTCTACCCGTTGGATATTGCAATACTAATTTTTGACAAAATTGTGTTTGCAGCGATCCGCCAAGCACACTCCAGGATGTTGCCTTTTCCTGATTTACTTAATGCCTTTCTCCAGTATCACAATGTTCCTATTATTGAGGGTGACACATTCACCACACCAATCTCGGTCCTTCATCCATCTAAGAAAGTTACTAAGAGACCAGCGCCTCTGGCAAGACCAAGCCTCTCCGAGGATCACACTAGTTATCTTGAAACTCAGGCGAGGCATTTAACGACTTTGGTCACTACACTGTCTAATAATTTTGAGCGTTATTACAGATTTATGAAGGTTTCCATGTGGCCTTGGCTGACTGGACTGGGACTCCTATTCCAGAAGAACATGAAGATGCTGCCATACATACTCCTCAACACCCTGATATTGGTCCTGAAGGAACTCAACATCTTGACACTGCCTTGAGAAGTCTCCACGTTCTGACTTGGATGCTGATGTGTTTCCACATCAAAATGTTGCTCCCATGCCTTCGTCTCACAAGCGCAAGAAGAGAACCTAGACTGGTGGTTCGAAAAAGAAGACCCACAAGGGCACCTCATAGAAGGGATAAACACTAAATATCATTGGTTGGTTGTTTTCAATATTTTGCCTTCGGACCCTTCTTTAACTTAGTTTCTTTGGTTGCTTTCATTTTTACTTTAGCCCCTCTTTATTACGAAAATGAGGAGTAGTAGGCACTTGGTAAATTAATAATTGCTTTTGCTTAATAATTATGATTTATTGCTTTTAATGAATCTCCTGTTCTTGAATCTAATTTGCCTGCTTGCTCATCTTAAAAAAAAAAACCAACTTGATATAAGTTTTGTAATTAAGAGATGCCAAAGGGGGAGATTGTTGGAGAATCCAATTTTTGCTTGCATACTTAATTATATTTTATTTTGTGTCGATGTGAGCTAATTAGGAATCAATCATTATCTAATAGTTGTATAGAAATCTTAATGCTATACTTATCCCAATCTATTTATTAGTTTTATTTATTCTAAAACTCTTGTCTTTTATCAAATAAATAAGTGATTGAGTTAATTATATGTTAAGCTTTCTGTATGATCTAGGTTTCTAAGTAGATAATGTATTGAAATATTATCTTTCTTCTTATCTACTTAAATTAAAATATCTAACTGAATTTATTTTCATATTTAATTATTGTGATATATCCCACATTATCTTTTATAAGGCTTATTTAAACTTAAAGACTTATTCTGTCTTATCTCTGTATAAGATAAATACTAAGTCATTAAGTTTAGATAAACTTCTTTTGTTATAAATAAGACAGGTGGTGTTCCAAGAATTTTATGGACTTTGAAACCAAATATACTCAAGCATTTAAGAGGAAATCATTTGTGAGTTGTGGGTAGAGGTGTCACCAGGGTCAGGCGGGCCGGGTCGGCCCGCCTCTGATGAAGCTCGGTGATGGCCCGCATTAGAAAAAGTCTGCGCCACGACGGGTTGCAGGCCGGGTCAACCCAGCCCACAAAAATTGAACACAAGCCCGGCCCACCCGTTGGCCCATCCGGGTCGAGCCCATGTGGGCCGCAGTTCGACCCAGTTCGGTCCGTATAAATAAAAAATTAATTTTTTTTTAAATTAGTAAAAAAAATTAGTTACTTATTGTAATTCAAAAAAAAAATGTTTACATATATAACAAAAAATGTGTTAAATTACTAAATAAAAAATAAATAACAATGATAAAATCACATTTTTTAATTTTTTAATTTAATTTCTATTTTTTATTTATATATTTAAAGACTAAAACATCACACATCTGTCACATCTTTCACTTTAAACGGCTCTCTGTCATTTTTTTTTATTTTTTTTAAATATCATTTCAAATATGAAAGTTTGAATTTTCTGCCCATTTTTTTTTTAAAAAAAAAATCAAAGCAGTTCACGGACCAGCCCGCGGTTTGGTCTCTTCGGCCCGTAAACGCCTGCGGGTTGGCCTCCTCGGCCCGTAAACAGCCCGTCGAGTTCATGGGCCGGCCCAATGTTTTGGGTCGAGGCGGGTGGGCCGATGTGGGTTCGGCCCGCCTGCCCGTCTTGACACCTCTAGTTGTGAGTTCCAAAGAAATATTCAAAAGTCCTAGTCTGAACAAAAATTCTATTTTTGTAAACGGTTATGAGAAACTGAGAGTTGTAGAAATCCACTGTAAGAGATAACGGCATTTCGGTTACAAGATAAGGACTAAGTACTTATTCCAATTTGTGAGGACACTCCGGGTATACTCGTAGAATGGACTAAGATCAAGACTGAAATACTTGACTACATTCTTTGACTAGTTAAAGAAGATCTAAAACAGAAAAGTTTTATTGTTGCTCTTAACTATGTTTTACTTTTTGTAAATTGCTGATAAAATTTTAGATTAGGTCTAAAATTGTAATTTCCAAAAGGTTAGACGTGTGTAACCTGTTCTAAAATAGTGGATTTATTTACCTGTGGCATGGGAGCCCGTGGATGTTTCTCTTAGGGGTTTACCGCGCTATATCTGGTGTTAATCAATGTTTTAATAATCTTATATGTTAACTGTCTCGGACTGTGAAATGTTCAGTGTAATATTTCGACGTTCAACCAACTTTCATCAACATTAGAACATTATAGTGAACTTTGTATTTTTTTTAAAAAAATATTTATAGTTTCTGATTAATTTTAGTAACAACCTATTCAATCCACCTTCTAGTTTGTTTGCTACCTAGATTTAAAGCTTACAAATGGATTTAATCGAAAAACGTGAATTAATTGTAATTGAGACAATTAATTATATGTAGTTATTGTTGTAAAATTATGGGATAATTGTTGATGTCTATTTAGACTTATCAGGATACTTAGTCTTATTAGTATATTTAGATAAGCCTTATTTAATTCTATCTAAATCACCTTGTAACTTACTTTGGAATCCTATAAATATTGGTCTATAGTTATAATTAATACACACAATTCAATTCGCATATCTTATATTTTCCCTTTTTTCTTTCCCTAGTTTCATAACACGTTATTAGCACGATTCTCTAACTTTCTTTTCTAAATCATAGTACAAATCATATAAGTTATTATCTATTACAGCTTATTCTTTGTTAAAGAAATAGTTGTTGTTTTTCTATATCCCAAAGAAAAAGATTTCAACTCTATTAAGGTAATTCTTATTTACATGCTGAAGTCTTATTTATTGCATGCTAATTTCTTGTTTATCAAGAAACTGCCATTATACACGTAACTTTCAATTTTGAAACAAATAATTTAGAATAAAAAAAATATACCTACATTTGCAGTGTTCATTTTTTTAATCTATAGTTTATTATGTCCATAGCTAGTAGTTGATTGAAAGAGAACGTCAACATATATGCAACATGAAAAGATTTCATTATCATTAAGCAATAATGTATTGAATCTGCGTAATTATTAAATATATTAGATTTATTTGATTAATATAAACTTTTATCTTATTTTACCATAGAATAGCATATTAATTGCAGCGGTTTATTATTATTATTTTTATTCAAGATTCTTTATATTTTTAAATTGATATATATTTTGTTGTTGCTCTGGAAGAGGCACAACTTTAGATTATATTAATATTCTAGTAGAATAATAATTACTTCCGAAGAGCCTAATGTTATAAAATATAATATTCCATAAGAATATTATAATATTGTTCCTGAAGAACAAATCTTTACTTCGAAATAATAATTTGTTGTTGCCCCTGAAGAAGTACAATGTTATAATATTCTAACATGATATTAGTTGATTCTAAAGAGAATGATATTACAATTTAAATATTCTAGATGAATATGAAGTATTGCTCCTCAAGTAGTAGTAATCTACATATATCAATTTTTTTTTTTAAAAAAAATCTTATTATGTTCTCGAAGTAGCACATGTCTCGAAGAATATCATATCACATAATTAAATTGTGATATAAATGAGTAATTAATGAACTAATGCTTATTCCTAAGGAAAGCATACAAATCATGTTGTGTTAACATTGATTAATGCAAATTATATGAATTAATTGATCAATTTTTTAGTGAACTTTTATTTAATCGTTAAATTGTTTTGTATTGTGTCGTTGCTCTTGAAGAACAACGACCTTATATTCAATCAATATTCTAGGAGAATATTGCATTGTTATTCCTCAAGAAGCACAATATTACATATATTAATATTTTGATATTGCTTCTGAACGAGTACAAATTTATATGATATTAATATTTCCCTGAAGGGTGTAATTTTATTACTAAATATTTTTCCTGAAGTGCAAATTTTTATAAAATTTAATATTTTAAAATAATTTGTTGTAGCTCCCGAAGAAACACAACGTTATAATATTCTGACAGAATATTACTTGCACAATATTTCAGAAGAATATTAAGCTATTACTCATGAAGGGTAGTCCAAATAGTAATTTATTGTGTTCTTCAAGAGCACATGTCTTGAAAAAGAATATCGAGTTATTGCTTCCTGAAAAAGCATAATTTCTACATAATAATATTATAAAAAAAATTATTGGTTTCATTATTTTTTTAATAATCACAACTTTATGAATATCAATATTCTAGAACAATATTGTATTGGTGTTTCTCAAGAAACACCACTTAAGTTTATGTATATTTTAAACGAACTTTGGAACTTGTATCGCATGTATCCATCTTATGTGTAATTCTATTTTATACATTATTATATGATTTTAGAGATTTATCGTTCTAATTATCGATAAAACTGATCAAATCATCTTTATCGGCTTTCCACTGGTACAATTTCATGTTTTTCAAAAAATAAAAAAATAAATAAAAAATTAGATGGCGGCAGTGATCATCTGTGTATTTTCAGGGTGTCCTAATAACAAGCGAATGTGTTAAATTAAATGTTTGTTCTTAAAAATAATATTTACTTGAATATGTTGTCTAACGAGTAATTCTATATGGGCTAGCATAATTACTCATGTTGTCTTAATATTACAAATTATCATATTGAGAAAATGCATCAAGTTTGAGACTTTATTTCGCATTATCAAACTTTTTTATGATTGATTGAAGTATTGCTTTAATTTTAACTGCCTTTTCATTATAAACTCATTTTTATAAATATCTACCTGGTCATGTTTCAGGATGATTTGCCATGATATTTGTTTAGCTGATAATACAACTACGCATACTATTCTTCAAGATAAAAAGTATTTTTTGGATATAACATTAGTAGAAAATAATGTTAATATGATATTCGGTACATCGAATATCGTTGAAGGCTCCAGAAGAGCTAGTATTATCTTACCAAATAATATGAAATTGCACATAAACGATGCACTTTATTCTAGTAAATTCAGAAGAAATTTGCTCAGTTTTAAAGATATCCATGCAATGGATACCACATTGAGACGATGCAAGAAAATAATAATGAATATATTTACATAACTTCTTTTGTATCTGGACAGAAGCAGATAAAAGAAAAACTCACAGCACTCCCATCTGTCATATATTATTCATTCAGAAAAACAATTGAATCAAACAATGTCACGAACCCGAAGTTCGTTGAACCAAAAAGTTTTATGCTTTGGCATGATTGACTTGGACACCCAGGAGCAATAATGACGCGCCAAATAATTAATAACTCATATGGACCTTTAAAGAACCAGAAGATTCTTTTACCTAATGATTATCTATGTATTGCTCATTCACAAAGCAAGTTAGTCACTAGACCTTCTATTACGAAGGTTTGTGTTGAATCTCCAACTTTCTTAGAAAGAATTCATGGAGATATATGTGAGCCGATACACAACCATGTGGACCATTTCGTTATTTTATGGTATTAGTTGATTTTTCTACTAGATGGTCACATGTCTGCTTACTTTCAACTAGAAATGCATCTTTTGATAGACTACTTGCTCAAACCATAAAACTACGAGCTTAATTCTCCAATTACTCAATCAAGACAATCCATCTTGATAATGGCGGTGAATTTAGATAATAAGCATTCAATAATTATTGTATGTCAATCATGATTTTCATTGAACATTCATTTGTCCATATCCATATACAAAATGGTTTAGCAGAGTCGTTTATCAAATGTCTTCAATTAATTGCTAGGCCTCTACTTATGAAAACAAAACTCCCAACTTCTGTTTGGAGTCATTCTATATTACATGCTGCATTATTGGTTCTTATAAGACCAACTGCTTATCATAAATACATACCTTTACAACCCGTATCTGGCCACGAACCTAATATTTCTCATCTACAAGTTTTTGGTTGTGCTGTCTAAGTCACAATTTTACGCCCACAACGTACAAAAATAGGTCCCAACGAAGTCTTGGAATTTATGTTGGGTTTGACTCACCATCCATTATTAGGTGCCTTGAATCTTTATCTTTAACGGGTGATTTATTTACTGCACATTTTGTACATTGTCATTTTGATGAAATGACTTTCCCAACTTTGGGAGGGGAAAAACTACATCTTGAAAAACAAGGTAAAATTTCTTGGGATGAAACAACTCTATCTCATTTTTTGTCCCAACAGTAATCAATGTGAGTAAGAAGTTGAGAAAATCATTACTTGCAAAGAGTTTTTTTTATTCAACATACCATTATATCCCCAATATGGTTGTCAGGCCTCCACCAGGAAAGGATTGGGAGGGGGTTCGGATACCCCAACCATATATAAATAACTCATAAAAAACATGGCAAGGAGGTATAAAACTTGACCTCCAATCATAAAAGCTAAAACAACCAAATAAATGAATAAATAATAAAGAAATGAATAATGAGTTACTACTTCCTAAATAAATAATCCTAAAACAATTCTATAGACCCCTAACTGTATGGAGCCCATGTCTATCAATTTGAACTAAGTTGCGGTAACGTCGTAGTAAGTTCTAAGCGTTGTACTCGAAATAGCAACGACGATCCCAACCCTCTGAAGCAAGTAAGTCAGCCACCTGGTTGCCCCCACGATAAATATGAGAAATAGTATCACGGTCGAAGGCAAAGAGATGTCTGATGTGGCGAAGAGTGGCCTGAATAGACCAAGGTCCTCTACCTCTGGTGATGTAATGAATGGCCAAAGTAGAGTCGGACTCAATCTATAAATCTGAGAGTACAATCCTCTGAGCAAGAATGTTGCCGTCAAGAATAGCTCAGAGCTCGGCCTCCAGAATAGGGCACTCACCATATGAAGAGAAGAAGGTGCGAACACACTGACCTGATGAATCCCTAATAATCCCTCATCCACTTACAAATCCATCTTTGACGCATCCATCAGTGTTGACCTTGTAAGATCCCACTGGTGGAGTACGCCAATAAACTAAAACACGGGAAGGAAGGGATAGAGTAGTAAGAGAGATACCAAATAGAAGATTCACTTGCAAAGAGTTGCAAGTCAATTACCTGATATATTCGTTGATACAAGAAAAGTGAAAAAGTCATATATTCCAGCAGAAAATACTCCTGTAAAATTGATGTCATTGTAGGACAATCTACAATAGCAAATGAATCTCAAATACGCCAGAAGCGTGGTTGACCAGTTGGTGCCAAAGACTCTACCTCGAAAGAAAAAGGTACAAGGAAAACCCAACTAAAAACTTTTTGTTGGTATCTGATCTTGATCTATCACATAAGCTGAATAATTCTTCATTGGTTAATCAACCCAAAGTTGACATGGTGTTAATTAAAACGACTTTCAGTTCGAATATCTTACCCACTGATACCCCCAGGTCGAACTTCCACCATGGCATCTCAACCCAGATACTAGTCAATGTCAAGTCGGACATCGTCCCTGAAGGTTCAGGTCGGTCTCAACCTTTTGCAGTCAAGCTCACGTTATGAGTATGACATGTCCTCTCATGGGTTAGACATTAGTCTAGCTGCCATACTTAATGCAAATGTCACTTCACAATATATACCCAAAAATGGGATGTCTTGTAAGCATTTAACGTTGAGCTTGGCATTAAATGCATGTAATAATTACATATCTTCCTATAAATAGGAGACATAAATATTCTACAGGTCGGACATGAATTGCTAACAAAAAGCTCCCACAGAAAGATTATACAAACAGATCTTCCTCTATATATTCTCGTATCTATTACTTACTACGGTCATAGCCGACCTAAATACTTAAATCTAACTTGGCTTGGAATCAGTACAAACCGTTTTCCAATGTCAACAGTTTGGCGATACTAGTAAGGCTCTCTCTAAAAAGGCTCTCCATATTCCAAAAACTCACAAAAAAATCAACACTTGATCATCATACCTAAACACTTTACCCCTAAAAATATCTTCAATATGAGCCATAGTCATAACTCACTGGCTTGTAGTCACGGAAGAACAGGAAGCCAACATGTTGATCTCCTCCGGGGCTTTCGCCGAAGACATCCAAGAGAAACCTCAGCTCAAACGCATGTTCTCGAAAGGGATGTAGTCCTACAAAAGTTGGAATACCTAACTCATGCCATTGAACGGCTTGAGAAAAATCAAGCTACCACTAGACATATTTTCGACTCAGAAGCAGAGTCGCCAGCACGTGACAACCCTAAGGATCATCGCGTGGAAAAAAAGCTAGAATTCAGCGAGGAAAACCAATCGGTGAGCAATGAGGATGAAAATAGATGCCCTAGTCCCCCTAAGAAAGTTTCCTCGCAACAATCGGCAAGCGTTTTTGACTGTATAGGTCGCCCTTCTCAGATCCCACCATTAACACGCGAAGAGAAAGCACGAAGGAAGGAATGAGCCCTATCTGCAGTAGCATCAGGTATGCAAAACACTCTGGATGAGCTAGAGCTTATGAAGCGGCGTCTTGCCGAACTGGAAGCTAAGAAGAAGAACATCCCGAAGGAATATATAACTGATCGACACTCTCCATTCTCGGAGGATATTCTGGCAAAACCATTGCTAGAAAGGCTAAAAATGTCACAGCTAACTAGTTATGATGATGGCAATGACCCCGTTGGACATCTCGATAGGTATACCTCTTGGATGGAACTCTAAGGAGCCAGTGATGCAATCATGTGCATAGCTTTCCCTCTAACCTTTGAAAACTGAGCAATGAGATGGTTCAAAAAACTACTGCAGCATTCCATACGGAGTTGGAGTGACCTATCAGCTCAGTTCGTCTCAACCTTTATGGAGGTAAGAGCTCAGTCTACTCCCAAAGAACGACTTGTCAGCATCAAGCAGGGACGAACTGAATCTTTGAGGTCCTACATGGACAGAATTAGCAAAAGAATAGTGGAAGTTGACAAAATCTCCGACGACACTGCTTTGATGGCTGTCTTGTTAGGACTACGAACCAAAACTCGATTTTGGTGGTCTGTTCATGAGGATGGACCACCGACATATTGAGAATTCTTATCTAGAGTTGAGAAGTACATCAGTGTTGAGGAGGCTACCTCTGACCATGAGAATGATAAGTTCGACCGAGAAGACAATGCCAAGGACAAAGAAAAGGATTACAAATTGGATAAAAAAGAAAGTCCCAAGAAAGCACCTGACTTCCAGCACCCATGTCGGACTAGGCCCATTCTTGAAAGGTTCCAGGGATACCACATCCTGAATACCTCACTCGAAAATGTCCTGGTGCAGACCAAGGACAAGGTTATCCTAAAAAAACCTACCCGTATGAGAGCGAACTCATCTAAATTGAACTATAAGAAGTATTGCAGGTACCATCGATCTGCTGGGCATGACACTGACGATTGTCGAGACTTGAAAAGTGAAATAGAGAGTCTCATTAGGCGAGACCACCTGAAAGAGTTTCTAGCATGTCCATCTAGAGGAGCTGAACTCCCTCTACCGTATGACTGAGCTGAACTACCACCCCATCCCCACCTCCACCTCCACCTCCACCTCCACCTCCACCTCCACCTCCACCTCAACAGGGCCGAGGTGAACAAAACTACACTGAAATTCACATGATAGTTGAAGGATCAAGGAGACAATGTCGTAAACTCTCTCGGAAAGCTCATACCAGCTATCAGATACTGTCAAATACTGTAGCTAGCCCAGATGCAGAAAAATTCTCTTTCACCGAAGAAGATGCATCCTACATATTGCAGCCACACTCAGATGCACTTGTCATTACTATGCCGGTCTCTGGAATCAACATCCATCAAACACTAGCAGATGTCGAGAGCTCCTTAAATGTTCTATACTTGAGAACATTTAAGCAAATGGAGATTGACGAATGGCATGTGAGGCCATTTCCAAAGCCCCTCCAGGGTTTTACCAGAGACTTCGTAGATCCAAAGGGATAGGTCGCCCTTGTGGTAGAGCTTGGACTACCTCCATGTCAGAGAAGGATAATTGAAAACTTTGTGATTGTGGACCTCCCGTCCAATTACAATGCCATCTTGAGATGACCAATACTGTAGGAACTCAAAGTTGCATCATCCATCTACCACTATGCTATGAAATTCTCTACTCTCCATGGAGTAGGAATAGTTAGAGGAAGTCAGATGGTGGCCAAGAGCTGCAACATCACCTTTCCATGAGTTGGAGTAAACAAGCTTCATGAAGAGCCCGGAGCCTCATCCCCAGGTCAGACCAGAATGAAATGATAAAAGAACCAGTCGAAGAGCTCGGACGACTAGACCCGAGGTCAGACCAACACGAGCAGAAGGCTGAGCCAGTGGAAGAGCTGGAGATGATTCATGTCAACCTCAACCACCCAGAGAAGGTCCTACACATAGGGAATGAGTTTGGCGAACCAATAAAATCTCAACTCGTGGCCTTCCTGAAAGACAACCTTGACGTCTTTGCATGAGAGCATGCAGGTATGGAAAGAATAGACCCCAAGGTCACTTATCACAAGTTGAACACAAGTTCGGACGTCAAACTAAGACAACAACGTCGACGTCTCCTCAATCTGGAGAGATACGAAGCTCTTGCCAAGGAAGTTGACAAATTACTCAAGTGTGGCTTCATTAGGGAGTCACTATATCTCCGATGGGTGGCCAATCCCGTCCTGGTAAAGAAGAGCAATGGAGCATGGAGGGTATGAATTGATTTACTGACCTAAATAAAGCATGCCCTAATGACAGTTTGCCACTCTCCTGAATCGATCAAGTGGTAGATGCCACGGCCGATCATGAACTTTTAAGCTTTATGGATGCATACTCCGATTACAATCAAATCCCAATGCACAAAAATGACCAGGAGAATACATCCTTCATGACCGAGGTCTTTACTGCTACTTAGTTATGCCTTTTTGGACTAAAAAATGCCGGTGCAACTTATCAACGGTTAGTCAACACCATGTTTTCCAACCTCATAGGAAAGACCATGGAAGTATACGTTGACAACATGCTTGTGAAAAGCACCAAGGCAACATATCACATTCAACACCTTACTGAGATATTTTCTGTACTAAGAAAGTGTAGGATGAAGCCCAAATGCTCATTCAGCATCTGATCAGAAAAGTTCTTGGGCTATATGGTCCACCAAAGAGGTATCGAGGCCAACCCAAAGAAAATCAGAGCCCTACGAGAAATGAGACCTCATACCAAAATTAAATAAGTACAAAGCCTAACTGGAAGAATAGCCGCGCTAAGCTGTTTTATTTCAAAATCGACGGATAAATGCAAACTCTTCTTCGATGCTCTGCGTGGTGGCAAAGTGTTCAAGTGTAATGAGATGTGCCAGCTAGCCTTCGAAGGACTGAAAACACAACTTGCACAACCTCCATTACTGTCAAAACTACTGACTGAGGAAACCCTAACTCTCTACTTGGTGGTTTTGGATGACTCCATCAGTTCTGTACTAATAAGTTTAGATGAAGGAATCCAACACCCAGTGTATTATGTCAGCCAGGCACGATGCCGAACTTAGGTACAGCCCAATAGAAAAGCTAGCCAATGCTCTGATCATGTCAGCAAGGAAACTCATACCCTATTTCTTACAACATCCAATAGAAGTTTTGACAAACTACCTCCTGAGGCAGGTCTTCCAAAATCCAGATACTTCTGGAAGACTCGTGAAATAGGCGGTAGAGCTCAGCCAGTATGACCTCCACTTTAGACCTCGAACCTCCATCAAAGGTCAAGTATTGGTTGATTTCGTTGTCGACTTCAGCCCGAAACATGAGCCCAGCACTAAAGATAAAGAAAGTTGGACTCTCTTTGTAGATGAATCTTCAACAGAAACACATGCCAGAGCTGGAGTGGTTCTATGAGCTGGGACTTGGAGCTACATTGTCAGTCCCTACGATTTGATTTCCATGCCTCTAACAACATGGCCAAATATGCGGCCCTAATCACCGGTTTGAGGTTTGTGAAGAGAATGTGTGCACTCAGGCTACTCGTATACAACGACTCTCAGCTAGTGGTCAATCAAATTAACAAGTCCTACCAAGCTAAGGATGAAAAGATGGTGTTTTACTCACGGATAGTAGAGCAAGAACTCAAATCATTCACTACCGTCGAGGTCAAACAAATCCCAAGAACACAAAATAGCCTCGCTAACGCCTTGGTATGACTCACTACCAGCAAAGAAATATAAGAGCTGGAGAACATTCCAATCGGAAGAATCAGTAGTGCGGTAATCAACCAGCCCGAGCACATGCTCACCACGGCCGACCTGGACTCTAGCTGGATGGACGAGATCATCCAATTTTTGAAGGATGGTAGGGTGCCCCCAAATAGCACAGAAGCCAAAAAATTAAGGACTAGAGCAGCCAGATACACAATCATCGACAACGTCTTATTCATGAAAGGCTTTTCACTCCCATTACTCAGGTGCCTAAAGAAAAGCGAAGTCCAATACGCCCTCAGTGAAGTACACGAAAGAATATGTGGCAACCATACTGGGGGCAGTCATTAGCACACAAAATCTTGAGGCAGGGATATTTCTGGCCATCATTAAAGAAAGATTACATTGATTTCGTTCGAAAATGCGACAAATGCCAAAGGTTTGCACCCATCATCAGAGCTCCTCTAGAAGGGCTAACCTCGGTTCTCTGCCCATGGCCCTTCTCAAAATGGAGAATTGACCTAATCGGCTCAATGCCCACGGGAAAAGGTAGAACTAAGTACGCCATAGTCGCTATCCACTACTTTACCAAATGGGCAGAAGTAGAAGTAGAAGCAGAAGCAGAACCGCTGGCCAAAATAACAGAACAAAAAACCACCGATTTTATATGGAAATCGATCATATGCAGGTTCGGAGTACCCTATTCGATTATCACAGACAATGGCAAACAATTTGACAATTCCAGGCTGAGGTCATTCTATGAAAAACTAAAGATAAGAAAGCACTTCTCCACGCCAAACCACCCTCAGGCTAATGGGCAAGTCGAAACTATCAATAAAATCATCAAGCATACTTTGAAGACACAGCTGGATGAACTAGAAGGAGCCTGGATAGAGGAGCTACCAAGTGTATTATGGTTTTACCACACAACATACCGGTCCAGCACGGGAGAAACACATTTCTCACTAGCTTTCAGAACTGAGGCTGTCATCCCAGTAGAGCTCGGACTTCCATCATACAGAGTCCGAACTTTTGATGAAAATTACAACGAGGATGCCATGAGAGCCGAGCTCGACCTACTGGAGAAGAAAAAATTGGGTATAGAAATTAAAAATGCAATCTACAAACAAAGAAGTTCAAGGTACTACAACGGCAAAGTCAAAGAACAAAAATTCAAAGCTGGAGATTTTGTCTTAAGAAAGGTCTTCCTGGCAACAAGAGAAAGCAAGGCAGGAAGGCTAGCTCCGAACTGGGAAGGACCTTACAAAATTGTCACACTCCTAAAAAACAAAGTTTACGAACTCTTAAATGTAGAACGTCTATCGCTTATGCATCCGTGGAATGTTGAACATCTAAAAAAGTACTACCGGTAAAACTTATCAACAATGGTCCACGGGCATAAACTACTTTTGTTAAAAGAAGCCATGGCTTCCACCTTGTAAAAAGTTCCCACACATTTATGAAATGAAGGAACGTTTTGTGAGATTAGGACTTACATCAAAGACTATAAGTTTAGAAGTAGTTCGAACTAAGGATGTGATTAAGATCACAGTCCTTTGGACGCATAGGTCTCACATACCTCGGACCCGCGTTGGATGGCGTAAGTGCTACGTCATCAATGTCAAACTAAATCCTTACGCCCAAACTAAAATTCTCTACTCCCATGGACACAATAGTCCGCCAAAACCAAATGCAAAAATAGCTCAACCAAATTGGCCAACCTATTTCCCAAAATTTTGAGGCTATTAAAATTTTGAGTTCGTCCAAAAGTTGTCTGTAATTCAAAGTCAAGTGTGAGATGTCCAGAGGTAAAAACTATGAAGTCAGATATTAGACCTATAAAGTGGGAAGCACTGATATCAGACATTCACACCATATGACCGAGCTACAAACTTAGGGGCATTCACACCATCTATACCTAATAGATTTGAAGTCAGACGTTAGTGGTCAAAGGTTTGAAGTTGGAAGTTCCAGCTCGCCCATTATACCCACGATCGAAGTTAGACATCAGATACTTGAGGTCAGATGTTAATTATCAGTAATTTGAAGTTAGAAGTTAGATATCAGATACTTGAACTCAAAACAACGAATATTTTCATTAATTGAAGTTCAGTACATTTCATAAAAGAGTTTAATACAAGTACAAATAAAAAAGTACACAAGAAAAAAAAAGCTCATTCATCATGACTGGACTAAACTTCCTCCTCGGGCGATGGAGGATTAAGCTTAGAAATTCTCTTCAGCTCGGCCAGCTCATCCTTCAGAAACTGAACGTCCTAGTCCGACCGCTTCTCTGCTATCGTCTCAATCAATTCTTCCATTGTAAGGAAGTAGACATTTTCTTGGTCAGCCAAATACGTTTCTGAAGACTTGAACTCTGCCACAACCTCGTCTCTATCAACTGTCTTTTCCAGTGCAACCCTTAGCTCAGCCTGACTCTTCTTCTCCATCTCCAGCTCAGTCCTAACCTTATTCACTGCCTCCAGCTCCTCCACCAAAGCCTTTATCTCGGCCTTCAATCTCCTAAGCTCTTCCTCACTCTTCCTCAGTTCCTCATCTATCTCAGCTCGGACCTTCTTCTCTTCAGTCAATTTGGCAAAAACCTTCTGACTTTCCTTTCTCATAACTTGGACATTAGACAAAATTATTTCCATCTTTTTGGCAGCCGCAGTAAGTTGAATTACCACCCTAGAAGAATTTAGTGACGCAGCTATGATGGACTCCACTATCCCTATGATGTCCACATAATTTTGCTGGACTGGAATCCAACTCTTTATGGCAACTCGCATTGCTTTCCTTGCAATAGGGAGGAGGGGGAAAACGTCATCCCTTGAAAGTGAGTTCGATCTCCAGAAGTTACGGACAGGCTTCGAAAGACTTCCACGGAGTCTCAGATACTCCTCGTCCTTTTCTGAGGTCGAACCAAAATAGGTGCTGGAAATATGAGAAGGCTGAGGAGGTCTGGAAGGCTGGCTCAAGGAAGGTCCTCCACGAACAAGAAACAAAGTGATCTCCTTGATGCTACATGCAGGGCTAGGAACTTGTTGAGGCCATGCTCCGACGGTGGCGTAGGTCAAGTTGGTTGGTCATGGCCCTCACCCGGAGTCTTCTTCTTGCCCTTCCCAGCCTGGTTTTTCTTCTTCAAAAGTGTCGAGATGTCCTTTATTGCTTATCCAGATTGACCTGCAAAAGAACGAAGTCAGTGCTGAGGAGTTGCATTAAGTAATCACAAAGTACTGAGCATAGAATTTAGTTACAACTTACGAGGTTGAGCACGACCTGAGCTGGCAGGAGAGAGTCGGGCTGATATTAGATTCTCCTCAGTTATCAATGCACTACTAGATCAGAAATCTTCATTCATAGCCCTGGCCTTCTGAGCTCTTTCTAAAGACTCATCTGTTGGCTCTTGAGAGATATACCCTGGAAGATGAAGTAAATAAAAATAGGTCAGTAAGCAATCAGTCGAACTGACCTAAACAAATAAAGAAGTATGCTTACTTAGTTCGTTATTACATCAGGCCAGGTGTCATTCACAGAGAATTACTAGGGACTTCAGACAAAGAACCAAAATTTTTTCCAATTTTTAATAGAGTCTGGGGTCTGGGTGATAACACTACCCCTATCTTCACCTTCACAGAAGCATACCACCAACCTGACCTTTTTCCATTCGACTTGAAGGAGTACAAACTATTAAATTTCCTAACTGAAGGACGAGGAAAGCCGAGCTGATCCCACAGAATGAGAAAACATATCATGATCCTCCAACCATTGGGGCAGAGCTAGGTTGGAGCTATTCTCCACTCCCGCAAGAACTTTCTAACTATCCTAGAAAAGATAAGTTGGAGTCCGGTAGCTAGTACGGCCTGATTCAAGGCCACACAGCCCAATGATGGATCATCATCTCAATCATTAGGACTAGGGACGAAGAACTCTATCTCGTCTGTGACTCTATAAGTCCGATGCCAATCTCTAAGTTGGTTTTGGCTGACTTTAGAGGGAAAGAACTTACATTTCCAGACCGAGGCAGTCCTATGGCTGGACTCAACTTCTATTTTCCACCGGCCTAAAGCCCCAGACCCATCATCTCTATCACCACTCACTTCAACATGTGGGGACGAACTAGCTAGTGGAGGAACATTAGTCAAGGAAGCTGGACTAAGGACCTCATCCTTGTCTATCCCCTCAACCATTCTACCCAAATTAACTTCTTCTTCCTCTTGACCTCTACCCCAGGACAAGGCTTCTCTCTCGCTCTCACTTCCGACCTCGCTAGACATCCTATTGACCAAAAGAATAAGATAGAAAAGGAACAACGTGAAAGGAGAATGAATGGATACTGACCATTCTGACACTCAGATCGGATGACCTTAACTGCTTTGACCCTCAGCTCATACAAAGCAACCGAAAAGTATAATTTGTAAAGGTAAGAGTCCCAAATGAACTTCAGTTCTCTCTATTTATAGAAGGAGAATATGAAAAGTCAGCTCAATCAATGCCATAATAATTAGATGTCAGTGCAATAATGGTTCTCCATTAAAAGCATGTCATCGAGCCTCGCAAAATATGACATCGCCATTGAGTTTGTGCCATTTGTCAACAACCAGGATGGATTACCAAAAAGGCCACGTCCACCAATAAGAGTTCAGATGAGTATGGATAGAAGTTGTGGTACAAACTGAAGACCACCTTTGACTAATTCCAAGGCAGGTCTTGGGGGGCAATTGTTGGTATCCGATCTTGATCTATCATATCAGCTGAATATTTCTTCATTGGCTAATCAACCTAAAGTCGACCTGGTGTTAATTAAAATGGCTTTCAGTTCGGATATCTTCTCCACTGATATCCCCAGGTCGAACTTCCACCATGGCATCTCAACCCAGATACTAGTCAATGTCTGGTTGGACCTCATCCCTGAAGGTTCAGGTCAGACTCAACCTTTTGAAGTCAAGCTCACGTCATCAGTATGGCATGTCCTCTCATGTGTTAGACATTAGAGTAGATGTCATACTTAATGCAAATGTCACTTCACAATAAATACTCCAAAAGGAGATGTCTTGTAAGTATTTAATGCTGAGCTTTGTATTAAACGCATGTAATCATTACATATCTTCCTATAAATAGGATACATAAATGTCCTATAGGTCGGACATGAATCGCTAACAAAAAGCACCCACAGAAAGATTATACAAACAGATCTTCTACTACATATTTTCGTATCTATTACTTACTACGGTCATAGCCGACCTAAATACTTAAATCTAAGTTGGCTTGGAATCAGTACAAACTGTTTTCCAACGTCAACACTTTTAATGAAACAATGGTAGAAATAATTGATCAATCAAATACTGATAATGTGATTCCTGAAGAACCACAAGTGTCCGAAAATAATAAAATTTTACTAAATTATTTATTATCTCATAAATTATGGGGAAAAAATATTATTTTTCATGGACAATATCTTTGCCTTTAATGTGGTATTTGATATCATGCAAAATGAAGATCCTGAACCAAAATCTTTTAAAGATTGTCAAAATAGAAATGATTGGCCAAAATAAAAAGAAGCCATAAAGGCGGAGTTGAATTCCTTAGAAAAATACAAAGTGTTTGGACTTGTAGTTCGAACTCTTGAAAATGTAATCCCTATAGGATACAAATGGGTTTTTGTAAGAACAATGAATGAAAACAATGAAATTATAAGATACAAAGCTCGATTCATAGTCCAAGGCTTCTCACAAAGACATGAGATTGATTATGAGAAAACATATTCTCCCGTAATAGACACCATCATATTTAGATTTTTAATAAGTTTGACTGTGTGACAAGGGCTCGATATGCACCTTATAGATGTTGTAACCGTATATCTGTATGGTTTACTTGATAGTGACATATTCATAAAAATTCCTAAAGGATTTAAAGTACCAGAAGAAAATGATTCATTCTCCAGAATTATGTTCTCAATTAAATTGCAAACATCATTATATAGATTAAAACAATCTGGAAGAATGTGGTATAATCGCCTTAGTGAATATTTGTTGAAAGAAGGTTATAAAAATGATGTATGCCCTTGTGTTTTCATAAAGAAAATATATATTGGATAAGAAATTGTGGCAGTTTATGTTGATGATTTAAACCTTATAAGAACTTGTGAAGAGTTCAACAAAACTGCATATTATTTGAAAAATGAGCTTGAGATGAAAGATTTGGGAAAAACTAATTTTTGTCTTAGATTGCAAATTGAACATTTCCAGAATGATTATTTGTTCATCAATCTTCTTATACATCAAAAGTTTTAAATTTTTTTATATGGATAAAGGACATCCATTGACATCGTCTATGGTCGTTCGATCACTTGATATGAAAAAAAATCCATTTCACCCACTTCAAGATGAAGAAATAACTATTGGATCTGAAATACCATACTTAAGTGCAATTGATACATTAACAAATCTTGCAAATTGTACTCGACCAGATATAGATTTTTCTGTAAATCTCCTTACAAGATATAGCTCTGTATCCACTCAAAGACATTGGAATGGTGTTAAACACATCCTTCGTTACCTAAAAGGTATTGTTGACATGAGATTATTTTATTCACAAAAATTAGGATTGTTTTTAGTGGGATATGCAGATGCAAGTTTTCTATCTAATCCACATAAAGCTAAATCATAAATAGGATATATGTTTAGGGGTGGCAAAACGGCTCGTCGGCTCGTCGGCTCGGCTTGTAGAAGCTCGGCCCAGCTCGGACTCGGGCTCGTCGAACCACGAACACGAGCTAGGGCCGAGCTGGAGAAAAAAAAACGAGCCGAGCTCGCTCGGCTCGTCAAAAAAACGAGCCGGCTCGTCGGGCTCGTTACGAGGCCAGTTCGTGGGGCTCGTGGACACGAGCTCACGCCGATCTGGCTCGTGGGCTCGTGCCCACGAGCCTGGACGAGCCACGAGCCGGCTCGGCTCGTGGCTCGTCCACAACGGTCACGAAATCGTGACCGTTGGATGATCATCCAACAGTCACGATTTCGTGACCGTTGGCCAACGGTCACATTTGTGACCGTTGGCAACGGTCATTACAGCATTTTTTTTTTTTTTTTTTGTTTTTTCCTTTCATGGTTTTTCTATAAATACCCTATTTCTAATCTCATTTTTTCACACTTCAATCTTTTATCTCTCATTCAATTACATACTCAATCTATTATAAATTCTCAAATCTCAATATTAGTGTTCCAAGTAATTAGTATCTAGTATCTTATTATCTAGATATTACGCTATAATTTTCTACTTCTACTAATTTTCTACATTTCTATTTTCTAATTTCTACGTTCTACTAAATCTTCATCTTCTCCTATTTTCTTTCTCTATTATTCCAAATGGCATACAACCGAAGTGATGATGATTTCAGTGGTCTTAATGAAATTCCAATTCCAGATGACATTATTGAGCAGTTTGGTGGTAGCACTGATCCAATTGATTTGGAAGACATTCATGACGACGCCAATACACATGAAACTACCATTGGCTCTAGCACCAAACGAAAAGCCACAAAACAAAAGGCTAAATGCTGGGAGCATTTTGAGTTGGTGCCAACTGGTAAACTAGTGAACGGAGTCCATGAGTTCAAAGCACAGTGTAAACACTGTCAGGAGAAGTTTGCTTGGCAGAAGGGGATTGGCACGACCCATCTAAACAGACACTTCAAAAAGTGTCAATACAAACATGGAGGTGTGGATACAAATCAGGCACATCTCTAGTTTGGATCTCCGGGGGCCGGGTCTAGTGGTCCTACTCTCAACAACTGGATGTACTCACAAGAACTTCTGCGACACGAAGGACTACCGGAATTGATAGCAAATGTCGGGTTTCCACTATGCTTGGTGGACAATCCTCATTGGACTACATTCATCCAAAAATATCTACAACCAAGGTACGTTAGTATTTCTAGAAATACACTTCGTAGAGATACTATTGTTAGATATAATACTAAAAAACAAGCTATTATTAATGATATTAATAATTACAATGGTGTTGTATCTTTTACATCAGACTTATGGACAGGTTGTAACCAAAAAGGATACATGGTAGCAACTGCACACTACATTGATAATTCTTGGTTAATGCATAAAAAAGTAATAGCATTTAAACAAATAGACTATCCTCATAATGGAAATAATATTTATCAAGTTTTATTAAGTGTGTTACATGAATTTAAATGTGATTCTAAAGCTCGTAGTTTTACATTTGATAATGCAGGCCCAAATAATATAGTAATTGAAAAATTAATGCAACATTGTAATCCACAATTTGATGGTATTTTATTTCATATTCGTTGTGTTTGTCATGTGTTTAATTTAATTGTACAAGATGGATTACAATTTATACGCCCACAATTAGAAAAAATTAGATTTGCTATTAATTATATTTCGGTTTCACCATCAAGAAAACAAGTTTTTGCTGCTTTATGTATAGAAAATGGGCTGCAATCAAAATGTTTTGCAACTGATGTTGGCAATAGGTGGAATTCAACATATCTTATGCTTGAATCGTGTGAAGGTTATGAAGATTGCATTACTGTATATTATAATGGTCGACACTCACACGGCTCAGAATATGATTTAGAATTACATGATTGGGAAATATGTGGTCATGTTAGAAAATTTTTAAAAGTTTTTTACGACGCAACAAATGCATGTTCTGGTGTTTATTACCCAACTACTCCACTTGTTTTAAATCATTTCTATTATATTGCTAACAATTTTCATAAGTATAAGAATTTTGCTCTTTTTACTAGTATTATACATGTCATGGAAGCTAAATTTAGAAAATATTGGGAACAATTACCTATGTTATTTCCATTAGCATGTATCATGGATCCTCGACTTAACTTAGAGGGTACAAAAGTAACAATAATGGCAATTTCAGATAAATTAACTTTTGGAAATCCAGTCATGTGTTCTAATTTAGAACAAACTTTATGTTCTATGTATGAGATTTATGCTGAAAAGGCCGGTACAAACGTTGTACGACCCCCTAATCCAACATATACTTCGTCATCAACTGATGACATTGACTTATGGAGTTACGTCAGTACACATAGGACCACTCAAAATCAACAATTAGTTGGTTCTTCTTCTAGTTCTTCTTCCCTTCCCTATTCTAATAATACACCTGTAGAGTTAGGTAGGTATTTTGCACATGATGTACTTAGTATGTTAGATGAAGAGGAGAGAAAAAATTTTGATATACTTAAATGGTGGAAACAACATCAACGTAGTTACCCAATTCTTTCAAAAATGGCACGTGATCTACTAACACCTCCGGTGTCAACTGTAGCATCGGAGGCTGCATTTAGTATAAGTGGCAGGGTTTTATCTGATATCAGGTCAAGACTCAAAGCCGACATATTAGAAAGTTTACTGTGTCTAAAGGATTGGGATGATGCCGAACTTCGAATCCAAGATAAAGTGGACAGAATAATGTCTGAAGAACTTGAAGATTTGAATATGGATTAATCATATTCGTAGAATCGTAGTAAGTATTATTTTGCATTAATATTTCTGTATTTGAAGAATTTTTCTTATTTTAATAAAAAATTGTACACGTAACATCTTGTTCGTGTACAATTTTAACTCCGCCTACTTTTAAAGTAGCCGGTCCCAAGCCCGGAAAAAGGAGGAGGGTTTTTAGTTTTACATTTTTAACATAAACGATTTTCGATTATGTATTCTTTTTTATTTTCAAATTTAAAAAAATGTAAAACACAAAAAAATAGAGGTGGATTTTAAATCTTTAATTTTTAACATAAATGATTTTTTATTTCTACTTTATTTTTTATTTTCAAATTCAAAACAAAAACTTAATCAAATATGAGGATTTTAAAAAACATAATCAAGATGATTCAATAAAAATTTTAACATAAAGATAAATATTTAATCTTTAACATAAAGATAAAGATAAATAAATGATTCATTTTAAATATTTACATTTTGTTCTTTAATAAAATAAATAGAATTATAGAAATTAGAATATAATAATTTATTTTCAAATTTAAAAAAAAAAATTAAAAAAAAAAGGGCCGAGCCGAGCCGGCTCGGCCCGGCTCGTTCGGCCCACGAACCGTGGCCCGAACCGAGCCCACGGAATGGAGACGAGCCGAGCCCAAGCTCGGCTCGTCTCCAGACGAGCCGAGCTTGGCTCGTCCCCATGGGCGAGCCGAGCTCGTGATTTATGGGCCGAGCCGGCTCGGCTCGGCCCATTGCCATGTCTATATATGTTTACATGTGGAGGAACAGCTATATCATAGAGATCTATGAAGCAAACCTTACCAGCAACATCTTTAAATCATTCTAAAATTATTGCAATCCACGAAGCAAGTCAAGAATGTGTATGGTTGAAGAAACACGTCATATCCAAGCATCATGCGGATTAGCTTCAACAAAAGATAGTCCAACAATATTGTATGAAGACAATGCAGCTTGTATTGCACAACTCAAAAGAGGCTACATGAAAGAGGACATGACAAAGCATATTTCTCCAAAATTCTTCTATACACATGAGCTTCAGAAGAATGGTGACATCAATGTTCAACAAATTCATTCAAGTGACAATTTGACTGACTTATTCACAAAAGCATTGACGACATCTACATTCAAGAAATTGGTGCATGAGATTGAGATGCGTCGACTCAAAGATCTTCTATGATTAACATTAGGAGGAACAGTTGTAGTCTTTTTCCTTAGTCAAGGTTTTGTCACATTGGTTTTCCTGGCAAGGTTTCAATGAGGCAGCATTCTCTTAATACTCCAAAACTTTAACAATTAACTGTACTCTTTTTTCTTTTCGTTTGATATTTTGTCCCACTGGATTTTTATCAAACAAAGTTTTTAACGAGACAGTTATTGTAGAAATAGTTATCAAAGAGGGAGTATTGTAAAATTATAGGATAATTATTGATGATTATTTAGACCTATCAGGATACTTAGTTTTATCAGTATATTTAGATAAGTTTTATTTAATTGTATCTAAATTACTTTGTAACTTACTTTGAAATTCTTTAAATATAGGTCCGTATTTATAATAAATGTACACAATTCAATTCGCATCTCTTATATTTTCCCTTTCTTCTTTCCCTAGTTTCATAACAGTTATTTGATTGTGGAAATTGCAATTAATTAAGATAATTGTACATAAATGGTTTTAGTTTAAAGGAAATAAGTAAATAAGTACATAAATGGTTTTAGTTTAAAGGAAATAAGTAAATAAATCAAGGGTAAATTACATTCAGGGTTTACATCTTTTTCAATTTATTACAATTTCATCCCCCACTAATTTTAATTCCATGTATTATCTCCAACATTTCATTAATTCGCATAGATGATCCACATTGACGGAATCTGTTCAAATATTGTTAAAGTGATTGAAAAAGACAATCTTTCCCTCAAATTTTAAATAAATTAAAAATAAATATAAAAAAGGTAAAGAAAAAGAAAAAAGTTTCCAATGATTTGAACATGCCCCCACCACCACCACCACCACCACCACCACCACCACCAAAATTAGCCTCTTAGTAGAGTAAGATATGAGGAGCCTAACGTCATCAAATTTCCTGCATATTGAACATGCCCATCAAAAACTTCACCCTTCATCTGCATATAGTGTAGAGTTTAGACATTAGGAGCCTAACATCATCGAAATCTTGTATATTTCTTGGATTTTCTTCAAAATATCACAATAATTTAACCAAATAAGAATCCCATCCATAAATCTAAAAACATAAGTGAATCAATAATCGATTTGGATTTGGGATCACATGTAGAACTCAAATCTACATTAATTTTAAATATAATTATGCAAATGTGTATATATACACACACACACACACACACACACACACACACACACACACACACACACACACACACACACAGATATGGGTAAATATGGATATATACACACAACTTTTGGAAAGAGGAGATGAAAATATATGGTTTTGCCATTGATATATGATTGTCTAGGTCAATTTAATGGTAGTGACGACGGTGGCGGTGGCAGAGATGTGTAGGTCACGACCCATGGGCCTTCTACCTCTATGCTTTATTGTTCTGTCAAGCTTTTGGTCATTTTGAAAGTTCTTCAATGTTGCCTATAGTAGGAGTTTGTGCCATGTCTCAGTCCTTGTGTGGCTGATGACCCTTCCGGATCAGTTATTGATCATTTCCTTGGTAAGCTATTGCCTTACCAACTAGTTAATCGAACGCAAGCCCATCATCGACTGGATTCTTCATTTTTCTCATCAACCTACATGGTATTAGCAATCGTTTCTAGCTGTTGTTTCCATCTCAAGGACATGTTATTACGCGTTACTCACCCGTCCGCTACTGGAAACATCACTTCCCGTCCAACTTTCATGTATTAAACATGAGGCCAACATAGTCCTGATTAGTACTTTTATTTACACTCAAAAGCTCAATATATATGCCCAAATTCAAGTAGCCTCCGTGGGCACTCGATAACATACCATGTTGTCCAAAGTTTGAGCATGTATATCCTAATTAAAGTTGGATATGAGTGAATTATTTGTAAGGTACATTTCATTATGGTTTTTTATCACGACCGTAGGGAGTTTCACCTCTACTGGCCCTAAAATCCACTATACGTCTGTCTTCACCTTCTCCAACATTTTTTTTTTCCAATTTTCTCAATTATCTCCTTCCCAATTCTATTTCTCTTCACTATTCTTCCTCTTCCTCCTCCTCAATTTCATGATAGTCTCCTATTGACCTATGGTTAACTTTAAACCTTAATATTTTGAATATAACAAACTAATTAATATTGATTACTAACAATTTATTTTCAAGTAATATTCAAAGCGTTACAAATCGAACTCGCAAGCATGTCAAGATCAAAGCCAATCAATACAAGAGTTCAAGAAATTCAAGATTCGAAGATCAAGATCGAAGAATATATTTCTAGATAAAATTGTAAAGGTACTAATTTCTTGATTTTTAGCATTAAATGAATGAAAGCTCAAAAACAATTTTATGCACAAAACCTATGTTGATATCACTTCCATAAAAATGTTTTTTTATCAAAGCCACAAATCAAATTTTCAAGATTTTTTAAACTGTGAAAACGTTCATCCATTTAGATGAAACGGTCGACCGTTTGGAGTGAACCGGTCAATCGTTTTGATGTATAGGTCGACCGCCTGGCTGTCATTTTTCAAAAAGTGTTTGTTCTAATTTTCATTATTCCAACGGCTAGTTTTGACTATCTGACCTATAGGTCGATCGTTTAGTCATCCGTTTTAACAGAAAAATATGATCATTCATTTCTATAAATACCTCTTCATTTATTATCATTCCTACACACTTACAAGAGCTTTAATAGAGAGAATCACATTGAGAAAATTCATTCAAGCTTCGTTGCATTTATATCTTCAAAATCATTCATTGAAAAACTTTGTTTGATCAAATCAAACTTTTGATTCATCATTATCAATAAAGTTTATTTCTAACACTTGAGCTTTTCATCTATTGTTATTCATTAAAGTGTTAGTCTCTCTTAGTACCAAACTTTTATCTATCATTCATCAAGAGAGAAATACATCCTCAAATCTATTTGTTTATATCCTTGGGTCATATTGAAGTCTCTTGAAAGCTCAATATTGTATGAGGATCGGTGCTTCTTATTTGTAAGTTACCGGATACATTGTAAGAGTTTTGATTGCATCATAAGTCAATCAAGATAGTGGAAATGTCGTACTCGTGTTGGAGAGCTTGGTAATGGGGGACGTAAATCATTGGTTGGATCGAACCTCCATAAAATTATCGTTTGCACTATCTCTACCCTTTTATTTACTTACATCATGCTCATATTTGTATTTGCTTAATATATATATCTCTTAAACTTCTTAGTTTGAGATTATTCTAGAAAAAGTTTGTAAAAACCAATTCACCCCCCTCTTGGTTAGTTCTTGGGCTATCATCTCCCTCACTCTATTTTCATTTCAATTTTTTTATCATAACAAGAAACCATAACATGGAGATACCCGCAATTCTTCCGCTTCTACAGCATTCCCTATAGCAAAAGGGAAGTCCACGGTGGAGTGAGTAAAAGAAATTTTAGCTATTTTCTTGATAGCTTTCACCACTCTAAGGTTGGCACGAATTTGCATATAGTGTTTTCGGTAAGTTCTCTTACTCTCTTTCACCCCCATACGCACACATTCTTGTTTCTGTACACACATGAACCCATATCAATCATAGATTTTTGGCCTTTATTTTCTATTTGGATTCCTATTTGCTCAACGTGTTGTTTATCATGTATAATCGCATGGTAGAGTACTAATTAGCATATTCTGCCCAGCCTGTATAATTCACACACCCTCAGATAGTTGTAATGACGTGTGAATATTTTTTATATACAAGTAGCAGATGTGTTTGTTATCATGTTTGCATACGTTTTAACTCGTGCTAGATGTGACTGTAATAATCCTGCAAAGTTTGGTCAAACCAAGAATTTCTTGGTAAAAAATCTCAAGCCAAGTGTAAAAAAAAAAAAAAGTGGATAATGATGGCTTAGGCGGTGGATGGCTGTGGAAAACAAATCCATTTTCCTTTTCAACTTATAACTTCAGCAAAGAAACAGCAGCATCATTTTTTCATCGACAGCATCATTTTTCTCTATCTCTCTTCCTTACTTACATTAAATTTGATACAATTTTTTTTTGATCAATGAGAAAATTTGAAAGTGGAAGAAGTAATAGAAAATATTAAGTTTGAAGAATTTAATTTCTTGCTTTGGCTACGATACGAGGTAAGAAGAGAAACTTTGATTTTAAGAATTGGTTTAATTATGTGCTTATAGTGGGTTAACAATTAGTAGTTCAATCCCTAGCTTTAATTATTGGATTTTTCAAGAATGAGAATTATAAGTGAGTTTTGATTTGAATAATCCTATTGTTATCTCAGGGAGCGATTCAAATATCGGAACAGTCTATCAGCCGAGTTAGTCTTCAATAGATAATTGTGTGAGTGGAAAATATATTTTTGTAAATTTAGATTTCAATTATAAGATATTATATCGTTAAATATTAAATTATGTGATTTCTTATAATTGTTTATTGAATTATGTCATCTTGTAAATTCTAAAGATTGTGAAAATGCCTATTATGAAATTAAATGTAAATTAAGATGACATTTAAATCCATAAAAAGTACCCGACGAATTCATTGATTATTCTAGTATACTGAGGGGTCTTGGCCATGTATTCGTACACTGAGGGGTCTTGGCCGTATACTAGAAAGCTTAGCCATTTAAGGCAGTCTGTGCACGCATGCTAAGATTATATAAAATGGGTACATTTTGATGAGATTTTCTATTATACTGTGATATGAAGATATGATGAAGTGATGATATATATTTTAGCTGATGAATATTCTATGATTATGAGCTGATATTACTTGTTGAAATTAATGTGATGTAAATGTTGATTTAGATGTGGGCTCATTTACGTTATGAGAAGTTATAATGTAAATTATTAAATGACGTGAGCTCATTTTCGATAGTATCTATAAATGAAAAGAATATAATTATTTTTAAAAATTCCCACTCACTGAGCCTATCAACTCATTTATTTCCAACGATGGTTTTTCTTATCAAGTAGCGATTGAGTTTTTGGGCAGCTTTTGGATATAAAGCTTTTGAGTTTGAAGTCGGAGCCACACGACAGAGTTAGTTAGTATGACTCATTTCATAAAGCATGTAGTCATTGTTTTGGAATACATGTTCATTTTTGGATATCATTTTACATCACTTGTAAATAGTTAGGTGGGCTCACTATGTATTTTGTATCTGTATGTACAGTTTATGTTAATTAAATAACAAAAGTTTTATGATTCGGCCAGTCTCTACCGTGTTGTTTTGTTGTGGGTATTAGGAGGGCAAATGGTCCCATTTAATTGTGAATAAGTTTGTTGGGAATTGTGGTATTTTATTTCAGGTTGGTTAGTCTAAATTACAAGGAAGATAATGCTGAAATTTTCTTAAAAATAAGTAATCATGAGTAGTAATTGTAGTAGCTTTGATGGTGGGTCCAACCCTTAGTTGGTATCCACCATCGGCGCACATCACGTCTCAAGTATATAGATATTGCTTGGGACGGGTCGTGTCAGATTAATATCAGAGCATGGTTAAGAGTTTATAGGCTTGTTTGCATGACACACACATTCTGATATTTAGCATATCATGCATACCATGTAGGTGAGTCATGTGTCCTGGTGGCAGAACTCGCAAGCTCCAAGATATTTTGCCCCAGGCTCATATTGCTCTTGATAGAGATAATCTTAGAGAGGATGAAATGATGGAGGAATCAGTTCATCAGCCACCTGAACATTCTAGACAGGGAAATATGGTTGAAAATGACCCAATTGATGTTGAAAGAATTGCTACTGCAGTTGTTTTAGCTATGCATAGTACAGCTAGAAATTTCAGCATTGAGAGAACAACAAAGTTAGGGGCTAATGTTTTTACAAGCACAGCTAATCCTGTAGTTGGCAAGGCCTGGATGATAAAAATAGAGAGAGTTTTTGATGTAATGGGTTGCCCAGATGACAGAAAATTACATCTCGCCACTTTTTTGTTAGAAGATAGAGCATACGATTTGTGGCAGTCAGTGCAGAACAATTATCTAGACCCTTCTATTATAACTTGGGCAGATTTCAGGCGTAATTTTTATGATGCTTATTTCTCCCGTTCTTTTAAAGATACTAAACAGGATGAGTTCATGAGACTAGTACAAAGGTCTTCAACTGTTGCAGAATATCAGAAGAAATTTATTGAGCTTTCGAAATATGCGCAAGTCCTAGTTGGTAATGAAAGTGACAAATGCAGACGTTTTGAAGATGGTTTAAGAGAAGAGATTAGATCATTAGTGACTACAGCGGGTTGGAGTGAATTTGGTAAATGAGTAGAATCGGCTTTGAGAGTGGAGAAAAGTATGTCAGATAGACGAACTAATAAAGAACAGATAAAATCTAGAGCTAGCGGTAGTCAGACATGGACATAAATTTCTAACTACAGACCACTTCATAGGGATAACAGAGGATTTCAACTTGGTGTTTCCATTTCAAGCTAGTTTAAGCCTAGATCACGAGGAAGCCAAGGCTCTAGATTCAGCCAGAGTACGATACAGTAGTCAAGGAGTAATCATCCTCCTATTCCGAGTTCTTCCCAGAGATCATTCACTCCGAGATATAGAGAGAGTTCCAGTAGTACAAAATTTCCTCATTGCAAGTTCTGTGGAATATTTCACTTGGGAGAGTGTTTGACGTTCAAGTGGTTTGGTGTCTGTTATCATTGTGGCCAAGCGGGGCACATACGAAAAAATTACCCAGTTCTAGTACAAGATAGTGGCATATCACCAAAGATATTTTCCCAGCAGAGTGTGGGTAGTACAAGAAAGAATCAAATCTAAGAAGATACTTTGACTGATAAAGTAGGCACAAATAGTAGAGTTCAGCCCAATGTAGTAAGTAGTAGTAGGATAAAACTGAAAGGCCAGGCAGTACGTCCAAAGAATCAGGCAAGAGTATTTGCTATGACATAGCATGCAGCAAAAGAGTCACTAGATGTAATTATGGGTATGTTATATATTTTTGATAGAGATGCTCGTATTTTAATTGATCTTGGATCTACACACTCTCTTATTGCAATTGTACTTGCTATATATGCAAATCAAAATCTAGAACCTTTAGATAGTTGTTTGGTAGTGGGCACACGAGTAGGAGAATCTCTTTTAGCTAAGGATGTATATCGAGATTGTGGGATTAAGGTGAATGATCGGGAATTCAAGGCAAATTTAATACCTCTTGCTATCCATGATTTTGATGTTATCTTGGGCATGGACTTCTTAGCTGCAAATCACGCATCAGTTGATTGTTTTCGTAAAGAGGTTGTATTTAGACAATTAGGACAACCTGAAGTTATATTTAGTGGACAACGTAGAATCTTACCATCTTGTATGATATCCGCTATTGACACGAGAAGATTACTCAAGAAGGGTTGTTATGCGTATTTAGCTCATGTAATTGATACAGATGTTACTAAGATAAAACTCGAAGACATCCCAGTTGTCCGAGACTTTCTTGATGTATTTCTAGAAGAATTGCTGGGTCTACCCCCAGACAAAGAATCTGAGTTTACTATTGACCTAATTCCAGGAACTGTACCTATTTCACAAGCACCATATAGAATGCCTCTATCAGAATTGAAAGAGTTAAAAGTTCAGTTACAAGGATTGGTAGACAAAGGTATTATCAGACCTAGTGTATCTCCATGGAGAGCACCAGTTTTGTTTGTGAAGAAGAAAGACGGCACCATGCGATTGTTTATAGACTACCGACATTTGAATAAAGTGACAATCCATAATAAATATCCTTTACCACGTATTGATGATTTATTTGATCAGCTTCGGGGTGCTACAGTATTTTCAAAGATCGATTTGCATTCAGGATATCATCAACTAAAAATCAAGGATGGAGATGTACAAAAAACTGCTTTGAGAACACGGTATTGCCATTATGAGTTTCTTGTGATGCCCTTTGGATTGACCAATGCCCCAGCAGCATTTATGAATTTAATGAATAGAGTGTTTCATCCGTATCTCGGTAGATTTATGATTATATTTATTGATGATATACTGGTATATTCTTGAAATCAAGATGAGCATACCGAGCATCTTAGAATCATTTTACAGGACTTGCGGGATAGACAATTAAATGCTAAATTCAGTAAATGTGAATTTTGGCTCGACAAAGTGATATTTTTAGGGCATGTTATATCAGGAGAAGGAATTTATGTAGACCCACATAAAACTGAAGCAATAGTAAAATGGGAAAGACCTACTAATGTGACAGAAGTACGTAGTTTTCTTGGCTTAGCAGGGTACTACCGTTGTTTTGTTGAAGGCTTTTCCAAAATTGCTCTTTCTTTGACCAGTCTGACTAGAAAGAATGTTAAATTTGTGTGGACTGAAGAATGTGTAAAGAGTTTTCAAGAATTGAAACATCGATTAGTTACTGCCCCAGTACTTACTCTTCCATCTCCGGGTGAGGAATTTGTGATTTACAGTGATGCTTCATGTCAAGGTTTGGGTTGTGTTTTGATGCAGAATGGAAAGGTGCCTATGCCTCTAGACAGTTAAAGAAACATGAGCTGAATTATCCTACACATGATTTAGAGCTGGCCACAGTTGTTTTAGCATTGAAAATTTGGAGACATTATTAGTATGGTGGGAGATGTTAGATTTTACAGACCATAAAAGCTTAAAGTATATCTTTGATCAGAAAGAGTTGAATTTGAGACAGATGAGATGGTTGGAGCTAATAAAAGATTATGACTACAGAATCGATTATCATCCAGGGAAGGCCAATGTAGTTGCTGATGCTCTTAGTAGAAAGACATCTACTTATACTACTCAAACTAATGCAATTTGCTATTCATTGTTCAGTGGATTCAAAGTTTGGAATGCTCAACTATCAGTGACCAATTTGGCAGCATTATTTGCTAATTTTCGAGTGAGACCTACTTTGATTGACAAAGTTAGAGAAGCTCAGACTCAAGATCCGATATTGAGTAAATTGAAAGAAAAAGTTAGTAACGGTAAACACGCAGATTATACTATTTGAGATGATAGAGCTTTGGTTATAGGAAGTAGACTATGTGTTCCAAACGACTCAAAGTTAAAGAAAGAAATTCTAGAAGAGGCACATAGTTGAGCTTATGCAATGCATCTGGGTAGTACTAAAATGTATCGTATACTTAAAGAACATTATTGGTGGCACAGAATGAAGAGAGAAATTGCTGAGTTTGTATCTAGATGTCTTATTTGCCAACAAGTGAAACCAGATCGTCAGAGAACAGCTGGACTCTTACAGACATTGCCTATTCCCGAGTGGAAATGGGAGCACATTTCTATGGAATTCTTATTTGGGCTTCCTCGTACTCAGAGTGGTCATGATGGTATATGGATCGTAGTAGACAGATTGACAAAAAATGCAAATTTTTTGCCCATTAAAGTTACTTATTCACTAGATAAATTAGCGAAAATATATGTGAATGAGATAATCAGTTTATATGGAGCACCAGTATCTATTGTCTCAGATAGAGATTCGCATTTCACTTTTAAATTCTGGCCTAGTTTGCAGAAAGCCATGGGTACTAAACTACATTTTAGTATAGCTTTTCACCCACAGACAGTTGGTCAATTAGAAAAAACTATACATACTTTAGAAGACATGTTGCGGGCTTGTGTTCTTCAGTTTAAAGGAAATTGGGATACTCATCTATCCTTAATAGAATTCACATATAATAACAGTTATCATTCTAGTATAGAAATAGCTCCTTTTGAAGCACTATATGGTAGAAAGTGCACAACTCCAGTTTGTTGGGATGAGGTTGGTGAAAGAGAACTGTTAGGCCCTGAACTTGTTCAGATTACTGCTGAGAAAGTGAAACTGATCAAAGAAAAACTAAATATGGCTCAAGACATACAGAAAAATTACGCAGACAAACCTAGAAGAAATCTTGAATTTGAAGTTGGAGATAGAGTTTTTCTACGATTATCTCTATAGAAAGGTGTTCTCAGATTTGGTATGAGGGAAAAATTAAGTCCAAGATATATCGGTCCATATGAGATTATTGAGCACATTGGTCCAGTTGCTTATCGTTTAGTCTTGCCAACTGAGCTATCTAGAATTCATGACGTGTTTCATGTTTCTGTGCTGCGTAAGTATATTCCAGATCCATCTCATGTGTTGGAATCGCAACCAATTGAGTTGAAAGAGAATCTTAAATATGAAAAAAAAAACAGTTGGAATATTAGATAGAAAAGAACAAGTACTACGAAGTAAAACTATAGCAATGATTAAAGTGTTATGGAGAAATCACGCAATAGAAGAGTCTACGTGGGAAAATGAAGATTAGATGCGTTCTCCATATCCACATCTCTTCAGTGCTTAGCCGATCAAATTTCGGGGACAATTTTTTAAAGGGGGTGAGTTTGTAATAATCTTGCAAAGTTTGGTCAAACCAAGAATTTCTTGGTCAAAAATCTCAAGCCAAGTTTTTTTTTTAAAAAAAAAATAGTGGATAATGATGGCTTAGGCGGTGGATGGCTGTGGAAAACAAATCCATTTTCCTTTTCAACTTATAACTTCAGCAAAGAAACAGCAGCATCATTTTTTCATCGACAGCATCCTTTTTCTCTATCTCTCTTCCTTACTTACATTAAATTTGATACAAATTTTTTTTTTTTGATCAATGAGAAAATTTGAAAGTGGAAGAAGTAATAGAAAATATTAAGTTTGAAGAATTTAATTTCCTGCTTTGGCTACGATACGAGGTAAGAAGAGAACTTTGATTTTAAGAATTGGTTTGATTATGTGCTTATAGTGGGTTAAGAATTAGTAGTTCAATCCCTAGTTTTAATTATTGAATTTTTCAAGAATGAAAATTATAAGTAAGTTTTGATTTGAATAATCCTATTGTTATCTCAGGGAGCGATTCAAATATCGGGACAGTCTATCAGCCGAGTTAGTCTTTAATAGATAACTGTGTGAGTGGAAAATATATTTTAGTAAATTTAGATTTCAATTATAAGATATTATATCGTTAAATGTTAAATTATGTGATTTCTTATAATTGTTTATTCAATTATGTTATCTTGTAAATTCTAAAGATTGTGAAAATGCCTATTATGAAATTAAATGTGAATTGAGATGACGTTTAAATTCATAAAAACTACCCGACGAATTCATTGACTATTCTAGTATACTGAGGGGTCTTGGCCGTGTATTCGTACACTGAGGGGTCTTGGCCGTATACTAGAAAGCTTAGCCATTTAAGGCAGTCTGTGCACGCATGCTGAGATTATATAAAATGGGTACATTTTGATGAGATTTTTCATTATACTGTGATATGAGGATATGATGAAGTGATGATATATATTTTAGCTGATGAATATTCTACGATTATGAGCTGGTATTACTTGTTGAAATTAATGTGATGTAAATGTTGATTTAGATGTGGGCTCATTTACATTATGAGAAGGTATAATGTGAATTGTTAAGTGACATGAGCTCGTTTTTGATAGTATCTATAAATGAAAAGAATATAATTATTTTCGAAAATCCTCACTCACTGAGCCTATCAACTCATTTATTTTCCAACGATGGTTTTTCTTATCAGGTAGCATTTGAGTTTTTGGACAGCTTTTGGATATAAAGATTTTGAGTTCGAAGTCGGAGCTACACGACAGAGTTAGTTAGTATGACTCATTTCATAGAGCATGTAGTCATTGTTTTGGGACACATGTTCATTTTTAGATATCATTTTGCATCACTTGTAAATAGTTAGGTGGGCTCACTATGTATTTTGTATCTGTATGTACAGTTTATGTTAATTAAATAACTAAAGTTTTATTATTCAACTAGTCTCTATCGTGTTGTTTTGTTGTGGGTATTAGAAGGGCAAATGGTCCCATTTAATTGTGAATAAGTTTGTTGGGAATTGTGGCATTTTATTCCAGGTTGGTTAGTCCAAATTACATGAGAGATAATGCTGAAATTTTCTTAAAAATAAGTAATTATAAGTAGTAATTGTAATAGCCTTAATGGTAGGTCCAACCCTTAGTTGGTATCCACCATCGGCGCACGTCACGTCTCAGGTATATAGATATTGCTTGGGACGGGTCGTGTCAGTGACTATTAATTTTCTTCTCTGATTGATTATGGCAGTAACTAAGCTTAGTTGTGTTAATGGTTTCAAAGAAGTAGATCAATGTGTGCATATGAAATCTTGAAACTTTTATTATTTTTCCCTTTTTGGTATTGCTATCATTTGTAATGCATTGCAGTTATTCAAAATAATTGATTAATCAGGATTCAATTGTTAATAATGGTTTCAAAATCTTGAATTGCACACGAAAAGAATGGCGGCAAGACTAATGAGAAGAAAGAGGATGACGAGTGTGCTCGCGAGCTGGAAGTCCACTACAAGAAATGAGGCTTTCACCGACTAAATTTTACTGACTACAAATTGTTGGTCGGTAAATATTGTTTTTACTGACTAAAATTGTTGGTCGGTAAATATTGTTTTTACCGACTAAAATTATTACATGGTCGTCCAAACATTATTGGCTGGGTTGGCCAACCCATGGAAAGATTCATCAACTAAAAATGTAGTCGGCGAATGTGTTAATGCCGACTACATATATTATAGTCGGCCAAAATCTACACGGGAGATTTTCCCGCGTTTAACAAATTGGCGGGGTGTAATCTCCGACTAAGTAACTGGGTCGGTGGTATTTAGACCGATTTTTACTGACCAATTTTTACCGACTACCAAATTTCTAGTCGGCAAAACTGTTTTTACCGACTAAAAAGTAATATGGTCGTCTAAACATTAGGGATTCAACGACCATGAAATTAGTCGGGGAAGATCTTAATACCGACTACAAAAAATGGGGTCGGCAAAAAATTGGGCGGAACTTTTTCACACATTTAAAAAAATGGTGGAAAGTAATGGCCGACTAGATTAATGAATATTATCAATGGTCGGCCTCTTTTTTGGGGGTAAGTGATGGCGGGCTCACTAAAAATGTTTGGCCCATTCCCATTCTTCTTTTCCATTTTCAATATATCTCTCAAACTCCAGTGGCCGCTACTAATTCTCTTCTCTCTCTCTCATTCTCCATTGACGCACATCTTCTCATCGGCGTGGTCCGAAGTCCCCATCTACCGGTGGCATGTATATTGCTTTGTTAATCGACCAACCGGAGGGAGGTTTTCCACTCCCACACACCCAATTTTGCCATATACTGTCTTTGAACCAAATAAAGAACCATCCTCACAACAAATTCCATTCCAATCCTCAGCGTGGGCAATCCATCAGGTTTGAATTTGATATTTTTTCCCATTTATTTGTTCAATCCGATCATTAATTTTCATCTATTTTAATGGGTATCTGGGTTTGCGATTTACATATTCATTTTCTAGATTTTAGGCTTATTGAATTTTATTTTAGCACAAACGGGACTGATCCAAATTCTGTTTTTTATCTACAGGTTTACTGTGATTTTGAAGCATCACTGCAGCGGCCAAGGTTTGTGCTAGGTATTTTCTTTTCGTTTTGTTATTTTTCCATTTTTTTGGAAATTCTTATGTTCACTTTGATTTGTAGTTGCTTGGAAAATGTGCAAATAAAATAGAATTTAGGTCATGGGAGTTTCTCCACATTCCTGTACATAAGTCTTTAAAAGATGTTGCTTATTTGATGTATTAACGATTACCTTTTTCCTCTTTCGTTGATCAAGAAACTTCTCATGTTTATATGTCATGCTGCATAAAGACTACTGGAGTATCATTTTGGTCATTTATAAAAATTGCAGGCACATAGAATTTCATGTATAATTATGGAACTTCTATATAGGATGAGTACATAATTTAGACGTTATTCTAAAGCTACACATGAAGCTGGTCCTCTACTTAGGCAAATGACAATGATACTGAAGTCAAGTGGTCACAATTTTATTTTCATTTTGCTCTTTATAGTTTTATTAAGTGATCTGTTTACTTGTAACTCATCAAACAACACCCTGAAGGATTTAATTCAGAAACTTTAGTAGAAGTTTTGCTTAGTTTGACAAAGAAAAACTTTCCTGGTGCTAGTTTGTTAAATTATTAGTTGTATTATCAATCATAAGATTGTCAAGTGTGCTTGTTACGCTTCTTGTCATCAGTTTATTTAATCACTATCTTTTTTTTTTAATTTGCAGTATGAAGGTGAATTATATATCCTATCTACTGATCAAGGATATATAAATCAGCCGGATCTGGTCTAGGAAAAGATGAATGAGGTAAGATTATAGCATGGCAGCGCCATACTTCGTTTGTTTGCCGTTGATCTTAGTTGCAGTCGGAATAAATATTTGACTGATACAATCTTGTTAAAGTCGCATTTTTTATAAATGCAACTTGGGAGTTTGATAAATGGCAGAGCAATAGTCCTTGTGTATAGTTCTGTCTACCACTTGAATGGTTATACTGGAAACAAAATATAAATTGGTGATGAAATTGAAACAAATTGAAGTTGGGTGACCAAAATGAAACAAACTTCTAATTTGGGTAACATCCTGTGAAATTTTCCCATAGCCAATTAATTAGAAGGCTTATATTAATATTTTAGTTTCAATAAATTCTATTTCAGTATAATAAAAATCTAAGGCCACCTTTCTAATATCGAAATGTATTAGAAAGCACTACTTGTTTTGATACTGGAATTAGCAATTTCTTTGTTTTTCCATAATGAATTTTTTAGTAAATGCATGTGTTCTTTTCCCTTCCTTGGATTCGTTTTTATTTTTTATTTTTTATTTTCTGGAAGGAGATCTCTAAAATGTACTTATATAAAATATTCTTTTTCAACTTCATCTTGTTGAGTTTGATTTGATGGTTAGGTGAATGGGGACACTCTGTTTATGACGGGAAACTTTAAGGAATTCAAGGTGGAAGATCATTTCAACAGCACATGGCATGAATAGAATGCCATTGATAGTACTGCGGTATGTAGCTTTTCAAGACTCCAGATATGTTTGGATTTTGGAAAAATGAAATATAATCTAATTCAATTTTGTTTTGCAGGACTATTTGGCTAGCATTTATGGTGGTTCTCAAGAAAATTTAACTTTCAAGTAATTTTTTAACTTCTCTGGAGCCTTCTCTGAAGCGTGATTGATTCCTTATTCTCTAATATTTATATGATAACAGAGTAGAATTTCATTCTGATGATTTTTTTTCGGTGTTTTAGAATACAGTTAACCAATATGTTAACTAATCGATTACTATAAATTGGATCGGATTTTGAGAAATATTTGTACTTTCTGTTCCTGAAAAGGAATTTTTTTTCCCAAACATCTGCAACAATGTGTTCACTCATCATGTTGATTGTCTTTGTGTATATAATTTACTTTAGAGCAACCTCTGAAGGAATTTTATTTCAACCTCTATTTTCAGTGTAATATATAATTCATTTAGTGTTGTCCATAATTTACTTATACTAACAATTTATGTAGAGCAACGTTGTCTGAGTTGTGTGATTATAAGGAATCAAATAACTTTAATGCTGGTTTTTTTTTTACAGTTCTGATTTGGAATTAGCAATAGCTCTTCAACAACAGGAATTTGAGCAGCAGCAACCACAGCGTAGTTCGCAGCAACTGCAACCGCAACCGCAACCGCAGCATAATTTACAGCAACCCGCCATTAGTGGTGGTTCAAGGCTAATCACTGGTCCCAGGTAGGCTTTGTAACATCTGTTTGTGCTGTATTACAATTTTTGTTTCAGTTCGATAAGTTATATTGGCAAATGCACATGTTTGGTTCATATTTCTGGACAGGATTGGACATTATTAAATAAGAAAAAGAAGCTTGGAATCATGAAGACCCATTATTTGGTTGTCATGTTGAAAATTCATGAAGACCCACAAAGTATATTCTCAAGGTATGTACTTGAAATCAGAAATTTTGTTGAAAATGAAGAAAGATTCTTTTCTGCAAATTCTTTATGTTGTATTCTGGACTGGTTTTAGCTTTTGACTTTGATCAAGTATGGTTTTGTGTTGAACTTGAAATTAATAATTGATTGGATATGTGAAGAATGAAGCTTGGACAGAAAATAAATTTAAGATTTTGAAGTACTTGTATGGTTTGCTTTTCCTTCTTTGTTTGTTCAGTAAACTTTTCTATATTGTATGCATAATCAAGATTTAATTCATTTTCTTTTTGTGAGTGAAATCTGTGAGAAAGAATTTTCCAATTGAGCTAAAGATTTACTTCATTTTCTTTGGCTAAGCATTTCTGGTTTCCTAAAGAGCATACTTGAATGATTTTTTATATCATGTTCTTGAATGGAGAGAATGTTTACTTGAAATAGGTTCTATGTTCAATCTTTGGCCTTGTTTCATTTTTCCATGAATTACATCTTTAGTTGCTGCATTCAAATATGTTTTTACATGAATTACATGACATTGTGACTAACTAGTTATAGAAGGAAACAACTTTATGCCAGAATTTTTCCTTAGCTTGATAACTTAATCTCCATCCTTGTGGTTAGGTCATTAACTGAGAGACAAAATGAGGAGTTGACAACTTAATCTCCATGCTTGTTCTAATTTCCTTTTCTTGATTTATATATAATGAGTTCTATTCTTTGTATTCATATATTGTAAAACAACATGTATAGAAAATTAGAAATAATTAGTGTGAAATAAATAGATTCAAAATTTGTCAAAGTAAGATTCAGATTTTGTCCTTAGTCAATTCATCCAATATTAGAAGAAAAAATGAATTAAATCTATCCCTAGGTGCCCAAAATAGACCAGAAAGCATCTTTTGCTTTAAAGAAAAGGTTGCATAACTAATTGTAAATTGTTGAACCTCTTCTTATACATTACCCTTTGTCCTTTTTGATTTCTCTCTTTACTTATCAAACTTCTTTTTAGCTTAACTTCTCTAATTGATTAATATCATTGATGCCAGTTTTATGTTTTAATCTTCATAGCCTTATTTTGGTGGAAATAAATGTGTGATCTTATAATTAAGTTTTTCAGGACACGGGCAATGGTAGACCAGATAGGATAGATGGATAGATCTGTGAAAGACTACCCACTACAAAGAGGGCAAAAATGGATAGATCCAGTTGCTGAAAAGAAATATGTAATTTTGCTCACAATTTAAAAGTAATTATTTGTTTGAAACTATATGTCGTTAACTTATTTATATATATGGTCACGCTATTATATTCACTAATGATACTAGACGATTAGCATGTAATATCTCTTTTTGATATACTTGTGTTTAGCTTTCTTTTGTCCAAACTGTGTATATACATAGTACTTGCACAGGTTTTTCGTTTTTTATGTGAACAAACATTATGGATATGTTATAGTATAGTTATTTTGAAGTATCACTTATTTTTAAAATTTAACATTTATATTTTTCAGCTATAAATGGTTACGTTTACATAATTATAATTAAATCGCCTATTAAAAAAATTAGTAGGGAATTGCCGACTACAAAATTAAAAAACCTTGGTCGGTGAAGTATTGCGAAAAGTCTCCATTGATTACGATTTACAGACTAAAATATTGGTCGGCGTATAAAGTATAGTCGACTAGATGATAATTTGAAGGCGTTAGTTATTCCTGACCATATAATTTTGGTCTGCGTAAGTTTTACCGACTACAATATTTTTAGTCGGCGTAAGTACATTTGCGGACCAAAATTTGTATTAGTCGGTAAATCTTACACCGACTACTTTTTTAGTAGTCGGTGTAAGATTTACCGACTAATACAAATTTTGGTCGGCAAATGTACTTACGCCGACTAAAAATTTTTTTAGTCGGTCATTACCTTCACCGACAGAGTTTTGCCGACTACTCTACCGACCAAATATTTGTAGTCGGTGATTATAATTCCCGACTATATATGGACTTTGGCCGACTACTTTTCTAGTCGGTGAAGGTATTTCATTTTGTACTGGTCCTAGAAATTGCTAATTTTGGTGATGAAGGAATTTGTGGCTCCATTTTGATTTCAAAAAAAGTTGGATAAAATTTTATGTACCCTTTTTATATAATTTCAACCACTTTGTGCTCTACTATTATTGTCGCTCCTTTCTTCCCATTTTATATTTTTCTTTACTTTTCAATCTGAGCTTGAATAAACAACTTACTAACTATTAGTTGCACGAGATTTTTTGCACAGATGAATGACGAAGACTTCCAGCAACCAAGTGGGCACCCCGAGTTTAGAAAACATGTCATACAAATTCTCAGAAAATCGTACAACATGGAGGAGTACAATGAGCTCCAGCAAGCAGTCAAAGCTCGAAAGACAGAAGAAATCGATGGAGCCTTGGCTACGGCGAGCAAAGGATAACATGGAAAATCCTGTCTTTATTACTATCCTAGTAAGTTGAAAAATAGTGTAGTTTCTTTTTTTGGCACTGCAGAACTTCCTCATCCTTTGACATTTCAATGTATCCATGTCATGTTGTGATTTTTTTTTAGCTAAAGTTAAGGATCTGTCCGAGTTTGTGAAAATCATAAATCACGAGTGCTTTATTTATCTACTAAAATTTTGCCCGTTGTGACCATATTTGCTGTATTTGCATACTGTTGTTTCAACATTCACCTGAACTAATTAGTTGATGTGAATTTTGACGATTTTACATTCTTTGTTTTCCTGGTTTTTGGTGAGATATTTGGATTTCTTGTTTATCGTCATATACTTCAGGAAAAAATATAGGGTTTCACGACAATTTTTTCTGGTATTTTAAGGTTTGGATAAGCTTCAAGTAGAAGAAAGGCAACATTTTTTCCACATGAAAAGAAAATATTTGTTGGTTAAAAGTTGAGCAGAAATCGCAAATTGAAGTTTAATTGTATTCATCTAGAAAAACGATTCCATCTCCCAAATTCATTGGCATTAAAACGGCAAGTTCATGAATGGTAAAAATGCATGTTGTGTCGGTGGTCTCTCTCTTGCGACCTACCTGCCTACATGCATACATAAAAATTGAATGTTACCCATTTCTCAGTTTTGACTTGAACACTTGTCGATTTACCATGGATGATAGAATCCATGAAATCTGTAACTTTTAGTCTTCCATTGAGTTACAATATTGTGTTTGCACATTAGAGTGCCGAACCCTATGCTTCTAATATTTTGCGTGGGAAGTAAATTCCTAACCTCTAAACTATCCTTAATAACATGCACCCCTAAAAGAAACTATTGAACAAAAAGAGGAAAGCCGGGAAGTAAAGTGCAATGACTTGATATTTGCCTACATTTATGGTTAGTGTTACAACAATCCATACAATGAGAGGAGAACAAAGAAAAGGTATAAAATATAGTAAACTTATCGACACAGATTTGTATAGTTTACGTTGATGAACCATAGTTGAAGGCACTGAACACCAAGGATTGCATAGATTTCAACTGAAGTTTATTATTCCAACTTAGTTCAACTTTTGCAATGTACTTGAAGGCTAAACTGATTAAATATTCTATGAGATTGGTTTTTCATGTATGGAATGAAGCACGCGCCTCACTTTGAGCTTAAACACCAATAGAATTTTCCTTCTCGATACACTCTGCATAATCTCATTGTAATCATTTTTAAGTGTAATTTCATATTTATGAGAAGATTGTTCATATTTAACTCTAACTACAGCATCATAATCCAGATCGATGAATTGGTCAAGTTTATACTGCAGAGGAGTATGCTCTCGCACCCAACGAGATTTTCCACTAGCAATTATCCCACCCTTCTACTTACATCTTATAATTGTACGAAACGTAACTGGGTTGTTAGACCATTATATTGCAGCATGTTGATGCTGACCTTTCTAAAATGCAACTTAGTTCATTTGTATGAGGATTTTAGATTTGTCATGTGTCTCATCCCTGTCAATGTGCATTTTTCTATTGTACAATTAAATGCTTTCTTCCTAAAATTTTTCAGTTCCCAATTTTCTTTTAGAAAACTCACACAGAGAGAGAAAGGGAAACATGTATGTTCGACGTTCTTGAACTCTTGTCAGCTCCACCCACATTCTTGTTTTGGCTAAAGAAATCGTAGTTTTATATGCTTTACAAACACCCCACTTTAGGTTAGTTTTCTTTCTTGAAACACGCACTCATTCACACGTGCGCACGTGCACAATGCGAGCACATGTACAACATTTGCACAAAAATTGAAGCATGTGCACTGCATCTGTACGTGTGTGCACAACACGTGCACAAAAATTGACGAACATGACTTTTACCTAATCATCGAATTTCAACATAAGCTCTTGAACTCTGATGGGCCTAATAATCGAAACCAATGACCTAGGAAGTGTCTTGAGCCCCATATATAGACCAGTTTGACTCAATTAGGACATCTTGAAAGATTGAAAAATAGCAAAATTCAGACATTCTTTTCACCTAGACCAGACCGCCATTGTTACTGCTTTAACTAGCAAAACCCCGACCATCAGATTCCCAAATCACAACTTTTTGTTTCTCTATTCTAACATTGCTGCCGAAAGAGACATACACAGAGAAAGAAAAGGTAAAATATATCCTGTGGCATTCTTGTTTTCGGTGAAACAAAATCATATATTTTCATGTTTGACGAACACTCTCACACACATAATACACATCGAAACATTTATATTTCCCTAATTTTTTTGTTTTATTTTATTTTAATTTATTTCGGTTTTCTGTGTGATATGCATTGAGATGCACTTAGTAATACAATGTGGGTATGCTTTTTTATAAATGTATCACAAACATATTTACTTATGTAAGTCAAATCAATATTATATGAAATTGTAAATTAATTTCAAATTAAGTGTACAAATCAATTAATTAATTTCGCTTTATCCTTAATATCTTTTTAAGAAAAAATTGGGCCACAAACCAGACCCGTGTCTTGACGACTCAAGTCACAATTTGACATTACAATACTATTCTCCTTACCTTACTCTGAACCTTTTATTTCACATTGCCCGAGTCTCTCCTCCTTCCTAATATTGTTGTTCCCAATCTTTTCTTAGAAGACTCACGTACACAAAGAAAGATAGGGAGATGAGTATGTTCATGCAGACGTTCTTGAATTCTAGGTAGCTCCATCGACATTCTTGTTTCAGTGAAAGAAATCACAGTTTTATATATTTTATGAACACCCCTCTTTAAGCTAGTTCTATTTCTCGAAGCACATACACTCTCATTTACACACACACACACACGTATAGAACACGCGTACATGCATAACAAGTGCACAAAAATTGACGAACAAAAGAAGTGTGTTGATCCCGGACCAGTTTAACTCAATTAGGACATCTTAAAACAATGAAAAATATACCTCTTAACCCCATTTCATGCAAAATCTTATCAGTTGGCCAGATTTAGCCCTAAATAGCAAAAACCAAACCTACTTTTCAGTCGGACTCGGACCCGGACCACCATTGTTATTGCTTTTATTGGCAAAACTTTGAGAGATTGGATTCCCAAATCGCAACATTTCATTTCTCCATTCGATCATTGCCTAAAGAGATTAGAGAAGTACATAAAGAAATAAAAAGGTAACATATAACCTCTGGCATTCTTGTTTCTGGTGAAACAATATCATATCTTTGCATGTTTCACAAACACGAAACAAAATCATTTGATTTTCTTTTAGTTTATTTGGGTTTTCTGTTTTATATGCTTTGACGTGCACTTTGTAATACAAAGTGGGCTTAAACTGGATCAAATTGGTGAATTATTTTTTTTAAATTTCAATTTATCATTTTAGAATTAGAAAAAAGAGATTTGGTATTTTTCTGAACTTTGTTCGTGCTGATGATTTTAAAAACATTTTCTATAATTGGGTTGATGTTTGCTCACAAAACCATATCAATCATCCATTTTTTCCCTTTATTTTCTATTTGAACTCCTATCTACACAGGGCCTTGTTTATGATTTATTATCACATGCAAGACTACTAAAATCGCATATATTGATATGCATGTATAATTTAGACACCCTTAATTATTTGTTGTACATAGATGTATGTTTCATATATTGGTAGCACATGAATTGAATTATTATCAAGTGTGCATATGTTTGAATATTGTGCTAAATGTGTCTGTTCATGTTCTTCTCTAATTGATTTTGATAGTAACTGAGCTTAGTTATGTTAATGATTTCAAAGAAGTAGATCAATGTGTGCATATGATATATTTGAAACTTATTATATTTCTTTGGTATCGTGTGAGTAGTTATTTGAAATAATTGATTAATAATTGGTTATCATTCTTTATTTTTGAAGCATGATAAAGATTCTAAAGATTCTTCGTGGAAACATTGCACGTGATTGAGAATGTTAAGTAATAAATTTATTTCTAATGAGGCGATAAGGGAAAATGTTACAGTTGATCAATAGTGTTCTGCAAATTAAGTGTGATAATTCGTATAAATGGGTCTTAGTAGATGGGATAGTTTGAATCTATCTAGAAGAATTGCAAATGTGTACAATACTCATTTATCTTAAAAGGAAATGTCAGAAATGGATGAGGAGTACAAGTGCTTTATGCTCGTTGCTTTAACTAAGGCTGAAAAATCTGAATCATGTAAGAGAAAAAAGAGAGAAACTTAACAATGATGGCGAGGAGGATGGGGGTGATAGGGTTATTGATCCTTAATACAATATTTTTCTGGGTAGATTCAAATTCTATATACTTGAGGGTGAGAAAAATTGTGTGCCTATGGTGATTAAAGAATAATGACGTATAAAGATAGCAAAATGTGCAAGACCGTCCTAATTATAAGGAGAGCAACTTGAAGAGGCACTATGGTATGCGAATTGTAAGTGGTAAGAAGTATAATATACCAACACACATAAATTTAAGGAGCATAGTTATGCTTGACAAGGATGGAGACAATTGGGGGGGATTGCAGTGGCAGATCTAGGGTTGAAGTTCAGCTAGGATGGACATTGACTAGTCAACAGTCATTTATTGACCGTTGACCAGTCAACGGCCGATACTTGTGAAAAAATAATGTGAAAATAATGACCAGTCAACGGCCGATGCTTGTGAAAATAATGCTCAGTTGTTGACAGTGGCGGATCTAGGGTTGAAGTTCAGTTATGGCGGATGTTGACTGGTCAAAGGTCAAATATTGACCGTTGACTAGTCAACGGCCCATTATTGTGAAAAAATAATGTGAAAATATTTTTAATAAATACGTAACTTATCAAGCAACAAGAAAATCATATAATAGTGAAATATAATTTGATACAAGCCGTAATAATGCTAAAAAATGTTTAGTACAACTCTAATTGATGATAAATATAAAAAATCGAGAGTAAAAACTCTAAAAATAATTTCTGTATTATTCAATTTTGATCAACTTTAAGAAAAATTAATAAATCTTTACTTGAGGATTTAGTCATGCAATTACCTTACATTTTAATTTTTCAAAATTCAGAGACCATAATATCTTTTTTCTTCCACTTTCTCCTTTGTCTCTTCAGTAAGTTATATATATATATATATATATATATACACACGCGCACACGCACACACGCAGAGACTATATACACATATACTTACACGCAGAGACTCCATTCTCCATTTTTCCTTCATTTCTCAAAACTCAGTGATCATTCTTTCGCGAAATTCCAGCACGGGCGGACGCGGGGTCTCGCCATGTTGTAAATCCGTCCCTGGTTGTTGATGCCTCCATCTGGTTGTATTGTTTGGAAACTGCACCGTCTTCAAATATTGCACCCAAAATACTCGTGAACTGTAATTTTAGATCCAACTGCAAAATAGAAATAAGAAAGAGTATAATGTGATAATGGTGCCACGTAAAATAACCATTCAAGTTTCATAAACTAAAAGATTTACCTTCATTCTCTTCACGTTGTGGCTCTAGGCACTCTGTTCACGAAAAGTAATGCAAGTTGAAGTTAATTCCTGTTTGATATCCAATTACAGTGTCTTAGTCAAAATGGGAACGAACAAGAACTACAAATTTGGTAGTTTAAATAACCTACCTTCCTCGAATGAAGCCTCTCATTCTCTTCCTCTTTGAGCTCTGAAAATGCCTGCCAACAAAACGATAATCATTCATTAACATGATTGATAAGTGCGTTTTGTGCACTTATTTGGGTCCTTAAACTAAGCTTTTAATTCGTTATTTTAGTAATTTTCTACTTAATTCGGTGCATTATTCTTTACATTTTAGTTTTGGACCCGTCTGTGAGAAATTGGAGAAGAATAGATGAAAAGAGGTATAAATTGAAAGTTGATATCAAAAGTTGAAGGACCACATTTCACATTATTGAAAGTTGAAGGACCAAATTGGAGATTATCTAAAGTTGAAGGACCACATTGTACATTATTGAAAGTTGAAGGACCAAACTGGAGACTATCAAAAGTTGGAGGACCAAAACAGCGCGATTGGAAATTATAAGCTGGGCGATCGCCCACATTATAGCTGGGCGAGCGCCGAGCATTGTTAAACTACAACAGAGAAGTCAAACCACCACCTGGGCGATCGCCTGGACATACACTGGGCGATCGCCCAGTGTAAATTTTGTACTGCGGATTTTTTTTCTTTTTTTGAATTCTAATCTAGTTAGGTAACTTTTGGCCAACGATTTTTAGGTCTTTTTGGCAGCTTTTTGGGGCACCATTAGAGTAGTATATATATGAGTTATTAACTCATGATAGGTTGTTGAGTTTTTGGGCGAAAAACATAGACGAAGTCATTAAACGGAGATCAAGACTGCTTCTTTGAAGAATTGAACGAAGACCAACAACGGGCAATTATTCTTTCAAGTCTTCTTCTTTTCTGGGTGATGAATTCCATGTGTTCTTCCCCTTCTTATTTTCTTATTATTAGTATGCTAGGCTAGTTTAATTAGCGCTAGAATTACGATGAAACTTGTCGTTTAAATTCTTTTATCTTGAGACTTGGTTTTTGACACTTTACTTCAATATAGTTTTGAATAATTAATTTTGATTTGTTTGCATCTACAATTATATACGTAGTAATTGTATGATTGTTGTGGTATGTTTTACTATCGAAAGGTCGAAAGCATGCTAGACGCTATTTTAATTATCTTAAAGTCCGATAGGGGATAGAAATATATCGCTATGCTTTAGGTGATCTTTAATTATCCATGGAAATTTAATGCTTTCATTTGTATTCGCATTCGTCATAGAAATATAGTCGAGTCATGCATATGAATAGGTTTAATTTTATTCGAGAGAAACTGTTGAACAATCTAAGGATATTGATCTTCATAACTGAATTAATTTGTCAAGACCAAGAATCAAGATAAAAGAAATAACAACTACAAGTGGATTCAGAATTCTAGTGCTTTTCCTTTTTAAAAGTTAAATTCATCTTTAGTTAATCTTAATCTTTCATTTATTTGAGAAATAGTTGTTTAATTGTTTTTGCTTTACTCTTTCAATTAGTATAAAACACAAAATCTTTCAAAGTTCTTTAGATTCGGTTAAGGTTAGCGTGATTAAATTGAATTATCTAAATCCTCGTGGGATCGATACTTGGACTCAAAATCCATTTTACTACTTGAGCGATCCGTGCACTTGCGGAATTATTAAAGACATAAAATCGATGACAAGTTTTTGGCGCCGTTGCCGGGGATTTAGTTTTAATTCTGTTCAATTACTTTAACACTAATTCGAACTTATTTTTTTTATTTGCTTTAATTACCTATTTCTTTAAGATTTACAGTGTTCGCTTTGCTTCCTTTCAGACCATTGCATGCGAAGTGAGAGACGCGAGTCTCTAATTCCAGTTGATCCAGAGATCGAACGCACTTTTCATCGCAGGCAGAGAGAAGCAAGAAAGACACAACAAAAAGAACAAAAACAGCAAGACATAATGCAGAACAACGAGATCGCTCGGGCAAGACAAGAGGTTGATGAAGACAACATGCTAGTTGGAGACTTTTTGACTCCACAGATCATACAGAGCCAATCCAGCATTGTCTACCCACCTTTTGGGCAGCCGAACTTTCAGCTGAAGACTAATGTCATTCATCTATTCCAGAATGGACACCAATTCTATGGCAGGACCGATGAGAATCCACATACACACATTTCAAGATTCTTGGAAATGTGTCAACACTTCAAGTATCAAGGAATCTCAGACGACGCCATCCAGCTACGTTTGTTCCCACATACTCTTCGGGACAAGGCTCTTGAGTGGTTGGACTCACTACCAATTGACAGCATAACCACCTGGAATGATCTAGCCCAAAAGTTCTGCACTAAATTTTTCCCACCAGCAAAGGTCTCGAAGTTGAAGCATGATATCTCCATATTTCAACAGTCAGAAACAGAATCTTTTGATGAGGCGTGGACCAGATTCAAGAATATGTTAAGAAAGTGCCCTCATCACGGTGTTGGCAGGGGGCAACAAATTCAATATTTCTATGCTGGGCTACTACCTTCATTTAAAAGCATGATTGACTCTTCATCCAACGGTTCTCTATCTACCAAAACAGTGGTTGAAGCTCTAGATTTATTTGAACGAGTCGCTACCACCACTGCCATGTGGCCATCAGATAGAGTTATACAAAAGAGAACTGCGGGGGTACATGAGGTAGACACTTTCACAGCATTGTCTGCACAGATAAAGTCGTTGGCACACAAAGTGGAAAGTATGTTATATTCAGCCAATGCAGTGCAAACAAAGAAATCAGCATGTGAAGAATGTGGAGCCAGTCATAGTACATCAGAATGTCCTATTCTATCACTACAGCCTGAACAGGTCGATTACATTCAAGGTGGTCAGCGCCAACAAAATAACCCGTACTCTAACACATATAATCCAGGGTGGCGAAACCATCCAAATTTCTCTTGGAAGGATAATCAGAGTAATTTCAGACCACAGTTTCAAGAGCCAGAAAAGAGAACTTCGCTAGAAGAAATTCTCGGTAAATTCATCGAAAAGACTGATCAGTTCATGCACAAGACAGATACTAATTTTCAAAATCAAGGAGCTGCAATAAAGAATCTTGAGACACAAATAGGTCAGATGGCAATTGCTTTATCAGGCAGAGCACCAAGTACTTTGCCCAGTAATACAGAGGTGAACCCCAAAGAACATGTTAAAGCTATTACTACTAGAAGTGGGGTTCAGTTACCAGAGATCCATGTTAAGAGATCAGTTGCAAATGAAGAAGTGGTACCTTCCACTGATGAGGAACACGTGGTACAGACTGAGCAGACAACGGCTATGAAAGAGAGTTCAAGCACACCACAGGTTAAGGCAACCGTTCCTATCAAGCCATATGATCCTCCAGTCCCATTTCCTCAGAGGCTACAAAAGCACAAGTTGGACAAGCAATTCGGGAAATTTCTTGAGATCTTCAAGAAATTACATATCAACATCCCTTTTGCAGATGCACTTGCTCAGATGCCCAGTTATGCAAAATTCTTGAAAGACATTCTTTCAATAAACGCAAGATGGAGAAACATGAGACAGTGATGTTGACAGAAGAGTGCAGCGCTATTTTACAAAATAAACTACCTCCTAAACTCAAAGATCCAGGGAGTTTTACAATACCTTGCACCATTGGTGATTTTTGTTTTGATAAAGCTTTATGTGATTTAGGAGCCAGTATTAACTTGATGCCGCTTTCTATTTTCAGGAAATTAGGTTTGGGAGAAGCTAAAGCAACTACGGTAACTCTGCAGCTGGCTGATCGATCTATTAAACATCCAAGAGGAGTTGTCGAAGATCTTTTGGTAAAAGTGGACAAATTCATCTTCCCAGCTGATTTTATCATTCTCGACATGGAGGAAGATAAAGATGTCCCACTTCTTCTTGGTCGACCATTTTTAGCCACTGGAAGAGCTCTGATCGATGTACAAAAAGGCCAGTTGATTCTGAGACTTAGCGAGGAGCAGGTCACATTTGATGTCTTTAAGGCAATCAAATATCCAACCGAGTCAGATAGCTGTTTCAAAGTTGATGTGGTTGATGATGCCGTACATGAAAATTTTCATCTCCATAATCCATCAGATCCATTGGAGGCATGCATTGTGCATTCTCAATCCTTTCACGCTGATTCTAGTGAGGTTGAGATGTGCGCAAGATATCTTGAAGCAAATCCTCTATATACACGCCGACCACGCTTTGAGGAGTTGGGAACAGGTTCTATAAAACATCTGCCTTCTGTTCAACAGCCTCCAAAAATAGAGCTCAAACAGTTGCCCTCTCATCTCCGTTATGCCTACCTGGGGGAGTCCTCTACGTTGCCTGTAATCATTGCAAATTCAATTAATAAGCTTGAAGAGGAAAAATTACTCCGAGTGCTTCGAGAACACAAGACAGCTATTGGGTGGTCTATTGCTGACATCAAGGGTATCAACCCTACTCTGTGCATGCATAAAATCCTCATGGAGGATGATTTTAAACCAAGTATTGACAGTCAGAGAAGGCTAAATCCTAATATGAAAGAAGTGGTCTGAGGAGAAGTCATGAAGCTAATGGATGCCGGGATAATCTACCCGATCTCAGATAGTGCTTGGGTCAGTCCAGTTCAAGTAGTGCCAAAGAAGGGAGGTATCACTGTGGTTCAGAACGAAAAGAATGAGTTGATTCCAACCAGAACAGTCACAGGATGGAGGGTTTGCATTGACTACCGCAAACTCAATACTGCTACTAGGAAGGATCATTTTCCCCTTTTATTTATTGATCAGAAGTTGGAAAGACTGGCTGGATATTCTCATTACTGCTTTTTGGATGGATACTCTGGGTATAATCAAATTCCAATAGCACCTGAGGATCAAGAGAAGACCACATTCACTTGTCCCTATGGCACCTTTGCTTACCGTAGGATGCCTTTTGGTCTATGCAATGCTCCTGCCACTTTTCAGCGTTGCATGATGGCCATCTTTTCTGATATGGTGGAGAAATTCATCGAAATATTCACTGATGATTTCTCGGTATTTGGCTCATCCTTCGATGAGTGCTTAGAGCACTTACACCTGGTTTTGCAGCGGTGCAAAGATACAAATTTGGCTCTCAACTGGGAAAAGTGTCACTTCATGGTTCAAGAGGGCATCGTGTTGGGACATCGAATTTCAGCTAAGGGGATTGAAGTGGATAAAGCAAAAATTCAGGTTATAGAAAAATTGCCACCACCAACTTCTGTCAAGGGTGTTAGAATTTTTCTTGGGCATGCCGGGTTCTATCGTCGATTTATCAAAGATTTTTCCAAAATCACAAAACCTTTGTGTACTCTGCTGATCAAGGATGTACCCTATGTCTTCTCTAAAGAGTGTCTATTGGCATTCAACACTCTAAAAGAGAAGTTCATTTCAGCACCTGTGATAATTGCACCTGATTGGAGTCTCCCGTTTGAACTAATGTGTGATGCAAGTGACTATGCAGTTGGGGTAGTGTTGGGGCAGCGAAAAGATAAAGTTTTTCATGTGATACACTATGCCAGCAAGACTTTGAATGAGGCACAGCTTAATTATGCCACTACTGAGAAGGAGCTCCTAGCTGTAGTTTATGCCTTTGATAAATTCAGATCATATCTTGTCGGATCGAAGGTGATAGTTTACACTGATCATGCAGCCCTGAAGTACTTATTGGCAAAGAAAGATGCAAAACCGAGGCTAATTAGATGGGTATTACTTCTACAAGAATTCGATCTCGAGATAAGAGATAAGAAAGGAAGCGAGAATGTAGTAGCTGATCACTTATCCAGACTAGAGCAGGAAGAGCAGATCGAGAGCTTGGATATTAATGAAGTGTTTCCAGATGAACAGATTTTTCAGTTGGAGAAAGCACCATGGTTTGCAGATATAGTAAATTTCCTGACCAAATCTATCATCCCGCCAGATTATTCAAGTCATCAAAAGAAGAAATTTTTCTCTGACTTGAAGCACTATTTTTGGAAAGATCCCATTCTCTATAGACGGGGTCCAGATCAAATTATTCGGCGGTGTGTTCCTGAAGAAGAGGTCCCTCAGATACTTGGGCATTGTCACTCTTCAGCCTACGCTGGACACTTTGGTGCCTCTAAAACAGCTGCTAAAGTTCTACAGTCTGGGTTCTACTGGCCTTCTCTTTTTAAAGACGCGTACCTTTTTGTGAAAGAATGTGATCGATGCTAGCTCACGGGTAATATCTCAAAAAGGAATGAAATGCCTCTCAACAGTATACTAGAGGTCGAGCTTTTTGATGTTTGGGGTATTGATTTCATGGGGCCATTCCCTTCATCGTTCTCAAATCAATATATATTGGTTGCTGTAGACTACGTCTCTAAATGGGTTGAGGCCGTCGCCTTACCTACTAATGATGCACGGGTTGTGATGGATTTCCTAAAAAAATGCATTTTCACTCGTTATGGCACACCCCGAGCCATTATTAGTGATGGTGGTAAGCATTTTTGTAATCGTCAATTTGAGTCTTTGTTGGCTAAATATGGCGTCCGGCATCGCATTGCTACTCCTTATCACCCTCAAACAAGTGGGCAAGTGGAAGTCTCCAACTGGGAGTTGAAGCGGATTCTTGAGATGACGGTAAGTTCATCAAGAAAAGATTGGTCAAAGAAGCTCGATGATGCTTTATGGGCCTACTGAACAGCTTTCAAAACTCCTATAGGCATGTCTCCCTATCGGCTAGTTTTTGGGAAAGCGTGCCATTTACCAGTTGAGTTGGAGCACTGAGCATATTGGGCTGTCAAGAAGTTGAACTTCGATCTAAAGGCGGCTGGTGAAAAGAGACTTCTTCAATTGAATGAGATGGATGAGTTTCGGTTGGAAGCATATGAGAACGCGAAATTGTATAAGGAGCGGACCAAAAAGTGGCACGATATGCACATTGAAAGAAGAAATTTTGAGGTTGGGCAGCAAGTCTTGTTGTATAATTCTCGCCTCAAGCTTTTTCCTGGCAAGTTGAGATCTAGATGGTCGGGTCCGTATACAATAACACGAGTCTTTCCATATGGGGCGGTAGAAATCAGTCATGAGAGTAAAGGCACGTTTAAAGTCAACGGGCAGCGTTTAAAGGTCTATTGGAATGGTGGATTCTCGAAAGAAAAGTCCACCGTTCAACTTGCACACCCGGAATGATCAACACGAAAAGTCGAGCTCTAGACTATAAGTCGAGCGCTTAATGGGAGGCAACCCATTTTTCTATCCCTTTCTCCTTTTTAGACGTCTTTATTTAAATGCATGAAGTTGGAATAGTTTTATTGCTTTAATTTTTGGTTTTGCATTAGTTTTTGCACTTAGTTGAATTTTTAGTTTGCATGTGGTTAGGGATTCTACCTTGTTTATTTTTGGTTTTAGGATTGCCCAATTTTTGCACTTAGAATCTTTAGCATAGTTGGTCTTTATGTTCATTTAAGCACAAATTTCAGATTTCATCTGATCACATAGACCTAGATACATTAGTAACAAGCATGAAGTGAGTTTTGGCACAGGTTTGGTCTTTCCAATTCACCATTTTCAGTTTGGCTTGTGTTTAGGATTTCACATGTTACAATATCTCTATTTCATCACATTTACACTTCATTTGCATGCTCGCATCATTTCCATTTTAGCACGTTTTAAATGTTGGACATGGTATCTTAGTTTATATGCATTTATTTGAAAAAAAAAAAAAAAAATTGGTGAACCGGGCGACCGCCCTGGTTAAACCTGGGCGATCGCCCCATCACGATTCAACTGGGCAGAATGCCCAGAGGCCTGCCCACGCGATCGCCCTGGTTTATACCAGGCGATCGCCCAGGCATGTGCTGGGCAGCATGCCCAGCACTTAAATTCCACGGCCAGTTCTTTTTCCCTTTGTCTACTCCTTTCACGCACCAACCTCACACAGATACACTAGACACCAATTCATCACTTAGCCCTCCATAATCTGCATCTCTCTTGGTCGTTCCTCTCCTCATCTACATTTACGCACGTTTCCTATCCACGGCATTCCCGTCATATCCCTCGACTTGTGCAAAGTAACACACGGTATGTTCTTTCTTCATTTCCTCTCATGTTGTGAGTTTCCATTTTTCGGTTTCACATTAATTACCTGAGGAGGATGGGCTAGGTTAGATGTTGGGTTGTTGAAATTGTGGTTTTGCGGTATTAATTTTTGGGTTAGCTTCACTACCCATTTCATATAACTTCGGCCTACCACAGAGTTGCACTCTATGTGTTTGATAAAATGACTGAGTACCAGTTCTTGTGATTTTAGAGCTCATCTTTGATTGCCTATTCTTCCTACTCTATTTGTCTTAATCATTGTGCTTACATCCCATAGATTTCACCTCCACGTTGTCCACACCACTTCAGCCCACAAAGGGCAGTCATGGCATGCCTTGGCTAGGCATCCGTCCCCCTTCTGTCCCACTCATATGACCTCTGTTCTACCTCAATTTTGAATATGATACCAACCAATCTATGTAGAACCAGATGTCCGGAGATGGCTCGGACAATTTTCAATATTTCCTCAGTTTTTTTTGGTGGTGAAAAAGTAGTGTTCGGACTACGCTTAAAACCAGAAATTTCTCTATTTTTCATGTCTTTTGGTGTATTTTCTATGTTCCTACCTTCTTTATGATGCCTAATGAATTCACCTTTCTTTTTCTTAGGTACTATGGCACCAAAACGAAAAGACCCACCAACAAAAAAGGGGAAGGAGAAGGTCGGTTCGTCATCTAGCCGACGCCGCCCTGTGGCAACGAACATTGACAGCGGTGGTGTCCTAAGATTTCAGGATCCCGAAGCAGAACACATCTACAACAAGTGGTTAGTGCAGAAACATATTTGGGCCGAAAGGGAGGTGATTCTGACCGACTTCCCCTACTCTGAAATGGCAAATCTCATTCAGTCTTGTGGTTGGCACGGGGTCGCCGGCAAACCTCATTTGGCCTATCCACTATTGGTCAAGGAATTCCTCGCCAACTTCAATCACGTTATAGAGGAACCGGAAGCGGAACATCGGTACACCACTTGGGTCCGGGGAAAGTGGATTAAATTCAGTCCCACTGTGATTGGCAATTTTTATGGACTGACTGCCGATGATACTGAGCCCGTCTCCACTGATCTTGATATGACACAAGTGACTCAGTTTCTTTATGGACGAGCAGACGTGTGGCCTCTCGTGGGACCCAAGTTCCTACACAACCAGTTGACAGAGAGTCTACGCATCTTCCATATTTTTGTGTGTCATAACATCGATCCTACCTCCCACCGCACAGACTTCAATGACTCTCGAGCTCAACTCTTATATCATCTTGCACGGGGGCACAAACTTGACTTGGGAACTCACATATTCCGATTTATTGTTGATCTTGCCTCGCAGTGTGCATCTGGCCGATCCCCGATGTTCCCTTGCCTTATTAGTGCACTATGCCTGGCAGAAGGGGTGCCATTACTCCCTCATGAAGAGCCCGAAATTCCTGAACCGCCTATCAACAAACGGACCTTGGGACATCCTGTGGCCAGACGAGTAGCGGACAATCCAGCCCCGATCCCAGTTGCTGAGACTGATCGCCTCTTGCGTCAGATTTTTACCCAGTTATCCGAGCAGGGTCGAGTTTTGAGCTCAATTCAGCACACTCAGCAGGCCATGCAGCGCACGGTTGACCACATGAGGATTGAACTGGACTCCTTGACTGCGGCAAACACAGCACTCAGAGGGGAGCAACAGACTATAAACTACACATACGACGATGTCCACCATCGCATGCTCCATTTCGCGCGGCGCTTGGATGATATTTATACCATCGTCTCTCAGCCCGCGGCCCCGAGTGCTCCTCACCATGGATCCACCCCTCTCGCACCAGCCGATCCACCTCGACCATCTTCTCCACATTTACCTCCAGGGAGTACCTGATCTTTTTCCTCCTTTACTTTTGTTCTAATTTGCTTACATTGGGGACAATGTAATATTTTCTTTTGGGGGTGGGTAAAGTATCAGGATACTTATTGGCTGCTTTTGAATGCGTATCACTCGGGTCTATATAACTGAAAAAAAAAAATTTGTCTAGTTGTTGTAAACTTCTTACTGCCAATGATGATATTTGTTTGAAAATCGAGTATATGTTTAGTGGAATATTAGACAACGCTTGAACTTGTGCTTTCATCTGAATTATTATCCATGTTTGACCTGTTTAATGAAGCACAAAGCCACTATTGATTTATCATTTATTGGGACCATGATTTGAGTGTATAAGTTGATATTGTTGACTTAGTATCATTATGAAAAATTCCGTTCCTAAGTCCTTAAGCTAGTAACCAAACTGTTTGAGAACAGTTTGGGGGTGTTAAAGTACTACTTATGTTTTGAGAATTTTGATGGTTTTGGTTTTCTGAGTCTCATCTTTGGTTGAATAGGTTATAGTAAAGGAATCTAAACCGAGCACTGCTTACTGCTGAATAAATAAAATAAAATATGACTCGAGCAATTAAGCCTGTTAGGGTATTTTAAAACCTGGTGCCCTAAAGTCATCTGACTTGGGAGTCATCGGCCCAAAGCTCGTTACATGAGTCAAAAAAAAACAAAAAAAAACAAAAAAAAAAACAAAAAAATTGTACATCATTGCTTCTCTTATAGCCTGTGGGACTCGAGCAATTAAGCCTGTTAGGGTATTTCAAAACCTGGTGCCCTATGGTCATCTGACTTGGGAGTCATCGGCTCAAAGCTCGCTACAAGGGTTACATAGAAAGCTAGTATGAGAGAAGTATTGCACAGGATGTGCGATCATTTTTATGAGTAAAATAAATAAAAAGTGCTAAAGGTGCTCGGTAAGGATTGCTAGATTAAAACCCAAGAGACTGAAGATGAGAATTTAGAAATCATTCACCACCCTAGTTCTGAGAATACAAGTTCTAATTTTACCACTTTATTTGAAAAAGAACACCTCGGGATTGGAGAGAAAAGCATTAGAAGTGTGATAATTTACGAGAGGTGTAAGGAAGAAATGCCTACAACGGGTTCGGGATTGTAAAAATATCAACAACACAATATTAGTCGTGGTCTAATACATGAGTAAGTTTAATTTTTGGCTAATCACACACTCACTAAGGGTCGAGCAATGGATAAATGAAAATTTTTGTGTTGTTTGATCTCTTTCTAAACGTATTACTTGATTTTTCAAACATGAGGCATATAGTAAGAAATTTGACATAAACTCGGTCATTGTTATTTTGTTTAGCTTAGTTTAAGTTTATGGTTTATTTTTATTTTGTTTTGTTGTTCGAGGACGAACAAAGGTTTAGTTTGGGGGTGTTTGATAAGTGTGTTTTGTGCACTTATTTGGGTCCTTAAACTAAGCTTTTAATTCGTTATTTTAGTAATTTTCTACTTAATTCGGTGCATTATTCTTTACATTTCAGTTTTGGACCCGTCTGTGAGAAATTGGATAAGAATGGATGAAAAGAGGTATAAATTGAAAGTTGAAGGACCAAATTGCACATTATCAAAAGTTGAAGGACCACATTGCACATTATTGAAAGTTGAAGGACCAAATTGGAGATTATCTAAAGTTGAAGGACCACATTGTACATTATTGAAAGTTGAAGGACCAAACTGGAGACTATCAAAAGTTGGAGGACCAAAACAGCGCGATTGGAAATTATAAGCTGGGCGATCGCCCACATTATAGCTGGGCGAGCGCCCAGCATTGTTAAACTACAACAGAGAAGTCAAACCACCACCTGGACGATCGCCTGGACATACACTGGGCGATTGCCCAGTGTAAATTTTGTAATGCGGATTTTTTTTCTTTTTTTGAATTCTAATCTAGTTAGGTAACTTTTGGCCAACGATTTTTAGGTCTTTTTGGCAGCTTTTTGGGGCACCATTAGAGTAGTATATATATGAGTTATTAACTCATGATAGGTTGTTGAGTTTTTAGGCGAAAAACATAGACGAAGGCATTAAACGGAGATCAAGACTGCTTCTTTGAAGAATTGAACGAAGACCAACAACGGGCAATTATTCTTTCAAGTCTTCTTCTTTTCTGGGTGATGAATTCCATGTGTTCTTCCCCTTCTTATTTTCTTATTATTAGTATGCTAGGCTAGTTTAATTAGCGCTAGAATTACGATGAAACTTGTCGTTTAAATTCTTTTATCTTGAGACTTGGTTTTTGACACTTTACTTCAATATAGTTTTGAATAATTAATTTTGATTTGTTTGCATCTACAATTATATACGTAGTAATTGTATGATTGTTGTGGTATGTTTTACTATCGAAAGGTCGAAAGCATGCTAGACGCTATTTTAATTATCTTAAAGTCCGATAGGGGATAGAAATATACCGCTATGCTTTAGGTGATCTTTAATTATCCATGGAAATTTAATGCTTTCATTTGTATTCGCATTCGTCATAGAAATATAGTCGAGTCATGCATATGAATAGGTTTAACTTTATTCGAGAGAAACTGTTGAACAATCTTGGGATATTGATCTTCATAACTGAATTAATTTGTCAAGACCAAGAATCAAGATAGAAGAAATAACAACTACAAGTGGATTCGGAATTCTAGTGCTTTTCCTTTTTAAAAGTTAAATTCATCTTTAGTTAATCTTAATCTTTCATTTATTTGAGAAATAGTTGTTTAATTGTTTTTGCTTTACTCTTTCAATTAGTATTAAACACAAAATCTTTCAAAGTTCTTTAGATTCGGTTAAGGTTAGCGTGATTAAATTGAATTATCTAAATCCTCGTGAGATCGATACTTGGACTCAAAATCCATTTTACTACTTGAGCGATCCGTGCACTTGCGGAATTATTAAAAACACAAAATCGCTGACAATGATAAAATATACATCATACACGATAGCCAATCGAGTATATTGCGAACGACATAGAGCGGAAGGCTTCATTTAAAAAGAGAAAGAAGGGACTACTAAATAAGGCGCATGAACTTTGCACCCTATGTGGTGTACAAGCTTGTGCAATAATTTACTGTGCCTACGAACCTGAGCCAACAGTTTGGCCCTCAGAACTGGATGCTCAACATGTTATATCTAGATTTCGGGCATTGCCAGAAATGGAACAGACCCAGAGAATGTTCAACCAAGAATCCTATACCGAGCAAAGGATTCGAAAGTCCCAAGAACAAGCTCAGAAGTTGCAGAGAGAGAACAAAATAAAAGACATGGAAATTCTAATGCACCAATGCATGGCTGGTTTATTGAATCTGCAGAATGTCCCTCCAAATTATATGACTGAAATGGGACGTTTGGCAGACCAAAAAAGCAAGACATCTTGGCCCTAATGGAGGAACTGTAAAAAACTGGGGTAGTGGAAGGGAATCAGGCGATGCATTTCCCTTTCCTGAACCCTAGTTTGGAGGTTGGATTTGGCTGGGGTAATGTGCCCTATGGGTTCAACAACACAGGCAATCCTCGACCAAGCTTTAGCACCCCACCTGGGAATACTAATGCTGGAACTAGCTCTAATCCTCTTGAGAATGATGCACCTGGACCTATTAGCCAGCACCATTTTTTCGCAAAATTTCAGCACGGGCGGACGTGGGGTCTCGCCATGTTGTAAATCCGCCCCTAGGGGATTGTATGGGCTGTTGAATCCTCAACTTCATGTGAGCGGGATGGCAGTGAATAATCAAAAGAAAGTGGACAACGATAGTGTTTTCGATTTGAAATTGCTAATTTTTGCTAGGAAGGAAACTTTTGTCCGACTTGAGTCAAACTCTAAAAATTGGGCCCAAATATCGAAGTATGTACTCAATTTGTTTTTCTTCATTACGATTTTCCAGAATTAAATTTACAAAATTTTCTCTGAAGCAATACCAACTTAGTCCCAGACATGGTCATGCATATGGGTGACAAATTATATGTCGACATTTAGGATTTCTATCAGTGCTCTCTCTTTCTCTCGTTCACACACCACCCCTTTCATTTGTGCATACACGCACAAACTCTCATGCACAGGCACAACACACGCACAACTCTCGCACATGTACGACACGCGCACGGACACTTAGGCATGTATCATTTTCCCATTTGTTCTCTTTAATAGAAGATCTAAGCATGCTTATTCAACACCTTTTCTTGAACAAGCTCCCTGAAATTGACGAACAAAACTTCTATCTAATCATCAAACTTTTGACACAAACAGATCTTGAAGTTTGACGGGGATCTAAGAAGTGTGTTAAGCCCGGAGACCATTTTGGCTCAATTTGGACATCTTAAAAGATTACAAAATATACCTCTTAACCCCATTTGAGGTAAAATATAGTCAGTTGGCCAGATTTCGCCCTAAATAGAAAAACGAAATATATTTTTTGGTCAGACTTGGATCCAGACCGCCATTGTTATTGTTACTGGCAAAACCCCGAGACATCGGATTCCCAAATTGCAAATTTTCATTTCTCCATTCTATCTTTGCCTAAAGAGAAGTACACAAAGAAAGGATATATAACATATATCCTTTGGCATTTTTGTCTGTGGTAAAACAAAATCATATCTTTGCATGTTTCACGAACACGAAACAAAATCGTTTGATTTTCTTTTTGTTTATTTGGGTTTTCTGTTTTATATGCTTTGACGTGCATTTAGTAATACAAAGTGGGCTTGAGGTAAACTGAATCAAATTGGTGAATTATTTTCTTAAAATTTCAATTTGTCATTTTAGAATTAGTAAGGCTTTGGTATTTTTCTAAACTTTGTTCTTACTTATGATTTGAAAAACATTTTCTATAGTTGGGTTCATGTTTACCCACAAATCCTTATAAATCATCAATTTTTCCCTTTATTTTATATTTGAACTCCTATCTACACTTGGCCTTGTTTATGATTTATTATCACATCCAAGGCTACTAAAATGGCATATATTGACAAGCATGTATAATTTAGACACCCTAATTTAGTTGTTGTGCATAGTTTGTGTTTCATATATAGTTTAGCAGGTGCATTGATTTATTACCAAGTGAGCATATGTTTGAAAGTTCTGCTAAATGTGTCTGTTCATTTTCTTCACTAATTGATTTTGACAATAACTGAGCTTAGTTATGTTAATGATTTCAATTAAGTTGATCAATATCTGCATATAAAATCTTTGAAGCTTATTATATTACTTTGGTATTGCGCAAGTAGTCATTTGAAATAATGGATTAATAATTGGTGATCATTCTTTATTTTTGAAGTATGAAAAAATTCTAAAGATTCTTCCCAGAAACATTGCACGTGACCGAGCATGTTGAGTAATAAATTTATTTCTGAGGAGGCAACAAGGGAAAATGTTACAGTTGTTCAATAGTGTTCAACAGACTAAGTGTGATAATTCGTAGAAATGGGTCTCTGTAGATGGACAATTTGAATCTACCCCGAAGAATTGCAAATGTCCACAATGCTCATTTATATTAAAAGGAAATGTCAGATATGGATGAGGAGTACAAGTTCGTTGCTTTGAGAGAGGATGAAAAAATCGTAATCATGTAAGAGAAAATGAGAGAAACATAACAATGATGGCGAGGAGGATGGGAGTTATAGTGTTAAAGATCCTTAATATGAGCTTTTTCTGGATAGATTCAAAATCTAAGAGAAGTCCTATATACTTGAGGTGAGAAAAATGGTGGCCCGTGGTGATTAAATACGAAGAATTGGGTGGTTCCGAAGATGTTTGTGTCATAACCTCGGAAAAAAGCAATGAAATGTACAATACAAAAGAATGTGTCCTCAAATGACAAGCCTAGTCTTGGGGATAACATGGCTAAAGAGAATCAGGTGGAACATGGGGTGAAAGCATGACGAGGTAAGAATGGTAAGGTATGAAGGCAGCAAAATGTGCAAGATCTTCCTATTAAGAGGAGCAACTTGAAGAGGCACAATGGCATGCGGATTCAACGTAATAAGAAGTAGAAATTTAAGGAGCACAGTTAAGCTTGACAAGGCGAGAGACAATTGGGGAGATGTATGGGATCAGGATGGTGGTGAATAATCAAAAGAAAGTGGACAATGAGAGTGCTTTTGATTTGAAATTGATAATGTTGGCTAGGAAGGAAACTTTGGTAAGAGGAGTCGAACTCTAAAAGTTGGGCCTACATATCGAAGTATGTATTCAATTTTTTTTCTTCATTACAATTTTTCAGAACTATATTTACAAAATTTTCCCATAAGCAACACTATAATACCTGAAACCAACGTAGATAGCTATTAAATTTGAATCTATAAGTAAGATGTATTATCTGAAAAATTAAGGACCAATTTGGATGTAAACCAATAGTATGGGACCAAAGCGTAATTTACTTTATTATCCACATGTTGCAGATTTTATTTTAATTGAATAATTAGATATAATTTTACATATCTTTTAATTAATTAATTTAAAATGGGATAATTAGAGTAGTGTATATCGTTAAAAATTTGAATGGACCATAAAGATAAATGAGATTGAGTTATCCTCAATAAATCCTATCACTTAAGATGTGGTTGTTTTTTTTTTTAAAGATAAGAGTTCAAGATAAGGTTTATCTTATGTAGAGTCTCAATTGGATTCAACTAGATGTCTTGGTAAACCTATAAATAAAACTTAAGGTCCATCATTTATTTCACACCACAACATACATTTCCCTCTTCCTTCCCTCTCAGTTTATATTTAATAAGCACACGATTCAAAGGAATAGTGAGGTGAAAGTTAGCAAATCAGTGTTCTTCAATTATTCAAACAAGGTAAGTATACACGTGTTTTATATATTGCAATTTTGGAATAAATATGATGGGTCCACATGTATGTTATTAGATCAGACCGGGGTTTTAGTAGCGCTACGCATGAATAATTATTACCATCTAAGTTCGATATAGTTTTTTTGTCTCCACTATGAAAGTTCAAGTGAAAGTTCAAATGAAAGTTCGAGTACAAGTTTCATGTTTCATGTTTCAAGTTTCAAGTTGAAGATTCCATAATATTGTTAATATATGAACACGTATGTACTTATTGAGATTTTCTCACTCCTTTCATTTTTTCCCTTCTAGGTAATTAGGACTTATGGAGATTCGAAGCATGGATTACACCAGTGGTGGAATAATTAAATTAGGAGTCTTTATTTAATAAAGAATATTGAGTATATATTTTATGAATTAAGCTTGTTTTAAATAAGTTATTATTTGGTTATCTTTTAACCATAAATTCTAAATTTCATTAAGTATTGTTTATTTTTACTACGTTCATGATATGTCATTATGACCCACAGGTTTTAGGATCCGAGCGTCACAAAGTGGTATTAGAGTGAAGGTTTACATTCCTGTAGACTTTTCTAAAAATAAATAAATAAATAAATAAAAAGTATTGTTCACATGAACAGTGATGGTACACTATTCACGGGCATGAACAATAAAACGAATTTTTTTTATTAGTTAAGTAATAAAGATTCTTCTATGATAAGCTGATGTAAAGTTGACCACGGTGATCGTCCAAATTTCGAATCTCCAAGCCAGGTACGAGTAGTTATGCATAATATATTTATTTTTCTTAAGTTATCATGTGAATATGAATTGTTAAGTGTTTGAACATGTATGAAATCTATGTTGGAATTAAGAATTATGTGAAAAGCATGTTTTGTATTTAAAGTTAATGAATTATATGTTATTTCTAGTAAGGAACTTATATAAAAAACCTTCTAAGTTAAAAATCTGCCCATTAGAAATTACTCAAATAGGAAGGTTATACTTTTAGACCATTCAATTTTTACCTATTGTTTGAGTTTTCTTGATTTGATATTCACACAATTGAAAGACTTTGTCAAAAAGACTTAAACTGTCTAAGGAGAGATTGAGATTTAAGTGGTCTAAATGACCCCCTCCCCCCCATCCCTCCCTCCCACCTCACCTGGAAGCTTTTTAGTTGCGCGATATTCAAATTAATGAAGCAAAAACAATTAATTATGATCTGTTTTTCTTTTTAGATGGTTGATAGACGTCCACAAGTAATTAGAGCCCAGGCCAAGAGACGTGAGATGTTTTTGAAATTACATAAGACATATGTGAAGAACCTGAACCATAATCTGCTAGAGCACTTGAACACAATGGACAAAATTATAAGAGGGGCAGAGAGAAATGGACATAACTTTCATAGAGATGAGATTGTTTATCACCTCTAGAGGACACTTAGCCCTTGCTGGAGACAGTTTATGGATGAGATTGAACAGAAGTTTGAATATCAGACACTCCCCGCCTTGTTGATAACGTGTTTCAGAGGTAGAAATGGTTAATTAGCGGCAATAGGGAAATTGAAAGACATTTGACTTATGAGCCCGACCTCACGAGAGTGTCCTCAGTTGACAATAGTGGTAATATCATTGAGGAAGACCTTGATGAAGACTATGAAGAAATCCCTGAGTATAACCCCACACCATACCCTAATGAAGCATGTGAGCCAAACCATGTGGATAATCAAGAAGAAAGACTAAATGAGAGCGACGGAGAGAATTTTTAGATGACTAAAAAGCTAAGTTATTTATAATTTTTATATTCTAAGTTTTGGACTTGTATGCCGAGTAATCTTTTTCTTTTATGCCAAGTTATCAAGATTTATGAAATAAAAATGTTAATCTTTTGCCAAGTTTAGTGCTTGGATTGATTGTGGCTCTACTCACTCTTTTATAACCCCTAAGTTTATGAGCAAACTCAATGCTCCTCATGAACATGCAAGTACTCCCTTAGATGTTGCTACCCCCTCAGGAGAAGTATTGAATGCAGACCATATAGTAAAACAGCTAAGGTAGAGATTGATGGTAAAACCTTGGAGACAAACTTATATGTCTTGAACATGTAAGAGTTCAATGTGATTTTAGGAATGGACCGGCTTTCCAAGTACCATGCAACTATTCTATGCTTTGAAAGAGAAGTGGTGTTTAAGCAGCCTGGAGAGGTAGAACTTCACCTTTCAGTAACCAAGATAAAACCTCTACCCCGTATCATTTCAGCATTGAAGGCAAGGAAAATTTTGAGGTCAAAAAGATGTACGGGATTCTTAATGACAGTAGTACCTAAGGAAGATAAAGAGCTAACGGTGGGTGACGTTAAAGTAGTACGGGATTTTTTAGACTCTTTCCCGATGATTTGAATGAAATGCCACCGAAATGAGAAGTGGAGTTTACGATTGATCTAATTCCTGGATCCACACCCATTTCTAAAGCTCCTTATAGAATGACGCCAAAAGAGTAACATGAATTGAAGGCCCCAAATAGAGGAGTTATTGGAAGAAGGATTCATCCAACCCAGTGTATCACCGTGGGAAGCACCTGTGCTATTTGTCAAGAAAAAAGATGGATCAATGAGGATGTGCATCGACTATCGGGAATTGAACAGAATCACTATTAAGAATAAGCACCCCCTTCCCAGAATTGAAGATTTATTTGACCAACTACAAGGGGCTAAAGTATTTTCAAAGATTTATTTGAGGTCATGATATTACCAGTTGAGAATCAAACCTAGTGACATCTCAAAGACGGCCTTTAGAAGTCGTTATGGTCACTATGAGTTCTTAGTTATGCTGTTTGGCTTAACTAATGCTCCTGGAGTTTGCATGGACTTGATGAACTGCATTTTCCATGAATACTTGGACCAGTTTGTCATTGTATTCATTGACGACATCTTAGTCTACTCTCAGAGCGAAGAAAAGCACAAGGAACACTTGAGGATTGTGTTAGAGATCCTAATGAAGGAAAAACCCTTTGTAAAATTCAAAAAGTGTGAATTCTGGTTGGAACGGGTAGTATTTCTTGGGCATGTGGTCACAACACAAGGAATAGAGTGGACTCTAGTAAAGTAGAGACAGTACTGAACTGGTCAAAGACAACCAATGTAGGAGAAGTTCGTAGCTTTTTGGGTTTAGTAGGATATTACAGGAGGTTTATTGATGAATTCTCTAAAATATCAGGACCACTAACACAGCTAACCCACAAGGGTATAAAGTTTGACTGGACAGAGAAGTGTGAGAGCATTTTTGAGGAATTGAAGAAGAAGTTAGTTAATGCACTAGTATTGATTATACCTGAAGGATCAAAGGGTTTTGTAGTTTACAGTGATGTATCTAAATAGGGTATTGGATGTGTATTGATGCAACAAGGTAAGGTAATTGTGTATGCATCAAGATAGTTGAAGCCTCATGAACAGAACTATCCCACGCATGATCTAGAACTAGCTGCGATAGTCCACGCTCTAACGATTTGGAGGCATTATCTGTACGAAAGAAAGTGTGACATCTATATCATAAGAGCCACAAGTATATTTTCACTCAAAAAGAGTTGAACATGAGGCATGGAAGATGGCTTGAACTGGTAAAGGATTACGATTGTGAAATCCATTACCATCCAGGCAAGGCGAATGTAGTGGTCGATGCTTTAAGTATGAAGACAACAGTACAAGTGGTAATGTTGACAGAATAGAGACCCATATGGAGGGAATTTGAAAGATTAAGTATCGAGATGATTGCCACACCATATGATTTTGTTGCTCGAATTGTAGCATTTTCGTTTCGACCAACTATCCATGATCGAATTAAGAGCCATCAAATGGGTGATCAGTTCTTCGAGTTTATTAAAGCCGGGATTGACACAGAAAAGTAGAAGGATTTCGACGTAGCCGAAGATAATGCATTATGTTATCGAGGATGTCTTTGTGTACCAAATTTCGAGGAATTGAGAAATGAGATTTTGGAAGAAGCTCACTCTACTCTTTATTCTGTACATCCAAGAAGTACGAAGATGTATCGTGGCTTATAAACTATATTTTGGTGGAAAAATATGAAGGATGATGTAGCTAAATATGTAGAGAAGTGCCTAATATGTCAACAAGTGAAAGCCGAACATCATCGACCGTTGGGATTACTGCAACCGTTGGAGGTTCTAGAATGGAAATGGGAACATGTGACGATGGATTTTGTGGTAGGTTTTCCGAAGTCAGTAAAAGGTCATGAGGCCATTTGGGTAATTGTTGATCGATTAACCAAGTCAGCCCATTTCTTGCATGTTCGCATGACTTTTTCTATGGACCAAATTGCACAGTTATATGTTAAAAAGGTGGTGAGGTTACACGGTGTCCCAGTTTCAATTGTATCAGATAGAGACCCAAGATTCACAACAAACTTTTGGAAGAGTTTACATCGGGCTATGGGAACTAAATTGAACTTTAATACAACTTTCCATCTTCAAACAGATGGACAATCTGAACGGACGATATAAACATTAGAAGATATGCTCCGATTATGTGTGCTAGAATTTGGAGGCCATTGGGAGAAACATATACCTTTAATTGAGTTCGCATATAATAACAGCTACCATGCATCTATTGGCGTGGCACCCTATGAGGCGTTGTACGGGCGAAAATGTAGATCATCTGTTCATAGGGATAAAGTTGACGAGCGTAAAATCTTGGCCCTAGAAATTGTTGAACAAACAGTACAGGCAATTGAGAAATTAGAGTTAGTATGAAGAAGGCTCAAGATAGACAGAAAATTTATGCAGATAAAGGAAGAAAAGACTTGAAATTTGTAGTCGAAGATAATGTACTCTTAAAGGTTACGCTAACAAAAAGAGTACTACGGTTCAGTAAGAAGGGTAAACTTAGACCAAGGTACATCGGTCATTTTAAAATTTTAAAACGAGTTGGGAATGTCGCTTACCAGTTAGCTTTGCCACTAGAACTTTTAGCAGTACATGATGTCTTTCATGTATCAATGCTTAGAAAGTATGTTACTGACCCAACTCATATAGTGAAACTTCAACCATTAGAAATTCAGTAGGGTTTGAGTTATGAAGAAGCACCGGTATGTGGCATAGCTTAGAAAGTGCAGAAGCTTCGCAACAAGGAGATACCGTTGGTTAAAGTATTATGGCAACACCATTCGGTAAGGAGGTAACTTGGGAACGCAAGGATGAAATGCGATTTAAGTATTCCCAACTGTTTGCTAACGACAGCTGAGGTAAATTTTGAAGATGAAAATTGTTTTAGGTGGGTAGATTATTATACCTAGAACCAACGTAGACAACCTTTAAATTTAAATCTATAAGTAAGATGTATTATCTGAAAAATTAAGGACCAATTTGGATGTAAACTAATAGTATGGGACCAAAATGTAATTTACTTTATTGTCCACTTGTTGCAGATTTTATTTTAATTGGATAATTAGATATAATTTTGCATATCTTTTAATTAATTAATTTAAAATGGGATAATTAGAGTAGTGTATATCGTTTAAAATTTGAATGGACCCTTAAGATAAATGAGATTGAGTTATCCTCAATAAATCTTATCACTTAAGATGTGGTTGTTCTTTTTAAAGATATGAGTTAAAGATAAGGTTTATCTTTTAGAGAGTCTCAGTTGGATTCAATTAAGTGTCTTGCTAAACTTATAAATATAACCTAAGGCCCATCATTTATTTCACACCACAACATACATTTTCCTCTTTATTCTCTTTCAGTTTATATATAATAAGCACACGATTCAAAGGAATAGTGAGGTGAAAGTTTGGTAAATCAGTGTTCTTCAATTATTCAAGCAAGGTAAGTATACACGTATTTTATATATTACAATTTTGGAATATATATGATGGGTCAACATGTATGTTATAAGAATGGACCGGAGTTTTAGTAGCGCTATGCAAGAATAACCATTACCATCTAAGTTCGGTATAGTTTTTGTGTCTCCACTATGAAAGTTCAAGTGAAAGTTCAAGTACAAGTTTCATGTTTCATGTTTCAAGTTTCAAGCTTCAAGTTCAAGATTTCATAACATTGTTAATATATGAACACGTATGTACTTATTGAGATTTTCTCACCTCTTTCATTTTTCCCCTTCAAGGTAACTAGGACTTGTATAGATTCGAAGCATGGATTACACCCGTGGTGGGAAAATTAAATTAGGAGTCTTTATTTAATAAAGAATATTGAGTATATGTTTTACGAATTAAGCTTGATTTAAATAATATATTATTTGGTTATCTTTTAACCATGAATTCTAAATTTTATTAAGTATTGTTTATTTTCACTACGTTTATGATATATCATTATGACCCTCGGATTTTAGGATCCTGGCGTCACAAAGACAAACTTAGTCCCAGACATGCTCTTGCACGGGTGACAAAGGCCAGCTAACGTTGATTCATGTCCTCAAATGCACATTAGTTGCCAAGGAGTCCTCATTTTGTTGTATCTGATCAAACTATATGTCGATATTTAGGATTTCAGTGCTCTCGCGCTCTCTTTTTTATGCACCACCTCTTTCATTTGTGTTGACACACAAACTCTCATTCACAGGCACAACACATGCACAACTTTATCACTAGTATAACACGCGCATGGACACTTAGGCATGTATCATTTTTCCTATTGGTTCTCTTTTATACAAGATATAAGCGTGCTTATTCAACACTTTATCTTGAACAAGTGCAAAAAAATTGATGAGCAAAAGTTATACCTAATCATCAAACTTTGACACAAATAGATCTTGAACTCTGTCGGGAATCTAATAAATGTGTTAAGCCCGGGACTGGTTTGGCTCAATTAGGACATCTTCAAAGATTGAAAGATATACCTCTTAATCCCATTTCAAGTAAAATCTTGTGAGTTGGACATATTTAGCCCTAAATAACAAAAACCAAACGAACCTTTTCGGGTAGACTCGCCCCAGACCGCCATTGTTATTGCTTTTTTCTAAACTTTGTTTGTGCTTATGATTGGAAAAACATTTTCTATAATTGGGCTGATATTTGCTGGCAAAACCATATCAATCATCCATTTTCTCAATCCTATCTACACTTGGCCTTGTTTATGATTTATTATCCCATGCAAGAATACTAAAATGGCATATATTGATCTACATGTATAATTTAGATACCCTTAATTCGTTGTTGTACATAGTTTATGTTTCATATATTGTTTAGCAGATGCATTGATTTATTATCAAGTGTGCATACGTTTGAAAGTTGTGCTAAATGTGCGAGTTCATGTTCTTCTCTAATAGATTTTGACAGTAACTGAGCTTAGTTTTGTTAATGATTTCAAAGAATTTGATTAATGTGTGCATGTGAAATCTTTGAAACTTATTACATTACTTTGGTATTGCACGAGTAGTTATTTGAAATAATTTATTAGTAATAGGTGATCATACTTTAGTTTTGAAGCCTGATAAAGATTCTAAAGATTCCTCCTAGAAAAATTGCACGAGACTGAGCATGTCAAGTAATAAATTTATTTTTGAAGAGGCAATAAGGGAAAAAGTTACAGCTGATCAATAGTGTTGTGCAAAGTAAGTGCGGTAATTCTTAGAAATAGGTCTTATTATATGAGATAGTTTGAATCTACCCAGAAGAATTGCATATGTGTACAATGATCACTTGTCTTAAAAGGAAATGTCAGATATGGATGAGGAGTACAAGTGCCTTATGGTCGTTGCTTTGAGCGAGGCTAAAAAATCTGAATCATTGAAGAGAAAAATGGAGAAACATAGCGATGATGATGAGGAGGATGGGAGTGATAGAGTTAATGAACCTTAATATGAGATTTTTCTGGTTAGATTCAAACTCTATGAGAAGTCCTGTATACTTGAGGGTGAGAAAAACGGTGTGCCCATGGTGATTAAATACAAAGAATTGGGTGTTTTCGAAGATGTTTGTGTCAAAACCTCAAGAAAAAAGCAAAGAACTGTACGGTACAAAAGAATGTGTCATCAAATGAGAAGCCTAGTCTTGGGGATAACTGGGCAAAAGTGAATTGGGAGGAGCATGAGGTGAAAGATCGTCAAGGTAAGAATGGTATGGTACAAAGGCAGCAAAATGTGCAAGATCGTCTTAATAAGATGATCAACTTGAAGAGGCACTATGGCATGCGAATTCGATGTGGTAAGAAGTAGAACATACTCACACACACAAACTTAAAGTACATAGTTAAGCTTGACAAGACGAGAGACAATTGGGAGAAATGTATGGGCTGTTGAATCCTCAATTGCATATGAGCAGAATGGCAGTGAAGAATCTAAAGAAAGTGGACAACAAGAGTGCTTTTAATTTGAAATTACTAATTTTGGCCAGGAAGGAAACTTTGGTCAGACCTGAGTCGTATTCTAAAAGTTGGGCCCTCATATCAAAGTATGTATTCAATTTTTTTTATACATTACGATTTTTCGAAACTAAATTTACAAAATTTTCTCTGAAGCAAGACAATCTTAGTCCCCAACATGCCTTTATACGGGTTACAAAGGTCAGCTAACATTGATTCATGTCCTCAAATGTCCATAAGTTTCCATGGAGTCTGATAAGTGGATTTTGTACACTTATTCGGGCATTTAAACTAAGATTTTATACCGTCATATTATTGATTTTATACTTAATTTAGTGTATAATTCATTATATTTCAGTTTTGGACCCGTTTACAAGCAATTGGAAAAAAATGGACGAAAAGAGCAAAAAATTGGTGAAATTGACGAGTAAGTTGAGTTTTTGGAGTGACAATGAAGAGTTGAATCAATGGATCAAACATTGAAAAGTCAAAAAAACTGAATTGAGAAACTACCTACCGAAGCATGTGGGGAAATTCGAGCACAACTTTTGTTATTAGAATCTCCACAAGGCAAATAATATATCATTGAAAAATAATAATTGAATTACGAGTCCAACACTTTTTACGGATTTCAATTTGGAGTTTTCTACAAGAAGCTATGGCCATTTGAAAAACAACCGTTGTAGAGGAAAAAGTTGAGTTGGGTGATCGCCCGACACGTATTTTTGGCAGCAGAGAGCTTTTTGGTTGGCCTGGGCGATTGCCCGGGTTTGCACTGGGCGATTGACCAGTGTATTTTATACATAGACAGATTTTTCTTGGCTTTTTGAGTTCGACTCCAATTCAGAAACCTTTTGGGATGTGATTTTAATGATTTTTTGGGATCTTTTGGGGCACAGTGAGGATGCTATATATATGAGTTCTTAACCCAAAAATAGAGAGCCGGTTTGGGATCCGAATGAAGGCCGATTTTTGGGAGAAAAACAAGAGACAAATCAAGAAACGAAGATCAAGATTCATCATTTCAAGATTTAAACGAAGATCAAGTTGAAGATTTTATCTATCAAGTTTTATTCATATTCGGGTGATGGCTTCTATGCTTTATTTTCTTTTTCTTTTCTTCTTCGTAGTATACTAGGCTAGATTATTTTAATGCTAGGATCATGATGAAACTTGTATCATGATCCTTTAATTTTTTGAACCTAGTTTTTGATATTTAAGCACGCTTTTAATTCTGAATAATTGATATTGATTTTCTCTTCATCTACAATTATGTGCGCAATAGTTGTATAATTCTTGTGGTTTATTTTACAATTGAGAGATTGAAAATAAATTATACATAGTATCAATTGTCGTAGAGTCCAATAGGGAATAGAAATATACCGCTATGCTTTACGTGATCTTTAAGTATTCACAAATTTTAATGCATTCTTGTATGTTCGCATCCTTCATAGAGATATAGTCGGGTTACATATATGAATTGGTTTAATTCTACTCAGGAGAGATTGTTAAACAAATTATAAATATTTATCTTTATAATTAAATCATGTTATTAAATTCAATAGTTCGAGTTAAAGGAAATTGGTATAATTGGATTCGAGATCCTAGTACGTTTTTTTTCTTTTCTTTTTCAAAGATAAAGTAATTCATATCTAATTTAATTTCTTATTTGTTTGAATTATAATTATTTATTATTTTTAGTTAAGATTTTAATTAGTTTAAGAACCAAAATTTTCGAAGTTAATTAGATTTGGTTAAGGTTATTATAATTGCAATTGAACGATCTAAATATCTGTGGGTACGATACTTGGACTCATAATCCACTTCATTACTTGGTTATCCGTACACTTGCGGAATATTGAACACATAAAATCGTAGACAAGTTTTTAGCGACGTTGCCGGAGATTTAGTTTTAGTTCTTTTTTAGTTATTTTAACACTAATTCGAACTTTATTTATTTAATTTTTTTATTGTTATTATTTTTTTTTAGTTTATTTCAGTGTTCTCTTCTTGCTTTTCAGGCCACAACACAAGATGGAATACCAGGAGATCAATGAAGACAATATACTAGTTAGAGACTTCATGACTCAACATATCAACCAGAGCCAATCTAGCATTAGATTTCATCGCAATGCACCAGCCTAATATAGCGAGATATGATGAAATTTATGAAATTGATGAGTACAACATGCTTGTTGGAGATTTCATCACAATGCACCAGCCTAATATAGCGAGATATGATGAAATTTATGAAATTGATGAGGAAAACATACTTGTTGGAGATTTGATCACAACTCTTCCTAATTTCTCTTGGAGGGATAATTACAATAATATCATACCACAAAGTCCTCAGTTTCAGCAGCCAGAAAAGAGAATTCACTAGAAGACATATTTGATAAATTCATGGAGACAGCTGAACGGTACATAGGATTTGATAATCAGTTCATGAGAAAGACGGAGATCACTCTTCAAAATCAAGATGCTTCAATAAAGAATCTTGATACACAAGTGGGTCAGATAACAATTACTATATTAGGTAGAGTACCAGGTACACTGCCAAGCAATACAGAGGTGAATCCCAAGGAACATGTTAAAGCTATTACTACTAAAAGTAGGGTTCAATTACGAGAAATCCATGTAAAGAGGCCAGTTGCAAATAAAGAAAAGGTACCGTCCATTGATGAGGAGCACGTGGAACAGACTGAGCAGACAACATATATTAAAGAGATTTTAGATACACCATAGGTTAAGGCAACCGTTCCTATCAAACCATATGAGCCTCTGATCCCACTTCCTCAAAGATTACGAAAGCACAAGCAATTCTCCAACTCTCAACTTTCTTCTAAAATTGATTTTGTAATCAAGGTCGATGAGAAAATTGAAGTTTTCGTAGTTATGTTCGAGCAATGTGCTACAATAAAATCCTATTTTTATGAGAATCACAAATTCAAATTTGTGAGGATAAACGAAAAATGGAGCAAAGTCAATAGATACAAGCAAAGCAAATCCTCCAAAGCACTATTTAGAGTGCCGTAAAGCAACCAGACAATAAGTCAAGCTAATGACTATAAATAAGCACTTAATATGAGGCAACCCATTTTCTAACCCTTTTATTTACTTGCTTTATATGTAGTAGTTTTAGGTAAATTAAATAATGCATTAGTTCCTATTTTATTTATTATTTATTACTTTTTTAAAGCCTCACCACGTGAACCGCAGGATGCTCCACTTTGCAAGGCACATGAGTCCCATCCCACTTCAGTCTACTTCAGTTAGTCCGTCTTCTCAGCCCAGGCCATCTTCTCCACATCTATCTCTGGAGAATAACTGCTATCTTCCCTAATTTATTTGCTTTACTTTGCTATTATGTTGGAGACAATGTAATGTTTTAGTTTTGGGGTGGGTTAAGTATCGGAATAATTAATTGATGAATTTTGAATTTGTTTATTATTTGGGTCTGTATAACTGCAAATTTCATTTTTTAAAAAAAAAAACCCCGTCTAGTTATTGTTGAACATCTTACTACCAATGATGTGATTTGTTTGAATTTGAGTACATTTTTTATTAGAATATTGGACAATACTTAAATTGTATTTTACTTGAAACTTATCCATGTTAGACTAAATTAATGAAGCACGTAGCCTATATTGACATATCACTGATATGGAAACATGACTTAAGTGTTTATGTTGATATTATCGACCTAGGATTATTGTGAAAAATCTTGTTTTCATGTCCTTAAACTAGTAACCAAACTGTTCTCAAACAGTTTGGGAGTGTTAAACTTAGTCATGTATTTGTAGAATTTTGATGGTTTGAGTTTTCTAGATCTCATCTTTGGTTGAATAGGTTGTAGTCAAGGAATCTAAATCGAGCACTACTCACTGCTGATAAAAATAAAATAAAATGTCTAACTCGAGCAATTAAGCATGTTAGGGTATTTTAAAACCTGGTGCCCTGTAGTCATCTAACTTGGAGTCATCGGCCCAAAGCTTGCTATATGGGTCTTATTAAAAAAAAATTATATCTTTACTTCTCTTATAGCATGTGGGACTCGAGCAATTAAGTGTGTTAGGGTATTTTAAAACTTGGTGCCCTATGGTAATCTAACTTAGTAATCGGCCCAAAGCTTGCTACATGGGTCACATAGAAAGCTTATGGGAGAGAAGTATTGCATACAAGATGTAAGACTGTTTATATTAGTTAAATAAATAAAAAGAGTTATAAGTGCTCGGTAAGAATTTCTAGGTTAGGACCTCAGAGACTGAAGATGAGACTTTAGAAATCGCTTACCATTCTAGTTCTAGGAATATAAGTTTCTAATTGTTACCACCTTATTTGAAAAAGCATTGTATTGATCAATAGGAACCAAATTCGCTAGAACACCTTGGGATTGGAGAGAAAAGTATTAGAAGTGTAATATCTTACGAGAGGTGTAAGGAATAAATGACTACAAAGGGTTCGAGATTATAAAAATATCAACAACACATTAATGTTTGTGTTCTGATATAGGTATAAGTTCAATATTTGGCTATGCACACACTCACAAAAGGTTGAGCATCGGATAAGGAAAAATTTATTTATTGTGTTGTTTAATATATTTCTAAAAGTGTTACTTTATATTCGAACATAAGACATATATGGTAAGAAATTTAACATTAACTCAATTCCTGTTAATTCTTTTAGTTTAGTTTAAATTTGTAGTTTAATTTCATTTTTGTTCGAGGACGAACAAATATTTAGTTTGAGAGTGTTTGATTAGTGCATTTTGTGCACTTATCCGGGTCTTTAAACTAAGCTTTTATCCCATCATAATATTGATTTTATACTTAATTTAATGTATAATTCTTTATATTTTAGTTTTGGACCCGTTTATAAGCAATTGAAGAAGAATGGACGGAAAGAGCAATAATTTGGTGAAATCGACGAGTAAGTTGAGTTTTTGAAGTGAATATCAAGAGCCAAACATTGGAGGATGAGGAAGAAAATAAAATCAATAAGTTTAAGGTGTGTTGGAGTGACAATGAAGAGTTGAATCAATGGAACAAACACTGAAAATCCAAAAAACCGAATTGAGAAACTACCTACCGAAGCACGTGGGAAATTCTTGCACAACTTTTGGTATTAAAATCTCCACAAGACAAATGATATATCATTGGAAAGATAATTGAATTACGAGTCCAACGCCTTTTTATGGATATCAATTTAGAGTTTCTTACAAAAAACTATGGTCATTTGAAAAACAGTCGTCGCTAAGGAAAAAGTTAAGCTGGGCGATCACCCAAGCTTAAAGCCAAGCGATTGTCCGACACGTATTTTTTAGAGCAGAGAGCTTTTTGGTTGGCCTGGGCGATCGCCCAGTGTATTTTATGCACATATGGATTTTTCTTGGCTTTTTGAGTTCGACTCCAATTAGGAAACCTTTTGGGACGCGATTTTAATGATTTTTTTGGATCTTTTGGGGGCATAATGAGGATGCTATATATATGAGTTCTTAACCCAAAAATAGAGAGCCGATTTGGAATCCAAATTAAGGCCAATTTTTGGGAGAAAAATAAGAGACAAATCAAGAATTGAAGATCAAGATTCATCATTTCAAGATTTAAACGAAGATCAAGTTCAAGATTTTATCTCTCAAGTTTTCTTCATATCCGGGTGATGGCTTCTATGTTTTATTTTCTTTTTCTTTTCTTCTTCGTAGTATGCTAGACTAGATTATTTTAGTGCTCGGATCATGATGAAACTTGTATTATGATCCTTTAATTCTTTGAACCTAGTTTTTGATATTTAAACACGTTTTTAATTATGAATAATTGATTTTGATTTTCTTTTCATCTACAATTATGTGCACAATAGTTGTATGATTCTTGTGGCTTATTTTACCATCGAGAGATTGAAAATAGGTTGTACATAGTATTAATTTTCGTAGAGTCCGATAGGGGATAGAAATATCCGCTATGCTTTACGTGATATTTAAGTATTCACAAATTCTAATGCATTCTTGTATGTTCGCATCCGTCACAGAGATATAGTCGGGTCACATATAGGAATATGTTTAATTCTACTCGAGAGAGATTGTTAAATAAATTAGGAATATTGATCTTCATAATTAAATCATGTTATTAAACTCAATGGTTCGGGTTAAAAGGGAATTGGTATAAGTGGATTCGGGATCCTAGTACGTTTTTTTCCTTTCTTTTTCAAAGATAAAGTAATTCATATCTAATTTAATTTCTTATTTGTTTGAATTATAATTATTTATTATTTTTAGTTAAGATTTTAATTTGTTTAAGAACCAAATTTTCCAACGTTAATTAGATTCGGTTAAAGTTATTATAATTGCAATTGAACTATCTAAATCTCTGTGGGTACGATACTTGAACTCATAATCTACTTTATTACTTGTGCGATCCGCACACTTGCGGAATATTGAATAGATAAAATCGCTGACAGAGTCCTCGTTATGTTGTATCCCATCAAATTATATGTTGACATTTAGGATTTCTATTGGTGCAATCTCTTTCTTTCATTCACCCACCACCCATTTCATTTGCGCGCACTAGCACAAACTCTCATGTACAAGCACAACACATGCACAGCTCTCACACAGGCACAACACACGCATGGACACTTAGGCATGTATCATTTTCCCATTTGTTCTCTTTATACAAAATCTAAGTGTGCTTATTCAACACATTTTCTTACTTTTAAGTTAAAATAAGTTATTGTAAACGTAAATTTTACAAGTAACATCCTTATTTACACCGACCATAATACCTTAATTATTTTTTTAATTAAGTATGTAAATCAAATTAAAATGATAGAAAAAATTTAAATTAATTTCAAATTGAGTGTGCAAATCAATTAATTAATCAATTTATCCCTCTTTTTATCAACAGTCTCGCCTGGATAGGCCCTTGTGTAACAGCCCGGGAAGAAACAAGTCAATTTGACATCACTACACTCTCCTAACTTCCTGACCCAAATTGACACCACTGCACTATCGCCTTCTCTTGTTCAATCAAATGATCCCCATTACCCAAGAATTTTTCCGTGTTCCGTTTACTTGACAACGTTTCCAACATTTATCATTATTTTGGCTGCATTTATTATCCTGTTTCTTTATTGTTGTATCCTTTTGGTTGTCCACTTTTTTAATCTTTTGCTATGCCTGTAGTTTCAGCATATGAAGATTGGGCTTGAGGTAAACTAAAGGCAATGTCTTCGACTCAAATTTACACTACAAGAAAAAGTACCTATAGCAACGACACCATTAGCGATGAAAAAATGTCGCCACTAGTTGTTCTATATAGTAGGAACGATAATGAAATATTGTCGCTATAAGTTCCAACTCTATAGTGATGACAAAAGTCATCTTTATATTGAACGTCTCGTCACTATTACTGTGGATATATAGCGACGACAAATTTTGTCGTCCCTATATATATTCCAAATGACGGGAATAATTCGCGCCATTTTTGTGTACATATAGAGACAACATAAGTCGTCGCAATAGAGTTATAGCTATTTTTTTAGTCACGTGACGCATGATTCTCTTTGTAATGTGTATTGAAGTCTATTGAGATGACTTTTGTCATCGCTGTAGCGTTGTCAAATCTAGCAAGAAAATTGGCGCCCATTTCTTATCTATAGCGACGACTTTCCTAATCTATAGAGATGAATTTGTTGCCGCTATAGAATCTTCTTTTTCAGCTCTCCATTTCTGCATTTGTGCACTGTATTTCTTAAGAAAATTTTTGCCCATTCCATCTCCATCTCCATCTCCATCTCCATCTCCATCTTCTTTTTTGCCTATTTCATCACTGTATTTCTGAAAATTCTATACTTCACTGCCAAAAAAATAGTATTTTTCCGGTATGGATATTGATAAAAGTTGGACAAAATCGTCAGATTTTTAGAACGATTTGAAATTATTTATCAACATGGCTAGGCCATACGTAAACGACAGGGGAATGATTAAACGTTCATGCACAAGAAGTTTAAATGGTCTCAAACATCTATTGAAAATTGTTGAGGCTTACATATTTCTTCATAGTTTTGCAGAGAGTTATATAACCTGGATATATTATGGCGATCCTAAGGTTCAGACTTCAAATGTGTATACACAGAATGAGAGAGCTGGTGTGGATGATGAGATAATAGATGTCATGGACGACGTAGTCAGTGATGAGCATGCTGGTATAAGTACTGATGGTTACTATGACGAATTGTTTGAGGCTCTGCATTCAGAACTATACCCAGGAGTTTCACCATTTTCGTCCTTGAACTTTTTAGTGAAGTTGATGTATATTAAAGTTGTGAACAAATGGACAAATAAGTCTGTCGATGATCTTTTGAAGCTGCTGAAGTTAGCTTTCCCAAACATGAACTTGGTGGACTCCCACAACGAAGCTAAGAAGATGATGACGAAGCTTGGTTTGGGTTACAAATCTATTCACGCTTGTAATAATGACTGTACACTGTTTTGAGGTGAGCATACTGATAGACAAACTTGTCCGATCTACTAGAAAGTCGTTGGGTGCACACTTCTAGACGAGTGAACGGGAAGAATGTTTCACATAAGGTGTTGTGCTATTTTTCCTTAGCCTCTAGACTAAAATGTATGTTCGCGATGAAGGATACTGCAAAACTCATGTGGTGGCACAGTATAGGAAGGTTTTGGGATGAAGATGAAATACAGCATCCCGTGGACAGGAAGGCATGGCTGGATTTTGATAGGGAACATCTACTGTTCGTAAGTGAGATCTGGAATGTTCGTTTAGGTTTGGTCGCAGATAGATTCAATCTATTTGGAGACATGAGTCTGGCGTGCAACATGTGGCCAGTAGTTGTTACCGTTTACAACCTGCCACACTGGTTATGTATGAAACCTAAATACCTCATGGTTATTCTCTTGGTACCTGGACTTAAAGCACCTGGTAAGGACATTGATGTATTCTTACAACAATTAGTGGATGAGTCGAAGGAGTTGTGGGCCAATGGGATTGACACGCGTGTTGCTGGAACTAATAATAAGTCGGTATTCAGAATGCGTGCAGCGTTGTTGTGGACAGTTAACGATTTTCCAGTGAGAAGTAGTTTGTCGGATTGGAGTGGTCAGGGGTACATGGCATGTCCTACGTGCAACGAGGAGATGCCTTTAGTTCGTGTGATAGGTAAGACAGCTTACAAAGAGAGTTGCACTTGTATCATATCGAGAACATGTGTATGAAGCCTGCCGCATGTTACACCACGTCCGTTGCAAACTATCAGAGGTTTTGCAACTACATCCGATCGATTGAGTTTCCAGATGACTTTACTTCTAATCTTAGGATGAATATTGTTCCTAATGACAGTCGCATTATTGGGTTGAAGTTACACGATTGCTACATTATCATGCAACGGTTATTGCCAGTCAGATGTCGCGCGTTCTTGAATAAAACTACTTATACTACAATTATTGAACTGTGCACATTCTTCAAGCGTCTTTGTGCAAGAACACTAAAAGTTAGCGAAATGATGGTTGTCCACAATCACCTGATACTCATCCTCTACAAGTTGGAACAAATCTTTCCGCCAGCCTTCTTCGACATTATGATTCACCTCGTAATACATCTGCCAGAAGAGGCAATCCTTGGTGGTCTGGTGCACATAAGATGGATGTATCCATTCAAGCGATACCTAAAGAAAAACATAAGAACTACATCAGAAATCGAGCTCGGCCCGAGGGTTCAATAGCTGAAGGGCATGTTGTTGACGAGGCCTTGACTTTTTGTTTGAGGTATTTCGAGGACATATAAATAAGGTTCAACCGAACAAACAGAATCGAGGATGTAAGTGTTCCACAAAGATAACTTTCTATTTTGCAGTCGTAGTGTTGCCCAATTGGAAAGAAGACACCAACGACACTTCCTACAAATCTTCGAACTCAAGCGATGTTTTACATCCTCAACAACTATACTGAAATTGAGACATTCTTGCAGTAAGACCTTGTTCTTAAATATTATTCAATTATCTTGAAGTAGCTTTGTCATTTTAAACGAACTAATTAGTTGATCTTATATGCCTTGTAAAGGAAACATATGTAGGAGCTAGTGCACAATGGCTGCCCAAACATCGACCAGGTGCATAGAAGAGACCTTCACGGTTGGTTTTACAAGAAGGTAAATAAACAACGATCAAATACATTTCAAATATGTCCACACTTTTTTTTCTATAACATTGACTAAAACCAACTTTCACCTCATCCAGGTATATGCACTGCAACAAAGCCACATTCCTTAAGTTTCACATGAGTTGTTTTCATTGGCCAATGGATGTTACATGCTGGTTATATCTTACACGGCCTGTGTTGTAAAAAGAGTTCGCTTCCTAACATATGATCATGATGTGTCTGTCCTAGAGATTGGGGGTGAAGTTTACTACGGACAGATACTGGAGCTACAGTTCGGACCAAAACTTTAAGTTTTTATGTTCTGAGGCAAATGGTTTAGGTGTGATGGGAGACAGAGGGTAATTGAGAATAACAATGCCAGTATTGACATCAATAAAGAGGCGTACAAGGATGATAAGTCCATACTTGCTAGCCAATCACAACAAGTGTTCTACATTGAAGATCCTTCTCGTGGTCCGAACTGGAGAGTTGTATACAAAGTCCATCACGGAGCACGTGGGATATTATGTGATCTAATGTAACTGAGATAGACATGCTCCACAATAACAACTCTTCTTGTTTTTCTATGATTGTTGATCTTGGCAACTTAGAGCACATATCCTTGCACCAGAATGATGGTGAAGCTGATGAGATAAGAGCACCGTTTATCAGGGTGGCATCGTCTGATACTATAGGAGATACATTGTTCATTAACGACAAGGATTTGGAAGACGATACACATGAAGAATACAAGGATGAAGAAACATATAGTGAAAATAATGAGGACGGCGAGGATCATAATAGTGACTCAGATTGAATGTTGTTGTTCGTCACTAAAGTTTCTTCTGAAATTTCAAAAAAAATCATAATTAATAAAGTTAATCGAATGTTCGTTATGTATGTAGGCAATTTTAATCGTGATTGAAATTGCTTTATCCAATATTTTATCCAACGACGACATGTCGTCGCTATATGTACGAAAATTTTGAAACAAAATAGCTGCACGTTTTTAGCGCATGCACCAAAATATTTGGGAAAAAAGATGTCGCTATAATGTATAGGGACGACTTTTGTCATCGCTATAAGTTAAATGCTTTTATACACAACCAAACAACTTCTTCTTCTCCATTTGTTCTTCCTTATTGGCTGCCCACAGTTCCTCAGTTCATTCATCGCCGCCAAGTCTGCCCGTTGTTTAAGTCAATGCTACCAAGTCTTTCTGTCGTTGAAGTCGCCGCCTCCATTTTCTTCCTCTATTTCTTGAAGTGAGCAAGATATTCTCCTGCGACTCAATCCAAAATTCCCAATTTAAACCCTAAATTCTGGTTGACGTCTTCGTCTCCAGCGCTGGTAAGGTCTGTGGTCTGACCTCTATCTGCCCTAGTCTCCCAAGTTTCCATTGGACATCAATATCCAGTTTTTCTAATTTTTGGTCGAAGTCTTTGTCTCCGGCACTAGTTTGTTTTTGTTTTGTTTTGTTTTTTTTTTTGCAATTTTCTTTTTGTTTGCTTAGAATCTGATTGGAATATATGTAAATTGGAAATTATTACTATTTTGCAATTGACAAGAATTGAAGTTGAATTTCTTTACAGTTGGTTGAATTATTGAATTTATAGAATGTAAATGTTGCTGCTGTTCGATTGAAGATGAATTGTTGATATGCATGTTCGGTTGAAGTAATTTTTGTTCAGTTGAAGTTAAATTATTGAATTTATACACTACGAATGTTGCTTCTGTTTGGTTAAAGTTGAATGATTTTTTTTGAAGTTATACACTGTATATCTATGTTGAAGTTGAATAATTTATGTTCGGTTGAAGTTGAATTGTTGAATTAGGGACCATTTTTTCTCTAAAAACAAAGATTAGTGACCAATTGCATAAAAACACATAGGTTGGGGACTGATGTTCATAAGAACAAAGGATAGGGACCATTTCTGCACTAAAAACAAAGATTAGGAACTATTTGCATAAAAAATACATAGATTAGAGATTGATGTACCAAAAACAAAGGTTAGGAATTGTTGTTCCTAAAAACAAAGGTTATGGACCATTTCTGCACTAAAAACAAAGGTTATGGACCAATTGCAAAAAAAAACAAAGGTTAAGGATTGATGCGCCAAAAAACAAAGGCTAGGGACTATTTTCGTACTAAAAACAAAGGTTATAGACCAATTGCCTCAAATTCCCAATAAATTATGTATTGACTTTACATTTCAAATAGTACAAAGAAAGTCAACTTGTGTTGGGATCCATCAAAATAATTTACTTATTGATTATGTAATAATATTTTTATTTTATTCATTTAAGTAATATTTTGTCGAGTTGGAAATAATATGAAAAGACCCTTCAATAGTAAAGAAAGTATTCAATGAGGGACCAATTGATGTTTTCTTTGTTAGTTGCTACTATGGATGACGTCATGTCGCACGGAGGTGATGGTGCTGGCGATCCTCCACATCAGCCACCCTACCAGTTCCATTCATCCTGCGAGTCCGGTAAGAATTTTTATTTCAATATTATTTAATTCGAATTTTTGATCAAATATATCGTATTTGTTCTTTTTCAGCATCACCGTCTAAGCCACGGGGTATCTCTCAAGGCATTTATCTTGAGAAAGTTTAGCTGGCGAACACAAAGAGGCCACTTCCTATCACGTTCGACGATGTTGAACAAACAATGCAGCGATCGAAAATAACATGAAGTACTTTACGCGTTTGGTTGGGAATCAAGTCAGTTTCACCGTGCCCCCTTGCTACCCTTCCTGGACAGAGGTTCCAGAAGAGCAGTAGACATAGTTACGTAGCATCATCGAGGTAATATCTACAATGTTTTTTACATTAGCGCATTCTCTAAACACATTGTTCCATGTAATATACATTAAAAAATATTTTTTCAATGTTGCAGAGCTACTTTTATCTTCAGGGCGATCGGTTGCCCAACGAGTACCGGACGGTCTGTGCCACTGTAAATCGCCTGGCGGCCGATTGCTATCACGATTACAAACTTAAGAAGCATAATCACTTGAAAGAGCACAGGCCGAGCCATCCATATGGCAAGTGATCGTGAGTTGGATAAATGAAAAGGATGGTGGCAAGAATAATGAGAAGAAAGAGGATGACGAGAGTGATCGCGAGTTGGATAAAATTGTATGTACCATTTTTACATAATTTCAACCACTTTGTGCTCTTCTATTATTATTGCTTCTCCCATCCCAGTTTATATTTTTTTTCCTTTTTACTCTGAGCTTGAATAACATTCTTTTAACTTCTTGGTTTTTGGTGAGAAATTATATTTGGATTTCTTGTTTATAGTAGTCCTATAGATTTTGCTTCAAGAAAAAAATATGATTTTTCTTGGAGGTTTGGACAAGCTTCAAGTAAAAGAAATGATACATTTTGTTTACTTGCAAAGGAAACATTTGCAGGTTAAAAGTTAAGTAGAAATAGTGAAATTTCAAAAACCTAGATCAATTAAATTATAAGTAATTTTAATCTTAATTAAACAAGTAGTGGACAGAACGCAGTCAGAACTTGCGAGTGATAAAGAAAACAGTTCTGACTCGCACAGCAGTGTTTGTTTACCTAATCTTGTTAAGTATGGAATTTAAACAGTTAAATACGAACACAAGATGTAACGTAGTAAACCTCGAAGGGAAACATCCACGGGCCCCCATGCCATTGGTAAAAACAATCCACTAATAATCTTGTTCAAAAATATAATAGTATCGGTTTTTGTAATTTCGCAAAATTAACAAAATAACAATCAAAAGAAAATAGATCAACTCTCTTTGATACTTCTTCTTCTGCCTTGTTGATGAAGTGGAATCAAACTCACCGGTCTTGACTTTATCACCACTTCTCTATTGTACTTGACCGCAACCACCACTTGGATTAAGAACCCACGTTCTTAACTTCACGCTAAGTAGCTTGAACAAGATATGAAATTGTCCTTCGAGCACCAATTAGTTTTTGATTCTTCAATGAGTTTGAAGAAAACTTTTTTGCTTTGAAGTTGCATCAATGAAGCATTGAGTCTTGTTTTCCACAAAGGATCTGGGCGAATTTTTGCTGGGAGAAAACAAGAACAAAAAATTATATTTCAAAGTCTTAATTCCTTGTTGATTTCTACTCGTACTTATAATTAAAGTAGAAATCAAATTAGAAATTATTTCTTACCTAAAAATCTGCAACAAAAATAGTAAGACAATTAGTAGGAAAGAATATAGAGAGAGATATTCTTAGATTTGTAGAAGAAAAGAATTTAAGAAACTAAATATTTCTTTCCTAAACAAATCTAAGAGAATAAGAAAAGATTCTTTAACCTACAAAATAAGCCGTTAATAATATTCACAATATCAGAATATATCGTGTATGAAAACAAAATTAAAAACGCAGCTTTACTGATATGGGAAAATAATCTACTTATCAGCGCAATTAGTCAGAACTAGCGTTATCCAGACTAGTCAAAAATGAAAACGTTGACCTGATCTTTTATCATTAAAAATCAGTTATATTAATTAAGAAAGTCAAGATATAAAAATTGAAAAATATGACACATATTTTTCCAACAATCTCCTCCTTTAGTGTTGCTTAATTACAAACACATAACTATCGAATTTTTAATATAAGAGTGAAGTGTGTTATGCCATGTGAATAATTAAAGAAACCATGAGCATCAATATATAAGGGTTATTACTCCTCCTTAGTGTGTGAACCAAAAACTCCTGCAAAGAAGTTAACAAAAAATACAAATGCCACACACATTAGCCACAACTTTTAATATTGCTCCCCCTTAGCAAAATACCATCAAAGTATAATCATCAAACCAACATAAACCTAAAAATACTACTAGAAAAGTTTAACCAACAAAGTACCATAATCAAAGCATAAACAACAAACACAAACTAACAACCACAAACTTAAAAATACTCTTAAAAAAATACTTACTACTAACTCCCCCTTTTGTAATAAGAGAGCCAAAGGAAATACCAAGAAGGGAAGAGAAAAACAAAAGCAAAGCAGTGTATAAAGAGAAGAAAAGCAGAATGTAAGAGATAATATAGTCATGCATATGAAGTTATAACCAAATAGTTAAGAAGTTAGAACCAGAAATAGTTTGTCCCGCGAAGATCTTGACTTCTTTGCACCGGATGCAGATGCTTTTGCATGTCTCTTGTGAATAGGGGTATCTGATGGAGCAACGAGGGCATGAGCATCTGGCATAGGTGCAGCAGCTGGGACAGTAGTTGTCTCAACTATTGGATCAGAAGTCAGAATCTCCATCTAACTGCTGGGGTGTGTAGAGAATTCTAGAGTAACTATTCGGTATGCAGACTTTATATGCTCATCGCCCAGATATTCAAGTTTACCCAACGCCCTACGCAGGAAAATAAATTCATCAGAAAAACTTTTGGTTAAGGCGAAAAGTTGGTCTACCTGTGTTCTAACCAGGCTTATCTGAGTTTCCAGTGCATCCAAACGGCCAGACTGGTCCAACGAAGACAAAATGTGCCTAGGAACTCTAGGAGTGGGATGCGGTGTGCTACCCAAATTTGTAATCTCATGAACACCTAGAGTTGGAATATCCTCAGAGAATCTGTCTGAATCCATGGCAGGCACTTCCTGATGATCAAGAAAGTGATGGATGAGAGCTGGATGCGGTAGCCTGTACTGCTCGACCCTCCTCGGCCGTTCATAAACAATTCTATCAAAAACCATTTTGACCCATTCAACTGGTAACCTCATCCCTAACTTGTATAGTTTAACCCTGTCTTCCAAAATGTCTGATCGATGAGTCAATGGATCAATATTGTTGATAAGAATCCGATGAAGAATTTTGTATTTGGGCAGTAGTCGAGAAGCAGTCAGTTTTCCTAATTCTGGCCAAGCATAGCCAATCATTTCCTGTGCAATGCTATCCTTGGTCAATTTTTCGTCACTTGTAACAGCCATGGTAGTCACCCCAAACCAGTCCCTGAGAGAGTTAGGACTGAAGGTAACATGTCTTCTTCAGACATAAACCTGCCACCTGAATTCATTGCCAGCCTTCCCCAGATTCTTTGGAACATTGGCCATAAATTCCTTTACTAGAGTTTTATTGAACGGCCCAAAAAAACTTAACAGATTATGTAAGTTGTGAAAATCAACAATTTCAACCAAACCAAATGAACTAAATTTAGGAATTGCAACCTTGCACTCAATGATAAACTTACGGTAGGTAGTGAATGAAAGAAACAGACTCTCAGTACTCTCCGACAGAAAACAGTAATTGAGGGGGTTAACAGAGTGTCTACCTCTAGTTAATGTTTCAAGTCTGAACATTTGGGGCTCTGAACTAAGAGTAGATAGTACTTTGTAGGCACCCCCAGAGGCAGTGGGTGGCCTGTTCTGACCAGCAGGTATGGGTTCTCCAGTAGCAACACTGATTTTACCTTTTCCCTTTTCAGCCCTCGTGGCTCTTTTTGTTGGAGGAAGTGTAGGAGTAGATTCCGAAATTCTTCAAGAGTAACATCAAAATTAGAATTTGATTTTTGAGAAGGAGGCTTACTTGAACCTTCTACGACTGCAGGAGGCTGTTCAGACTCATCATCACCAGTCCCTTCATCCTCACGAACTTCTTCTTCAATTTTAGCATTATCAGACCCACTATCATTAGCAGATCCGTCATCTTCATCTCCTTCTTTATCTGGTTCTTGAGCACTTAGGGTAACTTTCTTGCTCAGAAAAGTGATTGGATCTTTAGATGTTTGATAGGCCTGTAATTTAGAATGGCTAACTGGCAGTTGATATGCAACAATGTCCGTTGATTGGTCAGCCTGAGATGCAACTGCCGCTGGAAAAGTGTCCGGGTCTGAACTTGAGGGTTCCAGTCTTCGTGCACTTCACTAGAGAGTCCTTACCAGTGACATTTAAGGCCCCATCGCAATTTCAGCAGTAGACACCGGAGCAACAGTGTCCTTGGATGAACTTCCTAGATGTTTCTTTGATTTTTTCATCTTAGTCTTCACCATTGTTTGAATCTGAAAAAGAAAGCTCAACACAACTTCGAAATCAAGTATAAGAGGCTTCGGAGTTAGGAAATCGAAAATCAAGTGTGAAAGATGGAGAAGAAAATCCTAAGTCACAGTTTAATAAGAGAAATTTTTCAGAATTTCACAAGGAGAGAACAGTTAATTAGGGACGTGTGTAAAGTAGTTACCAAAATCTGATGATTGGCAGTTATGGACAAAACAACCTTCCTTAACCAGATATGTCAAATTTGAATTAAACCGTCTAAGATGCTAATTTGTGAAAAACGGAATTTTTAAATTAGGAAAGTCAATTTAAAATTCAGTACAGAATAAGACTGGATTTCGTATAAGATTCATCCACATTTTTTTTCTCAGTTAAAGCTAATTATGCTGTCAAATTAGACTGTTGATTGAAAATTCTACGAAAAGACACACAAGATAATCACACAAAATTAATGAGAATATTTTATGAGATAAAATTGAATCTTTTATTTATGGGCAAATTTCATAGTCCACAAATTATACAATTAGTCCAAAAATATCAAAATCAACCGGAATCTTCTAATCATATATATGTGCATAATTAGATTCAATTAATTGGTCAGATTTATAACGTGAGTGTGTGATAGGACATACTAGACTAGTCAATCATAACCTATCCCACTAAGCCAAATTGAACCTTGTTAAAAAGATATCTGAACATATCTCTTTAAGTAGAAAAAATATGTGCATGCCAGACACGAGTACTATAGCAATTATCTTTTGAGTACTCATAGTGTTGACTTTATTGATATATATATATTTTTTTTTTCGTCAAACCACTGAATTTTTAAGATCATGGAGTTGACTTTCTCACAGCCATAGAGGTAGTCATTTTCTACATGATTTATGTTCATTATCAAGGACGGCTGCACACATCTATGATGGTAGCCCTCTCCTCCACGAAATTGTCTGTTTAACACAACAACATATTATAGTACCGAGAGACATAGATACTGACCATAGGTACACAACAAAGTACGAAACTATTTTAAAGATAACAATCTAGTCAGTAGTAAGGCACAATCAAACAAGTCAATATGTTCTCAAAGTGTGCTTATCTGAGCATATTTTACCATAAGTATAATGAGCATACCATACTGATCGGTTAATCCAAGTAAATCTCAAAATTCATAGACCAATCATACATTTATATGATATGCTATTTGCAAGAATGTTGTACCTCTCTTTTTTTTTAAATAAAATAAAAATAAGCAAATGCAAACAAACACACATGATAAAATTAAACAAAGAAAGAAAAACACTACTTCTACAAAGTAAAATATTTTTTTTCGTTTTTTTTTAAAAACTAATGCATTAAGCAAATGCCCACGGCCTTTCGTAGAGTCTCAAATCTAGCAGAATCTAAGGCCTTGGTGAACAAATCAGCCAACTGATACTCAGTCTAAATATGTACCAAAGTAATTACCTTTTCCTCGACCATGTTTCTAATAAAATGATGTCTAATGTCAATATGTTTGGTCCTAGAGTGCTGAACAAGATTTTTAGAAATATTGATAGCACTAGTGTTATCACAAAATATAGTAATAGAATCCTGATCAATACCATAATCAGTTAGCATTTATTTCATCCAGAGTAGCTGAGTGCAACAACTACCCGCAGTAATATACTCAGCTTCTGCAGTAGATAAGGAGATAGAATTTTGTTTCTTACTTAACCATGCAATGAGATTGTTACCTATGTAGAAACATCCACCACTCGTACTTTTCCTATCATCTATGTTTCCAGCCCAGTCAGCATTAGTGTATCCTGCAATATGAGAGTTAGTATCATTAGTATATTATGAACCAAAATCAAAAGTGCATTAACGAATAATTTGCTTCACTGCTGCAAGATGTGATTCTTTTGGTTTAGCATGATAACGCGCACAAACTCCAACACTGAATGATATGTCAAGACAGCTTATAGTCCCGTACAACAAACTGCCTTTCATGCTTCTGTACAAGCTAGAGTCAACCTCCTTGCCCTGGTCATCTCTGGAGATTTTCAAGGACGTGGCGATGGGAGTTCTGACTGACTTATTTCGGTCAAGGCCGAACTTCTTCACCAGATTTTTAGCATACTTGGCCTGTGGGATAAATATCCCTGATCCAACATGTTTGATCTGTATACCTAAAAAGAAATTTAGTTCACCAACCATACTCATTTCAAATTTATTTTGCATAAGTGTAACAAACTACTTGGATTTTGTTTCTAATGAAGAACCAAACACAATATCATCGACGTAGATTTGTGCAACTATTAATCCAGTTTTAAAATGTTTGATGAATAAAGTTTTGTCAGCTCCTCCTCTCTTATATCCCTGTTCTAGTAAGAACATAGTCAATCGTTCATACCAAGCACGTGGAGCTTACTTTAGTCTATATATGGCCTTTTTTAGTCTGAACACATAGTCGGAAGAATAAGGATCAACAAATCCCTTAGGCTGCTTAACATAAACTTCTTCATTAAGGATTCCATTCAGAAAAACACTTTTGACATCCATTTAGTACAACTTGAACCTCATTTGACATGCCACATATAGTAAAAGTCTAATAGATTTAAGTCGAGCCACAGGTGCAAATATTTCATCAAAGTCCACTCCTTCTAATTGAGTATATCCATGTGCAACCAAGCGTGCCTTGTTTCTGACTATGTTGCCATGTTTATCTAATTTATTTTTGAATATCAACTTTGTCTAGATCACATTTGTGTCCTTTGGCCGAGGTATAAGTTCCCACACTTTATTTCTGTCAAATTGAGCTTGCTCTTCATGCATGGCTAGAGAACATTTCCAAGTTCATTAGCAAGCCTCCTCCTAGTCATCATATCGTCTTCAGAATCTGAGAGAACATTGTCCAATGGGTGTGCTTTTTGTATCCAAGAAGGAGGTTGCCTTCTCATGTTTTGTTCGTTGTTTGTATTTGGTACATCAGAACTTTCAGGAGCAGGGGAAGAGATACCAAAACTTGATGCTAGCTATTCTGTCTGTTTATCACTGTCTAATGCAGGCACATGATTGTCTTGAGTAGGTTGACGTCCAGCAACCTGTTCTTCCAAAGACTAAATATTAATCTCCTGTGAATAAGATGAAAAATCACCAGTGTCATCAATTTTTACATTGATTGATTCAATGATAATCTGAGAACGCATGTTATAAATTCTGTAAGCTCGGCTGTTCTCAGAATAACCAATAAATACTCACTCATCACTTTTTGAATCGAATTTTTCCAAGTATTCTCGATCATTTAAAACATAGCATTTACTACCAAAGGTATGAAAATATTTGAGATTTGGGTTTCTTCCTTTCCAGATTTCATGAGGAGTTTGAGTGGTTCTTGTTCTTAGAGACACACGATTCAAAATATAACAAGCAGTATTAATAGCTTCAGCCCATAATTTAAAAAGAAGCTTCTTACTATTGAGCATTACTCTAGCCATCTCTTGAAGAGACCTATTTTTTTCTTTCCACAACACCATTTTGTTCAGGGGTTTTGAGTGCAGAGAATTCATGAAAGATGGCATTTTGATCACAAAATGTAGAGAAAATAGCGTTTTCAAACTCCATCCCATGATCACTTCTAATCTTCAATATTTTTATTCTCTCAAAATATTTTGTTGTTGTTAATTTTAGGTGCAAAAATTTAAATCTTTCAAAAACATCAGATTTTTCTCTCAAGAAATCTACCCAAGTATATCTAGAAAAATTATCCACACATACATAAATATATTTCTTGCCACTAATACTTTCAGTTTGAATAGGTCCCATCAAATCCATGTGATGTAATTCTAAAACATACGAAGTTGTGAGAAACTTACCTTGCTTGTGAGTACTTTTGGTTTTCTTACCTTTTAGGCACAAACCACACAATCCTTTAGATTTTTCAGCAAGCTTAGGAACGCCTCGTACTGCATTCAATTTTGTTAGTCTCAAAAGATCACTATAGTTTAAATGTCCCAAATTTTTGTGCCACAATTCGGTAGAGTCAGTCTTTGAAATATGACAAGTAATTTTGGTGTCAAGAAGATAACATTTATCACTAGATCTAGTACTATGTAGAATGCAGCTACCATCATAATTCAAGACTTTACAAGAATTTTTTGAGAACATAACCAAGTGTTTATCGTCACAGAGTTGGCCTATACTAATCAGGTTAGCTTTTAAATCTACAACAAAAAGAACTTCTTTTAACAGAGAGAATCTATCAATTAGAATAGTGCCTACACTTTCAATTTTACCATGAGCTCTATCACCAAAAGTGACCAAATCACCTTCATGACTTTTGTAGTTAGTTAGATAAGATCGATTACCAGTCATATGTCTAGAGCAACCACTATCAAAATACCAAGAGTTAGGAATAAAAGTTCTAAAGGCAACATCAATCATATAACAACTTAAATCACCCTTTTTAACCCAAATTTGTCTTACTTTAGTTTTGCTATGGTATCTCATTTGTCTATTGACCAAGTTTTTACTATATAAACAATGAAAGGAGTCGTGTCCTAGATTAATGCAACTTTTTATAAAGTAATTTGGTTTACCTCTCTATATTGAGAATTGATACATTGGTTGTGTAACTGATGGTCGTGACTGTTTGAGTCTTGGCATTGGTCAGAACCTGCATAGGCAGGTCAACCTTAGTCCTGACGACAATGGGAGTAGATTTGTCTGAAAATACAGCAGACTGTGTTTCTTTGATGAAGTTGATTTGATTCCCAACTTTTCCTTTATCTTTTACAACATATTCCAAACCTTCTTTGACGTTTGGAGTTCTTCCCTAGCTTAAGGTTTCACTTAAGCGAGAGGCTCCAATTGTTAATTGCTTGATCATTTCTTTTGAAACTTTTAATTCATCAAGAATGTTCGCAATTTGATCATCCTTCTCTTTTATGATGTTGGTTAGAATATTATTTTGAGAATCAATTTCAGCTTTGTCATCTTCCAAAAATTCCATCATGACATGAGTAGAAAAGTTTTTCTCCTGTTCGTCCTTTAATTTTTTGTTCACATTGCTGCAGTTAGAACAGACATTGACTGATTCTTCAGATGTTATAGTTAAGACGTCAGAACCTGCAGTCAAGTTTTGCACGGAATCAATACGAGATGTTAAGTTCACAGTTAAGGACATTACCTAATCAACGGTAGTTCTGTCGTCCTCGTCCTCATCTGAATCTTTTTCATCATCTTCACTCCAAGTGATATTCATGACCTTCTTGGTATGAGATTTCTTAAAGTATTTGCACATTCAGAGGCTATGTGACCAAAACCCTCACACTCATGGCATTGAATTCGATTCTCAGATCTATTCATAGATGTAGTGGAGTTTTGTTTTGTGTTGTTCAGAAATCTCTTCTTTTGTTGGAGTGGGGTATTCAAGTTCTTTCCCTTTTGATTTCCTTTTAGAAATTTTTTGAATTGTTTGGTGAACATGGCCATGTTTTCATTTGTTTCACTGTCCTCACAATCAATCTCTTCTATATCGTTTTTAATTTTGAAGACAATACCAGATCTTTTCTTTCTTTCTCTTTTGTAGATGTAATTCATAGGTCATCAATGATCCCACCAATTCTTCATATTCTCATTCTCCTTACTTTCTTCAATTGCAGTTACTTTGGAATGAAAACGATCAGGCAAGGATCTGAAAATTTTCTTTACAATTTTGCTCTCCAAATATTTCTTTCCCAAAGTATAAGCAGTATTGGTGATGTCACTGAGTTTTGCATGGAAGTCCTTGAATTTTTCATCGTCTCTCATGATTAGTTGTTCAAACTCTAGAGTAAGAATTTGAAACTTGGATGACTTGACCATAGCGGTTGCTTCGTGAGCAATTCATAAGATGTCCCAAGCATATTTTGCAACCTGACAAGTAGAGATCCAACGAAATTGATTAGAGTCTACGAAGGAGAATATGTCATTTAAAGATTTAGAATTCCAATTAGTATAATTAAAATCAGTTGTAGCCCACTCGTCTCCATTTTTCTCTCTTTCTACAAAATTTTCAACAACGATGGGAGTTTTATAACCATAGACAATAGAGTGCCAAGCTTTTTCATCAAGTGATTGAATATAAACTTGAATCTTAATTTTCCAATAGGCATAATTAGTACCATCTAAAACAGGTGGTCTAAACGGAGCTCCGTCCATATCTAGATTTCTTTGGATCACACTTATAAAGTGTACCCGCTCTGATACTAATTGAAAGTTAAAACCTAGATCAATTAAATTAAAAGTAATTTTAATCTTAATTAAACAAGTAGTGGACAGAACGCAATCAGAACTTGCGAGTGATAAAGAAAACCGTTCTGACTCGCACAACACTGTTTGTTTACCTAATCCTGTTAAGTGTGAAATTTAAACAATTAAATACGAACACAAGATGTAACGTGGTAAACCCCGAAGGAAAATATCCACGGGCCCCCATGCCATGGATAAAAATAATTCACTAATAATCTTGTTCAAAAATACAATAGTATCGATTTTTGTAATTTTACAAAATTAATAAAATAACAATCAAAAGAAAATAGATAAACTCCATTTGATACTTATTCTCTGACTTGTTGGTGAAGTGGAATCAAACCCACCGGTATTGACTTTATCACCACTTTCCTATTGTACTTGACCGCAACCACCACTTGGATTAAGAACTCCCGTTCTTAACTTTACGCCAAGTAGCTTGAACAAGATATGGAATTGTCCGTCTAGTACAAATTAGTTTTTGATTCTTCAATGAGTTTGAAGAAAACCTTTTTTGCTTTGAAGTTGAATCAATGAAGCATCGAGTCTTGTTTTCCACAAAGGATCCGAGCGAATTTTTGCTTGGAGAAAACAAGATAAAAAAATTATATTTCAAAGCCTTAATTCCTTATTGATTTCTACTCTTACTTATAGTTAAAGTAGAAATCAAATTAGGAATTATTTCTTACCTAAAAATCTACAATAAGAATGGCAAGACAATTAGTAAGAAAGAATATATAGAAAGATATTCTTAGATTTGTAGAAGGAAAAAATTTAAGAAACTAAATATTTCCTTCCTAAACAAATCTAAGAGAATAAGAAAAGATTCTTTAACCTACAAAATAAACTTTAATAATATCCACGAGATCAGAATATATCGTGTATGGAAATAGAATTAAAAATACAGCTTTACTGATCTGGAAAAATGATCTGCTTATCAGTGCAGTCAGTTAGAATTGGCGTTATTCAGACCAGTCAAAAACAAAAATGTTGACATGCTCTTTTATAATTAAAAATCAGTTATATTAATTAATAAAGCTAATATATTAAAACTGAAAAATATGACACATATTTTTCCAACAAATAGCATATTAAGGTTTCAATGTAAATGTAGCTCCTTTGTATAGTAAAATGATTTTTCTTTTTCAGTGTAAATTTTGCTCCATACATTTGTTTCTAATATAATTTCTTACTGGGAATTGAGAAAGTGAATCTAATATGGTTCTCAGTGATACAAAAAATGCATGAACAAAAATAATCTGTGTAATAGGCTATTTATTTTTTCTTGCAAGAACATATAAGTCTTTTCATCTGATAACTACATAAGAAATTTAAGTTTAGATTTTATATAGAATTTAGAACATCTCTAGTATGCTTTTCAAGCATATATAATAATTTTAGCAAAATAAGTACAAGACTACTAGTATCGTCAACTAATTTTTGTAAAAAATAACATAAATTATTGTACTTCATTGCATTAACATGTCATTGATACAGTGAATAAGTACTTGGTGCATCTTTTGGATAGAATATAGTAATAAAAAAAATTGAAAATTTTCATTATGTAATGACCCGCTGGGTCACCGGGTTACTAAAAAAATCAGCGATTTTTTCAGGTCGTAAACGATTCAATTGCTGGGCGATCCAATTAAGAGAACCGAACAGGTTGGAACACTGGGTCATCGGATTTTTGATCGGACCGGCCGGGCCGGTCTGGGTTTAATAACACTGATCTAAAAGACACAAGAGCATCTCCAATGCAAACGTGGATTGCACTAAAAAGTGTGTGATATCATCCTAAAATGCTTACATGGCAAAAAAAAAAGCTGAATATGTATCGTCTACATTAAGAAGGTATGCTAGACATTCTCTATTTTTTTAAACATTTATGTCCATCGAAATGTGTATCAAGGCTCTTTTATTTAATTTTTAATAATTTATTTCTATCGAAATGTGTGTTAATCATTCTTTATTTGATTTTTAATAATTTATCTACATCCTCTCTCTTGTGTAATTAGACCATAATTTTCTCAATCCATGATCTCATTGAAGATGTTATTCTCTCTGTCTCCATTTTACTTACCACATGTATAACAATCTACATTGTTGCATTGGAGATGCTCTAAGATCCGAGTTCCTACCAGGCATAAAGTATTATTGCCAACTAAGGGTCTTCTTAGGAGTTTTTTTCACTGATTTTGGGTGGTATCGTTTGTGAAAGGTTGAAAAATTCGATGCTTGTTAGATTTTTGGGGCACTGATTTTGGATGATTTAAAACCACCCATAACTGGGGTAGTGTAATTTGGAGTGTATTTCTCAACCCTCCAAATCTGTGGTTTTTGGCCATTTTTCAAATTATCTTCCAATTTTACCCTCACTATAATAATTATTTATAAATCTACTCTAATCCTAAAACTCATACTTCATTCTTACTCTTCTCTTCAAACGTACATTTTGCTTCTTCTCTCCAAACAATAATATTTTTATGAGCTATTTAGTTATTTTTTTAAAAAAAATTAGTCGAGTATATATTAAAATTAAAGTTTTACATTCTTCATATTGTTTACACATCCCTACATTTTTTTAATATATTGTTATATATGTAATTTTATTCTTTTAAAAAAATTTCACAACCACTGGATAATAAATTCTCAAGCATGTGTTTGACTGTTTTAAAAATCGCTACTAAAACCACTCAAAAAGGAACTCCTCATAAACACCCAAAACTAATACTTTAAAAAGCCCTCATAACCGGTACTCTAAAACTCCCAAACAAGTCCTAAGGAAATTGGCACAACCAAGCATATCAAAGATTGGTAAGAGAAGAATCAGGCTTTCATATGATATTCCATTCATCCGAATGGCCTTGTTGGGGTGTAAATTGACTACACATATTAGTAATTATTTGTTTCACACATATTTATTTTAGTTTTCATCTCAATAACAGTATTCAAGCTCTATATAGAGATCAAAATCATTTTTCCACTCTAACAAGATTAATAATGTGCAAAATGGTTTCAGTACCAAAGTTAATATTTTTATAAAAAATTATAGCAAATGTCTGTTTGGATATGGAGTTTTGAAAAATGGCAGCTTTTAAAAACAAGTTCAAAAATAGCCCTTTTGGACAAATATACCCCCAAAAAATTATTTAAACTCCCACTATATCCTCTTCAAATCTAATTCAATATCAGATCTATTATTTCACAAAAATTAAATATTGCTCCACCACCTACCACCTTGTGCCACTGCGTTCACGCCACCGTTCTCCACTAGCTAACCCATCCCAAATAAGCTACTTTTATAGATTAATTTTGATTATAGAAGAACAAAAATTCTATAGGTTTTGTGCTATGTTAGTTTTGTTGTTTTTATATATGAAAATATGTTGAATATAATTGCCAAAAAATTGTTGGAAGAGATTAATTTCATAAATTAATGTCTGATTGAAGGAGAAGAATATGGAAACGGAAAAAAGCAAACAAAGTGGGTTGAGCAACTGTTGTTATTCTACTTAAACTATACTCGGTGTGTGTGAGCAGTTAATCCGATGTACTTAATTTCTATGGTGGTGATAGTCCAATCATTTGGTCCAATTCTCATTTTCCTCTCGTAAGGTACACTTTCCTCCAAATTGCTGTTTTCTTTCAACTTCCAAGATTTTGGATCTAAGGTTATGCTTTACTCATTATTTTATTGCTCGAAACTGGTTGAGAAAGCGAGTAATTGTGACAAACTAGGTTTATAAATATTCTCTAATTTTTGAGTGCTCTCGACCAAGAAGTTTCCACTAAATAATCAAACACATTAGTTATCTAATCCCCATTTTAACTTTGCAAAGGATTTTTTTCGTTGGCTTTAGCAGAATTTTTTTTTCTTATGTACAAAACTCAGTCCATTAAGCTTTCTAGATGACTCATGTAACGAGCTTTAGGTCGATAGCTCCCAGATTTTGCATACCTTAGGGCACCGAGTTTTGAGAACTCCTATGGACTTTATCACTCGAGTAAAAAAGGCTACGGAAAGAGTCATAAGATAGTAATAGCCTAGTTATTTGCATGTAATAAGTTCAAGCGCAGGGATTATAATCCTAACATTCAGTCATTACCTAGCTTCCTTTAACTGGCTTAAAGTGCTCTACACAATTTTTCAACAAACATGGAATCAATCACAAACCTTGATAGCCACCATTACTGCTTAACTACTACGACACTTAATCGCTCTTGGTTTTAAGTTTATAGTTCTAGTCTAAAAAAAGCATCCTATTGTTCTTGACAAAGGTGCACCAACATAGCTAAATCGTCTTAAATAACTGACACAACACGGTATCAAACATGGGTTAGTTACTTTACATTTAACCAAGAGTAATATTTATGTCTACATGTTATGAATTTAAGTAAAACTTAAAAGAAACAATTTCATCATTAGCCGGCAAGGCTATTCATAACACGTAAGCATACAAACAAAAAATAATAATAAATTTTTGTTTTTTTTAAAACGAAACAATCAATTTTATCGATCAAAATCAAGCATAACAATCGAATCAAGCATTTTTATCCACCACACCAAACTTGAAATAAACATTGTCCTCAATGTAAAGTTAAAAAATCAAAAGAAATTTATACAAAGATCAGAGACTTCTTAGATATGGATCGGATAGTGCTGGAAGAAGAAGTGTGGTAGGATCCATTGGTGGATGATCCTGTCTAGGTGTGGGTCGACAAATCTTCGCTTGATTGTCGTCCATCTGGCCTACATAGTGTAACTCTAAAAAAAAGAATATTAATAATAATTTTTTTTTGAAAAAAAAAACTTCTAATTGTTGTCCTTGCGATTCCAAGGAAATAATGTCCTGCAATCGCAAGGAAATTAAATTCTAGGTAGAAACTTTTCTACCCAGGCCATGTGATTGCAGATGGATATACCATGCGATTGCGTGGTATAAAACTGCAGAAGTAAAAAAAAATTGAATCTAAACATAAATTAAAAAATGGAGTTTGTGCCCGTGCAGAATGACGATGATAATTGTTCTTCGCTATCTAAAATTCGAAAATGCCTACTTTGAGTCTTAAACATTTAAAATGTGCAAAAATGTTAATTGAAATCCTAAAACTAAAATGATACAGAAAACTGAAATAAAAGGGTAGAAAAATGAGCCGCCTTCCATTAAGCGCTTCTTTAAAGTCATTAGCTTGACTTTATGCAACAATCGTTTCATGATACTTTGAATAGGTCTTTGGAGGACTTGATTTGCTTGCATCGATTGTCTTCGCACCATTTTTTGTTTATCTTCCAAAGTTTGATTTTTTTCTTCTCATATTGGTATGACTCTATTTTACTACCCTGCTCAAACATAACTATGAAAACTTCAACTTCCTCATCGGACAGTTATTCGTCACTCCTTGTTTTAATGATTGACATGTGTTTCATCGGGCTTGACTAGTTTTCCAATGTGAAAGTGTTGGTTCTCTCTTGGTCAATGACATCAATCTAGAAACAGGAATTTGAAGAGCTAGAAAATTTAGTTGCTTTGAACACATTGAATGTAATATGTTTATCATTCAATCTCAGCATTAGTTACCCTTTTTGCACATCAATCAATGCTTGGCCACTAACCAAGAAGGGTCAACCCAAAATAAGTAGTACATCTCTGCCTTCTCACATATCCAAAATAATAAAATAGTAGGGAATATGAACTTGTCCACTTTCACTAATATATCTTCAACGTTTCCTCTTGGATGTTTGATGACCTATCTGTAAGCTGCAACGATTTGTTGTTGTCTTTGCTTATCCCAAATCGAGCTGCTTAAAATATAGTAAGGCATTAAGTTAACACTAGCACCCAAATCACATAAAGCTTTGTCCAAAAATAAACTACTAATAGTGCAGGGAATAGTAAAACTCCTTGGATCTTTTAGTTTTGGTGGTAGCTTGTTTTGCAAGATAGCACTGCATTCCTCGGTAAGCATGACTTTTTTGTGCTCCTCCAATGTCCTTTTGTTTGAAAGAATTTCCTTCATAATATATTGCATAGCTCGGCATTTGAGCTAAAGCGTCGGCAAAATGTATGTTAATTTGGAGTTTCTTGAATACATCGAGAAATTTCTCTAACTGCTTGTCCAGCTTATGTTTGCGCAACCGCTAAGGAAATGGAATTGGAAGAACGTAAGCCGGTGTTGGAATATAATCTGATTGAGAGTTCTATTTTTTTTGTTCAACTGTTTCTTTGAATTTATTGGATTTGTTTTCTCTCTCTTTGTTGGACACAATTTTCTTTTCTACATCCGGTCTCTTTACATGAATTTATGGCAACTCAACTCTGCTTCTCGTGGTAATTGCATTTACTTGCTCTTTTGGATTGGCCTTGGTATTGTTTGGCCATGTGCCTAGTTGTCGCTCGGTCAATAGTTTAGCGAACTGTCCAATATGATTTTCTACATTCTTTATCACAACATCTTATCTTTTCTGCACTTCTGTGAATCCAATCTCTATCTGTTCTGACAATTTAGCGACTGTCTCTTCCTATATTCCTTCATTTTCATGGGGTCTTCCCTGATTTGGTGGATTTTGAATATTTTGGGTATTGCCATAGGAGAAGTTTGGATGATTTCTCCACCTCGGATTGCAGGTCTGTGAGTATGAACTATTTTGTTGTTGTTGAAAGTTCAGAGCATATGCAGCTTGCTCGGGTGATGACATATCAGCGATGGTTAAAGGGCATTATGATGATTGATGGTTTGCCCTGCAAGTTGCACATATTGGTAGGGACTGAACCATATTGGCTGACTGAGAGTGTTTCAATGTTTCCACCAGCTTTGCCAATGAATCAATTTTTGCCAGAAGGAACGAATTGATTTCCACATCGTGCATTCCTGTTGCTTTCTTATGTGATTCTCTGTCTGGCTACATAACGAACTATTCACTTATCATCTTATACAAGTCGTGAAGGTCGCCGGTGGATCTATTTTGGACAGAGCTACATGCTACAGAGTCTATTGAAGAACGACTGTTTGGAGCTAATCCAGAATAGAAATAGTGATTCTGAGCCGCTAGAGGAAAACCATAACTTGGACACTTTCGGATTAATTATTTGAATCTTTCCCATGCCTCATAAAAATTTTCCAAATCAGATTGTTGGAAATTGGATATTTCATGCTTAAGTCTGTTCACTCTGCCGAAGGAAAGTATTTCAGCGTGAATTTTTGGACCAAATCTGTCCAAGTAGTGATGCTCCCAGATGGTAGAGAATCTAACCATTCTCTAGCTTTATCCTTCACCATGTGTGGGAAGAGCCTCATCCTAAGTGCCTTCTCATTAACACCGTAGTTTTTGAAATTTTCACAATTTTCCATGAAGTGAGACAGATGATAATGAGGATTTTCATTGGTTTTCCCATAGAATGGCAGATTGTTCGAGAACAAATTAATCACATCCGGTCTCAACTAGAAGTTATCGTGTCCATAAGGCGGATAGATTATGCTGGACCAATTCTCAACAATCGGGGGCATCATATACTCACCCATAAGAATATATCGTTCATTAACCTCAACTAGTCGACCCATAGGTGCAAGATTATTTCTCATATCTACTGGTGGTGGATCATGGACTTGGTTGTTGTCCTCCATTGTGCCTTTTTGCTATTTTTTCTTTTCTCGTTGTTCACGTTGTCTTTGGTGAAAGCTCCGTTCGATTTCTGGGTCAAAATCAAATAGGTCAAGATCTTTTGTACGGCGCATACACAATCGACACCTGAAACTTTAGAAAATAGCTAGAATTCAGCAGTAACACAAAGAAATGAGAAGGAGAATAAAAATAAAAAATAAAAAAAATAAAAAAAATTGTTAAAACTAAATTATCAATTAACGTAGTAATTAATAAAACTAATCCCCGGCAACGGCGCCAAAAACTTGTTGTAGATTTTAATTCCACAAGTGGACGAATCGTTGACAAGTAATATAATGATATGAAGAGTGTCGAACCTACAAAGACTAGCTACCAATTAACTAATTAATGTATACTTCTAATTTTAACAAGATAAGAACACAAATTCTTTTATAAATTCAATCCTAAAGTTATTCTACTTGAGTTTAATTAAATCTAAATTGTCAAGCAATCAAAAGTAATGTTTAAGAATAAATTCAAGTTATACTAGCACTAGAATTTGCGAATCCACCTACACGTTCCTTAATCAATTATTCGTTAATCGATTTAGTTTATAATTACTCTAGATTGAAAATCGGTGATCCTATCATTTTCAAAAGCCTCTCTCGATGGTCAATCAATTCTATATCGATATGCGAACCAAATTATCTCTAATTAAGTTTTGAACATAAAAATATGCATTTAAATCACAAGAACACCCTAAACGGACTTCATACGGCATAATAGTAATTTCTATCTATTATTAGACCCTATGTTATTCAATACCATGTGCTTATCTAGTTTGAATCTCTCGATTTCAATAAAGATCACAAAACATTCCAATGGTGATCAAGCATTAAAACGTTAGAAACAAGGAATAAAGCATAATCAATCCAAAAGCAATTAATTATTAAAACGGAAAAACTTATAATTAATTAAAAACATAAGATTTCATCGTTCATCCTAGCAATACGTAATTTAGCCGGACATGATTTCGTAAAATATTTCAATAGTTGAATTCATCATGTTCCGGAGGAAAAAGAAGAAAACAGAAATACATCCTATGATTTTGGCCCAAGAATCTTCAATCCGTTCCTTGATCTTCGATTCTTCTCTTATATTTTTCTTCCCAAAATTAGCCTCCACCAGAACTGTATATTCTCTGTCTTTTTTATATCCTTCTTGAACTCTCCAAAACGTATTTTTAAGTTGTTGTTTTATCCTGAATTGAATAGAGTTGCGATCGCATGGTTCTGTCCAATTACGTTTTGCAGATGAAAACCATCCCTTGTGATCGCAGCACTGATTAACCATGCAATCGCATGGTTAATTGATTTTCAGATCCCGTATTTTACTCTTTGGTATTTGCATGACAAGTCCCTCAATTCTCTTAATCTATTCAATTGAGTCCCCTTTTCTTCTATTTGCTTTCTTTTCGTTTGATCGACACTTGAAATTGGTTATTTTCCTATAATGATAACAAATAATATGCCATTATGTTTAAAACATGCAAGAGTACTCATAATTATCCCTTTTTATGGGCTCGGATCAATACAAAATTGTACTTATCAGTTGTCCCAAAAAGTCAAATAAGGAATTTCTTCGTCGAAATCAAGAAAAGAAAAAATGAGTGGACTTGACCAATTGTATTATGACTATTCCTCCATTTTGTTATTAAAATTTGATAGAGATGAAATTGGAATTGGAACAGTTGACCCCCCATTTTTTTTCTTTTCATTTCTTTGGACTTCGAAAGAATTTGTCGATATTTCTGATTAAATCTTCTTGTTTCTAGATTTTTTACGAGAATAAATTGTTATTACCTTCCTTTACAGAGAATGTAACGCCCCAGATATTTTCAACTCGGAGGGTTACAAATCTCATACTTAAATAACATTTGACGACTCCAAATAGATTTTTCGTGATCTCGAATGGTTTTAAAAATGTAACTATTGCGGAAGATAACAAACGCGCAATGGAAAATAATTTTACTTCTAAATTTTAAGGTTTTTGCCTATACCGTGATAGGTGTTGCCAATATTTATTTGACCATTCAAACGAATTCTAAAAATTACAAATTTTGAACTGTAGATAATTGGGGCCTTGGACTAGGCCATGTTAAAATTTTAGACCTTAGCTACATTGTTTGGTATGTGAAAACATTGGCCATAGTTGCTTGAAAAACTTTTCTGGGTACCTTAAGGCAGCCCACTAAAATGTTCATAAAAAATTCATACGATGGAATTTTATGATTTCAATTGCTGCCATTAGAAAAAATATAAGGATTTTCATTGCCACCGATTTCACTCAAAAACTTCAAACATACAAAGAGTTATGATTTTTCAAAGTAGGGGCAAAAAGCTGAAATTTCAGAATGTAAAATGAGGCAATTTCTATCTTAAAAATTAGAATGACAATTAAACCAACATAATGTTTTCCATGTACGTTACATGATAAAATAATGAAAAACTAACATCTAAATTATACTATTTACATCATGATTGACCTGATCATCTCGATGCCAAAACTTAATTTAAATAAAAGAAGTCAACTTCATGTTTACTAACCTACGCCATTGGGTCAACGCCAACTATTTCAATCTAAAAATTTGTTCATTTTGGGGTGAGTATTTCATAAGAAACATTCAATAGAAACATATACTAAATGTGAGAAAATATATGGAATTAAGTTGCGACATGCCAAACATTTAAAACATACATATGAACACATTCGGTAACCGGCACCACGTAAATCTTAAAAGTGATTACCTTCAATCACTAACATACATATGTGATTACCTTCAATCATAATTATAAAATTATGACTTTGACATTTAGCATGGCAGTATAATATTTTATCAAATTTAAAATCATGAAATTTAATCGGTAGTACAAAAAACTACCTTGCAACCAAGGGATTTCTCTTGAATTGATTTGTGGTTCAAAATAGCTATTTCTTTTCTTCAAACGATGACTTCGTGATTTTCCTTTTTCACTTCTAAAAATCTAAGGTTTGTAGTATTGGTTTGAGTGATAAAAATAAATGAAGAAGAAGAAGGTAAAATTTGGTTATTTGTGGCCGAAAATGGGGACCTTTGGGCTGATTGATGACTAAAATGGTATGTTGGTTTTCTACTTCTAGGAGCCGAAATTAATGATGGACGAAGGGGAAATGTTGAAGCAAAATAAAGGTATTAGAACTTACTACTGGGGCCTAAACTTTGAGGAGAAAGGGACTGACCTTTGCTTGGTAAAAACTCGAAATTCTAAGCCTACTACTGGAGTATTCTTTTGTGTTTGTAATGAGGAAAATTAAGAAAAATTAAGGGTTGAAAATATAGAGTGAAGATGCAGGAGTAGGATGGGAAAATAAAAGAGGAAATGGACGTAAGAGTAAGAGTAAGAGTGGGAGTGGGAGTGGGAGTGGGAGTGGGAGAAGAGTGGAGGGAGGCGAGGGCAAAATTTGGGAGAGAAAAGTGAGGAATTGCTGGTTGAAAACGAGACTTCAGGGACGATTTTTCATCAGGGAAAGAGGGGTTGATTAAGGCAGTTTGGGGTGGTTTTCTCTTAGAGAACATGGGTGCAGTTGGCTGAGGTTTGAATTGGCAAACATAGGGTTAATAATGGATGATCATGGTGTAGTGGATGGACAGATTTATCCAAGTTGTAGGGTGACTTTCAGTTTGTTTTGGAGAGTTCCTTGGGCACAATTTTTGGAAACTGAGGAGGGAGACTTGGGACGTTTTTTTGGAGGGTAAAAAGGGCAAGTAGTTCAGCTGAAATAGATGGTGGAAGATGTGGGAGAAAATGGTAGGTAGTGGGCTGAAGTGAGAGAGATCATGGGTGGTTAATTTTTTGGATTTTATGGGCTGTTTGGGGGATGATTTTGGCATGAGATTAGGGGCTTTTTGGGGGATGATTTTGTCATGAGATTAGGGGATGTTTGGGTGCTTAGTTAGCATAAAAAAATTGATTTTGGTGATTGACAAAAATCCTTTTTGTTTGACACAAAAGATGAGGCAAAACACGTGGAAAAAAAAAAAGCTAACAGGACTAAAGTGTTTAAAATGTAGTAGAAAGTTCGCAACGATGCCGAAAATTGAAATTTATTTTTCTTGAAATTTTAAACGCCAACAAAAAAATTTCGATCGTTACAACCCTCTCTACTTAAAATAATTTCGTCCTCAAAATTTAACTAACTTGGTGTATGAGGTCCTGGTACTTAGCTCTTGGACCTTCCCAATTAGAAGCTAGCTCGCCTTTTGTAAAAAAATATTTTTATCCTTTTGAGCACTTTTAAATAAGCGAAAATATAAATAAAATAGTAAAAACGATCCCTCAAAAGTAGAAAATCACTCGCGCACTTTGTAATCTGGTCGTACGACCCCGTGGAAAGGGTGGTCGACCCCTACCCCTCAAAAAAAAGAAAAAGAAAAAAAGTTAACACATTTTTACTTCATCTTTTTCAAGCAAACATTTCCCAACCATACTCAAAGCAACAACCACTACCCAGAAACCGTAATAGCTGTCGAAATCCACCACCACCAGAGATGAAGTAAAATATAATTATTATTTTTTTCTTTTCTATGTATTAATTTATGTGTTTTGCTTATTTAGCGCTTGTTTGGTGGATTTTTTTAGCAAATTTTGATAAAAAGTTAATGAAATGTGTGGTTGAAAAATTGAGAAAAGTTGTGAATTTCATGAAATGTGTGGTTAAAATTAGTTGTTGACTTTGACTTTTTAGTAGATTTTTAAGTTGTACCATACAAACTCTTAATTGAGATAGCAAATGTCTTCTCTATCAACTTAATAGATTTTTAGACATATTATTTCTATAGACGAAAACCACTAATAAACAAAATGTTGAGGATAAGCATGTCAAGAAAAAAAGATTAGGGATAAAATTACCAAGACTCCACAAGTTGAAGATGACGAATGCAATTTTCTCTATTTAATGTGAATGGTAAATATTTTTTAAAAAAATCAAATTTACTCCGTTTTTTACGGATTTTGTTAGTAAAGATGTTGGCAATCAATAAACGAAACGTTGGGGATACTCGTGCCAAGAAAAAAAATTGGGGATAAAAGAACTATGTGCCCTAAGATTGGAGACCGCGGATGGAATTGTTCGATTTACGATTTAACTAATTGGAGCTTAAATCAATTATATCAGATCATGTCCCTTCAATGGCTTTAATCGAGAAACATAAATAAATTATAATTGAGACAATTAATTAAATGTAGTTATTTGATTGTGGAAATTGCAATTAATTAAGATAATCGCGCATAAATAGTTTTAGTTTAAAAGGAAATAAGTAAATAAATCAAGGGTAATTACACTTAGGGTTTACATCGTTTTCAATTTATTACAATTTCATCCCCCCACGAATTATAATTGCACGTATTATCTCCAACATTTCATTAATTCATACAGATGATTCACAATGATGGAATCCGTTCAAATATTGTTAAAGTGATTGAAAAAGACAATCTTGCTCATAAATTTGAAAAAAAAAAAAAAGGAAGAAGAAAAACGTTTCCAATGATTTGAACATGCCACCACCACCACCACCACCACCACCACCAAAATGTTTATAGGTAAACACCTTCAATTCTAGAAGTAAATTTTTTTCCCTTGCATGCTTGTTATTTTTTTGCAATAGTTTCATTTTAAAAATCATTCAAGGGCACAGGAAACCTATTTGGAGTCGTCAAAAATTATTTAAAGATTAATTTATTGACCTTCCGAGTTGAGAAAATTTGGAGCGTTACATTAGATGGCTATGCGACAGACTGAAGAGGTTCATACGTATCGATGTGGCATTTTCGCACCCGATTGTCTGACCATGCGGGTCGTCTGGACTAGAGAACATTATACCCAATTTTACACATTACTGGATGAGGTGGAGGAGTTGGAGATACATAAAGATGTTCTAGATTATACTCTCACAATGGTGGACGTGCTTATCTCTATTATGGGTTGCTTCATTCACACCGAGCTGGTTGTTGAATAATTTCCTTTCTATTTGATTTTTCCTTTACTTCAGTAGCTGGTAAATAGTAACTTGGTAGACAGTAGATGTATACAGTACTAGTTTGGAATGGTCTGGCAGCCACTCCACCGTCGTTAGATTTGGTCAATTACTCGAGAATTGACATATATACTTTTGTTCTTTTTGAGATTGTAAATAGATGATGGCGCCAGTATCGACTGTAAAGAAATGCATTTAGAAAAAACTAAATAGAGCGGTGGATACCATCATTTTGCTTCTGCTATTTACAATTACTTTTAATACCATCATTTTCAAATTATATTAAATAAATCAAATTATATTAAATAAATTAATTTCAATAAAAAAACACTCATACTTTGGGGCTTGTGCTCGGTAATAGAGAGTTACAAGTACGACCATAGATAAACTTTCATGACCCAGAGATATTCTTCTACACAAGTCGATAATATCCACTTTCGGCCAACGACGTCAAAATAGTCTCAGTTCATCTACAACTTTGACATGAAACGTCAATAAATAATGATGTTCAATGAGTAAAACAAGGTAGATGTGTGATATTACACATATCTTTTATTTCTGATTAGGGCACTTCCTTAAGTATTATTTGTACACCATGCATAAATTGAAAATATTGTGCTGCAAGCAATTGGCCAATTGTTGATCAAATATTTTTATGTGAGGTCGAGAGGAAAACTAACCCGAATAATGAATGTTTCTCTCATCTTGAGCGTATGAACATTGGGTAATGGTCCCAAACAAGAGGGAAGCGCGGAGGTTGCTCGATGTCACCTCCCTTAACCAAGTTCATCCCTATATGACTGAGTTTGAGACAGACCGGCTTAGTTTGGTTAGGCTTGAGCCTTTGGTCAATTAACTCTCTAGCCTATTGGATGAAGAGGTGATAGAGGCAACCGAGTTGCATTTGCCCGAGGGTAGGGTCTGGTCTTCCTACTTATATTTTTCAATTTGTGTGATTATAAGGGAGTACTCTAACCTCGTCTATTTATCTTTTTCAAGAATGAATTTGACTTGGCACATTTAATAAATGTAGCTGAGTGTAAGGCTCGTGAGAAGGCAATAAGACTTGCCTAATGTGCCACCAGAAACAAAAAAGAGAAAAAATGGGCAACAAACAGACTTGGCCCTTGAGTCTCAAAAGCCATGGCAAGGTTGAAGATGCCAACGTTGGTGACAATGCCCCGGGTAACACTAACGTTCCCACAAGGATCACCTGGTCAATGAGCTTCTCTTTACATTATTAATGTGGAAGAAGACACACCCAATTTTCTTGAGGTCAAGAATGCTAGTTTGGGAAGTTTGTTTTTCCATGGAGATGGAGAAGTTAGCCTCGAGAAAAGAAGTGAGGCATTTCTGGCCAGTGCTCTTTGGGTAAGTGCACGACCTTAACATCTTGAGATCGGAATTTGCAATTTGGCCTTTTAACTTACTTTTTTTTTTTTTGTTTTCTGCGAACCTTAAGTATTGCAGAAAGGGTCGATCAACAAGGTTTTGACCAACGCCAAAGGGATGAGGACTTAAGAAGTTCCTTAACTCAATGCCAGCTAGCCTCCAACCTAAAGTCTAATAATGTAAAGCTGCTCGTAAAAAAATAATCAGTTGAAGGTCAACCTCGAGGTCGAGAAGTGTGAAAATGAGCACTTGAAGAAAAAGCTCGATGAACGTATGGGCGAGGTTGCGAGGCTGAAGGCCAAGGAAGCCCAGACCTGGGCTCTTATCATCTGTAAGAATTAATGTCCAAGGTCCAATTAGTTGGAGACTTAATTACTTATTGGACCAAATTAATTAATTAGATTAATTAATTGAGCCCGTTTGTTTATGGCTTCTAGTCGGACTAGAACTAGGACTAGGTTTAGTCCCGCCTATAAATACAAAGGCACATCAGATTGAGTTATTATGAAGTTGGTCTTCATTACTTGCTAGCACAAGCAAAAGATAACACAATACAATTACTTCCAAAAGTTTCATATTTATCTGTTCTTAATCGTGGAAGTCCAAATCTGTTCTTAATGTGTGGATTACCATTGGAAGCTGGACAATTGGACAGCTGTAGTATTAAATATCACACCTCCATCTAATCAGATAATCAGATTTCACGGTATTCATCAAGGTAAACTTCTATCACGAATTATATCTAAGTACAAGTTTGATCCGGCTTATACGAATTGTAGATTTAATTTTCACTGTGCATGTATTCGTCAATTCTTTACAATGGTATTAGAGTCTACCTTGTTACTTGTTAGAGTTTGTTAGACTGCTTTGATAAATATAACAATAATTGTTAATAGTAAATTAATTTAATTTGAGTTTTAACAGTAAAATAAAATTGTTAATTTTTAAAACAAAAATCTGAAATTGGTTTGGATTTATTTAGAATGGGTCTAACTAGCCGGAAAAACACCAACGCCGGTGCGTGGCGGCAGTCGGAGTGGTAAAGGTGGCGGATCTGTTGCTTTTGGAAAGCATCGGACGCCGCTGCGAGAATCTGATTTTCACAGCGGCGACCCACAATACCACTGCTGCTAGCAGTGGCGCTACCTTTACATGCAGCGCTGTTCGACGCACAGAGGCAGTGCACGCCGGCGTGCTACTGCAAATAAGATGTGTGTGACGCCGAGTTGTGCTGGCTCTGCCTTGAAGAAAGCGGCACGGCTGAAAGGTTTCAGCGTGTTTATGTTATTGTGGAAGAAGGTTTTCCATGCAGTTTTATAAATTGCATGGAAAGCCCTCTAATTTCAAAATGATTTGAAGGGACCTCTTATGCAATTTTTGAAATTGCATAAGAAGGACCATTGTTTTAAAATTTAAAAAAAATGGACCTTCCATGCAATTTTAGAAATTGCATAAGAAGGTCGCTGGTTTATTAATCAAGGGGTTGATTGTACAATTTCTGAAATTGTACAATAAGTCCTCAAGTTTTAAAGAAAAATTAAGATCTTAAATGCAATTTTGAATTTTTTGAAAATTGTAATTATTAAATCTTTTAATGCTAGTCAAATATCCAAAATTGACTAAAATAGTTTTTATACCATGTTTTAAATTTTTGACTAGATAAATTTTGACTTATTACTTTATAAAATTGTAGTTTTGACCATATATAAATTTTATCATCAATTTAAGGTGTGACTTTAAATTGGTAGATAAAATAAATTTTGGAAAATCTTCTTTATGAATAAAATTAATTGATTAATTTGATTAATTACTTAATTTTATTTTTGAAAATTAAATAATTAATTAGATTAATTATTTAATTTCGTCTAGTCCATTCCAAAATACCTAAATGGTTTAGACTTATACTGTCAAATATACAAATTTAGAAATTAATATATTTTTAATATTAGTTATTAAAATAGATATTTAGTGGATGATTATGGACGCAATCCATGTGATTGGTTGTATGGTTAATTATTTCATATGATTGTTGGTCCTATTATTTATTTAATTTTGGTTTTCGAGCTATTTATTTATTATAGGCATGTGTGTCCATCATATGGGCCTGCGTGTCGAGTAGTATAGGATACATGTTGCAATTAGGCCACAAAGAAGTAACTAGTATAGGATACAGGTTACAGCAAGAGATGGAGATGGTTGCATTTAGCATTCGATGAACGAATGCAACGTCCCTTAGGAATTGACCAACTAATCTTCATTTTGGCTCAGGAAGATTAGATAGATAAAGTCTATAATCATCCACAGTTATAATTATGTATGATTGATTGTATGTTGGATGTTAGTTAATATACATAAATGTGATAAGACAAACCCCTCTTTATCAAAATATTAAATTCGTATTAAATGGTTAATACAACATGTCTTCTATTGTTATAGTGAAAAATCAGAGTCCATTATCAATGTCAAAGTTTGTTGAGTCACTCAAGGCTGTTCGCTCATGGATATGTTTATCATTATGAAACATTTGATATTTCTGAACAATGGGTCGAATTTAACTAAATGTTGAGTCACTCAAGGAAATAAAATTTTAGGGGCACAATCAAATAAACACATAAGATGTGTGAAACAATAAGTTGTCTACTTGATGATCTATGAGTCACATAGAGATGTGATTGATATAAGTATCTACCTGGATGTTTTATTAGGATTTGTTATCACTCAATGTTCTAATAAAACAAAAGGGATCCTGGCCCACTGGAAATCTAATCGGTTCTATTGATTAGTATTTGAGGGTCATTAATTCAATTTAAACAGTATGAGTATAATTAATTTAATATAAATCCATGTTAAATTAATTTTTTATATTTAATTCATTGTTCTATCTTGTTATTTAATAGTTGAATCATAAGTAACCACATGAGTTTGAGAGGCATAGTGGATGCCAACAAACATATCGGACCAAATTTTCTAGACTGACACCACAATATGATAATTGTTCTCAAACATGAAAAAAAAATAGATATGTCATTGAGCAGCCAATACCAAAAGCTCCTACTGAGGAGGCTACGTCGGATAACGTGCAGGCTTACAATAAATATAGTGATGACAATAACGCTACAACATGTGATGCTTACAGTATGTTACATGAGTTAGAAAAACTGCACGAGGGTATGGATGTATATACCAATATATATCATTTCAAGTAGTTGAATGATAAACAGTCATAGACTGAACGGTATGAGACATCCAAAAAGATTATACGAAGGTATGATGGTAAAAGGATCTTCAGTCAGTGCTCATGTACTGAAGATAATTGGTTATATTGAAAAAATAAACCAATTGAGTTTCACTATGGATCGCGAGCTGAGTGTTGACTTAGTTATGCAGTACATACCTAATTTTCACAGTTCATTATGAACTTCAACATGAATAAGATTTAGTGTACCCTACTCGAGCTGCTAAACATGCTGAAAATTGTTGAGCCCAAGGGAATTGGCAAACATTGACTATTGAAACCTCTAAGAGCACTAAGAAAAAATCTAAAAGGACATTTCAGAAAGGATCTAAGGCCAAATATACTGAAAAACAGTTAAAGTAGACAACGACAAATCCAAATCTAATGATCTATGTTTTCAACGTGGAAACAAATGACATTAGAAGAGGAACTCCAATGCACAAAAAAGATTAAACTAAGAACTCATATATTTGGTAATGCATACTCGGTCATATAAGTGAAAATGCATCACCAAGTTACATAAAGATGAATACTTGGATTCAAATGATTATGAATCATTTGATAAGTGTGAATCATGTCCGTTGGAAAAAATGACCTAGATCCCATTTTCTGGAAAGAGAATTAGAGTTGCAGACATTTTGAGTCTTGTACATAGTGATGTACATGGACAAATGTATACAGATGCTAGAGGTAGCTTTTCTTACTTCATCATATTTAGAGATGACCATTCTAGATATGATTTCATATGCTTGATAGAATTCAAGAGTAAAGCCCTTGAAAATTTCAAGGAATTCAAGTAAGAAGTAAAAATGCAAACTAAAAAAAAATATTCTAACACTTAGATCTGATCAAGGTGACGAATATTTAAGGGGTGAGTTTTTTTTACTATCAAAGAGAGAATGAGATTCTCTCACAGTGGACTCCACCGTATACACCACAACAAAATGGTGTATCTGAAAAGAAAAACCTCATCTTATTTGATATGGTGCGATCAATGGTGAGTCGCGTAGTTCTTCCAAATTTGTTTTGGAGATATACACTTAACACTGCATATTACACACTAAACCGTGTCATATCTAAATCGGTCAATAAAACTCTATAATACGAGTTATGGAAAGGGAAAAATATCCTATCTTTTATACATGAAGGTTTGGGATTGCGAGGCTTATGTGAAGCATGTTGAATCGGACAAGCTAGGAGCTAAATCTAATAAATGTTTATTTGTGGAGTATCCAGAAGAAACTGCAGGATAGTATTTCTACAATCCTATTGAGATGAAGGTCATCGTATCGAAACTTGATGTATTCTTAGAGAAGACAATAGGAGTAAAGTAGATATTGAAGAAGTTCAAGAAACCACAAATAAAATTGACCAATTAGATGTTCTAATGGCTGAGCTTGCATCTGATGAAGCACAGATTAGAAAAGTGGAAACCACCAGTTCTCAAGGAAGCGGTCTGGATCAAGAAGTTCATTATTGAACTTGGAGTAGTTCCTAGCATTGTTGATCCAATAACTTGTATTGTGATAAGATATAAATTTCTTCGGCTAGGATGGAGTTATGAGTTGAAAATGTTTCAATCATAACTAGATTAGATCAACAAAGAGTTGAGGTGAATAATATAATTGGTTGAAATGAGATTGGCGCTGATCCATATCTCTTAACCAATTGGGTTATATTGATGAAGAGATTAAATTTCTACGATAACTGCACATATATTAGTTCTGTCATACCACATGACATTTTCCTTCACATAGATTGCCTTAACACATTACTAGATGTCAATCTTGGACGGCGACGTGAATTAATCGATCTAGGTGAATCAATAAGAATATCACTACGTTTGCCATCGTGAATGAGAACCTAGTGGGTCACACACATAGGGCGAGAATTGAGCATCTGGAGTTAGACCTTGTCCAAGTGGGAGATTGTAAGAATTAATGTACAAAATCCAATTAGCTGGAGACTTAATTACTTATTGGACCAAATTAATTAATTAGATTAATTAATTGGACCCGTTTGTTGATGACTTCTAGTTGGACTAAAACTAGGACTAGGTTAGCCCCGCCTATAAATACAAAGGTGCAACAGATTGAGTTATTATGAAGTTGATCTTCATTACTTGCTAGCACAAGTAAAAGACAATCCAATACAATTACTTTCAAAAGTTTCACTTTTATCTGTTCTTGATCGTGAAAGTCCAGATATGTTCTTGCTGTATGGATTACCATTGGAGGCTGGACAATTGGACAACTGTCGTATTGAAGATCGCACCTCCAGCTAATCAGATAATTAGATTTCATGGTGTTCATCAAGGTAAACTTCTATCACAAATTCTATCCAAGTACAAAGTTGATCCGGCTTATAGGAATTGGAGATTTAATTTTCACGGTGCATGTATTCGTCAATTCTTTACATCATCATCCTGAATGAGGCCGAGTGTGGCTGAAGATGCATACTCCGAACCTTTACACTTTAGCTTTAGCATTATTTCTCTTGAGAATCGAATGGTTAGACTTATTTGATTTACTATGCCTGAGGTTTATAATCAGGCCGAAATGACAAAGCCGAAAATTAGGTTGATGGAGTCCAGACAGAAGACATCCACAAAAAGTAGAGGTAGGCTTTAGTTTTATTTATTTTTACTTTTGTATTGTGAACTTTTCGGTCGGGCTTGTTGAGAGACCGAGCAACTTTTAAGCGACGAATGATGTTTTTTTCTTTCATTAATGAATGTTATTTCTCTATACTTGTACCTTTTTACATTTTTGTTCTTTAAGTTTGGCTATACTTGGGCTCACTGCACTGGGGTGTTGTAAACTAACCAAGATCTGAACAAAAGATTGTATTTAAAAGTATCTAAGTAAAGTAGCCGATTTTTCTGGACCTAAGCTTTGGTTAGAGAGTCGAGTTCTCTGAAAATTGAGGTCAATGCTTAAAAGCTAGGGTCTGTGGGACCCGATGATTAGTTTGTAAGGTCGGTAAAAATGAGTTATCTATTTTAAACAACTTTTAGTAATGCTGAAAAGAAGCTCAGCTATCTCAATAAAGAGGTTGGGGATTGCTATGGTACAACACTGGTGCCCAACGACTAACTGACATAGGCATGCATGCCTGATCATTGAAAGCAATAAATAAATAGAATAAAAAGGGAAAAGTTGGTACGCAGGCCTGACACTAAATTAAAGCGAATGGAATGACAAAAAAGTAGGATCGGTCCTTTTACTTGTAATAAATCTTAAGATTTTTCGCATTCCATAGTCGATGCAGGGATTTTCCAATCATGTCTTTTAGGCTATATATCCATTTTCTGACTCGACATATTACATCGTAGGGTCCTTTTAGTTTGGGCAGAGCTTTCTTGAGTGGTGGCTTACCGCTTCCATCTTTGACCGGTCACCAGCTTGAAGTTCACGTCTTTTTACCCGATCGTTGAATCTTCATGTCATTCTTCTTTAGTAAGATACCATACTGAGGGCGTCGTCGCGTATTTTCTCCTAGAGGTCGAGACTATCCCGACATAGAATCGACTATCTCATCATTTATGATCTACGAAAGCTATGTCAGGGTTATATTGAGCGACCCAACATGGCTCGTAAGAGACAGGGTCGAGATGGTCTGCACCAGAAGTGTTGAGATCGAGATGGGGTACCTGACCCTGCTGGTCGAGTGTTCGAGTAGCGCTACGATTTAAGGTAGGAAGAGTGGTTTGCTGTGCAAAGATATGGGCGATGGCTTCAACTTGGTGCCTAAGTTGTTCAAACGCTTCTACAGTTAGAGGCAGGGGCGGAGCTTGGAGAGTCCCAGGGGAGACCTCGACCCCCTCTCCCTCCCCTCCCCTCCCCTCCCCTCCCCTCCAAACTTTTTGGAATTTTTTTTTTTAATTTTTTAATTTTTTAATATGCAATTTAACTTTGACCTAATATCAATTTAATTGATGGAAACTAGATTCATTCACCTAATATCAATTTAATTGATGGAAACTAGATTCATTCACCTAATATCAATTTAATTGAAAGTAATTGGACATATTGGCCCAATAAAATTAATAATACAAAATTACAAATGATTGGCTCATTCCTCAAATGATAATACAAAAGTAATGAAGGCATTTTGCTTGTTAATACATATCGTGTTCAATTGATTTTTTTTCCTTTTTCTTTTGAACTTGAGTAATATTTAATTTCATTTGTAAACTAGATCTTCCTATTTTGGAGGATAATTTTATAGAAGGCAACGTGAATAAGAAGAGTTTGACTAGTTTTAGATCTTGAATATTTTTGTGCAATGACTTTTTGTAAACTTTTTAAAGACTATGACTTATATAAAAAATATTATTCTCATAAAAATGGACTCGGTAATTGTGGTTTGAGAAAAAAAATTCTGGGGGTGCTGCTCCCAAACCCCAGTGAGGGATTCGCCCCTCTCCCGGCCCCACCCCATAGAGGACCCTCCAACTTCAAAAGTCTGGCTCCGCCACTGGTTAAAGGCAGTGGTTGGAAAACAAGAGAGACTCGGTAAGTTGGTTGGACAACGGCAAAACTAGTGATTGTATATGCGATAGCATCACAAACATTTAGGCACAAGGCATCTGCTATCTCATCCTTTACAATGTGTGAGAGTTATGTCGAGGTCATATTGAGTGACCCGACATGGCCACTAGAAGACGGGGCAAAGATGGTCTACACCAGAAGTTTGAGATTGAGATGGGATGCCCGACCCTGCTAGTCCAGTGTTCGGGTAGCGCTACGATTTGGGGTAGGAAATGCAGTTTGTTATGTAAGCAGGGCCGGTTCTAACATTTTCAGGTCCTGAGTCGAAGTCCAAAAATTAGGCCTACCAATGGAAGTCCAAATTGCATTATGCATTTAAAATCTACAAGGCTGTTATGGAACTAATCGCAAATTTAAAACTCGAAAAAAAATGGCAAACAAAATATATTATACAAAAAATTTATATTATAATCAATTAACAAAACCGAAAATGTCCTAAACTATCACTTAAATACAACTCGTCTAGCGATTTTAGAAGCAAAAATATTAATCAAATTTGAGTAATCTAATTGTTCAACCATTTCTTTCTCAATTGATATAATCCAATTCATTCCATCTTTCTCAAAATTAAAGCCAACATGGCCACAATCATATAAACCGATAAGGCCACAATCACATAAAAGTCGACAAGGCTTCAACTATTTGTAATACGTCAATAAATAAGTGAGGATAGACATTGCTTACTTGAGAGTGGGTTTGAGCAGCAATTATGAAATGACAAAATGTGAAAAACCAACTTCTTTTTCAAATAGGTTTTAAACCTAAAATTGAGTCAAAATTTGAAATAAATCAACTTCAAATTTCATAATATTCACAACACAAATAAATAATCATATTCACAATTTCGAAATTGATCCAATAAATTGACTTCAATTACAATTCATAAAATTAATTGACTTAATTTTATTTTTTTGTAAATAATGGCTTACAATAGACAATAGGTCAAAACATGAGGACAAATAAAATTTGATAGCAATAAATCACTACAGGTATAGGGTCAGCATTTTTGGTTTGCAATTATCCAAATGTTGGAATGAAAAATGCAGTAGCTACATGATGTCAGACATGTAAGCTCTCTATAATTAATATCGCAACTTTTACCTAGCAAGTATATAATGAAATGAGTGAAATTTTCTTTAAAATTTGTGAAAATGTGAATATAATACAACAGAAGTGTGGCGACCTCAAAATTCTGCCTAAAATTTTTTTTTTTTTTTGTATTCTGTCCAGTAGGGTACTGGTACCCATATTTGAGGGTATTGATACCCTTTTACGCAGAAAGCAGTTCTACTTCCTGGTTTGATTAAAAACTGATTTAAAACATGTTTTCTTTATTTTCTTTTGAGGAGAGTAGTTAGAAACTAATCTTAGACAGTATTTGGAGATCACCCTTTCTCATTTTGCTTCGGATTTGCTTTATTCTTTGTTAAGTAAAAACATGTATACTTGATGAAATAAAGAAGCATAAGGTAAGAGTATGATAATTTAAATATAGCGGAAGTTCATATAAATCTGGTCTTTTAGTTCATTTCACCTTTAATGGTATGAGTTAACACAAAATATGGGCCCAAGTAAGTAGAAGAAGTACCTCACATACATTTTTGTTTCAAAAAATGGCTCATGACAAATCATTACGTCTCATGAGCATACCGAAAGCTTGAGCCCGTTGACAAGTACTACTAAACACTTTTAAGAAAGAGGTGATATGATAAAGACCAAGTTAATCAAAATATTACACTTCATAATAACGAGTAGTAAGATACTCCATGGTCCAAAAATCATATACGTCCACGCAAAGGTAGGTGGTTTCATGCTTTTGCAATCCGGGTTGAAGAGGATTGGAGGACCATATCTCAATCTTTGTGATCAAATGGTATTCATGTTCATCGAAGGCCACTTCCACCCGTTGCCCCTTGACTTCATACATATCTCGATCCATTTCCTACAAGAGTCATAAAACGACTATGAATGGTGACATTCAATGAGTAAAACTATGGTGCTTTTGTGATATTGCACATAATATATCTTTTATCTTTCTTAGGGCCCTTCCCACAAACAATACTTGTACACCGAGCGCTCAAATAAACATTCTTTGTGCATAAGCACACGGCCAAAACATTCTTAGGACACTCAATGTCCTTCTATGGGCTACTTTTGCCCTTGGCCGTAGTTGATCAACTCATGGAACCCTTACCGTCCCAATGTAGGCTACTTTTGCCTTTGGCCGTGATTTAATCGGACCTCAAGTCCTCATGTGGGTCGCTCTAACCCTTGGCCAAAAGTTGAATCAACTCTTTTCTTGGGACCCTTACCGTCCCCTATGGGCCACTTTTGCCCGTGGTGTACAAATAAGTTTGGGGAAATCTTTATGTGTTCAACCATACTTCATCTTTGTTTACATATAACTTTTGCTTTCTCAAGTTGAGCATAAATGGCACAAGATAATTTTCTCATTCTTGTTCTTCATTCTTGTGGCATAAAATAGTCAATAAGCTCAAGATGCTCACAAACATATCATGTACTCATCAACATAGTTCATCAAGAGCACATGGAATATACACACATATAGATGTATAAACTTGTCATATTGCATATAAGTAATATACATAATTTTACTCACAACTTGGCGTTATCCTTGATCCACCTGAAAAGGGAAAGGTTCTAAACATTATGATCTTATGTTAAATGTCATTTAAATCTGGAAATGGAGAGTATTATCACAGAAACTGCCTTCAGGTATTTCTGGTGCAGAGGGTATCGATACCCTATCGTAGAACTGTGATATAGGGTATCAATACCTTTCGGGCAGAGATCTGATGAAATCATTTTATTTAGAAACTAAGTTTTCTGCCCAAGGAAACTAACTTTCTACACCATGAAATTTGAGTTTCTTGGTCCCTTTAAACTATTGCCCATAATGGGGCTTTGGTGCTTGGGTTGGAAGTTCTTCTATTGAATTAGAAAACCTCTCATCCCTTGCTTTCTTGATATACCACACTCACCTCCTATTTCTGGTGTCTTTCTCCTAATTGAGGGCTACTTTCTCCTTGCTAACTGTTAGAAAACGTGGGGGAGAGATGAGGGAGAGTTATGGGGGTTGGAGAGGAGGAAAAGGGGCAAAGATAACTTGGAATGTATGGGGGTATTTATAGGAGCAAAAGGCATCTTTGCTAATGATTACATTCATCCCCATGGTGACACATGTAAAGTTGGGGAGATTTTCTGAAGATACACCAGCAGAAACCTCATAAATTCGTTTTCCCCAACTACTCACATTTAAGAAGACATTAGGGGTAGCCTATAGGGTAAAAGATGGTAAATTCCCATTTTAGGCAGATTTCTGGACCCGTTTTTGAGTCGATTTTTGAAGGTCGAAATGTGCTCATCTTTCGACGTTACTTATACCATCTCGAAGACCTTACGGGGATCTTCACCATGAATTTTGAATCGTAGAGAACGGATCATCACAGTGATCACAGCATCGTCCCAAAAATGGCTGCTCGTAACCAAAATTCTGGGAATTCCAGATTTCCAATTTCCTGGAAGGTTTTTGACAAAAATATTCGGGGCTGATTCCTGAATCGAACCTAGGTGTATTTGGTACCATTTTAAAGATCTCATTGCGTACTTCGTAACGCACTTTGAATCGAAGAAAATGGACCAACACAGAGGTTAAAACATCACTCTAAAGATGGCTGCCCGAACACAGTTTTGCTGAAATTTTTGGCTGATTCCTAGATATCTAACATCTTGGAACGTTTTTGACATAATTTTTCAGGGCTGTTTTCATAGTCGAAACTATGCATGTTTGGTACCATTTCGAAGGTCTCGTTGCGTACTTCGCAACACCATAAGTTTCGTAGAATTCCGACCAATACACAAATCATACGATGGCTCCAAAGTTGGCTACTTAACTTAAAGAAAAAGGCTCAAAACTTGTTTTCTCACTTTTTGGGTCTTTACCCAACTATTTCACTTTTAACCAAACAAGCCTTAATAAAAGCCAATAACTCTTAGATTAATTCATCTTAGTCCCTTCACAACTCATTAGATCCGATTTTCTCTCTTTTTAATAATCGGATTTAAATTAAATTCTAAGTGCTACGACTTTCGAAATACTTTTTGGGACAACTCGACCAAATTTCTTGCTTTATTCTCATTTTCTTATTTAAATTGAAAATACGAATTTTTCGGGGCGTTACAAACTTCCCTCCTTAAATAAATTTCGTCCTCGAAATTTACCTAGAATAACTCGAGAAATTTTTCTCTCATTTCATCTTCTTGCTTCTAAGTCTCTTCTTCGATTGCTTTACTTCTCCATTTACTAAATCTAAAATACTTGACCACGATAATAATCGCAAAACTTCATTCTCAATTTAAAATTCAAGAAGCTATCTATAATGATTTTCAAGAATTCAAGTTATTTGTTCGACCAAATAACTTTCTTCACTAATTCTGACCCAAAAATTTAGTGTTCTGCATACTTAACTCCAAAAAAATCATCGCAGACTAACTATTATCGTACGAAAAACTAATAATTTCTCTAGCTCTTGGAAACTCATTGACATCCTATAGTATTAACAAAATTAATGCTCTTTCTAACAAGCTAGCCGAACAATAGGCTACTCTAGAGATACTTTCAAGAAGAGATAATAGTTATCTTCTAACCCATGGAAATTTTGTACTTATCACCTTAAAGAGCATTCTCATATTAGCACTGCTCTATTCTTCTAAAACCTTTAGTCCATTCTACTCAATCTGAACATACAATACATACACATAATCCAACGCCATTTCTTTTCTCCTACCTTCAACTTTATACAACCATTTCTTACCTTCTTGCTGCTAGAAAAAGAAAGTGATAGTGAAGGCTACTATAATACAATTTCTCAATCACCGAAGTCAACACTATCTTTCGATCCATTATTCATTTCATCTCTCTAATTATCATTTCTTTAAGGACTTTCAATTTAATCTCTCAATTGAGTAATCCCTTTCGAATCCTATCTGCAATTCTAATACTTCTACATAACTTAATTTACCTTCTTTCAATCATACCTGGTGCTACAGCTATTTTCTCAAATCCTCAAGGCCCATCATACCATGGTTTTCCATATATCAACACTCTACATACTCTTCATTTTATTTTGTCAGCAAGATTTTTATCTAATAATCACCATCGTGCTTTTCACTCATAAGCATCAGGCTCTTATACTACATAGAAGTCATAAATTTCTTCAAAATTTCTCATAACACAACCACCATTTAATTTCTCAAGACAACCATAAATATATTATGAAATCTTTCCAAGTCCACATGTATCAAAACCTATGTCAGCACTTATCATACAAGGCACCAAGAATTTTCTCATAATACTTATAAAAGAAACCCAAAATTTTCATAAACAACTTGATACTTATTCTTTCCTTTATGTCTATAGATAAGCAATTTCTAAAGCCTCAAAACTTATACTCCCTACTTTTTTTTTTCCTTCATCACATCAATCTCAACAGCTTTGTCATGTACTAGTTGTCCTACAAAACATATTATTCTATCATCTCGGGTTTCATGTCCTATTTCCTTTTCTCGAAAAGCAATTGAGTTTCAGTTAAGAGATTGGAGCCTATGAGTTCTGCCACCCTTAATTTTCTAAATAAGATAAGATTCGTAACAACCCGAGGAAAAAGATTCAATCCTTTACAAATTTTACCTTTGCAAAAATATACCAAACAGTTTATGTTCAGGTATGGTATCGATACCTATGTCTTATGGGTATCAATACCCATCGCGGATTTCAGAAAGGAAATTTTTGAAATATCTTCCCAAATTTCATTTTATTTTTCACAAGGATAAAATTGGACTTTTACCTTAACCTTAAATTTCACTCCAAAATCTCACAATCCATTTTCATTCTTTCTTATTCCAGTTCCATTTTCTTCTTCTTCCCCAAAACATCAAGTTCTCATAATTTCTCCCAAATCTTTTCATGGGTCCTTCGAAGAAAGCTTCTACAAAAGTTAAGAGTACTCAATCTGCTGTTTCTAGGCAAAAGCTACCAACTTTTCAGTCGAGAAAATGATGGAAAAGAGCAGGGCTAGTGCGGGTTCTTCTTGGACTGGAGTTCCGACTAATGAAAATGAGTTTTCTTCTATTTGGTTCCAAAATAAGGCTGTTTTATGGCTGTTTGATCACGGACACAGTGATCAAATTGGGGGCAGATCTTAGGGAAGAAAAATTAATCCCAATGTATCTCAATACAAAAATCGGGGCAAACTCTCTCATGAAATCTTGATTTGAACTTGTGGATGCGGTTTGGACTAAACCCGGAGTAGAGGTTGGAGATGGAGGGGCTGAAGGGGCTGTTCATTTTATGCCAACTTCATCGACTAACTGGGGTACTTTTATGACTGATTTTTGGATTTTCCAAGTTAACGTAATTGATAACCTTTCGAAGTTGTGTGCACAAAACCGAGAGCTCATGGCTAGGCAAGATCATTTGGATGAGATGATTAAGAATTTACACGACTCGGAGGATGAAGATTAGTTGATTACCTTCCCTAAAAATGTAGTATCCCTTAGGCATCTAACTCCTTTTTGTCCAGCAACTAAGCCTCTAAATTCCTGCTTGTTAGTCTTTTGAAATGATACTTTGACTTTAATCGGTTGCAAGCTAAAGAACTTTTATATTGGGCCTCATGCTTATCTTTTCATAAATGTTCAATCATTGTTCTTACTTATCATGGTCTAACATAATCATATATCAGATTTCATTATCATAGGCTCTAACTTCATATGTTGAAAACGATTAAGCAAGTAAAACACTTTATGCACATTGAGATAAATCACCATAAAACTTTAAACACTAGAAATGGAAAGAGGTCATGGCATACCGGAGGTAGAAGTTGTCTTCGATGGTTGAATACCATTGATCAAAGTCTGCAGAACCTTTAAACCGAAGCTCTGATACCAAGTCTTGTGGCGACCTCAAAATTCTGCCTAAACTTTTTTTTTTTTTTGTATTTTGTCCAGTAGGGTACTGGTACCCATATTTGAGGGTATTGATACCCTTTTACGCAGAAAGCAGTTCTACTTCCTGGTTTGATTAAAAACTGATTTAAAACATGTTTTCTTTATTTTCTTTTGAGGAGAGTAGTTAGAAACTAATCTTAGACAGTATTTGGAGATCACCCTTTCTCATTTTGCTTCGGATTTGCTTTATTCTTTGTTAAGTAAAAACATGTATACTTGATGAAATAAAGAAGCATAAGGTAAGAGTATGATAATTTAAATATAGCGGAAGTTCATATAAATCTGGTCTTTTAGTTCATTTCACCTTTAATGGTATGAGTTAACACAAAATATGGGCCCAAGTAAGTAGAAGAAGTACCTCACATACATTTTTGTTTCAAAAAATGGCTCATGACAAATCATTACGTCTCATGAGCATACCGAAAGCTTGAGCCCGTTGACAAGTACTACTAAATACTTTTAAGAAAGAGGTGATATGATAAAGACCAAGTTAATCAAAATATTACACTTCATAATAACGAGTAGTAAGATACTCCATGGTCCAAAAATCATATACGTCCACGCAAAGGTAGGTGGTTTCATGCTTTTGCAATCCGGGTTGAAGAGGATTGGAGGACCATATCTCAATCTTTGTGATCAAATGGTATTCATGTTCATCGAAGGCCACTTCCACCCGTTGCCCCTTGACTTCATACATATCTCGATCCATTTCCTACAAGAGTCATAAAACGACTATGAATGGTGACATTCAATGAGTAAAACTATGGTGCTTGTGTGATATTGCACATAATATATCTTTTATCTTTCTTAGGGCCCTTCCCACAAACAATACTTGTACACCGAGCGCTCAAATAAACATTCTTTGTGCATAAGCACACGGCCAAAACATTCTTAGGACACTCAATGTCCTTCTATGGGCTACTTTTGCCTTTGGCCGTAGTTGATCAACTCATGGAACCCTTACCGTCCCAATGTAGGCTACTTTTGCCTTTGGCCGTGATTTAATCGGACCTCAAGTCCTCATGTGGGTCGCTCTAACCCTTGGCCAAAAGTTGAATCAACTCTTTTCTTGGGACCCTTACCGTCCCCTATGGGCCACTTTTGCCCGTGGTGTACAAATAAGTTTGGGGAAATCTTTATGTGTTCAACCATACTTCATCTTTGTTTACATATAACTTTTGCTTTCTCAAGTTGAGCATAAATGGCACAAGATAATTTTCTCATTCTTGTTCTTCATTCTTGTGGCATAAAATAGTCAATAAGCTCAAGATGCTCACAAACATATCATGTACTCATCAACATAGTTCATCAAGAGCACATGGAATATACACACATATAGATGTATAAACTTGTCATATTGCATATAAGTAATATACATAATTTTACTCACAACTTGGCGTTATCCTTGATCCACCTGAAAAGGGAAAGGTTCTAAACATTATGATCTTATGTTAAATGTCATTTAAATCTGGAAATGGAGAGTATTATCACAGAAACTGCCTTCAGGTATTTCTGGTGCAGAGGGTATCGATACCCTATCGTAGAACTGTGATATAGGGTATCAATACCTTTCGGGCAGAGATCTGATGAAATCATTTTATTTAGAAACTAAGTTTTCTGCCCAAGGAAACTAACTTTCTACACCATGAAATTTGAGTTTCTTGGTCCCTTTAAACTATTGCCCATAATGGGGCTTTGGTGCTTGGGTTGGAAGTTCTTCTATTGAATTAGAAAACCTCTCATCCCTTGCTTTCTTGATATACCACACTCACCTCCTATTTCTGGTGTCTTTCTCCTAATTGAGGGCTACTTTCTCCTTGCTAACTGTTAGAAAACGTGGGGGAGAGATGAGGGAGAGTTATGGGGGTTGGAGAGGAGGAAAAGGGGCAAAGATAACTTGGAATGTATGGGGGTATTTATAGGAGCAAAAGGCATCTTTGCTAATGATTACATTCATCCCCATGGTGACACATGTAAAGTTGGGGAGATTTTCTGAAGATACACCAGCAGAAACCTCATAAATTCGTTTTCCCCAACTACTCACATTTAAGAAGACATTAGGGGTAGCCTATAGGGTAAAAGATGGTAAATTCCCATTTTAGGCAGATTTCTGGACCCGTTTTTGAGTCGATTTTTGAAGGTCGAAATGTGCTCATCTTTCGACGTTACTTATACCATCTCGAAGACCTTACGGGGATCTTCACCATAAATTTTGAATCGTAGAAAACGGATCATCACAGTGATCACAGCATCGTCCCAAAAATGGCTGCTCGTAACCAAAATTCTGGGAATTCCAGATTTCCAATTTCCTGGAAGGTTTTTGACAAAAATATTCGGGGCTGATTCCTGAATCGAACCTAGGTGTATTTGGTACCATTTTAAAGATCTCATTGCGTACTTCGTAACGCACTTTGAATCGAAGAAAATGGACCAACACAGAGGTTAAAACATCACTCTAAAGATGGCTGCCCGAACACAGTTTTGCTGAAATTTTTGGCTGATTCCTAGATATCTAACATCTTGGAACGTTTTTGACATAATTTTTCAGGGATGTTTTCATAGTCGAAACTATGCATGTTTGGTACCATTTCGAAGGTCTCGTTGCGTACTTCGCAACACCATAAGTTTCGTAGAATTCCGACCAATACACAAATCATACGATGGCTCCAAAGTTGGCTACTTAACTTAAAGAAAAAGGCTCAAAACTTGTTTTCTCACTTTTTGGGTCTTTACCCAACTATTTCACTTTTAACCAAACAAGCCTTAATAAAAGCCAATAACTCTTAGATTAATTCATCTTAGTCCCTTCACAACTCATTAGATCCGATTTTCTCTCTTTTTAATAATCGGATTTAAATTAAATTCTAAGTGCTACGACTTTCGAAATACTTTTTGGGACAACTCGACCAAATTTCTTGCTTTATTCTCATTTTCTTATTTAAATTGAAAATACGAATTTTTCGGGGCGTTACAAGAAGAATCATGATAGAGCAGTTATGCTAGCTGAAAATATTGAAGAAAATAAGAAAAAAAATTAGTACATGACAACTGACCCAACAAAAATGGAGAACGAGATGGAGAAGGAAGAATCAAGAATGGAAGATAATATTCTTCTTCTGGCGAGCTAAGATGGTAAGATTCGATTGCAGCCGAACATTGGACAAATCACAAATGAACAAACAATGGATGGAGAAGGAAGGTTTCCCGTTTCATTTGCGTCTGCTGTGAAGAATAGGACTTCGGGAATCAGGCTTGAAATTCAATTACATCTCTTTTTGGGCTTGGTTTGTGGGCTAATGGTAATGGGTTTGTTTTTATTTTTACAAACTAAATGTTTTGGGCTATGGCCTCTGTTTTTATTTTTTTTATTTGTTTTTTAAATGGGTCCCCTTTAGTTTTAGGTCTGAAGCGGTCGCCTCACTTGCCTCGGCCCAAAACCGGGCCTGTGTGTAAGGATCTGGGTAATGGCTGCAACTTGGTGCTTAAGTTGTTCAAACGCTTCTAGAGTTATAGGCTGTGGTTGGTGAACAAGGAAGGCCCAGTGAGTAAGCTGGACAGTTGAATGAACGTCTCAGCAGCAAGAAGACCTTGCTCATCAGCAATGTGAGTTTTCTGATCTTCAAGAGTCTGAGGATTGGCATTAGATGCAGTCCCGGTGCCAGAACGTGTATTCACCATGTGTTTTGGTAGCGATTTCCCACACACAACGTCAATTGACGCTACTAAAAATTGTACCTAGATGATTGTGGTCGACCTGGTGCCCGTGTGGGATGGCGCGAGCGTAGTCTAATCATGAACACTGCTTCTTATACCCGGAACAAATGCTTCAAGGCACGACCTCGTAGTCCCTCTGAAATAAGTTAGCAAACGTAGGGAGATAAATATAAACAAAAGAGTTTAAGCTGAATGTAGTGCAAAAAATATAATGTAATATAAATAATGATGTAAATGCACCTATATATAACGATTTGTAGTGGGCATCAAATGAATTGGGATTGTTTTGGGGCATAAATCCGCCCATGGACCTGGAAGGTCGTGTCTCAAAAGGAGTCCAACTCCAAACTAGCATCGTAACTGCAGATGGAATAGAGATTGAGTATGACTAGGTAATTATTCGAGACCGATCAAAGGATGGTTGTCTATGGTCGAGACAATAACTTAGGTTGTAGGGACAACATATCTTCAAGTCGGGTACAAGATATTCTCAGATAGTGGTCAGGTGAACCCTACTTTGAACACACACTAGGGAGGTTGAGCCTTCAAGTTTCAATGTCGGATTTCATATACACTTCGAGGACCAATGTAACATCAATATATGAAGGATATACTGAAAGGCCTCAGGTCCTAAGATAAGATGGGTCGAATTAGAGGTGTCAAGACGGGCGGGCTGGTCGAACCCGCAACGACCCACCTGCATCGACCCAGAACCGCGAGCCAGCCCGTGAACCGGGCTGGCTGTTCATGGGCCGAGGAGGCCAACCCATGGGCCGTTCACAGGCCAAAGAGGTCGAACCGCGGGCCTGTCCGTGAACCGCTTTGATTTTTTTTTTAAATAAAATGGGCAGAAAATTCAAACTTTCATATTTGAAATGATATTTAAAAAAATAAAAAATAAATAAATGATAGAGAGCCGTTTAAAGTGAAAGATGTGACAGATGCGTGATGTTTTAGTAAAAAATAGAAATTGAATTAAAAAATTAACAAATGTGAATTTATCATTGTTATTTATTTTTTATTTAATAATTTAACACATTTTTTGTTATATATGTAAACATTTTTTTTTTTGAATTACAATAAGTAACTAAATTTTTTTAGTAATTTCAAAAAAAAATAATTTTTATTTATACAGGCTGAATCGGGTCAAACCGCGGTCCACATGGGCTCGACCCGAATGGGCCAACAGGTGAACCGGACTTGTGTTCAATTTTTGTGGGCCGAGTTCACCCGGCCCACAACCCGTCGTGGCGCGGGCTTTTTCTAATGTGGATCGTCACCGGACTTCATCAGAGACGGGCCGACCCAGCCCGCCTAACCCGAATTGACACCTCTAGGTCAAATACCCTCACTTCTACATGATAAGAGATTATTGTACATTAAAAAAATTCATTACATGAAAGTCATTTCAAAATTCAAATTTATATTTTCCCTAGATGAATCTTGCTGGAAAATTCTATTTAGAAGCAACAAGAATGATTTAATGCCCCTTTATCATCAAGTGCCTACATGCTACCACATCAGCATGTGGACACCTTATAATGCCCATATGGAGGTTAGGAGATCACCCTTGTGGCAGCATGTGGACACCTTATAATGCCGATATGGAGGTTAGGAGATCACCCTTGTTAGAAGTAAATGGACCAATGGAAAGAAGTAGCCAAAATAAGATTACATAATGACTGCCACGTTGTCAATCACGTGACTCAAAACGAGTGTCGGCAGGGTCCATGAGGAACAATTTTGTGATTTCTACAAGTTGCAGGACATTTTTGTCCAATCACTTTACTTATTCTTTTGTTGTAGGTATTTACCTTCCATTTTTTATTTATTACATCACATTTTAATTATTTTTAAGTTCCTCAATCTTTACTTATTATAACACTTATATTTTTACTTTTTTGTCGCATTTTTATCTTAATTTTTCATTAATTAACACAAATTATTTCTAATAACGGTTTTCGTTCAAAACATTCATTTGGAGAATTTAAAACGACTTATTTGCTCATCATTTTTTTTAAAAATCAACAAATACAAAAGTGAGACAAAATATTTTTTCTCGTTTCAAATGATGCAAACAAAATATTTTGACAAAAATTATCGTTAAGAATGAGATGTATTAATTAATGAAAGATTAAAGATAAGAATTCAACGAAAAAAATCATAGACATAATTGCTATAATGAATAAAATTTAAGAACTTTATCTACAATTAAAATGTGGTGTAATAAATAACGAATATTGAACGACTCAAATAACAATTTTTTTCAGTTTTAGTACCAAAGTAATAAGAGAAAAATCTTCTTTTCATCATTATTTTGTACTTGTGCATGACCGTGTCATAGTGAACTTTGAGTGTGAATCAACCCAAAAACTACAACACAATGAGCTGATTGATTACCACAATTGGCCATCAAAAGTGAGGTGGGATACGAAGGCAAAAGAACTTTCGATGCTTAAATCAAATGGTGTAATCGGAGATTTATGAAAAAAATTGCTTGATTGTGTATAAAGTGCTTATTATTGAATTCACGTTCAATATAATCGTCTTAAGAAATGAAAGTAAATCTTTTGAATAGATAAAAGATCTTCTAATGTGTGCATAGGGATGGCAATGGCTCGGCCTGTTCATGGAAAACAAGTTCGGAACGGCCCGTGGTCCACGGGTTGAGCCGCAGACCTACGTGAACTTCTTTTTTTGAAAAATAAGTAAAAAATAAAAAATAAAAGTTATGATAAAATTGAAAATTCACATCCTCTTCTTTTTTCCGAGCTTGGGACCGATTAATATTAGCGTAGGTGGAGTTAAAATTGTATACGTATACAATTTTTTTTATATTTTAAATATCAACACTTAAAAATTAAAAAATAAAAATGAAATTAATTTAATTTATACAAAATATACTTACATTTTATGTACTCAGTTCGTCCATCTCTTCAGTCAATATCAGGTTTACTTTATTTTTGATTCGAAGTTCTACATCCTCTCAATCTTTTAAACGCATTAAACTCTATAATATGTCTGGTTTAAGTCTTGACCTCATATCATTCAGAATCCTACCACCTGTACTAAAAGCAGCCTCCAATACTAAATTGGTCCCCAACTTAATTTGGCCCCCATTTGGCCCACGAGCCGGTCCATGGACCAGTCCATGGGCCCAGCCAATCTCGGCCCGTGTTTATTTTTTCAGCCAAGCCTTCTTTGGATGAGCCCGGGCCACTCACGGACCAGACTTTTAAGGGCCAGGCCGACGAGATGCCTGGCCCTTTTGCCATCCCCAAGTGTGCATGTCAGAGCACACAAAGAACTTCTCTTTTGTCTCCTTCCATTGTAAGTTAGTAGAGTGTCGTCACAAATTAGTTGAATGAAGTATTTCATATATCTTTTACACATATTCACGTCAGTCTAAATATTTGCATCTCCAAATCAATGCCTTAATACCGCAGGTTTGTAAGCAGTCGTAACTCTAACCTGGCATATGACGTGCACATGGTATCACAAATATATCAATTCAAAATTTGTTTAATTTTTTGGAATTGTTTAGTTTCTTGCTCGTCTATAATTCACTTGATTGTGGATCATTGATTCAATCGGCATATTATTTCTAGAGACAATTTAAATAATCATAAAAATAATGTAAATATATGTATAAAAATTAAAAAAAAAAAAAATTGAGGTGCTTAATATGTTAAAATTATGTCGATAAAACTAGTATTACACTAAAAAAATCATATACATTTTTTTGAACTTTTCTAGTTTATTTAAATAATTTATAGTTAATGTAATATTTAAATGGAAAAATGCCAAAAAAGATGTGCAGCTATATATAATTTTATTTAGCATGTTAAACATCTCCTCACTATGGCTTGGTGGTAACAGGCTTCATATGTATGTCACAGGTCTGTAGTTTGAAAATCTGGTCAAGACCACTAAGTTGCAAACCTGTCGGTTTAATATTCTAGCTGGTCGGTTCAACCGAGTTTGCACGAATTTTAATCAGATGAGGGGTAATCGTGTTCTTCATAAAAAAAAAAAAAAAATAGCCAGTTCGCCCTTTTTTCAGTCGAACCAGTCAGTTTAGTCCCATTTTTAAATTCGTTGAGAGGTAATCGTGTTCTTCATAAAAAAAAAAACTAGCCAGTTCGCCCTTTTTTTAGTCAAACCAGCCAGTTTAGTCCAATTTTTATAACTATTCGTAGGCCATAGCAAAAGAAGTAATACTTTAAACTATGTGCAACCCTCTTGAACCACAAATTGTGAGAGACTTGAATTTTTTTTTTCTTTAAAAAATAAAAGCACGAGAAAAACCTTTGAAGTCCCTGTGGGTTATAGGGATGGCAATGGAGCGAATTCATCCGCTGGACGGGGCAGCCCTTTAAAGTTTAACCCGCCAATCGCCTCGATTAATTTATTTTTTTTTTTTGTTAAACTGAAAAAATAATTAAAAACAAAAAAAGAAATACAAATTTTTTAAATATTTATACCAAACAAAACAAAAAAATTATAAAATTTGAGTTGTGGTGTAGTTGTTAAGATTGGTAAGTTATAAGTTTCAACCTATCCTTAGTGGCTTACCTAGCTCAAAACGATCAATCTCGAATAGGTTGGCTCAACCCTTACCCACTGTTCCAAAAGCCCGCCTAAACATCGCCTAGGCGTGAAGCGCGGTCTCTACGCTTAGCTACGCTTCACGCTTCGCTCTTATCTAATCATTGTTTCGCTTTCGCCTAGGCCTTGCTTAAGCTCAAAAAACTTGAAACTCAACATCCACGCTTAATCATGCTTTACACTTTTTAGAATATTGTCTTTACCTAGTCCGTAATGTACTTTTGAACTAGTCCTATTTTGCACATGTACCTAAAGCAAAACAACCTTGAACTAGTCAACTTTCAAAATCATGGCTAATTTCCTCCTTATTTTCCCGCCACTGTTTTCCCTCCCAATTTTCATGTCCAAAATTAACTAGTTAAAAAACTCAAATCCTGTGTCCTATCAATCTTTCTTCCCTAAATTGGTATTGAATAGTCCAAAGGATCAAACAAAAGCATCACCCACAACCACAAGTACAACTCACAGACAAAGGTATTAAAAGAGACTTTTTTTGTTATGTTCACTTTTCTTTTTATATTTATTATTCAATTCAAAATTTAATCAAACTGCTCTTTACACCCTATATATTTCAATAATATAGTCAGTTAATATATAATGATCTCTCACCATCTTGGGGACGGTCTGTAATATCTTTCAATTTTATAATTATTTATAATTCTATAAATAAAATTATCTCCTTTAATTAATAATTCAAAAATAAAAACAAAATCTCATATTATTTTCAATATTTCAGTATTTCTATTATATTAATTCATAGGCTGCTCAAACAATTTGGGGGCTTTTTAGGCAAAATTATCAAGTGCATTTTTTAGAATAATAAAAAAAATTAATAGAACAAATAATCACTAACATAAATTCCTTCGGTGATCGCCGACTGTATGACGGTTAGTGATACTGATGGAAATCAATATATGTTGAAGATTCAGACAGAAATATCGACAGTGTTACTATTGGTGATCACCGACATACATTCGTCTGCAATTATCGACGGTTAGAGCTGGGTAAAAATTGACCCAAATCGCTCAATTCGACCGACCGAAGCAGTTCGGGTTGATTTGAATATGTTTTTTAGTTGAGTTCGGGTACTGGATTTCAAAATAACGTCGGGTCGGGTCGGGTCGGGTCGGGTTGTGGGCTGGGTCTGTAAACCTGACCCGACCTAACCCGACCCAATTAATTAAAAAAAATTGGTTGAAAAGCGTTGCCCTAAACTAAAAGGCCAAGTGCGTGAGCCCATTTCCAAAAAATCAGCAACCTCAACATCCACTCTCCTCTTCCTCCAACAGAAAACGCAGCCACCATACCGCGCCAGTCTCCACTAATCGTCTATGTCGAAGTCCTTTATACCGATTCCACCCAGTCCTAATCCTAATTGAAACTCATCTCACCTCCAACGAAGAAAAACATAAGTTGAAAATTAAAAAAAATTAGTTATCTATTTCTCTCCTTCCTTTTCTTCCTTGAGCCCTATTTTGATTCTATTGTGATGTTGTCTTTCATACATTTGCAATTACACACAAAACTCATATCAAGATATTTCTTCATTTTCCTACGAAATGGTTGACCAGTGAAAATCAACGAAAAAAACTCACCAAATTGACGTTTGTGAAGCTCCCCATGAATCACTTCTTTCAACAGAGCTAGGATTTGTCCAGATAATAAGGAATAAAAATGTGCAAATCAATTTGTTCTATTAATGTTGTGGGAACATCTGTGGGTTTTTAATATTAGTTTCTTGAGATTATACCAAGATTTCTTGAGTTTGTTCATCTATTGAATATGTCGCTAGAAAAAGTTTTCACAAGTTCTAATAATCTACAGTGCTAGTTAAAATTATTTTCTTGAAATTTTTTTTTTTTTTTTTTGCTGAATGTTGCTGAATTTGTTCATTTGAATTTTATGGATTCCCAAATCGCCAATCCGACCAAACCTGCCCGAAGTATAATTGGGTCGGGTTCAAATCTGCAGGCAGATTGGATTGAGTTTGGTTGAATTTTTGTTAAACCGATTCTTTTGGGTTGGGTTCGGGTTGAGCCTAACACCAACCCAACCCAACTCAAGCCCAACCTTATCGATGACAATGTCTTCAGCGATGTTGTCGAAAATCACTGTCGAAAATATACTTTCTATATTTTTTTCTTTTTTATAAGATACTGACACATAAGTTAGAATATCTTTTTATTCTTTCCTTATAATATTACCGGCTTATAAGTTATTTTTTTGAACTTTTATTTTGTTAACAGAATTTTTTGTTAGTATTTATTTTTATGTTAATATTAATTTATTTATTGATGAAAATTTCTTTAGTAAATTAAATTTGTCAACTATTTATGTTTCTAATATTATTCTAAACATTCATTCGTAACCTTTAATTATTTTTTTAATGTTAGTAATTATTGACATAATTTTTCATAACCAAAAAACAAAGGCAAAAATATGTAAAATATAAAAATTGGGGGCCTTTGATTAATCAGGAGTTCTAGGCTACCGCCTAACTCGCCCAAAATTTAAGGTGGTGTTCTCTTTGCTTTTCAGTTTTGTGTTTTGAGTTTCGAATTCATTTTGAGTTTTGTGTTTTGAGTGTCCATTTTGAGAATATTGAAAATACGTTCTTTTTGTCATTCTTGAAAACTGTTTCTCAAACCAGAAAATTGAAAAATGCGTTTACTTTGAAATTTTGACAAATGATTTTGTGTTTTATTTTATTAAAAAAATTTGATTATTCAATAAATTTTCATAGTTTAATGATAATATAGTATGAAAATTCTAACAAGAATATTAATTGGAATTAAAAATAATTATTAACTAACAACAATTAAAAATAATTATTGTTGGAATTAAAAACAATAAAAAACTTGGTAGTAATTGGAATTAAAAATAATTATTAACTACCAACAATTAAAAACAATTATTGTTGGAATTAAAAACAATTAAAAACTTGGTAGTAATTGAAATTAAAAACAATTATTAACTAACAACAATTAAAAATAATTATTGTTGGAATTAAAAACTTGGTATTAGTTGGAATTAAAAAACATTTAAAAACAATTATTAACGAACAACAATTAAAAACAATTATTAACGAACAACAATTAAAAACAATTAATAAAATTGGAAAAAAGCTGGAATTGAACTACTGACCACCACTTGCAAAATCACGCGACTGATTATTTTGGAAAGGAGCTGCGTTTTGTAAACAAAATGCGAAAAATGCTTAAATCATCATTTTTTTGCCCAACATAAAATAAAAATACAAATGCTACAAGCAAAATTCAAAATGCTGACCTAAACCGTCAAAACGCGTGTTTTGGCCGTTTTGAAAATCACCGCATTCTGTTAAGAAAACGCTCAAAACGATGAAATCATTATTTTCCATTTCCTTTGTAATGTTTTTTGGTGTTTTGGAAAATACATTTTCGAAAATGGCAAACAAAACACATTTTCACTATTTTCAAAAATACAAAACGAAAAATAGATTGAAAATGACATAGAATAGGCCCTAAGCAATTCTGAGCTAGTCAATAATTTTTACAACTTGCAATCACATTTCCTCAACTAGCTCCAATCTTGACTCTTTTGGATAAGCAAATAAAAGTTTGGTATACAAATTGAAAGAATGTTTAGCTACATGATGAGAAGGCATCAAGGATGTAGAGATAGGGATGGCAATTTGTCATGTTCCGTCTTCTGTCTTGTTTAGAATTTTTCCGTTCCGAACAATCGAATATTTGGGGCGGGGAGAATTGCCTCGGGGCGGCGCCCCGAATTTTTTTTAAATTTTTTAAATTTTAAAAATTATGTTGATGAAATCAGTGTTGAAGGAGTCGAACTCGGAGTGTGAACATTGATTCCCAATTCCTAACCACTACACCAAAATCTATTGATTTACATTATTTTCATTTTGTTTAGTAAATATATTATACATAATTTGTTTTTTAAATTCTAACCATACCATTTTGAATTAACTTTAATTCTTCATTTCATAATTCATAATTTCATATACTACTCTCAATGAAAACTACGGTTAAAAAAAACAAAAATTAAACAAGACAGTAAACGGGGAACGAGGCGGGTATGGGGGTGAAATTCCCCGGCGGGGACCGGGGGGGCCGGGACGGGACGGGGACGGCCACCTCGGCCCCGACCAGCTCCGCCTTGCCTCGTTGCCATCCTTATTTAGAGATAACTGACTAAGAATTATAATTCAATGGGGGCGATACAGAATTACGTAAAAAATAATTTTAAATAAGTCAATAATGATAATAAGTTGATGTTATTTTCTTTGGATTGGGTTTGAAAAAAAATTAAAACCTACGGGTTTAAGATGAAATTGGACTGAGGGGTGGGGGGGAGGGGTTTTAATGAAACCCAGTGGGGGCTGAATTGGTCCACCACTGCTTATTGTTTTTGTGGCATTAATATCTAATGAGTAGGTACTCAAGTTCAAAATTAATCTTCAATGAGTTATATCTACAACACTATAATATTGTCTATGTATCTTTTATTTTGTTAAAATAAAAATAAAATCACTTCTAAATCTACATAAAAAATATAAATATATTTAAAAAATATAAATTTGTTGATTTATAACGTATAACAGAACATTCGAATCTAGACATAGCTTTAGACAATTTTTGTTTTTTTTTTTTTTTTTTTTTTTTGCTTTGGCACATCAATTTGACCATGTCATGTCAGATTGTATTGGAGATTAAAAAAAATGTAAACATTATTGCTTAAGTGACAATTTTTCTTAACAATCCACGAAAGCATTGGAGATGCTCTAACGGTGTCAAAGTAGGCTGCTAGTTTAAAAGTGCCCAATTTTTCATTTTGTTTTTTGTTTTTAGATAAATTACACTCACAACCCAAAAGCATTGGAGATGCTCTAAATGTGTCAAAATAGGCTGTTGGTTTAAAAGTGCCCAATTTTTCATTTTGTTTTTTGTTTTTTGGTAAATTAAACTCACAATTTCTATTCTTTCAATTTTGTAATAATATCATTCTCATTCAATTTTAGTTGCAATTATTGTCCTTATCATTTTATTAATTCGCATAGATGGACTTCAAATAGTTTTTTTTGACGATTTTACCATTATCTTAAATAAATTAAAATAGTAAGAAATATGAAACTAAATGAAAAAATTACATTTGGGTACCTAACTTTTTTAAAAGTGCAAAATAGTCTCTTTATATACTAATATTTAAAAATAATTAAAAAAAAACTTAATCTTATTCCCCAACCAATCCCACCACTATTTATTCCAATCTATTCCACGGATTGCATCCCCAGATATTTTTTGAAACTTGTCCCAAAAATGATTAACGTCCAAAATCAGCCATCTACTCACTTTTCTAGTCTTCAATAGCGACTACTTCTAAAGAATCAAAGAAAACGTTTGGTGGGTTATGATTTTGTTTATTTAATGTGAAGCAATAATTGTTGAGGGCCAATCATGAAAGTATTGTCTTCAAATAGAGAAATTTGCTGCTAGAATTAAGAAATTGTTTGTTGTTTTCTTGGAATGAATTTTTTTCAGGGTTTAGAGAGAGTTAAGAATTTGATGGTTTGCAATATGGAATTGAATGTTTGTTTTTTATATGGGTTCACTTTAAATTAGCAACAATTTCAAATTCTTTTGATTGTTTGTTGAATCAAATTGTGAAATCTGAAGATTTGGAGAATTTGGACAAAAAGGCAATGGCAATGCCATGGAATACAACAATTGGATGCAAGGATGGTATGGATGGCACTGAGTGGTTGGATAGATTCTTGCTAGACTGTTGTTGATGAAATTGCCAACTCTATGAGAACTATGAAAATCAGCCCTTTCCATGTTGGTTGATCCATGAAATGTCTCTGAATTTAGCTCTTTGGGGGTGGGGTGGCGTGGCGTGGCGTGGCGTGGCGTGGGGAAGAATATGTAGAATATTTTATAATTATTTTGAATAATAGAATGTAAATAGATCATTTTGTACTTTCGAAAAAGTTTGGTATCCCAACTATAATTTTTTTGTTAAGTTTTTTATTTGTGCTATTTTAATTTATTAAAGATAAGAGAAAAATCGTAAAAAAAAAAAAAAAATCATTTGAGGGTCATGTGTACGAATTAATGAAAGGATGTGGACGATAACTACAAATAAAATTGAATGAAGATAATATTGTTACAAAGTTGAAATAATGAGGATTGTGAGTGTAATATACTCTCTTTTGTCTTTTTAAAATGATTTCACTGAAAAATAAAAAATAAAAATTTAAAAAATTTACACATAATATGTTGAACCCATCAAGGGATATAATAAGCCAAGTACTCTCTACTCATGGAGTGAACATTTCAAGCAGGAGTTTGCCCCTTTTAGAAACGACTAGAAGAAAGTGGTCGCAAGATCATATTACACAAGTGGACTATACAAGAATCAGATAATTTCATTGGCGATTACTGAAGTTTTAACGAAATTATAAAACGGTCATTGAAGTAACAAAATTTTATTTCCGGTCACTGAAGTATACTAACACGTTCATCGATAGTTACTCTGTTAAATTTTCAGCATGAATTGATAACGTGTCACACAATCGGTCAATACTTGACAAATATTAATGCCGCGTGTACTTAATGTACTAATAACAATAATTTTAAACTACAAATGATGCACCTAAAATATGAGGACATAGCTGCAATTTTTAGACACTATGTAAATCAGATATCCAAACTATTTATATAACTCGATTTTTTTCCAAAAATGATTCCAAATCATAATTCCCCCCACCCCCAATTAGTTAAATAGGGTTGTGCAAATGGTTTGTGGATTTGATTTAGATATTTTTTAAAAATTGTAGTTAGGTCTTCATATTTTAGGTACATCATTTGTGGTCTGAATTTATTGTTATTAGTACATTAAGTCTACATAGTGTCAATTTTTGTCAAATATCGACTGTTTGCATGCCGTGTGGACATTTAACAGTGACACTTTATTAATTCACGCTAAAAATTTAACATAATGAACATTGGTAAATGCATTAGTATACTTCAATGAATGGTATTGAAATTTTGTAACTTTAGTGACCATTTTGTAATTTCTCTAAAACTTCAATGACAGTAAGTGAAATTAACCTGCAAGAATTCATTGTAAAGTTTTAAAAAATTACTTCTTAAAATTTTATAAAATAAAAAAATAAAGTCATGATATTTCCATCCATACAAATAACTTCAGCAACAATTTTCCTGACAGCTCATAAAAACGACAGACCAACTTGGGGTTAGCTTAGCTGTATCCTGGTCCTACTCTGTATAAAACGTGGCGTTTCCTATGCCGTAGAATCGTAGACCTTTCAGATTGTTTTTCTGTCGGCGGAGTGGTGCAGTGCGCCAAGTTGCTGATTATAAATATTAATTGGCTGACTGAATCTGGACCCCACATCAGATATCTGTTTAGGGTTTGGCCCTCCACCGACGAAATAGTGATCCAGTGTGTGTGGGAACAATTTGGGTCCCACATGCATCTTCTCAATCTGCTTTCATGATTGTACGGCCCCTTGCCCCGTTGACCAATCAAGTTTTGTGTAGTGTGTGTAGAGTGTACTAACTACTCATTAATATCTAGTGAAAGAAATGGTACGAACAAAAATAAAACAAAACTCACTTGCACCATGATTTTAAAGTGCACTTTTAGTAGAGTTTATAAGTAGTTTTTTAAAAAAATTAAAAATTAAAAATTAATAAAATATATAGTTGATAAGTTAATAAAAGTTATAATTCTTATGAAATATATAGTTAAAAATTAATTTGGTAATATATATATATATATATTCTAAACATACACTAAATTTATTAAAATTGAAATTTAGGAAATATTTGAGAAAGTTTTGATAAAGAATTTAATAGATTTTGATAAAATTTGATTAAATATATTATTGGAAAGTTGATAAACTTTGTAAGTTGTATAAAATCTATGATTAAAATTAATTGTTGACTTTGACTTTAAATTTTTAATTAACACTATTTAATATTTGATGATAATTCGACTTGATTTATATAAAATTAAGGGAAAATTGTTCGAGAATGGAGGGGGGTTGGGATGGCAGCAAGTAGATTTTATATTTATCTTTTCTATTTTTCCTATTTTCTCGTTATTTTGTGTTAGTTAAAAAAATTAAGATAAAATTATTTTTTTGACAAAAAGTTAACTTTTTAACTTCAGTTTGACGTCTTTTGTCAAAGTTATAGTGCTACGTAAAATAATATATTGTACTGTAAATACTAAATACTAAAAAAATAGAATGGAAATTCATTTTTCATTAATTGAATACTAATAAATTATTGTAATTTTTTCGAATATTATTTTATTCTTTGCGAGACAACAAACAAGACATGAGGTTTCAAGTAGGTGAGATCGCATTGCAATCACATATCTAATAACAATCGTTTTATATTTATCTAAAAAGTAAAAGAAACTTGTAATGTTTTGATTTCTCTATAAATTTAGAGAATAAGTGCTCGTTTGGTTATATTAAAAACCAACTTTTTAACAAATTTTGATAAAAGTTAATTAAATACGTAGGTTTATTAAAAACATAATTAAAATTAATTGTTAACTTTTAATTTAAATTTTTTATTAAATTATTAAATAAAATCAAACAAACACTAATACTATGAGTCATAGTTGTCAATTCATATAATTTACTTTTATAATCTTGACTTTTTCTTTATTTGATTGGACGAGTCGACCTAATTCTTTAATTGAAGAGATCAACAACTCATTAATTCAAGGGCTGAAGTTAGGTTAGTTTCATACTAAAATGTATTATAAATTAATTAATAATTGAGGTTGTTGCATTGGATGCTTCAATCTTCTGCCTCTATCATTAGTTCTAAAGAAAGTAAATGATCCATGATTGAGTAATAATCCCTTATTTGACACGTATCGTGCATCGAGTGGATCCCTTTGGTATACTTAAGCATAATTACCCAAGATTTCAGAGTTATCAGTCCAACCTTATTTTCCACAAAAAAGTCCATTTAGGCATGTTTTGTTATGTTAAATTAAGTTTAATTATACCATATACTACCAAACTTTGTACTTCATCCATTTTATTTATATAGAATGATTTTTTTTATTTATCCGTTTCCAATTATAGTGCACTTATCTTTTCGAGAGTATATTTGATTTTTTTCATTTCTTAATATATCTCTATTGAATATACTTTGTTATTAATATAAATAAACTTCTACTCTTTCAAATAGTGAGAATTGATAGTATTTAAATAAGGGTAAACTATAAAAATTCTTTGTAAAATTTACTTTTTTAATAATATTAATTAAAAAATTTTAATCCGCGTGAAAAACGAAATCAGGATATATAAATGAGACAGATGGAGTAATTCGTTTCATTTATACCACTGAACTTGTATTTGTTTCATCTATACCATCGAACTTCAAAATTCATTTCATTTCAACCACTTCGTTAGTAAGCTGTTAAGTTTTTTTACGGACAATCACACGCGGCATTAACAGTCTGTTAATTGTTGATGTATCCAGCCATCAAGCCACGCGTGAAATTTTTGCCAATGTGGATTTGATTCAATTAAACATACAACTTTTACATTCGAAAACACGACTTCGGTCCTTTGCTCAGCCATTTCACAAAAAAGCCTTAGATACAAAATCATCTCTCTCTTTCTCTCTCTCTCTCTCTCTCTCTCACACACACACACACACACAAATGGGACTTCTGGAAATTTCTAATATTAACAGGACCAAAATGTTTAGATTTAAATGTCGTGGGTTCAATTTGAAACAAAAATGCTTACTAACAAAGTGGTTAAGATGAAATTAATTTTGAAGTTCGGTGGTATAAATGAAACAAAATACAAAATTTGGTGGCATATGATATAATTAACCTGTTAAATTAATGTTTATTGATTACGTGGATGTACATATATCAAATATTTGTATTACGAACAATGATGATTGTTTAGTTTTGCCGTGACAATTTAAACATAATTTTTTTCACTTTTTATCGGATTTCTTTTGTTATGTGGAGTTATTGCCTTTCTACTCGTTAAATATAGGTAACAATTGAGCTTTGCAGTATCATGTCATCAGTGGCGGAGTTAGAAAAAAAAAATTGAGCGAAAATAGGCTACTCGTTAAAAAAAAAAATCAAATATGATTGTTTGAAATGAATTTAATAATCTTATTTTGACGTTACATCTTTCGACTTATTTTCGAACTATGTTCTTCACTTGTTAGAGTAAAGTTTTAATACCATTTTTGAAGTATTTACAATAAATTTGCAAGGCACCTTCGAATTGAAATTTGTTAATCCGTTTTTTGATAGAAATTGATGTAATAATCCATTTTTTCACTTTTAATTTATATTTTTAAGTAACTTCTTTCAGCTCATTCTCAGACTATATTTTTTCACTCGTCAGTGTAGATTATTGGTACCGCACTATCGCTTCAAGTATTCAAAGCAAACTTCGCAACACATATTTCGGTTAAAAAATTGTTAAATAACTAGTTTAAAATAATTAGCCAAATATGATTGTTATATTTGAATTTAATATTCTCATTTTTTTTCATTTCCGTTTTTAAATGTCAATTTAATTAAAATTATATTTAACATTAATTTGACTCGGCTAGTTCCTATAATTAAATATAAAAATATATATATAAAAAACTTAAAGTGTTATAACGAGTCATTAAGTAATATTTTTAATAAAAAAATTAAAAAGGGTTAAAAAATTTATAAATTTAGGGGACCCAGGACCCTATGGTCCCTTTGACTCCGCCAGTGATGTCACGCGCAAGGGCTTCATATGTGATTGCAACTAGGTAAGCTTTTATTTATTTTTATTTTTTTGGTAAGGGGAAAGTTTCGAAGGCGAAACTCTCCACCTGTGTCAGAGGCCTCTTGACCAAGCGGGTTGTAAATCGAATGATGTGCACGAGTGGCAGGGACCTGAGAGAGAGAGCCAACAGGCCAACCCCCAGGACTAGGTAAGCTTTTATTGCATTTACACCAAGTTGGCTATGCTTAAAATTAGGTAAAATTTATTTTTAAGTTGCTTACTTTGTTAAATATAATTTTCAATATTACTTTTTGTACTAACAAAATTTACTTTTTCAGAAAGTTAGTCTTAATATGACAAAGTGAATTTTACTGGTACAAAAATAACATTAAACTTTACTATCGAGACCAAATCAATTTTATTTTTAAAAAGACACATAATTATATACAATCAATGGATTTGATCTCCTCTATCTAGTGTGGAAAATTATTTTGCCCACTGGACATTTGTCCAGTAGACATTAGAGGAGCAAAAAGTATTTGACATTAAAATCAAACACTCCACCAAAATAATTCCCTCCACTAGATTGAAGAGAACAACTTTGATATAATCAAATATTAGGAGAAAAAATAATTTCGAAAATCTTCTTATACACTATTAAATTACTACCTCCTTTGAATTGAATCAAATTAGATCATGTGACATGTCGCACATTACATGCGAGTATTCAAAAAACATAAAGTATAATTTACTCGTAATCCTAAAAAAAAAACAAAACGCTACGCGTGCATACAACTATACATAACCTAAACAATATATCATACTTTTCTATATTTTTTTGACATAGTAATCGTAAATGTCTTTTGTTTTTAACTGTTGATGACTGGAGAACCATATTATTATAAATATTGAGATTAATAATCAATAAAACATAATTAAGATGCGATACATTGAAATTGCAAAATCTTAAAAAAAAAAAAAAAAAAAAATTATTGAGTAAAGTCTCATTAAACTACAAATAATTTGCCTTTACTACAATCTAAGGAGGGTGTATTTAATTAAGAGTTGATAGGACTTTTATGGAGTTTAAAAGAGTTTTAAAAGTTTAGGTGTATTCAATTCAGACTTTTTAAACTCCATAAAAGTCTTGGGGTATTCAATATAGATTTTTAAAGACTTTTAAAAAGTCTTATAAAGTCATGTGATATTCAATTCAGACTTTTTAAAATCCTACGAAATTCAGGGGTATTCAAAATGTTGATGATTTTTAATGACTTTATAGAGAATTTAATATGTACTAACTTTAAAGCACAAAATATAAATAAAAGATGTTACAATTTCTCTCACATTCACCTTAAGACTTTGAAAGACTTTAGAAGAAAAAATATATTTCATTCCCTTATTTTTTATATGCAAGATTTCTCTTTTCTTTTTTCTTCAACAAACTGTAGAGTTAAGATTAATATTTTTCTTTTTCTTCAATTTTTCCTCTTCAATATATTCTCCTAACTTTTTATTTTCCTATTTCTTCTTTTAATATTTTTATCTCTCTTCAATGTAATTTTTTTTTTCAATATTCTCCGAACTAGTTTCTCATTTTCTTGTATGAACCTTTAGAGATAATGTAATTTTTTTCCTTCAATATTCTTATAACCATGCTCGCTCTCTCTCTCTCTCTCTCTCTCTCTCTCTCTATTTTTCATTTTTCTATTTTTCATTAAAAATAAGATAACTTTATAATTAAATTCTTATATAATTGTTGATTGCAATTTATTAATGGATTTCATCAAGTTAAAAATTCTTTTTTATTACTGTATTTTTTATTTTTATTCTTGTTTTTTCTATTTATGTTGATGAGCATGGTTGTGTATTTTTTTCTTCGTCTAAATTGGTACTTTATTTGTTTATGTATGCAATTGTGATGACTAATGAAGTGTTACATATAGATTATTAAATATAATAAGGAAGATAATGAATTTGATAATTTTTTTTGTTGGAAAATATTTTAAAATGAATCGCGTGCTATAATTTTTTGAATTTATCCACAAGCCATTTGAAAGTTTATAGTTTTATCCAAAAGAAAAAATAGAGTGAGTTATATCATTAATTTTTGACGTAGTTTACTTGAAGCAATTAAATAGAACATTAATTTTTATGAATTTATTAATATTAATATAATTAAATAAATTATTATTAAAATTTTCTTTTGCGACAATTAATTTTTTAACTGAAAAAAAAAGTATATAAAAGTCTATAAAAGTTTGTGAAAGTTTAGGAAAATCTTACAAAGTAAAATCTATAAAAATTCATAAAAGTATGTAGGAATCTATTAAAATCTAGAAAAGTCAATAAAAGTTAATGAAATTCATCAAAATCAGTCACTTGATAAATGTCAATCAAAGTCTTAAAAAGTCTAGATTAAATACACCCCCCCTAAGTAAATTGTTAACACCTATGTTCCTTAACTACTACTTAGTTTTAAGTAATTTTTTTTCAGGGAAAACTGTTCTGATTAAATACATCTCCCTTTCAATAAGATCCTGGTGGTCCCCAAAATCTTCAATTTTTTTTTAAAATTTAAATAAATTAAATTATTAAGATATTTTGTCAATTAATTAACTTAGACCTGGTTGTTTTAAATTAGATGCCAAATAAGAAAATGAACAAATTGGTTAGAACATGTTTTCATTGTCATTTTCTTATTATTAGATCCTTTTCTGCTTATTGAATTCTGACTAATGAATGAAATCACCAGATCTTGTCATCACCGTTCAGACACAATAATGAAATTAATTAATTATTCATGAAATATTTATAATCGTTCAATTCAAATCTATTTTCTCGACTTAATTGTCCCATCACTAAAATTTGAGTAATGCTATTTATTATATTGATCACCAATCTATGTGTCAGTTAAATCCGCTAATATTGATTGATTTGAGGAGATAACACATTTATATAGCATCAATCAATTTCAGTGGATCTATTGACACATAAATTGGTGATTATTCCTAAAATTTTGTGATTTCAAATTTTTAATGAATAGTGTTATTTATTACTATTAGTGATCATCGTTAGTCTATGTAGCATGTTGTGTGACATTAAATAATAGAGAAAATAAAATGTAGGGATATCGGATATGAAACCCAATTTATTGCCCATATTATTTAATACCACATATTTTAGTGATCATCACCAGTGATGATAAATAACATTACTCAATTTTAGTGGACTTACAATTTTTATTTTTTTATTTTTACGTGATAAAACTATATCCATTAAATCAGAACTAAAGAGTCTATGTCAAAATTTTAATTGTAGAACAATGAAAAATACAGTCAAATCAGAACAACAGATCTAAACTCCGATTATTTTGTACGTACAGTGGCACATGAAGATGAAGATACATCATTATATTGTACACATAATTACACCCCCACCAAACCTAATGTCTCTCATACGCATATTTAAATATATGAATTGATTGAAACATGAACACACATTATTTTTCTTTTGCATGGACATGGTAAAGTCTTTTATGAGAATTAGGCCAATCAATTATTAATGGAATTTATTAAGATCCAAACTAATTATATTTTAACTAGTTTTGAACCAGTTCATTCCAATTCTTTTTGCGAATAAATGCCTGCCCTATTTAAATTGGAACATGCACTATTAGAAAAATAAATTAATATTTTATTTATTGTGCTGTCTACTCGAGTATAATATCGCATGCATGATATTGATATATTTTATTATCATACTTTAATTATCTTATTCGTACACTAATTGTATGTTTGGTAGAATTTAAAAGTAGTTTTTTAGGAGATTTTGAATTTTTTTTTGTGAAATGTGTGGTTGAAAAATTGATAAAAATTGTGGCTTCTATAAAATATGTGGTTGAAAATGAGTTTGAGAAAAAAAAGAATTTATTTTAAACTCTACCAAATATACACTAAAAGGGTAGGATTAATCCAGTGACTATTTTGCCAGTCGTGTCACTAAAGAAGAGAATCGTGTGACTATTTTGCTAGTCGTCTTATCTAATAATGTACAATTGTCTTTATTATTATTACAATGGTAAATTACAAATTTAGTCCCCAGTCTTCTATCAATGTAGCAATTATATCTCCAACAACTTTTTTGTTCAATTTTTATTCACAACCTTTTATTCATAAATTAGCAAATCCAATCCATAGAGACTGTTTCTATCTAAAAATATGTTAAATTAGTGTAAAATGACAATCTTACTCATTAATTTAAATTAAAAAAAAAAAAGATAAAGCAAAAAAAAAAAACATTTGATTGTTATCAATGCATCATAAAATTATTTCATTAATTCTTGCAACTTTATTATGATTAGTAGATTGTTGGCTGCATAAATTCAATACTAAAAGACATGATAACAACCCTAACGGCATAAAATGAACATAGGTTAAATTTTAATGCGAGCGACATAGTCATTAATTCTCTCAACCTAATAGTTAGTTGCATTAATTCTAAACTAAAAGACACGATAACAACTTAACTACATAAAACAAAACGGTAGTTTATGGTAATAATGTGAGTGACCTCATCAAATTTATCCACACGAGCAAGTGTCGATGTGCACCATTCCTCATAGTTAAAAACTAAACCAACCGATTTTTAAAAAATATCACGAATTCCATTGTTTAACAAACTACGTCGTGATTTATTTGAACGTCCAATTTATTTGGTAGTAAAATAGTACTAATAATCATTTTATTATAATAATTTAATAGTTAAATCTTTTTTAATTTGGCTTGGAACTCAACATATATATATAGAAATTAGTATGAACCAAATTTAGGCAGATTGTATTATTATACATAGCTACGAGATATTTGATTTCAACATCATAGGCAACTCATCATAATGTTGTTTTTATGACTTTGCATGTTGATATTTTGTCGGCAATAATTTAATATAAAAAATGATTTAATATATATTAAAATTGTAGTAAACAAAAGAAAGTTTGAAACAAATTTACTTTTGCTCTAAATGCACATATTTATTTGATATTGTAGTACTTTTGAGTGACGTGAGTTATAATTGGTGTCATTTTATACCCTACGAGAAGAATGTTGTAACTTACAAACGCATTTCGTTTATCATGTCGACTTTGTTTAATGAAATTTCTCCAATATGCTTTCAAATAAGAAATAATTGAATAAGTTTAAACAATAAGGTTATTGTCTTAGAAGAAATTCCATTTCAAGATTATATTCAATTTTATGTTTTTATGAATTATCATGATTAGATTTATTTTGACTCGAGAGACCTCTTTCTTTGTTAAATTTTATATAACGGGTTCTCTTATTTTCGGTTGGAACCAAATAATTAAATGGAAAATCAAGAAATCAAGAAAAGTAAAATAAATTTTGAATGGACTATTAAATCCCCCAAAACCCAAAAAAGAAAAATAAATAAATTCAATGGACTTTCAATATTTAATGTTACTTCACTTTCTTATGATGTAGAAATAACACAAAACTGGTAATGTACACATAATAATAATATTAAAAATGCAGTCTACTTACTATCAAAAAAAAAAAAAAAAAAATGCAGTCTACTTTTTCCTTTGCTAGAAGGGCATTCTAGTCATTGTCATGAGAAAAAAGAATTCAAAAAATTTAATTAATTGTTTACGATTTTTTTTTATCAATCAAGTTTCTAAAATTACAAACATCGTAATAATTAAAAACTTTATGTGGAATAAAAATACGTTGGTTATCATAATTGTATGTATTCTCATAGTTAAATGATATTTTTATTTTAGAGTATTTATACATGTAATTTACTTGAATCTTGTTTTTATTCTCTTCTTTTAATTAATATTTTTTATTTGAACATAACATACGTAGATTTCGTATCTATACATTACTTTTCTTGTTGCTCTTCTCTTAAAATGGGGAGGGTCAACCTTCAAAAAATTAGGAGAGAAACGTACAAAAATCAAATGTATGAAAATTGAAACACGAGAAGTTAGTACTAAGTCACAGTGATTTACTAATTTATTATTAATCTATTATAGTAAATGTCTTGTCCCAAAAATACATAATTGACTGAAATTCTATGAATACCCTTCCTCCAATCCCCTCCAAGTTCCACCGCTTCTACAGTGTGGCTCTTTTGGCCCTTTCCGCCACCCACCACTCCTCCTCCACCTTCTTATGGGCCCCACTGCCACCCCACCCCACCCCACCCCACCCCACCCCACCCATCTCACAACTCTCTCTCTCTCTCACTCACATTTACATCTTTTGATCTTTTGATCTATCTATCAAACATCAATCCTTGTCTCTCTGCCTGTCTCTAAATTTTCTTTTATTTTCTTTTTCCCCTTTTCCTTTACTCTAGAAAACTCACATCACACACACACACACACACACACACACACACACACACACACACTTCTTCAACCCTTGAGAAATTTGATTCTGTGATCCACACACCACGTCCGCTACAGCTCACAATATACACACAGAGAGAGAGAGAGAGAGAGAGAGAGAGAGAGACACCCTTTATGATAAATAAACAGGGGGTTTCTCTCAAGAAAAGAATCCCAAAAACCAGAAAACCAAAAAGACACTCTCTTTGTCATAACCCACATTCCCCTCTAAAATGCAATAATATTCTGTTTCTCATGTGGCTATAAGTGTATCATTTTCAGTAATAGATTACGCTAAAGTGCTGTGCCATTACTTTCTTTAATGTGTGCAAACGGGCCTTGAGCGATTTTTCGTTTTGCCCTTTCTTTTCTTGATTGTGAAGGTATTGAAACCGTGTCTCTTGTGTGAGCGTGGAAGAGGGGGAGTTTTGAGGGTTTTCTTTTGGGATGGATACTAAAGGGAGGCTTGTGGCTGGTTCACACAACAGGAATGAATTTGTACTCATCAATGCTGATGAGATTGGAAGAGTAAGTGCCTTGATAATGCCCTTGTTTTTTCTCCTTTGGCTTTTAACTCTCGAAAGGTTGCAATTTGCAATTCCATTTATGTTAGAATCTGTTCTTTTTTGGGTTTTTTGACCTCAATCTCTGGTTTTTGGAGGTGCTCTTTTGCTCATTTTCAGTTAAGATGTGTTGTTTGGGGGTGAAGTGCTGAATTATATTTTAATTTTCTACATATTCATTTCATTTGGGCGTGATATTTTGGGATGGAAGCTCAGATTTTCTAGATCTTTAAGGGAGTCTTCTTTTACTGCCTTTTGATTTATTTTGGAATCAATAATGGAAAGCATTTTCTTCATATTTCTGATTTTTTTCCTTGTATTGAACCTTTTCTTTGTCCAAAGTTAATGCAAAATCTGGGTTTAATTGAATGACTTTCTTTTAGCCCTCTTTCAACTTTTCTAGATTAGAGCCAGTCAAACTTCTCCTCGTATCTTTTAACTTTGTTTTATCAAACTTATTTTTAAATCTTCTTGTGAATTTGTGAGTGATAATGCATTAGTTTTACTTGTAGGAATTCTTGGAATTGCCTGATGTGATGCTAATTCATCTGGTTTGATGGCAGGTGACTTCTGTGAAAGAGTTAAGTGGGCAGATTTGTCAGATTTGCGGAGACGAGATTGAAATTACAGTTGATGGGGAGCCTTTTGTTGCCTGTAATGAATGTGCATTCCCTGTTTGTAGAGCTTGCTATGAGTATGAAAGGAGAGAGGGAAATCAAGCTTGCCCTCAATGCAAAACCAGATACAAGCGCATAAAAGGTAATTGATGCTTCTTGTCATTTACTGAACTTTATTGTTTTCAGTTATAGTTCAATTAGAATGCCACTTAATTTTCAGGGAGTCCCAGAGTCGATGGGGATGAAGATGAGGATGAATTTGATGATTTGGAGAATGAATTTGATTATAACAGCAACGATAGAAGAGATGCACAGCAGATTGCAGCAGCAGCTCTCTCAGCTCGCCTTAATATTGGCCGAACTGCTTCTGGAATCACTATTCCATCGGAGTTGGATTCCTCAGTGGTTGCTTCAGAAATTCCTCTCCTCACTTATGGTCACGAGGTAGTTGGAGGCTCAATCTTTTTCTTATCTTGTTTGGCATTTTGTTAACGTAGTTTTCGAGTTACAATTTTTTATGGAAATACACATCTTTTTTGAAGGATGATACTATTTCTGCGGACAGTCATGCTCTCATAATTCCCCCATTCATGGGGCGTGGAAAGCGAGTACATCCTGTGCCATTCTCTGATTCTTCCATGTCTTGTAAGTTTATTTGGATGCATTGTGTAATTCTTTGACTATTTACCAAGTCAGAAGGTTAATGCACGTATAATAATGGCAGTGCCACCCCGGCCAATGGATCCAAAGAAAGACTTGGCCGTATATGGATATGGTACTGTTGCGTGGAAGGATAAAATGGAGGAATGGAAGAAAAAGCAGAACGAAAAACTTCAAGTAGTTAAGCATCAAGGAGATAAAGGTGGTGGCATCAATGGTGGAGATGAGTTGGATGATCCTGATTTACCCAAGTAGGTCCATCCCACCTGTTTCTCGTAGTGTTTTTATGTAGATTTTTTGTTCTTTTATTTATAAGTGATTTGACTCGCACGCTTTTAACTCCACATTGTATCTGTTGCTTGCGTGAACGATATTAATATCTTGAATTGTAGGCTAACCTGTATATGCTATACATCCTGAATTATGATTTTTTTTATTTAGCTACGTGTTGAATGGCCTATATAATCGCTGAATAATATGGAAGGATTCCATTGAAAAGCTTCAATTAGATAAAAGCAATACATATACATGAATTTATGTTATATTCATCTAGTCTGCGGCTGCATTATTTACACATTCTTTGAAATTCTATTTCTATTTTGGCAGCAATGCCCCCTTTACTAGAGAATTAGTCATTCACTAGTGAAATTGAATTTTTCGTCATTTCTATTGAAATCCTAAATATTAAATTTGACTGCGGAAAACTTGTGGCATTTTTAGGGATGAATATTTGCCAAGTGTCTTTAACAATAATGAATATAACATCATTAAGTTGGATTATATTGCATTCAATGAATCCTGTGGATGCACAGACTGGAACTCAAGATTTATCAGGAAACGTGAAAGTTGTAATTAATTCTTGTTGATATTGTAATCTTAGTTATGCCCTTACTTTGGATAAGTGTATATTTTGTCTGTAGTTTGTGCTTTGGGCCTTGTGTAGAGCAAGAAGCCTACTTTTATAATCAATAAAAATCTTTCATATATAATTTTATTCATTAACCATTATTTACAAGGACTGAGCATGCCGACTAGATTTCAACTGTCACCTCTACTTTTATGTTTCGATTTATGTTACGTGGAATGAGAACGTATGAGTATCATACTTCGGACTGTTTCCTGCAGTTTTGGTGGGTTAATGGAGAAATATGGACTTGGGCTTATGACTTAGGCTTATGTTGTGTAATGTCAACGATGTTTTCATGTTACGCTAACGGTTGTTGGAACTTTGACCCGCACGCATTTTTATTTAGATCCTCAACTTCGTGGAATTATGTGATTTATTAAATTTCCTTTTTATCCTTTGTTTACAGGATGGATGAAGGCAGACAACCCCTTTCAAGAAAGTTACCAATTTCTTCAAGCAAGATAAATCCTTACAGATTAGTCATTCTACTACGAATTGTGATTCTAGGGCTGTTCTTTCACTACAGAATTCGCCACCCTGTCAATGATGCATATGGGTTGTGGCTCACATCAATTATATGTGAGATATGGTTCGCTGTGTCATGGATATTTGATCAGTTTCCAAAGTGGTTTCCAATTGAGCGAGAGACGTACCTAGATAGACTCTCACTAAGGTATATAGCTTTTCTCTCTCTTTCCTACACCCACATGCGCCACTATTTATCGTGGCCATCCACCTCTAGTTTTATAGATTAAACCTTAATCCCTGATTCCGAGAGCAATAATAAACCAAAAACAAATCAGAAAACGAACAAAGAACACACATATTTATAGTTGTCCACCTTCCATGTGAGAACTGCTTCCACTCGCCGTTGCAGTAACAATTGTACTGGAGATCTTACACTTCTCATTCTTTTCCCCATGCACAGAGTAAAACTACCCCCCTCAGATTCCTTTATATAATACAGGAAGCTTAGTCGATCTACGGTTGAGGGGATAAGTCAATAGTATAACTAGGCTCTATGCAAATCCAATATCTAATTTTCTTCTATTTTTGTATCTGAGTTGCCTCACATTGAACTTTTCTACCAGGTATGAAAAACAAGGGAAGCCATCTGAACTGGCCGCCGTAGACATATTTGTAAGTACAGTGGATCCATTGAAAGAACCTCCACTTATTACTGCAAACACAGTTCTCTCCATCCTTGCTGTGGATTATCCAGTCGACAAGGTTGCGTGCTATGTCTCAGATGATGGTGCTGCCATGCTAACGTTCGAAGCCCTTTCTGAGACATCTGAGTTTGCCAGGAAATGGGTTCCGTTTTGCAAGAAATTTAACTTAGAGCCTCGGGCTCCAGAATGGTACTTTGTTCAAAAGGTTGACTATTTAAGAAACAAGGTCGATCCAACGTTTGTGAGGGAACGCCGTGCAATGAAGGTATCACACTTCTTCCTTTGATCTATTTCAAAATTTTGTATTGTTTTCCTTTATTTTTTATTAGTTTGTGTGATATGCAAATTGCATGAATTTGTTAGTGTCTTGAAAAAAGAAATAAATAGGTTAATTTACGTATTGATCTGATTTCATATTGTTGCGTTTAGTCTTGTCACTAAAGTACTGAGAGAACCTCACGACTCATCTTCAGAGTAAGGTCGGCTTTCGGTTTTGACTTAAGCAACTGAAATTCACCTGTTATAATTGTTTTGGTGCAGAGAGAATATGAAGAATTCAAAGTTCGAATAAATGGACTGGTTGCCATGGCACAGAAGGTTCCTGAGGAGGGTTGGACAATGCAGGATGGAACTCCATGGCCAGGAAACAATGTCAGGGATCATCCTGGAATGATCCAGGTATGAGAGCATTTCTTTGAGGATGGTACAGAAAAAATAAAAATAAAAATTATGCTGCCAAAAAAAGTGATGCTCAATTTTATGTTCGCAACAGGTGTTCTTGGGACATAATGGTGTTCGTGATATTGAAGGGAATGAGTTACCTCGTCTCATTTATGTTTCTCGTGAGAAGAGGCCTGGATTTGAGCACCACAAAAAAGCTGGTGCCATGAATGCTTTGGTAACTTTCCATCCCCCACCTCACACCCTTGCGTGTGCACTAATCATTTTTCTTTTTGTGACAAGTATGTGATGCATTTGGTTGTCTGATTCTTTTTTTATCAACTGTAATTATAGGTGCGGGTGTCAGCAGTCATCTCGAATGCTCCTTACCTTCTTAATGTTGACTGTGATCACTATATAAATAACAGCAAGGCTCTCAGGGAAGCTATGTGTTTCATGATGGACCCTCAAGCTGGAAAGAAAATTTGCTACGTCCAATTTCCTCAAAGATTTGATGGAATCGATAGACATGATCGATATTCGAATCGCAATGTTGTCTTTTTTGATGTAAGTTCTTGCAGTGTTCATATTAAAAAATTAGTAATATTGGTTTATACACTTGTATATTCTAAAAGGCTTGTTTATCTTAACTGAGACCAGATAAATATGAAAGGGCTTGACGGGATCCAAGGTCCAATTTATGTTGGAACTGGGTGCGTCTTCAGGAGGCAAGCACTTTATGGTTATGATGCCCCCAAGAATACCAAACCCCCCGGAAAAACATGCAATTGTTGGCCGAAATGGTGGTGCTGCTGTTTTAGATCGAGAAAGAAGAATAAGAAAGGGAAATTGAAGGATACAAGGAAGACGACAAAGGGGAGGGAAACTTCAATACAAATTCATGTGCTTGAAAATATTGATGAAGGAATTGAAGGTAATAAAATGGATACTGAAGGGTCATTGACTTTAATTTTAGATCTGTCTGTTAATTGTTCTTTTCTTCGGAGACTTTATGGTGAACATTGTCAAGTTTATGCCATTCAAATTGTAACGGTGAGATTTTCGCTGCAGGAATTGATAATGAAAAATCATCCCTAATGCCCCAGATAAAATTTGAGAAGAAATTTGGACAATCGTCAGTTTTCATTGCCTCAACACTCCTAGAAGACGGTGGTGTTCCTTCGGGGACAACATCTGCGTCACTCTTGAAAGAATCTATTCATGTCATTAGTTGTGGTTATGAAGATAAAACAGAATGGGGAAAAGAGGTATGGGATGATTGCTTAAAAAGTTTATTTTCTTTGACGTTTTGCCTTCGTCGTTGGATTTATGCATTGGTTCTAAAAATGCAACTCTACCAGGTTGGATGGATTTATGGATCTGTTACTGAAGATATCTTAACCGGGTTTAAAATGCACTGCCATGGCTGGAGATCAGTGTACTGTATACCCAAAAGGCCTGCATTTAAGGGGTCGGCCCCCATTAATCTTTCGGATCGTTTGCACCAGGTTCTTCGATGGGCCTTGGGATCAGTTGAAATATTCTTGAGTAGACACTGTCCCATTTGGTATGGATATGGGTGTGGCCTAAAACCACTGGAGAGATTTTCGTATATAAATTCAGTCGTTTATCCACTGACATCACTTCCTTTGATTGCTTATTGCACCTTGCCGGCAGTTTGTCTCTTGACTGGGAAATTCATCGTCCCTGAGGTGAGCCCCTACCAAGACAAACCTATACATTGAGTTCTGTGGTCAAATTTGTTTACCTTTGAATTTCTTTTCGTATATGACCCGACTCTTTTAGCGGGCATGTTTCTTGGAGGACGTAATCACCTGCTTTTAAGGATTGTGAGACACAAGTTTAATGAGATATTTTGTTTGTTATAAAATGTATCCGGGAAAATATAGAATATGTTAAGGAGAGAGATATAGTTGAACAGAAGTGTTTTCTCCAACTAGATCCAACTAAAGTTCTTACGAAACATTTGATGTTAAAACACAGAAATGTTTACATTAGAGAAAGATATGAAACTCTGGAAGGTGGGGTTGTTAATATATATAGTAATAGAAGTTTTGATAAGTGAAAACAGATAAACCTGTGTTATGCTACTCATTGAGAATTTTCCTGTGCCATGAATAATTAATCAAATGGGACAAAGTTATTAGGTACATATCTGAATCAGAGTCTGACCTAATTCACTCAAATTCTAGCAGAAGTTTGAGGTGTTTTATATTATTATAACTTGAAAATGTGTTGCTAGGCCTGTTGAAAGTCCTGCGGAGTGCTTGAAAATCTCTTGTTATCAAATCGTTGAATGTGAAACTGTCTACCTTAAACCTTGATAATTTTTTTAAAATATCCAAATTGGAGAGAATGGGATATTATTGGAGCTTTCTAGCTTTCTTTGCGTTTTAGCTTACTCATCTCTTGTACTGTCTGCAGATCAGTAACTATGCGAGTATAGTGTTCATGGCCCTCTTCATTTCAATTGCCACAACTGGTATTCTCGAGATGCAGTGGGGCGGTGTTGGCATCCATGATTGGTGGAGAAACGAGCAGTTCTGGGTGATCGGTGGTGCCTCTGCGCACCTTTTTGCTCTTGTCCAAGGACTTCTCAAGGTTTTGGCCGGTGTCAACACAAACTTCACCGTTACATCCAAAGGAGGCGATGATGGAGAATTTTCTGAGCTTTACCTTTTCAAGTGGACGTCATTGTTAATCCCTCCCATGACTTTGTTGATCATTAACATTATCGGGATCTTAGTTGGGGTTTCAAATGCCATAAACAATGGGTACGAGTCGTGGGGACCTCTATTCGGCAAGTTGTTCTTCGCCTTTTGGGTGATTGTCCATTTATATCCCTTCCTCAAAGGATTTATGGGAAAACAGGACAGACTTCCCACCATCATTGTGGTATGGTCAATTCTTCTTGCTTCTATCTTCTCACTGCTATGGGTCCGGATAAACCCGTTCCTTTCAAAAGATGGAATTGTATTAGAAGTTTGCGGGTTGGATTGTGATTAGATACCAAAGTTAAAATTTAGCTGGCTTCGGGTTTTATATATCACGATGTTGCTCGGAACAACAATAACAGAGACAAATCTTGGGGCGAAGATCCCGGAATCCCTAGAAGGGGTCACTGATGAGAATCAGAAGTGGACATAATTGAGTTGAAACAAGCTCTGGGATGTTTTGTGTGTAGATAAAAAGCTGTGATTCGTACATTATATTAGTTCTTCAAAGTTTTCTTTGATTCTTTGGATAAATTTTGTATTCTGAAAGGTTAAGAAACATGTAAGTCTCTGTAATCCCAAAAGACCATCAAATGAGTTTTTCATTTTTCTCTGCAGTGCACAAGAATTTTGCACAAGAATTTTCTTAATTTTTTACATTATACTTCTAAAAGGATTTTCTTCAGCTTTTCTTTAGGCTTTATATTGGATTTTTAGAGTTCATATTCTTGATATGAGTGCATTACTGTTTAGATATTTGTCATTGTTAGAGTATCTACAACGGTTTATCTATATTTAAAGAGCATCTGTAAATTTAAAGAACAATTTTTTTTATTCATATTATTCATTTTACTTTTTCTAAGAAATATTTAATATCTTTTTATCACCCCCTCCCACCCCCTCCCAATTTGTATGTATAATTTAATTAAAATCAATATATCAAGTATTGAAAATTGAAATTATTTCAATGTATTTAATAATAGAGAGTGAGTTTGGTTCTCCAAACTTTAAATTAAAATGTTAAATGTAAGAGTTTACTGGAGCATAATTTTAAGTGTTGGCTTTTTAAATTATACAGCATCTTATGTTTAAGAGAATCTTATGTTTAAAGAGCTTGTTAGAGATGCTCTTACTGTGAAACAGGTGAAACCGAAATTAAAATACTGGTGAGGAAACCGTGACTTCTTTGGCGAAGGTCAAAAGTACAATAGTATTAAGAAAGAAAGAAAAAGAACATGTCACTATTCTAGGCACTAGGCCTCGCAGTTGCTTAAAGCTTTTATTTTTATTTTTATTTTTATTTGGGATAGTGTCATTAATAGCATAGCTTAGAAGACAAACAATTAGTTTTCAAAGTGCAGACTATATTCAATTTTTCATCGAAGGTCTAAAGCCATCACAATTTTCTTGAAACCTAGAATTTTTATATGCTCTTGTTTTGATAACACGTTATAAACTTTAAGTTGTTACATAGAGAACTCACATTTGTCTCATACACAACAGGGATGGTGAGAAGTGATATATTTATCCTCAATGGATTTGAGTTTCAACAAGAGCAATGGAATGCAACTCATTAACAACATCGGAAATGTTCATTCTCTCTTGGTGAGGTGACTGAGCAACCTACTCCAACTCTAAAAACAGAAATCAGACATTTTTCGATTTTGTGATTTCCCATGAAACCATGATTTTCATGGCTTCTTGTACTTGTAATAATCTCAACTTGTCTGTTATGAAAAAGCACAGGATCAGCAATTTCTTCAACTCTGTTAGGCAAAGAGTCTTGAACAAAATTATGCAGATTGAAACTATCTTTGAACATTCCATTTGTAGGCCTTTTTCCAGTGAATATTTCTAAAAGGAGAATGCCAAAGCTGTACATATCACCATATGTTGACAGTTCACTTCTCATCCCATATTCTGCAATAAACCAGAAGAAAATGTTTCAATCACTCAGCGTGTTCGAAAGGTTTTTAAATGATTTGGGCAATTCGCCTCCAAAATTGTTGTCATGCAACGCCAAACTTTCTAAATTCGTTGCGTTAAGCAAGGTCGAGATGAAACTTAAGTCATTTGATTCTCCCTTTCCAAGAGGATTCCCCGAAAGGACTAAAACACCAAGCTTATTCAACTTTTCGAAACTAGGCACTTTCCCAGATAATTGATTGTATCCTAGATGAACATATCTTATGTTCGACCCATTGGACAAAGAAACAGGAATTGATCCGGTGAATTGGTTTACACCAACACTAAAAAATTCAAGATTGGGAAGAGTAGTAACTAAATCTGAAGGAAGAGTACCTTGGATTTGATTTACAGCGAGGTCGAAAATCGAAATGTAAGAGAGATTGAAGATTGAAGAAGGAACAACACCATTCAACCTGTTTTCACCAAATGCTAGAAGTTCCAATCGTGTCAATAGGCCTAATGCATCCGGGATTCTTCCCGTGAGATCATTCGCGCCTCCATATAATTGTGTGAGGGACGACAGATTTCCAAAAGAAGCCGGGATTTCGCCAGTAATTTTGTTCTTACTGATGGAGAACAATTCGAGTTTCGACAAGGAACCAAAAGAGGAAGGAAGCATTCCAACTAGATTGTTGTAAGAAACTCGAAACGAAACAAGATTACTGCAGTTTGATTTAGCAGCAGGAATTTCACCCTCAAGTGAATTATTGCTGACAGAAAAATGTTCGAGTCTATGCAGCCTGCCAATCTGTGAGGGAATTTTTCCTGTGAAACTGTTTTTATCAAGGTAAAGAAACCTTAAAAAGCTAAGGTTTCCAACGTAAGGCGAAACAAAACCTGTCAGTTTTTGATTGGTAAGGTTAAGTCCAATGACTCTTTGGTGTCTATGGCTGCAAATAACGCCATACCACGTGCAGAAGTGATTCGATGCATTCCACGAGTTCAGATATTGTAAGGGATTGTTGATCGTGTTCTTGAACGCGATCAACGCCTGCTGATCAGTGTCGTTGCTCGGGTTCATTGCACCAAGTGTACAAGAAAAGACTGAGGAGAAGATTAACAGGAAAAGGTTGAACATAGTTGAGTTTGCATATAATAAGTTGAATTGCCTCATTGAATTCTCCTATTCCTTGCAGTGTTTCGTTTTCTCTATTTTTTTGAACTTTGGGACTGATTTGTGATGATTGGTGTTTGGTCTACAAGGGGATGAAAGAAAGAGCATAGGTATAAATAAGTTTGAGGATGGGAGGATGTTGAAGACATACTCAAAATAAAAGTGACTGCCCTCCCTTCACTAAGAGCATTACCAATGCGAGCACCACCAATACAACAATGTGGACTGTTGTACATGTGACAAATAAAATGATAAAATGAAGACGGAGAGAAAAGTATCTCCAATAGGGTTATAGATTGAAAAAATTGTAGTTATTTACAAGCAAGATTGGTAGATAAATTATAAAAAAATTAAATAAATGATGATTAACACATATTTCGATAGAAATAAATTATAAAAAATTAAATAAAAGTAGCTTAGCACACATTTTAATAGACATTAATTATAAAAAAAATAAATGGAGGATTTCTAGCACAACATCCATTTTTTCTTTACCGTATAAGCAATTTGAGGGTGATGTGACACACCTTTTAATACAATTAAATTGTTTACACCTCAAAGTAAAAAAGTAGAGAATGTTTAGCACACATTCCACATTTAGATAGTGTACTAGACACCCTGCATTTATTTCCTATATTTATTTTTTTTATAGTTAATGTCTATCGAAATGTTTGTTAAGATTTTTTTATTTAATTTTTTAAATAATTTATCTCTATCGAAATGTGTGTTAATCATCCGACATTTAATTATTTTATTTTATTTTTTTATAATTTATCCTATTTTATTATAGGAAAGCACTCGCAATTTGGCGCCATTATTATTATTGAACCACTCTCTCTTGTATACATGGACCACAATTTTCAATCCACAACTTCATTGGAGATGCTTTTCTCACCGTCCCTATTTTACTTGCCCCATGTACAACAATCCACATTGTTGCATTGAAGATGTTGTAAATAGCTTATTTTCTAGACGAGATGTTTAATACATTGATATCAGAGAAAAGCCTTTGTGTTCAAATTTCATTGTCACATAGCTATGCGATAACTTAAACTATTAAATGAGGTGATTCAATATCTCAGGTGGGTATATAAAGATCCTAAATTCGTGCATGTCTCTAAATCGGTTATGAAAATTTTACACATATTAAGTTTTTAGTGAAAAAAAAAAAAAGAATCTAGTCTGCTGCATGTAAGAGTTCGTGTTAAAAACAATTTAAATAATCAAGTTTATAAAACTTTTAGATAAAAAGGTCCAGAATATTATACCAATAGGAACATCAAGTGAACTTTGCTAGAAAATTTGAAGTTAGAAATGGTCAAGAAGGGACCATCATTTATTAGTTCCCAAAACGCGTTCTATGCAGACGGCAGAAGGGGACTTTAGTCGACGACCAACCCACGAAATAAAAAGTGGAAATTGAACTCAAAATACTTTATTTTGTTTAGGCCATGTTTGAATTTGCTTAAAATTTGTCAAAAAGTTGTGGTCATAGATAATAATTAATTTGAACAACATATTTAATAAGACTCACAATTTTTTATAACTTTTTAACTACACATTTTATCAATTTTATCAACTTTTACAAAAATATGATTTTAATCAAAATCAAACACATTCTTATTAAAATATGCTAAATAACTGTCATATTGTGTTTTATATATAAGAGTAATGATCTTATATATAAATGTTTGATAGATAATTGAAGAGTTGTTCGGATTGAAAACCCTCCGACTCTCATACGTTGTTTGGAAAAAAAAAAAAAGAATGTTCAACAAATTGTAGCTTTGTCCAAAAGCAAGATTTTTAGTCTATTTTGATAAAAAGTTAATTAAATGTGTAATTGAAAAGTTGATAAAAGTTGCGTGTCATATGAAATATATGGTTAAAATTAATGTTAACTTTGATTTCAGCTTTTTAGTAATTTTAAGTTCTACCAAACAAGCTTAACGCGAAACCGTTTGACTAAATATAGATCTTATGAAATATATCGATAAAAAATATATTTAACTAATTTGTATTTAACAAAACATAGACTTAGTCAATTCGTACTTATTCATGCTAATCAAGTATTGATAATGAGTTTTGAGAATATATGCACGAATGCACGCGGAATTTATTTATTTATTTATTTTTTTCCTTTTAAGAATGATACAATGCAGTCTACACAGTACGTTAATTGTTTTCCCTTTTTTTTTTTTTTTTTTAATCGCGATTAATGAAAGCATGTGTAATTTTACCAATTGGCAATTTGTGGCCATTCTTTAGTGGAGTTTAAACATATATGTATATTTAATGCAAACTTTTTCAATTTTATAAAAGTTTTGGGATATAGATTTTTAAAAAGTCTTTAAAAGTTATGAGTTATTTAATTCAAACTTTTTAAAATTCTGCGATATTTATGAGTGTTCGAAATATCAATGGATTTTAATAATTTTTATAGAATTTTCTATGTACTAACTTTAAAATACAAAATATAAATAAAAGATATCACAATTTCTCCCACATTCATTTCCAAGACATAGAAAGACTTCGGGATCATATGATTTTTTTTTCTTTATACAATATTTCCTTTTTCTTTTTTCATTATACGAAGTCTAAACTTAGGATTAATATTTTTTTTTTTCTTTCTTCAATGCAATTTTTCTCTCTTTTCAATATTCACCTAACTATTTTTCTCTCTTTCTTCTATTTCCTTCTATGAACCTTAAACAAATGATTAATTACCAAATTTTTTTTTATGAAAAAGAAGATTATACTTTTTTTCTCTGTTCAATGTAATTTTTTCTTCAATATTCTCATTACCATTTTTTTTTATCTTTATTCTTTTTCATCGTTTTTTTTTATTTTTATTAAAAATAAGATAAATTTATAATTAATTTTTTATAAAATGGTTGCTTGTAATTTATTAATGAATGTCATAAGATTAAAAATTAATTTTTTATTATTGTATTTTTTTTTTATTTATCTTGATGAATATGCGTGTCTTTCTTTTATGTAAAGTTGTTTTAATACGATTTCAATTATTTCACTTAGTTGGAATCTATATATTGAAATACTTCAATGAGTTTCCAGTTGAAACGATAATGAAATTTTATCATCTTCATTGGTATTAGATTATCAATTGGACAACTTTGGACCATTTTATGAAAGTCAAGAACAACAAAGAGAGAATGTTAATAAGTGGAGGGCTACTATAGTTACTAATATGAGGAATGATGTTTGACACGTTGATAATATTGATCGGTAATTTTTTTTTCATATAATAATACTGAATTGTTTTAAAAAAATTTGGTATTTTGATTATTATTTATGCAATTGAGGCGACTTTTAATTATATGTTATGTATAGATTATTAATATCATAAGTGAGATTATGAACTGGATTGAAAAAATAGAAGTCTATAAAAGTATATGAAAGTCTTGAAAAGTATTTCAATGAAAATTTGTAAAAGTCTATTTTTTTTAGTGTCTTCTAAAATCTATAAAAATTAATAAAAGTAATGAAATCAATAAAAGTCAACCACTTAAAAAATGTCAATCAATGTCTTTATAAATTTAGATTAAATATACACCTAAGATTGATACGATTTGTTAAGGGAAGAACCCAAATCGGTTAAATAAATAAATACCGAATATTAACATGTATATAAAAGCTTAGGCTACTCCTATTAATAAAGTTGACATTTTAAAATGAAATTTCAAGTTTTAATATGGTATTAGAGTCCATTAAACTCAAATGAGCAATTCGGTTTGTCTAAAACTCAAACAAGCATTCGAATTTCAAGATTGATGTGCTCAAATGGGCCATCGTCTTGTGGGGACATGTTAAGAGAAGAATTCTACATTAGTTAAATACCAAAATATTAACCTATATATAAAAGCTTAAGCTATTTTTCTTAATAATGTTGATCTTTTAAAATAGAACTTCAAGTTTTAATACGATTAATTGAACTTTTGCCTTTAAAGTATAACTAGAATGCAAAATATTTAGTTGTTAGGTTACACGTTCAATATTGTGAAAACAATTAGATTTAAAATTTTGAAAGATCAAATTATATCGACTCGGAAGTGAAAAAGACGAGTGTTATGCAAATGTTAAGATGAGTTGTTGAATTTTTGGAAGCAAAGATGCTAGTTAAGGGTGAGTTTTATTATGATTAAAATCAGATTTTTTTATAAATAGTTGATAAAAGTTGATGAAATGTATGGTTGAAAAATTATAGATTTTATGAAATACGTCGTTAAAATTAATTGTTGATTTTAATTTTAAGTATTTTATTAAAATTTTAATTAAAATCAAACTAGATTAATTTGTTCAAACGCATAACGTTGATAAAGATATGGAACTCACAAGGATCTAACTTTATCGAAAATGATTCCAATATTTTTATACTATTCCAATGTCGGTTACCATTAATTCTATATGATGAATGTATAATTATTAAATTAATACTCATTTAGTAGTAGTACTATAAATGAATTTATTTTCTTTTTTCACTAATCACAAATTATAGTCCACTTTTTTGTTGAAAATATAGTTAATTTTTTATTTTTTTATTACATCTTTATTTAATGTATTTTATTTATTTTATTATCAATAAGTATAAATTATCATTATATTAATATAATGATATATTAGAAAAAACGTAAATGAAAACAAACATATCTTTGTAAATTGGAGAGAGCACTATTATTAATATTTATTATTACGCTTATGCAACATAAGTGACAACCAGAGTACTCACATTATGAGATCTTGCCCACTTGCTGCACAAGGGGGCAGGAGATCATTCTTCGTGATAACCATACTGTCTAATTATTAAATGTAAAATTTTGAATTTTAAAAAGTTCATTTTTTTAGTAATGCTTATAAGATACGGAAAATGATCTCTTCCACCTAATGGAGAGATTATTTTGCCCACTTGACAAGTATCTAGTTGGCATTGGTCAATTAAAAAAGTGTTTGTCATTAAAGTCAAACACTTAGTCAATGCCCACTGGACAAGTGTCAAGTGGGCAAAATAATCTCTCCCACTAAATGGAAGAGATCATCCCTCATTAAGATATACTCTCTCCATCTTAAAAAGATAGATTTATTTTCTTTTTTCATCCATCCCAAATTATATGTCACTTTCATTGTTGAAAATATAATTGATTTCTTAATTCATTAATATGCACATATTTAATGTACTTTATTATCAATAAATTATGAATTACTAGTATATTGATTGTAGAGGTATAATAAAAAAAATATAAGTAAAATTTATTGTTTTAATTATAATAACTATATTTTCTTAATCTATATAAAAATAGAAGCAAGCCTATTTTTTTGGGACGGAAAGAATAACATCTCATAATCATAGTAATATACTCCATATTTCCCATAGTCATTTATAGACAGAAATAATCATTTCGTCCTACAAAAATACTTACTTTTCTTATTCAGTTGTTTCAAAATATATGCAACTTTCTTTGTTGATAGGACAATCATTTCTTAATTTTCTAATATTCTCATATTTATTGTTTTTTGTTACCAACAAATATGAACTATTATTATATTAATTGTAGATATATATTAAAATATATGTAAATAAAATTTATTTTTCCAACTATTTTAACTATTTTTTTTTATTTTGTGTGAAAATAAATATAAATCTATCTTTATATGATGGAAGGAGTATATTTTTCTTATACTCCATATGTTCCATAAACTTTCTTCTATTTTTCCACAAATTAAGAAAATGTTATTAATCATTCCGTCCCACAAAGATATGCTTACTTTATTTATTTATTTATCATAAATTATAATCCACTTTTCTTGTTGAAAGTATAATCGATTTCTTAATTTCCTAATATACTAATATTTAATGTATTTTGTTATCAACAAATATGAACTTTCATTATTAAATATAGGAGTATATTAGAAAAACTAAAAATAAAATCTATAGTTCCAATTATATCAATTAAAATTTCTCAATCTATGTGAAAATATAAATAAATATATCTTTATGGGATGAATAAAGTATTATAATTGAAATAATAAATTTCATTTACATTTTTTTCTAATATACCTTTAGAGCATCTCTAATGTCACTTTTTATTTTGAATGTCCAGTTGATTTAGCGATGAAGTGGAGGGGACAAAACTCATGTGCTAGCATTTATTGTAAAAGATTGTTCAACATACTGTCCAGTTTTAAACATCCTGTTAGACGGTCTTCCACCTATTTTTTCATTAAATTGTGTTTATATTTCTCGTCTATTTTCTCTTACTCGTTCCTCCTTTGACTATCTCTCTCCCCATTTCTTTTCTTTCTCTTACTACATAGATTTTTTGAAAAGTATTTAGCATTGGAGACGCTCTTACACAGGGTCGGATTTAGGGCTGGGCCTCACTAGGCCCAGGCCCAGCCCTATTCTCCCTCCAAGTGTTATTTACTTAAATGTTTTTTTTTTTGTTTTCAAAGCCCAGAGATCAATATCAACGGCCCAGGTGCAAGATCAATAACCACAGCCCATTTTCCATGATTCCATCAGCATTTTTGTCTTGATTAAACTCAGCCCATTTTCCATCCTTCAATTTTCACGTTCAACATTTTCACGATCATCAGTGAATCCATCAGCTATTAGCTCTTTCACGCTCAGGCCTCAAGCTCAGCCATTTTAAAATCACAAATCGCAGGAGCTAGGAGCCTTGATTTCGCAAATCGCAGCAGAAGCCAGGAGCCTTAATTTCCCAAATCGCAGCAGCCCTAATTTCCTGAATCGCAGCATCTATTTGAAATCATCACTTCTTCAACATTCCAGTAAGTTTAATTGTTGTTGGAATTTTACTTATGGTGTTTGAATTGCTAGAAATGTTGTTGTGCTGTTGAAATTTGAAATAATCATTCATCACTTCATTATTTGATATATTTCAAATGCTGCTGCAATTTCAATTTTGGGAATGCTGTTGAAATCGATTAATTTTAGTGCTAATCATGAAAATTTTCATTTTGCTGATGTGTGATGATGCCACTGAATTTATACTTTTGCTGTTGAAATTTTGGATTGATTATTTATTCCTGCTCATGATGTTGCTGAAATTGATGGATAAATTTGTGCTGAAATGTTGATGGATAGTTTTGTTGAAATTGCTTGATTTTTTAGAATACACAATGGCCGCACAACCACCTCCTACGAAGAAAGGAGAAACGATATTGCATTCTTTCTTCAAACCAAGAATAGATACACCGACTGAAGATTCAAATCAACATCAACATACTCCTTCAACTCATAATCAACAAACTCTGCAAACTCCTCCGATATTGAGCGGGATCCAGGAAAAAGGAATAACATATATGACTATCTTCTTAATAAAAGGGATGACATTAGACGAGCATATTTGATAGCTAGACCTTATCAACCTAAACTCCGAGAATATACAGCAAGAAAGTATAAAGATAAAGCTCGTCATTTCCAATATAGTTGGTTTACACAATTTTCTTGGTTGGAGTATTCACCTTCAAATCATAAGGTTTATTGTTTTCCTTGCTTTCTTTTTTGTAATGATGGATGACAGGCTTCTCTTTCAGCATTAGTAACTATTGGATTTGATAATTGGAAAAGAGTTCAGGGAAAAGAGTGTGCATTTCTTCTACACGTTGGTTCTTCAACTTCATCACCTCATAATAAGTGTGTGGCAAACGCTCAAGATTTAATGAGATCGGCTCAACATATTGATAAGGTCATTTATAGGGCAAGCAAAGAGGAAGTTATGAAAAATCGATTGCGGCTAAAGACGTCAATTGTAAGTGTTAGGTGGCTAGCACTGCAGGGGTGTTCTTTCAGAGGTCACGATGAATCTGAAGAGTCATTGAATCGTGGAAATGTAATCGAATTGATTGATGCATTTGGATAAATGAATGTGGATGTTAGAAACGTTGTGTTGGGTAATGCATCGAAAAAGATACGTCTCCACTGCAAAAACTCTTCTTTGAGAATTAAGACAACAGGGTTGGGAGAAACTGCTTCAGGAAGTAAAAGATTTTTGCTCAAGACATGACATTGATATACCCAACCTAGACACCAATATTAGTCGTGGTCACAAGCAAATTACTATTGAGCATCATTATCACTTTGATGTTTTCAATGAAGCCATAGATTATCAGTTGACAGAGTTGGATACAAGATTTAATGAGACATCAGTTCGACTCCTTCAACTTAGTGTGGCTTTGGATCCAAAAAATTCATTTGAATCATTTAATACAAATGATATTTATGATCTTGCTGTGGAGTTTTATCCTGAGGATTTTGAACGTCAAGAGAGGAATGTCTTGTTGACCGAATTGAAATATTATCGTGACGATGTGGTTCGTGATCCTCAATTTGAAGTACACACGCTTTCAAAATTATGCGAGATATTGATTAAAACACGAAGGTGTGAGGATTACAAGATGATAACTAAATTGATTTGTCTTGTGTTGACATTACCTGTTTCTACTGCGACAACTGAGAGAGCAGTTTTAGCAATGAAACATGTGAAGACGTCAATTCGCAGTAAAATGGGTGACGAATTTCTTGCTGATCATATGATAATTTTTGTTGAGAGAGAGCTTGTTAATAAAATAGATATAGATTTTATTATAGATGAATTCGCAGCTGTAAAAGATCGTTGGGCACAACTTTCTTTTGCTAATTTTATATCTTGAATATTTTTGTGCAATGACTTATTGTAAACTTTTTAAAAATTATGACTTATTTAAAAATATTATATTCTCATTAAAATAGGGTCAAATTTTTTTTTTCAAGGGCGCTGCCCCCGAACCCCCATATAGTTTCTCCTCATCCGGCCCACCCCTATGTCATATCCAGGCTCCACCTTTGCTCTTACATTAATATAATGATAGTTCATATTTGTTAATAACAAAAATACATTAAATATGAGCATATTGAAAAAGCTAAGAAATTAATTATACTATTAAAAAAAAGATTATAAATTAAGGCAGATAAATAAAATAAATAAACTTATCTTTAGGAAATAGTAAGAGTATTTAATTAACTTCTTGTAGACAAGGAAACTAAGCTGTCACAGCGCGAACCGTAGGCCTAGCACAACAAAAACCCAAACCTTTCAACTTATCACAACTTGGCACCAACAAAGCTTTCTTTTGATTTTAAACCTGCAAAGTTCAAAGGTTCACTTGTAAATAATTTTAGATACAAGTAAAATGTTAAATTTTAAAATAAATAACTTTTAGGTTTATCAAAATTAGATAAAAGTTACATGAAAAATGAATTATTTTTCTACATAAAAAAGGAAAATTTGTAACTTTCGTCTCCAACTTTTTCAATCTGTTACTAATCTAATCCTCAATCAATTTTTTATAGCACCAGACATCCCTAATCTTTTAATTAATTACAGAATCACGTCTCTATTGACAGATAAGACAAATTTGCCCCCCCTCTTTAAATAAAAAAACTAAAAACGACAAAAAAAAAAAAGAAAGAAAAAATTGCAGAAAAAATCCCATTATTTTTCAAAAAGTACAAAATATATTTATCCTCACACACCCTACCCCCATCCACCCACCCCACTTCACCTCATCCCATCATAACCATTACCTCCACACCACCACCACCACCACCACCACCACAACAACAACAATAACAACAACAACAACACTACAATCTCTCAATCTGTTATTAATGACATATTTGTAAAAAATTGACGTATACATGTACAACGAAAATTAAATCTACAATCTCTATAAGCCGAACCAACCTTATACTTAGATAAAATTCGTGATAGAAGTTTAAATCGATTAACACTTTGAAAGCTGATTATCTGATTAGTTGGAGGTACGATCTTCAATACCACAGTTGTCCAATTGTCCAGCCTCCAATGGTAATCCACACATCAAGAACAGATCTGGACTTCAACAATCAAGAACATATGAAAGTGAAACTTTGAGAGTAATTGTATTGAGTTCTGTCTTTTACTTGTGCTAGCAAGTAATGAAGACATATTCACTTAATTTATTAAACTGTTGTGGCCCCTATTATTTATATGCGGCACTAACACTAGTTTTAGTTCTACTAGAATTGTGTGTTCTAGTCTTACTAGAACTCTGTTAGCCCACAATTAACAAACTTAATTAATCAATCTGGTCCAATAAGTAATTAAGTCCAACCCAACTAATTGAACATTGGACATTAATTCTTACAATCTCTCATTTAGACAAGGTCCAACTCCAGATGCTCAATTCTCGCCTTTTGTGTGTGACCCATTAGGTTCCCATTAATGATAGAAAACACAGTGATATTCTCATCGATTATCCTAGATCGATCAATTCACGTCGTCATTCAAGATTGGCATCTAGCAATGTGTCAATGCAATCTATGTGAAAGAAATGTCATGTGGTATGACATAACTAATATGTGTGTGGTTACCATGGAAATATGATCTCTTCATCAATCCAATTGGTTAAGAGATATGGATCATCGTCAATCTTATTTTGACCAATTATATTATTCACATCAACTCTTCATTGATCTAATCTAGTTATGATTGAAACATTTTCAGCTCACAACTCCACCCTGGCTGAGGAAATTTATATCAACTTAAGTGGGTAAAATACATGTTATAATCTCATACTTTCTAGAAGTGACGAATCATCATATTGGACATTCACAACCTTCATGTGATTTTTCAACATACCCGTACGACGTCATCCTGGTGACTCATAATTTTAGATCTCCATCAAGCGCTTGTCAAAGTATAACGGTCTTCACATAAAATTTAATGATGTCCACAAGTCAAAAGACCAAATCTACTACCGCGCATTAGAGATTTGCCACTGACGCTTGGATAATTATTCATGTGTAATCTCTATGCGGGTCATCCAATGTCAGATTCTCATAAAAATGCATTCAAGTGTTCATTCAGATGTCCATCTACATCTTAGCTCGTAAGATCACCTACTTTCTTAAATGGAAATGCAACATGTGCTAGTCTATCAACAATAATGATATCCATATCTCATTATTACTATGACTATGGATATTTCAAGAGTAAGTTATTTATAACTTATATCTCAATCACAACACCTTGTGATTAACAAGTTATTATAAATTTTTCTTCAGACTTTACAATTTTTAATAATTAAATTTAAAAATAATAGATCTACAATTTAAAATGTAGACAAGCATTTAATTAATCAATTTGTTCTTATACATCAATATCTAATAAATAGTATATCATAAAATATTCCATACAAACTAGAACTAATCACCCAGGTATCTAATACCTATAGTATGATCATCATGCTTGTGCTGGGACTACGACTTAATCAGGAGCTACATTATCATATGTTAAGACCCATTCTATCCTTATGTCATTTCTCAATATTATCTCTTCGATGAGATGATACTGCCTCAATATATATATATGGATTATTGATAAGACATGGGTTTCTTCACTTGTGCGATGGCTCAATTGTTATCACAATACATTGGTATTTGATCAACAATACTAAGAACTATTCCAAGTTCAGTAATGAAGTTTTTGATCTAGACCGCTTCCTTTTGCTACTTCTGAAGCAGCTATATATTCGGCTTGTAGTTGAATCAACGGTAGTATCTTGTTTTGAACTTTTCCAGTTGACCATACCACTATTTAGAGTAAATACATATCCAGATTGGGATTTGCAATCATCTCTATCAAACTGAAAGCTGGCATCGACATATCCTTGAACTTTGAATTCATTTTCTCCATACATCAAGAACATGTATTTAGTCCTTCTTAACTACCTAAGATTGTTATTGACCGTGATCCAATGTTTCTTGCCACGGTTCGCTTGGAACCTTCTTGTGATACCTAAAGCACATGAAACATTCGGTCGAGTACATAACATAGCATATCCTATTGCTAATGCATAAGAAATCATATCCATACGATCTTCCACAAACTGTGTTTTTGGACACCCTTTTGAGAGATAAATCACATGCCCAATATGACAGAGTTTCCTCTTAGACTTTTCCATACTAAATCTTCTTAAGATTTTGTCTGTGTACATAGATTAGAATATGCCAAGCATTCTTTTACATCTATCTCTATAGATCTTTATACCGAAAATGTATGTTGCTCCTACCATGTCCTTCATGGAGAAATTTTTGGATAACCACAATTTACAAATTTTAGCATAGGGACATCGTTTCCTAATAATAGTATGTCATCCACATACAGAATTAAAAACACGACTTTACTCCTACTAACCTTTTTACACACACATTGTTCATCACCATTCTTAATAAAATTAGACACTTTGATTGTCTCATCAAAACGAAAATTCCAGCTCTGAGAAACTTGCTTTAACCCATATATGGATCTCTATAGTTTGTATACCTTGTTTGGCTTTGTGGATTCAAAACTTTCGGGTTGTGTCATGTGCACATCATCGCTGAGATTTCTATTAAGAAATGTGATCTTGACATCCATTTGCCAGATCTCATAGTTATGGTATGCTACTATCGCAAGCAGAATCCGAATTGACTTAGTTATGGCTACTGATGAGAATGTTTAGTCAAAATCAATTTATTGTCTTTACTTATAACCCTTCGTAACCAATCTTACCTTGTAAATATAAACATTATCATCCATGTTGACCTTTTTATTATAAACCAATTTACAGCCTATAGGTTTTACCCTTTCAAGTGGGTCAACCAAGGTTTAAACCTTGTTTTCGTGCATGGAGTTCATCTCAGATTCTATGGCTTCCTACCATTTCTTTGAGTCAACACTTGACTTCGATTTTGTGTAAATAGTAGGTTTATCCCTTCGATTTAATAATATATTACTAGTTATCAGAAGATCATATCTCCAAGGAGAACGAATGACCCTGCTCAACTTACGCGGAGCTAACGTGTCCTTGAGAACTAGCGTGTCCTTCAGATTCTATGGCTTCCTAACATTTCTTTGACTCAACACTTGACTTCGATTTTGCGTAAATAGTAGGTTCATCCCTTCGATTTAATAATATATTACTAGTTATCAGAAGATCATATATCCAAGGAGAACAAATGACCCTACTCAACTTACGCGGAGCTAGCGTGTCCTTGAGAACTGGCAGTTTCAATTTCCCAATATGTGCCTCATCAAATGCAAGCTCAGCCATTGGCTCATCTAATTGGTCAATTTCATTAGTGATTTCTTGAACCTCTCAAGATCTACTTTGCTTCCACTATCTTCTCTAATAATTCTTTCTTTCTTTAAGAATACAACATGTTTCGATACGATAACTTTCATCTCGATAAGATTGTAGAAATAACATCCTGCAGTTTCATTTGGATACTCCACAAATAAAAATTTATCGAATTTAGCTTCTAGCTCGTCCGATTCAACATGCTAAATCTTCATGTCTAAAAGATCGAGTCTTTTTTCCTTTACAAAATTCGTATGGAGTTTTATTGACCAATTTAGATGGGACACGGTTTAGTATGTGACATGCAGTGTTAAGTGTATATCTTTAAAACGATTTTAGAATAACTGCGCGACTCATCATTAATTGCAGCATATCAAGTAATGTGTGGTTTCTCCTTTAAGATACACCATTTTGTTGTGATGTATAAGGTGGAGTTCACTGCGAGAGAATCTCATTCTCTCTTAGATAGTTTAAAAACTCACCTCTTAAATATTCGTTACCTCGATCAGATTTAAGTGTTAGAATATTTTTTTCAGTTTGTATTTCTACTTCTTGCTTGAATTCTTCGAACTTTTCAAGAGCTTCATGTTTGAATTTCATCAAGTAGATGAAACTATATCTAGGATGGTCATCTATAAATGTGATTAAATATGAAAAGCCACTTTTAGCATCTGTAGACATTTGTCTATATACATCAGTATGTAAAAGGTCCAAAATGTTTGCAACTCTAAATCTCTTTCTAGAAAATGGAGTCTAGGTCATTTTGTCCAACGGGCATGATTCACACTTATCAAATGATTCATAATCATCTGAATCCAAGTATCCATCTTTATGTAACTTGTTGATGCGTTTTCATTTATAAGACCGAGTATGCATTGCCAAATATATGAGTTGTTAGTTTTATCTCTTTTATGCCTTATAGTTCCTCTTTTAATGCCATTTGATTCCACATTGAAAACATGGATCATCAGACTTGAATTTGTCTTTGTTTTCTTTAACTGTTTTTCAGTATATTTGGCATTCTTGGATCCTTTTTGAAAGGTTCTTATATATTTCATCTTAGTTCCCTTAAAGGTGCAAATGGCAAAAAATTGCACATTCCCTTGGGCTCAACCTCGGGTAGTGTACATTGAATCTGATTAATGTTGAAGTTCATAATGAACTGCAAAAAACTATTAGGTAGGGACTACATAACTAAGTCAATCACTCAGCTCATGGTCTATGGTATAACTCAACTGGTTTAATTTTTCAATATAACCAATTATCTTCAGTACATGAGTTCTGATTGAAGATCATTTTACCATCATACCTTTGTATAACCTTTTTGGATGTCTAATACTATTCAGTCCGTGACTTTTCATCATTCAACCCATTGAAATGATATATATATTGGTATATGCATCCATACAATCATGTTGCTTTCCTAACTCATGTAACATATTGCAAGCATCACATGTTACAGTGTTACTGTCATTATTATGTTTATTGTAAGCCTGTACGTTCTCCGGCGTAACCTTCATAGTAGGAGCTTCCGACATTGACTGCTCAATGACATATCTAATTTTTTATTTTTCATGTTTGAGAACAATTCTCAGATTGCAGTGTCAGACAAAAAAATTTGGTCCAATACGTTTGTTGGCATCCAGTATACCTCTTAAACTCATATGATTACTCATGATTCAACAATTAAATAACAAGATAGAACAATTAATTAAACACAAAAAATTAATTTAACATGGCTTTATATTAAATTAATTATACTCATATTGTTTAAATTGAATTAATGACCTTCAAACATTCATCAATAATAGAACTAGTTAGATTCTCAGTGGACTAGAATCCCATCTATTCTAATAGAACTTTGAGCGACTCCACAAGCCTTAATAAAACATCCAAATATTGCTATCAATCACATCTCTATGTGACTCCTAGATTATCAAGTAGATAATTTATTAACGCACACATCTTATGTGTTTACTTGATTGTGCCCTTCAAATTTTATTTCCTTGAGCGATTCAACAAAAAATAAAATTCTAAATTAAATTCAACCTATTGTTCAGAAACATCTAATGTTCTATAGTTATAAACATATCTATAAGCAAACAACCTTGAGCGATTCAACAAACTGACATCGATAATAGACTCTGATTTTTTTACTATAACAATGGAAGACACGTTGTATTAACCATTTAATAAGAATTTAATATTTTGATACAGAGGAGTTTGTCTCATCACATATCTATCTAATTTTTCTGAGCCAAAATGAAGACTAGTCGGTCAAATCTTAGGAAACGTTGCATTCGATCATCAAATGCTAAATACAATCATCTCCATCTCCTACTGCAACATGTATCCTATTCTAGTTGTTTTCTTGTGACCCAATGTATCATGTATCTTATACTAGTTGGCACGCAAGCCCATATTAAATAAAGTGCGCAAAACCAATTAAATAAACAATAGGCTCGCAGGCCTATTTAATTAAATAATAGGTTCGCAGGCTCAAACAATAATCATTAGGAATAATTAACTATACAACTAATCATGGTCGAGTCCATAATCATCCACTAAACATTCATTTTAATATCTAATATTAAAAATATATTAATTTCTAAATTTGCAGAGTTGAAAGTATAAGTCTAAACATTTTAGACATTTCGAAACGGACTAGAAATAATTAAATAATTAATGTAATTAATTTTATTAATAAAGGGAATTTTTAAAATTTATTTTATCTTCCAATTTAAATTCATACCGTAAATTGAAGATAAAATTAGTAGAGTCAAAATTACAATTTTACACAGTAATAAGTTAAAATTTAATCCATTCAAAAATTCAAAATATGGTATAAAAACGATTATAGTCAATTTTGAATATTTGACCAGCATTAAAATTTTAATAATTACAATTTCTTCAAAAAAATTCAAAATTACATTGAAGTCCTTTTTTCTTTTAAAACTCGAGGACTTACTGTGTAATTTCTGAAATTGGACAATCAGTCCTTGATTCAGAAAATCAGCGGGCTTTCTTGTGCAATTTTTGAAATTGCACAGAAAGTCCTTTTATAATTTTAAAACACTGGACCCTTCCCATGTAATTTTAGAAATTGCACAAGAAACCCATTTCATCTTTTGAACTTAGGAGGACTTTCCATACAATTTCTAAAATTGTACTGAAAGCCCTCTTTCACAAATTGGCCCCCGGTTGTAGTAAACCCGTTAGGGTTTTTATCAAGCGGCTAGCGGATCATTTGGTGGTGGTCAAGTCGGTGGCCAACACTGGCGCCACTGCCACTCCTTTTATGAGGCTACACCGTTGCTATCTTAGCAGCGACATTGGGTTGGATTCTGCCACAAAATCAGCAACAACGACTGCTGATTTTGCAGCGGCATCCGCTGCCTCTCAAAGGGAGCGGACTGCCATCCGTCAGAGTTCGCACTCCGACGGCCATCATCCACCGGTGGCAGTCGTTTCTAAAAGCAACGTTGTTATCACCGACATTTTTCTGGCTAGATTGTTCAATTCCAAACAAACACAAATCTAATTCAGATTTATTTATTTATTTATTTCAAAAATTAAGAATTTTTCTTTTACTATCAAAACTCAAATCAAATTAATATTCCAATAACAATTATTGTTCATTTATCAAACCAGTATAACGAACATTAACAAGTAACAAAATATGCTCTGATACCACTGTAAAAAATTGACGTATATATGCATAATAGAAATTAAATCTGCAATACCTACAAGCCAAATCAACCTTATACTTAGATAGAATTCGTGATAGAAGTTTACCTCGATAAACATCGTTGAATTTGATTATCTAATTAGCTGGAAATACAATCTTCAATACCACAGCTGTCCAATTGTTCAGCATCCAATAGTAGTCCACACTGCAAGAACAGATCTGGACTTCCAAGATAAAAAAACAAGTGAAAGCGAAACTTTGAAAGTAATTGTATTGAGTTCTGTCTCTTATTTATGCTAGCAAGTAATGAAGGCATGTTCACTTGATTGATTAAAATGTTGTGGCCCCTAGTGTTTATACGCGGCACTAACCCTAATTCTACTCTTACTAGAATTGTGTGTTCTAGTCTTACTAGAAATTTGTTAGCCCACAACTAATGAACATAATTAATTAATTTTATCCAATAAGTAATTAAGTCCGACCCAAGTAATTGGACGTTGGACATTAATTCTTACAATATTTAATATGTGGAAAAGTTCATTTCCTTAAATCTACCATTAAATATTCTATATTTTCATTGCAACTATAAATTGTGATGTGGGTTTCTTTGTTGACTTGTTCAAGAATTGAAGTTATTTCTGGTGGTAATCCTAATTATTTATAAAGGGCATAACACCATTACGTTTTCTTGTCGTACCAATTCTTCTTTCATATAATATTATCATTTATCAAAAACTTTTAAGTCAGAGATTTTTGAATACTGCTTTGATTTTCATTGTATTTTCACTTTAATCCAAGATTCTTGAAAATGTAGTATTGCCTCTAGAACTTCCACCGAAAGTTTTAGCAATAAGAAGATATTGAAGTTTTCGATGAGGACCTATAACTCCTCAACGAAAATATGGACTATGTAGATTTTGTATTAAATTTGGACACTCGTTCAATGTCCAAGTAAAACTTTTCAAAAATGTTTTCTCATAGATTTGAATTTGAATTTCCTACTACTGTTATTGATTTTGTTGCTTTTACGTCTTTTGTTGTGTTTTCTTAATGGAATGTTTTTCATAAGCATGCCAAACAATGAATTTCCTGTCTACTATATTTTTGTTTTTGAGAATGCAGTCAAAAGAAGAAATAATTACTAGGTAATTGAACTAAAATCAATCATTCTACCACCAATTTTGTTTTTCGATTCTAGGTCCCATCTCTATGTTTGTAGTTACTACCTGATCTCATGTTTTAAGTCCTATTTCCGTGTTCAAATCTTCATTCTTATCTAAAATATAGTCCAGTGTAAAGAACAAGATAATTTGTACTTCTGGAAAAGTTATAGGACCTTTTTTTTTTTGAATTTGTTCTTACTTTGGTGTTTTTTTAGTTTATTTATTTATTTAAAGATGAGTGTAAATCCATGATTATCTATCAATATGGACGTAATTTATATTTAATTAAAAAATTAAAGATGTACAGTGATATAAAAATTGGACACGAAAATTACAAAATTCAATTATGTGAAATATGTTTTAAGAAAAAGTAACTCCCATTCATCAATATTTTTAAATTTATTCTTTACAAGATTTAAACTATTTCAAATTCACAACTATTTCAGAGATATTTATAATTAATTGGTAATAAAAACAGAAAAAAAAAACCCAAAACTTAAGATGAACAACAGAGAAGAAAAATACAAACATTGCAGACTAAAAAAATATAAAATTCCCACGAAAATTTTGACTATAAAGAAATGGATGATATTCAACAAAAAAATGCAAATATATTTACTATGAGAATATCTAAATTAGAACAACAAGTTTAATAACTTCACCTCATCATAATCCATAAATCTAATTTCTACAAGATATCTAACATTCGAACTACAGAAAAATCGCGAGTAATCGAAATTCGCAAATGTTTATGAGATATTTATGATTAATTGAAATGAAAAAAATAAAAAACAAAAACACACGAGATTAAATAAAGGTATCCAAAATAACAACTGCTAAATGAAAAAATAAAAAATAAATAAAAAGAGAAAAAAGGTAAGAGAATCAGAAATCTCGTGTGGAAAGTGCCGCTCACTGCATCACCTGATTTCTATGGTTGATGCTGCGTTTGCACGTAGCTGAGATTTTCATCATTTTTTTTTCCGAAATCAACAAGAGAAAATCTATACATACACGCAATAAGAAATATATATGTTTAGATTCAATAAAAGAAAAGGCCATACCGATTAATATGTTTACTGAAGTTGGTGTTTATAATTGAGGAATAGCGGCTTCAAGGTGCCCTTTTATAATGGCGTTGCCCTAATGGGCAAATTCGCAGGCACGTGCCATATTTTAGGGCACGTGATTTTTGACCTTTGCGTTCCCATAAATGCAAGTGGGAAAAAGTTGAGATAAATTAAAGTGATGTTTAGTAATGTTGAAATTATTTTTTAAATACTTATTTTATAAGTTGGTAAATGTGTGAATAAAAAGTGAATTGTAATTTGTGAGTCTTATAAAATGTATGGATAAAAAATATCTTTGATCAATTTGACCAACTGAAATTATAATTTAAGCACTACTAAACATGTGCTAAATAATAGTTATCTAATTGCCCCAAACGAAGTTATTTAAATGTTCGTAAATTAAAGTATATTAATTTGATTGTATTAAATTGAAGTTCAATTATCTAATTTGCAGTATGGTAAAGTTTAGTGACATCTGATGCAATTTTGGATGAACTGACAACACGCAAGATGGAATCGAGACCCAATTGCTCGTAAATTAAAATATAACAGTGATGAAGTTCTTCTTTTGTTCTTATCATCAAAAACTCAAAAAAATATTCAGCCTCTTTTTCTATGGTTACAAAGTCTCCTATTTATAGAGTGGGTTCGAGTGTGCTGACTCAGCTACCCTCAAGCATGCTAATATGGCGCAGTAAGTTGAAATCCTCAGATACACCATAAGCGATCTCGATATGCGAGTGGAACTCATCGATCGATCTACTTTGGTGAGTGCCACTCCATTGATAATTTCTCAAGGCGGTCGATGCGAGTCTTCGACCAATGAATCTTGGCAATTAGTCGGTCGATATATTCAGCATCATTTGTTCCCTCACTCCCGAATTAATGGTTAATCATGATTCGAGAATGGACTATGCAACCCACGTGTCACTATATCATTAGTGAGATGACTGTCAAGATTCATTAATGCTTATCAGTCGGTTGCATGTTCTGACGATTGAAATGACGGATTAGATGACGCGCATATTTCGAGGATTGGCGTATCATTACAACTCACGTCTCTTCAACTTCCATGATGACTGATGCCTTTTCAAATTCCCATGTACTATTTTGTAAGTTTTATTCCCGCCCTTTCTTTTATCTTTTCATTTCTTCATCCGCCACTTCTAATATCCAATCTTTCAACTCTTATCTTTTTTTTTCTTAATAGGATATCATTATGTAAGAACGTGTTTGTATTGGATAGTTCGTCAGAAGAACAACTTCACGTAACTATCTCATGGGCGGAGATATCATTCGACTCTTTGGGTTCTATTGAATCATTGGGTGGGCCAGAAATAGTAGAAGTGAACAGTTATCCTTGTTTGGATCATCCCAGATCCCAGCCTTTACGGTAACCGGTAGGTGTTGATCTCTGCTCACTTCTTTTCCCTGAGTCTTTCTTTTCTATCTCTGATTTTATAATCTTCTCATTTTTTATTTCGTAGATTCACGCGCATTTTCATAACCTGAAGCGGGCGCATTTATATAATCGTTCAAAAACAATGGTTAGGAGTCGATCGAATTTGTCTCCCGGCCGTCGCCCATCTCCGTCTAGATTGATAAACACTACATGTCCTTTAGAAAATATTTCTTGTCATCCTAGCACGTGTAACGAAAAAACGTTGCGAAGGGTAGTGGATCATTTTTTCTTAAGTTGCAAACATACTTATTGGGCCCCTGGGTCGACCGAGTATTTGTCGGTTGGTTGTCCATGAGAGGTAGCCATTTACCAGGATAGTTTGAAAGCTGGCTTGAGGTTTCCATTACATCCTTTTTTAGTATACTTCTTTTGAACTTTAACTTAGCTCCAGGACAGTTAGTTCCTAACGCTATTAGGATCTTGAACTATTATTTTATGATAAGCCTAAAAAAAAACCTTGAACCGTCGGTAGACATCTTTTGTATCCTTTTTTAGATGAAGTTACTCGACCGGTATGATTGTTACGTGATCTTTTCCCATCGGGATCGGGGGTTACCGGCTCACGAACATTTTAGAATACCCAACTGTCTTTTTTCGAACATTGGTTGGAAGATATTTTTCGTGAGTCCAATAGATGGTATGTTTCCTTTTCCAGTTGTGTGGGGTCCTCCTCCACTAGATGACTTTAATAAAATCCCCATCCTTTCTGAGTCTAAAATTGATTCTCTGATCATTTTACAATCTCTTGAACCTCTCGGTCGGTCGATGAATGACGTTTTGACTGATGAAGCCTTGGTTTCTGTGGGGATCGACCATCCTTATGGTAGGTTTTAGCGATGTTCTGAAAGACTTATAGTTTTCATGATCAACTTTTCTCTTTTGGCATTGATGTTTCTTTATTTCATCATCAGATATGTCAACCGAAGAATTCAGTGAAGCATTTTTGGAAGAATTGGCTCGCAAGACTGGTCGATCAAAACGAAAAAGGAAAAGTGGTCCTTCATCATCTGATGATCCGGATTCCTCTCGACTTTTTCATTCTTCTACCCTTTCTCAATTTCTTAGAGATAGAGATGATTCACCTCTGTCAACTCAACTCCCTATTGCTCCAATTCCTCTGCCCCTCTTGTAGTCTTCGTCGACCGATTGACAAGATCAACGAGGATTGCCGTATAATGGCCGGCTGCCTTGATTGGGAGGTGATTGATGCGAGTAAGGATAAGTCCCTCAAGAGTTTGGAACGTTAACTGATGATGGAGAAAAGAAGGGTACGTCTTCTCCATTATACTCGTTATCTTTGAATATTTCCCTCTTTTATTTTATACCAATAAATTATATACTTTCTTCTTTGTTGACATGTGCTTCTTTAGATCTTCTCACTTTGTCATTTTGTATTCCGGAGGGTGAGGGATCAGATGGGGAGATTTGAACAGATTAGCCAAAATGTTCAGGAGAAAGAAAAGGCTTTGCAGCAGAGTTTGAGAACTATTTCAGAATTGGAGTCTGCAGCAAGCTTGATGGAAAGTCGTCTTCAAAACTTGGTGAAGATAGTCAATGATCAGGAGGAGTCTATGAGAATTGTGATGAGAAGATTCGAGAATTGGAAGAATCCCTTGACCGTCTTTGCCTGGAGATAGAAAGAAAATGTAAGGTAGCTGTTGAGAATTTTAAACAGAGTGATGAATAACGTACAGCAGTTTTCATGGTTGGGGTCCGTGGTTGAGAGATGGCTTATAGGAAGAGCCGTGATTGGCTGGCCAAGAAACATCCTGACTGGGATTTTACCGGAGCCCCATTCATGCTAAAAGATGATGATGAAGATGTCGACGATGCTGAAGACCAATGAAGGCTTTTTTTTTTTTTTTTGTTGTTGTTGTTGTTACAAACAGTGTTTGAACGTAAATTTTTGTTCTCGTCATTTCTATTTTGCCTTTTGTTGCTCAGTCGCATTTTGAATCAGGTGTAGAGGTGGTTTGTCCTCGCCTAATGTACATTTTTTATTTACTTTTGAACATATATATGATATTTCGCTTTCTGTTGAATCTTCATACTCCGTCACTTAGACAGTGTTCCCATTTCTTTTTCTTTGCTTTATACTTGATCGTCATCAATTTAAGCAAAGATTAAGTGCCTAGTTTTACTTGAAAACTTATACAACAAATAAAGATCTTTTAACCGTAGTTGAAAAGAAATAGTTGGATATATCGATCGTAATCGAGTTCTATGTATTCTTTGATCGTGATCAAGAAGAAATGAAGTAAACATTCCTCAACCGTAGTCAAGATAAAACGTTGAACTGATTCATCGACCGTGATCGAAGCTCTTATGCATGTAAATATTTATCGATCGTAATCGAGATGGAATTGAGACCATAGCTAAGTTCATAACAAAAAACTTTGGGAGTTGGGAGGAATCAAGGGTTGCACCCGATAGGGAGATCGACTAATCTTTTTGAAGGATCTAACTTCTTGAAGGATTATCGATTGACTAACCTCCTTAGCATCCTCATCATCTGTTCCCTTACTCTGCTTATTTAATTGTGTAAAGTGGTAACCATTACATCGAGATAAGAAAAACTGAATTGAATAAGTTGGTGTAAGTCGGCTATTGGTAATATTTCTTCAAATGCTCCATACTCCATGGTCTTCCAAGTAGCTTTCCTTGGTGGTCTTGATATGAACCTCTTTTTCTTTCTATTATGACTTGAAATGGCCCTTCCCACTTTGGATCCAATATGTCTCGCAGAAAAAAGCATCTCGAAGTACAAGATCTCATTCTTGAAACTTTCTAAGCTTTGCCTTCCGGTCAAAATATACAATTGCTCTTATTTTGTATGCGGCCATCTTCACGAATGCTTTTTTTCTATCCCCCTCTAGTAGATCAAGTTCTACCCAGTGTATCTCGTAGTTTTCTTGCTACAATATTAGTCTTGGGATAGATTCGATTACTTTCGAAAGAACAATAGCCTCGAGTCTGAAGCACAATCTGCAAGGAGTCTCGCCCGATGATTCTCTGGGAGTGGTGTGATCGGCTCATAACACATTAGGAATTTCTTATGCCCATGTCCTTTTGCATCCTTCTAATCTTGTCTACAAATCCCATAAAATTGTCCGATTAGTCACCTCGACCTGCCCATTAGCTCTAGGATGCACGATTGAGGTCTTTCCTAGGTCGATCTTATAGTTGGCACAAAATTCTTCAAATTCTCTATTGTAAAATTGTTTTCCATTATCAGAAACAATCACTTGTGGTATGCCAAAGCGACAAATTATGTTTTTCCATACAAAGCTCTGAATCTTTCGAGTTGTTATAGTGGCGAGTGCTTCTGCTCCTACCCACTTCGTGATGTTGGGAAAGGCCCGAGTAGATCGATTCTCCACTGATAAAATGCACATATTCTGAAGATTGTCACTTGATTTTCGGCCGGGATATGTATAAGGTTGGAATGTCATTGGCAAGCGTTGTATTTCTGGACCAACTCTCTGGCATCAATCTTCATACTTGACCAGTAGTATCTTTATCAGATAGCCTTAAATGCCAACATGTTTGTCCCTTGATGATTCCTACACATTCTTGAGTGTATTTCGGTCAGTATGACATATACTCGATTAGTATCTAGGCATTTCAGATATGGCATTGTGATTCTTTTCTTGAAAAGATGATTATCAATTATAGTAAATCCAGCGGCTCTCATCTTTAGCCTATGCGCCTCCATCGCATCATTAGGTTGAATTCATTCCTTCAAATAAAGTTTTAATGAATTCATGCAAGTGTGTGTCCGATCGACTTCACACACATCAATCGTGGCGATAAAGCTTGATTGAACTAAAGTCTGTATTGATATATCACTCGGTCGATTTTTGGAGCAGGAGTATGCCAAACGTGATAACAAATCGGCCTTTAGTTAGACTTGTGGTCGATTTTCTTAATTTTGAACTTATGAAATTTCTGCTGTAAATCTCTTATTTTCATCAAGTATACAGCCATACGACTATCTTTTGCTTCGAGTTCTTATTGTACTTGCCCTACTACTAGATGGGAATCACTGTTCACTTGAATTGACTGTGCTCTCATTTTTAAAGCTAGTAGGAGGCCAGTTGCTTTTTACAAGACCATCTCTGGGTGATAATTCTGCAATAAAATCTGCTAGAACTTGTGCCTTTATCGCTTATCGTGGTTTGAATTCTATATCATATTCTCCAAGTTCAACTGCCCATTTCATCAACCTCCACGATGTTTTCGGTTAGTGCAGTATCTGCTTTAATGGTTGACTTGTAATAACTTCGATTGAGTGTTCTTGGAAATATGGTCTTAATTTTCGTGCGGTTATAATGAGGGCAATAACTAACCTTTCCGCCAGATTATATGTAGTTTCTACATCCTTCAAAACATGAATTACATAATACACTGGCCATTCAATTTTTTGATTGAGCCTGATGAGTACCGCACTTACCGTATGTTAAGACTCAGCGAGGTGTAACTCTAACTTTTTTCCGGCGACTGAGGGACTAAGAATTGAGGGGTGTTGTAGCGATGATTTTAAATCATTAAGAGATTTCTCACATTCAAGGCCCATTCGAACTCATTCTTTTTCCTGATAGCTAAAAAGAAAGGATGGCATCGGTCTGTTGCTCGAGACATAAATCGATTCAAGGCTGCCACTCGGCCAGTGAGTCTCTGTACCTTTTTTTATTTTTCAGGCTCATCAAACTAATTATTGCCCAGATCTTATCTGGATTGGCTTACTATCCCCCTCTGAGAAACCATGAACACCAGGAATTTACTCTCAGCTGTTCTGAATGTGCATTTTTCTGGGTTGAACTTTAATCAGCTTTGTCTGGATCTCTGGAATACTTCTTTTAAATCTTTTACGTGGTCTTTTTCTCAGTTGCTATACACGACCATGTCATCTACATATGCCTCGATCGTTTGACCAACTAATTTTCCAAAGACTTTGGTGACCATACGCTGGTATGTTGCACCAGTGTTCTTTAGACCAAAAGGCATCGCAGTTTAATCAAACGTTCCAAAATTGGTTAAAAATCAGTCTTCTCAGTGTCCTCGGGTGCCATGAATATTTGATGGTAGCCTGAGAAGGCGTCTAAAAAATTGAACCTCTTTTTACCTGCGGAAGCGTCGATTAATGCATCAATCCTTGGTAGAGGAAAACAGTCCTTTGGGCATGCTTTGTTCAAATCAGTAAAATCGATACACATTTTCCATTTTCCATTTTCCATTTTCCATTTTCACCAACACTACTTTTTCCAACCATTCTGGATATTCCACTTCCCTTATGAATCTTGCTTTGAGCAATTTATCCAACTCTTCTTTTATAGCTTTTTGTTGATCTGGTGTGAACTGTCTTTTCTTCTATTTTATTGGTTTATACTCGGTCATAATGTTAAGTCGATGCCTCTGAGATCAGTCGTATCCCATGCAAACACATCAATATTCTCTCAAATCATGTCTATAAGATCTTCTCTATATTCTTTACTCAATGATCGCCCTATGGTAATTTTTTTTTATTTTTTTCTAGCTCCACCACTTAGACTGTCTTCCCTGTTGATTGTCAATACCGTCGGGCTAGGGTTAATTCGTATATTGTCGACATAACATCTTCTGGAAATTAACTAATCTCTTCTGACAACCCCAATTCTCCTACCCGTAGGAAATTTCATGGCTTGATGTTGGGTAGATATGATGCCCCATACTGAATTGATAATCGGTCGACCATAAATTAAATTGTATGCCATTTGTGTCCTTACTACTAAGAAATGGGTGATGAGCGTAATGCAGTTGGGGTGTTTTCCCAACACAACTGGAAGTTCTATTATTCCATCGGGTATCACAGTTCCTCCTTCAAACACTTGCAAGGGTGTGTTTTTGGATTTTAGTCGGTCGGTCGGGATTTTCAATGCTTTGAAAGCTTTCCATCACATCACATTAGCGGCACTTTCCGTGTCTATTAACACTCGTTTTACGTCAAAATCTGCTATATCACCTGTGATTACCAGGGCATCATAGTGTGGGAACGACATGCTCTTTAGATCTCCATTATTGAAGGTAATGGATTGGCCAAATCTACTGGATACTCCAATTGAGTTTACCTGTAACAACCGTGCATATCATTTTCTAGAATTTCTGGAATCTCCTCATGCGGTCGACCCTCCAACAATAACATATATTACTCATACTCTTTGTTTTCTTCCATCTTCTTTGACTGTTTATTTTGATCTGTCGACACGATTCTTCACCAAGTGCTTTAGCAGTCCTTCAGATATCAGTATCTCGATTTCACTTCAGAGAGTCCGACATTGATCGGTTGTATGACCATGGTTTTTATGAAATCACATCTGCGATTAGGATCGCGAACGAAAGGGTTAGATCTCAATTTATCTGGCCATCGAACCCCTTTTAGAGTACTTATCTCACTTAATATAGTAGACAGCAGAGCTGTCAACTGCATGTGAGATATTGCATTGATTACCTTTACTCTCGGTCGATACCTGTAATCAGTCGCACCATGAGTGTTTTACATGTTCATCGAGGTTTATTCACTTCGTCTCTTCCTACTACTTCCTTCATGTATATCTCGATCATTTTTTGTTGCCTTCAGCACTTCTTCCTGATCGATATATTCTTCCCATCGCCTAAGGAGCTCCGTCATGGACTCGGGCATTTTCTTGGAGAGACTAGCCCTGAAGATATGGTTTCTTAATCTGCTGAGTAAAACAGTTACCACCGATGGCATCTATAAATTTTTTATGCCTAACATTGCCCTGTTGAATCGTGATATATATTCGTGTAAGGACTCTCATTTCTCCTGTGTCACCTGCATGAGGCCCATTGTTGTCTTCTTCTTCCGCACACTGCTAGAAAAATAGATTGTGAATTTGTTCGCAAAATCTGAGTATGAAGATATCGATCGTGTCGACAATGTGTCGAACCATTCATCGCATCTTTTCTTAAAGTCATGGGAAATGCTTTGCAGGAAATCGCATCCGGCCATCCATGTAACCTTACCCGATCTTAAAAGGTTCTTATGCAATTGATGGGATTTGTAGTGCCATCAAAATCACCGGTTGGCTCTTTAAACTCCATCGGTAAATGTACACTCATAAGCTCTTTGGTGAAATGATCTTCCTTTATGGTAATATGTCTTCCTCTATTCTTCCTTTGGGCAATCGCCTCATCAACTTTCTCATGCAAAAGATTCTCCCAATTTGCTGGTATTGAGTAGCAACTAGTGGACGACTGGACGTCATCTTCTGCGTTTGCATTGTTTCAGATGGTAGAATTTTAACTGCTGAACTTCTGCCGCTGGCAAAATTTCTGCTGTCGGTGGTGGAGCGGTCACTCTCTGCAGCATATTCATGATAGCGGTCATCTGATCTTGCAAAGTTGTGAATTGTTGGACGGTGACGAACTACAACAGAAGGTGTTCTTCTGTTGCTTCTGGTGACGGAGTACCTTGATGATCTATTCTTGGCCTTCTTCTTGTTCTATTTGCCATGACTTTTGGTTCTTCTTGTTGGGATAAGAAACTCTTCCCACAGACGGCGCCAGTTGATGAAGTTTTGTTTTTGTTCTTATTAGCAAAAACTCAAGAAAATATCCAGCCTCCTTTTCTAAGGTTACAAAGTCTCCTATTTATAGAGTGGGTTCGAGTGTGCTGACTCAGCTACCCTCAAGCATGCTGACGTGGCACAGTAAGTTGAAATTCTTGGATATATCGTAAACGATCTCGATATACGAGTGGAACTCATCGACCGGTCTACTTTGGTGACTGCCACTCCATTGATAATTTCTCAAGGCGGTTGATACGAGTCTTCGACCAATGAGTCCTGGCAATTAGTCGGTCGATATATTGAGCATCAAATAGCTTGAATGCATTGAAGTTTAATAACTTAGTTATTGCAAGTATGGCGAAAGTTTAATAAGTTAAAGATGACTGCTAGAATTGAATTTAATACTTTCATTACGTTTCTGTTTTTAAATGTCAATTTAACTAAAATTCTACTTGACGTCAATTTGACTAATCTAACTCGTATAATTAAAAATAAAAATATAAAGAATTTTTAAATTGTTATAAGGAATCACTCAATAATTTTTTTAATTACAAAAAGTAAAAAAAAAATCTGAAGATTTGGAAGACCTAAACCCCAAGACCCCCTTGGCTCTGCTACTGATCATATATACGTACAAACAGATGTGCACACATTTATTGCATAAATTTTCCAATATATATTATTCTTCGTCAATGCAACGGTGCTGATCTTCTACCCCTTGGGGATAGGATACTGTCTGTCCATCACTGATGTGGTGGGTACCACATCAGCGGCCCAGCCACGTCAGCGATGGGTTTAAACAAAAAAAAAGAAGCCTTTGCCTTTGCCCATTTTCACGTCCCACTCGTCCCCAAATCATTGTGATCTCTCTTCGTGCCCTATCCCCCACGACTGCAACACCGACCATCATTCCGGTGTAAATCCGACCGCCATTCTGGTGAAATCCTCCCAAGTTCTCTCTCCATCCATTCTTCGCGACTGCAAATCATTCCATTAACGCCCAAATCATTCCGGTGAGAGCAGTTGTTCGTCACATTTGCGCCCAAATCCGACTCCCCTAAAACGTACCCTAGCCCTGCGACTTCAAACATCCGATTTAAATCCGACCATCATTTCGATGATATAATCGAAGTTCTTGCAGTTGCTCTCTCCCCCTCGGCCAGAACCAACGCGAAGGTAGACTTACAACCACAAAATGGTATTAAAATTTGAATGCAGATTTTACATAAAAAAAATTGATGATAATGAATTTGAATGTTGCTGGCGAAATAAAAAAAATTTGAATGCTGCCCATATAACAAAATTTGTTGCTGCTTGCGTTAAAAAAAATACAATGTTGTTGCATAAAAAAAAAATTAGAATGTTGTTCATTCCATATAATTTGTTGTTATTGCGGTTTTGATTACAAATTAATTTATTGCATTTACTTTTGTTGCTTACTAGGAATGGAGGCTGAAAGTGCCGATAATGTTTTTGTTCTCCAAGTTTTCGTTAGTCGAATTCCAAAGATTGGACAAGAATTTCAATCGCATGAAGAGGCCTATCAATTTTACAGTGATTATGCACGTGAAGTTGGTAAATTATGTTGGCAATTCTGGACTGGCATTCTGTACCGATGATTGTTCAAGTACGTCTTTGATGTCACGACATGGTTTATTGGCTCACAAGGCTTCTTTGCTTGTTGATGCGCGGCTTTGACATATTGCCGAAGCACTTTCTTGATGGGCGAGTTTGAGGCATTGCATTTACCTGTTAAGGATATAGACAGTGGATGTACAGTTAGCTGGAGGCAAAACATGAGTGTAACTCGTGATAACAGTAATACAATTCTTGATCCTAATGCAGTACGAGCTAATGAATGTGGGAAAAGACTGAAGTCTTCTAAAGAGAAAGCAATTGTCAAAAGGAATAGGCAATGCCGTATATATGGACATGTTGGACACGACAAGAGAACTTGTCCTCAAGTTACTGAAAGGTTAGTACAAATATGTTTGGTGTATTTAATACGTATTTATTTATCGTTCATAGGTTTTTTTTTTTTAATTTATAATTTTCTCATTTTCATAAGTCTCATACGGATACATATTAACGGGTTGAACCTAACTACGTCTGCACCCAGGACGATGTTGGAGATGATGGGACATTCGCGTCCAATGCAAGTAGTCATCATGGTGTTGTTGAATGGTTTTTGTGAAAATGTAATAACTTGTTCAAATCAAACATTGTCATTTGGTGGATTGTCGTTCTACTTTGTAATAGACATTGTCATTTAGTCGATTGTCATTCGAGTTTCTAATTGACGTGCTTTATTTGTTTGATTGTAGATGGATTTGAAACACGTGTAAACAAGAATATTAAATAACTAACTGGAATAATAAATAACACCTACTTCAAATGAAGAGTACGAAAACACCAATATGTAATCATCTATTTTCAAGATATAGTCTTACAATATCAATTTTACAACAACAATGGAAATACAAATTTACTAAAATCAATACAAGTTTTTCTCACTGATATATCACGACGTAGGGAGCCTAAGTCATACACCACTTTGTCTAGCTTCTCCGATAACTTAAGTACATCAACCTTCAATTCATTCAACGCACGCGTGTGTATTTCAAATACGAATAATTGGCTTCCTATATGTGATTCAACCTCGTCTGCCCAAGTAAAACCTCTACACATGACACCATCCTACATATCAAAAAGAAAATTATGGTCAAATACTTACATAAATGACGAAATAAAAAAATTGGAAAATCGTAACGTACCGTAACGTTATAGCATCTCCAGTACTTACGAAGAGGATTCCGTTCAGTATGCGATGTGTGTGTTCTCATTTACGCACCACAACTACATCTAACACGAGATTTCGCATCATTCACACTAGAGGAAGATATCTTTTGTTCCTATATCTTCAACAGAGTTCAAACCAAAAGCAACAATCATCTAACAAGTTAAGTTCTAAACATAGATAAGATCTACTTATTCTACTAGGCTCAAATTGTTATATTTCCCCGAGCAAGAGACGTACGTCACCGCCGTGGCTGCATTTCACCGGTTGCATTTTGATGTCAAGGTTGCAATAACCCATTATCACATGCCATCTGGGTTGCCAAGCCAAGATACGGATCCGGTGCTAATCTCCTACTCCAAATCAGTTATTCATAATGTCATACATCATAAAATCACCAGTGCCTCGTTTTGTTAATTGTAATATACTACAACATCAACAGTCACTACCAAGCTCAAAGTTACCATCAACGTCCACAATTCAAATCAACAGTCACAACCAAGCTCATAGTTACCATCAACGTCCATAATTCAAATCAACAGTCACTACCAAGCTCACAGTTAACATCAATGTCCACAATTAACATCAACATTCACTCTCAGTCTCAACATGTGCACAACAAGAAATTAAATTTTAGGTCAAAACAGTAAAATTAACCTCATCAATTGCAAGCAAGGGTTGTTCAGTTCTTAGCCAAAATCATTGGGGAGGAATGGGTAACAACCCTTGAAGAATTCCCAATCTTCCAATCCCCTCAAAAACGGAAAATTCATACATCTGTATATGAAATGTAGTGTACATACCACAAACTAGGGCATATGAAATTAAGGGTACATGCCAACTGTGAACAGGGGCTCACTTGAACCCTACATTTTTCTCCTCCGTCACCGCAGTTGCACCGGAGTTCTTAGTTTAGAAACACCGACGGTGGTTCAAGCTGTGTATCACGCCCCACAGGCTGCGAGATGTTGGATTTGGGCGTCAATGGAATGATTTGCAGTCGCGAAAAATGGATGGAGAGAGAACTTGGAGGATTTCACCAGAATGGTGGTCGAATTTAGACTGGAATGATGGTCGGAGTTGTAGTCGCGGGGCTAGAGCACGAAGAGAGAGCACATCGATTTGGGGACGAGTGGGACATGAAAATGGACAAAGGCAAATGCTTTTTTTTTTGTTTAAACCCATCGCTGACGTGGCTGGGCCGCTGATGTGGCGCCTAGCCACATCAGCGATGGGCAAACAGTATCCTACCCCCAAGGAGTAGGAGATCAGCACCGGTCAACATAAATAATATATTTTAAATTGTTGAATCTCATCAATTTTGTCTAAAGAGCATTTTAATAAAAATGGCACTACAATTAATTTAGACTGACCATATTTAATAAAATTTTCGAATGAAAGTATATTTCACTTTAGCTCAAATAGGTAGACTAGCTAGAAAAAAAGGTTAATTACACTAATGGTCCCCATTCTTTCAGGTTTGTAACGATTTCATCTTTATTTTTTTTAGCAGATATCATCCTCACTCTTCTATTTATTCTTACAGATGGTCTCCAAATCACTATTTTTAATTATTTGACAATTTTGCCCATTGACTTAAATAAATTAAAATAATAGAAAAAAATACAATGAAAGCATTACAATTAGGTCCTTAACCTTTTCAAAAATACAAATAAATCCTAAAATACTTTATTTTATTCAGATAAGTGTTCTTCCTCAACTAAAAAGATTCATCTTTTCCCACCCCCACCCCCACCCCCACCCCCACCCCCACCCCCTAGGGATGGCAAAAAAACCCGCCGACCCGAACCCGCCCCGCGCCCCGCCCCGCCCCGCCCCGCCCCACCCCACCCCACCCCACCCCACCCCACGAAGCAATAGGGACGGGTTTGGGGCAGAAAAATCTGCCCCGGGCCGGGTCCAGGGCAACCCCGCCCCGCGACTCGCCCCTAAATTTTTTTTTTTTTTTGAAAAATCATAAAATATAGTAGAAATTATGATTTTCACTAAAAATGGACTAAAAAAGAATCAAACTCGGGTTAAAACTTATAAACTACTAACCTTAACCACTACACCACAACCCAAATCTTATAATTTTTTTGTTTTGCTTGGTACAAATATTTAAAAAAATTGTATATATATTTTTTTAATTATTTTTCAGTTTAACAAAAAAAAAAAAAAATTGTTCGCGGGGCGGTTGGCGGGTCCAACGGCCGACCCGCCCCGCCCCGCCCCGCCCCGCGACCTGCCCCCCCGCCCCGCAAATTCGCGGGTCGCGGGGCGGGCCAAAATTTTCGCGGGGGCGGGTCGGTGCCATCCCACCTCCACCCCCACCCCCACCCCCACCCCCACCCCCACCCCCACCCCTTGTTTTCATCCCCCGACGCTTTGCTTTTTTCAGTCACACCCTACATATACATACACTACCATATATCTATGTCACTTATGTACAATTTTGGCTAAAACCATGAAAGGGAGAGATGGAAGAGAAAACAACAAATCAATGAAGGAAGAAAGAGCAGCGGCACCCATTGGTGCCGCCACCTCGAATGGTTGAAGCGGTGGCACATTGGGGCACCGCTACCTCGCCTTGATTATGGCGATGGCTGTTATGGGAGGAGCAGCCGCCGCTGTTGGTAAACGAAAGCGGTGCCATTGTTTTGGGCATTTCTGCCGTACGCTGATGGAGAAGGTGACAGCGCACATGGAACCGTCGTTTATTTCACGCCAACATAAATTTGGCAGGCGTCCCTCTCTTTCTGGCGAAGGTGGCTGTAAGTTTTGGCAAGAAGGAGGTGAGAAACCTAGTTAAGCCAGATTGCTAAATTTTGGAGAAACCTAGTTGAGCCAGATTGCTAAATTTTGGAGAAATCTAGTTGAGCCAGATCTCTATTTGAGAGAAAAAGAGATGTGAAATAGAGATATGGTTGTGTATGTATATGTAGGGTGGGACTGAAAATAGCAAAGTGTTAGGGGATGAAAATGAAGGGGGTGGATGGGTTTGGGGTGGTTCTTTTTAAGTTGGGGAAGAACACTTATCTGAATAAAATAAAAATAGTTTATAATTTAATTGTACTTTTGAAAAGGTTAAGGGTCAAATTGCAATACTTTTATTGTATTTTTTTTCTTATCATTTTAATTTATTTAAGTCAAGGGACAAAATTATCAAAGAATTGTCAGAATAGTGAAAAATAATGATTTGGGGACCATATGTGAGAATAAATAGAAGAATGGGGATGATATCTAATAAAAAAAATTGGGATGAAATCGTTACAAACCTAAAAGAATGGAGTCTAGTAGTGTAATTAACCCCTAGAAAAAATGGTGGAATACACACAGTATTTAAAAACGAAAATCTCCAAATTAATCTTAGGGTGATTATATTGATACTACATTATTTTATAAATACATTATATTTTAATTGCATTAAAGGTCTATATCTTTATTCATTATCACAAGTTTATTCTAATTTTTTTATCGCATTATTACCTCTAACATTTCATTAATTAGCACATTATGTTCTAAATGACGATTTTCATCAAAAAAATTTGTTATCGTGCTTTAAAATAATGGATAAATATTTAGTTGCAAATTTTGTGCTCTTTTTTCATGTTTATTTAAAAATACAAAAGGCAAACAAATCTAAATATGAGAGACAAATAAATCTTTTTACTCATTTTTAATTGAATTTTTTAGTGTAAATTGTTATCAGGAACAAAGTATGCTAATTAATAGAATGTTGAAGATAAAAATATGATTAAAAAGTTAAAGATCTAAGTAAAAAAGTTAAAGATATAAGTGTAACAATGAGTAAACATTATAGACCTTTTATGTAATTAAATTGTGACCTACTTATGAAAAAATTTATGTTAATATATTTGGCCTTAATCAATGATGTTAATATATTTGGCCGACCAAGTTTTTCCAGACGATAGGGATAAAGCCCGGAAGCTCAGCAGAAGGGCAACGAAATTCGTCTTACATGATGGGATCTTATATAAGAGAGGTTTCTGCCACCCGCTCATACGCTGTATTACTCAAGATTAGACATATTACGTAATGAAAGAGATTTATGTAGGAATCTGCGGTAATTACTCAGGAGGGATGGCCCTAGCATAAAAGGCCCTAAAACAAGGATATTACTGGCCAACTATGAAGAAGGATTCGCATGCTTATGCAAAAAGATGCGACAAGTGCCAAAAATCCACCGTTGTATCGAAGCTCCCAGCTCAGAACCTCACCCCAGTTACTAGTCCATGGCCTTTCGCCAAATGGGGGGATCGATTTCATAGGTCCCCTCCCGACTAGAAGGGATGGGGTCAAGTTCGTGGTCGTAGCGGTGGACTATTTCCCAAGTGGTACGAGGCTAAGCCCCTGGCTAAAATCACGGAGGAAAATGCGTGGAAGTTCGTTTGGAAAAACATCATTTTTCATTACGGGATACCCAATTCCCTAGTTTTGGACAACGGCACGCAGTTTGCTGGGAAGAAATTCAACTCGAATTGCGAAGAACTCAGCATTCGGAGGGATTTTTTCACTCCTTACTACCCCCAGTCCAACGGCCAAGTGGAGGCTGTCAACAAGATTATAAAAAATACTCTGAAAATGAAGTTAGAATCCGCTAAAGGGAGGTGGGCCGAAGAATTGTTCGAGACTTAATGGTCGTACCGGACCACATCTCAGACGGCAACTGGCAAAACCCCTCTTGCCATGGCATATGGAGCAGAGGCAATGATCCCCGTTGATGTGGGAATGCCTTTCCCAAGATACTTACACTTCGACAAGGTGATCAATGAAGATCTACGCAAGCAAACCTTGACCTACAGGAAGAAAGGCATGCTGACTCGCAACTTCATTTGGCGGTTTACCAACGAAAGATGGCCATGTACTATAACTCGAAAGTTAAGAACAGGACTTTACACGTCAATCACTTCGTCCTCAAAAAGGTTTTCTTGGCTAATAGAGAAGCGGGGGGCCGGAACCCTAGGGCCCACTTGGGAAGGACCTTATAAGATCGTCGAGGAGACTCGACCTAGAACCTACAGGTTGGAGGACTCTAAAGAAAGGGAGACGAAACACCCTAGAACATTACTCATCTACGCCCATATTACTATTAGTTTTTATTTTTTTTTCTTTTGTTTTTCAGCGCTAAGCCAAATATCAGCGTTTCTTTCAGCTTTGTTCAGACGCTGCATTATCTCAATAAAGTTCAGTATTTTCCAAGTTATAATACTCTTTGCCTAGTTGTACAATAAAGAAAGCATGGCAGCGAGGAAGTGTGGTTTGCGAAAAACTCTTTTAACTCGCTGGGTAAACATCTAACGCATATTCGTACAAACAAGTAAGGAAAGCATAGCAGCGAGGGAGTGTGGTTCACGGCCAACTCTTTTAATTCGCTAGGTAAACATCTAACGCGTATTCGTACAAACAAGTAAAGAAAGCACAGCGGCGAGGGAGTGTGGTTCGTGGCCAACTTTTTTAACTCGCTAGGTAAACATCTAACGCGTATTTGTACAAACAAGTAAAGAAAGCATGATAGTGAGGAAGTGTGGTTCGCGGCCAACTCTTTAACTCATTGGGTAAACATTCAACGCGCATACATTCATGCAACAAAAGCAAAACATCTGATAACTACAAATGATGTGAAACACATATATTTTCTATTAATGAATTTGATGAAAACAACACAAACAAATATTACAAGAAGTCATGGTTCCTATGTCTCCGCCAGACCTTTGGGATCGGTATAACCAAAGACTCCTAACCTGGCCAACAATTCTTTGTCTTTGAGAGTTCCGCCAAGGCCTTCGTTAACTCTCTGTGTTTAGCATGAGCCATATCTTCACACACCTTGAGTTTCAACTCGGCTTGTTTTCGAGCCTTGACAGACAACATTTGAATCGTTTCAGCCATGGTCATCTTTTACTCGACCTTCGCCCTGGCATCCTCAGAAACTGCAAGCTTCGAACGAAGGATCTTGTTTTTTGAACTCAATCCATCAATATCTTCGGTATTTACAACTGTTGAGCACAGCTCGTCGATTTTCACTGCCAGCACCTTGTACATTTTGCAATTAAGTACGTAGCTCCATGAGGTATTCATCTCTACCATTTTCAACATCTCCAATAGATCCGCATTGTCCGTCGCCTTCGCTCAGGCAAAAGTCCAATACTTATACACTGAAGCTGCCGCTGTGGTAGACGTGGCCGGCAACTTTCCAAAAATGGCTGGATCCAATTCATCCTAACGACATCCAATGGTGATACGTTCGGTCTAGTTGGGAGGAGTAGGAATGGAAGTCCGCGTCGTACCTTGAGAAGAGGGAGTGGCTTCTCCGATTTCCCAATGGGGAGTCACCCGACTTCGCTTGGCCTTCCTAGAATTCTCCGCGTCGTCTTCATCTTCCGTGGCCCTTTCTGGCACAACCTTCTCTCATTCATCGCACATAATCCTCTTCCCCTTGTCTGGTCGCCGGATATTTTCAGACGGAAGTAGGGATTCTTCAAGAGAGGAAGTGAATAAAATGTCCACTGCTACTTCCGGTACCGACGGAACAGTGGATGAAACGTCCACTACTACTTTCGACAAAAACGAGACAGTGGCTGCTGGAATAGACGACGTACGTGGTACCGAAATTTGTAAAGAAATAGCCTCTTTTTCACCTACGACTCTCCCACTTCTTATTTTAAACACTGGAGTTTTAGAAAAATAAAAACCAACCATGAATGACAACGGTTGAGTTCTGAGGTTTCAAGAAGAAGAAGAAGGTGAAAGGAACAATGAGGAGTTGTACAGAGATACATATATATATATATATATATATATATATATATATATATATATATTCAGATGATGCCTTTTGAATTAGACGGTTGGTATATATATATATATATATATATATATTAAACCCCTCAATCCCAACCGTCTAATTCAAAAGGCATCATCTGAATCGTCCATCCAGTGAACGCGTGTCCAAGGTAGGGCAAAAGGCAAGAAACGGAACCCTAGGCATTTAATGAAGCAAACAGATGCGCTCTACGCACGCCTCCAATCATCCTACAAGCACCAGTAGCATTTATGGCACTGACCCCTCAACTCATCATTGCCTGACTACTGCGACAGATTGAATTGACAACTTGGACAGAATCATACCAACTGTGGACACGTAAGCCCTCACCCGTTATAAATAAGAAGGCTTCGGACTTGGGAGACTGTAATGCTTCGAATAATTTAGGCATACATCCGCGAGGGACTCCATTAAACAATCTCAGTCGAAGCCATGACCTATCGCAGGATGCGCCTTCCAAACAAAAACACGTGCATACAAAAACTTTTTTCAAAGTCCCACGCCTACCATGAATAATAGGCTTGGACTTGAGGGGCTATTGTTACCACCAGATTTTCTCCATGTCAGCAATGGCTCCATAATTCCCGTAAAGGCCCAAATTAGGCCTCGCAAAAGTCTCATTATCCTAGCGAGGGCCTTTTGAATTCATAAGAGCCTCGTGAGCCCAGCAACATGTCAGCGCTCATGAATCGGAGTACAACGAAGCCCATGACAAGCCTCAAATATCATGACCGATCCAGTATGCTTCGTCGAGCTTCGAATCCCTCGTAATCCGTGGGCAGCGTAATATTTCAGAATGACCAGAGATATTCTTAAGGAAAGATTGTGTTTGATTGACACACGGATTCTCACAAGGAAACCAAATCCCAATCTCTTAAAGATTAGACAATGTGATTAACTCAAATAAGGATTGAAATCTAGAGATTGCCTTGACAACCGATCATTCATATCCCATAAGGAAAGATGATCCAATCAGATATTTAATTGATTGTTTTCCTAAATCAATTAGGTCTCTGATGCCATAAATACAACATCTTCGGTTATTCTAAGGTACACATTATTCTCACCCAAAAAACTCTGCTCAAATCTCTGTCTGATTGTCCCTCCTACATCTAATTATTTTTTCCCCCCGTATATTATTCTATATATCGACAGTTGACTTGATCGTCAGAGTACCAACGATCGCCGGACCCTTTTTCTCTTGTGATCTTGGTGCCTAACGATCGTCCTAATGTGCAGGTAACATACAGGCTGTCAGAAGATTGACTGGAGATCTGTTGACACGTGGACAATGCAGATTCCGACGTCAATACATTTATGGAAACATCTCTCACTTTATATTTTGATACTGATTTAGGTCGGGAAACAAAACCATTAATAAGCATCACATGACGATTTAACAGGTTTAAACACAGTTACTTGTCAAGGATTGATGTGCAACTATACTTTGTCTTTTTTAAAACTTGGAAACCAACTTGTTATTCTAAAAGTAAATTGGGGACCAACCGGGAAATTTTCCCATTATGTTATTGGGTATCAAATTTTGTTTTCCTTTTTTTTAGAAGAGAATTTGGTGCAAATAATCTTTGTCCTTAGTGCAGAAATAATCTCTAATGTTTGTTTTCTTAATACGAATATCTATAAAATATGTGTTTTGATGCAAAAATTGATCATTATTTGATGAAAAAGACCAATATACCATTAGTTTTAATTAAAAAAAATTGTAGTTGAATTCTTAACATTTGTAAAAAGTACAAATGAATTGATATATTTATTAAATAATATTTAATTTAGTATACTAAATATATTATTATAGTCTTGTTAGCTAAATTTTTTATAAGAGAAAAATGTGAAATTATTGTGCTTTAATATATGTAATTGTTATGTGATGTGAAAAACTTGAATAAAAATTAATATAAATAAATAAGTATATAATTTTACGACGTTGATCTAATTTTATTATTTTTTTATTTAACATAAAATTAATAATATTCTTTATTTTTAAACAATAATAAAATGACGAATAGCTTAATTAATAGCTTAATAAAATATGAAGAATATACTTAGAGCTCTATTATTTATAATTAATAAACAAATAGCTTAATTAAATAAAAATATTTGAGCATCAATTTTAAATTTTAAACAATGTAAATACTCAATAATAAAATTAATAATTTTATTTAACGCGTTTTTTTAATAATTATGAGCTTAAATTTTAGTTATTTTATAATAGTTCATAAAATATATAAAACAATTTAGTAGATTATCAATTTGGTCAATAAACTCTTAATTAGTTTTTTTTTTTAATTTTTATAGAAAAATAAAAGTATTTGAGACATTTGTACAACCTGTAATTTTTTTTTAAAATTAAAATTAAGGTATACTGGTCTTTTTATTAAGTGCATGTTCGATTACCTGTTTTTCAAGTCCAAAATCTATTTTTTGCTTGTTTGGTGGGCCATTGTTTAGAATAAACAAATTGAAGTCATTAAATACTCAACATTAATGTGACATGACATTTATCTCAATTTTCAAAATACCCTTAGATATAAAAAATTTCTTCAATTGTTTTCTCCAACAAGAGACATTTATGTTATTACGAAAATATATGACGATGTCGACAAAAGCACTTTTTGGCAGAATTTTTTATTTAAATTGGACCCCACATAAAGCAAGAAAAAATGGATTTTTTTTGTAAAAATCCAAACCAAACATGCTCTAACTAACCGGAAAATAAACATTAGCGACCAGTTTCGCACTGACGAAAACAATTAGTGACAATTTGCGCCATTTTTGAATTATCCTATAAATTTAGTACTTCCATTGATCGCCATTGATTGATCTGAACCAAAGCGACTACGTTTGAAGCAGCTTCAAGTGCCCTTAGAAGCAATCTCCGGCAGACGGAATTCAAGGTATTCCCCTTTTTCTTTTCCATTTCGTCGGTCCGATTAAATTGTGTTAATTCTCAAAGTTACAATTGATATTGTTGCATAATTATTATTTTTGTCTTTCAATTATAGTTTTAAATTTGGAGATGTAGATCTGAATTTTGATTTGTTCGGCCGATACAGTCCTTCCGGACATAAATCAAGCATTATTTGGATTGACGTATTATAGTTTCTGAATAGGAATAAAAAATTGAATTTGGAAGATGAACAAAGCGGAGAAATTAGATAGGAAAAATTCAATGTGATTTGACAATTGATTAGAATTTTTTTTTTTTTTCAATTGCAGAGTATTTAAACAGACTACAAATCTAACCAAGTTTATCAAACTATGTTTAGGAATAGCTGCATTTAGTTAGTTAGAGTCTTAGAGAGTTAATTAACTGAATTCTGACTAAGAAATGGTCTAGAACTAATTGGTAACTTATTGGCGAATTTGGTAAGTAACATTTCCTCCCACCTGAAAATGGCTGCTCTTGTCGTCAACGGTGAGAATTAAGTGTGATTTGGAGACTTACAAAATTGTTCTCTTCCCCTTTCAACCAAATTTGTTACAATATGTGACCTTTAATTCAGTTTATTCTTTCAAATTTCAAGAATGTATATGCTGGCTGGCAGTTTGTGTGCCTCTTTCAGTACTTGACTTACATTATATAGTTACTGATATTCAGTCCCTTGCCCTTGAGTGTTCACACCGTGCCGGATACTGTTTTCCTTGATAATTTCAATGTTACACACCTTATTGCACTAACAAGACAAGTGCTCAGCAATTTGATCTTCCATCCCATTTTTGTTTTGTTTGACAGTACGAAACGATCATCTTTCAAGAGATTGGTATTAAACTTCTGAAGATCAAGGAGAGGCATCAAGCCAATCCTTTTATAGGTTCTGAAGGCTTCATTTAAAGATTAAGTCTGATATGAGGAATAACAAGTTTGATATATTTGTGAAGGGGAAGTAGGTTTCATATCTGGAGTTGATAATAGGAAACTAGCTCTGTTTTTATTTTAACCTTTTTCTGTGGGCTTACAGCCTTGAAAGTCAATTCTTGGCCATGCGAGTTTAGCTGTTTCTATCAGTAACTTGATTTCACAACTAAACCAGTCATTTTTTTCAGCATTTGCTGAGTATTTAAATAGATAACACGACCAAGTATATTTAGCTATTGTTGCTGATGACTGCACCATTACATGCATTTACTAGACCATTGCATTAACTAAATTCTAGCTAAGGACTGATTTGATACTAATTGATGTCTTGGTGGCTTATTCAGATTTTAACACCCGCTGGATTTATTGTTGCAGAAATTATATAATATATTTCGTTTTGTAGAAAGATCAAATTGGAAATGGGAGTTTTGGTGACAACCCTAATCTTCGTAGTGGTCGGGATGATTGCATCTCTATGCGTTAGAATCTGCATGAACAGAGGACCTTCAACAAATCTGTACGTTTAATTTCCCCATATTATGTTTCCCCTATAGTCGAAAATTTCCTTCTTTCTACAAATATGATTTTGGATTTCCTTCCTTCATGCATAATGTATTTATTGATGGTAATAAATGATTTTGCCTATTTAATTGTAGACTATCATTGAGGCTATATTCCATTTATGTGCCCTCACTGTTCTATTTAACAATCTAGATTGTTCTCACTTTCAAAGGTTTTGGTATGTAAGAGCAGGTACATGAGTTGTTTGTGTTTTTAATATAAAGAAAGATTTACTGTGATAGATGGGTAGTGCATGTTAAGGAGGTTATTTGAAAGATGAATATCAGTTACTTGTAATCCTGTGTCTTCATATATGTGATGCTATCAAGCAATTAGGTGTTTGACTCATCTATGTTGATCCTTTTTTGTTCTTGTAGTCATATCTGGCTTTCAATGTGGAGTCTGTTTTCTGAAAATTTGTATATTTCCTTCTATTACTAGGTAGCGAAGAACTAACAAACTATTCTATTGGATATTTGGAATATTTTTTTAAATAAAATAATTTTAAAGATTAAAATTTTTGGTGGACTTTTAAATGTTGTTGTATTATGCCAAGGGCACAGTGATTCCCATGAATGAATATTTGATGAATCATGAATGTGTAGCATATGGCTAAAAAATTTGTGATAATATTAAATGTATATCCATGGTACAGTTTAACGCGAGATCAGTTAGTGTTCTTAGTTTCTGCGGTTCAGTTTTCATGTACAATCCAATTTTAATAACACCAATTTCAACGTTGCAATTATGCTCATGACTGTTAAGTACCTTTAACATTGTTAATGGAACTCTTTCAATATGTTGTGTTAGTTAAATTACTGCTTTAATTTTGCAGTAGCTTTTGCTTTGCTTGCCCAATGCTAATTGAACATTGGAATGCAGATTACACCTGACATTGATCGTTACTGCTACAGTATGCTGCTGGATGATGTAAGTTAAACTCCCCTGTTGAAGCAAAACACACACACACACACACTGCACATGCAGTATCATGCATCATATTGATTTGTTGAATACATGCATAATGCTCAAAGGTCATTCTTTTGGGGCACAAAATCTGGAGTTTCATTTCACTTGCTAGTGATTAAGTTTTGGGGCTTTACGTACATTTTTCCTTTGTTGCCACATGTATAGTTGTCACTTTCATGTGATTAACCTTCGCAACTGCTTTACTTTGTTGCTTATGAAAACAAAGTTATCTTTCAAGAAGTTAAACTTGCAACAGGATCCTACAACTTTTTTTCCAGAGTGAACAATGAAATTGCTTCTTTAGAAAAACGAGAACAATATATCTCTGGTTGTGGGGCTTTAATCTTTGTTGCATTTTTCCCCTTCGAGAATTTGTATTCGGGGGAATCCAAGAATATGTTGTTTTCTTTCCCTTCTGCCAAGGAGCTTCGTAATCTAGCTCTAGCATGTTTGGCTGTGCTTAAAAGCAAGTCAACTTATTTTTTAGTTACTTATTTTGCCAAGCATAATTTTTAAAGTTATACAACTTACTTTTCTAATAATTCCTAACGTGCTTCCTAGAAAAGTAACTTTAAGCACAACCAAAACATGCTCTATATTCTGCACTCTCATGTACTAGTCTGTTTATAATTTAGGTTTTGAGTTTAACATCCATGCGGGCAGGGGTGGATCCAGGATTTATTTGTTTAGGTGGCTTGCATAATTTTTTTTAAAAGACTTCGAAAATATGAAAAATATTAGTAGACAAAAATGGAGACATAGTGAGAACTTGAATATGAATATTTAATACAATACATCAAGTTAAAAGACGATAACTAAAAAACAACAAAAAGTACCCAAACCTACTATACAAATATTTGAAATTAAATTCCTAATTCACAAATTAAATATAATAAATTAAAATTAAATTTCCAATTCACAAATACAAAAACCTACGATACAAAATATACAAATTCAAATTCCCAATTTACAAATTAAATTCATAAATCTCAATTCACAATAACTAACAATATACAAATTCAAAATTCCAATTCAAAAATTCGATTCACAAATAACAAATACAATTACAAAAGTTTAAGTTAGCTATCTTGTACCTTCAAACAATTGTAGAGAGCCTGCCAAACAATTACGAAGAGCGGGCCTGGAAAGAGGGCGATTCCAAATCTAAAGAGTAAAAATTTTACGACAACCTGTCGTACAAAATGAAATTTATTCATTAGCAAGAGCAAAATGGAAAACAACAACATGAGATTTATTCATTCAGTCATTATTGCAACAACAAAATGAAAATGTTTACAAAACAGCAAAATCAATTTATTTTCATATATTCATCATTACCAAATCAGCAATCAATTAATCATTATTATATATTCATCATTAGCAATTCATTTTCCAAGAAATTAACAAAGTTGCAAACAAGAAACAACAACAGCAAGGCAAACCTGAGGCGAGATGTTGGTGTGGCCGGCCAGCACCGCGCTTTACTATGTGGACTGCTTGCTTGTCAGTTGCGGGAGGAGCGAGGAACGACCACTAAGTGAGGGTTTATATTTCATTTAAGGGCTAGGGCGCAAAATCGCTGGAGACGAGAGGACAATCAGCAGGGAAGTAATGGTGGAATCAAGAATGGAATTCAATTTCAAGTGGCTTTGGGCTTATTCATTTTATTTTTTTTGGCTGGGCTATTAATATTTCCTTCAAAAAAAATTTAGTCCGGGTGAGCTTGAGCCTACCCGTGCCCTGGGTTGTATCCGCCGCCCCTTGCATGCGGGATGTTCTACGAACATGCCCAACTATAATATATGAGCGCTTTTGAGAAAACATAAATACTCTTGAGGAGTAAAAATATATCGTCACTGTGAAGTTTGGACATATTGAATTTAGAATCACGTGTGCTATTTATTTTAGAGCAAAATTTAATTTTGTCCATTGAACTCTAATACCGGAAGAAATGCACCATTGTGCTTATAATTTTGAAGTTTCACTCGGTTTTTCCCTTTTCTTGTCATAGGTGGGTGATAGTGTACCTAGCACAGCTGAAACCCCTTATTGTTCCTATTTTGAACGAGACGCAATGAAAGGCTCCACGAAAAGGTGTATACTGCCTTTCTAATCCTACACCATGAACTGTGGATCAAGAATTGAAAAGTGAGTTATCTTCCGAAAGTAAGTTTACTATCCCACTATAACTAAAATAGGGTTCATAGTACCCAAATTCCTTTTGTTTCGTAATGTGTATGTAATTTTCATTGGTGCAAACGTATTTGTTAGCATGTTTTGCTCTATTCTCTCCATTGTAAAACGGGTTCTCTTTTAGTATTAAGGGATGGATTTTCATCTTCAAATGATATTTTAGTGTCATTTGATTGCGAAATGCCTTCTGCTGAAATAATCCAGTCTAATCAAGAGGCAGACAGTATCTTTGGAATCCAATTGTAACCTCCCTAATGTTCATGTTACGAGATTTTGTTGAATCACCTATTTTAAAAGTTCAAGACTTAAGCTATTATAGAGGGAATATGATTATTTATTTAAATTTTGTTTTTATCGCTCGTCCAAACTCCAAATGATAGCACCACTAGTCTCTAATGAATTCTATTTTAACATTTAGATATCAACCTTTAACTTGCAATTTAATCTCCACCAATGGATTCAGTTCGTGGAATTGGCACACGAGTGACACTCATTGACGGATTCCGTCTAAAAATTCTGTCATACTTTTATGCTATTTTCCCTTCACTCTGTCAAGCATTTATTTTATTTTCCCTTCACTTTATTTCATGATCATCATTATTTCTTCTTTTGGTTGGTGGAAGCAAGCTGGTCAGTGTTATAAATATATAGAAAGAAACCATATTACATGCAAGACACATAATTTGCTCAAATGTTCATAGAAGGAAATGGAAAATTTCATCATTACTTGAATTCTATTGTGTAAATTTCAAATGGTTCTATTGATTTTACACATAAATAAATAAAAAATAAAATCTGATTTATGATTCAGTCAGGTTTGTAATTCAAGTGAAGAAATTATTTGTCGAAATTACTGGAACTTTTCTGAAAACTCATGAAATATGGGTCGAATTTCCTAATTGCTAAGGAAAAGAAAGGGAATTCATCAACAACTCATGTCTGGGAAGAAACAAAAATCAGAGGACATCAATTTCCTTGCTTTTATTATCAAATTGATATTATTGTATCTCTGCTGATTCTTGTGAGGGCGGAGACTCGAAAGTAGTCGATATAGTTTATTATAGGGGAATTTTGAAATATACTCAAAATTAAATAGTAGATTGAAAATATAATAATTTTTGATAACATTTGTAAATATGTTATTTTTTAGATGTAAAATTTCAAATATACCTTTTTGTAAAAATAATATACTATCAATTATTCTAGACACTTATTTAATTTCAACTTTTAATTACTGAATGTCAATTTGAATTAATATCGATTTTTTTTTTTAATCTCAGAACAAATATTTCGATATAAAAATTTTGTGGACATTGACAAGTTTTTTTCGACATCAACAATATTTTATCGACAAAATGGACACAAACAAATTGATCACAAATTAATGTTCATTTTGTCGATGTAAATATAGATAACAATTTACTCATTTTTATATTAATAAAAATGGACTTTGGTTCCTATTTAACGAAAGCCCATTTTGTCAATGGGAATCAAATTGAATCAATTCCATTTTGTCGATATCCAAAATGGGAATCAAATTGAAATTTTGAACATCAACAAAATGACTCATTTTTCCGATGTCGACAAAATAGATGGTCATTTTGTCGATATATTTTTTCAATGATATCTACAAAATGATCATCTATTTTGTTGACGAAGAACAAGTTTTGTGCCTATTATTTTGTCTGTTTTTGACCAAATTTAACTAATTTCATTCTCCGACAAAAAAATATATTAACAAATTAGATCGATAAAATTTGTAAAACAAAATATCTAATTCAATCCACTAACATACAAATTAAATTGAAAAAATTTACCCAACAACAAAAAATATATGAACAAAATAAAATAGAGATACAATACATCAAATTTAAGTTTCATTTAATCTACAGCAAAAATACACCAATTTTTTCAATTTTTAATAGTTTATAACTGATTTGAAAATTTCAAATCGTTGACTTCTCCAAATGGCTCAAAAACCAGTGACAGATCTGACAATGTATTTAAATCTGGGATAAGAATAAGAGAATCCAACTACAAAAATAACAAAAGGGGGTGAGAAATAGAGTTTAGGGCGAGGGCGAGGGCGATGGCGATTGCGATGGCGATGGCGGAAGAAGTAAAGAGAAAGAGTGTTTATGTTAGAGGGAGAGAGTGAGCGTGAGAAGGTAAGAAAATGAATATCATAGATATTCAATTGGTAATCTAGGGATAATTTTGTCGAATATTATAAAAAAATGCACATTTCAAAATATATCTCTAAAATTTGTCGAAGGGTAATTATATTAATACAACACTTTTTATTTTTTGCATCACATTTTAATTACATTTAACATTCTTAATCTTTTAACATTATAGCACTTATGTCCCCAACTTTTTTTTTATCATATTTTTATCTTCAACTTTTTATTAATTAGCACATCTTGTGTTTGATAACGGTTTCCGTAAAAAAAATTTGGTTATAATTCGTAAAAAAAACTTATTTGTCTGTCATATTTTAAAAAAAACAATAGATACAAAAGTACGATAAAATATTTTTTTCTCATTTCAAAGCACGTAAACAAATATCTCGACAGAAACCATCACCAATGATGAAATGTGCTAATGAATGAAAGTTGAAGATAAGAATTCGATAACAAAAAGTTAAAAACATAATTGTAATAATGAACAAAAGTTGAAAATTTTAATTATAATTAAAATATATTACACTTATAATAAATTGTAGTGTGAATATAGCCACCATTTGTCGAATTCTCTCTTAAGTGAGTATAACTAATCAAAACAAGTGAATATTAAAGAATAATCATGTCACATTAAAAAAATGTACATGTATGATAGAATTGAAAATATTTATAATTTTAATAAACAATTTCAAAAGATAAAAATAAAATAAACTTAATTTCAATTTCTTTTTCTTATTCAATATTGTCTGATAGAGGTGACAAATGAACTGACTAGCCCAGCATGGGACGGGCCACACATAAAACCTATCTAGATTGGCCTTGGCCCAATTTTACATGGTCAATAATTTGTTGAGCGAGCCTAGTCCGACCTTAATGTTTAATTTTGTTTTTTTTAATATTTTCCAAACAATAAAAAAAGATGAAACAAAAAAAGAAAAAAATGGTTTCATCTTAGGGTACATTTGATTGCAAGTATTGAATTTGGGAGGAAAGAAAATGAATTTCAGATAATTGAATTGCCAAGAACTTGTTAGTTGAAAAATATGTGGAAAAAAGGCAAATTTTACCTATAAAATAAAACCTCCCCCCGCTCATCCCCTAAGAAAATATTTTCTTGATTTTCAAGGAAAATGTGATCATTTATGTAGAAATGAGAAAACGTTTTACCTGGAAAAAATGACCATCAAACACTTTTGTAGTTGAAAAATAGATGGAAAAGACTTTTCCATGAAAAAATGTTTGCAATCAAACGCAGCCTTTTTCTCTCCTAACCACCCCCAAAAGAAAATTAAATAATAAATAGACGCCCCACCCCACAATCACCAAACCAGGGGGTTGGGGGTTCTCCTCTGTAACGACCGAAATTTTCGACTTTTAATTTTAAGTAAATAAAATTTTATTTTTGCCGTTGCTACGAACCTCTTAGTACATTTTAAAATATTTCTGTCATATTAAATATTGCGTGTGTTTGCTTTATATTTTATTTGACGAATGTGGAATATTATTTTTTTCACCGAACCACAATAAAATTTTAAGATCGAAAAGTTATTGTATTGACTCAATTTTCTTTTTAACTTTCGGCAAATATATTTGATCCAAAAAACGACCCATTTTTTCTATTATTAACTGAAGTTTTTTTTCCATCTCTTCCTTCCAAAATTCGATCCTTACCATGTGTTTTCATTCCCCAAATAACTGGCCACCTTGCTGCCCCAGCAACCATCCCCCAACTCCCCATTTTCAGCCAACCAAACAGCCCTCCACCAGCTTGGAAAAACCACCCCCTCTGTGATCAATAACTGCCCTTAACATCAGCCAAACCGCCCTCCCATTTTCCTCAAGAAACCCGTCCCCCAGCTCCTCTTTATCAACCCCAGATTCCAAGTTATTTTCTTCCAGAAAATAGCTCCCAATTGGTTCCTAAACCTAGCTTATAACTGTCCCACAAGCCTCCCTTGTAGCCTTGGAAAAAATGTCCATAAGCTTCAGCCAAACTGCTCAATTCCATTATCTCAAAACTGCTCCCATGTACACTAAAAAACTACTTCTCACTCCCACCTTACTCTCCCCATTTTCCCTCTTAATCTTAGCACCAGATTTTAGATTTTTCCTCCCTCGTCTTCCCTCTGAAAATCGCCCCTACAGTATATGCTTTTCTCCAAAAAATCAGTTTTGAACTTAAGCAACAACTCCCCATTTTTCCTTCAAAATTCGGCCCTTAAGGTTCAGCCATTTTGTGACATGTTTCTTCTTATTTTTCCAGCAACATTCCCCCATTTTTCTCCCAAAATTTATCACCAAAAACTTAGCAAAAGCTCCTATCTTCTTCCTTCAATTTTCAGCCTCTAGGAGTTCAGAAACTCTACTCTATTTTTTTTTGCAATTTCAGTCACAAATTCCAGCACTTTCCCTTACTTTTCAGTCCAGATTTTCGACCAGCAGTAAAAGGCTTTAACCTTACTTCTAACTTCACAAAGCTATATATATATATATATATATATATATATATATATATATATATATAGTGTGCGGGTTTGATTTTGAAAAAGGTGCAGTAATGATTCATTCTCCAACACAACTTCAATCGAAAACTCTTTATCGATGTACTACTTTTACCATGATTTATAAATGATGTTTGGGAAAAATTTTATGTGATGTAAATGCCATGTAAAATTATTTATGAATGAACTTCATGATTGTGATTGAAGATAATCACATATGCATAATGGTAATTGAAGGAAATCACATTTAAATTCATGGGTGGCGGTTACCAATTTACATTGTTCTCATGTACGTTTGAAATGATGGTATGAGCATTTATGTGTCTGTTTAATTTTTCCCACATCTTACTATATATTGCTAGTGAGTGTTTCTTATGAAATACTCACCCAAAAACGAATAACTTTTCAAATTGGAAAAGTTGGCGTTGACGCGATGGCGTAGACTAGCAAACACGAAGTGAACTTCCTTATTTAAATTAAGTTTTGACGTCGAGATGATCAAGTCAATCATGATGCAAATACGATATTTAAGTGTTGGATTTTTATTATTTAATTATGTAATATGTATGGAAAATAAGATGTTGGTTTAATTGTCATTTAAAGTTTAAAATTAGAAATTGCCTAATTTTATTTTTTTGAATTTTCAACTTACTGTCTCTACTTTGAAAAATCACAACTCTTTGTACGTTTGGAGTTTTTGAGTGAAATCAGTAGCTATGGAAAGCATAATATGTGGTCTAATGGCAGCATTTGGAATCACTCAAAAATTCCATCGTATGAATTTATTATGAATGTTTTAGCGGACTGCCTTAAAGCACCGAGACAGTTTTTTAAGCAACTTCGGCCAACATTTTTACCTACCAAATGACGTAGCTAATGTTTGAAATCTTAACATGTTTTAGTCTGTAGTCCCAAGTATCACAGTAAAAATTTTGGAATTTTTGGAATTCACTTGAATGGTCAAATAAATAGTAGCGACATCTATCATAGTATAAGCAAAATCTTGAAAATTTGGAGTAAAATTCTTTTTCACTTACGCGCTTTTTATTTTTCCACAATAGTTATATTTTTAAAACCCTTCAAGAACATGTAAAATATTAGTTGAAGTCGTCAAATATTATTTAGAGATTATTTTAGCAGCCCTCCATATTAAAATAATTCTAGGCCTTACATCCCCATGGTCATTGGTAGGGGTAGGGGTAGGGAAGTGGGCCAGATTTTTTACCATATCAACCCTATTCATCCAGCAAACTAATTGTGTGAGGAGAAATAGGCGTGGTTTTTTGGACCGGGCCAAATCCGGATTATTTGGACTAACCCGTCAGGCCCGCCCATTTTGCCAACTCTATTATCTGCTTGTCTTGTCTACATTACCTTGAATCATAGCGTGGAGAATGCCTTCTACAAGAGTTTATTTGTGTGGGATGAAATTTAGGGCTACCTTCATGTTATGATATTGATTTAAAGAATGCATGGGTTATTTTGTTTAACCAGCTACATTTTTGCTTTTTATTTTGGACATAATTGATATATTGAATTGAATAAACTTACACATGACAATTCATCTTGTACATCCCGCTTCTTTGATCATATTCAATACAATTCGACCCAGCATTATGTAGCATTGAACCATTATAACATTGCGTAAATCAATACAACTAGAAATGCAGTCCGAACTCTCAGGTCTCAATTTAGCTACTTGTAAATATTTATATGAAATATTAGACAAAAATTAGTTGTCACGAAATTGCACTAGTTGTTATGGGCCTTCTGTTAATCAACTAACAATGTAGGCACGTAATACTACTAGATATGATTAGACAATACAATAGACAAAACTTGAACTTTCTTTTCCTTGTTAACATTGTCCACTATCTAGTACTGTGTTAATACCTTACTAAGCAAAAACCACTAGCCATCTCAACGTGCTTAGAGGTTCAAGCCCACTGACTGTTTCTCTTGCTAGAAAGGTTGATCCTTCTCCATAATCTCCTAGCGGAAGATAATAGTATGACAAATCCCATGATATCAAAGATGAATATTTAAAGCTGGATTGAAAATAAAAGTTACAGATCCCCCATGTATATGGCCAAATTTAACAAAACAGTTTGCAATCACCAAGTTTCTGTTCGATAAGCACAGCAATCTTCCTATTGTTAACCAATTCGTGCACGTTTGGTACGCATATTAGACATGATGATCAGAACAATGGTTTTAATTCTTTATCTTCTTTAATACTATCCAGTGGTGTCCAATCATCTACCTTACCCAACATAACATTAGTGCATAATAATACAGGTAAAATTTAATGTTACTTAAAACTGAAACATAGATGGATGAAATATCATACTCTATATGGTAGGATATTTAAGCATGTGGCGCACCAAAATTTCGTTTTCTCCTTCCACTTCCGGTGGTCAATTTGATGCATCGCTCTTCATAAGAGGCTGGGAGGTTCGTATAAGAAGTTAAAAGAAATTGAAGAAGCATTATAATTTCCTTCTACTTTGAAGCAAATTAAGGAAGAAGTAGAGATTCTTGAACAACAAACTGAGGTTGACAGCAAAAATTTAACATGCATATCTTTTGGAGAAACGTGCAAGTTGGTAAGCTAAAATATATTCTGAAATTTGAGAAAAAGCGTAGCAATACTCAATTCCTCAAGAAGAAAGACATGCATTTTAGTTGATCAAGGCTTGAAAAAATAAAGCTAATATAAAGGCTATTGTCATCAGCAATAAAGGCGTGCGGTGACTAATTTTCCGGGAATGAGGCCGTGAGAGAAGAAAAACACTGAGAAAGCTATAGCTCTGATACATGTGCATGAATCCCTTTTACTTATGAATGAAATTGCAGTATAAATATTTAGAGAACAGATTCACAAAGAAAGTGAAACTAATGTAACAAGAATTAGGAAACCATTCCCAGAAATATACTTATTTACTACCCTATAAATTAATTAAGATTAAGATTTACAGAAAAAGGGACACTATAGTGGACAAGAATCTGTCAAATAATTACGTACAATCTCAGAACTAAAGTAAGTTAAATTCCTTTAGATTCCAAAGTCAACCAAGTTCTAAGGGATCTACCAACACTTTTTGCCTAAGACTATGATATTACTATATCTATAATATACTACAAGAGTATTAATTAATGCAAGTAGAAATGACTTTATATTGGGGTTATGTTTTATTTTATTTGTAATTTTTATGTTTTATTTTTGATATAGTCCAAGGTAGTAGCGGTGGGTAGTTATTTCTAGTTGCATTTTCTATTTAACGTCTAGGCAAGACAGGAATAAAAATGTTGATGAATTATTTCTGCAACCGCATTGTTTGTTTTGGGAGGCTTATTGGTTCCTCGGATTACCAATATATTGGGAGGTCCGAGTTTCCTCAAATTAACCTACTCTGTCTTTTCTCTTTTTATGTTTTCCATTTTTCGATACGAACAATTCATGTATGTATTAGATGCGCTCACTGTACATTCATAAATTTAGTAAACACTCACTCGCACTAGTCCAAGAGTAGGTGCATTCACTGTGATCAATGATGGATAATTTACAGGGCACAGGCACTGTAGCATTTTTCGAAGCAGTAAGTCGAACTATGTAAAATTCTTATATTCACCATTAGATTATATTTAGGTCAATAAATTACTAAAGTTTAGTCTAGTCTAGATTGGGCCAGTAGGCCACCTTATAACATAAACAACACCCCATTTTGAGCCCTCTGTTTCAATTCAAGACCACTTAAGTTTCTCGTAACACAACTTGTATGGGGACGAGCGAAATACTTACATCAAATATGCAATATAAGAGTTGCAGATTATGTTAAAGTTATGTGGAACTCACGCTCCGTTGCTCGTAACATGAGGGGGATGTGAGAAGATTCCTTCTTTTTCGTTATTCTATTTGGCCAACTTTCATCTGCAGATAAGTTCTCTTAGAGAATGATTAAAGAGGTTGAAGGAGAAGCAAAGTTATAAATCTTAAACATAACATCACACACCAGTTTTAATACACAAACATTGCAAAGCCTCATGAAAAATTGCTGCTTGGAGTTTATAACTTCGACATTCCTTCTCCAAGTGTGCCTGAAGAGCTTGCCTAGCCTCTGCATTAAACTCATGAAAACATTTCTATATTAACCAAAGTGCATCCAAAAATGTACAACACATAAGCAAACTTGTCAGGGAATAACTAAATGCATGACTAGCATTATTTAGCATTTAATCAACTTAGTTGAATTCTACAAGCAAAAAGAGAGCGATAGCAAGTAAGCTACAACCCCCTAAAAAAGAAAACGCATGCCATATCCAATGACAGGGGCGGAGGCAGGATTTTCGTACTGTGGGGGCGAATAAAGTAATAATATAAATTAAATTCACAATATCAAAAATATTATTGTTTAAAAAAATACTATAACATAGCGCTAATATTCAAACCCAGACAACATTATACAAAAATTCCAAGTTCCATCACAAGTTCCATCATTAAATCCCTTAATAGGATCTGTGATATAAATGAAACAATAAAGAATCAGAAAGAAGAGAACACAATAATTAAGTTAAAGTATTTACTTATGAAGAATCTTAATTGACCCCCAAACTCCCTCCAAAATAGTTAAAAGAAAATGAAATATCACCGTCCAAAAAAATTAAAAAAAAAAAAAAAAAAATAGTACATGGTAAAATCCATCCAGATTCCAGACTCAGCCAATATCTCAAATAATCAAAAATCAAACAGTTTGCTTGACCACAAATCCACAATGTCACGTGAAATAAACATGTGTGATGTATATATTAATATATGCGGATATACAAAAACAAAAAAATTTCATCAATATCTATTTCATCAATACTGATATACAAATACAGTACAAATAAATAAAACTTTATAAAGCATATACCTTGATACTTGGTAAATGGTTTACTTTCAAATTTCAACAATTTCTATTTGCCATTTCCCCTGATTTTTCACGTGTTGGAAGAATGCATAGGTTTTGTATAAATTGTATGGTAGATTTTGTCTTGAGACATACATTTTAAAAGGGAGGGAAGGGGGCAAAAAAGTAAAATTCAACATAACTTAAAAAAAAAAAATTTGAACTTGGCCTGGCCAGTGGGGGCAGCTGACCCCACTGCCCCCACGTTAGATCCGCCAGTGTCCAATGATCTAGAATAACAATAATATCAGATAACAGAACTACTGAGAATATGTAGATTTCATTCTATAATCTTAGAAAGTTTTATACTGCTTTAAGATAAAGGGCCAGTTCGTAGTAGTATAATTCATATGTTCAACAGCAAATGACTTGAAGCAAGATACAGATCCACAAATAATGTTCGTAATTCACGGAAGCCAAGGTCAAGCACTGTTAGAAAGGGAAGCATTATCTCAGGAGTTGTAATTCAGTAACAACATACCTGACGAGCAACTGAATTTGAGACCTTCAAATTCACATGACTGAAGAACCAGTGGAATTTCAGGAGCCATCTTGTATTGAGGTTTCCTGGGTGTTCTTTCAATATCCAGTAACACATCTATCACCTGAAAGTTGAACACCTAATGCTTCATAAAAATAAACACGTGACAACTGAATCTTGAGTAAACTCCCTTAAAAAAAACTACAAATTTGTTCATAAATGAATAATTCCAGAAAGCTAAGACCCATTTTGATAGAATATAATGAGAAATTAAAACACAAAATAGCACTAAGATGCACAAGACCAATTCATTTATTCACAGTACTTGACCACGAAGTATTGTTTACTGGTTGGATTCATCATTCAGGGCCTCATAAAATCCATTTTCTCAAAGCAAAATATTTCAATAGCATAAACTGGATCGTGACAACTTATGAAATTTGTCTACATGCACAAATTTGTTACAATGTTTAAATGTATCAAGGCAAGGAACCTGATGACAAAAAATGAAATGTTCTTGACAAAACAGTCATATATGACAAAGGTGAATGTTGTCTAATGGATGGCATTAAATATCCCCTACACATTTTTGTTGGCTGAAATGCCATTTATGTGTGTAAAATTAAATAAAACCTTACATCAAGAGGATATAATATAATTTAAATACTTGGAAGGTAGAAACTACATATGATATTAACCTGTCAACAGCATAACATCTTATGAAAACTACCTATGGGCAGCTTCATCTAACAGTTAAATATTAACAACAATCTTTTCATGTTCTGGACAATTGACAACTAAATAATTAAATTTATTATGATGCAAATTTTAAGGCACCAGGCACACAAGAGTCGGGGAAAGAGCGAGGGAGGTCCTCTTTAAAATATAGGAAATTTTAGTTCCAGTAGGTTAAAAAAATAAGATCAAGTGAAAAATACTTGAAAACAAAAATTTATTCAAACATTGTCACGCACATTAGGGGATTCAAGACCCTGGCCAATAAAAAATAGTACAGCAACCATGCACCGGATCTGATGCCACAGGAAAGCACTACCTTTGATTTGCACCACCCAGAGTTGATCACCTAAAAATCTGTTAAAAATTAGAAGAAATGAACATGAACTTATATTAGCAGATCAAACTTATTTACTAGGACAATTACTGCATCATATTCATCCATCTAATAAATTACCAAAATTAAACTATCGACAGATCAGAAGATAAAAAAGCTAAAGAAAATTTCATCAGATAGGTGTCAAGACCTATGGTTGGTGATGACCCGCACTGACCGTTGTACCAGGAAAAAAATAATGCATAGGCGCATCCACAACTAAAAGCACAACACCGTACAAACTTGGAGGGTGAATGGAATTGTTTAGCTCCTTTCTTTTCAGGCAACATATAGATATCTGCAACTAAAATCTATGGGTATTTGCAAGTCGGTCTCCCGTTAAATTAGGTAAACCTCTGCCAGGCCAAAATTGAAATGAATAAAATTGTAAATTGAGTTTTTTGTTCATCTTGTGCAGTCATGTCAGAGTACCCTTGGGAGGGTAAATGGAATTGTTTTTTTTTAATTTTTTAATTTTTTTAAGGCGACTAAGATCTATGGGTATTTGCATCCGATCTTCCCTTAAAATAGGTAAACCTCTGCCAGACCAATAATTGAGATTTTTTTTTTTTTTCCCTTCATGGGCAGTCATGTTAGAGTACCCTTGTCCAGTACATCATACCATTTCTTCCATTTCAGTACATTTGATCTCAGAAACCTTGTGACTCGTGCAACTCGAGAAGATTTTATCAAGCGCTAAAAGAAAAATCATTTAGTCGTGTGCAAGAACCAGAAGCTAAAATACTTTCTTCGAGAGTCTCAATCGATGATATTTCTTGCTTTACTTTAAAATTAGCTCTTAAAATATTCCTTCACTTCCTGAAGCAACACATAAATTTTCTAGGCACAGGAGTTCATACCTGAATTCCTCAACTAGTAAACGAAAATACTTGATGCCTTGATGATTATTTGAACTTCAGGAAACAGTCGAAATTTCTAGTTTTTGTAGTAAGTCAAGGTAACGATGACAAAATTCTAATTAAAATTCACCCAAACCCAGGAAACGACACGTACAATTCTTTTTTTTGGGGAGGTGGGAGTGAACTTTTAGAAGATGGCAGTTGATAAAATCTATATCATCTACTACTGCAAGTGAAAGACAAGTTGACAAGCCATATGGATCTAAAAATTAAAAGGTTCAAGATTACTACAATAACCTTTCATGACAAGGTAAAATCTCAAATGATGTGATATGCCGCTTATAGTTGTGAACATTAGCTGCATCCATCTTACAGAAATTTCTGAAATCATGTTCCCCAATAAATTTCTTACCGGCAATCTCCATTGCCTGCTCAAACATCTTCAAGAATTTTAGTTCTTCAAAATCTTAGAGAAGCCAGGCAGTCACAAAAGTAAATGCCTCGGATATGTTGAAAAGATAACCAAGAGTTTACCGTAATGTTCAAATTTTCTCTCCAAAAGAAGTACTTGTATTGCCTGCTCAAACAACTGAACCTGAAATGTCAAATCAATTTGAAAGAACAAATATGAGCTACACAAATCTTTCACACCCTTTTTGTGAGATCGGTACTTAAATACATGAGTCTATAGATTCAATTACAGAGAGGTGAAGAGAGAGAACAGTTTCTTGGTTTCTGGTTTCTTTTTATCTTGCAGGTTTTATTTCTTTAATTATCATTAATGGATCAAATTACGCCTAATTGCTTTATTCATAACGTGAAAATCATTAAGTTCCAATATCAAAGATTTAAAGTTAATATAAATTTTGACTTTATATGAAGATATTGATTTACTAACATGTGGTATCAGAGACCGGTTGAGGAACTTGTGATTTTTCGATTAAGTATATTGTTTTACAAACTAAAAGTTTATGTGAATTATTTTTCCGCTACAATTAAATAATTCTATAAATTGGGCAAATTAAGATTTTGTGTGCTATTGAATTCTGCAAATAATGAGTATGCATTGATACGAAAGGTTTAGTGAAATTGATGAATAAATAATAAATTACCATTTAATTGTGCCATAACATAAATCTATTTGATATATTAGTGTTAATAACACAAATTTATTGGATCAAGTTGCAAAGTCTACTGCATGCTATATATTTATGGTAGGTCACATTGCATGCAATAATGAAGAATTCTGTTTCTTTTTTCTTATTTTTTAATTCCCACGAATGATCTATTAGCGCTTGACTTAAAGATTCACCAGTTTACAATGCAGTGCCCTAGGTTGACCCATTTGTAGTACTTAAAAGCTTTGCAATATGAATAGCATTAATTTGCTTTACTTTGATTCAACCTATTAAATTATATCCGAATGTTCACTGTAAATTTAACCTTATATGGATCAAGTTTTATAGATTATTATTATTCTTATCAATTTTTATATTTAAGTAAATTAAGGTTATGTAATATTAATATTCAATTAATGTGATTTGTTAGTCACCAAAGTGGCCAAACCTTATAGTATTTCGAACGTTAAATTACATAATTTATTTGTGAATTACTAATGACAGATTGATGCTTATAAATGAAGATAACATTAAGATTATAGTTGTCATGAGTATATTGACGTTCATGGATTATAAAAATTGTTAAGGATCGCCCAAATGTTGATCAATTGATTTTATTAATCGTGTTTTGTATCCAAAGATAATAGGCGTGTCTGATTAGAATATATTTAATTTTCAATTAAATGAAACTAAAGTTGGCATCATTATGTTTATTATGATTGTATAACGTAGTATCATCCAAAGGAGAACTACGGTATATATTTAGTGTTAAGTTATCTGAATCTGAACCTAAGTATTTAAATCAAAACTCAAAGAATTAATATTCGAGCATTTATATTTTGCAGTATCTATTCCCGCGTATCAGCATTCACATGCTTCATCTGTACCACTGTTCAATGGGTTCAATTTCTCTAGTGTGAACAAGTCCAGTTCAACTTAGGTGTCTTGGACTTAGACTTGGCACTTCAAGTTGAGAAATCTCTTTTCTAACTGATGAGAGCAGTGCTTATGATAGATCTTTCCATAAGGCTTGGGAAAGATCCAATAGATTAAGCCTAATATTTATGCGGATGACTTTAGCAAAGAACATCAAGTCTACTATTCCCAAGGCTGAAATTGCTAAGGCATATATGAAGTTTGTGAAAGAACGCTCCCAAACAACTGATAAATCACTTGCTGGCATACTGATAAAACACTTATGGTTATCGTACCATACATGAGCATGTTATTGAAATGAGTAACATTGGAGTAAGACTTAAGACTCTTGGAATGAGTGTGGATGAGAACTTTCTGGTACAATTTATCATCAACTCCTTGCCTCCTGAGTATGGTCCATTTCAGATGAACTATAACACTTTAAAGGACAAATGGAATGTGAATGAATTGCACAGTATGCTTGTGTAAGAGGAGACAAGGCTTAAGAATCAAGGAACTCATCCCGTTCATCTTGTAAGTCATCAAGGAGCTGGAAAGAAAATATAAGAACAAGTTTGGAAAGGGCATCAAGCAAAGACTTCATGCCCAAATCCACAAGAAGGAACCAAAGAAAGATACGTGCCATTTCTGTCGTAAACCTAGGCACTATTACAAAGACTCTCTGAAATGTAAGGCATGGTTTGAAAATAAAGGTAAGCATATTGCTTATGTATATTTCGAATCTAATTTGGCAGAAGTTCCTTATAATACTTGGTAGATTGATTCTGGATGTACCACTCATGTTTCCAATATGATGCAGGGATTCTTTTCAATCCAGACCATAAATCCAAATGAAAAGTTTGTTTTCATGCGCGATCGAGTCAAAGCTCTAGTTGAAGCCATCGGAACTTATCGTTTGATTTTGGATACTACACATCATTTAGATTTGTTTCAAACTCTTTATGTACTTTCTGTTTCTCGCAATTTAGTTTCTTTGTCAAAACTTGATTCTACTGGATATTTCTATGATGGTGGAAATGGATGTTTGAGTTTGTTTAAACATAATCATCTTATCGGTTCTGCTATTCTTTATGATGGCTTATACAAATTAAAGCTTGATAAACTTTTTGCCGAGACTCTTTTAATCTTATATCATAATGTTGGTACTAAATGTAGTTTATTAAATGAACGATCTGCTAACTTGTGGCATAAACGTTTGGCTCATATATCTAAGGAAAGGATAGAAAAATTAGTAAATAATGAAATCCTTCCTGATTTGGATTTCACTGATCTTGGAGTGTGTGTGGATTGTATTAAGAGTAAACAAACCAAACACACAAAGAAATGAGCCACAAGAAGCACACAACTTCTTGAGATAATACATACTAATATACGTGGGCCTTTTGATATTCTATCTTTTAGTGGAAAAAAGTATTTTATCACCTTCATTGACGACTTTTCACGTTATGGTTATGTCTATTTGTTGCATAAAAAGTCTGAAACTATAAATGTTTTAGAGATCTTTATCAATGAAGTTGAACGACAAAAAAAGTGAAAATCATTAGATCTGATAGAGTTGATGAATATTATGGAAGGTATAATGAAACTGGACAACACCTGAGTCTATTTGCTAAAATTCTTGAAAGACGTGGCATATGTGCTCAATACCCTATGCCCAGCACACCAGCACACCAGAACAAAATGGTGTAGCTGAAAGGCATAATCGTACTCTAATTGAAATGGTTAGGTGCATGTTAAACAACTCTTCTTTACCCATTTCTTTGTGGATGTATGTATTCAAGACTGCTATGTATTTATGGAATAGGGTTCTAGTAAGGCAATTCCAAAGACACCTTTTGAATTGTGGACTGGAAGGAAACTAGTTTAAGGCAGGTGCATGTTTGGGGTTCCCAAGCAGAAGCAAGAATTTATAATCCACATGAAAAGAAACTGGATTCAAGAACAATCAGTGGTTTCTTCATTGGTTATCTAGAAAAATCAAAGAGGTATAGATTTTACTGTCCTAATCATAGTACTAGAATTGTTGAAACTAGAAATACTAGGTTCATTGAAAATGGCAAAGTTAGTAGGAGTGTAGAGCCACGAAATGTGAAAATTCGAGAAGTTAGAGTTCAAGTTCCTTTGCCCTCAACTTCTTCTAATGTTGTTGTTCCTCCAATTTTAAACGACATGACAATTTGCTAGAACAACAAATGAATGATCAAACACCTCAAAATGAAGTTGTTATTAATAAACCTGCACTAAATGAACCACAAGAAATAGTATTAAGAAGGTCAGAAAGACAACATATACCTACTATTCCTGATGATTATGTGGTTTACCTGCAAGAGTTTGAATTTGACTTGAGAATTGTTGATAACGACCCAGTTTCATTTTCACAGGCTATTAAGAGTGCTAATTTCGATAAGTGGTTAGATGCTATGAAAAATGAGCTAAAATCTATGGAGCATAATGAAGTCTGGGATCTCGTCGAATTACTTGAGTCGTATAAAAGAGTTAGGTGTAAATAAGCGTGACTCTAATAGTAATATCGAACGATATAAAGCTAGACTTGTAGCTAAAAGTTTTACTCAGAAAGATGGTATTGACTATAAAGAGACATTTTCGCCCGTCTCTAAGAAATACTCATTCAGAATTATAATGAATTTAGTAGCTCATCATGACTTAGAGCTACATCAAATAGATGTAAAAACCGCTTTTCTAAATGGAAATTTTAGATGAAGAAGTTTATATGGACCAACTTGAAGGTTTTTAAGCTGAAAGAAAGGAACACATGGTGTGTAAACTGAAGAAATCAATATAAGGACTTAAACAAGCTTCCCGCCAATGGTATCTTAAGTTCAACGATACTATTACTTCCTTTGGATTTAAGGAAAACATCGTTGATGGATGTATATATCTAAAAGTAAGTGGGAGTAAGTTTATCTATATGATTCTGTATGTTAATGACATCTTGCTCGCTACTAATGACCTTGGTCTTCTGCACGAAACTAAGAAGTTTCTCTGTAATAACTTTGAAATGAAAGATATGAGAGAGGTATCTTATGTGATTGGAATTGAAATATTCAAAAATAAGTCACAAGGATTGTTAAGATTGTCTTAGAAAACATATATCAATAAAGTATTAGAGAGATTTAAGATGAAAAATTGTTCAACAAGTGTTGTTCCAATTCAGAAAGGAGACAAGTTTAGTCTCATGCAATGTCCAAAGAACGAATTGGAACATCAACAAATGACAGCTATTCCTTATCCATCTGTTGTTGGAAGCGTAATGTATGCTCAGACTTGTACCAGACCAGACATCAGTTTTACTGTAGGAATGCTGGACAGGTATTAAAGTAATCCAGGACTTGATCATTGGAAAGCTTCAAAGGAAGTATTGAGATACTTGCAAGGAACGAAAGACCACATGCTCACCTATAGGAGATCTGATAATTTGGAGGTAATTGGATATTCAGATTAAGATTTTGCTAAATGTATTGATACCAGAAAATCCACATTTGGCTATTTGTTCTTCTTAGTTGGAGGGGCAATATCATGGAAAAGTGCGAAGCAGTCAGTCATTACTGCATCCACTATGGAAGCCGAGTTTGTGGCATGCTTTGAGGCCACTGTTCAAGGAAATTGGATACGGAACTTTATTTCAGGACTTGGGATTGTTGACGGTATAGCCAAGCTACTGAAAATTTATTGTGATAATTCCGCAGCGGTCTTCTTTTTAAAGAATGACAAGTACTCTAAAGGTGCTAAATATATAGAATTGAAGTACTTTGCCGTTAAAGAAGAAGTTCAAAAACAAAGAGTTTCAACCGAGCATATTAGCACAAATCTTATAATTGTTGATCGACTAACGAAAGGATTGCCACCATTTAATGAACATGTCAAAATAATAGGCATTATTGAAAATAATCATTGACATTATGTAATTTATGATGTTTATGTATTTAACACTCTGAGCTCAATTATGTATTATTTTTGACAAAAGTATTATTCTTGTCTTAGTTGTTGGTATATGTACATGAATAGATTATGTGAACGCTGACAAGGATAATCTTTACGAAGACATTATTGTTATAAAATTATTGAACTTTTCATTACATATCATGTTAAGTGAGGACTAATATCGTAGTACATGGAAGAGACTATGTTGAAATGATGATGTCTTATTGGTCTTTACTTAAAGATGATATATTAAGTGACCAATGTACGAGAGATTTTAGCTTATGATATGCACATTATATTATAGACCACATAACGAGACAATACTATATGGGCCAAGTGGGAGAATGTAAGACGTATTAATTGTGGCTCATTTAATATTATTAAATGAATTAAATGAAGTGGGATTTTAATGCTAAAATCTAATTGGTGAATTGAGAAGTGGCAGTTTCTTATCTACACACTTTGATGGAAAGTGGGCAGTTTTAGGGCCAATTAGGAACTACCTCTTTCTATCTATAAATGTGAATTTATTCCATCAAATAATTTATATTCAATTATAGAGAGGTGAAGAGAGAGAATAGTTTCTTGGTTTTCTGGTTTCTTTTTATCTTGCAGGTTTTATTTCTTTAATTATCATCAATGGAGGTACGCCTGATTGCTTTATTCATAATGTGAAAATCATTAAGTTCCAATATCAAAGATTTAAGGTTCATATAAATTTTGACTTTATATGAAGATATTGATTTACTAACACTTCCTACTTACCTATTGAAGGCAAGTTTGTCTCCGGCAAAAAGTGAGCCCTACAGGAGATGTACGGGTTTAGCTGTTTCTAGATCATTATTGTCTTGTGCACAATAGACTCATCCCTTGGTTTCAAGGCTCAAAGATTTATTCAAACATAACTCAATCCTAGGAAAAACATATAATTTCCGATTCTCTCTACAAGCATCATGTTACATAAGCTTCGTCCCACCAAAAAAATGAGGATTCCTTTTCTCATAAGAGAACTAAATAATTCCACAAGGTGGTTGCCCTCCAAGTAAAGAAAAATTTATGAAAAATATACAAACCTTGCGCTGAAATCAGTTGGAGCAGGAGACCAGCCAATAATTCGAATGTCTTCCGGAAGTACTCGGTTCAGCATCTTCACATAGTCTATTTCTTCTACTTGCAAAAAAGAATAAAAAATACATCAAGAAAATGAATTGGTGTAGCAAACGTGGAAATTATAAAACATACCCATATCACTATCAGAATTAATTTACTTAACACCTGATCCCATGTAATGCAAGAAATTAGAAATTAAAGATGTATGGTACAATTATACGCAATACTTGAAGACAAAAACTACAATTTGCCCCCACATTATTAAATTTAAGACTTTAACTTATTTGCAATAGCCTCATTCAACTGAATCATATTTTTGTCAGTTAATCCTTACGCGGCCTGTAATTTTCCATGCAAGTACAGGAGAAACAAATCAACACTAGAATCTTGTGAAATATTTAGACTTATGATCTGAAACTTGTCAACACTTGATGATAACCAATGCTTAATATTGAGATATAAATACATGACAAGACAGAGGAGGCATACCACATAATTCTTTAGCAAAAGGTTCCCCAGAATAACCATTGCTCGCGGCTGTTTCCTTACAGTTTGTTCGCAAAAATAGAGAGATCACCTGTATCAATCAGTTTAGTTTTCCAACGACTTCTGATGATGTAGAAGCGAATACAACAGAAATAACTACAGGGGCATATGGGTGTACAAGGTAAGAGTTAAATGAAGAAGCGACCAACAAGAAAGAAACATAGTTGCCACAATGAGGACAAAAGAAATAGATTTGAGATAGTAAAGAGTAATTTTCAATTTTACAGCAAGTCACTGTAAATTTGGACAGGACTTGAATAAAAGTCAAGCCAACCCAATGCAGTACAGGTTCACTAAACATTAACCCCGACTCAGCCTATGCAGAGACCATGAGCATGTTTGGCTAAGCTTAAAAGGTGCTTAAGCCAGATTTCTGCTAGGTTTATCCCAGGTTTTGTTTAAACAATGAATGTTTGCTAAATAGCCAAAATGCACGAACAAACAATAAGAATTGGAAGATAAAATGTCATTTCATAATCTCATTTGAGAAAAACAAACAATAAAGAAGCTGCAGATATCAACTTACCTGCCCAACAGAGGAAACTCCCTTGTCTGTTCGGCCACATCTTGAGTATTGAAACTCCTTCTTGTCACCGGATATCAACCTTGTCTTATGGAGGGCCTTAAAAATTTCTGACTTCACAAATACAAAAAAAAGGCCAATTCAACTTCCGTCCACATATGATGTTTTGAATAATTTTTACTCAAAATCTTAACCTTTAAGTTCACAGAACAAGTTTATGTGAATATCAGAAGATGTAGAAACAGGTTATTCTATCTCTCCTCAAAAATCATATAGTGGAAGAGAATTATCACAGTAATCTTAATAAGCACTCTCATTAAAGTAACAAAAAAGTACATAGCAAAAGAATTATTGAACACTAGATCATACCATTTGAATGTGGTACATTTTGGTACACAAAAACCTTAAAAGGGAACTGCTATATTATTATCAGTTCCAAACCTTAATGATTGTATTCAAGAATTGCAAACGGCACCCTAACTCCCACCCCTCTAAAAACAGATTGTAAGGAAAAAGAAACCGAGCAAAGTGGAAGTCGCAAGGAATAAAGGTGGAACAAAATAACAGATTCAGACACAAAACGAACACAGCACACTCTAGGGCAGTTATTTTCTCCTTGTTCAAATATGCTTGTACAGTTATACTTATTAAGCTTGTGTTGTATGTGTGTGTGAGAGAGGCGATGAAAAGTGAAGAATAACACCTCAATGGTTGGATCCATCTGTGCCTCTGAAGCAAAACCATAAAACCTGCAGCAGAATGTCAGACATTGTCACGGTAGAGTTGAAAAGGGGAAAAAGGAAGAAGAAGAAAGAAAAGAAGTCTATTACTCGTGAAGCATTCTTACAACTACTTTCTTCTTATAATTTCTACACTACTCAGAACAAGTAGAGATTAGATTTTCTCCAGCTGACATCATTGGGTTACAATTCGAACTGATACATCAATCAAGCCATCATTATGTACCGATGTGGAACATTGGGGGGCCACATGGAATCACGATGATCCCACATTGGAATTACACTGTGTAGGACTTACACAAGAATAAGTATTCCTACAGGCACACCAACTGGTAACAAAATTGGGAGGTCCTTGAGACCAAATTGAAGGACCAAATTGAATAATACCTCACACGCTGTTTAACAGAACCTGTTGTTACGAGTCCAGGACTCAACCTAACGTCTTAAAGCCTCAAAACTGTAGATTTTATATTTGTTACACAGGCACCTTTACTTTTCTACCCGGAACCTCATTATTTTCAACTAGAAAATCACTTTTTTAAGTAACAACATCAAACCACTCAGTAACTATGCAACAGGAAACAAGTTTATTACTTAGATGGAATTTGTACCAATCTAGTCACCCACTATGACCAAAAATTTGTAAAATTGAATTCTGCATTTTCTGTGCCCTTTCTTTCATGCCATGACTTCTATAGTAATGTTTGATTTCTATCTTCTCACACACTACGAATAACTCATTCAAGAATTCTGCCAAAACGTAAAAATGTTTACAAGAGAGTGCACTCATGCAAAAGTTTCTCTTGCTTTTTCTTCCATGTAAAATGAATCAAAGAATGATAAGCAAATAAATTTGATAGCTATCTTCACAATATGTACCTCTGACCAAAATACATTACTTTTAGAGCAACATATCGCTTTGGGAAGTGATGCAAGGTCTTTGTACTACTACCTGAACCAAACAATGAAAAGAAAAATAAAAACACAACCACTGGAACTGTATTGAACATATTACAATAATGCCTACATGCCAATCGATTGTCCCAAACATCAAAGAAGAAAAACACCTGGAAGCATCTGCTTTGATGGGTTCACAGTCATCACATCATTACCATCTAATTTTAGGTTTTCCGTTACCTCGACCAAATGACCACTATCCAAATCATGAGCACTAGAACTTTCTTCCATCTGCACTATTGAAAACCGTTTATTAAAAAGTTCACATACAAACATTGGCAAAAAATAGTATTCCCATCATTCCAAATTAAATATAGTAATCATCGCTTATTCAAAGTCATACTTTTTCATGGGAACATGTTTTATTACTAGGCTGATATTTATTTCAAGTAAGAGGTTATCATGGATATTAATTACTTCTGTCAACAATTTCCACTAAAAAATAATACATAAACAAATTAAAAATTACTAGGACATTCCATTCACCAAAAGGAGTAATTTATTGATTGATTATAGTACGTGGATATAAATTCTTGTAAAAGACAAAGTAGCAAACCTTTCGGCAGCGGCAATTTGAGAGCAGAGCAGAGAACTTGGCATTCTCAGTCTCTAATTCCTGTATTATTGCGAATATTGAAAAAAGAAAAAGAAAAAAATAGATTATTTTAAAGAAAAATTATTGTAGGAACTTTAGGGATTGAAAATTGCATACCAGGACTCTTATGCGGAGAGACTCCAGCTGGGATGGTAGCGCATCAAAAAATTCACTGTTGGGAACATTCTCCATGCTGTAACTGCTTCCACAAAATTTGCACAGAAAATGTTCGACAAATTGACTGAATGAATAACAGAAAAGGGAAAGAGAGTGTTCCGAAAATTTCCCTCACGGGTTAATAAAACATGTATTCGCGGGTAACGGTAACTATCTTTTAAAAAGGACGAGAAGTGGATAAAATATCATGGAATTTTACGTTGCTCTTTTTTAAAAAAATTAAAAAATAGTCGGGAGCGGAACTTCATTGTATTTTAAGTTTTTAGCTCTATATATGATTAATGAAGAAATGATGCGATAGTCTAATTTATCTTATCAGTATATTAGATGTGTTTGATTTTTATTACAATTAGTTATTTTGTAAAAATTGTAAAAAGTTGTGAGTTTTATGAAATTTGTAATTAAAATTAATTGTTGACTTTGATTTTAATTTTTTATCAAAATCAAAATTGAAATCAAACAAGTTCTTAATATTAAACTAACGAATATAGATAGAGTCATAAAATAATTATTTAAATTCAGTAACTAACTTGAAATAAAATTCAAGGTTAGTGGTTTTCAAAAAAGTTCAAATTTATTAGTCAATATTTGCAATCAACATTTTGGTATGTGATATACCTTTAGCTTAGTGAATTTGTAGATGAGATGATACACATATACTACAAGAAAATGTGTCTATAGTGGCGATACAAATTGCGATGACAATATATCGCCTCTATTAGTACTGGACAATAGAGACAACAAAGAAATGTCGTTGCTATAAAGTCGAAATCTAAAGTGACGACATATGTAGTCGTTATATTTAACAAGTTGTCTTATTATTTGTAACTTATAACGACGTTTTTTTATGTCGTCGCTAATTACTTTTTCAAATGGCGGGAACAAATTACGCCATTTTGTTATGCCAATAGCGATGACATATGTCGTCGCAATAGATATGTAGATGATGTTGTCAGTTACGTGAATTATAATTTACCTCGTAAAATGTAATGTGGTATACTGTTAAATAATTTCTTCAAAATGGTCCCCCACGAGCTTCTTTGTTAGTGGAAACCGAGGCACTTTATGTTAAATTTTCGATTGTTGAGAATATTTGGGGTTAAGGTTCTTGCATAATATCGAGTATTTAGGGAATAAATTATGGTTTTGGAGGAATAAATTATTTGGCTATTTGAGATATTAGAGTTTGGAGGAATGGAAATGGAATAGAAAATGGAATGGAAATGGAAATGGAAATGTGATTTATTTTGAAGTATTTTCAGTTAGGTTCTTATATTTTAGTGGTATACATTGAAGTCTAAATTTACTATAATTAGTGGGTAAAATCCATGTGACAATAATTTTTTCCATGTGGATATTTGCCAGTGACACGTCATCAACTTAATTGGAGAATTTCACAGAGTGACTTGCGGTGCACGCTTTAGTAAATTTCAGTGATCACCGTTTAAACTTTGTTATTTCAGTGACTATTTTGTAATTTTAATAAAATTTCAGTGATCATTAGTGAAATTAACCCTATAATAAAATTATAAATAAATATGAGTGCGTAGAGTATTAAAATTATAATTCTCTTGAATATTTTTTTCTTTTCTTCACAACCAACTAACGTGATTTATTGAGAACTTAAATTTGGAAAAAGTCAACCACGTATACACACACACAAGCACGTAGTAAGAAATCAGAAAATAGCACGTAAGAATGGCGGACGATAGCACAAACAACAGTGTCGGAGAAATCGAGGAAGAAGCCCCATTGTTATCGACCCAGAACCCGGAACCGAATCCGCAAAGAACCCGATCCGTGCGGACGAAGGTGCCCGAGGCGGAGGTGCACGTATATCGGCAAGGAAAGGGCCCGATCGAAGTGTTCAAGGCGGCCCTTGGCGGGTGGGAACAGGACCAGCTGGAGATCCGAGATATTCTCAACAAATATGGGTTTAAGATGGCTTACGCCTTCAATCCAGGGTCGGGCCGGGGCGTGCCCATCCGGTTCCACCCCCGGAATGGCCGATCCTTGATCACATACAGTGACGGTGCGGTTATTCATATTGACGGCGAGCCCAAGGTAAAAAGACACAACCCTTTATATAATTACACGAATTTGTATTTATATGCCAGTGTTTGTTTTGTTTTTTCATAATTTTTGTGGAAAAGGATATTAGGAAAACCAAAATGAATTTGCAATGAAATAATTGGGGTCTAATTATCAGAATTTGTGAAAATCAATTTAATGAGAATTGGAATTTTTGAAATTCCAATTCCAAGGCTCTATTTAGTTTATAAGAGAAATTATTAATCGAACCATCGGCGGGTTTGCTGTGGAATTTACAACTTTCTTAATGTTTTGCCTGTATGAGAGTATTCAGTAGATAACATATTGGTGATACTTAAGAGCTGTCTTTTAAAGCCATTATTCATCCTGTTTCACGTTCAGTAGATTTTCATGCTTTTTGATGGCATCTTAGGAAACTTGCTCTACGTGCTCCTCTGCTCTCCATTCTCCACTAAATGAAGTTTGAAAAGATTGAAAAATGTTAATTTGTGGAATCAATTTCTATAGGCTAAATACAAAAGTGGTCAACTAGACTTTTGGCGAAATTTCATGTTAGTGGCTAAACTTATTTTTGTTTCAAGTTGGTCGATGTGTTTCAATTTGATCAATTTGTCCATTTCCATTAGTTTGACTAACGAAAAAGTTGACATAGTAGTGTAGCTTGCCAACTAGACAGCCACATCAACTTTTCCATTAGTCAAATTAACGAATATGGATAGAATGACCAAATAGTAACAAAACGTTTGAGTTCAATGTCCAACTTGAAACAAAGTAAAGTTCCAACTTAAATTGGAATGAAGTTTAGTGACCAACATGAAATTTCATTAAAAGTTCAATGACCACTAGTATTTTTAACCCCAATTTCTGCTATACTGCGTAGATTCGGAATATATGATATAGATGTCTGATTCCGCTACTTTGGAAAAAATTGATTTTTCCCAGTGAGACGCACGTTGACTAAAAGCTGATTCAATTTTTGTATTGGTCGCCAACATGTTAGCTCAGACATTTGAATCCCTTTATTTTCAATTTACTAGTTTGCCCCTCAATTGAATACATAGCAGAAATAATTGCCTGTGTGCACCCAATTATGCAATTGAGGGGCAAACCTAAATTGGAAATAAAAGGCTTCAAATGTGTCAGCAACGGAGTCAGAATATGTTGGTCAAAGTGGGTCTCTCATTTGCTGGAAAAAATTGATTTTTTCCCCCAGATAGCGGAATCAGACTGCCCCATAGTTTCCTCTTGGAAAGTTACATTTTTTGGGGTTGTGCATGTAGAGCTTTTTGTTAGAGATTTTTTGCTCGTCTTTGTACCAAGCTTAATAATTTGTTAAATTGATTTTTTGTTGGACCACAACGAACTGAAGACGTAGAGCTTATCAACTTTTAACTTCAGTTCTACTGTGTCTCTTCACGAGCTATGGGCTTATTAGCTATGAACCTAGTTCTGATATTCCCTCTTCTTTAATGGTATTCGATAGGTACTACTGAAAATTTGAAGGAAAAAAATATGAAATCAATGGACTTTTGATCTTAATTAGAGAGATCAAACTTTTCTCTGTTTTGCACAGTAGGATGGATGGAGGAGGAGAAGGCATTTCTCATGTTCGATAAGGAGAAAAATAGGAAAGAAGAAAAAGACCATTTGTTAAACAATTACCTCTGGCAACCTTATTTTCGTGGATTGGTGTTAGAAATGTGATTTATATGAATATGGAAATGATAAAATTGCATCTTCTCTCTCACTTTCTCCACCACGATAGGTTCCTTGGGGGGAAAAAGATTCTTTCATTCTTCCTTGAAATTTTTTTCTCTATCCCAATTTTCTTCTAGAATTTCTCATCTTATCTTTTCTTTGCTTAAACAAACCAAGTATACCTTCACTTCATTTGAGTTTGCAATTGATAGCAATACACATTCCCAATGATAGAGACATACACCTTCAAGTTATTTTCCCCACTCTATTTTGAATTTTTCTATCCCTTCATTTTGATGAGAAACTCTTTAATTCCAGAATTTTTCGACAGAGGTTTTTATGTCTTAGAAATTTCAAGAGCTCTTGATCAAACTTTAATTTGATGTAAACTAAATTACCAAAGCAGTCATTCCGTTTTCAATATGATGAGCTGTTGTTCTTCAAGAAAAAAGAGAGATCCCATGGAAGGTTAATAGTGTTACTATATTCTTCTTAAAAGAGCTGTTAGGTGAGTGCAATATGTAGAAGTTAATTTTTAGCTCGTGAAAGGAAAGTTATATGAAACCGCGGGATACAAAATCTATTTGTCATTAGATGCACGAAAGTCCTCAGAAATTTTATGTGAGATTGGAGTTTACTTTACTAGTTCTTCCTATTGAATTGCAAACAATTTCTGAAGCACCAGAGTTTAAGATTGTCATTTATGGCCAAGTTGGTAAATAATTATTTAATACAAAGAGATTTTTTTGGTAGTTTGAGCCATTTCATTACTTCATCATCATTACCCTACAGGGGAATAGAGTGTTTCCGACAATGAAAACGCATTTTCTAGTTCAGGAGCTTATAATGTATGATATGGAACGTGCTTGGTACATATGCTATATACTAACTGAAAATGCCAAATATTTCGTCGTATCTTTGAGTTTTATTTACCTTCCTTATGATAAGTTGCAGATTTGGGTTCACTTAAGGTTCCAAACACTCTTGACATTGACTCATAGTCGTGACAATGCAATTTTCCAGTTGCAAACTTATATTTTTTATTTTACTATGCTACCTGCCTTCTCATTTTCAATAGGAGACATTTTACTAAATTGGCATAGCTCCTTTAGTACTTTACATTGCAGAAACCTTGTGTACCGTCTATGGTGAAATTAGGTCTGGGCAAATTAACCGACGTCGGTTCTGACTCTTTTTTTGTTTTTTAAAAATTTTAAAAATAAGCTTTAATCGGCCTGAAAATGAAAACCGAACCGACCCAAATCGGTTTGGGTCGGTTTCGGGGTCGAAAACCGACCCGACCCACGCCCACCCTTAGGTGAAATTGTCAAAATTCCATGAAGAAAGAAGTAACTTTAGAAACTAAAATTCAATAAAACATAAACAACTATTCAAAATTTATCTAGCATGCCCATTCGAAGAACCATTTGTAGTTTTAAATACACTCTTCATTTTAAAATAGATTTCTCGTGGGCCAAAAAAGCATATATGGATATGCCATGAAGGATAACTGACATGAAATAAGTTTCGACCAATTGTGCATCATAGCTTCTTAATATATGCGTGAAATGTTATTTTGACTAGTACCTGTTTTGTGGAGTTTAAAAGTAGTTTTTTAGGAGATTTTGATAAAAGTTGATAAAATGTATGATTGAAAAGTTTCCAATGAAATATGTTGTTGAAAATGAGTTTGAGAAAAATAGACTCTACCAAACATACTAGCTTTCTTGCCCCATGTGTTTTGGAAATCTTTTTCTCCATTCTAGTTATTCGAACTTCTCTATTTGCGTGAGACTTCACATAATGTCTCTCTCTTTGCATGGTAATGCAAGCATGTTCAGCTGTGCTTAAAAGGACACCAAACTTATTTTGCCAAACATAATTTCTAAAGTTATTTTTTTTACTAACAATGTTTTAGTTTTCTGGCACTTTACTTCTAGAAAAGTAACTTTTAAGCACGTCCAAAATGCTACTTTCAAATTTCAGGTAGCTTTACATGTGAGAAAATTGTGCTACTTGCAATTAAGAATTGAGAGTCAAATTTAACTCGTTTTATGCCCTCTAATTTCAGGATTCTCTTCTGAAGCCTGTTACGAGGATATTGTTAGGCGTAGCAGTAATTACCTTCATGATTATTTTAGTTATGAAAGAGACTCCAGAATGGATGAAAAAGCTGAACTTCTCGGGAGGTAGCATCTCTCCATGGATCCTAGCTTGTGTGGTAATCGTTTTCACTCGAATGAGGAAGAGAACTAGGAATTTTCTAGAAAAACATCTTCGATGAACCTTGTAACCTCTTAACTCAAATTATTTAATAACTTTCCAAGTTCTCAAGGTTTTTATTCGCTATTTTCTTTTGTTGGTGTAACTCATCAATTACACGTGAGATTTTACGTTTATTGGATGATTTTGTTGGTGTTTTCGGCTTCCATAGGTGATTTTTGGTCCATGAATGCTTTGCAAATGAACTACAGTATGCATTTTTACGTATTTTGTGATCTCAAAAGATATAACGAGACCACAATTTTTGTGTCTGATGTAGAATTTCATTTTTTTTTTCCTGTTATAGTTATACCCTTTTCATTTTGATTACATCAAAAGGATTCAAACTGATTAATTTTAGTGGATTTGAGGAAAAATGATTGTTTATTTTCTTCCATATTGCCTTATTAATATAAGGATAAATTGCCCCCCCCCCCCCCCCCCCCCCCAACTCTTTTCTTTTTCCCCGTCTCCCTAGGCATTTAGCTCTTCAACTTTTCATTCTTTGGCAGGTAAGTTTCATCGCAGGTTATTGAACTTTTAGTGAAATTTCAATTGAGTAACTACTAAATTTCAATTCGATCACTAAACATCAATTTTAATTGTAAAATTCACCACTCTGTTTCACGTTGTCTCTAAATTTGATGAAAGTTGTTTAACTGATAGTCGTCTCATAATCGATCTTTTAAATAATTGTTGTGTGGTATGTCAATTTGCCGTTATTCCACAGTATAAAAGTATTAAAATAAATAAAAAATATGCATTTTAATCTCTTACATGGTTATAATTTCCATTTTATTGTTTTCGCTTCTAATCAACAGTTTTCATCCAGCATCCAAAATGGGTGTTAAATTCACGTGAAAAGAAGAACAAAATAAATAAAATAAAATGAAAGCAAAATACTCCTTAGGGATTTAAGATTATAAGTGCTTGTTTGGTCTAAATTAAAATTATTTAAAAAATTATAATAAAAAGTCAAAGTACAATTTATGAAATTTACAATTTTTATTAATTTTTTAACTATATATTTCACTAATTTTTTATTTTTTATTTGTCAAAAATTGCTAAAAAAATTCTCAAGTAAGCTCTTGTTATAGATTTACAATATAAGTTTCAATTGTTATGTTTTTGTTATTTTAGGCAATGACTTCATTAATTGAATTAATGAGTGAGTCGAAGAGTTATGGTCGACATTAGATCTAGACACCAGCTTTAATTTAGTTAAAAATAGTACGGGTTGAATTGACCAAACTCAATAATTTAATTAATAGTCCGATTGTCTATGAGTATATTTGTCAAATATCATTTTTATTTATATATTTCGTAGGACTTACAACTTTTACCTATTTTTTATCAACAAAAATCTTTACAAAACATCAATATTTTAAAAAGCATAAAGAGTGGTTAAACGTGGAGGTCGAGTTTCAAGCTATTCGAGTATAGGCTTCACTTAGGCGAGAACGAGACAAAGATAAAACGAAGCCGAAGCATAAGACGTGGCTAGACATAAAACCGTACTTCACGTCTTGGTGGAGGTGGACTTTTTAAAATATTGCAAAATATAGTCTATATAGAAGGTCGAGATGATTGGAGGAATAATCGAGTTCCACAATTCCCTTTTTAAGAAAAATTCTCTAACCTGGTACAGTGCTACTTTGTTTTCACGGGTTCCGTTTGAAATATCTTTCACGTACACGTGTTTGAAAAACAGTTGGATAATTATTAACGGAACAAAATTAAATCAGAGTGTTGATTCAGATCGAAATTGGCGCCCCTTTCTCCTGTCTCTTTCTTTTCTTTACAACTCAGTCCCCCCCCCCCCCCCCCCAAAACCCCCGTCCCCCACCCACACACACCCACACAACCTTTTCTTCAATTGCAAAAAAGGGAACTGGTATTTTTTGATCGCAAAAAATGTCATTTCGTAGGCGAACATTGCTCAAAGTCATCGTCCTTGGCGATAGTGGGTAAAAATCCTTTTTTCTTTTTTTAGTTTTCTATATTTTTCTGTTTTATTGACTTTGGTAATCCACATTCGCTGATCATACGTTTATTTATTTTTATTTTTTTAAGATTTAGGGGTTAATTTCTTTTTAATGTTTTCAGGGTGGGTAAGACGTCATTGATGAACCAGTATCCTTTTTCAGTAATTTCATATTGATCTGTCTGATTTATTCATTTATTCAATTTAGTTATGTTCGTAGATGATTATGATTGTCGATAGATTATTGCACATTATTAATAGCGCTGCATAGTGTTTTCTGGGGATGATTTACTACATGGGGCTCTTTAATTTATGATTTAGATATGTACATAAGAAATTCAGTCAGCAGTATAAAGCTACCATTGGGGCAGATTTTGTCACCAAGGAACTTCAAATCGATGACCGTCTTGTCACTCTTCAAGTAGGTTTTTAGTTTTGGGAAGAAAATTAGTTATGAATATAATTTTCATGTGTTTTTTTTTTTAAGCTAGAATTCCTTTTTTAGAGATTGGTCCGTTAATTTTAGTTTCGAAGGGCATGCATATGAATTTTCTGTTGGTAGATATGGGACACCGCTGGCCAGGAGAGATTTCAGAGTCTTGGAGTTGCATTTTATAGAGGGGCAGATTGTTGCGTTCTCGTCTATGATGTCAATGTAATGAGGTCCTTTGATACCCTCGACAATTGGCATGAAGAATTTCTCAAACAGGTTGGCTAGCTTATCTTGTTGTGTATTTATGTTAGTTCTTTCTACTATAGTTCTGAAACGGTAGTGCATTTCCAAAAATTACTCGCTGTAATAGTGTAATGTATAGTGTGCTGTGAAGTACTTCTTAAAACGTTTCTACTCAAACAAATCTATAATTTTTTCCTTCTGGAATTGTAAAGGTGTACGCAATCCCTATTAGCAGTCACTTAGTTTCAACTACAGTCTAAAACATTTTTAGTTTAGTTACCACTTATCATTGTGAAAGTTGGTGCTTAGAGTGCGTGGAATTGATTTTGTAGTTGTTGGCATTTATATTTTTCTGTTACACATCTTTCATGGCTGTACTATCAACCTGTCTTTGCATTTGCTAAGATAGAGTTAGTCTGCCCAACAACTGTCTTTGCATTTCCATGGACCTTTTTGTTTCATTTATGGGTTGGGGGTGGAGTGCTCTAGTACTGATCATGCTCTTTGTATAAGATGAAGAGTTTATTATTATTAATCTGAACCTAATTCTTTGAGACAAGATTCTCCTGTAATTTCCCAAGATTTATGTGGGTTGATGGCAGGTGTGATTAAGTTTGCGTGTGGTTTCATCAGAAGGCTACTTGGTGGATCGCTCGTAATTCTAGACTTGAGGATGAGTAAAGTATTAGCTAATATTTTCCGTGGTGGAAATTTTGAGTTCTTTTAATTTGGGGGTTAACCAACCACGTGGGTAGATTCTAGTTTGTATGGGAGGATGTTCTGAATCTTTATGGAATCTCGTTTCTCTGTGCTGCATAGTTTTACATGAGAACAAGCTTTGCTAATTTTGTAAGATAAACCAGTTAGGAGGTTAAACTCCAAGAGTAGCTTTTAGCTTTGATTTTTCTCAAATATCTGGAACTGCCAAGGTTGCACCTTTCCAAGTGTGGGTTATGTAGCATATATTTCTTTTCTCTTGTCTGCAGTTGACAGGTTATCAATGTTTGATCCATTCAGAGAATGTCTCATTAGGAAATCGGAAATCCAATTATTTAACTAAATGGAATGGTTAGAAATCGTCGGCATTGGAATATATCTCTATTTGATTCCTTTTTGAAAAAGTCTGAGTAGGAATAATTTTTAACTCTTAGCATAAACAATATTGACCCTTGATGGGTTTATAATTACCTAAAATGTGAATCATTTAGATGATCTGGATAGTGGGAAGGTTAGTGGGAATTCTTATATCTCATATAAAAAAGAAGTGTAGGAAATAAACATATTGTGCAGAATGAAACCACGAAATACAAAAGTTGTGATTATGCATTATAAACTGGAATCAAGACTAAAAAATTTAGGAAAAGGATGAAAACACTTGATTATAGACGTAACTAATCGACCTTTTGTTATAATAGACACTTTTTCATCTTGTTTGAAATAGGTTCATCACGACCTCAGATATCTTCCTTTTATTGAATCAGTGTTAATTCCGATGGTTATAGACTTATGGGGTCAATTGACTTGTCTCCTTTATCTATATGCTTTTATTGCATTTAGAGTTGATCCAAGCATTGACTAGTATGTTTAAATCGTTGCAATTTATATGAGACGGACCTTTCGGATATGGTTGTCATCACTTGAGAATCCTGTGAGGACTTGTCTACTTGTTTCGTTGGTATATCTTAAATAAACGAGTCCCCGGTCTAGCTTTTAGATGATGTAGTTCATGAGCAGGTGAAGACTCTCGGTGCAAGACTCATTGCTCTCATTTGTTGAAAAATAATGCACGCATCAGGCTTTCAATGAAAAATTGAATTTGGTCTAGGGGTTGGGTTGAAGACTAAATTTAAGTAAACTAATTTGTCCCTCTAAGTAAACTAATTTGTCCCTCTGTAGCAGCCTAAACTTATAGATGGTGGTTTGGCCTTTCACGATCCTTTCGTATTTAGTTTTTCAGAGCCTCTTTCTTGCTCGCTTACTTGGCCCGCAAACCCTAAATGATTGTCCTTGTGGCTGGCTAATAATCAAATGTTAGATTTAGTGTATTTTAACCTCTTTTTTTCTAATTTTTTTTTTTTCAATCCTTTATACTAGTGTCTTACCTTTGACACCCTACTAACATAGGACAAGAAAGAGAGAAGAGAGAAGACAAAGGGAGAGATCTCAATATTATTGAATATCATAAATCAATTATCAATATTATTCTGAAATACTAGTCCTATTTATACTTAAATTCCTAGCAAAATTGAAAATTTATCTAACTAACAAAAATATAAAACCTCCTAACTTAAAACTTGTATTTGTTGATATAAAATAAAATAAATCAAAATAAAACATAATTTATTTTTATTTTAATCTAAAAATAAGAGCCCTTTATGGCACTTTTTCCAATGTCAATTCCATCACAATCTTCATCATCTCCCTCGAGCTGAAAAGAACTCAACTCCAGCGAACTAAACTGATTAAGGCGTCAAAACTCCTCTCCTGTTATGTAAGTATCATCAATAAATAATTTTTTAAATACGTGCATGAACGCATGAAATAACTTTTTTTTTTTTTTTTCTTTTTTCCCTGATGAACAATATACAAGAATAGTAGTTTTTCTCCTAATGAACCGTACCATCAACAGTAACTTTTTGCCGATGAACTGTATTGTGAATAGTAATTTATTTTACCAATAGACATAGGACGAAAGAAATGAAGAGAGATGATCAGATCACATTAGTCAGAAATCTCAATATCACTTAATACTATAAATCAGACAAATAACATTCCTAGAAAAATGATAAATTACGAAAATAACAAAAATTGAAACTTTCGTAACTTAAGACTAATATATTGATGGAAATAAAATAGATTAAAAACAAGAAAATAAATCACATTCTATTTTATTTTTACGCTCAATATAAATGCTTATTTTTGGCATGTTTTCATTGTCAATTCAATACCCAATCTCCATCACCTACCTTCTAAAGTTTTGGGGGAAACTTGTTTTTCATGTGGTTAATGTACATGTTTGGTTTTGTGTTGTGCATCTCTGATTAATGATCCCCAGTTATTTTACCTTTTTGGCTTCATACCAATACTTCTTTTCTACTCTCGCCTTTTGTTATTGTCAATTTAGCTTTTAGAAAATATCTGGAAATGCTGGAGAATGATGCGATATTCCTTTGTATTATATGTCTAAAACATTGTACTTCTTCTATAAATGTGGTAGCCCAAATCTTATTGAAACTTCTGCAAATACATATAGACACTTGTTCTTGTGAATTAACCGAGTTTGGTTGTGTTGCAGGCAAACCCTCCTGATCTAAAGAAGTTCCCCTTTATATTACTAGGAAACAAGATCGACATAGATGGTGGAAATAGCAGAGTGGTAAGTTTAGTTGCTATGCTGTAAAATACAAGAGCTGTTCACATTTGGCCTAATTTCTCAAACTACAGGTGTCTGAGAAGAAAGCGAGGGAATGGTGTGCTTCGAAAGGGAACATACCATACTTTGAGACGTCAGCAAAAGAGGATTACAATGTTGACGCTGCATTCTTGTGCATTGCGAAGACTGCTTTAGACAACGAGCATGAGCAGAGCATGTGAGTGGGTACTTAAATATTAGAACTATTTCCTGTTGAGTTGTTTCCATGTCGTGCATGTGAAATGAGAAACAATCATCCTTCGTCACCAGTGTGCGTGTGTGTTTTATTTGTTTATTTTTCTCTTTCATCACCTGGTAGGATGACAATATAGCTCGAATAATATGTTTTTAGGAAAGTATGGACCAATGGTCTGGCTTAACCAAGGTGTATTATTATCCATGCCTTATCGAATGAGGCACTCAATGTCTTTCCATGAAACTTTCGTAGAGTGCAGATAAATACCATGCGAGGGGAACGGAATTGCCCCAGTTACAGAATATGGGAAATGTAGTGAAATATTGATAGAAATATATGAAAAACATTGAAGATTTTCAGCAGAAAATGTAATTTGAAAAGTGAGAAAAACAGGTCATGTGCAAAAAATAGGACAGTTTGTCTGAATTGCTGTCTGTAGGGGTGTCCTTGTATACATTATGTACCCCTCTTTTATTATATAGTTCATGATCTTTGCATACTTTCTATGAAAAAGAAGCGGGAAAAGGAACTTAGGATAGCTTCGTGTATTTTATTTTCCATATCCATTTGATTGTGTCATTATGATATGTAGACATGACACAAAACTTTATTTCTACATTTCCGTGCATCTTTTTTCGTGATTTTAAGGTGGGATTACATTATAATACGGTGATCGAAAATGGTATTAGAATGCGAATAGATGCACATTAGAGTGGTTCAACTGTAATGGGAAAGTATCATAAAAGTTTCAGATTTCTTCCAGTGTGGGTTGATCACAATATCATGTGACGTAACCAATTGGATTAATCACTTGTGAAATTGGATTAAAATTGAAGTGAGATTAAAATAGAAATTCTGTTGATCACAATATCATGTGAGGTAATCAATAGGTTGATCATAATACATAGTCTAAGAGATTACCATTTTGTTGCCTTTTTTTTTTTTTTTTTTTTTTTTTAACTCTCTTCTCATTCTTATTAAATTTGCCATTGCAGATACTTCCAGGGCATGCCTGAGGCTGTTTCTGAAACAGAACAACAAGGTGGTTGTGCGTGTTGATATTGAGTTATCAATTGATTTGAATGCCTTTATAACTTTGTTATTGCATAAATATTTGTTTTTTTTGGTTGTTATATGTAGCCATTCCTTTGTATTCACTCTATACTTATTATTCTCTCAAAGATTGAGATAGGCTTGGTTTGCTATATAAGAGTCATTAACTACGAGACTCGACCTGGTTTATGGACTATTTCTAATTTTCTTTTTCTTATGGATTTTTTGAGATTCTTCATGAATTTCACAGAAACATGGTGTGGAGATTAATTGGAATCAAACCTTTGTCATTGGAATACAAATGGCTTGTCTGAAAACTTCTTGCAACTTTTGATATGGCACTTTTCTCCCATTCAATTTTTATATTCCAAATGTTGCTTTCATATGGAGACATTTGTTTTTCTTTCTTCAAAACTAATCAAGAAAGCGAAATAAAATCTGTTTAAGCCCGGTGGCTCGTGCAGACCGATATAGGCCATGCCTGCCTCTTTTATTATAGACGCCTCTATTATATACCATTTCAAAAATTACGTCTCATTCTTCTGATAAGGGAAAAGTTTCGAAAGCGAAGCCCTCACCTGTGTCAGAAGTCCCTTGACCAGGCAGGTTGTAAATCGAGGGATGTGCACAAGTGGCAGGGGCCTGAGGGAGAGAGCCAACATGCCAACTCCCAGGATAGACTTTCACAATATTTCAGTAAAAATCTGCTCCACACGGAAATTGAATCTGCGTTGTCGGAGGATTTCTCCCCACATCACCTCAGGTTTTACCAACTCGCCTATGCCCCTGAGGGCAAATTACGTCTTATTCTTATTAGGGAAAAATCAGGACTGGTCAATGGTTACGCGCTCATGAACTCCAAAGTTATATAGTCAAAATTTATTTCAATTAAACCCATATTTCAATGTTAAAAGATCAATGTGTTTCTACAATTGCAAAACTGCTAGTTCAAACACGAAACTTTAAGATACTGTTTTATTATGATACTATTTTATGAAAAATGCTTGGTACTGTTCTAGTTTTGATATTGTACACTAGTTTTACATTAGAGCATGTTTGGCCAAGTTTATTTTAAACTTTTTTTTAAAAAAAACTAATTTTTAACTACATATTTCATGGGACCTACAAATTTTATCAATTTTTCAACTACACATTTTACCAACGTTTTTCATAATCTCCAAAAAAACTATTTTTAAACTCAACCAAACAAACACTAAGACATTCAAAATTAAATATTTTTAGGTTTAAGTAATGATACTGTTTCAAAATGCTCTATTAGTAGTACAAGATAATTGATAGGCTAAATATATTCACACCACATTTTTTAATAAGTGTACCACATTTAAATTGCATAAAAAGTCTATAACCTTTACTTATTATTACATTTATTTCTTTAATATTTTTTCATTGCATTCTTATCATTAACCTTCAATTAATTAGCACATATTGTCTTTGATAACGGTTTTCGTCCAATAATTTCATTAAAAATAACAAAAAGACTCATTTTCCCCTCATATTTTAAAATAAGCAAATAAATAAATAAATACAAAATTTTGATTAAATATTATCCCTTATTTTAAAATACACTAATAGAAATTTTGGAAGAAAATCGCTAATAGAAATAAGACGTGTTAATTAATAGAATGTTAAATATAAGAATTTGATGAAAAAAAGTTAAAGACATAAATATATCAATAAATAAAAGTTAAGGACTTTTTATACAATTAAAATGCGGTGCATTTATAATAAAATGTGGTGTGAATATAACCACTCTAATTGATATTGTTTTCATTCAAAATACTTGATATTATTTCAATCTATGATAATATTTTTTTATTGGGTTGTAGTTTGTGTGTGATACTGTTTTATTAATATATTATCATGTATGATACTGATATATTAAGATAATTTTATAAAAAAAAAATGGCACAAAACATCTATAACACATGGACTTTCTACGCAAATCATCCTTACCTTTCAAATTTTGACAGTTACACCATTCACCTATCCTCTAATGTGCAAATCATTATTTTTAATAGATCCGTCCACTATTGTTGCTAAAAAGCCATGTGAAAAATCAAATAAAATCGAGAGCAAAATAGTCCATCCAATGTCATCAACTGTGGGTGGACTATTTTGGTCAAAATTCAATAGGTAATGATTGATGCCAAGAATAATATAAATATAATGACCTGTTTGAGTATTTCAACTTGGGAAGTTTTTCAACTTGGGAAATTAGCATAAATGGTTCTTAACCTTTGTCCTAAGTGGGAAAATAGTTTTTTTAACCTTTGTTTTTTGATACAGAAGTCCATAACTTATGTGTTTTGGTGCGCAATTGGTCCTTATTTGATGAAAAAAACAAATATGATCTTATTTTTTGTTATAAAAAATTTCAATTGGATTCTCAATCTTTGCAAAAAAATACAAATAGGTCCGATACTTTTATTTTTTATAAAAAATTATTTTGTATATTTTATGAACTATTATAAAATAACTAAAATTTAATTTCATAATTATTAACAAACGTATTAATTAATATTAATTTTTTATTATTAACTAATCATATTGTTTAAAATTTAAACATTAATTTTATCATTAAAACATAAAAAGAAAAATAACTTGTCACAAACATGATGCTCAAATATTTTTATTTAATTGAAATATTCGTTTATTAACTACAAATATTAGAGCTCAAATTGTATTCTTCATATTTTAATTTATCGTTTGCTTATCGTTCAAAAATAAAGAGCACATAATGTGTAACTTAATTTTTATTACTATTTTTATGTTAAAAAAATAATAAGATTGGTTCAATGTCATAAACTTATATATGCCATTTTGTTATTTATTTAACTTAATTATTACTCAATATTTTCACTAGCAATTATATATACCTAAAGTACAATAATTTTACATATTTCTTTTATGAAAAATTTAATTGATACGACTATAGTGATATATTTAATATGGAAAATTAAATATTATTTAATAAATCTATCAGACCTATTTGCACACTTTGCAAAAGTTAAAAATTTAATTGTAGTTTTATTTAATTAAAACTAATGACATATTTATCTCTTCATCAAATAATGACCAATTGCGCACCAAAACACATAGGTTAGGGACTTTTGTGCAAAAAAAAAGTTAGGGACCATTTCCGCACTGAAAGCAAATGTTAGGGACCATTTGCACCAATTTTCCTTTCAACTTAGCAAATTTTTTCTCGTATATTGTCTTCTCAATTTACCATTTTCTTCTACTTTTACATGAATTAGATGGGTGTGCGTTGTTTATCTGGTTTGACCCACCAATGTGCTTCGGATCTGTTGAAAATAGGAGTAGACATTTTAACATAAACCAAACCTCCCGAATTAGAACTGGAGGTTTTCGTCCGATTCAAAAATAAAAAAGGAATCAGAACCTTGTGTACCCGACTCTGGAACATAATTTGTCTTTGCTTATAATTTTTTTATTTTTTACAATTTATTCACCATGGCTCAATGACCTAATCCAACACTATGGCATCAAAGACAATAGTCCAACTATCCATAACTCAAACCAAAAGTCCAAAAACCACCACCCTTAAACCCAAACTTAATTGACCCAATTTTAAATACCAAAATTACAAATTTTCAATCGATATTCACAATACAAATATTGTCATCTCTCTCACATTCTCGTTCATCTCTCTCACTCAACATACAATGCAACGGGGAAGACGAAGCTCCTCTGTAATCGTGACGAGTCCTCAATCTTAAGAGGTGATTTCTTTTTTCCTAACCCTAATTTATGGATTTTTAAGTTTTAATTTTTTTCCAAAACAAGTTGTCATCTCACAGTTTTAAAAAAATGTTATGAGTATAACCGAAAATTGACAATTCAAGTTCAATTTCAGTAATTATGTAGACTTGAATGGTTTTGTTTACAAAATATCTTAATGTAATATATTTTTGACATAGTTGGTCCTTATGTTTATATTATTTTTGGAAACAATCATCCCTTATCTATTGAATTTTTGACGAAAATAGTCCCTACACATAGTTGATGACATTGGATGGACTATTTTGTCCTCGATTTGTTTTTTTAAAATTTCACGTGGCTTTTTAACGACAATAGTTGATGGATCTATTAAAATTGATGATTTGCGCACTAGATGGATAGGTGAATGGTGTAACTACTAAAATTTGAAAGGTAATGTGATTTGCCCAGGAGGTCCATACGTTATGGACGTTTTGTGCCATTTTCTCTATTTTTATCTATGATACTGCTTTATTAAAATACTGTATTATTTAGATACTCAACTATGGTTTTGTGTTAAAACATAACATTTTTGCTTACCTAAGCATGTGCTTGACAATATGTGCTTATGATACTGTTATATATGCTTAATTTGTTTACTATCTTTAACCATACGATAGTGATATCTATGATACTGTTATTATGATATTGATACAAACATACTTCTGATATTATGTTTTATGATACTGTTTTATCAAGATAGTGTTCTTCTGTTGGTGATACGAACCCGTAGAGAATTGAATCTCGGAACTCACAAAAGAATTGATCTGAATCCCAAGAAAGCTAAAATCTGGTCGCAAGAACTTGACTCGATAATTTCTTGAATCAAAGAACCATAGTTATGAAAACGCCACAAAGGTTTGCGAAATCTTTGATAAGTTTTTAGAGTTTGTTCAATTAAGAACACGGAACAAAAAGTAAATCCTCACTTTAATTAATCTCTCAAAAAACTAAACTTAAACTGAATATTGTTTACAACGAAAAGTACTTAAATAGTAAAAATTAAAGAAATCCTAATATAATTTGGAAACAATTAAAAAACTAATTAAAAATAAGAGTTCTAAACAAAAAATGAAACTAAAATAAGCCAAATTCTGGATTTGCCCGAAAATTATGCCTTGCGATCGCATAGGTTTAAATCGTGCGATCGCATGGTTTAATCAATTAAAATTTTACAGATTTTTTGGCTGTCTTGCGATCGCACCAATGGATAACCATGCGATCGCATGGTTTGTTCTTCTGAATTTTCTGCGCAAATTTCTGCGCATCCGTATTTTGACTCCAACTTTGTTTCACGCTTATTTTGGTCCTCCAATCTTCCATTAGACTCCAATATGGTCCTGAATCGCATCAGTTGGGTTGGAATTTTTTATTTTGAGTGTTTAATACTGTCTTTGTTTACAAAGATACTGATAATAATGTGCTTGTTATATGAATATAATAATGTATTAAGTTATTTTTATTTGTGATACTATTATAATGAGATGTTGAAAAATACGGTACTTACTAAAATGCTGTTTATGATACTGTTTTATTAAGATACTATTTTCTATGATACTGTATCAAACAGCACACATGAATGTGTGACAGTAACATCCCGTAACACATAAAAATGTTGATGTATGTGAAACAAATGTTCCTTTCTTTTATTCGACCAAAAAATAATTACAAACAATTGTATTCATATATATAAAACAATAAAAAATATCTCCAACAAAAATAATCTAATTCAAGAAAAATAAGAGAAACTATTTATAAAAACTAAATCCATCTACAAAATAACATTCAAGAAGCAATTGTTTCTAAAATTTTGCAATCCAAGGATTGTCTAATACTTCTCCAAATCGTCGTCATTATTTGAAAATAATAGTAGACTGTTAAAGTTTAAAACTTTATGTTTTACATGATTGAGAAGAAGAACAATAAAAAACTATAAGACCATTATTATCACTCAAGAAATCAATGAGAAAGGTTTGAGTGGCCGGCAGTGAGTCACGAAATGCCGACGATGAGATGCAATAGTCGGTGAGAGGCATGGGAGAAGAGGATGGCCACGTACGTTGGCCATAGAAAAAACATAGCTATTAAAATTAAAAATAGGGTAAATTACATTCATAATCTCCATTTTTTCAACTTTGTAACAATATCATCTCATTCAATTTTATTTGCAGCTATCATCCTCATCCTTTCATTAATTCGCACACATGGTCTCCAAATGATTTTTTTGACGATTTTGCCATTAGCTTCAATAAATTAAAATAGAAAAAAATTAAAAAAATTAATAAAAAAATTGCAGTTGGGGTCTCTAAATTTTTGAAAAGATGAAACCAATGCCATGGTGTCTTGAGGATTTTCCCGGACACGATTTATTACTATCATCTTGTCCTCCTTTGCATTTCCCTAAAGTTAATTTTCTTTTATTTTTTCAACTTTTCGTATTCGACTAGGATGAGGATTTTGTGTTCTCTTTAGTCTTTTTCAAGTATTGAAATGTAGGTTTGGAGATGATCAATCTTACTGTAAGTTGAAAGAGAGCATGTTGTCTATCTAAGTATCTTTTATTTTCTTAAAATAAAAATAAAACAACATATAATGATGCATAAGAAATATAAGTGATGATAAATATATTTACACTTTGGTAAATGACTGCTGCTCTTCTTTGGACGTCTGTCTTAAGTAATCTGCCCTCCTCATCGGTCTGCCCGCCTCATCGGTCCGCTCGCCTCATTATTTTTATATGCCCGCCTACACTAGATAGACAACTGTAACCCAGCTGCCATCCAATTAATCAGACAGACGATCTATAGAACAACAGTCAACCACATCCATTGGGAATATGAAACACCAGCAATTGAAGAAGACGAAACGTCTCTCATTAAATCCTAATTATGAAGAAGATGAAAAGGCACCCGCCATTAATGACCATTGAAGATACAGCTGCGGGTCATTCCTATAAATAGAAGATCAACCCTCTAGGTAAAAACAGAACATACATACTCAATATTGTTATTCTGCATATTTGAATTTATCCCATACTAATATCACGCCGGAGTGGAAACGGAGGACAAAGCCCCACCACCTTTTGCAGGTCTCAACCACTGCTGTAGTCTCACTTGGAGGAGAAGAAGACTTAAATTATCAATTGGCGCTGTCTGTGGAAAACCGTACAAGAAATCATGGCTCGAACTAGAAGAACTAAGAATGCAACAACCCCGGCAGCCCCTGTCAGGGATGCAGACACAGAGTCTAATGCCGCCACTAATCATCCACAGTAAGAGTTTGCTTCTGTTGCTCAACTTACGGTGTTGAAAGCTCAAGTGGCGGCCTTAACGGCTTTGCTCCAGGGTCGTAACACTACGGTTTCTCAGTCACCGCAAGGTCCCGGCTCTTTGCAGGCAGGACCTTCACTGCTGGACGTTCCATCCCAGGGTCCCAACCCTTCGCCTTTAGGGCCCTCGCCACTAGAGGCTCATCCCTAGACTCACAATTTTCTGGCAACAGAAGCACCACCGCGAGCTCTTCCGTTGGCTCATAATTTTCCAGTGATGGAAACACCGCCAACAACAGCTCCACCGTTGGTTCCAAGTTCATTAGCTCCATTTTCTGCACCTCACCTCAATTCACTGGCATCTGGTCCAAATCCACTTTGGGGACAACCGTCATGGGTACCAACGCCTACTCTGGTTGAGACACCTATGTTAACCCTAGAACAACGACGGGAGGACATGATGAGTTGCAAAATAGCTGAGGCTATGTTAAAAAAGGGCAGTAGACAAAAATCTATGGTGTTGGAAGAAGACCCTTTTTCTCCAGAAGTGATGGCAGTTCCATTGCCACGGGATTTTGAACAGCTGAAGATGGAAAAATATGACGGATCATCTGACCCTGTCGATCACCTCAGAGCTTTCGTCGATTTGATGAGGTTGAGGGCTACCCCTAAGGCAATCATGTGCAGGGCCTTCCTGCCCACACTTAGGCGTGAAGCCAGGGATTGGGTAGATACTCTCCCCCCAAAGTCAATTCGTACGTTTGATGATTTTTCTAAGAAGTTTGCTGCATACTTTGCTAGTAGCAAACGTTCTAAGAAAACCACTATTGGCCTGATCCAATTGACCCAAGACAAAGATGAATTGTTAAAAGATTTTATAGCCCGGTTCAATAGGACCACTTTGGGAATTAAGGATCTACAGATGTCTGCTGTAGTTACCGCTATGATGAATGGAACCCGCAATCATGTCTTTAACATGTCACTCTCTAAAAACCCACCAGATACGATGCATGAGTTGTTAAGAAGAGGTGATAAATATGTGGATGCAGAAGAGGCCTTTTTTATTACTAAAGGCATGAAGGATCGAAAAGAGCCGGAGTCTAACAAAAGGAAGGCCCGAGATGAACCAAGGCCCCGTGAAGATAGAGGCAAGCAAAAAATGATTCATCCAGGCCCTAATAGGCCTAGTACTGGAAAGGAGGTGTATAGTACACTGCTACATACCTTCAAGGCTAATGTCTTAATAGAAATCTGAAATATGAAAGAGCTCGTAAGGCCCAAAAAGATGTGGACACCACCACATAGGAGAGATGAGACTAAATATTGTAAATTCCATCGAGATCATGGACATGATACGGAGGATTGCCAGCAGCTGAAGGAAGAAATAGAAAGACTTATAAAAAGAGGACACCTGTCCAAATTTGTAAAAACAGATAAAGAGAAGGAAAAAGAGGCTGAATATTGACAACAACCACCTCGTCGCGCTGGAGTTATAAATGTCATCGTGGGTGGCATTGTTGCAGGGGGTCACTCAAATTCAGCATGGAATAACTATGCTCGAGTCAATGGATCTACTTCGGTAGATAAGAATGAAAGGTTTAGCCAGAATATCACCTTTAGTGATGAGGATTTGGATGGTGTTACCTATCCACATGATGATGCTCTAGTAATAGTCACTGATATTGCAGATTTCGACGTGAAAAGAGTGTTGGTGGACAATGGTAGTGCAGCTGAAGTTATGTCTTGGGAAGTTTTCCTAGGATTGAAGATATCACCTAGCAAGATCAAACCTGTCACCACTCCCCTCCATGGTTTTGGAGGAGCTGCAGTTATACCAGAGGGAACAATTGAATTATCGGTGACTTTGGGTACTTACCCAACTAGTGTGGTGATAATGACTAACTTTTTGTTGGTAAAAGCTTCTATGGCCTACACTACAATTTATGGTCGCCCACTTTTGAATGCGGCTAGGGTCGTGGTGTCCACATACCACCAGGTGATGAAATTCTCCACTAGTTGGGGAGTAGGGTGTGTAAGAGGTGATCATCAGGCATTAATGAGGTGTTATGTAGACAGCATACTTATCAAAAATACAGTAATGATGCTTGATATTGAGCAGCCTAAGGGGCGAATAGAACCGTTGGAACTCACTGAGGAGGTGGTGATAGCTGAAAGTCAGGTTTTAAAAATCGGAGGCGGGATAGATCCTGAGGAAAAGCATAAACTAGTGGTATGTTTATCTGACAACATAGACATATTTGCTTGGGGACCCCATGACATCGATGGAATCAGTCCTATGATTGCCCAGCACAGACTCACAATTTCTCCTGGAATAAAGCCAGTAAAACAAAAGAAAAGACAATATGCTCCAGAACGACAACTGGCTATTTCTACGGAGATAAAAAAAATTGTTAGAAGCTGGTTTTATTCGAGAAGTACACTACCCTGAATGGTTAGCGAATGTGGTTTTAGTAAAGAAATCAAACGGAGAATGGCGGATGTGTGTAGATTACACCGACTTGAATAAAGCTTGTCCCAAGGATTCGTATCCTCTTCCAAGGATAGACCATTTGGTGGACGCAACTTCAGAGCATGGGAGGCTAAGCTTCCTGGATGCTTTTTCTGGTTACCATCAGATCTCTGTGGCTGAAGGTGATCAGGAGAAAACTTCTTTCATAACTGACAGTAGAACTTTTTGCTACACCGCTATGCCTTTTGGGCTAAAAAATGCAGGGGCTACTTATCAAAGGATGATAAATCGGGGATTTCATGGGCTCATTGGTCGTAATGTTGAAGCCTATGTGGATGACATAGTGGTCAAAATTCGATTAGCGAAAGATCACGTAACGGATCTCGAGGAAGTCTTCGGTGTTGCCCGAAAACTTAAACTGAAGTTAAATTCTAAAAAATGCATGTTTGGCACATCGGGTGGAAAATTCTTAGGATTTATGATTACACACCGAGGTATTGAAGCAAATCCTGACAAAATACAAGCTATCTTAGACATGAAAAGCCCGACTACCAAGAAAGAAGTTCAACAGTTGATTGGAAGGGTGGCAGCTCTCAATCGTTTTATGTCGCGAGCTGCCGATAAATGTCATCATTTCTTCAAAGCTGTAGGAGGGTCCAAAAATTTTGAATGGACAAAAAAATGGGAGGAGTCTTTTGAACAGTTAAAGAAATCACTGCAACAACCACTAGTGTTGGCGCGTCCCAACCCCGGTGACAAGCTAAGTCTCTACTTAGCAGTATCTTTTCACGCGGTCAGTGCGGTATTGGTGAAAGACCTTTTGAAGGGGCAAAAACCTGTTTATTATGTAAGCCAAGTATTGAGAGGGGCAGAAATACACTACAACTTAGTTGAGCAATTGGTTCTAACTTTGATTGTGGCAGCCAGAAAGTTAAGACCATATTTCTAGGCTCATCAGATACAGGTGATGACTGATCAACCAATTAAACAGATACTGCATAGGCCGGAGACATCTGGGCGTCTCTTGAAATGGGCTATTGAACTAAGTGAGTTTGATATTGATTTTAAACCACGCACAGCTATAAAAGCACAGGCCTTGGCAGATTTTATTGCAGAACTCACTCTTCCTAAAGAACCACCTATAAGTGACAAAGCAACATGGGTAATATATGTAGATGGATCTTCCAACAGAGAGGGTTCAGGAGAAGGGGTCATAATTCTCTCACCAGATGCTGAAGAACTTGAATATTTACTTCGCTTTGAATTTCTAGCCACTAACAATGATGCAGAATATGAAGCGGTCATAACAGGGCTGGGACTCGCCACACAGTTAGGAGTGACAGTTGTAGAAATTCGCAGCGACTCGCAATTGGTCGTTGGGCAAATTTTGGGAGAATACGAAGCCGAAGATGGTCGCATGGCTGCTTATCTGATGAAAGTAAGAGATCTACAGAAAAAATTCAAAAAGTTCAAGATTACAAAGGTCCTAAGAAAAGAGAATGAACGGGCAGACGCTCTCGACAAGTTAGCATCAGCCAATCACAAACATCTTCCAGCCACTGCTAGTGTTTAAGTGCTTAGTGAGCCTAGCACGGTGTCATTAATTGCTATCTTGGAATTGAATAATGAACCTTCGTGGATAGACCCCATCTTGGACTATCTTACGAAAGGTACTCTACCAACAGACCAAATTGAAGCAAAACAGTTGAGAGTACGAGCTGTTATGTATTCTGTGATTGATGGAAAACTATACCGAAGAGGATTTTCTATACCTTATCAGAAGTGCCTCCGGCCAATAGAAACAGCTGAGGTCTTGTTTGAAATACACAATGGTTTGTGTGGAAATCATTTGGGTAGAGAAGCCCTTGCTTTTAAAGCTTTAAGGCAAGGGTACTATTGGCCGTCAATGAAACAGGAAGCCAAGCAACTGGTCAGGAAATGCGACGCTTGTCAAAGGTTTAGCAACATAATTCATCAGCCAGTTGAGCCACAATCAGCAATTTACACGGTATGTCCATTTTATCAATGGGGGATGGACATTCTAGGTCCTTTACCACTTGCTAGAGGTCAAAGAAAATTTCTGTTCGTGGCCATAGATTATTTCACAAAATGGGTTGAAGCTGAGCTACTAGCTGTTATAACTACAGCCAAGATACAGAGTTTCGTGTGGAAATATATAATATGCCATTTTGGGATACCACGGATGATGGTCACAGATAACGAAAGGCAATTCGATAACCACAGTTTTAAGAATTTTTGTGACAGTTATAAAATTTTGCACCGACTCACTTCAGTAGCACATCCTCAGAGCAATGGCCAAACTGAAGTCACCAACCGTACCATACTTTGGGATCTAAAAACGAGGCTGGGAAAAGAAAAAGGATCTTGGGCAGATGAATTACCAAATGTACTATGGGCGTATCACACCACTCCTAGGGGACCAACAGGAGAGACGCCATTCAAATTATTGTTTGGTATAGAAGCAGTGGTACCTGCTGAAATTGTAAATCCAACTTTGAGAATGCAAGTTGAACAGACGAATGACGACATCACAAGGGTAGAAGTTGACCTACTTGAAGAAGTCAGAGAAAGAGCCGCTATCAAGACAATGGCTTACAAACGTAAGGCTGCTAAATATTTTGATCGCCGAGTTAAGCCCAGAAGTTTCCAACCACATGATCTAGTGTTAAGGAGCAGTGCAGCTGCCGGACATCCATCGTCTAAACTGGAGCCTAATTGGCATGGTCCCTTCGAGATCATCAAGAAGATAGGGAAAGGAGCATACAGTCTAAAAGATGCGAATGGCAAATCATTGGGAAGACCATGGAATGCAGAGCACTTGAAGAAATATTATCAGTAATTTATTAGTTTTTTTATGAAGTTGTATTACATAAGTATTGCTACGTTTAATTCCCAAGTCAATAAAATGCCAAGGCGGATGAATGATGAGGGTGCTACGGAAGGATCAGCCTAGCTGGGAAGTCTTGGTGCACCTACTGAACTCGACCTACGGCAATCATTTGTTATTTGACAATCTCTAACAACGTTTAATCGAGCAATACAAATATCTCTCCAACTGCTACTACGATCAAACCAGAACGAGGCGATGAGCCTATATCTTATAAATTAAGGTGATGAACCTTAATCAAAAGAACAAGGCGATAAGCCTATAACTCGACGAGTAAGGCGATGAGCCTATATCTTATAAATTAAGGTGATTAACCTTAATCAAAAGAACAAGGCAATATGCCTATACCTCGACGAACAAGGCGATGAGCCTATATCTTATAAATTAAGGTGATGAACCTTAATCAAAAGAACAAGGCGATAAGCCTATAACTTGACGAACAAGGTGATGAGTCTATATCTTATAAATTAAGGTGATAAACCTCAATGAAACGAACAAGGCGATGAGCCTACGTCTTGAAAATTTAGGTGATGAACCTTAATAAAAAAAACCAGGGCGATAAGCCTATGATTCTAAGAGTGAGGCGATAAGCCTATGGCTCGAAAAATAAGGTGATAAGCTTATGTCTTAAAAACTCAGGTAATGAACTTTAATCAAAAGTTCACTCCGATAGAAAAAAAAAAAAAACGGGGAAGGGGGACGTCGGCCCCCATAGGGGCAGGGGCTGGACGCCCACTCGCCCCCAAAGGGGGTTGGACGCCCGCCCGTCCCCATAGGGGACAGGGGTGCCCCACCCCCATAGGGGGGCTGGGCGCCCAAAAACCCACCCTCCCAAATGCCCCGCCCCGACCTCGGTCCCTAGCCATTCGATTATTTTCAACTTTTTCAATATGTTTTTTACTTTCTTATTTTGTTTGGGAGAGGGTATAATATATTATACATTTCAACCAACATATTATAAAGTGAAAAAACAATTTTATTAATAATGTATGTTTTATGACGAACATACAAAACTGAAATTCGCTGTAATCAACAATATTTGAAAGGAAATAGACTGAGTATTAAAATTTTCATGATTAAGCGGGACAACCACCATGAAACTAAAATAAATAAAACTGCTGTTTAATCTTCATCAGAGCCAGCAGGTTGAGATCCAACCCCTCTATGATTAGTCACTTTGACTTTCTGAGCAGCTAAATCTCCAGCTCGACATTTCCTCAGATACCTATCAAATTCATCTGGGTCTATCTCCGGATGATCATCAACCAGCCACTCCTTGGTCATTTTGATAGCGGCCTTCAAAGATTCTGCGCCATACATGTGTAATTTACCCTTGTATTCGGCAGACAACTTGTACCTTGCTATGGCCTCATCATCCGCAATCTCCAACTTTTTGCGAAGCTGGTCTACCTCTTTTTGAAGGAGAGAATTCTCATTATCTTTTTTCTTAGACGCAGCTGTTGCCTTGTCCAACAAAGATTGTATCTCTGCTACAGCTTTTTTCTTGTCGTGGTCTCTATCGGCTGCACACTTTTCAAATTTCTCCAAATCACGCAATACTTTCTCCTCCATAACAAGCATCTGTACAACAGAAGAAATCAAAATTAAATGGAGGATAAAAATTAAATGAGAAAGCACTAGAGTGTTATCAAAATATAACAACTTACCCTGCGGTTGTTGGTATACATAATACGATGCATGGCAGCTGCTTCTTTATTTTTTAAATTCTCAATGAGCTTCTCATTCACACAGCCTAACATGATTTCAGCTTCAATAGTCGAATCAACAGGAGGAAATCCAAACTCCTTGAAAGCATGGGCGTCATTACCCCTGGTAGTGCGCGACGCAGAGCGAGGGACAACAGTTATCTCAGCAGTAGCTTTTCCTTTATCAGCCCGCCTTTTCTTTTTGTTTATAGGAGATAAAGACGGATCTTCAGAATCAGTGGCGAATCTTACCACATCCATCACGCCTCCAAAGTCAAAATTATCCATATCTGTTAGAAAAATAGAAGTTGATGCAACAAATACAGGCAAAAATGAAGAGTCCAAAAAGAATAAAGACATAAAAGTAGCCTACCCTCAGGTGATCCAATGTGAACCCACCTCAAGTTCTCATTAGATAACACCTCGCTCATTTGTGATCCTGGAGGCGTCAAGCATAAAAGCTTATCTAATCATGTTTTCAATTCATGATCAAGATCCAGGGGCTTGTTAAAATGTTTGCAAAAAGGAGTTCTCCAAAAAGTTCTAAAAGGGAACTGTCCTACATCAGGTCGAACAAAAAAGAAACGTCTCCTCCAACCGCTATTTGAACTGGGAAAGTGAGGTAATAACAATTTTACCTTAAGTTGAATATACGCGTAACAGTTACTCCCAAGCACAGGATACATATCAAATACACTTCTATAAAGTCTTAAACACGGCTCGATATTATTTGTAAGGCACAAATATAAGAAGTAAGTTGATATGCGCCAAGAATTAGGGGTCAATTGGCCAGGAGTGACATGAAATTCGTTGAGGAAAGAAACAAATAAAGGATGAAGAGGAAATCTTAAACCAGCTGTCATGCTATCACGGTAAACTACCACCTCCAAAGGGTCTGATCCTGGAATTCTTTCACTAGGATGGGGAACTCGGTATAAATGACCGGGAGGTAATTCATATTTTTTCAACATTTTCATATAACTTTTTAAATGGTAAACACTGGCATCTTTTGGTGTATCTAATTCTATCAAATTGCCACTTGGAGAATGTTCAGTTTGAATATTGAGTGGGTGGGATACTGTAGAAGAATCGGCATCGAAATCTACCAATCCATTGGAGGATGAAAAGTCAATTATAGGGTCAGTGTCAGGTAAAGGCAGGCGAAGCCGCCGGCCCCTAGCAGGGGACGGACGTGGCCTCCCGTCCTTAGCTGGGGGCGGGCAGGGGTGGGTATGGCCGCTCACCCCTAGCAGGGGGCAGGCGTGGCCGCCCGCCCCTAGCTGGGGGCGGGCATGGCAGCCGGGGGCGGGTTCGACCTCCTGCCCCCGGCAGGGGGTGAACTCGACTGCCGCCCCGTCCCGTTTTCATCCCGGGTGGAATAATTTTGAACTATAAATTAATTTTCTTTGTCTGGATCTGCGTCAAGTTCATCAACAGGATCATTCAAATATCGAGGTCCACCACGTCCTAAAGAAATAACAAATGTCCATTCTTCAATTGGCGGAAAATTATCATCTATTCTTATAGATAGGGCGCGATAAGAGGGACTGCTGTTAGAGTTATTGGTTGAAGAACGACTACTAGAGATGACCACCGTCTTATACATCTAAGAAGAATGCCAAAAAATTTTCAAAGAAAAAGGTGCAAGAATGAAAATATTACCTTAGATGACGAAAGAAGAAAAAACCTCTATGATTTAGACAGAAAAGAGGAGACCAGTCTAAAAAGAGTTTTAGCCAAACTGTGAGATATGGGAATACTACAAATAATATCCCATCTACCTCTCGTATATATATAAAAAAAATCTTCTAAATGGGGCTAAGATTTAAGCCCATACCAAATATTAAATTAGGCCCAAAATATTTATTCTATATTTGGTCAGTTAATTACCATATATTTTTCATTATAAATAAATAATGAATTATTTATTACATGAATTATTTTTCAAAGTTTTGACTAAAGGTAGATGATTAAAAGACAATATTTCTACTTCTCATTGACAATAGCCCATGAAAAGTAGAGGGGCTTATGATGATAAATATATTTACACTTTGGTAGATAACTACTGCTCTTCTTTGGATGCCTGTCTTAAGTAATCTGTCCGCCTCATTGGTCCGCCCGCCTCATTGTTTTCATATGCCCGCCTACACTAGATAGACAACTGTAACCCAGCTGCCATCCAATTAATCAGACAGACGATCTATAGAACAACAGTCACCCACATCCATTGGGAATATGAAACACCAGCAGTTGAAGAAGACGAAACGTCTCTCATTAAATCTTAATTATGAAGAAGATGAAAATGCACCCGCCATTAATGACTATTGAAGATACAGCTGCGGGTCATTCCTATAAATAGGAGATCAACCTTCCAGGTAAAAACAGAATATAAATACTCAATATTGTTATTCTGCATATTTGAGTTTATCCCATACTAATTATCACGTCGGAGTGGAAACGGGGGATAAAGCCCCACCACCTTTTGCAGGTCTCCACCACTGCTGTCGTTGCACTTGGAGGAGAAGAAGACTTATAATCATCAATAAGTATTGTTGAGTCATTTTGTTTAATAGAGTTTCTGTATTTATATAGTTTATTTAAGCAATGTTTATTTTACTTATGAGATTTTTTTTTAAAGCTATCTATTGAACCATTAGATATGCTCTAAAGAGAGGATATTTACATCTATGTTTGGTCAAGTTGATGCTCTTTTCCTCTGATGAGACGAATTGATGACCTTGACATGTATTGCAAAAAAAAATTGAACATTTATGGTGTTTGGTGGACGTTTTAGTAAGACTATGTCTTTTCTTCCCCTATTCAATCATATCTCAACTTTGAGTCTTTGGAGAGAAAAAATAAAATCGTATTTGACTAAAGATTGCGTTTGGTTATATATATAGATATACGGGTTTAACCGGTTTTCAATCCAACTTCATTTCTCATCAATTAAGCCATCTATACATTACAAAATTGTGTTTTCAACAGGTTTTAACCGGTTTTCAATCCAACTTCATTTCTCATCAATTATGCCATCTATATTACAAAATTGTGTTTTCATTCCATTTAATATAAGGAGATTTTTCATAAATGCACCACTTTTTAAAAATAATTTCAAAAAGTCATTTTTGTTACAAATATTCCCAAAATACTAGTTTTTAAAAATAATAATTATAATTTCATATGTTAATTACCAGCTGGTAACTAAATATCTGGAAAGGGGGGATTGTCTATTATTTACCTTAAATTGAGTATCTAATTGACTCTATGCCGTGAATAACATTATTAATTATCGAATTTGAAGGGAATCCATATATTATAGAATCTTTTATTGTTAATTATAGTAACCGAATCCTAAAAATCGGAATTGATTAGAATATATATACTAGTTTTGGCAACGTGCTTTGCACGTTTGTGAAAAATGTAGTGCAAAGTTTTAGGTTGAAACGATACGAATATTTTATACAATTATTCCTAAAATAAAATAAAAATTAAAAATAGTTTAATGTTCAATGTTCATTGTTAAAAATAAATTAAAGAATAAAAAATTTTGTAAAAAAAAAAAAACAAAAAAAATTTAATGAACAGTAAATCACTATTCATTGCCGAGAATTCTCCCAATGAACAGTGCATTGCCGAGGAATCTTGACAATGAAAAAAAAAAAAGAACAGTAAAACATTGTTCATCTCGGCAATGAAAAGTGCATTGCCGAGGAATCGCTGCAAAAAAAAAAAATAAAAATTAATGAACAGTAAAACACTGTTCATCTAGGCAATGAACCCAAAAAATAAAAAATTAATGATCAGTAAAACACTGTTCATCTCGTTAATGAACAGTGCATTGCCGAGGAATCTCGGCAATGAACCAAAAATAAAAAAATAAAAAAATTATGCACAATGCATTGCCGAGGAATCTCGGCAATGAACAAAAAAAAAAAAAAAATTAATGAACATTAAAACACTTTTCATTGCCGAGGAATCTCGGCAATGAACTCGGCAATGCACTGTTCATCGCCGAGATTTTTACTGTTAAATAAACCGAGAGAACCACAGGAATTTTTTTTGTAAGAGGGATAATGGTACGGTTTAAAATGTTATACCATAATCAAAAGTACTTTCGCATATGAATACAACTGAGAGTTGTCAGCATTTCTCCTATTGATCGTTTTCAATGTATCATAAACATAAAAGAAAAAAATTCCTTCTCTTATTATTTGATTATCCATTTGACCTGCATTTGAAATTTGATCAAGCATATCTATTTCAATTCAAACGTACATTCTAGAGATTAAGGATGTGAACATTTGCATTATCTACAAGTATATTTGCATTAGTCATACATGATTGTCGATGTAATTTAGAGTTAAATTCTTAAACTGTGACAAGTATTGACCATTATCTCTATTATTCCAAGTATAAGTTTCAAAAGAAAAACAGAAAAAGAAGTAAATAAATTTAATTAAACAGTATTTATATGAACTCGGAAGTGTAAAATTTACTTGACAAGTTATGAAGGATCAACACTAAACTTCTTTTAAAATTTTCTCACGTTAATCGTGTTGGACTGTATATAGCATAATCATAATACACATTTATCCCCTTAATCACAATTATTATCTACTACAGTGTACATTAGGCATTCATTATTAGGTCGCTCTAATAATTCTATTCTATAAAAAACTTAACAAAGGTCCATTTTTGGTTGCAAGATAGCTTGAGGAAAATTTGATTCTTTTTTTCTAGTGAAAATCTAAAGCGGTAGACATAGCTATCACATTAAAAAAGAGTTATTATATATGCGTGCTGGACTTGTCATATGGTTAACTTTTTTTTTTTTTTTTTTTTGAGAGAGTGCAGGTTAGGCCTTAATCCATTACTAATCATACAGTTTCTTAATTCAAAATTGTACTTTAAGGTCCAAGCTTCTTCTCTAGTTCTTTTACCTACATGAAGACACAGAATAATAAGTGTGAAGAAAAAAAAATTTACATTTACGCATTTCACATTAACATGTCTAACTTGTGAAGTTGCACAAGTGGACCTACTATACGGCTATTTTTCTCCATTTCTAAGAAAAATGAAAGTTATTTTGCCCAAAAAAGAAACAAAAAAATAAAAAACATAGCTGTCATCTTTGCCTACAAAACAAGGCATTATAAATTCTTCAATTTTCCTTGCCTGCAGAAGTTTAGTAGCCGATACAATGTAAACTTGTTGGTGTTGAACACTTTAATAAAAAAATTTAAGCTGTCAAAATGGGCACCAACTGTCACAAGCCTAATGTTTTAACACAGCAAATCCAGAGCCCGCACGGCCTTAACATCACCAAGTTCCTACCTTTGCAACAAAACGTTAAGCAGCCTTCCAACCAACACGGAGGGGTTAAGTAAATGCTAACGGAAAATAGACTAAGGCAAAGGAACGAAAATTGGAACACAAGGTAACAAGTTTGGGAGAATTGCTTTTATGTTCATAGAGAAACTTTACAATTACATGCTTATCTCTCTGCAATATTTGTATATCTGACCACCCACTATCTCTATCTAAACAATGGTGACTACATGTCTTTATTGGCAAATACAATTCAAATAGATTGCTGTGATGTATTTGATCCAAGGGCCAGATTTGAAATCTCTGCAGCCTCCACTTTCACAGGTAATATTCATAGCATGCATTCAGCCATGCAAGCATGAATACATGCATAAAATACTAAACCCCTCAAGACGTTACAGCTAGCTAGAAGTGTACATATGCATACAGATTCTCCTCATTTTGAAGCAAAAAATAGTAGCCTACTCAGCAAGATTCTCTCATTTTCTCAATTTGATCTGGAGCCTTGATCTTCAATATTTGCACCAGAAAGAGAATTATATACAGTCAATATATTTCGAAATTCGACGAAGAGCATTTTTAGATTAAAATCAATTATTACCTCAACATGATGTTGCAGATCACTGTTGGGTTCAATTTTTGGGATTCCCTGAAAAATTTAAATGTGGCGAACGTTAGTGCACCTGAAACCAACAGAAAGAAATCCAATCAAGTAGATAGATAAATTACGCAGCTGTTATATGATTTCATTGATTAGCCTTTTGTTCTAATAAATAGCATTTAACCGGGTAGGGAACGACTCCTTTGTCACAATGGCTCTATTTGCAGTATTTCTATCTATTATTTTAGAGATTTATAATTCTTCCGTTTTATTGGATGGAATTTCAATGAATTAAATCTATAAGAACCACAAAGTCATGGCTTTTGAATAAAAAATGAAGCAATTAGAGCTCGGATTTCTAGCCTATTCTGTAAGTCGATCGTGACCCATCTATTTATCTTTCCATTCCTTCCCCTCGTTCCAATCTTGAGACGTACTCCCATGATTCCTTCCCAGTGTCTATATTTCCCCTCATCCGAGGCTCAAACAATAAGTTCATCCTCTTTTATATCAATAGGGAGCTCATCCATCCTTCCTGCCATAAGCTGATGATCTCCTAGCGCCAAAGCCTTTCTTTTAAACATAAGCCATCCATATAACATGTCAAAATATGATACATAAACATCTAAAAAGTTATCAATTAAGCTACTCAAATCAAGTGCCCAATCAGGCTGATCTATGTGAACAGACATTCGTGTGATATTGGATACGGTCTTAATGGCCTGGAAAGTGAAAAAAGAAATTTCAAAGACAAAGGCAAAGCATAAAAGGTTAACAACCATAAAAATAATAAGACACCATTGATTCAAGGTTAAAAGAGAGAGATAAATGCACCATCATTACTATTTAAGAGGCCATCGCATTACATATGGTAAAAAAAATATGAGATAGTCGTCAACAATCCAAGAATGTAGCATGAAACATAAAAAGGCTCGTTATGTTTGAGGAGCAAATCAAAAGCATTGAATGACTTGCATGCTTCTCATCAGACTCTAACCAGATGGAGTTAGTTTATAGAGACCAGCTAGACAACTTTCCCAAAAGTTGAAAGGAGTTTTTACTGCACATTCCCTAGTCTATTGAAGAAATCCAATTGAATCTCCAATGTTATGTTAGGTTGATACTAAAATAGACAGACAAGAACATTTGTAGAGGGGGTGACATCAACACAATTATTAACATATCAAAATCCAAGTCTTCTTTGATTAAGTATTGGTAGCGAATAATTTCAAAACTGTATTTAAAAAACAAGATCTACTGAAGGTAAAAAGAACATGTGATACCACCAAGCAAGATGATAAAGAGATTGTTGTAATTGGTTCAGGAATGAAACATAATGAATAAGATGTGGTTGGGGAAATTTTTTTTAAAGTTATGCCAAACATGCTCTTATATTGACTCAAAGAATGATTTAATAAATTTGCGTTTGCAATCCATGAAAACATAACCACAAAATTTATGGCAACAGACATTTAACCGATGAATGAAGAATAAATTAGCATACCATGATATAATTTAATCCAGCTCCAATCTTTGCAGTTTCATTGGGATGGTAATTCAACACATTGTCCACCATGTATGATTGATCATCCCTAGATAAAGGATCACTTCACACGGAAGTTACTTGGTTAGATATCAGGTTCAAATTTTGTCAATTTGCCCGAATACGTAAGAAATCCAGACCCCGAAATCTTAGTAAACAAATTAAGCAAACATGCGATGGTGTAGTAATTTGTCCTTTTCCCATCTTTTATCATTTTCAAGTCTAAGTAACAATGCTTTCAAAATTTCCATTAATAGTGGACCCAATTACCTATTTTTTCATACATTTATTAGCTTATTTGCGGCTTATGCTTACTGTAGAATAAGCTCCAAAAAAGCTACTTATAATCTTAGCCAATCATTATACGTACATAAGGAATTGTTCTTTAACGTAGTGACAGTTCGATTGAAAGAAAGCTCACCTTTGGTGTCATTTTCACGAAACGGAAGTGAAATGAGAGTTAGACGAGACTTACAGTTGAATGATCAGAATTCAAAAGCTTCGATTCTTCCATTTCCTATACATTGAAGTGAAAACAAATCCAAAAAATTGGTACCATTATAATTTCTTCAAGATATCAAATGGCCACAAAATAAGAATCGCCCAAATTAATCACTGATGGATTTGATCATCACATTATGTAACTCCAATTAACGGTAAAATTTATATGCATGCGCCCAAAAAATATCAAGTTAAAATTACTTTTGGGAAGATGTAACTTCAAAATTACTTTCTACAAAATAAGTAAATTAAAAACAAATGAGATGTACGGTCATACTGTGCTCAAACTTTCGAAGTGAATCATTACATGCGACACGCATCACTGGTGTAAGCTATGAAATTTTGATTCTAAGTATTTTCCATGATCCAACACGACTTTGACTCTAGTAGTAAGAATCAGGATAACCTTCATACAAGATAGAGTAAGCAGTATATATGTATTCTCAATTTACTGATCCTTGTTCTTCCTGATATAAGGAGTATTATTATGGCCATTCCGAAATTCATTCATGACCTCCCCATCTCTCTTGTAATTATAGAAGAAATGATAAAAAAATGAAAAAAAGAAACTGAAAAACGACAATATTGTAGCAATAATATCACCTATCTTCTTATATTATTGACTTATTGTACAAATAGTATGTTTAGTGCCTGCATGTATAATTGGAATATGGAGAAAATCTGTTAGTTCTGATGTTACTGTGTTTGGTAATTAATTCCTCAAGCCAAGCTAAAGTTTCTCCCAGTTACCAAATTTACGAGTCTAGCAAATGCTATCAAGATCTAGAAAGATCATCTCCATTCAACAGATAAATTGTAAAAATGGCACTTACAGCAATCTAATTGTTGGAAAAGAAGGAAAAGCATAATTAGGAACCTTGTCCCTTTGATATGTTTTCTCGGGAAAATTAATGTGCTAAATTGATAGTCTACGTTCATGTTTTGTAAGTAATAATCATTGGAAGCCTCCATTTCGGGTTCCTTTTCTAGGTGAAAACATATTGCATGAAATTCACTTCCAGAAGAAGAGAAGATAAAAAATAAAATAAAGAAACAGCATCTCATGCAACATGTAATCCGAAAATTCAATCTCCTCAAGATTAACAGAGCAAAAGTTCGAAAGAATCAAGAAAAGAAGCAAAAGGCACCAATGCATCAAATGTCTATCAGAATTCATCAAAACCCAGAAGAAAACAGAAAGAAAAGCACAAATGCAAACACCCAATCCACTAAAATAAAAGAATAAACTGAAAGTACCGGCAACAGTAACAAGAGAATCTTCATCCTTGTGATGGACATTCACTATTAATTCCACCATTGTTGAAATGCTTCAAGGAAGGATCGGAGGGCAGTAATCGCTTCCCATTCCTAGATGGTCTAATTGTGATTGTAAAACCTGCACTTCATGGACCTCTTCTTGCAAAGAAACATTATATGTCAAAAGCTGACGGAGCTAAAGGTAAAAAGAAAACCCACTTTAACAAATATTCAACTAATGCATTAAACCTGGTTTTATCTTCTTGTGCGTGTATGGTACGCAGTGGTCGAATGGAGTTACAGGAGATTAATATTGGGTTCTTTCTGACGTTTTTTCAAACAGATAATGCGCAAGAAGATAATATTCGATCTGGTTGCCGAGAATGGTTGTCGAGCTAGCTCGGAAACCATGGTTGCCGAGCTAACTCGACAACCATATGTAAATCTGATCAAGAATGGCCATTCTGGTGACTTCTTCCGCAGTATCCTTGAAGATGCGAACCCTATAGTCATCAAAATAATCAACTTTCTGTAAGAATTAATGTCTAAGGTCCAATTAGTTGGGTCGGACTTAATTACTCATTGGGCCATATTAATTAATAAGATTATTTAATCGGGCCTGATTGTTGATGAGTTCTAGTTGGACTAGAACTAGGGCTAGGGTTAGTCCTGCCTATAAATACATAGGCGCAACGTATTAGGGTTAAAAGAGTTGTTTTTCCATTACTTGCTAGCACAAGCAAAAGACAATCCAATCAACTTCTCCCAAAAGGTTCCGCTTTCATATGTTCTTGATCGTGGAAGTCCAAATCTATTCTTGCTGTGTGGATTATCATTGAAGGCTGGACAATTGGATAGCTGTGGTATTGAAGATCGAACCTCTAGCTAATCAGAGAATCAGATTCCACGGTGTTCATCAAGGTAAACTCCTATCACGAATTCTCTCTAAGTGCAAGGTTGATCCGGCTTAAAGGAATTGAACTTTTAATTTCCGCTGTGCATGTACACTTCAATTCTTTACAGTGGTATCAGAGCCTACCTTGTTACTTGTTAGAGTTCGTTAGATTACTTTGATAAATCTAACAATAATTGTTATTGACAAATTAATTTGATTTGAGTTTTGACAGTTCAAAATAAAATTATTAATTTTTAAAATTAAAATCTGAAATTGTTTTGGGTTTATCAAGAACGGACCAAATCGGAAAGATGTGGGATATGTTGGTAGGCGATGGCACTTTTGAAGTCACCGCCGTCGGAGGAGAAGGCACCAACCCACCACGCGGCGCTGCTAAAGGTAGCAGCGGCGCCCGGCCACTGCGAACAGCAGCTGTTCGCCGGTTAAAGGCAGTGGTTGCCGGTGTTTGACACCGCACGACCACAGCCCAAACTTTTGCCAGCGACGCCGGCTGAAGATTTCTGGCGTGTTTTAGGATATCAGCCATGTTTTCTTAGAGTTTCAGGCGTGTTTTTCTTAATGGGGACGGGGGCCTCTCAAGCAATTTTATAAACTGCATGAGAAGTCCTCTAATTTCAAAAGGAGTTCAAATGGTCTCTTATGCAATTTTAGAAATTGCATAAGAAGGACTTATTCTTTTAAAATAAGAAAGGGGTCCTCTGTGCAATTTTTGGAATTGCATTGACCTCTGTTTTTAAAATTAAAAGGACTACTATGCAATTTTAGAAATTTCACTTTAAGTCCTCATACTTAAAAAAAAAATAGGATCTCAAATGCAATTTTAATTTTTTTGGAAAATGTGTAATTATTAATTTTTAATGTTGGTCAAATATTCAAAATTAAATTAAAATTATTTTTAAACCATATTTTGAATTTCTGACCAAATTAAACTTTAACTTTTTACTGTATAAAATTGTAATTTTGACCCTATACAAATTTTATCTTCAATTAGAGTGTGACTTTAAATTGAGAGATAAAATAAATTTTGAAAAATCCCCTTTTTGAATAAAATTAATTGGTTAATTAGATTAATTGATTAATTTTATTATTGAAAAATTAAGTAATTAATTAGATTAATTATTTAATTCTGTCTAGTCCGTTCTAAAGTGTCTAAAAGGTTTAGACTTATACTGTCAAAGCTGCAAATTTAGAAATTAATATATTTTTAATATTAGATGTTAAAATGGATGTTTAGTGGATGATTATGGACTCAACCCATGTGATTAGTTGTATGGTTAATTATTCCTGTTTATTGTTGGTTAGGTCTGCGAGTCTATTATTTAATTAAATGGGCCTGCGAGCCTATTATTTATTTAATTAGATTTTCGAGTTATTTATTTATTATGGGCCTGCGTGTCCATTGATCAGGGCCTGCGTGCCAATTAGTATAGGATACAGGTTGCAGCAGGAGATGGAGATAATTGCATTTAGCATTCGATGAACGAATGCAACGTCCCTTAGGAATTGACCGACTAATCTTTCTTTTGGCTCAGGAAGATTAGATAGATAAAGTCTATAATCATCCACAGTAGTTATTATGTATGATTGATTGCATGTTAGATGTTAATTAATATATATACATAAATGTGATGAGACAAACCCCTCTTTATCAAAATATTAAATTCGTATTAAATGGTTAGTACAACGTGCCTTCTATTGTTATAGTGAAAAATCAGAGTCTATTATCGATGTCAGTTTGTTGAGTCGCTCAAGACTGCGCGCTCGTAGATATGTTTATCACTATGAAACATTCGATGTTTCTGAACAATGGGTCGAATTTAACTAGAATTTTATTTTTTGTTGAGTCGCTCAAGGAAATAAAATTTTAGGGGCACAATCAAGTAAAACACATAAGATGTGTACGATAATAAGTTGTCTACTTGATGATCTAGGAGTCACATGGAGATGTGATTGATAGAGTATCTACCTGGATGTTTTATTAGGGCTTGTTGAGTCGCTCAAGGTTCTAATAAAACAAAAGGGATCCTAGCCCATTGGGAATCTAAATGGTTCTATTGATTAATGTTTGAGGGTCATTAATTCAATTTAAACAGTGGGAGTATAATTAATTTAATATAAGTCCATGTTAAATTAATTTTATGCATTTAATTAATTGTTCCATCTTATTATTTAATTGTTGAATCATGAGTAACCATATGAGTTTGAAAAGCATATTGGATGCCAACATACATATCAGACTAAATTTTTTGGACTGGCACCGCATTCTGAGAATTGTTCTCAAGCATGAAAAAGAAAAAAAATTGGATATGTCAATAAGCAGCCAATGCCGGAAGCTCCTATTGAGGAGGCTACGCCGGAGAACGTACAGGCTTACAAAAATACAGTGATTATAATAACACTGCAACATGTGATGCTTGCAGTAATTCACTTGAGTTAGAAAAGCAGCACGAGGGTATGGATGTCTATACCAAAATATATCATATCAAAGAGTTGAATGATGTACAGTCACGGACTGAACAATATGAGACATCCAAAATGTTATGAAAATGTATGATGGTAAGAAGATCTTCAGTTAGTGCTCATGTATTGAAGATGATTGATTATATTGAAAAATAAAATCAATTAAGTTTTACCATGGACCACGAAGCTAAGTGTTGACTTAGTTATGCAGTCCCTACCTAATAACTTTTCCTAGTTCATTATGAACTTCAATGTGAATAAGATTCAGTGTACCCTACTCGAGCTGCTAAACATGCTGAAAACTGTTAAGCCCAAAGGAATGGGTAAACTTTGGCCATTGATACCTCTAAGGGCACTAAGAGGGAGTCTAAAGGGACCTTTTAGAAAGGATCCAAGAAGGCCGAATCTGTTGGAAAACAGTTAAGCAAAGACAAATTCAAGTCTGATGATCCGTGTTTTCACTGTGAAAATAAAAGGACATTAGAAGAGGAATTGCAAGGCATAAAAGAGATAAAACTAAAATACTCATATCTTTGGCATTGCATACTCGGTCATATAAATGAAAACACATCACCAATTTACATAAAGATGAATACTTGGATTCAAATGATTATGAATCATTTGATAAGTGTGAATCATGCCCGTTGGGCAAAATGACCTAGACCCTCTTTTCTGGAAAGGGAGACGCAGTTGCAGACATTTTGGGTCTTGTACATACTGATGTATATGGACAAATGTCTAAAGATGCTAAAGATGGCTTTTCTTACTTCATCATATTTACATATGACCATTCTAGATATAGTTTTATATGCTTGATGGAATTCAAGAGTGAAGCCCTTGAAAAGTTCAAGGAATTCAAGCAAGAAGTAGAAAGGCAAACCAAGAAAAATATTCTAACACTTAGATTTGATCGAGGTGAAGAATATTTGAAATGTGAGTTTTTAGACTATCTAAAAGAGAATGGGATTCTCTCGCAGTGGACTCTACCTTATACGTCAATACAAAATGGTGTATCTGAAAGACGAAACCGCACCTTATTTGATATGGTACGATCAATGGTGAGTCGCGCAATTATTCCAAAATCGTTTTGGAGATTTGCGCTTAACACTGCATGTTATACACTAAACCGTGTTCTATCTAAATCGGTCAATAAAACTCCATACGAGTTATGGAAAGGGAAAAATACCTAATCTTTCATACATGAAGGTTTAGGGATGCGATGCTTATGTGAAGCGCGTTGAATCAGATAAGCTATGAGCTAAATCTGATAATTGTTTATTTGTGGAGTATCCAAAAGAAAGTGTTGGATATTATTTCTACAATTCTATCGAGATGAAGGTCATCATATCGAGACTTGCTGTATTCTTAGAGAAGACAGTGGGAGCAATATAGATCTTGAAGAGGTTCAAGAAACCACAAATAAAATTGACCAATTAGATGTTCCAACGGCTGAGCTTGCATCTGATGAAGCACAGATTGAGAAAGTGGGAACCACCAGTTCCCAAGGATACACCAGCTCCGCGTAAGTCGAGCAGAGTCATTCATTTTTCTCTGAGATATGATCTCCTGGTTACTAATAATGTATTACTAATCGAGGAAGATGAACCTATTACTTACGCAGAATCGAAGTCAAGTGTTGACTAACAGAGATGGCAAGAAGCCATGGAATCCAAAATGAACTCCATGTACGAAAACAAGGTTTAGACCTTGCTTGACCCGCCTGAAGGGGTAAAACCTATAGGCTGTAAATTGGTTTACATTAAAAAGGTTGACATGGATAGTAATGTTCATACTTACAAGGCAAGATTGGTTGCGAAAGGTTTCAAATAAAGACAATGGATTGACTTTGACGAAACCTTCTCACCAGTAGTCTTGTCTAAGTTAATTCGGATTCCGCTTGCGATAGTAGCATACCATAACTATGAGATATGGCAAATGGATGTCAAGATTGCATTCCTTAACGGGAATCTTAGCGAAGATGTGTACATGACACAACTTGAAGGATTTGAATCCATAGAGCCAAACAAGGTATGCAAACTACAGAAATCCAAATATGGATTAAAGCAAGCCTTTCGGAGCTGGAATCTTCGTTTTGATAAGATAATCAAAATGTTTGATTTTATCAAGAATGAAAATGAACTATGTGTATAAAAGGTTAGTGGGAGCAAAGTCGTGTTTCTAATTTTGTATGTGGATGACATACTTTAGGAAACGATGTCTCCGATGCCAAAAATCAGTAAAATTGTGGTTATTCAAAAATTTCTTCATGAAGGATATGGGAGAGGCAACATACATTCTCGGTATAAAGATCTATAGAGATAGATCTAAGAGAATGCTTGGCCTATCTCAAGATATGTACATAGATAAAATCTTAAGAAGATTTAGCATAAAAGAGTCCAAGAGAGGACTCTGTCCCATCGGGCATGGGATCTATCTCTCAAAAGAGATGTGTCCAAAGACACAAATTGAAAGGATCGCATGGATAGAATTCCTTATGCATCAGCAATAGGATCTATCATGTATGCCATGCTATGTACTCGACCAGATGTTTCATATGCTTTGAGTGTCACAAGCAGGTTCCAAGCGAACCCTGGCGAGAAACATTGGATCGCAGTCAAGAACATCCTTAAGTACTTGAGAAGGACTAAGGACATGTTCTTGGTGTATGGAGGAAATGAACTTAGAGTTCAAGGTTATGCCGATGCTAGCTTTCAGTCTGATAAAGATGATAGCAAATCTCAATCTGGACATGTATTTACTCTAAATGGTGGTGCAGTCAGTTGGAAAAGTTTCAAACAAGAAACGACTGCTGATTCAACTACAGAAGCCGAATATATAGCTGCTTCAGAAGCAGCAAAGGAAGCGGTCTGGATCAAGAAGTTCATTTCAGAACTTGGAGTAGTTCCTAGCATTGTTGATCCAATATCTTTGTATTGCGATAACAATGGAGCCATCGCACAAGCGAAGGAACCCAGGTCTCATCAACGATCCAAGCATATATTGAGGCGATATCATCTCATTAGGGAGATAATCCTGAGAAATGACATAAAGATAGAAAGAGTCCCAACTGATGACAATGTAGCAGATCCTTTGACAAAGCCGTTGTCCCAGCACAAGCATGATAGTCATGCTAAATCTATTGGTATTAGATACATGAGTGATTGGATCTAGTTTGTATGAGACGATTTATATACTCTTTGTTAGACATCGAAGTGTATGAATAATTTTATTAATTAAATATTTTGTCTACATTTTAATGGCAGATCTATTATTATTTAAATTTTATTATTGTTATTTAAAATAATAGAGTCCGAAGAAAAGTTCATAGTAACTTGTTAATCACAAGGTGTTGTGATTGTGAGATACAAGTTATAAATAACTTATTCTTGAAATATCCCTAGTCATAGTAATAATGAGATACGGATATCATTATTGCGGATAGACTAGCATGTGTTGCATTTCTTTTAAAGAAAGTAGCTGATCTCACGAGCTAAGATGTAGAGGGACATCTGAATGAACACATGAATGCATTGTTATGAGAACATGACATTGGATGATCTGCCTAGAGATTCCACATGGATAACTATCCAAGCGTCAGTGGTAAATCTCTAATGCGGTTGTGGATTTGGTCCTTTGACTTGAGGACATCATAGAATCTTATATGAGGACCACTGTACTTTGGCGAGCGTTTGATGGGGCTCGAAGATTTGAGTCACCAGGAAGACGTCGTACGGGTATAGTGAGAATCATATGAAGGTTGTGAATGTCCAATATGAGGATTCGTCACTCCTGGAAAGTTGGAGATTATAACCTGCATTTTGCCCACTTAAGTTGATATAAATTTCCTCGGCCGGAGTGGAGTTATGAGTTGAAAATGTTTCAATCATAACTAGATTAAATCAACGAAGAGTTGAGGTGAATAACATAATTGGTTGAAATGAGATTGACGCTGATCCATATCTCTTAACCAATTGGGTTATATTGATGAAGAGATTATATTTCCACGGTAACCGCACATATATTGGTTCTGTCATACCACATGACATTTTCCTTCACATGGATTGCCTTGACACATTGCTAGATGTCAATCTTGGACGGCGACGTGAATTGATCGATCTCGGTGAATCGATGAGAATATCATTGCGTTTGCCATCGTGAATGGGAACCTAATGGGTCACACACATAAGGCGAGAATTGAGCATCTGGAGTTGGACCGTGTCCAAGTGGGAGATTGTAAGAATTAATGTCTAAGGTCCAATTAGTTGGGTCGGACTTAATTACTCATTGGGCCATATTAATTAATAAGATTATTTAATCGGGCCTGATTGTTGATGAGTTCTAGTTGGACTAGAACTAGGGCTAGGGTTAGCCCTGCCTATAAATACATAGGCGCAACCTATTAGGGTTAAAAGAGTTGTTTTTTCATTACTTGCTAGCACAAGCAAAAGACAACCCAATCAACTTCTCCCAAAAGGTTCCGCTTTCATTTGTTCTTGATCGTGGAAGTCCAGATCTATTCTTGCTGTGTGGATTATCATTGGAGGCTGGACAATTGGACAGCTGTGGTATTGAAGATCGAACCTCCAGCTAATCAGAGAATCAGATTCCACGGTGTTCATCAAGGTAAACTCCTATCACGAATTCTCTCTAAGTGCAAGGTTGATCCGGCTTAAAGGAATTGAACTTTTAATTTCCGCTGTGCATGTACACCTCAATTCCTTACACTTTCTGTAAAATAGGAAGCGTATATGTTAGAATTGGACATGTTTAGCAAGGTTTCTTATCCAAGCTTGGTACCTTTATTGGGACACTTTTCTCGAGAACGAGAAGTTTCTTATTTACAAACTAGTTTTGGCTACGTGCAATGCACGTATGTAAAAAATGAAGGAAAAAGTGTAAAAATAAATAAAATCATTCGATTTGCCACCAAGATTTGACAGCGTGAATTTTGTAATTCTTGAATTGCATTTTTTAGCATTTATTTAGAATAATTTGTAAAAGGTAAAATAAAAAAAAAAAGATTAGTAAAAAATTGAATGAAAATTAAGTCTAAAAGAAAAAAAAAATAAAGATTTTTTTTTAAAATTGTTGAGATATTCCAACGATTTTAAAACAATAGGGACCTTTTGTGTAATTATTCCTTATAAAAATAAAAATTAAAAAAAAAATTATTTAAACACTGTGATTGCCGAGCCACCTCGGTAATCAATTGATTGCCGAGCCATCTCGGCAATCACCTTAAATTTTTTTTTTTTTGATTGCCGAGCCATGACTTTGTTAATTTTTTTTAAAAATTTTATTGTGTTAAAGAAAATAGGCTTAAGATTGAATTGCTCGGCAATGAACAATTCATTGCCGAGAATTTTACTGGTCAAGTTTTTTTTTTTTTTTTAATGTGGCAACATTATAAAAAATAAAAACATTCAATTTGCTTAAGATAAAATAAAAAAGATTAATAAAAAAATTGAATGAAAATGTGAAAAAAAATAAAATCATTCAATTTGCCACCGTGGAATTTGAAAGCATTTTTTAGCATTTATTTAGAATAATTTGTAAAAGGTAAAATAAAAAAACAAGATTAGTAAAAAATTGAATGAAAATTAAGTGTAAAAGAAAAAAAAATAAGAAAAATAAATTAAAGATTTTTTTTAAAAAGTTGTTGGCATATCCCAACGATTTTAAAACAATAAGGACCTTTTGTGCAATTATTCCTTTAAAAATTGGAAAAAAAAAAAAGTTAAATACTTGATTGCCGAGCCATTCCGAGCACTTTTTATTTTTTTTTTTAAAATTTTATTGTGTCAAATGGGCTTAAAAAAAAAATTTGGTGAACCATACAAAGGTATATATACATTTAAAATTCAATGACAAGTTTATCATTATATAAATTCAATTATACCCATTGATAACAATCCTTCATTTTTACAATTGTACTTTTATGATACTGAAAATGAAATAAAACATAGATTACAAAAATCAGATAAATTTTTCCAATTTTTTTTACTCAACAAGATTTTTTTTCTTGTCCAAACTTTAGAAAAAAATGTTAACTTCCAAAGTTGGCATTTTAACTATATGAAAAACTAATATTTGAACGTTTCCAAAGAACGACATGAAAATAAATCCTGAGAACGCCCTTTATCAAGCATTACATTCACGAGCTCTTCTGCTTCTCCTCATTGATCTTCAGCACACTGTATAATAATAAATTGAGAAAGTTCTGCAGCAGGACTGAAACCTCTTCTTACCATATCAACTAACAATTTGCTAATTTCCTCATACAGATTTTCTTTGCAAAGAACATTCATAAATGCATTATAATAACTCTCATTTACTGAAATTTTCCTTCCCTGCATAATGCATAATGTGATACAGCCCAATTGCATCATTCACTCTGCCTTCCTTGGATAATGTTTTAAGCATACATCCATAGGGACCTTTTGTGAATTAAAGATTTTTTTTTTAAAGTTGTTGGCATATCCAACGATTTTAAAACAATAGGAACCTTTTGTGCAATTATTCCTTTTAAAAAAAATACTGTTCATCAATCTCGGCAATCAATCTCGGCAATCAAAATCTCGGCAATAGATGGCTCGGCAATCAAAATTGATTGCCAAGATTTTGATTGCTGACCCATCTCGGCAATCAAATTTGATTGCAGAGATGGCTCGGCAATCAATTGATTGCCGCCAACTTCTCCAACTCCACTCTCAACTCATCACCATCGGCCTCCACCATCACCGCTGCTCAACTCTCCTCTCCCTCCTCCAACTCTACCTCTCAAACCCCTCAACCTTCCCACATGCAACCACCCTTTTCCACCAAATCCAAGAACCTAAAAACTGCTCTCTCAAATGGAATCACATGATCAGGCACACCTCAAATACCAACCCGTTAAAGGCACTATCTTTATTCCAAGAAATTCTATTAACCTATGCAAAAAATTCCAATGAGAAATCCCATTTACAATTTCACAATGATCCTTTTATTTATGCTTCTTTGATTAAAGCTTGTAACAACGCTCAGGCTTTTGTTGAGGGTAAGTCAATACATTGTTATGTTGTGAAGCTTGGCATGGATTGTAATGTGAATATATTGAACAGTCTTGTGAGTTTTTACATAGGTTCTGTTAATTTAATGAATTATGCCGATGTTCTGTTTGATAGAAGATATCTGGGTATGTTAAAAGGAGGGATCTTGATGTGGATTTCACTTTGTTTATTAAAATGTTGAGGGCCTCTTTTGGTTTGAATGTAGTGCCTAATTATGTTAGTTATGTGATTTTGATATCTGGGTTTCTTCATGGTTGGCAGATTCATGCATATTACCATTCTCATCTTGGATTTCATTGACCTTGATTTCTCCACTTGTTGATACATTAGTCCTTGTTGTCCTTAGATTTACCAATGAATTTGATGCATCATCGGTACTAACAGACCATACCTTGACAGGCAACTCGAGATGGCGCTTCAAATCCTCAATTTCAACTTCCTTTTGTCGTAAGATTTCAGACAGAGCTATGACTTGGGGATTTCGATCATTCACTTCAATAGACTTCAGTTTCAACAGCTTGGCCTCATATTATATATATATATATATATATATATATATATATATATATATATATATATATATATATACACACACACACATATTACGTATATCCTTACAATATATTACTCGGCAACCAAGTTGGTTGCCGAGAATTGGTAAATTTTTTTATTTTTTTTTTCGTTTTTTCTCTTATTAAAAGCAATAGATAAATTGTACTCAAATGAAGTTTTTCCTCATGAATGCGCACTCATTTTGTATACTGGTGTTGGCAAATGAATCTCTAACTGTTGTGATAATACTTACAGTGTCTAAAAATCTAAATTGTAGGATCCAATCTTTCAAAACTCAGCTCCACTCTGAATTCTAGAATTCTAATTCTAATGGTGAATAAAATCTGCTCCAAAGCTTGAAAAGTAATAGAGAATAAAACAAATTAAAAATTAAAGTTGTAAAAGGACGGAACTCCAGTATCTGAATCTGAATTTGAATTCTAATTCCAATAGTCAATAAAAGTCTGCTAAGCCTCAAAAGTAGCCGAAAATAAAACAAATTAAAGTTGTAAAAAGAAGTTGTAAAACGACGGCGTGTAGGACGAAAAAATGAACAGTAAAAAATTTAAGGCTCTTATATTATTGTAAGGATATATGCCAAATGGAGACATATCCAGTTCATTGTTGAAGAATGCCACTCTAATTTGCAATTTTCTTGTAATAATCTTCATTAACCATTCTCTAAATCATGTGGCACAGTCTAAATCATGTGGCACAGTCTAAGACATTGCCATGAATTATTAAGCAATGTAAATAAAACTAATTAACTCAAATGATGGTTGCTGAGTGATGGTGTTCTGTGCTTTTGGCTCCAATCAGTTGAATGCAGCTCAAAAAATGGCCAATACTAGTCTTTGGTTTGTCGAGTAACTCGACAAACCAAAGCCGAAGCACCAATTTAAAAAAAAAATATACAAAGCTCAAAAATTGCGACTATTTTATTGTCAAAACGGTGTCGTGTTGGACAAAAAAAGCTACAGTAAAAAAATTAAGACTCTTATATATATATATATATATATATATATATATATATATATATATATATATATATATATATATATATATGATTGTGTATCATTTGTAACATCTGTATCAGACCGTGATACTAAACAGAAACTATTACAACTGCAAACCCAACTCTAAACTTCAACAAATTTGTATTGATATACACATTGGACTCTAAAAAACCTATTGATATTGTGTTACACCAGTATGATATAGATATGTAACACAATGCTAAATTTAACAAATAAAATTATTGATTTCATCATTTGTAACATATGTAACATTAGAGATACAGAATATCAATTCATGTAACATGTGCTGTGTAAAATAACATAATATAATATGTAACATATTCAGTAACATATTCAGTTATACAAAATATCATTTGTAATATCTGTATCAGATATTGATACACAATATCATTTGTAACATCTGTATCAGACAGTAATACTAAACAGAAACTGTTACTACTGTTACAAATACAAAACCAAATCTAAACTTCAACAAGTTCGTTGTCTCTTTCGTCATTCACCGGTGACTGGAAGTGTTCGACTTTGGTATGGTTTATCGGCGACGTTGTCTTCGACCTTGTAATTCTGCGACTTGGAGTCTCCATTCTTCAACCGAGATAAAAAATTGTGAAGAATGCACTACGATTTAAGAATTTTGGGAAAAAATTTGCTAAGATTTTGTAAGATTTTCTTCCGGATTGTAAATGGGGAAGCTTCTGAATACCTAAAAAGGGGGATTTGAAGAAGATTTGCTGATAATTTTGAAAGATTTTGTACCGGTTTGTGAATGACAAGTTTCTTCCTTTTGGGCGATAATCTAGGATATTTACAAGCGATTAATTATAATTAAACTTAAAAATTAATTAATGTAATATTAACAATGTAGTATTTTTAAAATAAATTAGTTAAATTGTTAGAATTGTAATTATTTTTAGATTGGTAAGTGGTGGATGTAATTTCCACTAATATCAGTCTCGTCCTTAATTTTATTAGGAAGTAACTTTGGTTCCAAACTTATTTTTGGATAAGTAGCATCTTGTTTTTCTTTTAATTTTATAGCAAGTTATTCTTTAGTAGATAATTATGTCCATTTGATCTGAAAAAATAATTTTTTATTTTTTTTTAAAAAAAAGATGATTATAATCTTATTCTCAATCAAAATAATAAAAAATAATAATAAATTACAAAAAAACAATTTTATTCTCCCTACATCCACTTCCATAGCCACCCCTCTCCCCACCTTAAACATCCCATCCCAATGATGGGGTGAAGAGGAGGAGATGGATGCGGTTTTTTCCTCTTTCCTTTGTCATTTTTTTTTCAATTTAATTTTTCATTGAAAATTAAGTGTTTACCTAATTTATCCTTTAGAAAATGAGGCATGTTAGATTCACGTACATACTTAACGTTCAAGTGGACAGATATTGTTTATTGGGGACTTCATGCTACAAACTTGAAAAGTGGAAACGAAAGTTTTTAAGGACCAATTTCTTATAAACTTTGTAAGTTGGAGACCATTACATACTATCTTAATTTTGTATGTATGTTCATTCTATGTATTATTTTTAAGGGTAAATTACAAACACGATTTCAATTCTTTCAGCTTTGAAACACTATCATCCTCATTCAATTTTATTTTTATCTATTGTCCTCATACTTTCATTAATTTACACAGATGCCCAAATGATTTTTTTGACGATTTTGCCATTAGTTTAAATAAATTATATGGAAAAAAAAATAGAAACCTTAATAAAAAATTACAGTTGGGGTCCTTAATTTTTTCAAAAGTACAACATGGTCTCATTAGTTTCTATTATTTAAAACAATTAAAAAACAAAAAAGACAAAAAAAAAAAAAAGAAGTCATCCTTCTTCCCCACACCACCCTACCCCTACCCCTACCCCTACCCCTACCCCTAACCATAACCCTCCACCCCTGTGACTAAATCAGGGAGATTTCGGACCCAAACAAATACCAAGAATTACTTACACTGATGCCGATAATGACATCACCCTCAACAAGGAACATGGTCATATGGCTAGTTAGATTGAAAGGCGTAATAAGCCAATACCCGGGTGGCACATTAAGCTACGCATCGTCCTTCTTCCTGAGCCTCGAGATGGCAATCACCGCCTACTCAAATGCTAACGTGACATGACAGTGACCCCATCACCCACTGCCCCAATATCAACCAGTGGACACAAAACCTTAACTGGGTTTCTATTTAACCACTGAACTTTAGAAGGTATCTCAACGCTCATCCAACTTTCAACTAAATTTTCCATCCATCACCCATTACTCTTCCATCCATCATCCGTTACTCATTTGCTTACAATGCATGATGTAATTTCCTACTTGGCAAACTATCTTCTGACGTGACGTAGCAACATTGTTAAATCTCTCTCAGTCAACAACAGTGCACTACCCAAACATGCGCTTATTCAAAGAAATTGAAAACCTTTTTAGTTCAGGTTGTGGAAAACTGAAAGCGTTTTCAATTTATTTGAGGAATTGCATGTTTGGATAGTGCACTTTTGTTGATTGGGAAAGATTTAATACTGTTAGTACGCTTATTGTTTCCCACATAGGATATTCCGTTAGGTATTGCAAGCGAATGGGTAATGGGTGATGGATGAGAAACTTTGATGCGAACCTGCAGAGAATTGAATCTCTGAACCCACAAAATGTTTGATCTGAACCCCAAGAAAGTTAAAATTTGGTCGCAAGAACTTGATCCGATGATTTCTTGAATCAACGAACCAGAGTTATGAACGCCACAAAGAGTAGCGAAATCTTTGATAAGTTTAGGTTAGATCGATTAAGAATTCGGAAGAAAAGTGATATCCTCACTTTTGATTAATCTCTACAAAATCGTAATTCTAAATTTACAATGCATAGTGTTTATATAGTAAACATCAAGGAAACCTAATCTAATTCGAAAATAATTAAAAGTGCATAAAATAAGAGTTCTAATTGCAAAAAGAATAAAAAATTGAAAAAATTTGGATTTCCCGAATTTATGCTAAGTCTAGGCGATTGCCCAGGCTCGCCCAGGCTTAACGAAATGTGCTTTGCTGTTAAAAGAGTGCCTTGGGCGATCACCCAGTCCATTTTTCTGTCTCTTCCATTTTTGACCTCCAAACTTTGTTTGAAGCTTGTTTTGGTCCTCCAACCTTCTATTAGCATCTGATTTGCCTTCAATATAGTCCTTAGCACTTTGGATCGCATCATCCCCATCTTCTTCAAAAAGATTCGACCTCGAATCACCACCTGCATCAAAGGAGAGAAGAATGCCACCCATCTACATATATACCCAAACCCAATCACCAGGCTTAAAAATGAATCCGCGGCCTTTGTTGGCTTTAATTTGATGTCTTTGAAGCTCATTTGTCTCATCTGGATTACATTTATAGGTTGGTCATTTTGGAAGAACAGCTCCAAGTACAAAGTGAAGTTGATGTGCAATGTCTAGAATAGGTGATAACCTACTAGACATCCCCTCTGAAGATACGTAATCCAATTCCTGCAGTAAAAAATTAGGCAAATTGGGAAGGGATTGGTTAGTTTTGCTAATTACAATCTCGTTGTTTTCCTCCCTCGTTTTCTTTTCTCGTGTTTCTACCTCACCTTTTCTTTTCTATTGCTCCAAATCATCAATCTTAATCATGAAGAGCATGACTCGCAAATAGGACTTCACATTCTATAGGGTACTCTACACCTTCATCCTACAACTCAGGCATCTCATCACTATCATTATCATCCTTAGTCTCCACTTTTCCATTATCACGCAAAATCATTACCCTTTTGTTTGGGCATTGTGATGCAATGTGCCCGGATCCCAAACATTTAAAACATTTGATATCCCTATTCTTTGAAGGTTGGAAATCTGACTTGTATTTATTGTTGCTAGTAACATCCTCTTTTTCTCTTAGGTGGTTCAGTCTCCCCCTTTGAAACTGCCTTATTACTCACATTATTACTATCCCACTTTGGTTTCCAAGGAGGGTTAGATCCCGAAGAAAACCTAGCTGCCCATTTTCTTTTCAATTGCCTCTCTACTTTCATAGCCATGTGCACTATGTCCTCCAACTCCACATAATGCTGTAATTCAACTATATTGGCTATATCCCTATTTAACCCATTCAAAAATCTAGCTAAAGTAGCCTCCATATCCTCCTCAACATTAGTCCTAATCATAGCCATCTCCATCTCCATCTCCATCTCCATCTCCATATAGTAATCCTCTACACTATTTGAACTTTGAGTAAGGCTCTGCAATTTTTGATAGAGGTCCCTATAGAAACTTTGATGCGAACCCGTGGAGAATTGAATCTCAGACAAAAGGTTTGATCTAAACCCCTAGAAAGCTAAAATTTGGTCCAAGAACTTGACCTGATAATTTCTTGAATCAGTGAACCAGAGTTATGAACACCACAAAGAGTTACAAAATCTTTGATAAGTTTAGGTTAGTTCGATTAAAAACTCGGAAGAAAAGTGATATCCTCACTTTTGATTAATCTCTCAAAAATCGTAATTCTAAGTTTACAATGCGTAGTGTTTATATAGTAAACATCAAGAAAACCTAATCTAATTCAAAAATAATTAAAGTGTATAAAATACGAGTTCTAATTGCAAAATGAATCAAAAACTGAAAAAATCCAGATTGCCCGAATTTATGCCTGGGTGATCGCCTAGTATAAGTCTGGGCGATCACCCAGGCTTAACGAAATGTGTTCTGCTGTTGAAAGAGTGCCTTGGGCGATCGCCCAAGGTTTTGCCTGGGCAATCACCCATGCCATTTTTCTGTCTCCACCATTTTTGACCTCCAAACTTTTTTTGGTGCGTGTTTTGGTCCTCCAACCTTCTATTAGCATCTGATTTGTCAGTCATTAGCACTTTGGATCGCATCATCCCCTCATTCTTCAAAAGAATTCGACCTCGAATCACCACCTGCATCAAAGGGGAGAAGAATGCCTTCCGTCTTCATATGTACCCAAACCCAATCACCAGGCTTAAAAATGAATCCACGGCCTTTGTTGGCTTTAATTTGATGTCTTTGAAGCTCATTCATCTCATCTGGATTGCTTCTATGGGTTGGTCATTTTGGAAGAACAGCTCCAAGTACAAAGTGAAGTGGATGTGCAATGTCTCGAATAGGTGATAACCTACTAGACACCCCCTCTGAAGATACGTAATCCAATTCCTGCAGTAAAAAATTAGGCAAGTTGAGAAGGATTGGTTAGTTTTTCTAATTACAATCTCATTGTTTTCCTCCCTCGTTTTCTTTTCTCATGCTTCTACCTCGCATTTTCTTTTTTGTTGCTCCAAATCATCAATCTTAATTTGTGCATGAAGAGCATGCCTCGCAAATAGAACTCCACCTTCTACAAGGTACTCTACACCATCGTCCTCCAACTCAGGCATCTTATCACTATCATCCTTAGTCTCCACTTCTCCATTATCACACAAAATCATTACCCTTTTGTTTGGGCATTGTGATGCAATGTGCCCGGATCCCAAACATTTAAAACATTTGATATCCCTATTCTTTGACGGTTGGAAATCTGACTTGAGTTTATTGTTCCTAGTAACATCCTCTTTTTCCTTAGGTGTTTGGTCTCCCTCTTTGAAACAGCCATATTACTCACATCATTACTATCCTACTTCAGTTTCAAGGAGGGTTAGATACCGAAGAAAATCTAGCTGCCCATTTTCTTTTCAATTGCTTTTCTACCTTCATAGCCATGTGCACCATGTCCTCCAACTCCACATAATGCTGTAATTCAACTATATTAGCTATATCCCTATTTAACCCATTCAAAAATCTCGCTAAAGTAGCCTCCCTATCCTCCCTAACATTAGCCCTAATCATAGCCATCTCCATCTCTTTGTGGTAATCCTCTACACTATTTGAACCTTGAGTAAGGCTCTGCAATTTTTGATAGAGGTCCCTATAGTAATGACTAGGTACAAATCTCCACCTCATAAAATCTTTTAAATCACCCAAGTTTCTATAGGTCTCTCATGATTTCTCCTTCTATTAGTCACCAATTGATCCCACCACATTATAGCATAGTCAGTGAACTCAATTACTGCTAATTTCACATTCTTTTCTTCCGAATAGATATGGCAATCAAATATTAATTTTAACCTCATCTCCCATTCTAAATAGGTTTCAGGGTCATTCTTACCTTGGAAGGAAGGTATTTTCATTTTAATATATCTAAGGTTTCTATCTACCCCACCTTGGCCTCTATAATCTACTGCTCTAGGTGGCCTTTCACGCATATCTCCTCTACGCCTCATTCTACCCATCTCAACCCCGTAATTCACTACAACAAAAAGTGCCTTTTGCAACATCTCAACGACAACATTCATTAAAAGCTTGTTGCTAAAACGGGTCTACGGCAACAGTTATCAAATGTATGTTGCAATTGGTTAATTCAATTGGCATTTGGCAACATCATTGAAATGAATGTTGTTAATATAACCTTTTGCAACGGTCAGTGACCGTTGGCAAAATAATAATATATTTTCTTATTCAACAACGGGCAATGACCGTTGTCATATAACATAGTTTTTAGCAACGTTCACTGAACGTTGTTAAAACATATACCACAACATTTTTGCAACGGTCAGAGGCACGTTGCTAAAACTTTTATTAAAAAATAGATTTGGCAACGTTCTTTTCACGTTGTAAAATCTAAAGCCCAAATACGAGCCCAGTTAACAAATTTCCTACCCGCGAAAACTAAAAATATTTGCCTCCAACATCAAAATACGTTCTGTGTATCCATCTCCTCACTTTGCTCTTCCCCAAATGTAACCCAAAATCCAATTCAAAACCCTTATGTTTTGATTTCCTCACAGTTTGGACTGGAAGAAAGCATTCTGAAATCTAAACATTGTTGCTGAGATTTGTCTTTCATGTTCGTGAATCTTCTGGCAGGAACGTGAATTTATTTCACCCATTATTCTTCAAAATTCAGAAAAACTCGGGTACGATTATGTTATTCATAAAATTAGTGAATATTTCCTTTAGGTGTTGTATGTATGGATGTGGATATGTGTTTTTCACCTTGTATTGAGGCACATAAACTTCAATTCCATTTTAGATTAGTTTCTGGACACAGTCGCAATCTTCATAAGAACACGGGTTATGCATATTCACGAAAGAGAGGTGGAGGGGGTTAAGAGGTTAATAGACGAAATGGGTAATGCTGGGATAAAACCGAATGCTATTAGTTATAACTACTTGATGACTTGCTTTTACATTACATCTCTTTCTTGTTTTTACATATATTTGTTCTATTAAAATGGCACGTTACCTTGATCCATACATCAGGAAGAAAACATCTGATAGATCTTGGATTATCATCCATCTTGATTATGTAGATCTTCTTCGTATTTATTCTATACTTATATGGAAGGCCCGAGTATTTTTAATCCTAATAATGGAAAGAATCCAATATATCTTGGATTGTCATCAGCACAATGTAGCGGCTTGTACTGCTGACTGCTGGTTTAGGTCTTCATCCATAATTGAGCTGATTCCTGAGTTAACTGCTCTATATTCAGAGATGACTACCTTCACCAAGAAATCCTTCCAAAGAGTTAGGATTAACGTCCACCTTGTTTGGTTCTATAAGAAGAAATATGTATATCATGGAAGTCCTTTTTTAAGAAAAAATGAGTACTTGGATTTTGAATTAGATATATGCAATTCATTTGTATAGTTTGCCCTGTGAAAGTTGCATAAAATTTACTTTTTAGTCCTCCAAGCAATGCCAAAACTTTTATGTTGAATATAAACAGGTGAAGACAAATATGTTGTTTTTGTGTCGGGATTAAGTGTTGGGGGAAGCTCCTCTAATCCGCTCCAATTTCAGCTTTTTATCGATCATATAACTGGACATCTAGGAGAAGAAAAGGTTCATATAGTTCTATCTGCTCTATTTTTTCCATTTGTTATTCTATTACTCAATTAATGACAATCCTATTGATCTTACATAATTGTACAAATGTGGCTATGCTCAGGAACAAAGTTTTGCAGCTCAAATAGTCCAAGTGGTTGTTGGTGGTAATTCTGTTGAATATCCCAGTGCACTTCTTAATGGTCAGGTACCAAATTTGATCTCATTTTGAATATCCCACAGGACTTTGAATTTCCGTATAGTCTTGCGTCATATCCTCATTTTCTTGTCCCTCAGTTCGTTCAGTCTTTGGTTCTTCCTCCTGCACAGTACAAGAACTGTAAAAATTGAGTCACTTAACGCATCATCAAGTTCTAGAAGACCAAAAGGTTCATCACAAAGGATGTGATTTTGATTAGAAAACCAATGTGGTGGGTTAATAACTTAATATTCACTTGAACAAGAAAGCAAGGTTTGAATTCAAAATATGAATTTTGATATGCTAATGTCACCACATATACCTCCCTAGCAGAACTGAAATTGTACTTGCAGATGTTCATGAGCTTTACATTTTATTGCTTACTGTGCTTAAAAGATGATAGTTTCTCATGAGTGATTCCATTTTCATTTTTGAGATTTGAAATGTTTTGGGTTATAAGTGACTTACTACTATCCAATGAAGGGAGAAATATTGCTACTGGACTTACTGAATGAAACTTGGTGACCAATCTATAAAATTGTTCTACAACGTGATGCACTGGCGAATTTGAGCTCAAATTGTAGTGATGTAAATCTACATTTTTGAGTCTTCCCCTAATAAATCCTAGTTATAAACTTATTAAGATAAAATGATTTCTAATATTGTATGAAGAGATTAATAACACTTATTTTTTCCTTCCATGCTTCACTAGTTTCATGGGGAAAAAAGTGTTTCTTATGAATTTGCTCCATTCTGCATTTTCCTGTCATCTATTCTCATCCTTTTATATTGTTGGCCATGATCTCTGCTTTTCATCTCATGATTCTGTGAAGGTAATCAATAACTAGTTAGTTCACAGGGCCAAACATCAATTTTTTGGTAAAAAGATTTGAATTGAGGTTACGATCTCATACCCTTTGAATTACTAGTTCTTAACTAATTACCAAAGCTAAATAATGAATTTCTTGAAGTGATCCTATGATGAAATGTTGGCTTACTGAATCTGATGAAGAGAAGTTTTTAGCATTTTTTTATGGTTTTCTAATTAAGCATAAACACTTCTTATTTCTTCCTTGTGTTAAATGTTGGCTTATTGAATCTGATGAAGAGAAGTTTTTAGCATTTTTTTATGGTTTTCTAATTAATCATAAACACTTCTTATTTCTTCCTTGTGTGTTTTGTCCCCTTCATGTTATGTATGTTCGTTAACCTTATGTTTTGAATGCTTGATATTGAAATATCACTCATTCTTTTTATCAATGTGAAGGATATTCATTCAATAAACCTGAACATATGCGTGCCTCAGTGGTTATATAGTGTGTTGCCTGATTTGGTGCTAATATTCTTGCATCTAAAAGCAAATTTGTCATCAGCTTATCACTTCTTGAAGGTTGTGCTTTCTAGAATTTGGTAAAATAGACTTGGCATTATTGTTCCTGCGTAGTGATCTTTGCTTAAATTCAACTGTGGTTTTTGATTTATATATGATCACACACTTGAGATCTTGTATATATTTGTCATTTTTAATTTACATGAAAATTTTTATTGAAGCCTGCAGATAAAGAGGGAGATTTGGGACCTTAAAACTCCTCAAATCAATCCAACGTTGTCAGATTACACGAGGTATATATTTTTCCATAATCAAAATTATGGGTTTGTACATAGTTGTTAAGGAATTAGAATAACTATGCCAAACATATAGAAGCATTTAATTACAATTTAGTATCATCCAAATACATTTGTGATACTTTAGCATATTGAAAAAGTTAATTTATTTTAATTGGTCACTATTACGGTTAGTTATTGCTCTTGAAGAAAATACAATGTTCTCAATCTACGGTATATACATAAATAATTGTATGAGTTGAAAATTAAAGTGGCAACTAATATAACGATGACAGTTCAAATAAATCTTAGAGGTACAAATAGTGGAATTCTGGACTATTTATTTCTGCCAAATTCTAGACCTGAGATTCTTTTGTATACTTTACTACGCATATTTCTCTTTCTCGAATCTTTCATTATTTAGCTTTGTTAGCCTTCAAGTGTTGACCTAGTCAAAATTTTACTATGCATCTTGAAATTTCAGTGCCATTGGACAATACATTGCTTATAATGGACAATACTTATCAAGGTTATTTTTAAAAATTAGATATCATTAATTTAATTACAACATTGAAACATCTTCATGTATTATTGATCATAACATTTGTTTGCAGATTTTCAGAACAATATAGAGATGGTGCACGAAATTTTGTTGATCTAGCTCATGAAAATCTAAATTCAGAAATGATAGGATGTCCTTGTGTTAAGTGTAGAAATCTGAAGCATCACCACTTTGATATAGCTATTGCTCGAGTTTTAGGTCCTGAACGTTGTGGAAGGGTTAGGGGTCTTGGATTTGGTGCTACACCTTCAAAATTGGATGCTCATATTCAAAGTAGTGGCAGAGTGAGAGAACTTGAAAGCCAATTGCAAACTTAGTCAGAGAGGATGGGAACACTAGAAGAAAAGGTTGAAGCGCTTATGAAGTTATCGCAACTGGTAAAAATTTTTAGTCATGTACTATGATAATTTAGGTAAATATGAATTTACTTGTAGAATTTTAATTGCATTTTTGTATCATTTAACAGAATCAAAACAAGAATGCAGAGGACATAAGTTCACATGCATTTACTCCTCAGGTTTTTGTGTCTTACTATAATATATAGTTGTTTATTTATTATAAAAACATATTATGTCTAGCAAATTTAAAGAGGGATATTTATCATGTTAATATCAATTTGTAGTCACAACAAGGAAATGGTTTTCAAGGAGGCAATGAACTGGACAATAGAAGTTGTCAACTATTGCATTGGTACAAGTTTGATGGGGATAAAGTTGTAGCATAAGGGAAGATTGCATCAAAGATGCATCACATGCCTCTTGGACGAGATTGTTGGAAGGTTTCGGTTGAAGAAGTCTATATGGAAAATTTAAACTTATATAGACCTACTGCTGAGATTCGAGTTCTTAGTGAAGCATTGGGAAGTACTATTACATGGCCAAAGAGTAGTATTAAACTTATTTGAAGAGGGTATGTGTACTTGGTACTTTTTTTATGTGTACTGCTTTCTTGTTAATATGTTCATTGTGACCAATTTAGTTTATAACACAATCTTACTTGGATGAAATTGAGTTCATAATCAAAAATGTCCTTGGCTCTCATTTTAACATTGATCTTGATCCCAATTTTGATGCTGAGTCTGAATCAAATTAAGCATAAATATCAGCAATTCCACCAGTGACATATCCATGGCCTGTGACTGGAACTGAGCAATTCCACCTCTTAAGCAGAAGTACATTGGAGTTTCTGAATAGAACTATTCAGCTTGCAATGAATTGCTGAATGAAATATGCTACAATAAAGTACTTTTTGGTCCTGCCAATCCAATCCACTCCATATTCAATGTTTTTGTGTTTTGATGAATTGACAAATGTGGTTGTACTTATTTTTCCAGGTCGTCGAGTCATTAAGGCGAGGGCATCAGGTTATGGTCTTTGTTCATTCGCGGAAAGACACTGTGAAAACAGCTGATAAACTGGTAACATGCCAAACATGATCTCTCAGAAATTCTTGCGAAGAAATTAAATTTTCTATTTCTTTGCCTGATATACAAGTTCCATTAGTGCTTCTTCTTGTATTCATAAGTGAGAAAATCGTGACTTTGTATTGCAAGGTATTGTTTGAAATTAAAAAATGGTGATGAATTCTTCAAAAATACAAGAGCACTCTCTAAGAAATGTGAAATCAAGTTCCAGAATGCTTATTGCCAGAATGCATACAATAAACACGAATGCTTAAGTTGTAAATTGTGAAATTCATTCCTTGTATAAAATGAGTTGAAAGCTTTGTCTCCAGGCGTTGCCTCTTTGTGGATTTTCAAGTTATATTTAATATTTGATGGAATGTAATACAGAGTTCAGATCTTTTTAACTCATCCAAATAATTTTTTCAATGTCGCAAAGAAAGGACATATTTGGGAGAAGGTTATGATGTTTTGTGCACACACATATCCTTATCCTCAAAACCATACTTATGCTCATGATTTATAATGATTTTGACTTGTGTTTGCTTACAGTTATTTAGGTTGTAAAGCGTAATAGGTGAATGCTAAAGGAGACTGGCTTGTAATACACATTTCAGATTTCTGGCTGCTAATTTATACTGATGGATTGCTTCATTTGCTAGCAGGAATTCGAAGCCATGGAGGGCAGCAGCATCTCGGGCGATACTACTTCAGGTGCCTTCTTCTCTTGGCTCGACATTTTGGCCTTGATAAATTATGGCGTGTGTTTTCTTCCTAATATTTTGTTTTATGTATGTGTGTTCTATTAATTCTGTACTCAATTTGTGAGGATGTAACCAGACAATGGAAGAATCCAGGTGTTCCTTTATGTTACACTAGTTGCAGAATCCTTTCACACCATGCCCATAAATTCCTATAGAATCCTTAACTAAGAAGATCAATTCACTTAAAACTAATAAGATTTGGACATGAGTGCTTAATTCACTAAAAAGAGTCCTATAGTCAGAGTGCCTGAGTGCTTAATTCAAAGACATGGCTGAGTGAAGCATGCTGCTGGGGATGCAGCAGCTTTGACAGATGAAGTGGACATGTAGATTCTTTACTTGTGTGTTTCTTTATGAATAATGAAAAAGTGATGAGTTGGATGAACAAGTGTCTGGGAAGAGTTTTCTAAAACCAGCAATTTGATTCTCACAGTTGGAAGGAGAAGGACATAAGGAGGAACTCTGTGGTGAAGAGTTCAAAGAAGTTGATGGGGAGAGGCTTAAGAATTGAAAGTAAGAGGAATTAAATTAAATGGTTGAAGTGAAGGAGACAAGGAACTAGATCCTGGTTTTGGAGCAGAGGTCATGGATGCTTTTAAAATTGGTGTCGATTTTTTTAAGGGGGGTGATGATATATTTGTTGATTTGCAGTTGACTGTGATTCTGGAAATGGAGAGCTTGGGGATTGTTGAATATTAACTTTGGGGGGAACTGGAGCTGCACGTTACAGTGAGTGACAACTTATTAATTGGTGCTGGGCTCATTTTTTTTCTCAGTCAGTGCAAATATTGCTGGAAAATATGTAGATTGTGGCTTCACATTTATCCCTCAAAATTGATTTGTAAATTTCTAGTCTTAAGGGTAGAAATGTGAAAATCATATTTTGTGCTAGTTTTTATTTAATTTGCTGTCAATATTTGTGGAAGTTGCTGACCAACTTTTTCTTATTGTATTTGGTGGGAAGATATTCTGTGTATAATTCCATAGATTTGTATATCAAATGAGTTGTTTGTCCTTGTATTTGATGATCTTTTGCTGAATTTGAGTAATGTCTTACCAAAATAATGTGAGAACACTAATGGTCCTAACTCCAAAATGCGTCAGATCTCCTTTTTCTTCTTTTTCTCTCTCTTTATTTTTTGCTATCCATGTCAAAAAGGAGAATGGGGGAAACAAGACGCAAGTAACCTTTTCATTTTACAAGACAGCTTTAATATACAAAATGGCCATGAATTTCCCCATAATTTTATGGTTCACAAAAATAACAATGAAATTCTAATATCCAGTTTAGAAACTTTTCCACTTCAAATTACTGAATTGATCGGTTTTAAAAAAGATACATTAAAAAGTGATATCATCTTGGTTTTTGATTTCCAAAGTTGCTAAAGCCAAGTCAAATTAATTTTGGAGTTAGAAGACTTACGTTGCTGAAAGAGCTGCTTCCACTTTTGTTTGTGAGACTTATCAGAGACAATGTAGAGAAGCCCAAAGCTACAAGTTAAGAATAATTGCACCTTTTGGTGTCAAAATCCAAGATTTCTTGAGCAGGTAAATTCAAGATTTCGTTACAATATGCTTTGGTCAGGGATGGATTGTATGGCTCTTCGGTCAAAGAAACTAAAAAGCTTCATGCTAAGGTTGGAAGATATATACAAGAGCTTGGACAAGCATCATTTATTCCGGATGACTTACCTGAACCAATGTTACCCATTATGAAGTAGTCACTTTAGATTCAATAAATATAAACGTCAAAACATGAGATATGTAGTACAGATATATTCTTCATAGATTAGAGCATCTCTAATGCATTTTATAGATTACTAGCAATGCCACTAAAATTTTGTGGAGAATTTAGATAATCGTAGTTCAAAATATTCAAGGATATTGAACTGAGGTATCTGACAGAAGTCATAGAACCCACGGCATAACTCAATAAACTAAGGCCAAGTGGTATATCTAATTTAGCTCCGTGGCCAAATTCTTTTGATGTATGCCAATCTTGCCTTTCTCTTTTCAAGAGCAGTTATCCTTAATCTGGTAATTTCTTATTACTCTCACTTGGCTCTAAGACTCGGTAAAGTTAGAGTTACTTGGACTGAATTGAAGCTAAATTGGTAGGAAATTTATTTTTCTGTACCACTATTCTTGTGAAAGTTGATATATATCCATTTGTAAATCATGTATCCAATTGAATGTTAGCTATTGATGCAATACTGTTTATTGATCCTCTTATCTTGTTTGCCACTGGACATGCTAATGTGATCTTTGTCCTTCTTTCCTTTTAGTCTTGTTTGTTGTCCAAATTATAATAGACAGTTGTGATATCAAATTAATTACTTGCTCATAAATGAATTCCTTATAAAATAACCCAGTTGTTAGTTTTTCTTAATTTATTTTATTATAAAAAGTTGTCACTATATTTACATATTCGACTTCATCTCTATTCTTCCATCATGTTGGGTTTTATTGTCCTTTATGTCTTTATTTCTTGTTGTGTCTGTTTGGTAGAATTCAAAAATAGTTTTTTTTTTTGTGAATTGCAGGGTTGGAACTGATAGCCTTGGTTCCTGTGGAGTAGCGGTTCTGCTCGAGGGGTGGTAGAATAGTTTTTGTTGATATTTTTGTGAAGTGCATGCAAGATTACCGGTTTCAAGATTTTGGTAAATTAAATATTTTTCGTGCCAAGAAACTTGTAGTACGTGTGTATTTTGTTAGATTTTGGTTCGAACTTTCATATTACAAGAAACTTCTAGGCTAGCTATAAATGTATGAATACAAATTCATCTATTTTATAATATATTTAATTTGTTTCAACCTTGTTCATATTTCATTGATTTTGTATAAATTTCATTTTAGCGTTTTAACCATTAGATTGAGTTTTATATTAATAAACATGTGATTGTTGTTCAAAATATTTATAAAAAAATGAAATAAACGACAACGTGCGCATCACTGTTGCTAAAAAAGAATAACAACAACGAGCTATAGAATGTTGTTAAAATGAAACGACAACGAGCATTGTAACGTTGTTAAAAGGAAACCACAACGGTCACATGCACGTTGTTGTAACGAAACGACAAGGGTCAGGAGAACGTTGTTAAAAAGGAAACTAAGGAAACCACAACGGTCAGGTGAACGTTGTTAAAAGGAAACCACAACGGTCATGAGAACGTTGTTAAAAAGGAAACCAAGGAAACCACAACGGTTAGGAAAACGTTGTTAAAAGGAAACCACAACGGTCAAATGCACGTTGTTATAACGAAACCACAACGGTCAAAAAAACATTGTTATATCTTTAAGGACGTTGCTAAAAAGTAAAATGACAACGCTCTTTTTGTATTCTACAACGAACATTGCACGTTGCCGTAGAGAGCTAGTTTTCAGCAACATCGAAGCACGCAACGTGCGCTTGAACGTTGCGAAAGGTCTATGGCAACGTTTTTCGCCCGTTGCGATAGACCCTTTTTCTTGTAGTGATTATAATGATCGTTATCCTCAAATTCAGCCATAAGGTTATGATCACGCCTATCATGTCTCCTAATATTAGGGATCCCGTGTTGTTGCTCCTTTAGTAAGGTTGTAATTACGATATCATGCCTATCCATCTTACCCATTATCTCTTTATTAATATCCCTCATCTCATCAAACACCATATTCATCAGCTCAAATTATTGTTGCATGGCTTTTAATAGAAACATTGGTCGTTCTCTTCCCTAGGTGTTGATTTTTCATTATTAGACATTTTGGAATTAAAAAAAAAGAATTAGGATTGAAAGAAATTTAACCTCACGGGTTTACACTCATGTTTCACTCTATATGGCTTTTCCCGATAATAAACTCACAACTCCTGCCTTTTACCTCATTTGTGTTTCTTATCAAGTTCTCTAAGGAACTAACTAAACTCAATCAAGAATTCGGCCCTCGTAATGTTCAAGAACAAGAATAAGAAAATAAAAGACAATAAGAACAATCAAGAAGAAAAATCACAAAAGAATAAGATTTAAGCACCATATGACAATATGACACAAAAATTCAAAAGAATTTGTTTCTTGAATTATCTTGAAATTTCTTGAAATTTTTTTTATATGATTCAAGATGAATCTAATGAAACAAAAATAAAAAATAAAAGATAGAACCTGATTTTAGAGCCAAAGCTCTGATACCAACTGATGCGAACTTGCGGAGAATTGAATCTCGAAACCCACAAAATGTTTGATCTGAACTCCAAGAAAGCTAAAATATGGTCGCAAGAACTTGACCCGATAATATCTTGAATCAGTGAACCAGAGTTATGAACGCCACAAAGAGTTGCGAAATCTTTGATAAGTTTAGGTTAATTCGATTAAGAACTCGGAAGAAAAGTGATATCCTCACTTTTGATTAATCTCTCAAAAATCGTAATTCTAAGTTTACAATGCGTAGTGTTTATATAGTAAACATCAAGGAAACCTAATCTATTTCAGAAATAATTAAAAGTGCATAAAATAAGAGTTCTAATTGTAAAAGGAATAAAAAATTGAAAAAATCTGGATTTCCCGAATTTATGCCTGGGTGATCGCCTAGTGTAAGTCTGGGTGATCTCCCAAGCTTAACAAAATGTGTTCTGCTATTGAAAGAGTGTCTTGCGATCGCCCAGGCCATTTTTCTGCCTCTACCATTTTTGACCTCCAAACTTAGTTTGATGCTTGTTTTGGTTCTCCAACCTTCTATTAGCATCTGGTTTATCTTCAATATGGTCCTTAGAACTTTTGATAGCATCAAACTTAGTTGAAAGTTGAATGGGCATTGAGATACCTTTTAAAGTTTGGTGGCAAAGTAGAAACTCGTTTAAAGTTCGATGGTCACTAGTTGATTTTACCCCATCATAAAACAGTTGGTACACAAACTTTCCCTTCCGTTTTTGGCAAGCCCATGACCTTCTCCTACTAGCTTGGGAGTTTTGGGGTACCAGTTATGAGAATTTTTAAAAATATCGATTTTGGGTGTTTATGATGAGGAGTTTGGTTTTGTGTGCTTTTAGTAGTGATTTTAAAATGGTCAACCCATGACTAAGAGTTTATTATTCAGCGATTCAAAAAAAAAAAATTCAAAGAATAAAATTAGGGCAATTAGTTCATTTTGTCCCTAATGTTTTCTCTCATTGTGCAAAGCGTCCTTATCGTTTGAATTTTGGCATCTGGGTCCCTAAATAAACGTGTTCTTTGTGGAAATGTTCTTGCTGTCTATATCCGTTAACATTTACCGTTAAATTTTTTATATGGGTGGTTCATTATCGTAAATAAATCAAACGATAAGGATGATTTGCGCAAAAAATAGTAAACGATAAGGACGTTTTGCGCACACAAATATTTATAGTCAGATTTTGGGTCTTCTTCTTTCAAAAACTATAAAATTCCATACACACATTGATAAAATCACATATATTATAATAGGGTAATTGGCACAAAACGTCCATACCTTTTGAAGTCGTTGTGCAAATCGTCCCTATCTTCGAAATTTTGATATTTTCACTATCACCTTCACCATTTTCGAAGGTAGGGACGTTTTGCATAATGACTTCAAAATGTAGGGATGTTTAGTGCTAAATTGTAATATTACAGTTAAACATAGTGAAGAAAACTCATACACATTACAATAACTTGACGCATCCAAACAAATGTATGTCGCTATATACGCATTCTTGCATTATATATTTTACAAACGATATGGACAAAAGTGTGTCACAATGGAGATAGTGTTTGGTTTGCTTAGATCCAGGAATGCATATGAAGAACAATAATTGAATTTACAGAAAGAGAAGAACTTGTTCAATTTTAGAACGTGGTATTTAGTTTTTTTGTGCGCGTTGGTTGTAATGTAGCTTATTGAAATGTTTAGAATGTATTTTTCGGTATACATTTGTTTGGATGTGTCATATTCTTGTAATGTGTATGAGTTTCATTCACTATGTTTCAGTGTAATATTATAATATATGTGATTTTTTCTATTTGTATGGAATTTTATAGTTGTTAGAAGAAGACCCAAAATCCGGCTTTAAATATTTGTGTGCGCAAAACGTCCTTATCATTTATAATTTTCTGCGCAAATCATCCTTATCGTTTGATTTATTTGCGTTAATAAACCTTTTTGATAATTTTAACGGTAAATATTAACGGATATGGACGGCAGATACCTTTTCCGCAAAGAAACGTTTATTTAGTTACCCAGATATCAAAATTCAAACGATAAGAACGCTTTGCACAATGAGAGGAAACGTAATGAACGAAATGTTCTAATTACCCATAAAATGACATACATAACTATGGAGACCGTTCCTCATACTAATGAATTTGACAAATAATCACGGTTCTTAATTTAAACTAATCTAACGGTCTAGATCTATTAGAACCTTTAAAATCATTATACTCACATCTAAACACATTCTAATAAAAGTTTTAATACATCTAAACCGTTAGATTAGTTAAAATTAAAGGTCATGATTATTTGTCAAATACATTGGTAGTAGGAACGGTATCCTATAACTATATATTAAAAAAAGTGTGTATGTATAAACAATATGAAGTAAATATGTCACTTCTTACCGTTTAATATGTCATCATTTTCTATTGTGTATGGATTATCATTTGGATTAATTTTTCTTTTTTTTTTCATATTTTGCTCATTAATTACTTACACTAAATTTTATTTAAAATCTCAATTTTGAGTCATCAATATATGGAAATAAAAATGTATAATCGATTGCAAAAAAATTCAAAAATAATTCAAAAGCACAAAAAAAAATTATTGTTTGGAGAGAAGAGACAAAATGTGCATTTAGAGAAAAGGGGTTTATGGTAGATTTAGAAATAATTATTTTAGAGAGAGTAAATTGGAAGATAATTTGAAAAACAGCCAAAAATTACCAATTTGGAGTTGAGAAATATATCACAAATTACACTGCACCGATTTTGAGTAGTTTTTAAACCACCCATAATCAATGTCCCAAAAAACTAACAAACACCGGATTTCTCAAACCTCTCATAATTGGTAAGTCTCAAAATTGGTCAAAACCATTGGAAAAAAAAACTCACACATCGAATAACGATAAAATAAATATACACAATATATAAATGTTTGAACTATTTCACTTAATAATCTTGACATTTTAACATATACTTCAAGTATTTCTCTGTCCAGAAGCTATATCCCGCACAATTCTACAAATTTATTATTGCGTACACACACAACATCAAATTTCAAAATTCAAAACACTTTCGCATAAAAATAAAGCAAATTTTAAGCATTTACAAGTCTTACAAGAATAACCAAACACTTCGTCTATAATAGATTATGAACCAAGTTTATAGCGTAATTTTAGAGTCCATATCTTCTTTCTCAAATACATGTCTCATTAGCCGTCTTTTCAATAAAAACTTTACACATCATCAAATAAATAAATGAGGAGATCATTATAGACAATATTTAATGCATTCACACTTGCTGTTATTGATGATGTGTACCTGAACTCATAATTTTGATGCACTTCAAATTTTTAGGTTTATGTATTCAATATTAAATAGAATTATTAATACACTTGAATGCCACGTCACTACTCTACTGCACGTGCCTTTTCCCAAACGCTGTCTTCTTAATGTTGAAGCGGTGAGCAAACGGTTCAAGACCCCAACAATCCAAATCTTCTAGGGTTGCACTCTTCACAATTACGAATATTTGATGTACCTTTCAGACGCGTACATCCAAGCTTTTGACAATCAACGGTCAAAGCACTAACTACAACTATAAGAAAAGGCCAAATATTGGAGGAATTGTAATACAAACTAATGTAGAGGATTTTCTATATACTCTATACATATACATGAACCCCGCGAACTGTTTTTCTCTCTCTCTTTACTCCCCCGCCTATTATTTTGAGAGTTATTAATTTGCAATGGTGGTCATAGCAGTTCCTTCACCAGTGGCACAAACGCCTCCACTGGCTATGAACTGCAGACCATGACAAAGGCTGGAGGACAAGTGGCATGGAAAGTTGGGAAATTTGCAAAATCTTCTTTGTTCGTGGGTGATCTTGAGCCTTGGTGGATGAAATGAAACTGTATGATCTATTCAATCACGTAGCACTCGTGGTTTCTATTTGTAGGGATCATATTGATAAGTGCGTTTTGTGCACTTATTCGAGATTTAAAACTAAGCTTTTGTCCAGGTATTTTATAGATTTTCTACTTAATTTAGTGTATGGTTCTTTCTATTTCAGTTTTAGACCCTTTTATAAACAAGTGGAGAAGAATAGATGAAAAGAGCAATGAATTGGAAGATGTTTAGGAAGTACGATGATACAATTGCATTCAATTGAAGTTTGAAAGACCACATTGGAGGTTGTTGAAAGATTGAAAGACTAAAGAAGCCAAAATCTAAAGTTGGAAGACCAAAACGTGCGAGCAAAACATTTAAGCTGGGGCGTTTACCCAGCTTCACAAACATCCAACATAACCTATTTTTTGGCATGGACGAATGCTTGGATTTGTACTGGATGATTGCACAGTGCAAAATTTTGCCAATGGATTTTTTTTCCTTTTTGAGTTTTACTCCAACTAGAATCCTTTTGTACCACGATTTTTGGATATTTTGGGATCTTTTAGGTACTATTAGGAGACTATATATATGAGTCTTAACCCAAAATTAGGGAAGTCAATTATTGGAAGATTTCAATGAGAAAAACAAGAAACAAAGACTGAAGAATCATCCGGACAAGATTGAACGAAGAACAAGGATTACATATTGGAATTCCTTCTTATCCCAGTGATGAATTTTATCTTTTCTTTTTTTTTTTCCTTTCTCTTAGTATGCTAGGCTAGATTATTTTGTGCTAGGATTGTAATGAAACTTGTATCACAAACATTCAATTCTTTGATCTTAATCTTTGATATTCAAACACGTTTTTAATGTTGAACAATTGATATTGATTTCTTTTCATCTACAATTATATCCGCAATAATTGTATCATTTTTGTAGCTTGATTTACCTTCGAGAGATTAAAAAGTTAGACATACTATCAATTGTCGTAGAATCCGATAGATGATCGAGATATACCGCTATGCTTTACGTGATCTTTAAGTATTCACAAATATTTTCATGCATTCTTGTATATTCGTATTCGTCATAGAGATATAGTCGAGTCACATATAAGGATATTTTTAATTCTACTCGAGAGATATTGTTAAATAAATTAGGAATATTGATCTTCATAATTAAATCGTGTTATCAAATTCAACGGTTCGGGTTAAAGAGGATTAGTATAAGTGGATTCGGGATCCTAGTACGCTTTTCTTTAATACATTTATATCACATTTGTATTCATCTCAACTTTGCATAAATTTTATTTAACTTAGGTCTTGCATTGATTAGCTAGTAAGTAATTTGATAATTACATCCTAAGCAAAAATCCATTAAATTTTATAGTTTCAGTTAAGACTAAGTTAATTTGAAATTAGACTAACACAATCTATGTGGATACGATACTTGGACTCTAAAATCTATTTTATTACTTGTGCGATCCGCACACTTGCAGAATAATAATTGTCAATACATATTCACCTCGGCCCCCTTGGCTACGCATATGTCAATTTCAGAACTCCTAAGGATGGTAATCACTAATTACTTTGATTATCTACAATTGCATGGCATTGATTTTCTACCGTTAGATTATTTAGTTATGCGTATTTATGTACGTCCATATGCATGCAAGTATAATTGTATATTTCAAAATATAGATATTTAAAATTTATGAGTATTTAGAGCGGTTAGATCGTATGGTGTGCTAAATTCCTGTTTCACATTGGGGAATTTTTTTTGAATGAATATTGGATATTAGGCAAAATCATGTTGAATCATGCTATTATTTAAATTTAATCTTCAATGCAACATGTGCAAAATGGATTTTGTCGTAAAAAATTTGACATGTGCACAATTTTTATAAATGATGTTACGCCCCAATCCCACGTGGGCAGGGCAATCCCACTTGGGGCTCCACGTGGACACGATCAAAGTCAACATGCTTTGGCTCAACCCTTCTCCGAGGCTGTTTGCGCTGAGGAGGTTATATAACCGAGGCTATTTATACCGATGAGCTTGGATAACCGAGGCTATTTATGGCGAGTAGCTTGGATAACCGAGGCTATTAAAGTCCGACCCTGGTTGCGTGCTAAGGAAGCCTTCCCTACCAAACCTGTAATTCAATCTTGAAAAGACTGATGAGACTGCCTGCCAATACGGCTTGTCACAATCATAGCTCCTTAGTTTGTAGCTGAAAGTGACTTCCTCATTAATGCTAATGACGTGACATCAAAGATGTGACTCAAGAACCCTTCAGATGGAACCATGTGTCGCACATCGCAGGGGATAATTCTTGTAGAATTTACCTATATATACTAAGCTTATTTCCACAAGAAAAGGATGTTGAAATATTACTCTCACAAGAAATATCAAGTCCTTTATACTAATTATTCTTCAAGTGTTATAACCACCTGGAAAATCGTTAGTTAGGGGCCCTCAAGCTATTATCTCTACCATAGTGTGTTTCTCTTTATCTTTTGTTACCTATCCACTCGGTCCTAGGCATATCTGCGTGGTTGAATAAACCACGTGGCAGTCCAAGTAAGAGGAGAAATACACGTAGGAAGAGGAGGCATAGGATTCCTGTTGGTAGCCATTTTTGGAGGTCAACAGATTGGCGCCGTCTGTGAGAAACCACACATTCAACCACGAGTGAAACGCGATCAAAAGCCTAAACCTCTTTGAACAAAGAAATTTTCTCGAAGAAAGAACGCTACGCAAGTACTAATTGAGGCTGGTGTAGGTTCTCCTAAGAAGAGGCACTCGAAAACTATATATACGAGCTTATCCAATTTGATTAATGGTTTAAATTTCCTAAGGCATTGCTTGTATGTCGTTGGAGCCTAGGTGACACCTCTGAGAAGAGGCACCGAAATTTGATTATTTATAAACCAAGTTTCGATTGTTTGCTTGTTTGAGGCTCCTAAGAAGAGGCACTCGAAAACTATATATACGAGCTTATCCAATTTGATTAATGGTTTAAATTTTCTAAGGCATTGCTTGTATGTCGTTGGAGCCTAGGTGACACCTCTGAGAAGAGGCACCGGCATTTGATTATTTATAAATCAAGTTTCGATTATTTGCTTGTTTGAGGCTTCTAAGAAGATACACTCGAAAACTATATATACAAGTTTATCTAATTTGATTAATGGTTTAAATTTGCTAAGGCATTGCTTGTATGTCGTTGGAGCCTATGTGACACCTCTGAGAAGAGGCATCGGCATTTGATTATTTATAAATCAAGTTTCGATTGTTTACATGTTTAGACTTCTAAGAAGAGGCACTGGCCTTATAGAAGCGCCACGTCTATCGTTGTATCATTTGATTTGAAAATGCAACCCCTAAAAAGAGGCACTAGTACTTAATCAAGTTTGGGGTAAAATCTTCTCGTATGCCTCTCTGAAGAGGTACTCGCGGCTTATTGGAAGGGCATCTACAAACAAGCTCCCTTATTTGGGACTTAGTTTTTGTAGAAGCGCCACACCCACACAAGGGTCTAGCCTCTTCATTAAGGCATGGCACCAGCTGGGAATGGCCCAATATCGCGCCTCATCCGATATTGAAAGGGCCTATACAAACAGGCTCCCTTATTTGGGACTTAGTTTTTGTAGAAGCGCCACACCCACACAAGGGCCTAGCCTCTTCATTAAGGCATGGCACCAGCTGGAAAATGTCCAATATCATGCCTCATCCGATATTGGAAGGGCCTCTACAAACAAGCTCCCTTATTTGGGACTTAGTTTTTGTAGAAACGCCATACCCACACAAGGGCCTAGCCTCTTCATTAAGCCATGGCACCAGCTGGGAAAGGCCCAATATCATGCCTCATCCGATATTGGAAGGGCCTCTACAAATAAGCTCCCTTATTTGGGACTTAGTTTTTGTAGAAGCGCCACATCCACACAAGGGCCTAGCCTCTTCATTAAGGCATGGCACCAGCTAGGAAATGCCCAATATCATGCATCATCCGATATTGGAAGGGTCTCTACAAACAAGCTCCCTTATTTGGGAATTAGTTTTTGTAGAAGCGTCATACCCACACAAGGGCCTAGCCTCTTCATTAAGGCATGGCACCAGCTGGGAAAGGCCCTATATCATGCCTTATCTGATATTGGAAGAGTCTCTACAACCAAGTCTTTCCCACTTGTGACTAGGCTCTTGTGCAGCAAGCTTCTCCAACTTTGGAGACTCGTTTCTCCTACTAAGCATCTTTCACTTAGGAATAGGCTCTTCCGCAGCTAGCTTTTCCAACTTTGGAGACTCGCTTCTGCTACCAAGCCTCTTCCACTTGAGAATAGGTTTTTCCGCAGCTAGCTTCTCCAACTTTGGAGATTCCCTTCGACTACCAAGCCTCTTCCACTTGAGAATAGGCTCTTCCGCAGCTAGCTTCTCCAACTTTGGAGAATCCCTTCTGCTACCAAGCCTCTCCCACTTGGGAATAGGCTCTTTTGCAGCAAGCTTCTCTAACTTTGGAGACTCGCTTCTGCTACCAAGCCTCTTCTACTTGAGAATAGACTCTTTCGCAGCTAGCTTCTCCAATTTTGGAGACTCGCTTCTGCTACCAAGCCTCTTCAACTTGAGAATAGGCTCTTTCATAGCTAGCTTCTCCAACTTTGGAGACTCGCTTCTGCTACTAAGCCTCTCCCACTTGAAAATAGACTCTTCCGCAGCAAGCTTCTCCATCTTTGGATATGTGCTTCTGCTACCAAACCTCTCCCACTTGAGAATGGGCTCTTCCGTAGTAAGCCTCTCCATCTTTGGAGACGTGCTTCTGCTACCAAGCCTCTCCCACTTGAGAATAAGCTCTTCCACAGCAATCCTCTACCTGTTGCAGCAATTCTCTACCACTTCGAATTTCTCACCCATTCCAAGCTTAGCACCTCATATAAATGAGAGGAGTCCCGACCTTGTGGGACTAACTCTCTTGCCATTTTCCAAACGCAGCAGCACTGCATCATTACCAAGTCCAGCACCCCTTATAAATAATAGAGGTCCTAAACTTGGGAGACTATTGTTACGCCCCAATCCCACGTGGGCAGGGTAATCCCACTTGGGGCTCCACGTGGACACGGTCAAAGTCAACATGCTTCGGCTCAACCTTTCTTCGAGGCTGTTTGCACCGAGGAGATTATATAACCGAGACTATTTATACCGAGGAGCTTGGATAAACGAGGCTATTTATGCCGAGTAGCTTGGATAACCGAGGCTTATGCCGAGGAGCTTGAATAACCGAGGCTATTAAAGTCTGACTCTAGTTGCGTGCTAAGGAAGCCTTCCCTACCAAACCTGTGATTCAATCTTGAAAAGACTGATGGGACTGCCTGCCAATGCAGCTTGTCACAGTTGTAGGCCCTTAGTTTGCGGCTGAAAGTGATTTCTTCATTAATGCTAATAACGTGACACCAAAGATGTGACTCAAGAACCCTTCAGATAGAACCACGTGTCGCACATCGAAATGGATAATTCTTGTAGAATTTGCCTATTAATACTAAGCTTATTTCCACAAGAAATGGATGTTGAAATATTACTCTCACAAGAAATATCAAGTCCTCTATACTAATTATTCTTCAAGTGTTATAACCACTGGGAAATCGTTAGTTTGGGGCCCTCAAGCTATTATCTCTACCATAGTGTGTTCTCTTAATCTTTTGTTACCTATCTACCCGGTCCTAGGCATATCTGCGTGGTTGAATAAACCACGTGGAAGTCCAAGTAAGAGGAGAAATATACGTGAAGAGGAGGCATGAGGTTCCTGTTGGCAGCCATTTTTGGAGGTCAACAAATGACGACAACCTTGTTTAAAAATCTAAGTTTTTAGAGGAGATAAATTTAATTATTTATATTTGACCTTTAACTTGTCTTGCTCAACTTTCCAAAAATTAAATTAATATGAGAGCGAGTGTTAAGTTATCATTGTCATCGGGGCCTTTTAGAATTACACTAGTTTTAAGTCCGTGCGTTGCACCTGTAACAATTATAACATTGTAGAATTTAGGACAAATAAATGAATATTGTAGAATTTAGGACAAAATCCCACAAAAAAGAAAAAAAAATAGTCAAATTGGGCTTTCAACAAAATTTTAATGTTGGAGATGGTCAATAGTAAAAAAATAAAAATTGTGGGTAAAATAGTTACAAATTTAAAAAGTTGGGACTAAAAGCGTAAATAAAAAAAAGGAAGAAAAATTGACAAATTCTAATTTACTCGACAAAGCCCAAAAAAAAAAAAATTGAAAAAACTCGACAAAAATGAAAAAATTACGGCTAAAAGGATTAATCTAATTTAAAAAAACAGTGTCAAAATTTGATGTCGAATAACTTGACCAAATTATTTTTTAATAAATTATTGTTGAATAACTTGACAAACCAAAGCCATTAATTTTATTATAAAAAAAAATTTGTCGAATAACTTGACAAAAACTCAAAAAAAGAAAGGAAAAAAATTTCTTAACTCGAAAAAAAAAACCCCCCACAAAAAAAATAGTCAAATTGCATTTTGTAACTAAAATGGCATAATGGCATAAAAATAAAATTTACGGGTAAATTAGTTAAATATTTTAAAAAATTGGGACCAAAAGCGCAAATTAAAAAAAAAAAACATTTTCAATTTCAAATTGGGCTTTGTCGAGTAACTTCACAAAGTCCAAAATAGGGAGGAAAAAAAAATAGAAAAACTCGACAAAACAAAAACAAAAACAAAAAACGAAAAAAAAAGAATGAAAAAATGAAAAAATTGGGCTTTGTCGATTAACTCAACAAAGCCCAAAAAAGGAAATTTTTTTTTTTTTTTTTTAAACTTTCGTCGAGTTACTCGACCAAAAAAACAAAAAAAAATTATTTTTTTTCCCTTTGTCGAGTTACTCGACCAAAAAAATTAAAATTTTTTTTCTACCCAAAAACACAAAAAGTTAAAAAAAAATTTCCCTTTATCGAGTAACTCGAGAAAAAAAAAGTTAAAAAATTGTCAAATTAGACTTTGATGAGTAACTCGACAAAATGATATTAAGCATTAATCTTATTTTAAGAAAAAAATTTGTTGAGTAACGTGACAAAAATCCAAAAAAAGAAAAAAAATTCTAAAATAAAAAACATATTTAGAAAAAATTTAAAAAAATGTTATCCAGTAAAAATAAAATAGCTACAATTTTATTTTATTTTGTTGTTATTAGTTTTTATTTTGTTTATTTAAAGAGGAGGACAAAACAAAATTTACAACAAAATTCAAAGGTCGGGGATAGTAAATGTTAAAAACAAAAGATTATGGGTAAATTTGTTATAAATTAAAAAGGTTGTGGACAAAAACGTAAATAAAAAAAAAGTGCTAAAAGCCCACAAAAAGAAAAAAAAAAATAGTCAAATTGCGCTTTCAACAAAATTTAAATGTTGGGGATGGCCAATGGCATAAAAATAAAATTTATGGATAAATTAGTTAAATATTTAAAAAAATTGGGACCAAAAGCGCAAATTACCAAAAAAAAAAAAAAAAAAAACCTTTTCAATTTCAAATTGGGCTTTGTCGAGTAACTCGACAAAGACCAAAAATAGAGAAGAAAAAAAAATGGAAAAACTAGACAAAACAACCAAAAACAAAAAAAAAAGAATGAAAAAATGAAAAAATTGGGCTTTGTCGAGTTAAAAGGAATTTTTTTTTTTTTAACTTTTGTCGAGTTACTCGACCAAAAAAACAAAAAAATTATTTTTTTTCCCTTTGTCGAGTTACTCGACCCAAAAAATTAAATTTTTTTTTCTACAAAAAAACTCAAAATGTTAAAAAAATTTCCCCTTTATCGAGTAACTCGACAAAAAAAAGTTAAAAAATTGTCAAATTAGACTTTATTGAGTAACTCAACAAAATAATATTAATCATTAATCTTATTAAAAAAAAAATTGTTGAGTAACGCGACAAAAATTCAAAAAAAGAAAAAAAAAATTCTAAAATAAAAAACATATTTAGAAAATATTTAAAAAAATGTTATCCAGTAAAAATAAAATAGCTACAATTTTAATTTATTTTGTTGCTATTAGTATTTATTTTGTTTATTTAAAGAGGAGGACAAAACAAAAGCAACAAAATTCAAAGGCCGTGGATGGTCAATGCTAAAACAAAGATTATGGGTAAATTTTTTATAAATTAAAAAGGTTGTGGACCGAAAATGTAAATTACAAAAAAAAAAAAAGAGCTTAAAAAAAAATAAAATGAAATGACTTTGTCAGAGTTGAAAAAGTAAAAAAAAAATAAAATTGAATGGACTTTGCCAAGTTACACGGCAAAGTCACCACAAAAAAAAAAAAAAAAAAAAAAAAAAATTGAAATGACTTTGCCGATTTACAAGGCAAAGTCACAAAAAAAAAATAAATAAATAAATAAATAAAATTGAAATGACTTTGCCCAGTTGCACGGCAAAGTCACAAAAAAAAAAATTTGAAATGACTTTGCCAAGTTAGTCGACCAAAAAAGAAAAATATAAATTTTTTTTTTTTGTCGAGTTACTCAACCAAAAAAATTAATTTTCTTTTTCTACCAAAAAACTCAAAAAGTTAAATTTTTTTTTCTCCTTTATCGAGTAACTCAACAAAAAAAAGGTTAAAAAATTATCAGATTTGACTTTGTTGAGTAACTCGATAAAATAATATTAAGCATTAATCTTATTAAAAAAAAGATATTGTTAAGTAATGCGACAAAAATCCAAAAAAAGAAAAAAAAATTCTAAAATAAAAAACATATTTAGAAAAAATTTAAAAAAATGTTGTCCAGTAAAAATAAAATAGTTACAATTTTATTTTATTTTGTTGTTATTAGTGTTTATTTTGTTTATTTAAATAGGAGGACAAAACAAAATTTGCAACAAAATTCAAAGGACGGTTATGGTCAATGCCAAAAAAATGATTATGGGTAAATTTATTATAAATTAAAAAGATTGAGGACCAAAAATGTAAATTAAAAAAAAAAGAGCTAAAAGCCCACCAAAAAAAAAAAGTTTGAATGGACTTTGCCGAGTTGCACGGCAAAGTCACCCAAAAAAAAAAAAAATTGAAATGACTTTGCCAAGTTACTCGATCAAAAAAGCAAAAAAAATAATTTTTTTTCCATTTGTCGAGTTACTCGAACAAAAAAATTAAAATTTTTTTTCTTCCAAAAAACTCAAAAAGTTAAATTTTTTTCTCCTTTATCGAGTAATTCGACAAAAAAAAAAGTTAAAAAATTCTCAAATTGGACTTTGTTGAGTAACTCGACAAAATAATATTAAGCATTAATCTTATTAAAAAAAAAGTTTGTCGAGTAACGCGACAAAAATCCAAACAAAGAAAAAAAAAATTCTAAAATAAAAAACATATTTAGAAAAAATTTAAAAAAATGTTGTCCAGTAATAATAAAATAGTTACAATTTTATTTTATTTTGTTGTTATTAGTTTTTATTTTGTTTATTTAAAGAGGAGGACAAAACAAAATTTACAACAAAATTCAAAGGTCGGGAATGGTAAATGTTAAAAAAAAGGATTTTGGGTAAATTTGTTATAAATTAAAAAGGTTGTGGACAAAAAACGTAAAAATAAAAAAAAAGTGCTAAAAGCCCACAAAAAGAAAAAAAATAGTCAAATTGCGCTTTCAACAAAATTTAAATGTTGGGGATGGCCAATGGCATAAAAATAAAATTTATGGGTAAATTAGTTAAATATTTAAAAAATTGGGACCAAAAGCGCAAATTACCAAAAAAAAAAAAAAAAAAAAAAAAAAGCCTTTTCAATTTCTCAAATTGGGCTTTGTCGAGTAACTCGACAAACTCCAAAATAGAGAAGAAAAAAAAAATGGAAAAACTAGACAAAACAAAAAATAAAAAATAAAAAAAAGGAATGAAAAAATGAAAAAATTGGGCTTTGTCGAGTTAAAAGGAAATTTTTATTTATTTATTTTTTTTAACTTTTGTTGAGTTACTCGACCAAAAAAACAAAAAAAATTATTTTTTTTCCCTTTGTCGAGTTACTCGACCAAAAAAATTAAATTTTTTTTTCTACAAAAAAACTCAAAATGTTAAAAAATTTTCCCCTTTATCGAGTAACTCGACAAAAAAAAAGTTAAAAAATTGTCAAATTAGACTTTGTTGAGTAACTCGACAAAATGATATTAAGCATTAATCTTATTTAAAAAAAAATTGTTGAGTAACGCGACAAAAATCCAAAAAAAGAAAAAAAAATTCTAAAATAAAAAACATATTTAGAAAAAATTTAAAAAAATGTTATCCAGTAAAAATAAAATAGTTACAATTTTATTTTATTTTGTTGTTATTAGTATTTATTTTGTTTATTTAAAGAGGAGGACAAAACAAAATTTGCAACAAAATTCAAAAGCCGGGGATGGTCAATGCTAAAACAAAGATTATGGGTAAATTTTTTATAAATTAAAAAGGTTGTGGACCGAAAATGTAAATTACAAAAAAAAAAAAAAAAAAAAAAAAGAGCTTAAAGCCCAAAAAAAAAAAAAAATTAAATGACTTTGTCAGAGTTGACAAAGTAAAAAAAATATAAATAAATAAAAAATAAAAATTGAATGGACTTTGCCAAGTTACACGGCAAAGTCACCAAAAAAAAAAAAAAATTGAAATGACTTTGCCGATTTACACGACAAAGTTACAAAAAAAAAAAAAAGAAAGAAAAATAAAATAAAATTGAAATGACTTTGCCGAGTTGCACGGCAAAGTCACAAAAAAAAAAAAATTGAAATGACTTTGCCAAGTTAGTCGACCAAAAAAGAAAAATATAAATTTTTTTCCCTTTGTCGAGTTACTCGACCAAAAAAATTAATTTTTTTTTTCTACCAAAAAACTCAAAAAGTTAAATTTTTTTCTCCTTTATCAAGTAACTCAACAAAAAGAAAAGGTTAAAAAATTATCAGATTGGACTTTGTTGAGTAACTCGACAAAATAATATTAAGCATTAATCTTATTTAAAAAAAATATTGTCAAGTAATGCGACAAAAATCCAAAAAAAGAGAAAAAATTTTCTAAAATAAAAAACATATTTAGAAAAAATTTAAAAAAATGTTGTCCAGTAAAAATAAAATAGTTACAATTTTATTTTATTTTGTTGTTATTAGTTTTTATTTTGTTTATTTAAATAGGAGGACAAAACAAAATTTGCAACAAAATTCAAAGGACGGTGATGGTCAATGCCAAAAAAATGATTATGGGTAAATTTATTATAAATTAAAAAGATTGAGGACCAAAAATGTAAATTAAAAAAAAAAAGAGCTAAAAGCCCACCAAAAAAAAAAAGTTTGAATGGACTTTGCCGAGTTGCACGGCAAAGTCACAAAAAAAAAATTTTGAAATGACTTTGCCAAGTTACTCGATCAAAAAAGCAAAAAAAATAATTTTTTGTTCTATTTGTCGAGTTACTCGACCAAAAAAATTAATTTTTTTTTCTTCCAAAAAACTAAAAAAGTTAAATTTTTTTCTCCTTTATCGAGTAACTCGACAAAAAAAAAAAGTTAAAAAATTGTCAAATTGGACTTTGTTGAGTAACTCGACAAAATAATATTAAGCATTAATCTTATTAAAAAAAAAGTTTGTCGAGTAACGCGACAAAAATCCAAACAAAGAAAAAAAAAATCTAAAATAAAAAATATATTTAGAAAAAATTTAAAAAAATGTTGTCCAGTAAAAATAAAATAGTTACAATTTTATTTTATTTTGTTGTTATTAGTTTTTATTTTGTTTATTTAAAGAGAAAGACAAAACAAAATTTGCAACAAAATTCAAAAGCCGGGGATGGTCAATGCTAAAACAAAGATTATAGATAAATTTGTTATAAATTAAAAAGATTGTGGACCAAAAATGTAAATTACAAAAAAAAAAAAAAAAATAGCTAAAAGCCCACACAACAAAAAAAAGTAAAAAAGAAAAAAAAATTTAAATGACTTTGTCAGAGTTGACAAAGTAAAAAAAAAAAAAAAAAAATTGAATGGACTTTGCCGAGTTACACGGCAAAGTCACCAAAAAAATAAAATTTTTGAAATGGCTTTGCCGAGTTACATGGCAAAGTCACAAAAAAAAATAAAAATTGAAATGACTTTGTCTAGTTGCACGGCAAAGTCAAAAAAAAAAAAAATTTGAAATGACTTTGCCAAGTTACTCGACCAAAACAGCAAAAAAATTAAATTTTTTTTCCTTTGTCGAGTTACTCGACCAAAAAAATTAAAAATTTTTTTTCTACCAAAAAACTCAAAAAGTTAAATTTTTTTCTCCTTTATCGAGTAACTCGACAAAAAAAAGTTATGTTTATTTAGAAAAAATTTAAAAAAAAGTTGTCCAGTAAAAATAAAATAGTTACAATTTTATTTTATTATGTTGTTATTAGTTTTTATTTTGTTTATTTAAAGAGGAGGACAAAACAAAATTTGCAACAAAATTCAAAGATCGGGGATGGTCAATGCTAAAAAAAAGATTATGAGTAAATTTGTTATAAATTAAAAGGTTGTGGACCAAAAGTGTAAATTAAAAAAAAAAAAAAAAGAGCTAAAAGCCCACAAAAAAAAAATTTGAAATGACTTTGCCGAGTTACACGGCAAAGTCACAAAAAAATAATAATAATAATAATAATTTAAAATTACTTTGCCGAGTTACTCGGCAAAGTCCAAAAAAAAAAAAAATTCAAAACTTCAATTGGTCATAGATTAACAAAAATTCTTTTGACATAGAAAACGATTACCGAACAATATGAAAATTTCTGGGAACGTAGAATACTTATGTAGCTACCACATATCAAAATTTGATAGTCTAATGGCATGTTTCGGCTTACTAAAATGCTCACCGAAACATCCTAGGTAGTTTCTCGAATTCATACTATCACAGTTTACAAAATTGTCCATAACTTGAGTTATATATCATGAAATTATGTGAAACAAAAGCCAATGGTTAGGTAACTCATAGGACTATCGTCTCCAACTGGAATTATGTAAAAATACTTAATATATAAGGTGCAGCAGATTTTTGAGTTGGACAACAGAAATTGCAGCTTAGAGAAACATGAAGTTTAGCAAAACCTTTCATTATCTCATCATTAACATGTAATCAAAACATGGGAATCCACTAAAACTACCATAAAACCAAGGTCCACAAAAGTTTAAGAAGATATTTACACTACGTAAAGTTTTTTGATTGGTTTATAGTGGCAATTCCGGCACGTCAATGGCATGAATCTGAAAAACTGCCTAGGAGATTTCGGTGCGCATTTTAGTATGCATAAACATGCCGTCGGACTACCAATTTTTGATATGTGTTAACTACCTGAGTATTCCATGTCCCCTGAAAATTTTGTATTGTTCGGTGATCGTTTTCTATGTCAAAAAATTTTTTGTTACTCCATGACCAGGTGAAGAAAATTTTCAAAATAAGGGCAGTGTTACTAAAATTCTTCACCCGGTCATTGGTGTAACAAAAATTCTTTTGACATAGAAAATGATCACTGAAAAATATGAAATTCTCAGGGAATATAGAATACTCGTTTAACTACCACATATCAAAATTTGATAGTCCGACGGCATGTTTCGGCTTACTAAAATGCTCACCGAAACATCTTAGTCAGTTTTTCGGATTCATGCGGTCGCAGTTTACAAAATTGTCCATAACTTCAATTATATAATATGAAATTATGTGAAACCAAAGCCAATGGTGAGGTAACCCATAGGGCTATCGTCTCCAACTAGAATTATGTAAAAATACTTAATATATAAGGTGCAGTAGATTTTTGAGTTTGACAACAGAAAATGCAGCTTAGAGGAACATGAAGTTTAGCAAAACCTTTCAAGTTCACATCATTAGCGTGTAATCAAAGCATGGGAATCCACTAAAACTACCACAAAACCAGGGTCCACAAAAGTTTAAGAAGATATTTACACTACTTAAAATTTTTTGATTGGTTTATAATTGCAACTCCGACACGTCGACGGCATGAATCCAAAAAATTGCCTAGGAGGTTTTGGTGAGCATTTTAGTATGCCTAAACACGCCGTCGGACTACCAATTTTTAATATGTGGTAGCTACCTGAGTACTATATGTCCCCTGAAAATTTTGTATAGTTCGGTGATCGTTTTCGATGTCAAATAATTTTTTGTTACTCCATGACCAGGCGAAGAAAATTTTCAAAATAAGGGCAATGTTACTAAAATTTCTTCACCCGGTAACTGAGTAACAAAAATTTCTTTGATAAAGAAAACGATCACCGAAAAATATGAAATTTTTAGAGAACATAGAATACTCATTTAGATACCACATATAAAAATTTGATAGTCCGACGGCATGTTTCGGCTTACGAAAATGCTCACCGAAACATCTAGGTAGTTTCTCAGATTCATGCGGTCGCAGTTTACAAAATTGTCCATAACTTGAGTTATATAACATGGAATTATGTGAAACCAAAGCCAATGGTTCGGTAACCCATAGGACTATCTTCTCCAACTGGAATTATGTAAAAATTCGCATCATATTTTTGAGTTGGACAACAGAAACTGCAGCTTAGATAAACTTGAAGTTTAGCAAAACCATCAAGTTCACATCATTAACTTGCAATCAAAACATGGGAATCCACTAAAACTACCACAAAACCAAGGTCCACAAAAGTTTAAGAAGATATTTACACTACTTAAAGTTTTTTGATTGGTTTATAATAGCGATTTTGGCACGTGGACGGTATGAATTCGAAAAACTGCTTAGGAGGTTTCGGTGAGCATTTTAGTATGCCTAAACATGCCGTCGGACTACCAATTTTTAATATGTGATAGCTACCAGAGTATTATATGTCCCCTGAAAATTTCGTATTGTTCGGTGATCGTTTTCTATGTCAAATAATTTTTTGTTACTCCATGACCAGGTGAAGAAAATTTTCAAAATAAGGGCAGTGTTGATAAAATTTCTTCACCCGGTAACTGAGTAACAAAAATTTCTTTGATATAGAAAACGATCACCGAAAAATATGAAATTTTCAAGAAACATAGAATACTCATTTAGATACCACATATCAAAATTTGATAGTCCGACGGCATGTTTCGGCTTACGAAAATGCTCACCGAAACATCTAGGTAGTTTCTCAGATTCATGCGGTCGTAGTTTACAAAATTGTCCATAACTTGAGTTATATAACATGGAATTATGTGAAACCAAAGCCAATGGTTCGGTAACCCATAGGACTATCGTCTCCAACTGGAATTATGTAAAAATTATTAATATATAAGGTGCATCAGATTTTTGAGTTGGACAACAGAAACTGCAGCTTAGATAAACATGAAGTTTAGCAAAACCTTCAAGTTCACATTATTAACTTGTAATCAAAACATGGGAATCCACTAAAACTACCACAAAACCAAGGTCCACAAAAGTTTAAGAAGATATTTACACTACTTAAAATTTTTTGATTGGTTTATAAAAGCGATTCTAGCACGTTGACGGCATGAATTCGAAAAATTGGTTAGGAGGTTTCAGTGAGCATTTTAGTATGCCTAAACGTGCCGTCGGACTATCAATTTTTAATATGTGGTAGCTACCTGAGTATTATATGTCCCCTGAAAATTTCGTATTGTTCGGTAATCGTTATCTATGTCAAATAATTTTTTGTTACTCCATGACCATGTGAAGAAAATTTTCAAAACAAGGGCAGTGTTACTAAAATTTCTTCACCCGGTCACTGAGTAACAAAAATTTCTTTGACATAGAAAACGATCACCGAAAAATATGAAATTTTCAAGAAAGATAGAATACTCATTTAGCTACCATATATCAAAATTTGATAGTCCGACGGCATGTTTCGGCGTACGAAAATGCTCACCGAAACATCCTAGGCAGTTTCTTGGATTCATGCGGTCGCAGTTTACAGAATTGTCCATAACTTGAGTTATATAACATGTAATTATGTGAAACCAAAGCCAATGGTTAGGTAACCCATAGAGCTATCGTCTACAACTAGAATTATTTAAAAATACTTAATATATATAAGGTGCAACATATTTTTGAGTTGGTCAGCAGAAAGTGCATTTTAGAGAAACAATTCACCCGGTTATGGAGTAAAAAAAATTTCTTTGACATAGAAAACGATCACCGAACAATATGAAATTTTCAGGGAATTTAGAATATCCATGTAGCTAACACATATAAAAATTTGATAGCCCGACAGCATGTTTCGACATACTAAAATGCTCACCGAAACATCCAAGGCAGTTTCTCGGATTCATGCTGTCGCAGTTTACAAAATTGTCCATAACTTGAGTTATATAACATGAAATTATGTGAAACCAAAGCCAATGGTTAGGTAACTCTTAGGGATATCGTCTCCAACTGGAATTATATAAAAATACTTAATGTATAAGGTGTAGTAAATATTTAAGTTGGACAACAAAAACTGCAGTTTAGAGAAAATGAAATTTACCAAAACCTTTAGGAATCGATTGTATTTCGTTCTTTGTTCCCCATAGCAACTGGGGATCAAAAAGCACCAAATTTGATGACTTATTAAGGGAAAAATGAATATATCTTTACTATAATATATAAGAAGTCAATAATTGCGGCTAAAAGGCACTAATATATATATATATATATATATATTAAAATAAATAAAAGAAAAGAAAAGATGAAGAAGTCAAAAATTGCGGTCAAAGATATTAATTTAATATAAAAAAAGTGTCAAAAGTTTAGGACAAAAGGGTGAGATTTGGACGAAATTAAGAATACTAAATTAATAAAACGACGTCGTGTTAGTTGAAGTGTGAATAGTAAACAGGTGATAGACACTTATATTATAGTAAAGATATATAGGTTATTTGGATCAGTATGTTGTTTTAATGTGAAATTGCTTATGTATCATGATTTGGTTTAAATTTTTAATTGGTGAATTATTTTATAATAAAATGTTAGAGCCTTCAATTTAAATATACAATGACTTAGCCGTATGAAAATGTATACATGGGTGGATTGCAAAATATTGTTGTAGATGCTGCATGTTAGTCTATTGTTGCATGATTTGAAGATAAAGATGTTGACTAAAAAGTTCCTATATGTTCATTACAGCTTCTAGTATGGCAATGGAGGTTTTGAATTTTATACCTATTAATGGAAAACCGATAAGGATTATGTTTTCTCATCAGGATCCTAGTATAAGGAGAAGTGGATATGCTAATGTTTTCATTAAGAACTTAGATTCTTCAATTGAAAACAAGGCACTATATGAAACTTTTGCTGCCTTTGGAATCGTGCTTTCTTGCAAGGTAGCTATTGATCGTAATAATAGTCAATCTAACTGTCTAAGGGTTATAAATTTGTACAGTTTGATAGGGAGGAGGCTACACGAAATACAATCAAGCGACTAAATGGCATGCTGATAAATGATAAACAAGTGTATGTTGGTTTTTTTTTTTTGTTCATAGACAAGAAAGGAGTCGAGCAAATGGATAGCCAAAATTTACAAATGTTTACGTGAAAAACTTTTCAGAAATCTATTACAGAGGAGGACCTTAAGAAACTGACACAGAACGTAACAAAAAATAGAAATATGGAAGAGAAATGGAAGAAAATAGAGGGAATAGATATGAATTAGGGGAAAGAAATAATCAATCTTTAATTATTAATAATAGCATGCCTTTCATATGAAATCATAGGTCCTATTTATAAGATAAAGAACTTAAATCTAAATGAACTTCTAGTAAATTGACAACTATTCAAATGATAAAATCATATCTAATAAAGCTAGTTCAATCATATTGAAATCCAATTATATCTTCAATTCTCATCTTCTTCGATATCTTCAATTCCTATCTTTTTTCTCCATCATTTCTCTCCTGCTGATAGAACTCGACTCTGGTGAGTTAGAGTGCAAAAATCTGGCCATGGGAGTCAATTTTTATGGTAAACCAAGTATCGATGCTGAGCTTCTGATATCAACAAATCATGCAATTTATCCACAATAAAATTAGCCAGATCCACAAATTGGAGAGCACAAGGGGCTAGCACCATCGACTGACTTGTAGAAACAAATGATCGCAATATCAGTGGCTCGAAAGTTCCCCGATAAGGATACAATTTTGCTATATTGAAAGCAAAACTTCTATTCAAGTATAATGGCAAGGTAAATATATTGATTTCAAGTAAATGATAAATAAACTTTTTCTTAACAAAATTTGGATACCGTGCCAAAGAAACACAAAGCAAAACATAATACTCCACTTTAAAAAAATTATGCCAACAAGGCACATTAAAATCAAGCACATAATTTTCATCATTTAAAATAATTCTTCGTTTGATATCAGCATAATGATTAGTAATAGGGTCAACAATGGCATGAGCTGAAGTAATGTGACGGTAATTAGTAGGCAACAATTTAAGCTCAATAGAGGAATTAGGTATGTTAACAATTTCCTTGAAAGATGATGTAGCAATGCAGCAAGCAACAATTGTTTTGGAATAATGACTAGTATGTGAAAAATTAGGAAGTTTATCAAAAATTACTAACAATGAATGATGACGATAAGGATATCATTTTCGTCTAGCACATGTAATATTATAGTGTTAGAATACATTCATACTGATTTGTGGGGTCCTATGAGTAATCCCACCTCTATGGTAACATATTTTTTTAATCTATAATTGATGATTTCTCCAAATATGTTTGAGTTTATCTATTGAAAGATAAAAGTGAAAAGTTCATTAAATTTAAAAATTAGAAAGTTCAAGTGGAGGATCAGAGAGGTAAAAAGATAAAATATTTGCGTAATGCTGACTTTGATAACTTGTGCAATGACTGTGGCATTACTAGACATAAAATTGTGCCTTACACTCCCCATTAGAATGGAGTTGCTCAAAGGATGAATCGTACTTTGCTTGATAAGGTTAGATGTATGATGTTGAGTTTTGGTGTGCCTAAATCGTTTTGGGGTGAAGTTGTTATAACTGCTTGCTATCTGACTAATTTGACTCCATTCGCTGCTTTAAATGATGATACTCATGAAAAATGGCATGGTAAATGTGCTGATTATTCCATGCTTAAAACTTTTGGCTATGCTGCATTTTTTCATCAGAGTAAGGGAAAACTTGAATCTAGAGCTAGGAAGTGTTTCTTTCTGGGCTACCCTAGGAGAGTTAAGAGATATAGGTTATGGGATAAAAGCCAAAATAGTGTAAAGATTATCATAAGTCGAGATGTTAAATTTAACTAGTTAGAGATGCCTTTGAGAGTGAAAAACAGGAAGAAACCATTAGTCCAGTTGAAGTGGAGAGAGCAAGCATCATCATACCCATCTCTCCTAGTGAGGTAGAGAGTAATAACCAACAAGATTAGCAGATTGTAGAGAATGAGAAGGATGTGGATGTGATAGAAGACCATTTTGTTGACCAAAACCATGTAGCCGATTATCAATTAGTTAGAGATAGGAAGAGAAAACCATGTAGGGAACCCCAAAAGATGTATGACTATACCATAGCCTATGCGTTATCAAGAACTAGTAGATAAGGAGCCTAATACCTATGAGGAGGCTATGATGTGTGAAAATTCTAAGGAGTGGGTTAGTGCTATGAGAGAGAAGACGAGTTCTCTAGCTAAAAATTAAACTTGGGAATTAGTGCCTAAACCTAAAGATATATCTATTGTTGGATATAAATGGGTGTATAAGGTGAATGAGGGAGCCACTAAGACTAAACCTGTGAGATATAAAGTTAGGTTGGTAGCTAAGAGGTATACACTAAAAAAAGGGTTAATTACAATGAGATTTTTTCGCCCATTGTTAAGTATAACACTATTCATATCATGCTTGCATTAGTTGCTCATTATGATTGGGAAATTGAACAATTTGATGTAAAAACTATTTTTTTACATGGTGACCTTGATGAAAAGATTTTCATTTATCAACCAAAATGTTTTGAAGATAAAAATAAACCTGATCGTGTGTGTTTTCTTAAAAAAATCTCTATAAAGTCTACAACAGTCTCCTAGACAGGAGTACAAGAAGTTTGATTCTTATGTTCTTTCAATTGGTTTCAAGAGAAGTGAGTTTGATCATTGTTTGTATTACCAGCACCACAATACAAATGATTGTGTGTATTTGTCACTTTATGTAGATGACATGCTATTGATTGGCTCTAACATGAAGGTGGTAAACGATATTAAAAATGAGTTAAGTAAAAAATTTGATATAAAAGACCTTGGGCATGCTAAAAGGACACTTGGCATGAAACTTAATAGAGATATGTCTAATTCTTGCTTAATTGTACATCAAACTCCTTATGTGCTTAAGATTTTGAAAAAGTTTGGTATGCTTGATTGTAAACCTATCTCTGTGCCTCTTGGTAATTATTTTATTTTGTCTAAAGAATAATTTTTTTTTATACAATCTAATACATTGCATCAAATACAATCTTAGATAAACTTAGACAATATATATTTTGAGATTTTTAAAGAGATTAATTTATAAAATTGGACTCTCATGTATTTGTCAATAGATAAATATCAATTTTCTTTCAAAATAATAATATTTTTTTGGTTAATTGTAAACTATTTCTTGACACATTTTTTAAAAAATATAAATAGTAAAAGCATGCTAGTCTTATTGCTTTGAGATATAAGCATGTTTGGCTTAAATTAAAAATTTTACTTATAAATAATTTACTTGTCACACCAAACATAATTTGGATTGAAACTTGAATTAAACAAAATTTTAATTAAATCTAAATAATTTTATGTTGGAGTTTGAGATTTTTGGACTAATGTTTCAAAAAAAGACAATTTAAGTTGGAGACTTGAGCTTATGCTATTTTAGATTAATATTATTTGAATTATATTGAGACTATTTACAAAATTTGTGAGTGATAGAAAGTAGATATAATGTAGGGTTAATATATAAAACGATTTCTAATTATGTGAAACTAAATGATTTTACTTATGCTAATTATGGTGGAGATAAAGATAATATGAAATCTACTTCAACTTATGTGTTCAGTTTGTGTGACTCGTGTGTTAGTTGGAAATCTCAACTCCAATATATAATTGCTATTTCCACTACTTAATCTGAGTATATAGCTGCTACTGAAGTTTTCAAAGAAGTTATGTGGTTTAAAGGTTTGCTTAAAGAACTATGTGTTTTAAGTGATAATGTGACTATATACTCTAATAGTCAATCGGCTATTTATTTGTGTAAGAACTTTTTTTTTATAAACGCACTAAACATATAGATGTTAGACAGTATTTTATTAGAGATGTGGTATCTCAAATTTTGATTAAACTTGAGAAAGTGCATACGGACTATAACCCTGCAGATATGGGCACTAAGGTACTCACTTTGGTAAAATTTAGAAGTTGTCTTACACTTCTAAATACTTGTACAGATATGTTCAGTTCTAATTAGTTTAGACTTCATTTTTTAAAACTACTGAGCACGTGTCTTGTGAATTTTGCAGATTTTTATTTTTTTTATTTTTTGGAACCAAGGTGGAGGGTTGTTGGAATTTTTGGTCCCAAACAAACCAAATGGTTGAAGATTTATTATATTGTTCAATCTCTAACAATTGGTCAGCCCAATTATAAAGACAAGTCAAAACACTTTATTGTCAACTTCGATTAATAGGCCACAACCCATTTACTGAGCTGATCGATTCTAAGTTGACCCACTTAAATTATGGCTCTTAGTTTGGTCATTGAGTGAGCTATATATATATATATATATATATATATATATATATATATATATATATATACTTTTTTTTTACGGCTCACTATTTCTCTCCACCAACTCCTGTCTCTCTCTCTAAACTTTTTCAAAAACCTCTCAAATTCCTTGCAAATCTCGAACCACAAATTGGCGAGGCTCAGAAATAGGCTCGAAATCTTATCAAATCTTTGTGGTGTTTACGAAATCATCATGTAAGGGCTCGAATTGAAGGTAAATTCTTTACATTTTTCAAATTTGGGTTAAGGTTTTCACTTTTAATTTGCTTCTTTCATTTGTTCAGAAAATAAATTGTTGCTGCTCTTTAGTTTTTCTATTTTGTGTTACTCTAAAAAAATGTATCTATATGTATGTGAGTGTATATATATGTGCATCTGTATATTGTAGCATTCAGGAAGAACAACAAACTGTATAGTAGCTGTGGAGATTGGAGAATCAAAACATCGAGAATCTCGACAAATGGGAATTGTTCCCATAACAAAATGGGCCAAATTTTGGCCCATTTTACTGTATCCAATTTTTTCGAGTTTCTCGACAAAATGGGAAATTTATCCTCTTTTTTTTTTCATGATATAGGACTGCTTTTTTCACGTTTAACCCTTACTTTTTATCCACATTTTTTTCGTGCCAGCAAATGAGACATTTTACACTTATTATTCTCCAATTGTGTCGAGAATCTCAACACTGGTTACAATAAATTTTTTTTTTTTTTTGGTCGAGAATCTCGACACTTCCCAATTTGCATGCCAAGCAAATAAACCCATTTTGCAAATTATTTTTTTCCTTAAAAGTATGTATAGGTCTTTTACAGCCGCTGAGCTTCAAGTTTTTCATTTACCTTACTTTCATTTGTCCAGGACAAGTTATTGGGGTCGTTCAAGCCAAGCTTATAAAGGAAGTCTTAGGCTGTGCAGCTATCCCCTCCTTTCTGTGGTGAATTTTATTTCGTTTCGTCAAAATTTTCTTTAAGTAGGCCGTTGAAAGCTACCGTCGAGCAATCCTCTATTCACACTTTCATCCAAAACGCACCGTTTTGGACCTTTTTCTTCCCTCCCGTTTTGTCGAAATTCTCGACACAATTGGAAAACACAATTTGGTTCCTAGTCCATTTGTCATTTTGTGAAATGGGAGTTCTCATTTGTCATGAAGCTCGACAAATGGGAATTGTTTTACTGTAATGGGCAATTTATCCTCTCTCTTTTTTCGTGATATAAGCTTTTTTCACATCCCTTACTTTTTATCCACATTTTTTCGTGCCAGCAAATGAGATATTTTACACTTTTTTTCTCCAATTGTGTTGAGAATCTCGACACTGGTTACAACTTTTTTTTTTTTGTCGAGAATCTCGATACTGCCCAATTTGCATGCCAAGCAAATGGGCTCTTCAAATTTACTTTTTCCTTAATTTTTTTTAAAAATAAAATTCTTTCTTCTTTTTTGTTCTCAATTATGTCTAGATTCTCGATGCAATTGGAAACCAAAATTTGGTTCCTATTTCTCATGTGGCTTTTGTCCTTGCCTATTTTGCAAGATTTTATTTTATTTTTTCCCCCTCCGAACATATTACAGCCCATTCATTCAATTTTTTTACCAATCTTTTTTTTTTATTTGATCTTGTAACAAGTAAATTCTACAATTCGTTATTCTCTACACAATAAAAATAGGGTTTTTCAAGCGCCACACATCATTTTGTGAAGCATGTATTTAGTTTTAAAATATATATATATATATATATATATATATATATATATATATATATATATATATATATATATATATATATATATATATATATATATTTGTGTGACTTATGTGTTTATTTGGTTTATGTAATTCATACTCTCGCGGGTTCTATTTTTCTTAGTAGCACGTTTGAATTTCAACATTTTACTTCTATGATCTTCTTATTCAAATGGTTACATTGATTTAAAAGTTAATTTACAACGTATAAAATGGTATGTTTAAAAATATATTTTTTATATTTATTATTTGTGGATTATACACTTAGAATTTTTTTTCCAGTGTATAATTGAATTCGATTTTATCCCATTTTAAAATGTTGACAAAATGAAATTGTCGACAAATGATGAGAACCAAATTGAGTCGAGAATCTCGACAAAATTGTTCCCAATTCTTAGGTGAGCAAATGGGCAATGCCCATTTGCCTATTTTGCAATTTTTTTCCCTTCCAATTGTGTCAAGAATCTAGACAGATTCTCGTCACAATTGGAAACCAAAAATTGGTTCCATGCCAGCAAATGGGCCTTGCAACTTTTTTTCTTCCTCGAAGAGCTATACTATTACAACTACCAAACGTGCAAAGCATGTTGCTAAATTTAGTGTGTGTGTGTGTGTGTGAGAGGAATGATCTCCTAAGCACCGATGCTTAGCTTGTGCTAAGCACCAATGACATGTCATGTCTATTCAATGTATATTTCATTTATACATTGATTATGTAGGATTCACTATTATCTTACAATTATCTATACCATGTTATCGGTACTTAGTATTAGCTAAGCACCGGAGCTCAGGAGATCATATATATATATATATATATATGTGTGTGTGTGTGTGTGTGTGTGTGTGTGTGTGTGGGTGGGTGGGGGGGGGGGGGGGGGGGTTGATTTGGTGTGTACATAACACAAGCATATACCTATTCATCTCTTTCTAGTCCTGTGTGCAAAAGTCGGCTGCCCTTTTCTTCTTTGGCTAAATCCGCGCCTCTTCTTCTTCTTCCTCTTCTCTGTGAAGTTTCACCTTTCTCTTTTCGAGAGGAATCTTGTAGGTTGATTAGGAGTGTGCTTTGACCATTATTTGTAGTGTTATCATTGTTGGAGATTGGCTATATCCGAGCCTCATTTCCACCATTCTCGTGCCATTAGTAAAGCTTGGAGTTTTTTTTTTTTGCTTCTACTTATTGTCTAAGTACTTTTGTTTCTATTTTATATAATCTTGATTAACTTGATGTTTCTATAGAGATTATTTCTTACGGGTTGTACCATGATTTGCATAGACATGATAACTACCATATTGAAGCCTCTACCCTGAAAATGGTGTGTGACGTCGATCCTCTTGGCTATTGTTGCCTTTATGGTTTCTCGAGTTTGCATCGGGGCTCTAGACACTTTTGAAAATTTTGGGGTGAACCCTTAGGTAGTCCAAGGTCTCTAAAAGCATCTCCAATTGTGGCTTCTATTTTGAATGTCCAGTTAATGTGACGATGAGGTAGAGAGAACAAAACTAATGTGGCAGCATTTATTGTAGAAGGTTGTTCAATAGGATGTCTACTTTTAGATGGCTTGCTAGACACCTTATACAATAAATACTGCCACATTGTGTCTATCTCTCTTATCTATTTTTCTTTCTCTTTCCTCATTCCACTCTCTCTCTCTCTCTCTCTCTCTCTCTCTCTTTATTTCTTTTCTCTATCTTGCCACATAGACTTCTTAGAAGATGTCTAGCATTGGAGATGCTCTAAAATTCCCTATGGTTCATCCTGTCTGTTTGATGGGCAGTTGAGGACAACGAGTGGGGAGTGACAATAAGGGACGGGTGGAGGAGCAATTCTTTTTTTAAAATTAAATATAAGCATATATAAAACCGTATTATAAATCAAACTTTTTAGCGATCACTCAAAACTGAAGTGCTAAAAGATTGGATATGTCTCATATCTCAGTGGTACCATTACTAAACGAGGATTGAGATTCTACGAGTACAAAAATGAGAAAAATTAGAAGTTGCGGAATATATAGACAAACAATACGTGTGAAAATAATATCCTATCTCTTAAAAATGTACTAAAATAAACCAAAATAAGATGCTAAAGTTAAAAGTGATAAAAATTGTCTTTTATCAATTCTCCTTTAGACATCAAGCTTTTTGAACAAAAGGTGCTGAAGCTTATCCACGTTCCATGGCCAATTTAGATTAGGGTCAACACGTTTCTGTTTAGACGATTTTTACTTATTTTTAAATCAAATTATTCAAAATAGTTTAGAAAAATTCCAAACCTAATCAAACGTTTCATTTTTCAAACCAAACAAAACCAAATTATTTTTTATAGTTCGATTCAATTCGATTTTAAACCATGATTTACTTATCGACATAATAATAACGCATTTAAAACAAGTTTAAAACATAAGCAAATTTGTCTGAAACTCTCAATACAAGCTTAAATAGAAACTTTTTAAACATAAGTGTTATATTACTTTAATATTTATCTTAATTGTTATATTACATTAATATTTGTCATATAAGAAAATAAGAATGAGGAGCAAATTGATACAAGTTAGTAAATAATTGAGTCAAATAATGAACTTTTCAGTTATTAGCCAGTGACCTAACAATTTGGCAAAAATTAAATAAGCCGGCTCAATATATTTAGAGGGGTATCCTCAACTCAGATTTTAAAAGATTTCTTAATATTTATGAATTCTTATAGATTTAATGAATTTGAATAGAATTCCACGTAACTTATAGGATTTCAACATAATTACATATTATAAATTTTAATAGATTCTCGTGGATTTTTATGGATTCGTGGTCTTTTTATTAAAAGTAGTAATTTTACATTTTTTTTATTTCAAATAGTCCAAGTTATAGTTTTATATAAACAAATATTTTGAGTAGAATTTTGGAAAGAAAAAAATTATTGAAATATAAAGAATGAAAAACTCTTCCTCAATTTTGAATAAAGAAAACTGACTAAAGAGCAAGGTTTTTTATAATTAAAAAAAAAATCGAAATAAAGTTTAATTTTAACTTTCTTTCTTCTTTGTACCTTTTAAAAGATTTTCTCTTTCATATTCGATACTAGAGGAGGGATATTTAAGATTATTTCTCTTCCAAAATCAGTTATTTAATCCTCTTGTACAAAAACATTTATTTTATTGCTTAAAAAGATAATTTATAGGTATCTTGGTAAATCTTTCCCAAGTTCAAAAAAGAAGTTTTGGTGCTATATTGATTTTAAAGTCCAGTATCTAATTACACTATATAGTATTAGACTAATTATCTAATTATGATTTATCAATACATTCTTTATATTATTCAACTCAATTGTTGTTGAATGAATAGTCATTGAGCAACAAGATTGAAATTTCAAAGACCGTGTTTAACATTTTTTTAAATCTATTATTAAGAAATCAATAAATTTAATAAATCCACATGCTAATACATGAGTAAATTGAAAATCAAGAACAAGAGTTTTAGTACAAAAATATGTAGCACATATAGAGGAGAAAAGCGAGAGGGCTGGATAGAGACATGAGAGAAGAGTTTGATTAAAATTTTGATGGATTGTGATAGAATTTCTAGAGAATTTGGTATTTATATTTATGAGCTCAAAATTCATTAAAATCTGCTAATTAATGAAATCTTTAGAAAAATCACTATTTATTGGGGACCTAGATTTCTAAAGAATTTTTTAAATCCGAGTTGACGATAAATAAATTTTAATAGAATCTATTAAAATCTAGAATTAATTATACTCACAGTTCTCATTCTTTCAACTTTGTAGATGTGAACTCTCGGGAGGAAGCGAAAGATGGAACGAGATGCATTCTAAAAAGAATGTACGGGGTGGGCCTTTCATACTCAAATCCATACGGGGAAAGGACAATTATTCAGCACACTAAAATCCAGTGGAAGGGCTAAAGCCTTTATCCAATTTGGCTTTCAAGTCGTTCAGGATATCTATGTTTATTTGATCATAAATATCTTTGATTAACATGTAGGGGAAGGAAGAAGATTCTTCTTATTTTATCTTCTTAGTTTGGAACTCATTACGGATCGTGACCCCCTATCCCCCTCGAGAGGTTTTCTTCTCTCGCTAAAAGGACTGGACCTTATTCCATTCCATCCGGAATGGCGGTCCATGTTGAATTGGAATTCCTCTAACTATATTTCTTTTCTACCCACCTTTTTTTAATTTGTTGACGACAACATTCTCACTAGATCAACATATTCAATTTTATTCACAGATATCGTCAACATCCTTTCATTAATTCGCACAGATAGTCTCCAAATGATTTTTTTAACAATTTTACCCATGACTTAAATAAATTAAAGTGAAAATAAAATAAAAATATTGTGTTTGAAGTCCTTTTTAAAAGTGTAAATAAATCATAAATATTTTTGCCTTTTTGTCTTTGTTAAATTAGTCAAATTTAGGTCACTAGCTCGATTTTTGTCAATTAACGGACATCTGGACGAAATCTGACTAGACTCCAAATGTCCTTTCGGTAAACATAATTAGAAGATTTGGAATTTGATGGCACATTTTGTATTATTTTAAGTGAAAATCTGTAAAAATATAAAAATAAATGGTTTATAATTTTGAAAAGGTTATGGTCTCAATTACAATTTTTCCATTGTATTTTTTCCCGTTATTTTAATTTATTTAAGTAATGGGTAAAATTGTCAAAAAAATATGGAAAATTGGAGCAAATGGTCCCTAACGTATGACAATAGTGCACAAATGTTTCTTAACCTTTCATTTTTGGTGGAGTAATCCTTAACCTATCCATTTAAGTGCGCAGTTAGTACTTTTTAACAACTTCAGTTTAAAACCTATCCATTTAGGTGCGCAAATAGTCTCTCTCATTTTATTTTTATTTTTTGTCTTTATTGGTAGGGGTAAAATTGTCAAGTTATATTTCTTTTCTTTTTTCAATTGGCGCAAATGGTCTATAACCTTTACTTTTAGTATGGAAATAGTCCATATCCTTTATTTTTTGGTCAAAAAGTCCCTAACATATATGTTTTGGTGCGCAATTGGTCCTTATTTGATAAAAAGACAAAAATACCCTTAGTTTTAATTAAAAAAAATTGCAATTGAATTTGTAACCTTTGTTAAATGTGCAAATAAGTCCGATAGATTTATTAAATAATATTTAATTTATCATATTAAAAATATAATTTATCATATTAAATATATCACTATAGTCGTGTCAATTAAATTTTTTATAAAAGAAGAATGTAAAACTATTGCGCTTTAAGTATATTTAATTGCTATGGGATCTGAAAAACTTGAATAAAAATTAAGTTAAATAAATAATTAAACGGCGTATATAATTTTATAATATTGAACCAATTTTATTATATTTTATTAACATAAAAATATTAACAAAAATTAATTTACGCATTTGTGTTCTTTATTTTTGAACGATAAATTAAAATATGAAGAATACAATTTGAGTTCTAATATTTGTAGTTAATAAACGAATAGCTTAATTAAATAAAAATATTTGAGTATCAAGTTTGTGACAAAGTTATTTTTCTTTTTATGTTGTAACGATAAAATTAAAGTTTGAATTTTAAATAATATGATTACTTAATAGTAATAAAATAATTTTAATTAGCACATTTGTTAATAATTATGAGCTTAAATTTTAGTTATTTTATAATAGTTCATAAAATATACAAAATAATTTAATATATTATCAATTTGCTAGTTTCTTTTAATTTTATATAAAAAAAATTAAAGTATCGGACCAATTTCAACTTTTTACAAAGGTTAGGAATCCAATTGATTTTTTTTTAATTAAATAAAGACCAATTGCGCACAAAAAATATATAAGTTAAAGACTGCCGTGCCAAAAAATAAAGATTATGGACCATTTCCACACTAATGGTAAAAGTTAGGGACCATTTGCGCCGATTGAAAGAAATAAAAAGAAATGTAACTTGACAATTTTACCCCGTCAATAAAAATAAAAAAAATGAGAGAGACCATTTGCGTACCTAAACGGATAGATTTTAAACAGAATCTATAAAAAATGACTAATTGCGCACCTAAATAGAAAGGTTATGGGTCACTCCACCAAAAATGTAAGGTTAGGGACCATTTGTGCACTATTGTCATATATGTTAGGGACCATTTGTGCCAATTTTCCTAAAATTTGAGAATTATCTATGTAAATTAATGAAAGAATAATGACGATAACTACGAATAAAATTTAATGGAGATGATATTGTTACAAAACTAAAAGAACAAAGACTGTAAATATAATTTAACTATAAAATCTAAGTTGAAACATCTAAATTTATATAGATTTTTAAAATTAATTCAAATTTATGTTGAAGACACACTATTTAGTATTGTATTGTACTTTGTTCACTTCATAAATATTTATAAATTGTACAACTTATAAAATATATACATAATAAATAAATAATAAATTGTAAACTTGAGAAATGTACAAATAAAAAATAAAAAACATTTTTAACCTCCTCAAATTATAATTTAAGGTTAACTAAACAATCTCCTCTCAACATAGTTATTCGTGAATTGCAATCTCTCCTCTGTTGCCCCCCTCTTCATCTTGCTCGCAGAATACTACAGAATGTACCGCCGCTCGTCAAGTTTTCTCTGTAAATTACTCTCCAGAAACCCTTTTGGAAGATTTTCAAAGCCCAAATCTCCATTTCCCTTAATCCCCCTCAAAAATTTCTCAACCCAAGGCTCCTTACCCCGAAAAACCAAGAAACCCCACCATTTCTATCATCCAACAAGCATAAATTCACCGGCCTATTTTAACATTTTCCAAGATTTCAGGCAATACAGTGTTGACACAGATAAAGAAGTGGATAAAATCAACCTCAAATTTGTAGAGGCGAGAGATGATATAGAAGCGGCGATGGAGTCCAAAGAGACCGTGTATTTTGACGAGGAAGCTGAATGCGCGCGTGCTTCTGTTAATGAAGTTCTTGAAATGTATGAAGGGCTGTTGAAAAAGCTGCCGGATAACCAGAGGAGCGCGATTCAAAGGGCTATGGGGCTCAAGATTGAGCAGTTGAAAGCTGAGCTTGCACAACTGAATGAAGATTGAAATTCGAGATTCATTTGGGATTTTGTTATTTGAGTTAAATTTGGGTAAGTTAACAGCTTTTCTGGTAATGTACTTTGAGTATTTATAATTAATTGAAATAAGAAATATTGTGTTGGAGAACAGGTTGATTGAATAATGGTATCAGTAATGTCTTTGATGCTTTTTCTTTTCTTTTTTAAGAAATTTTGGCTGCAAGTTTTGTTCTGGAATATTTCCTGCAAATTGAAAACGCAATAACATGACGCCATGGGTTAATGAGTTTTCTTATACTATTATGATTTAGGTTTCTGATAAATTGCATTTATAGTTTTGTTTTTGATAATTAGAGATCGCCATGAAATTTTCTACTCTATCCTTACAATTAAAAGATCAATTGGATTGCTACTAAGTTTGGGAGCGATAAACTTCATTGAAATCATTTAAGTCCTTTTTAGCCTTCCTGTAATTCCTCCTTGAAGGTTTGGATCTGCACTGTACTGTGGTCTCGCCAGTACTCAGGGTCCGCAACCACAGTCAAGTGTCAATAGAGGTGTTTGGTTGTCGGGCTGTAACCCGACAAATACCCTCCAACACTCAAGTCAAAAGGTGATGATAATATGGCAGACAAAGGTAAACATAGTGTATTGTGTGTTTGTTCAAAATTCCTTCTACTTGTCTCAGATATCCCCTTTATAGGCCTTTTCTCATGACTATATTTGGTGAGGTGTGCGGATTGCTCAATCAAGGTCCTCTAGTGCATCTTCTAGTGCTTTGCTTGTCACTGTTGGCAACCTGTGCTGTGTCCTTACCACTGTTCTAAAAAGCCCGCCTAGACTTGATGCTCGACCTCCACGCCTAGCCACGCCTCACGCTTTGCCCTCGTCTTTCTCTTGTCTCGCTCTCGCCTAAGTTCGAAAAGCTTGAAGCTCAGTCTCTACGCCTAGACACGCTTTACGCTTTTTAGAACATTGGTCCTTACCAGTTTACTCCTTCAGCCCGATTAAGCCTTTATAAACATTGCCTATTTCCTTTCTAGTTTACTCCTTCAGCCAATCCTGCATTTTTTACCAATATTTCTACACCTGAGCTTGTGTAAATCTACCCTTAACTTGGTGTTTGTTTTATAGTAGGGAAGAGTAAGGCCAGAAGGTGGATGTAGTGGGCGTGGTGAGTAAGAGTCGCACAAAATAAGGGCAGAAGATGGATGCATGTTGTACCATGCGCACAAGTCCTTGCGGTTTCTTAGACCAGCATGTGGGGTTACTAATTTTCTGATAAACTCAAGTAAAAGCTGTTGAGCTAGCATTTCCCCTTTAAACACGAGCAAGTTGTAGGGAAGTTTTCTGCTTGTAATCTAAACAGGCCCTAGCAAAATACAAATGAGATAATTCGCAGACATAAACATGTCTTTGATTTTCTAACCATGTCAAATAAATACAAACATAAGCCACTGTCTTCATAAATACATGGACCATGTAATACATCAGCCATTGTTTCCAAATTAATGGGAACTAGAAGGTTTCACGTGTGTTCATGTCCATGCCTTATACTTGTTTGTTTTGTGTGCTACATTGTTGAGAAATAGCGTATCCGCGTGTCATGTCGCGTTTCCCATTCCGTCTGCATGCAACCTAAATATTCTAGCACCCCTTATCCCCACTTCAGAATTACACTTCATGAAGATATTTACCAGAAATGTGTTCTAAATTAATTTTTATAGTATGATTTTGCGGACTAATTTTTTATAGTGTAAACTTGGTTTAGCTGAGTACATTATTTTGGCAAGCCTGCTGCTTGGGGAGTATAAAACATCATTTTTCATGCAAGGCTTTGGCTGCGTCCTAATAGATATCCTCTATGATTTTCACTAATAACATTGATGATTTATCTTCAGATATGAGTATTTAAACATTTATCAGGAAGTCATTTGCCATATCACATTGATAAACTGGCCCTTTTAGTTCTCCATCAACTTCAACATTAATCAAATTATAATTCTTTTGAGACATTTTGCCTCTAGACCTCAACATGGTCAGAATCCAATCATGTCTTAATCGATGCTTGTCTCATACATCTAACAATTCATTAGTCATATTATACTTGCTCGAGTGATCTAACACTTTTTGGAAGAGTCCCACGCATTACGCACCGGTGAGGGGTTTCAATCCCTCTCAGTTTCCTTTGGCTTTTCAAACTAATTTAATTTCCTGCACCAAGAGTCTAGTTTGGAAATTGCCTGCGGAGTAAAATGTCTGAGACAAACATAAAATGCTGTCACTCGGTTGGACATTGTTAGATCTGAAAAACCACAGAAGATTGTTTAAAATAATTGAGTTTGCCTCGAATGCTAGTCACAACTTATTGGCCGCTTTGGCTAAAAGTCCGAGTCAAACATAATCAATTGGAAAAGAGCTTAATTTTTAAAATTTAAGTTGCAAATGCCTCTTTTGTAAAGAAAATATTTAAATACACTCGTCGGTAAGTCTGTTAATAGACTATTAATAGATGGTCCATAAACATACAATTAATAGATTGTCTGTTAATTTGTTAAAGCCAGAATTGGCTTTAAGAGACCTATGGTTTGTTAACATACCTCTGTTAAGGTTTGTTAACGGACCAAATCTTAATACAACCATGGTTTATTAAAGAGGAAATTACACCCATTACTATGTATATACAATATATTCTTAAATTTACTTTTTTAATATAAATATTCTAAATATACTGGATATTATTTATATATTAATATTTATTTTTATATATTATAATATGTACAAAAAGGAAATACAATATATTTTCTCCATTAATTCCGCGAAGAGAGAGAAAACCCTCGGAGAGAGAGAAACAGTAGTCATTTCACAAACCCTATTCAACACACTAAACCCGTCGAAAATCATGATCAGAATTGGAAAAATAGCGTACAGATCTTCATCCCAAACCCACTTCATCCCAATCTCTCCGTGAATGCACAATCCCAAAATCAGTCAATCCCCTAAATCTATAGGGTTCTCTGCCACCCATATCACTTAATCCCCTAAATCATTAGGGTTCTACATCTAGATGTAACCATAACCCATCGATTTGCAAAAATTTCAATCACTGGACAAAAGAACCGCACATGGATACACATACTGAAGGAAGTCGCAGGCGAATAGGTGCTTACTAATCTGTTGCAAAAATTGTTACAAAATCAATTTGCATTGTTCATGTTCCTAATCTGTTGCAAACATTGTTACAAAATCAGTTTGCATTGTCTCTGTTACTAATCTGTTGCAGACGATGTTACAAAAATCTGTTTCGTTATCTCTGTTATTAATGTGTTGCAAAGTTGTTACAAAATCAGTTTGCATTGTCTCTGTTACTAATCTGTTGCAGACGATGTTACAAAAATCTATTTCGTTATCTCTGTTATTAATGTGTTGCAAACGTTGTTACAAAATCAGTTTGCATTGTCTCTGTTACTAATCTGTTACAGACGATGTTACAAAAATCTGTTTCGTTGTCTCTGTTATTAATCTGTTGCAAACAATGTTACAAAAATCTGTTTCGTTGTCTCTGTTATTAATCTGTTGCCAACGATGTTACAAAAATCTATTTCGGTTATAAATATGGGGATGTTATCATCGGACACGATTTTCATGAAGAAGATGCTTTGCAGTTGGCCGATACAAGTTGCAGTTTATTGTAATGTTGGAGAGATGTTGAAATGATTAGGATTGTAAATGATGAAAGAGAGAGAAACAGGAGATAGATTAGATTGATGAGAGAGAAAATCTTAATTAGTTATATATAAAATCTTAATCAAAATAGTAAATGAGATAATTAAGGATTTTATTACAATATTTAATCAATTAATTAATTAATTAAAAATTAGATGAAACGCAATATTTTTAGAATAAAAAACATGTTATAGTTTTTTTATAAATAATAACATAAGTTGGCTTACCTGTGAAAATTTCTCTTTATTAAAACCAATTTACAATTGTTAAACTAGTTTTTTAATTAACCCACTTCAAATGGATTTAAATTTACAAAAATTTAAAGTAAAAATCACAATTCATACTGAAATATATATATATATATTCATAATTTATACTATAAAATCCACATTTTTTAACTATAAATTAAAAGAAGAAATAACCATACATTTTGCAAGAATTTAGATGGGTAGGGTTCTCTAACTTTGAAATGAGATTTCCTACACTTGTTTGAACTTGTTTTGAGATTAATAAGATGTTAATTTCTTTGCAAAATAGTGAAATTTAAAACTCTTTTTTTGCTGACAGTAGTGTATAAGCAACAAAGTGAATTTGAAATCATTTGAAATGAAATTAGTGGGAAAGAAAGAAATGGATATATTTAAGAATTTGTTTGCAAAAATAGGTCAACGGCCATTTAGACAAAGATGCCAGGTCACCTGGCCATTTAGCACTATTCCTACCAGCTTATTAGTTTTCGGCTCATTCTTCCACAATTATTAGGCCTATTACTCTTATCTGAGAGGGATAATTAATGTGATGAACTAAACTAGGCCTCGAATTCTGTGCAATTAATAAATGAAAAGAATGCTTATCAAGGAATCGAAATGGAGGACAAGTTGGTGGTCAATGTGCTCTGGTCTATAAAAATATCGTCTCATCTTAAGATTTTGTCGAGATCATTTGTGTTAGTAGTCTAAGTTGGAACCCATAATTCACATAGATGGGTATTTTAGATGGTGCCCAAGAGCACACTTCCGTTTTACCCTCGTGATGATACAACTCTCTCTTCTAGTCTCTCATAGTGAAACGGGAGACTTACTATGCGCTAGGAAATGCACATATACAATGACATTGGCAAGACCTCAGCTTGTTTGGTTCAAACAAGCTACTCTTAGACATGACTTTTTATTATCTAGGCAACTGGTTTTTCCCTCCATCATGAAAGATGGAGGTTTTTTCCTGCAATAACTATCCTCTAACCATATGGAAAGTTATTCTAGGCAGTTAAATAACCCATGGTTTAATTAAATTTAAATATTGAATATGTGGGCCATTCTCCCACTTGGTCCATGTATTCAATAATTAATTTTAAGATGAATACCTAATATGGCCATGTACTGAAACTGTCAACAACCTACTCAAATAGAAATTCACAATACTTGAATCATGGCGGTCTTGTTTTAATAATCATGTCATGTTGCAAGCCTAAACATTATTGTCATTCTTCTCGGATAAATTGCAGTGAGATGTGACGTAGGGAGGACATTGGAGGCCATGAAGCTATGTAGTAGATGAAAGTCAGGGCTTAGATCACCCTGATGCACGATGTTGTTTTGTGGCCATGGTTTGGGCTTCTCCATGGGATATATATAGCTCTGGCTACTTCATCCCAATTGTTGATTTCTGGTGCTTCAGATCCTTCATCTACTCCGTAGAAAAATCGAATGATATCCAGGCTGAAGGGGACCCATACACTGAGAACATAAGTCTGGTACGCATGCTCATCATCTTCATCTATTATGTGGGGGTTGAAGTTGGCTATGAATTCTTTCACGATAGGTGTGTAGATGTTGTGTGGCTTGGCACAAAATTTTGTCCATCCTTTATTCCTAACGATGTTCGGGAGGCTAGAGAATGATCATATGTCCATCCTTTATGCCCATTGTGCTGCCGGCCTCAGTATAGTAGGTCTCGTATCGTGGCGAGTCGGGATGACTCCTCTTACGCACATTGGAGGTTTCGGCAACCTCTTTCTCTTTCTTTGAGGACATTGATTGTATTCATTGAGGCATATTAGGATGTTTGGATCTCATGCGAGTCAAATAGCATGCGTTAGAAAACATAAAAAATAGAAGATCATAATGAAAACACAACATGTGATGTAGAGGGCCATTTATGGTTTAAAAAAAAAAAAAACACTCCCAAACTTAGTGGAATAAACCCTAGAACCATAAGGAAAACTTGGCAAGAAAATTTGGTTGAGGACATTCATCAAACACCTTGAAGGCAATTCATAAAATAGCTTGAAATCATGGAAACATGGAGTTCTAACAACCCAAAACTTTAATGTGTACAAATCCACCAAATTCAACATCAATCCACCATACAATAATTCCCAAACTCCATTCTAAACTAAAACCCCAATAAAGAAACAACCCAAATCTATGGTTTACCCAAGCTTACCTTGCACAATCCGAATTTGTAGGAAGAGTTGTAGTGATTGGAGCCTATAGCAATTAATCTTGAAATTTTATACCTTTTTAATTGCAAGTTGAGATGGAAATGTAAGATTGAGTGGAGAGAATTTGAAAGAGATGGAAGGGGAGGGAGATGACAAAGGGGTTTTTTTATTAAACCCTCCCCCCCCCCCTCTCCTGCGTGCCGCGGCGCACCTTCAATTTTTTTTAGCTTCTTTTTTTTTTCCGTGTACGGGACGGTGATGCCATACTTAAAATCGACTCTACCTAATTCTAAAAACTTGGAAATGTGTCTAAGTTACTAATGCAAATCTAAAATACTACGTGTAATGCAATAATCAAGTAGATGATAGAAAAATGGGTTGTCTCCAATTAGGCATTCGATTTATAGTGTAGAGCTCGACTTTTCAACAATTACTCTGGATCGGCTAAGATGACGGAACTCTTTTATCTCGAACAATCTTCATCTAAGCAATGCTTCACTCTTTGTCAATTTACTTTGACATTTTCTTTAGTTGGATGATGAAATTCAACAGTGCCATATGGAAACACCTATGCAATTGTAAACGAACTAGACCACCTTGAGCGTAGGTTTCCGAGAAAAAGTTTAACTCTTGAGTTGTATAATAAGACTTGTTCTCCAACCTTAAACTCTCGTTTCTGACTGCACTTGTCATGCCATCTTTTAGTCCACTCCTTGTATAATCTAGCATTATCATACGCTTCTAAACTAAATTCATCCAATTCATTTAGCTGCAGAAGCCTCTTTTTACCAGCCGCTACCATATCACAATTCATTGCCTTGACTACCTAGTATGCTTTGTGCTCCACTTCTACGAGTAGATGACAAGCTTTTTCAAACACTAATTGGTACGGAAACATCCCGATAGATGCCTTAAAAGTTGTTCGGTATGCCATAGTGCATCATCTAACTTTTTAGCCCAATCTTTGCGTGATGAATTCACAGTGGCTTATAATATTCTCTTCAACTGTCTGTTTGAAGTTTCAACATGTCCACTCATCTCAGGATGATAAGTTGTCGCAATTTTGTGATGGACACTACATTAGTCAAAAGGGCTTTGAATAGCCTATTACAGAAGTGAATTCCACCATCACTTATTATGGCTCTAAGAATCCCATACCGACAAAGTATATGCTTCTTTACAAATTGCACCACCACTTTAGCATCATTAGTGTGTAATGCCTTAGCTTTCACCCATTTGGACACATAATCCACAGCTACCAAGGTATACCTATTAGAGTATGAGGGTAGAAAAGGTCTCATACATCAAATAATTCCACATCAAGGATGTTATTCAAGGGCATTTTATGCTGAGGTGAGATTAGGGATGGCAAAAAACCCCGTCCCCGACCCGCCCCGCCCCGCCCCGCCATGCCCCGACCCTAATGGGGCGGGGAATCCCCGCCCCGATTACTAAACGGGGCGGGGGCGGGGGCGGGGGCGGGGATCATGGTCCCCGCCCCGCATACCCGAACCCGCCCCGTTTATTTTATTTTTATATTTTAAAATTTAAATTGTATGTAAAAAAAATAAAAAATAATATAATTAATTAATTAATTAATTAAACGGGGTGATAAATGGAGATTTTTTTATACCCGCCCCGCCCCGCACCCGCACCCGCACCCGCACCCGCACCCGCACCCGCCCCGATCCCCGCCCCGCTTTCCAAAAATACCCGACGGGGCGGGTATGGGAATGGCCGCCCCGTCCCGAACCCGTCCCATTGCCATCCCTAGGTGAGATCGAACCTCTTTGTTGACATTGCAACCCTACACGCATGTGAATGCATCGCGAAACAACGTAGGCCAATAGAACTCACTCTACAAGACCTTTGTAGCTGTCTTTTGTGCTCCAAAATGGCCTCCATAAGGTCCCAAATGGACCCACTGAATTATCGATCTCATTTCATCTTTCGGCACACACTGTCGAATAATTTGATCAGGTCGTCTCAAATACAAGAATGGTTCATCCAACAGGTAGAATCTGACTTCACGTAGAAATTTTTTATGCTGCTGATAAGTGTAATCTGGTGGGATAATTTGTCTGACCAAATAATTAACAAAGTTGGCATACCAAGAGCGGCAGTCACTAGTTGCATCATCTGTCCATCTAGAAAAATTCTCGAATTTTGGCATCATCTGCATGCTCATTCTGCTCAAGTCTAGACAAGTGATCTACTACCTGATTATGTGTTCTCTTTTTATCTTGGATTTCCAAGTCGAACTATTACAGTAACAGTATCCAACGGATCAACCTAGGTTTTGCATCTTTCTTAGCAAACTAAAATTTTAGTACATAATGGTCTGTGTAGATTATTACCTTTGATCCAATTAGGTAGGACTGGAATTTATTAAAGGCAAAAACTATAGCCAACAGTTCATTTTCCGTAGTGGCATAGTTGATCTGAGCATCTATCAATGTTTTTCTAGCATAGTAAATCACATGAAAGGCTTTATCTCTGCGCTGACCTATTATTGCCCCCACTGCATAATAACTGGCATCACACATCAATTCAAAAGGCAAACTCCAGTTTGATACAACAATAATAGGTGTTGAAATTAACTTATCCTATAAAGTGTTGAAAGAAATCACACACTCTTTAGTAACAATAAAAAGCACAATCATTTTCTAACAAATTGCAAGGGCCTCGTGATTTTTGAGAAGTATTTAATAAATCTTCGATAAAAACTGGCGTGTCCCAAAAAACTCTGTATGCCTTTCACTGATGTAGGTGGATGTAACTTCTCGATCACTTGAATTTTAGCTTTGTCGACCTCTATTCCTTAGACTGAGATTCAATGTCCTAAAACAATTCCATCATTCACCTTAAAGTGACATTTTTCCCAGTTAAACACGAGATTTGGTTCTTCACACATTTTCAAAACTAAACCCAAATATGTTAAGCATTTATATAGGTTGACCCAAATATTGAAATATCATCCATGAAGACTTCAATGAACTTCTCTACCATATATGAGAATATCGACATCATGCAACGCTGAAAAGTAGTTGGTGCGTTGCATAACTTAAAGGGCATTCTTCTAAATGCAAAAGTATCGTATGGGCAAGTAAATGTAGACTTTTGTTGATCCTCTGGTGCAATGGGCATTTGATTATAACCTGAATACCCATCAAGAAAATAATAATAAACATGTCCAGCTAGTTTCTCAAGCATCTGATCAATGAATGGAAGGGAAAAGTGAGCATTCTTAGTTGCAGTGTTGAGCTTACGATAGCCGATACACACTCTCTATCCAGTGACCTTTTTTGTTGGAATCAACTCGTTGTTATCATTTTTCTCGATTGTGATTCGACCCATTTTTGGTACCACATGCACTGACTAACCCATTGACTATCTAAGATAGGATAGATGATGCCACATCTAAAAGCTTCAGAACATAATACGACATCTTTCAAGTTCGGATTCAACATGCGCTGGTGCTCAATGGATGGTCAATAGTCATTTTCCATAAGTAGTTTATGCATGCAGACTAATGCTTCTAATATCAGCAATAGACCATCCCAACGTCGTTTTGTACTCCCGAAGCACCCTGAGCAACTTTGCTTCCTCCAAATCAGAAAAATTACTTGAAATAATTATTGGAAGTGTAGATGCCTTACCCAAATAAGCATATCGCATGTGAGATAGTAATTGCTTAAGCTCCAGTGTTGGAAGATGCTAAACTGATGGTAATGATTTTGATGGAAGTTTACCAATTTCCTCGAAATCTCTTCTCCTTTTAGGATACATGGGTGGAGTGGCCTCGAGCTGATGTGCACAAATTGCAATCTCAGAATCTTGATCTAAACAAACCTTAAGAGACTCAGATGGATGTTGGGTTGCAAATGTGTGGACTGCCATTTCATTGACAGTGTCTATGTAGAACAAGTGCTCGATTCGCCTAGATACTTGAGTGCCCTAAATAAATTGAATTTGACATGTTCATCCTCAACTCGCAATATTAGTTGTCTCTGATGGACATCTATGAGAGCCCGTCCTGTAGCTAAAAAGGGTCACCCAATATTAATGGTATGTCGGGATCTTCTTCTATGTATAGCACGATGAAGTCAGCTGGAAAAATAAATTTGTCCACTTTCACCAATACATTTTCAATGACCCCATTTGGGTACTTAATGGACCTATCAGCAAGTTGTAATGACACGATAGTGGCCTTTGCTTCTCCCAACCCAAGTTTCCTGAAAACAGAAAAATGCATTAGATTTATACTTGCACCAAGGTCACACAATACCACATTAAACATAAAATTACCAATAGTACAAGGTATAGTAAAACTCCCTGGATCCTTTAATTTAGGTGGCAGCTTATTTTGTAAAATTGCACTTCATTCCTCTGTACAAGGCATAACTGTCTCATTTTCCTCCAGCTTTCTTGTGTTGGACATAATGTCCTTCATAAATTTGGCGTAGCTAGGCATATGAGCCAGGGTATCTGCAAAGAGTATATTGATATGGAGCTTTTTGAATACCTAAAAAAACTTTGCAAATTGCTTGTCCAGTTTGTGCTTGTGTAACCTCTGTGGGAATGGAATATGAGGTACATAAGCCTTCATAAGAGGTGGTGCCTGTGCTTTTTGGCTATCTGTATTTTTCTCAGTTTCTTTTTATACTCCAAGCGCCATTTCTTCTTCTTCTTTTGCAACTGAACTCGTCTCCTGATTCTCCTTTGGACTAGGTCTTTTAACATGTATTTTAGGTAGGGTCAACCCACTTCTCGTTGCTATTGCCTTTACTTGCTCTTTAGGATTGATTTCAGTATCGCTTGGCAAGATTCCATATGGTCTTTCTTGTATCATCCTAGCCAACTGACTAATCTGCTTCTCAAGCGTGCTCACTATGGTTTGTGTGATCTGATGATCTGCTTTGTACCTTTGCATAAAAGTTTCTGTTTTTGTCATAAATCTCTCAGTTTTGTCCATGAAAGCATTGACTTATTGGCGTACTGTGCAGTGCTCTTTGCCAACTGTTCCACAAGTCCTTCAAGTGAGGATTTCTTTTCTTGCTGCTATTGTTGTTAGGGTGGTGTTCTTAGGGATATATTGTTGGTTTCCACCCCACGTAAAGTTAGGATGATTCATCCAACCTAGGTTGTAAGTAGAAGAGTAAGGGTTATGTTGCTGTCTTGGAGGGTTTTGCACATAATTCACCTATTACATCGAAGGATCTTTCGCCTGTTCAATAAGACATTCAGCAGTGTGGTGATTAGCTCCACAATTTTCACAAACTGCGCTCTGAGTTTGTACTGCCTTAACTATCTGACCTATCGTGAACTCTTCCATTTTCTTGGTCATAGCAACCACTTGAGCTGATAAAGCTGTAACCACGTTAAGTTCATGGACTCTTGCTACTTTCTTGTGGACCACCCAACTGACTGGTGGAAATAGAGCGCTGGTAGACGACAACCTTTCAAACAATTCATAAGTTTCACTTGAGGTTTTGGTTGTTATGGAACCATTTGCAGCTGCATCTAGAATAATCCTACTCGCTGGAGTTAACCCACCATAAAAATACTTTATGTGATAGAACTTATTCAAGCCATGTTTTGGACACCTTCGTAGGAGACCCTTGAACCTTTCCCATGCCTTGTAGAGAGTTTATCTATCATATTGGGTAAAAGTTGTGATATCTTACAATAATCTTGCAACTTTTGCTGGTAGATAATACTTGGTTAAAAATTTTTGAGCCAAATCAACCCAAGTAGTGATGCTTCTGGCTGGAAAAGATGACAACCGGTCATGAACTCCTCCCTTCAGAATATGTATAAAAAGCCTCATCTTTACTGCATCGTTTGACACTCCCTGGTAGGAAGCGGAATCACATAATAACCTACCCAATTAAGTAAACACACTATATCTCTATGTGAATTTTAACCTAACCGAACGTGTTAAGATCAACTTAATTATAAACAATTGCACAAACTATATATCTCTATTTCTTATGTAAATTCACGTTTTCTATCTCAGTGCTTAATTGGTGAATTACTTCTCAGTTTCAACACAAATTCACAAACATAATAATAAATTGGCCAGATTTAGGAAAAGACAATATAAAACACGATAGAAAATTAGAGCAAGATAAGCTTTTGAATCAAGCCTTAAAACTAGAATAAAAAAAATCAACAATGTCTACATCTTTCGTCCCAACACAGAGAATTTTAGCTATCATTAAAAAAATATTTTAATATAATACATCAATGTGGTTCAATAGATAGAGAAAAAAGAGTTGAGAATTGAATCTTGTACCAAGCTTTGATATTAAACCCTTGAAATCTTCTACTAAACCTCAAGATTTCTCTTTGATCTTCTATGTTCTTTCTATGTTTTTCAACCCTCTTTTTGACCTAGATTAGGAAATTATATAGTTATTCATCTCCATTGAAATTCGTCCTCCCGAAAACGACAAAAATTTTCCTACTTATAAATTAACTTTTGGCCAATTCTTTCTCGGACCGCAGCAAAGAGTCCCTTCAGGGGCAGCCGCGGCCTGCAACCGTGGATTTTGCCTTTTCGATCTTCAGTCTTCCGAAGTACTTTGATTTGGTCCTCACATGAACTTTTCGTGCAGGTCTTGTCCTTTTTAATTCAAATGCCTTCCAATCTATGTATTCACATGTTACAAAGATATTCATGTCCAATTAAGTAGTAATGCTCAAATTATAGAAATAAATCAAGTTTATTTATGACGATATTCGTGTTAAACACATTTAACACCTCCCTCTTTTTTTCTTTAATTCTTTAAAAAAATTAAAAAATAAAGACTGGCTAGTCCGGTGGCCCAAAATCGGGCTGGATTGCCCCGTATAAAATCAGCCCAGCCCAGCTCAACCCAATTTTTGGTTTGCTCGTCAGTTTCGAGCCTAGTCGAGCTGCTTAGCTCATTTGTCATCTCTACTTATAAGTATTTATAAGTTGGTTAAACATCATTTTTATGTACACATTTCTTAAGATTCACTGCTTATCTATACTACATCTAAAAGACCATTAAAAAGAAAAAATATTTTTAGATTATTCTATCCTTATAAAAAATTTAAAATTCCACCCTTATTGTTTATTAATGTAGAATTATCTTATAATATTTTATTTATTATATTACATTTTATGTTTACTTAATTAAATTAATATTGTATTCATTCATGAAAATTCTCTTGCCCTCCCAAAACCTCCTTCAATGATCATACATTAAATTTTTAACAATTTATTAAATATACAATTAAAATTGTGGTTTATTCCTTTTTATTGCTAATTTTATGGGTTTTTTTTAACACTAAATGAGAACTTAATAGTTATTTTTAGGAGAGATTTGGGACTATGATTGAAATATTTATAATGTTTGACAATTTGGTATTTTTCTATATACTACATCTAAAAGGCCATAAAATGGTGAAATATTTTTTAACTATTATATTCTTACAAAAATTCTAAAATTTCATTTTCACTCTTAGTTTTCAATAATGTACAATTATCTTATAATATTTTATTTATTATTATATTTGAAGATTATCTAATTAAATTAAAATTGTATTCATTCATGAAACGTCTAATGCTCTCCCAAAACTTGAAGATCCTACATTAAATTTTTAACAATTTATTAAATGTACAATTAAAATTTTTAAACATTTAAAATTGTGGTAATTTATTCCTTTTTATTGAATTTTATAGTTTTTTTTTTAAGAAAAATGAGAACATAATAATTATTTTTAAGAGATATTGGGGACTATAGTTGAAATATTTATAATATTCGACAAATAAGTATTTTAAAAAACCGTGAATAGCAACCAAATGTTCTTGGTATTTTTTTTTCCTCTCTATTGATAATAAAATATTATGAGACTCTTTCTTCACATATTTATAAATCGAAGTGCTTTTGGAATGTTAGTCAGCTTTCATTTATTCAACTACATCACTACTGGTAGACGTATATGAAATATTGCAGTATTATATTAATGCTCCTCTTTATATAAGTTTTGTCTTCAAAATTTATATGTACTTAAAAAATTATAAATTTGTTATCAGTATATAAATTCCTTCTATTTTCCTTGAATTAATAGCTCGACGAAGTAGTATTAACAATCAACTAAATGTAGATAATTATGTCCAAAAGGAATAAAAATAAATACAGGACTTTCTCAAACTCCAATAATCCAAATATTACATAGTAATAAGACCATAAAAAAATATGTAATTATCATACAAAAAAATCTCAATATTTAATATTTAATTCATGTTGTACAATGTCAATTCTCAAAAAAATAAAATAAAATAAAATAAACTTTTCAAATTGGATTCCTACAATAAATCACATTTTAAAAGCATTTGAAAAAGCAAAAGTTTTACGGGTTGAACAATATTAATTCATAATTATCTTGATAATGAGTTTTAAAAGATGATATACTGTATACCTACCAAAATGTTAATGAGATGTGATTTACGGACTCATTTTTAGGTTTCTTTTTTGGCATACTTATCCGGCAGGCAATTTGTAAGTGCTCAACAATTTGGTATACTCGGTCATATTAGTAATAGTTGTATCAGTTTGCACGAACTATTCACAATTGTATCTCTTGACTTTACTTTAATATACTGTTCGAAAGAGAAATTCATTGTAAATTTACTCTTTTATCTCAATTTTTTTCAATTGGAATTCATATCAATAATAAAAATCATACTTCAGCAGATAGTGAATCGAATTATCAAATACCTATTTTTTGAAAAACAGTGGGATGCATGGACTATTCTTTGCTTTGCCATGTATAGAAGTTTTCCATGTTGTCTTCACCATTTGTGTTTCAAGCAATATCACATAAACTGCAACAAACAAGGACACACCCTCACATAACTATTTCTTATAACTATAAATAACTAAAGTTTCATAATATTACTGAATAAATCAGAATAGTTTATGTATTTAAACTGAGAATACTAATACATTTATGCTTCTTCCAAGCTCGGGCCACGAAACGACTTAGATGATGTCATATTACTTTTATCGAAGCTCGACTTAAAAACCAATGGCAATTCAAGCAGAAGTAACAAAAAATTTAAAACATCATTAATCCAAACAATTTTATTTTCAATTTAAGTTGAATCATAGTAGGCCAAAAATAACATGCACACCCATTTGATTTAAGTTTAACATAATCTTCTATTTAATTTCTCCATTTTTCTCTTTAATAAGGGTCTATAGTGCCTACCCATGTTAAATAGTTTTTTTTTTTAATATATTCAAAGAATTAACTCATTTACTTTCGAATACTAATGTGACTTTTTTGTTGATGGGTTGAAGACTTAAAATCAAAACTGATTAGAAAAACTTTGGATCAATGTCTAACATTTGAATTTTTTTCAAGAATATTGAAGTGGACTATAGGTTCCGAGAGGGGGGTAGGCAAATCCAAAAATATTATTTTTTCTCAGTCTTTAAGATAAATGTTGCAATTTTTTTTTAGTTAGTAGAAATAAAATTTACCTAAAGAAGAGTAAAATGAAAAAAAAAAAAAAAAAGTATAAGATATATGTCAACTATGACATGTATGTCTATCATTCTCTCATACTAAAATTAGTAATTATTAATTTTATTCTTTATAAAATACAGTCATAAAGACATCGTCAATTCCATAAAATTTAATATCAATGGTTCGTCAATCATCAAAGCTCAAATCACAAAAAAATATTAATTAGGTTCAAGTTACTGTTGATATTACCACAATATAAAACTCATCTCGATTGCAATTGTACTTCTATATATGAATGTAAATAAAATATCAATATTATTTATTATAACGACGAACAATACAATACATCATGTTATCAAGAATCGTATTGTATCTTTATTGCAATTGTTACTTTAATATTTTAACTTTTAATAATTAAAAAATAAAAATATTAAAAATTAACAAAATTATTACAAAACCAAGCATGTGTTTAACTAGTAATCTAAAAACAAATCTATCAAACATAATCTAAATATTTGGTAATACATTGTGGGCATTTTGGTCCAATTCAAAAAAATAGCCAATTTGGCCATCAAAGATGGCGTGTGTACAAAAAATGCAAAATTGTTTTCGATCAAAAAAATAAAAAAAAAAAATGCAAAATTGTGTGACCGTATCAGCTTAAGAGGTCAAAAAATGTGTGCTTGTGGACCAGACTAAAAAATCAAATTAAAAGTTCTTTTTCTTCCGATAAGGGGAAAATTTTGAAGGCGAAACCTCCTCACTTGTGTCAGAGACCCCTTTACCAGACGGGTTGTAAATCGAGAGATGTGCACGAGTGTCAGGGACTTGAGAGAGAGAGCCAACAGACCAACCCTCAAGATAGACCCCCACAATATTTCAGTGAAAATCTGCCCCACACAGGAATCGAATCTGCGTTGCATGAGGATTTCTCCCCACGTCATCTCAAACCTTACCAACTCATAATTAAATAAGCTAAAGAGAGTTTTCTCTTTAAGCCTTGTGGAATAAAACTATGTTTTAATTTCGCCACTCTTCATATTTATTACTTTGTACGGATCTCATAACATCCGGCCATTAAACCATCAGGCAGGTGGCCGTTCAGCGTGTGCAGGCTAATACACATTTCGATGAACATTTATTGTAAAAAAATAAATGGAAGATGTTTTAAACACGGTTTAAATGTAGACGATGTGCTAGACATTTTTTACTTTTTTTTTCATGTAAGTATTTTAGGATGATTTGATACATTTTTTTAGTGCAATCTACGATTGCATTGAAGATAGTCTAAGAACACCATATATTTGAAAACAGCAACAGTAACTGGCAACAGAAAGGTTTATGCACGTGCGCAATATACATATATATACTAGTTTTTGATACGTGTGTTTTATGCATTGCTTGAATATATACGTATAAAAAATAGTAAAAGTATAATACGTAAATAATAAATATGATAAACTTATTTTTGAATATACCATTTGAAAAAATTAATTAAGTAAAATATTGAAATTCTATTAAGAAAAACATAACCAAATAAACACATAAATCGTACAAAAAAAATTAAATAACTCGTACAAAAAAAATTAAATAACTAAGATTTGTAAACGACCTTTGGATGCTAGTAAAGTGAACATTTTTATATTTTTATTGAATTGCAGCACTTTGAGAATTTGAATTGGAGCAAACCCTCATTCTTCAAACTCGGCTCCAACTTTTTCAACTATTTTACTAATGACTCAAAAGCTAAATATTAAAGAATTGTGTACAATTTGCTTATAACATCAAATAAAAATAAATAATTAAAATATTGATAAAAAATTAAATGAAAATCTGGTCGAATATGTGAATAGTAAAAGAAAAAAATAAGCAAAAAAATTAAGGAAAAAAATAATAGCATTTTTTTAGAATAATTTGTAATAAATAATTCAATAAAAGTGAAATGGATCTAATTGTGTATAATTTGCTTATAAGATAAAATAAAATAAAAAATTAGTAAAAAATTGAATGAAAATGTGCTTAAAAAAAAAGGAAAAAAAAAAAAGCTTAAAGGAAATAAGTAGGGAAAAAAAAAAATTAGAAATGGGCTAAAGTCCACACACTACAATTTTTTTTAAAAAAAATGTTTTGCTGTGTGCTCGACAAGCACAACAACAAATTAAAAATAAAAAATAAAATTGTGCTTGTAGAGCTACTTTCCAAGCACAAAAAAAATAAAAAAATAAAATTCTTACTGGTTTGTCGAGCTGCAGAGCTACTTTCCAAGCACAAAAAAAAAATAATAATAATTATTGTGTGTCTGTTGAGGTGCTCGACAAGTACAAAAAATAAATAAATATAAATAAAATCTTGTGTGTTTGTCAAGCTGTTTGACAAGAAAAAAAAATCTTGTGCACCAAAAAAAAAAATTATTTTGTTGTGTGCTGGACAAGAAAAAAAATTCTTGTGCTTGTCGAACACAAAAAAATAATAATAATAAGCACACAAAATAAAAAAAAAATGTTTTCTTGTGCTTGTCAACTCAACAAGCAAAAAAAAAAAAAAAAATGGTGTCAAGTTTGTGAAGTTACTCGATGAAGATTAAATTTTTTTTTTTACTTTATTTTTTGTAACTCGACAAACTCTCTGTCGATCTGTCGAGTTACTCAACAAAGACTAAAATTTTATATTTTATATTTTATATTTTATATTTTTTGACTTTTTCACTATTTAATTATTGGACTCTCTGTTGAATCACTCGACAAAGAATTTGTCGAGTTAAAAAAATAAAAATAAAAAAAATAAATCTTTGTCGAGTAACTCGACAAAGATTTAATTTTTGTAAAATTGTTTACTGCCATTTATTTAAAATGTGTGGGTATTTTGTTCTCATGGGTATACTTGATATAAAATTTGTATAATAATTGTATATTTGTATAATATATAGTTCAATTGATAATCTACATTGGGATCCTATTAACTTGAAGTAATGGTATTTTAAATTGGACAAAATGAAAAAAAAATTTAAATATAAAATTTGGTTGAATTGGACCAAACTCAAGAGTCAAATGACAAAAAATATCTAATGGGAAATATTAAATGTACAATTTACTTTTAATATTGGTGAAAAATTAAATAAAAATCTGTTTAGATTGGGATTGGAGAAAGAGAGAAAGAATGAAGGAAAAATTTGAAAAAATGAGAAAAGAGAATTGTGTACAATTTTTTTCAAGATCAAATAAAAAAATTGGTAAAAAATTGAATGAAAATATGGATGAATGTCTGAATAGTAAAAGAAAAAAATATATAATTCTCAAAATGGGTATTGCCTGGCTTTAAAAAATAAAATAAAATAAAAAAAGAGGCTAAAACTTGGTTTTGGTTTGTCGAGTAACTCAACAAATCAAAGCTTTACTTGACAAACCAAAGCCAAGGCACTCTTATATTATTATATGAGAAAAAGGTGTCGTGTTCAACGAAAAATCTATAGTAAAAATTTAAAACTTTATATTATTGTAAGGACATATTAATTTTGAAATCTAAATAACCAAGCATAGAAGTTGGCTATGATACCAAATGTAAAAAGTTAATTACAAGTTAATTGGATATCTTCAGTATGTTATTCAAGATATAATTGAAATCTGCATTAGAAAATCACACAATACTAATAGGTTAAGTCAATGTCCATTTGATAACCTCAATCACATAACTTTCTTGTTAGGGAGAAAAAATTATGCACGAATTTGTCTAGGGACCCTTTGATATCTATATATACACATCATCATACCACTTTCCTTCATCATAGAAGTGGGTAGATTTTTCCGGCAATAATTTCTAATCTCTAATTGTATAGAAAGTTATTCAGCTAATCAGTAGTATTAGAGTTTACTTTTAAGTGTTGCGAACAAGTTGTTCGACCAATGAAGGACAAAGCTTACTTCAAAAGTTGAAGTGAGATTCAACTTGAAGAGTACAAGATCAAAATGCCACAAACATAGATGAAGAATCTCGATGTAAAATAGGAAAAATAATGTTCTTTCTAGAACCTACAGGGTGTACGAAACCTTCAAGACTCCATATGTGTCAAATAAAACTGTAACAAACTTAGATAAGTATTTGCAAGTCTCAATTACATAGTTAATTGCCAAATTAATTTCTATAAGACTTGGTTTAGTATTGACGTGCTTTTAAAAAAAAAATTATTGTGTTGTAAAATCAATATAGTGTTTGATAAATTCTTATTTCAAAATTGCTATAGGTTTTAAAATTAATATTTGAACATTTGATAAACAAAAGTAAGTTATTGTTGTAACCGCATAAAATTATTAAAATTGAAATTGATTATAATAATTTTTATTATTATTATCATGAATAATATTGTAAAATTCATTTTTACTTTTATAACTATCATTGCGTTTGGTAGGGATTAAAAACTGTTTTTGGTTTTTTTCAGCCTACCATTTTTGACTTTTCAACCCATTTTTTACATGAAAAGTCAACAATTTCAACTCAAATAAACCATTTTTGGTTTATAAACTGTTTATAATCTCTATCAAACGTACTTTATATTTAATGTTATCAAATTTTATTTAAGACAATGTATTCACCATAATTATTTTAAAATAAAAATAATAAACATCTATTAAATTTCAAAATTTATAAAAATTGCAAAATAAAAACATAGTCATAGTACAAAAATCAATTAAATTTAAATTTAAATTTAAATTATTTAATACACCTAGAACATAAAAAAATTACTTTAATTAATTAGAATGATATTTTAATAATAGATAAGTCAAAAAACTAAAAGTAGAATCTAAGAAATGCCCATTTCGTTATTTTTCAAGATCACATATTCTTTTATAATCAATTTTTTTTAAAAAAAATTAGCAACCGCTTAAAACAACTTCTGATTATTTAACAATTAGAAGTTGATCTCTAAATCAATTACAAACGCAGCCTAAATGTTAGAATAAGAAGTGAAAGACTAAAATTATAACCATCTATTATATATAAGTAATGTTATTTATCAAAATAGATGATAATTACCAATTTATGTGGCATTAAATAATAAGTCTAATAAAATGAGTTTCATATCCCCACATTTTATTTGATATATCATTTAATGTCAATACAATTACTACATGACTAGTGATGGGATCCGATCTGCTGCCCACGAGTGGGCAGCTTATTCGGCCCACGTGCTGACGTGGCAGCACGTGGGCCGTAGATGATAAAACAACTTTTATCATCTACGGCCCACGTGCTGCCACGTCAGCACGTGGGCCGAATAAGCTGCCCACTCGTGGGCAGCAGATCATGGCCAGACTAGTGATAATCACTAATGGTGAAAAATAGTATTATTCATTATATATGCATATCACAAGCTAAAATATTGTAAGTTGGGACATTTCTGTAAAAAGTACAACAGATAACCTCATACAACACCGGACCGTTTTGGCCCTATGCTCTGTCTTTGGTATAGAACATTTGATATTACTCTCCTGTTCATTAAGAAGCAAAGAAATGTCAAAATTAAAACCAAGATTATTAAAAGTTCTAAATGAGGCCCTGGAAGAAGCTCGAGAACTTTAAGACTCGTCTTGTTCTCGAAGTAACAATCGGAGTCGACTAACAGTTGACTGCCCGGATGAGTGGTTTCAGGATCTAGAACAAAATCTATCGTCATTGCTGCTTCTCCTAGTACGATACAGGTGCTCTTTGATCTGTATCCAGGCATTGTTGCGATAACTGCAGATAACAGAAAGGTTTTAGGAACTATCATTCATATACCATATGATATTAAGAAACAGAAAGACGCATGGAGCCGCAAAGAAAATGTACGTACATGAGAAAAAGAAAAAAACGACGACTCTTCTCCACACTCCATTGTTATTGCTGTTAGAGGTAGTCTATGTGTAAATTATTTAACTCTACGTTAAGGAGTGCCTGAAAATGAACCAAATTGTCTTTCTATTCTCTTCAAATTTGAAGGGAAGAGAAAATTTAGAGATGGGATGAGGTCTGAGAACCACCACTATTCATCTTCACCAGCTCACCCCAACATGCCGCAGCCGCCAGCCCAGCCCATCCCATCCCATCCCATCCCAACCCAACCCAACCCAACAAACAACTACCCCGACAACACTTCTCTCTCTTTCTTTATTCTTCTCTTTCAATTTTATGATGTTCCACCTTTAAACAACAAAGTGCCCAACATCTCTTTTAATACATCTCGCACACTATATTTGGTAAAGAAACGTCAAGCCACTGGGCACTCACAAATCCTAATTATAGACTCAAAAATCTTTAAAAAGATTAGAATTCCCACAAGTCCAATCCATATTATATCAGTTACATCACGAAAATCTTTGGCCATAATAAATATTATCTCACCATATTGTTTCTTATTATCGCGTATCGGTAAGAAACAATAGTTGAATTTAAGAATATAATAGAAGTGAAGGTTCAAATTTCTTTTCATGTCAGTACCTTCATATTTCTCTATTGGAGCTAGCAACCGATGGTAATCAGCAAATGTTTTACTGGCTGCGATCTGTCAATATTAAAGGATGCATTATTAGAAATAATCACTAGAAATAAGCGTCAGATCAAGCATGCAAGTTTCCTAAAGTAGAAAAAATACTAAAATCAGAATGCTAAATTTGGACTACATAAATTATGGAATTCTAGAAAATTGTAGCAATAATAATCCATCAAACTCAAAATTCAAGAAGTGTTTAACCCTTACTCCAACCCCCTGAACCAAAATGAAAAAAAAAAATTGAAATCACAAAGAGATGTGAGAATTTTAGAAAAACTATGCCTAAACAACAGTTCCATCCTGAGCTCGTTTTTCTTTTCATTTTTGTCCTTTACCGAATTCTTTTTCCGTAGAAATACCTTCCTTTCTCAAGAAGAAGGTAAAGAGGCGAAATAGTCTGAAAATGTTACGGAGAGATTCCATTCTCCATTCCAGACTCCAGTTAAGGTTTAATTTGCCAATTTCTAAAGGATAGTCATATTCTAGTTTGAGGCGTGATGGTTTTCAAGATGAAGAGAATATCCAAATAGGGATAGCTCCTGAATTCTTGAAGGTGATGAATGTGAATGATTAGTTGGTACTCAAAGACAAATGTGCTCCCAGCTCAAAACCCTACTCACTGTTTACTCCCCAAAACGACTAAATGTACATACATATTGTCGTGGTAGTTATAACTACAAAACAATGACCATACATATTGTAATGATTGTTTTGGGGGTAAAAAGACACTCCCAATACTACCTACAACTCCTGTAAGTGTTCACAGTTGCTCTCTCTCTCAACCTCCCGCCCCTGCCTGGTCTAGGACGCACATATGCAAATATTTTGTAGCAAACCCAAGAATCTTAATTCAACCTCTCACCAGTCACCCGCACCGATAATCAATACCTTAATCTCAATTGAACATGATGTTGCCACAAATGAAGAAAATGACCAGGAAAAAAAAAGGGAAAAATAAAAAATAAAAAACCAGATGATAGAGGATGCAAGTGTTATCCAATATCATTGGACGTAAAGCATATTTAGGTGGCTTTTTAAGTCCACCGTCTTATCCCAAGGCTCAACCCTGGACAGGCGGTAAATAATATCAAGCCCTTACCAAATGCCAGAAGCCTTCAACAAATCAAATTCAGAATATGAACACAAAGGCTATAGCCTATATTCAATTAAGAATCTAAGACCTTTACAATAGCCTTTTTGAGGAATGCTGGAAGCATATCTTTGGAGGTTGTAGTGCTGCAGCACCAAGGTGATGGTTGAATATTATCTTCCAAGTATGAGACAATATAGTGTCACAGCACGGAGGCCATGGTGGTACCTAAGACATTCTATGCATTGGAAGTTATATGAGTGAGAATCTTCAATATTAATTATTATATATGAATTCAGGGATTAATTGTTTCCTCGTTCCATAATAGTTCACTCATGTCTCCCTCTAAGGAACAATAATGGCATTTAATGTCAATTTTTTTTTATCATATCAGGTGAGGTCTGAGTTACAATAGCTGAAGGAACTGGAGGGGGGTGGGGGTGGGGGTGGGGGTGGGGTGGGGTCATTTATGATTAATACATGCTACATATTGTGTTAAAACATCATACCGTTCTTTTTAGTTTCCGTGAAAAATCACGACAACATTCACCTCATCTTTTGAAAAGCTATTATATGCTTCTGAACTAGTAAACATCAAGCTTACACTAACAATAGTAATACAACAGAATAGGATATCTCTACATACACATTGACAAGATTGATGGGTAATATGCATATAACATATGAGTACATTTCACAGTTATACATGCATTGAAGTTTTCTGTCACAACCATGTAGGATGTTTCCTAAAATGTTTCTAAAACTAGGGTGTAAGAAGTTGGGGACCTGGAATTTATTTGGTATATAAAATCTTGTAGATTTCCGTATATAACTAACATATTGAAAACTACCAAGAACATGGATGTGTGTTTATATTTATGTCCATCTTGGAGATAAATACATGATATGTCCACCAAGAAAAAGGGACCACAGTAGCTCCTTTTTTAATATCCATAATAGTCATTCTACAGTGCCAAGAGGGTGTAAGGTCCCGAAGTAGATGATAAGTCATTTAGCAATTACTTTTAAAAAGGTCATTTAATAAATCGGTAAAGCAGATAAAAACACAGCTTTCACTGATTCGTTCAATGCCTACAAGCGAACGGTGATGGCTGATCATACCGTGTAGTTTATTCCCCTGACAGCTATTGACGCAGGCAAGGGTCTACCATGATCTGATGAAAATACTCTTCCATGTATTCCTGTCTATATGATGAAGAATTATATATCAATAACCTGTGGGTAAATCTTGCTTTTTGCAAATACATACAAACATTACAAATGTATAGAAAGATCATGTCATATGATGTGACAAAGTTCTATGCTCACTGGGGCTTAGGACTAGCTATGAAGAAACATGGATGAAGTTCTATGTACAAATACATGAAATGACAATAATTGTGATAAATAAGTTGTTAGCACATAGATCTGTAAAGAGACTCAGCTTCATCTCTGTCTGTATGGTTAGAAATGCACAACAATATATTAGTGCCAAAATTCCACAAAACTGAATGCCTTGATACACCATTGCCTGCTAAAAATTTCATATTTCTGAACAATGCCTTAAAACTTGTTTTTCTAGTGAAATATGTCTCCACACATTGGAGCATTAAATTTCTCAATTTCCAGAAGCACCCTGGAGATAAGACACAATCAAACTCTATGAAAGTGGTGATAGCAAATGGTAATAATTTAACCAAAAGATGGGGCTACTTCCATTAAAGTTTTTAGCAGAGAAATTGCAAAAGTTTGAAAGCAAAAAGAGGAGGAAAACTTCTAAAGACATGATAAATAGAAAGGGAACTACTACAATTTGGATTAACGTACGGAAACCATGCGGAAAAGCATACCTTCACTAAACTTGCAACAAGATTCAGCATACTCATTTTATTATATTCCCATAGAGTTAGAAGCTGCAAAACCAAACACTGGAGTAAGGATGGGAAAGAAAATGCAGATACCATTGCAAGAACAGCAGAAAGTATCCAATTACTAAATCAAAAGAAATATAAGAAAGCTACTAGTGTGGTAAATGTTCATAATACATGCACTAATCTATATGCCCAAACATTTATGTGCTTTCAAGAAGAATGCCCGAACTTATTGCAGATACACACTGTAAAAGACATAAAGAGCATGCCATCATCCATCTATTTCATATATAAGTCTAAAGTTAAGAAAGAAATTTAAGAGATGTTTAGACTAATTAACTCAAATGTCAAAGGGGGAGTTAGTTGTGATGTTTTACTGCTCAAGATATATGACTAGCCTAGAACTTCATCTTGCAATTGCTATACCATGTCAAAAAATGCAGTTATTTTCCCGGTTGTGTGGTAAGTTAGTCAGAAGACTTCAGAATCCACCTTGCGATAAGATCTTTTAGTTATGTCTATATTCAATACCATAATGCCCCTAATTTTCAAGCTTGTAAGGTTGCCCACAAAACCGAGAAGTTCACTTTTCCATTTTAAAGAAATTCTCCAGAGCGCAAATTTAAACAATTAACCCAGAGAATGGAATAAACTATTGCAATAACAAGTAAATGCTTGATCTGGTGCCAGAAAAATACTATTCACTGAGCCATACAATCATAAATGCAGCCCACAAGCTCAACAAAAAATAACTGATTCTGGATAACGGCTTATTATCGAACAACTCAAAATACGATCTAACCTCACTCGCATGAGGCCATTTGTTGTCGCTGATCTCCAAGGTCAGTTCAAAACATCCATGATGAATGTAGTTCCAATCTTGCATGCCACCATATATAGGATACCTGATAAAGACCACAGAAGTGGAAAATTAGAAATCCTTAGCATTTGAAACAGCATTATCTTTCGCTAAAAAATGAGAGTGCTAACAAAGAAAGCCTTGAGAGCTATAAAATTTTGAAGCACTTTTCATTATAGAGATTTCATTGTATATATTTCTGCATGGCCGTACCAGAATGCTCCATTGGTAATTCCTTCTGGAAATTCCTTGCTCAGAGACATGTTATAGTGAGATTTACTGTATACACTTGCTAAAAATCTGAAAGCCTCGTCATCAGGACACGCATAGTAATTCTTCCTGCAAATGTCAGGTACCAAAATAATTCTGCTTTAGAAGCATCAACTGAAAGAGATTTAGGAACTTGTAGAAGAAGTTACTTGATCTATTCTATAAACAATTTTGAAAAACGTCAAGCACTATCATAAAGTTCCATTAAGCAGATTTAACAGAAACACATGTAACAATAAACACCTTAAATACTAGATAACAAATTGCATATGGTTGTTATCAACATCTGATACCAAAAAAAGTTCAAGAGTACAAACCCAGCATCCAAAAGTATTAGCGTGAAAAATCGTTTTAGGCATTCTCTAAAGACTTGAATAACAGAAAAAAAAAAATGCAACTTACAAGAGATAGAGTAAACTAAATGGCATCCGAACGATCATGAGAACAACTTTTCAGATAAAATACAATTAAATACCGTAGAAATGATGTGACACTATGATCAACAAAAGGAAAATCAAAGGTCGTTGAACAGTTTACAGCATTAAATATATGAATTAGGAACGAAAGTTGACGACGGGCGCTCGTATAAATAATTAGAATTGTGGAAGAAGGGAAATAAAGGAGAGAAAGGGAAGAAGAGGAGAAAGGAGAGGAGAGAGAGAATTGTAGAGAGAGGAAATCAGTTTTATTTAATAATCAAGTCTGTAAAATACAATGCATAAGCCCCCTTTATATAGGGTTTTAACTAATCTAATTTAAGTAGGAAACAAAGAAATAACATTAAATACCTATGAAATAATCTCTAATTACTTTTCCTAAAATAAGAATCCAAACTTGGAAAGTATTCATAAAATATATCTAATAGGATCTCCATCAAAAGTCTGTCTTAGAATGAGAAGAACAACTGTCGGAAGAACATAATTTAATAAATTAAAAGAAGACACCATAACCCCGCTTATACAGTTAACAAGGCATTGGGTTAGGATGAGAATGGTAGACATTTAGCAATTTCTTCTCTCTCTTTTTGAATTGATGTCAGAAAGTATAAGACACACTAGCAATTCATCAAGATAAACACAGGCAAGGGACACAGAACTGGAGTCGCCAACTGATGATACGGCAGAACAGATTCAGATGCAGCATCTGACCCCATTGTACATAAGAATTCAAAAAGAACAACTGAGCATAGAAATCTTACTTTCCATCTTCAGTTCCATCCCATGGATAATTAGCAACAAGTGCTCCCTATAAACAAAGAAAAGACTTGATAAATGATGACAATTGTAACAAAGATTAAAATTTAAAACTATTATATTTATAATTTTTCCTATAACCATATCATCCAAAAATTGACTTTGACGGAATACACCTCATCATTACCATTAGACCAATTCTAGATCAGCAGCTTTATTAAAGAGTTGGTTATAATGATTTTCTCTTTTGTCTGCCATTGATATCAGGACATATTATATTATTTGATCTTTCTACGGAGCCTCCTCTCCTTTTGCAGGATCTCAGCTTAGGTGGTTAATATGCAAAGAAACACCTCATGGGAAAAATTTTTTATTCAACTGAAATTGTGAATGCATGTGTAGCATATACATCATATATTTACTAAAGGAGAAAAGTGAAATGCACTTACTTTGCACATTTCCATCGCACAGAACTTTATAGAGTCGGGAATAATGTTCAAAAATGGGAACGGGTGCAAGAGTGTGACAGTGCTAAACTTGACAAGTTTCAAAGCAAGGGAGAAAGAGAACCATTACCCCATGCAGACTGGCAGATGCTGTAAAATGTATCTCTTCCAACCAATTCATGATTGCTTTGGTTTCAGGTTGTCGTGAATCCAGGTCACCATTCATAGGAAAGAACTATGTCAATCATGTCAGTTAATGATCTTTATAATGAGTGGCTCCAATTTAAGACACAGTAAAGGAAACCAAATTGGTCATAATAGTTACTAGGTTCTAAAAAGAAGAAAAGTTAATTCTAACAATTGTAAAAATGGAAGTATATAAAGCTCTCCAAATGGGAATTGATTATTATCGGGACGACATATACTACATAGGCGACAACAACAATAACCAGTTCCCCAATTAGCCAAAGTCTGGTGGTTTCCATTTGACAATTTTGATATGTCATTGGCGGATTCATTTTGAAATCTAATAGTTTTTTCCCATTATATTGCAACCCTTGTTTTTTTGGTAGTTTAACAGACGCCGTCGAAATAAACATTTGAATTCTTAACCAACAAAATTAGCGATCAGCAGTAAAATACTGAAGCTCAATATATTTCCTAGATCCGAAGAATATATTAGTAATTACACCATTTTTGTAAGTAATACGAAGTGAATAAGGAAGTAAACATTTGAAATACTTGGAGTAAGATTTGTACGTAGTTAAACGTCGAAAATATTCTTTTTCTGAAGGTCTAAAATCAGCAAGGTTAAAGACTTCAGTATCAATCTGCGTCAAAGATAAGCAACTTCGCACTTTGGCAATAAATGCAAGGTTCAAATCAAGAAAAATTACAATAATGAAGCAGCAACGATGTTAGTAAAAGAATCCAAAAACCCCAGAAGGAAGTGCCTATTATAACCCTAAGATTTGAGAACTGATAGCACAATCTAATTTACCATGTACTTAATCCATCAAATACAATTTCAAGGTAAACTGCATAAATACACCGTTCGAATTTACACCTCATTTTTTCTCTATTTTTCAAGTAACTTTTTATTACATCCACTTTATTCAACCATTAACTTTTTGAAAACAGGATAATTCAAAGAGTGAAAAAATTATTCACTCAAGCTCGAAACCAACTCCTCCAACTATCCATCCACATGCAGAAGTTTGAACAGATGGAAATATTTCTCGGAAAGAACTATATAGACTGCAACGTGTAAGATAACAATGCACCAAGATACCTGGTCCGGAAAATCACGATTTAAGTCTATGTTGTGTGCATTACCACGCTTCCTCAGTGAATATCCATCGGGATTCATGGAAGGAAGTATATGAAGGTGGACATTATCCACAATCAAGGTAGCCTGTGAGCAGAACCACGTTATAAATAAGTTAGACACCAAGAGATGTACATTGAATATATAAGATACAGAGAGCATGATCTGTTGATCTCAATGATAATGCCTAGAGAATAAAAATACATGTAAACCAAGAAAGTGAATAGTTTAATTTCAAATGAATTCCATTTGAGCCATATTAAAATCATATTTAAATAATGTCGTATTACAAGAATCATACAACAACAACAAAAATAAGTCTCATCCTCCATAAATTTGGGTTTGAAGACAAGAATCCTTTTATGCAAGGTTCTAAAAAGCGTAAAGTGTGGCTAGGCGTGGAGGCCAAGCTTTAAGCTTTTTGGGCCCAGGCGAGGCTTAGACGAGGGTGAGGCGTGAGCGAAGCGTTTTCTTATTTTTAATATTATTTTAAATATTTAAAAAAAAAAGATAAAAAAAATATTTTTAACTAAAAAGCGCGCCTAAGCGAGCCTAGGCGCGAGCTTTTTAGATAAAAATATAGTTGACTAAAAAAGCGCGCGCCCAGGGTCTAAGCGAGGCGTGGAGGTCACGCTTCGCGCCTAGACGTGCTTTTTAGAACACTGCTTTTATGTCACTTTGTTTAATAAATCGATGCATCTGCCAAAAAAATCCAATTAAACAAAATATATGCTACAGCATCATGCCGTGTTAATTTTAACCTACCTCCCACTCTTCTAGTATGTTCTACTAGGACGGCGTTCCTCTTGTAAAAGGAAATATTAAATCGTTAGTTTATCCTCAATTGGTGTCACGAATTCTTATTTTATATATATTCTAACATGGCAAACATCTATCTTAACATCCACATTTTTACCATATTCATCTTATGGACAATTTGTCCTTTAGAGGTCCAACACTCAATACCAATAAAGCATAACTGGTCTACTAACCCGTTTCGTAAAATGTGTTTTTTATCTTTATTGGTGCCATTCTATCACATAATATCTCTATGCTACTCCATTTCATTCAACATATGTTAATCCAATGCAATACGTCCTCTTCAAGTCTCCTTTCCGTACTAATCATCAAACCTAAATGCACAACAATTGTTTTTTTTTGGACTACATGATCCTACATAGTGACTCCAGTGTCATCCTTATTCCTACTATGACTAAAAGAATATTCTATGTATTACATACTAGTTCTACTTAACATGTCATTTCAATTTGCTCCTAAAGACAATTTACAATTTATCCCCTTCTTATCTCATCTAACCACACGAACAAATCTATAGATATATAAAAGATAGCTACTCAAGTCCCACAATCCATACATAATCTCCTGTTACTTTACCATATTTATCAAAGTGACATATTTGAACACCTTTTTCTAGCCTTCGCCAAGTATGAGATCAGTTCAACAAACAAACAATTATTGTAACTGCCATCTAAGAACTGTGAGCTAGAGAAAATTTTGACTACAAGATTTCCATAGAAGAACACAAAAGTTGCAATCAATTGCCCAAGTTTTGTATACACTCATGACAATGATAGAAATAGATGGTTTATATTTAACTGTTATGAATGTTCCATGCTACGAAACATGGAAAGTAAAAAACAAATGGGAAAGCCAAAAGATTTAAATAGCAATCATCCTACTATAACAAGTTTGTTGAAAAAGAAAATAACTTTACCAATGGGTCCTTCATGTAGTTATCACAAATCCAATTTGCTAGAAACAACAGAAGTTCACGACCTACAGGTTCATCTCCATGCACATTTCCAATGTACTGGAATACGAAGATATCAAGTGAATCAGTCACAGCAGACTATAATGGCACTCTTAGTGCAGACAGAAAATTGCCAAATGTTTAATTACATAAAGAAGAAATAAGTAGAAATATCACAGAAAAATGAACACTGTTAACATACTGGCGACAGGCAAGAAAGAGAAATATCATATATTTAAACCAGTTCCAAGTCAAACAAATGCCTAGCCATAAATATTTTTGTAATAATTCTTGACTCAATAATCAATAAAAACTATTGGATCTCGATGGTGATGCAATATAAAAGTAAAGGAAAAATCGGAAAAGCCAAACAAGTTCAAAACTCCCGTTCCCTTAATCCCTTGATTGTCCCTTGATTGTTTGGTTAGGCCAGATAGAATGGATAAACCAAGATTCCTTTACGGCACTGTCACACCTTGTTCAAAGAATGCTTTCGTGTACAACTTCTTGAAGATCTGGCTTATCTTTTCTCAGTCTTTCCAGTACTCAGATAAACTAATGTTGGCAGGTCAATAGAGTTATATGACCCTTTCACTCTCCCAAATTTCCTTCCCCTCATTCTATCTTTACCTCTTTTCCGGGCTCCACGTTACCACTTATACATAAGTTTTTACATGAAATTGATTTAAATTTGCACAGTATGCTTTCAACAATTCTCACTATTTGCTAGTACAATATGTTATCTCTTTGACTCGACAAGTTTTGCAGAAGTAAAAGTTCACCAAATACTAAAAACAAAATGAAGTATTCCATATTCAAAATATGTCACAACCCATTCCCAACCTAGAGTGCATGGAAGAGGAATTAAATTGAGGAAATCTATCATTACTCCTCCATCCTTCAGTCTGATGAAAGAAAAGGAAAAAAATGATACCTCTGTAATGTGAAATTCAGCTCCATAAAATGGCAACTAATAGTCTAATTCTTTAAACATGGTATTCTACAAATTGAGCAACAGTGACCAAACCACCCCATTTACAGAAAATTAAAATGTAAACCTTTAATTGGAAACTAATTCCAAAGTGATCTTGGATCACGACTATATTGATATAAGCATCCCATCCACACAGCACATATACTGAAAGTGAACATATTTCTTTCTGAAAGTGAACATATTTCTTTCTTCCTCCTGAAATTCGACCATTAGTAGCAATTAGCTCCAATTACAAAAGATGAACACGCAATCTACGGATCGAGCATAGTTGTTCCATGACCTTGTCCGGCTTTCTCTATTATCAATAAGTTGCTGTTGGCAATCCGGCATAATATACAGATATAATTTTCAGAGGAAAGCAGTTAGACAAAGTTATTGATGAGTAGGATATCATTACCTTGAAAGCAGGCTCAGCCTCTTTTTCTCCTGGCCTGTCAGAAATTTCCATCACCCACTACATTCAAGAAACCGAAAGATGAGTAAATTGCTCCGCTGACGATCCAACTATCAACACAAGAGGGATAGAGAGAAATATTCAGATTTGACCCGGAACGAGGAGTAGTATTACCAATGGAACTCCAAGAACACTCTTTCCAATACTGATTGTGAATTCCAATAATCCCTCAAAGAGAGACAATAGTGTGTCAGATAATAGTAAAAATGTTAAAAACAATACTTTACATAATATTACTCATTGAATGTATCCATGGTCATTTGATGACTAGTTCAGTGCTGAGTTCATTATTGCTCCTTTATAAATATGCCAAACAAGAGATGATCAAGTTTGATGTTGCCCTTCAATGTAAATTTATTACATTTAAAATGAAATAAGCCCTCACACTTGAAACTCCTTTCTCACTCTTCGATAACCAAAGATTCCACCATCACACTAGGCACTTCATCACTTATAAAACCCCAGACTGTTGAACCGAGAAATGAACTGATTAGGACTAGAGCGTTCAATAATTGGTTGAAAATGTAATCAAGCATTGGATGTCTAGACAAAATGTTTTTTATAAGAAATATTTTCTGTACTAACTATTATTTGAGAATATCTACTCTGTTCAAGAAGTCCACGAGCATAACTGAGTGTGCAGATGCAGAAAAACATAGATTATGTGATTTCACACTTACAATAACAAGAATGAACATTATTATATCGCATTATGAGGCATGGCTTAACATATATTTTCGTCTTAAAAGTTATTGTGTGCATGCAATGTTCTTACATACACGTTCAATAATGTTTATGACTAGTGCACTTTTATTAAGAGAATGCCTCAAAAGTCAAAACCATAATCCCAACTAAATTATGAGTCAGAAACTTTGTGTCGTTTCCTCTGATAGCTAATAAACTTTTCTGAACAAATTGCAAAATAGCTGAAACCACCTTTTGCGTATTTGCAATATAACTTATGGCCAAGCAAAAAATAAGCACAAAATTATCTTTCTCGAATTTTGGAGAGTGGTTCTTAAGAAAAAGCTAAGCATCATTTACCTGTATATTCTAGATATGTTATTGCACCGGCCATTAAATGCCTTGATGGCTTTTTCGAGATCAGAATTACTCATATACCCTTGAGCTAATTTTTCACTGTAATGAAAAGAAACAACACGTATCCCAACGAAATTTAACAAAACTTCAAGAATCCAGAAATTATTTAAACCAATTCTAAACAAGGTAAAGATTATAATGCAAAAGTCTAAGCATTTACAGTTTTTGAAAGTGCTCTTCCACAGACATTAGAAAGTTGTTTTCCGCATATAACCGCCTCAAAGAACCCCCATAATTGTTATCTACATAACCTACAAAATAAAAATAATTAACAAATTATGAAACCAGAAACCAAATAATCAAAGTCGTTAGTTCCAAATAGCACACACACACACACACAAAAAGAAAAAAGAAAAAAAAAAAAGAAAAAAGAAAGGAAAGCAAAGACTACCTTTATTAGGTAGCCCAAAAGGCCAAAAATATCAATAATTTGAAGCGTGAAACATTATGTATCTCCAGATACAGAAAATGCTGCTTCACTTCAAGAAATATATTGAAACAAAAGTTTTTAATACGAATATAAGGGGAGTGTATTCAATTGAGACTTTTATAAGTGGTGACTTATGTAGAATTCGTGGACTTTCAAGTGACTTTTATAGATTTGTTAGGAATTAATAAAAGTCTTCCATAAACTTTTGTAGATTTTCATTAAAGACATGCAGAATTTTATAGACTTTCATTTGATTAAAAAAATATATTAAGCTAAATTTCTATATAATGTAATATTATTTTGAACATCTTCTCGTATGTCCAAATCATTCACAACACATGTAATTAAGAAACCAAAGTAATAAATCACTAAATAAAAATATTTCTTAAAAATATAAAAAAAATTAAGTAACCTCAATTAGATTAACAAATAACTTAAATACCAAAAAGAATATTAGCATTTTAATAATGTTCAATAAAAAAATACTTGCAATTTGATAAGTCTTTTTGAGATTCGGGTACAATATTCAAAAATCAAATTATTCCAATCCCAATCTCAGCCAGCCCATTTCAGATCAATTTAAATTCAAATGCATTTACGAGTATCTGTATCAATCAAATAACAAAAAGTGTGTGTAAGAGAGATAGAAATTCAACATTTTAATTAACTGTTGAAAACGGACTCAACAAGAAAAATGATTCCAAGACAAAACACATAAATCCAACGATATTTTTTTAGGACAAATTATATGATATAAAATGAAATACAAACTATGATGCATTGGAAAAATCCATAAAGTCAAATTTGGCATAATTAGAAAACAAAATAAACCGTTACAATCATAAAAACTCATTAAACAAAAAATCGATTGATTTTAAAAAAATCTCGTTATGCAATCAAGAAAAGCACACACTGGAAAATAGTAAATTCAGATTTCACATAAATTGTAAATTTAGATTTCACATAAATTAGAAAATTACATATCTAGAACAATTAAAATCAAATTCTTACTGAAAGAAATACAAGGGGAAAAAAAAGAGGAGTTTTTTATTTTGGGGCTCTAAAATCTTCACAAATCTCAAGAAAATTTTCTTTTGAGATTTGTTATTTATAATTTCCATCATAAAGTCTCCCAAACTCTCCAAAAGTTTAATAAATAGAAAATTTCCCAGAAGTCATTCTTAATTTGAGTACCCATAACTTAATGACACTTCTAAAAAGATTTAATTGAATAACCGTGAATTTGAAAGACTTTATTAAAGTATCTAAAATTTTGTATTGAATACACTAATACTTTTAGACAATCTTACAAAATCTACATTAAATATTCCTAAACTTTTAAATCCTTAAAATCTTTAAAAGTCTCAATTTGAATACACCCCCCTAAATGAACCCATCCGAGTCCGACCCATGCTCATAATTGAATAAAAGATTGTTCAATGATAGCCATCATTAAATTATCGACGCGACAATCAACATTCCACTCTTTTCAATTTAAGGAGGATGTCCTCAACTCATACTTTAAAATATTTGTTAATATTTATGAATTTGAATGGATTTCATGAATTTAAATAGAATTCTACAGAATTTATAAAATTTCAACAGAATTCTATATTATAAATTTCAATATATTCTTATAGATTTCTATGAATTTTCATGGATTTGTGGTCTTTTTATTAAAAATAACAATTTTACATTATTTTTATTCTAAATAGTTAAAGTGACGGTCCTACATAAACAAATATTTTAAGTAAAATTTTGGAAAGAGAAAAATTCTTGAAATATAAAGAAGTAAAAACTCTCTTTTAAGTCAAAGAAGTTAATGATCTAATGGATTGAAAAATATACCAATCTGACATCTGTGTTAGCTAAGCTCATAGGGTATAAACTAATAAAGACATCATCCGTCGTCCCTAAGCTCGAAATACAATTACATCCATTGTTTGGAGGGATTCACATTACTATTATCAATTTCCTCATTTTTGAATTAAAAAAAAAAATTTTGATTAATGAGCAAGGCTTCTTGAAAAAAATTGAAATAAAGTTTAATTTTTACTTTTTTTTCTACTTGTTTTTTTTTTAATAAAATTTTCTGTTTCAAATCCGAGACTAGATTATGGATATTTAAGATTCATTCTCTTCCAAAATCAGTAGTTTAACTATTTTGTATAAAAAGTTATTTTATGGCATAAAAAAATAATTTACATGTGTCGCAGTTAACAAGTAAATCTTTCCAATTTCAAAAAAGAATTTTAGTGCTATATTGATTTTACAATGCAATAACTAATTGCCATTTATGATATTAGACTAATTATCTAATTAATATTTACCAATAGATTATTTATATTTTTCAGCCCAATGTTTGGTTCAATGAATAGTCATGGAACATCAAGAATGAAATCAAAGACAATGTTTGACGATTGTAAAAAAAAAATATTAAAATAAAAAATAAAAAATTCAATAAATTTTCATGCTAATATAAATTGAAAATCAAGAACAATAGTTTAGTGGCACAGATTTAGGAGAGAGACGAGAGGGAGAGATTCAGGAGAGAGACGAGAGGGAGAGATGCGTAAGAAAAGAATTGGATTGAAATTTTGAAGGTGGGAATAGAATTCCTAAAGAATTTGGTATTCATATTTATGAGCTCGAAATCTATGCAAATTTGTTTAAATCTTTTAATTATTGAAATCTTTAAAAATTCACTTCTAAAAAATCTATTTAAATTAGAGTTGATTAGAACTAAATTTCTACATAATCTATTAAAATCTAAATTGGGTGCTTGGAGATACCAAAATTTACATAGATTTTTAAAATCCATTCAACTCTAAGTTGAGAATCACCCCCCCCCCCCCCCCAACAAAAAAAACTCGGTAAAGGAAGCTTCAAAACAAATCAAGTGATTAAATAAATTCCAAACATGAATGTTTTCAAATTTTCAAAAAAAAAATGCACTTAACAAAAAGACATCAGAGCTTCTTTAAAATCGAAATCGAAAAGTATGAAGTTGCACTCGTTAGTGCGGATCAAAAATTGATAGAGAAAGATACCTGAGTGATTAGAGTGATGAAAGCCGCCCCTAGCATAGGAGGAGAGGAAGAGGGAGGATAAATTTAGAGAGAGAAAGAGGAGATGGAATATCATTGAAGGCTTCATGCATACTGCATCCACAGAGAGGATTTTCATGGATTTGCTCGGAAAATTCTGTTCCCGATCCTGAAATGCGGAAGCAGGGAAAAATCGTGTGTGCACGAAAAACGAAACACGATTCAGTTTCAGTTCCAAACTAACACGGAATTGAAAATTCATATTTGACTTATTAATTAAGGATTAAGTACACAAATGGTATCAAGTTTGTAACAATATCATCTCATTCAATTTATTTGGCAAATATCATCCACATCATTCTATTTATTCGTACATATGATCCCCAAATCTTTTTTGACAATTTTACAACTAACTTAAATAAATTAAAATAAAAAAAAATAAAAAATAAAAAATAAATTACAATTAGAACCCTAACATTTTTAAAAATATAAATAATTCCTTAACCTTTTTATTTTCTATTATTCAAAATAATTTTAAAAAAAAAAAAGATCAAACCAAACACACTCCATCTTCCCTACCCCACCACAGAAATCGGGCAGATTAACACCCACTCCCACCCCCAACCCCAACCCCAACCCCAACCCCAAATCGCCGGTTTACGCGAAAAGCATGATGGATCCTTTCTTTCATGTGTCCTTTAATTTATATATACTTGTGTAAAATGGTTAGACGATTAACACGGCATTTTTCTTATAAAATAGGTGAAAGAGTCTAAATATGTGTTCGAGGCAAAAACTATTCAGATAATGGAATTTCAGTTCTGTCCACACTGCAGTGGAAGATGAATCCTGTGACCCCACTTTCATTTCTTGATTACATTGCAAGGAGGCTGGGATTGAAGAGCCATATGTGCTGTGAATTTCTCCGGAGATGCGAGTGCTTGCTTTTGTCAATCATTTCTCGTAAGCCTTTTGATAATAATAATTTACAAACCAAACATTTATCAGTTGTCATAATTTTCCACTTTGGGCTCTTATTGTTGTGATGAATCAATTTCAGATTTATAGATTTATGTCTTGTATGAAAAACTGAGAAACCCATTTTCTGGTTGGTATATATTGAATATAACATTTAAGTTTTGTTAAATCTTAAAAATAGCATTTGACCATATAATATCAAAAATACCACCCGAATTGGTATCTGAGCCACGTTAAAATTATAATTATGTCAGATAATTATAACAAAATATCAAAAATTAATATATTTGAACAAATTAATTGGATAAAAACTTTTTTTAATACATAAATTTGGATTAATTGAAGAAAAGCCTATTAGAAAAGAAGATCAAGAAATTCTAAAATAAATTCAGCAAATTGAAATATTAAACAACACTAAAAAACAAAAATTACAAAATCTTATAAATAAACTTTTTAAGGAATATAAAATATTAAATGACCAAATAAAAATACTAAAACTCAGTAAGAATTAGAAGAGTAGAAATATTAAGAAAACATTTAACCTTAGAAGAAAGAATAATAAATATAGAATGTGAATTAATAGATTATAAAGAAATAATTAGTGAAATTGGGAATAGATTAGGATTTCAATTGAGAAAAAAGACAGGCTATTAATAAAATAAAATATCGTTATGATGAATGAAGTAAAACAAAATTCACTAATAGAACAAGAAACCATAATAGAAGAATTTCTTGAACAAATTAGTAAATTCTACCAACTACTTGAACCATATAACTTAAATTCAAATATGAATGCACAATTAAAAGATATTTCAGAAAATCTTTTAAAAATTAATGAAAACATTAAAATATCAACAGCTATAACAAGAAAACATATAAAGTTTTACACAAAAGAAGAATCATAAACTCTAGAATTAGTATATAATTTCATGAATGAAGCTAAATAAGAGTTTGAAGAAAAATTCTTCGAGACTTCAAGAGAATATGCAGAAAGATATAGGAAAATGTTAGAAGATCTAGAAATACAAATGGCTAACATAAGTTTAAGAAATACTAAGATGAATACTAGTACCACGAGAGTTAGTAGTTCTACTACCCTTCCTACAGTAAGCCAACCTCTCTTTACACCTACTACACTACCAAAAACTGAAGGAATATATCCTACAAGATGCTCAGGTCTCGTACCACCCATTGCACCAAGATACGAAGGACCAAAACAGACTAGTGGTGTAAATAAAGAAAATGATGAAGAAGAATATTATAATTATAGATATCTAATAGAAAAAGAAGAATATTATACTTGGTATAAATTTAGACCAGAATTAGAAGACTCAAATAGAGAATAAATCAAATAAAAGTAAACTTCAAAATAACTACCAAAGAAGAAAGTCATATAGAAAATATAATAGAATCAATATCAACAACAGGAATATGGTTAGATCTAGATTCAGGATATAAAGATAAAAAGATATCTATTTGGTTTAAAACCTCTAGCCTTGCTATACAATTTAGCAAATGATGTGATACATATACATCTTTCAATTTTCTTGAATATACCTTTAGAGGAAATGTTGAAGAATTATGGAAGAAAACCTCTAACCAAATAAAGAGTAATATAAAATATGGAGAAGAATTGATAGCAGATACAAGAGAACATTTAAATAACCAAATAATTATGGATATATTAAAAATATTAGAAAAATACTTGAGAGCACAATTTCTAGGAGAAATTGCAGAAGAAACTAGTATATAAAAGGAAATAAGAGAAAAATTAGAAGCACAAATATAAATGGAAAATCTAAAAATTTGTGATATGTGCGAACTAAAAGAATACTTAAGAGATTTTGAAAAAATCTACATAAAAGCCTTAAATAAGGATATGAGCTATAATGAAAAATAAAATTATCTCAAAATAATGTTCCTAAAACTTTCTTACCCTTGGAACATAAGAATACACCAAGAATATTGGAAAAAAATAAATAAATAAGGTGTGTCATGACTTATCTAGAAATAAATGATACTTTTGGTAATAGAGAACAATTTATTATCAATACAAATAATAAATGGTGTAGAAAAGTAGCTGATAACAAAGCAATAAAGAAGATGACAAAGAAAAAACTCATTTGTTGCAATCAAGAGATTTTTCATACTAATCAATGCGGATGTTATCCAAAAGAATATAAGAAGGAAAAGAAATTCAAAAAATTTCTTAAACCTTACAAAAAGAAAGAATTTAGAAAGAAATGAGATAATTGGAAGCCTAATTAAAAACCTTTCAAAAAGAGAACAAAACCAAAAGGATTACTTAAAAAATAATATATTAAAAAATGTAAATGCTTTATATGTCAAAAACCAGGACATATAGCACCAAACTGCCCAGATAAATATAAAAAATAAAACCAATTCAAAATTTTTAGAAGTATACGAAGAAGTTATATATGATTCAGAATATGAACCTTATGAAATAAGTGAAACCGAATTAGAAGTCTCTACAATATATATATGTTGTGACAATGAAATGGATAAAGAAGAAGATAATGAATTCATAAATTATAATTTTATGAATGAAGTAAGAATTGAAGAAAGTATTGATCTACAAAAAACTAACATAGATAATATTGAAGGAATAAGCCAAATTGTTACCTTCGAAGAAGAAAAATATGATGAAATTATAAAAAAAGTTTTATCCTTGAATCAGAAAGATGTCTTCAAAAATAAAATCCTTTGGAATATATTGCCAAAGTTAAACAAAACTATTTATGTTATAAAACATAATGAAGTTCCTATTTATATTAATAATGTAAAAGGATCTACAACAATTCCAATATTAAATAGAAAATAGATAAATGATGAACTAGCTAAAATAAAACATGATATTAGAAACAAAATCAAGAATGTAGAAATTTGAGGAATCCAGATTCTTATGAAAGGATTCTTTAGACAATGAATGGATATACCATTCAACATATTTTGCATAGATAATAGAATATTGCATGATTCTATTGATGCCCTTTTAGGAGCTGTTTCAGGTAATCTAGTATACCAAAAACTAATATTTACCTTAAAATCAGGATTTGCGATATCTTTATTAGATGAAAACGTAGATATGTTTTTACATTTATATCATAAAATAGATAGATTAGATATGCCAGAAAAATCTAAGGCAGTAAGCCTTACCATAAGATCTATATTTGCTTTTACTACAAGCCACCATCAAGAAATAAGAAGAAACTTTGAAAAAATAAAAATTGAAGAATGATTTGAAGAATTAGCACAAGCTATTCCACCTAGAAAACTCAGATCACACAAAATTGAGATACCTGAAGAATTTGTTATAGATTTCAAAAGAATAATTAAAACAATTAGAGAAACAGGACAAGCAAGTAACCCACAAGGAAATGTTTCTATAAATTCGATAGGAAATATGATAGCAAAATTCCCTGCTAGAAGAAGCATCAGTCTTCCTAGAAAAAACTCTATAGGATAATCATCCAACTATTGGAAAAAGAATATACCAGTATTTGCCAAATTAGATAGACATAGAATAGAAGAACAATTCTATATTCTAACTGATGCATAAAACCTACAGGAAATAATTGCCCTAATTAATACAAGAGCAGGATCAAGTCATGTCCAATGAAATATAGTTAGCATGCTACCTGAACAAGACATACCTCAAGGATTTAAATATAAGGATTATCATGGGATAGAATATGAAATTAGAAAATTTGTTGAAATGAATCTTATACTTACTAATATAAGAGGAGAACAATTTCCAATAACTATAATTATACATAAAGATCCTAATAGGATAGAAACCAATGCACCAATTTTATTAGGAATAGACTTTTTAGATATGTTCAAACCATATAGTATTTAAAAGGATAGATTACAAATGACAATCAATCTTGAAGAACAACATATCCCAAGAATTACTAGCGAAAAGAAAAGATTTATTAAATACATGATGATTAGTTACAAATCTATAACCAAGAACGTAACAAATCCATTAAGTCTCTATGTTGAAATAAAACTCAATCTACCAGAATATTTTAGAATTACTCATGCTTGTCTTGATACAGGATCAACATTATGTACAACACAATATAATGTTTTACCAACTTCTTAGTGGAAAACAGATCCTAAGAAGAAATATTATGCCCAAACAGCCAGTGGCATATTTGAACCATACTCCTTATATGTTGAAAATATACCATTTTTATTAAGAAATAGAGAAGTCATAGTTAGAGAACTCTATTATGCCCCCAAAATTGAATGTGACATTTTTTTAGGACAAACTTTCCTCTCAGAAGATTATGCACCCTTTACACAATATAAAAATCTCACAAGATTTGAATTTATAACACCCTATAACTACAAAATAATTGTACCACAAATACAAAAAGCTACATTTATAGCTCAAAAACCAATAAATCATCAGAGATCATCAACTCAACGTGGTGGATGTTATACAAAAATAGAAAAAAAAAATTCAAATCACTGCAAATAAGTGAATCTGAAAATGAAAAGCTAGAAAGAATAAAAAATTACCTCAAAAACAATTTTTCAGAAAATCCATTAGAAAAATGGTCCATAAATAAAACAACAGCAAAAATTGAATTAATAGAACCAAACGTCATAATTAGAATCAAACATATGACATATAGTCAAGAAGACATAAAAGAATTTGAAATACAAATGAAAGAATTATTAACAGCTAATATTATTAGACCAAGTAAAAGCCCCCATAGTAGTCCAACATTTATGGTAAGAAATCATGCTGAAATAAAAAGAAATAAAGCTATAATGGTTATAAATTATAAGAAACTTAATGAGAAAACCAAATTTGATGAATATTACCTACCAAATAAATATATTCTCATAAAAGTCATACAGAACAGCAAAATATATTCTAAGTTTGATTGTAAAAGCGGATTTTGGAAAATATGTCTAGATGAAGAAAGTTAGCCACTAACAGCATTTAGCACTCCTAATCCTTTAGGACAATTCGAATGGAATGTAATGCCATTTGGATTAAAAAATGCACCCCAAATATATCAAAGAAGAATGGACGAAGTATTTAAACAAATTAAAAAATTGTGTAGTATATATCGATGATATACTTAAACATTCTACTACTTATAAAGAGCATCTTGAACACCAAGAAAAATTTGCATATATTATCAACAAACATGGAATAATACTCTCAGAAAAGAAAGCTGAAATAGCTAAAACAAAAATCGAGTTTTTCGGACTCATTATCAAAGAAGAAGAGATTCAATTACAATCCTATATTGGAGAAAAGTTACTTGAATTTTCTGACAAAATAATAAACAAAGAAAAAGCATCCAAGAAGCTTATCCTTTCATGTTCAGAAGTCCCATTCACCAGATGGTCTATTCGTAGAAGAAGATAAGAATCCTTGGGACAAACTTTATTCAAGTCTGTGTAATCCACACATATCCGCCATTCTCCATTTGATTTCTTTACTAATACCACATTTTTCAACAATTCTGGGTAGTGTACTTCTCGAATGAAACCTACCTTTAGCAGTTTTGTTATCTCCATAGAAATGGCACTGTTGTCGTTCTGGGGCAAATTATCTTTTCTTTTGTTTGATCGATTTTATTCCGGGAGGGATCACGAGTCTATGTTGAGTAATCATGGGGCTGATCCTCTCGATGTCATGGAATCCCCAAGCAAATACGTCTATATTGTCAGCTAAACATGCCACTAGTTTATGCTTTTCACCAGGATCTATCTCACCTGCGATTTTCAGAACCTGACCTTCAGTTATCACAACTTCCTCGATGAGTTCCAATAGTTCCATTCGTCCTTTAGGCTATTCAACGTCAATCATCATTACCATATTTTTAAGAAGTATGCTATCTACATAACATCTCTTTGATGCATGTTGGTCACCTCTTACACATCCTATTGCTCGACTAGGAGAGAACTTCATCACCTGGTGGTATGTGGATACTACGGCCCTAGATGCATTTAGAAGTGGGCGGCTATACATCACATTGTAGGCCATAGGAGCTTTCACCAGCGGAAAGTTGGTCATTATCACCACACTAGTTGGATAAGTACCCAAAGTCACTGGTAACTCAATGGTTCCTTCTAGTATGACAATGGCTCCTCCAAACCCATAGAGTGGGATGGTGACAAGTTTGATCTTGCTACGTGATATCTTCAATCCTAGGAAAACTCCAAGGACATGACGTCAGCTGCACTACCGTTGTCTACTAATACCCTATTTACATCAAAATCTGCAATGTCAGCCACTATTACTAGAGCATCATCATGTGGGTAGGTAACACCTTTCAAGTCCTCATCGCTAAAGGATATTCTGGCTGAACCTTTAATTTTTATCTACTGAAGTAGATCCATTGGCCCGGACATAGTTCTTTCGTGCTGAATTAGAGTCACCACCGCAGCAATGCGACCCACTATGACATTTATAACTCCAGTGCGATGAGGTAGTTACTGTCGATATTTAGCCTCTTTTTCCTTGTCTTTATCTGTTTCCACAAACTTCGAGAGGTGTCCTCTTTTTATAAGTCGTTCTATTTCCTCCTTCATCTGCTAGAAGTCCTCGGTGTCATGTCCATGATCCCGATGGAATTTACAATACCTAGTCTCATCTCTCATGTGTGGTGGCACCCACATCTTTTTGGACCACACATGCTCCTTCATATTTCGGATTTCTATCAGGACGTTAGTCCTGTGGGTGTGCAGAGGTGTATTATATGCATCCTTCCCAGCACTAGGTCGATTAGGGCCTGGGTGGATCATCTTTTGATTGCCTTTGTCCTCTCGGGGCCTTGGCTCATCTTGGATCTTCTTTTTGTTAGTCTCGGGTTCTTTTCGATCTTTCATACCTTTAGTAATGAAAAAGGCTTCTTCTACATTCACATATTTATCCCCTCTCCTTAGTAACTCATGCATCGTATCAGGTGGATTTTTGGAGAGTGACATTTTAGAAGGGTGACTACGGGTTCCATTCATCATAGCAGTAACTACAACAGACATTTTTAGATCCTTAATTCCAAAGTAGCCTTATTGAACTGGGCGATGAAATCTTTCAACAATTCGTCCTTGTTCTGGGTCAATTGCATCAGGCCGATGGTAGTTTTCTTAGCATGTTTGCTGCTGGCAAAGTATGCAGCAAATCGTTTGGAAAAATCGTCAAGTGTACGGATTGATTTTGAAGGAAGGATGGCTACCTAGTCGTTGGCCTCCCGCCTAAGTGTTGGTAGGAAGGCCCTACACATAATCGGATCGGGGATGGCTCGCAACCTCATCAAATCAACAAAGTTCTGAGGTGATCGACAGGATGAGAAGATCCGTTGTACTCGTCCATCTTTGGCTGTTCGAAGTCTCGTGGCAAATGGACCACCATCACTTTTAGGAAAAATGATCTTCTTCCAACACCATAGATTGCTGCTTACTACTTTTCTTAGACATAGCATCAGCTATTGTACGACCCATCATGTCATCTGATCGCTGCTCCATGCTTAACACTGGTATCTCAACCAACGTAGGCCCGCACCCATGACGGTTGTCCCAATGTAGATTTGGGCCTGATGTCAAAGAATGGAAATAGGGTGCGGAAGGTGGAGCCAAAGAAACTGGGGCAGTGGTGGAGGTTTCGTTGGCTGTGTTTTTATTGTTGGAAAGTTAGGAGCATGTGGAGAAGTCCCTGGTGGTGAAGGCCCTACTGGTGAAGGACTAGGACCCTGGGGCTGAACACTTAGCAACGAAGGTCCTACCGGTGGAAGGCTAGGACCCTGAGGTGGCTGAGAAGTAGCAGCGTTTCGATCCTGGAGCAAAGTCGTCAAGGCCGACACCTGAGCTCTTTTTGTTGTAGGTGATCAGTTGAGTGGCAGAGGCAAATTTTTGTTGTAGGTGATCAGTGGCGGTGTTGTTCTCAGTGTCTACATCTTCGACGGGGGTTGGGGAGGGCAGTTACATTATTAGCTCTTCTAGTTTGAGCCATGATTTCTTGTGCGAGTTCCCACAGATGACGTCAATTGATGATAAAATGTTTTCTCCTCCTCTGAGCACGGTGACAGCAGTGGTCGAGACCTGTAAAAAGTGGCAGGACTTTTTTCCTCCGTGTCTACTCTTGTGTGATAATCAGTATGTGATTACACTCAGATATGTAGATAATAATTATTGAGTATGTGTATTGTATTTTTACCGGGGGATTTGGCCTCTATTTATATGGGTGGCCTGCAGTTATGACCTTTAATGACCCTTAATGACATGTGTCCCTTCATCTCCCCCAGGAGTTAATGAGTGATGTTACATCTTTTCAATTGCCAGTGGTGACTGTCAGTCTGTGGGTCGCCTGTCTGGCTAACTTAACGACAGTTGGGTTATTGTTGTCTATCTGTAGGAGGCGAGCTTATGAGACCAACGAAGCGGAGAGGCCGATGAGACGAGCGAACTATTGAAGAAGGCTTCCCAATGAGTACAACTATCATCCACCAAAATATGATAATATCTATCATCATGTGACATTACTCAATTTGATGAATTATTTGTAATTAATAGTTATAAATACATTACTCAATTAGAGTAAATAATTTATTTAATTGAGTAATACCATGTAAAATGACGACTAGTAATGAGCGCCTGTGAATAACATTATTCTAATTTTTAACATCATAAGGTCGGATGAATAGCCAATTACAATTGGTGATAAGCATCCATTTCTCCATGATTGGGCATCACCAGGCCCAGTGAAGGAGTAATGATTCTACTCCAGGCATCGACACTAACAGGCCCACTTATTTAGACCCTACAGGCCTGCAGATAGCCCTTCTTGTCCATACTGCATTTCTGCCCGCCACACTTAAGGCCACGGCCTTTGAGCTATATCCCTCTAGGGGTTCAATCTCAATTGTTTCAAGAATGGAAAAATGGTCGTCTGCAAAAATAGATAAATTCGATTAAATGGTCCTTAACTTAACTTATGGTCTATTGAGATTTTGGTTCTTAATATTCTTTTCTTAGCTCGAAAACCTCAATGGTTTATGTGCAGAAATGATCAAATTTTTCATATTTCCGTTCATTTGATTGCTAAAAAGTCATTTTTTTTTTTAATTAAAATTATTACAATGCCTTTACATTCATTTTATGAATACTAGTTTTTGGCTCGTGCGTTACACGTGACGTATTCGTAATACTGTATCTTATATTGTTTTGATGTTATCTTTATAGTAAAATCTACAATTAGTAGTTGTAGTTTAATGTAGATTTGTTGTAGATATACGTGGAGGTGTAAGAGAAAATTGCTTCTTGTAAAAATAGAAGTTTACTATATTTCATATACATTTTAAATTTATTTAGTGTTATGTAATACTTAATATTGAAAATACAAAATATGTAATGATAAGGTTAGTAGAAACTTTATTTGGACTGACTTGTTGTCTACTCCCTCCGTCCCACAAAGATAGACTCGTTTTCCTTATTTATCCGTCACAAATTATATGCCACTTACTTTATAGAAAGTGTATTAAATTTTTTATTTTCTTAATATACCCTTACTTAATTTACATTGTTATCAACCCAAAACAAACATTTAAATTTATTAGATTCATGAATGATTAATATTAAATGGGGGTATAATAGGAAAAATGTGTGAAAATTTTATAATTTCAATTACATTAAATGAGATTTCTTAATCTGTGTGAAAAAAAAAATGAGTCTATCTTTGTGGGACGGAGGGAGTATTAATTATGTTAATTAATATTTTTATTATAATTAAGTTTAATTAATGTAGCATATTTTTTTGTTTTGATAAAGAGTTTGAATTTGTACGTGCGTTTATGATAGATTTGTAGGATTTTTTAATACTTTATTTTTACTACATTATACGATGTAATAGTGATTTTGAAAGTGAATCATTTTAAGTTTATATGTCACTATTATTTGGATATTTTAAAGTTTGTATGTTGTACAGTATGATTTAAGCACGTTTGGCTTAGATTGAGTGCTATAATAGTAGGGGAAAACTTGCTAATTTTGTGGTAAAAGTGGTGTTACTGTCAAAAGAAGCAAAAAAATTAATTTTGAAAAAGAGTGTTTCTTTTGTAGATGGAAGCAATATATTTTATTTGCTCGGTACCAAAAGCTTTCTAATATTGTCCAATTCAACAAATCCCTAAGTTGGAAACAACGATCATGTTTTGTGGATTGGCTTAAAATGTAAATCAAGAATGACACTAGAATTCAAATATTTAATTGAAGGTTTAAGTGTACACGTGTTTCTTAAAAAAAAATTCACGAAATTAGAAGAGAAAGACTAAATATGAAAACAACATCCATGTTTTTCGTGTCATGCCCACCACACTCAACAATAGCCTTACAACAATTAAGCACCAAAATTTGGAAATTATACATCGCTATCTAATTTGATTGCAGCAAAAATTTCTGGTGTAGTAGAAAAGAAGCAGACGCACTAAGTTTGTGCACAATTGAATATGACAAAATAACAAATTTATTGAACTTGCGAACAACTTTTCCAGCAATAGAGACACCTTCGTAAATAAAATAGTCTAGAAAAGTTTGATCAGCAACATGGACATGTTAAATGCATCTTGAGATAGTAACTATAAAATTTTATTGTGTCAACATATAAAATAATATTAATGAAAATGTTTAGAGCCACATCAATAATATTGTTAACTAATAGAATGTTCTTGCCATTTGAGAATTACAAATAGTATCTTAAAGCAACTATGCATTCTTTAACTTCTGAATTAATTGAAAAAACATTACTAAAATTTAACCTGTCTTGGCTTGTGAATTCTAGAAAAAAGAACTAAATACCTCATAAATATAAGGGATAAAAAAAACTCCAACACCGAATGTAACATCAATGATATCAAAACTCCAACTTCCTATGTAATCAAAACAGGCTGAAAATAAAGGAAGAAAAAAACACCAATAGAAATTGAAGGGAAAAAAAATTGGTTATAGAAATAAACTATTTATGTTGAAGAATATATATTTATTTTGAATAAAGCTGCAAATTGAGTAAAGTAATTGTTTGATTCAAGAGAGTAGATTTAGGGTTTCAAAAGAGATTGAGAGAAGATGAAGATAGTGAGGGAAAAAATAATCTGATTGTATTCACTATTGTATAATAATAATATTCTCGTGTTCATGCTCTTTTATATGTACAAGATAAAATTGTGTAAATAAGTATATACAACTTAAATAATGATCAACAACTCTTATGCAAGTCAATACAAGTCAACCCTGGTCAACTTCTTCTTCAATATCCCTCCTCAAGTGCAACTCGAAAGAACTAGTTAGTTTGTCTCCAAAACAACAAACTTTGCACCAACAAGAGGTTTGGTCAGTATATCAGCAATGTGATCTTTTGTGGCTATGTATTGCACTTTCAAGGCTTTCTCAAGCACCTTCTCTCTAATGAAGTGTATGTCAATTTCTATATGTTTTGTTCTTTGATGAAACACCGAATTTGTAGCTAAAGAACCTGCAGTAACATTATTATACCATATGACATGACAAGAATGTAAGAAAACATATAATTCACTAATCATATTTTGAAGCCAAATAATGTTAGTGGTTGTCTGTGCCAGTGCACGATATTCTAATTTGGTACTAGACCTTGCTACCACTTTTTTTTTTTTTTTTTTTGGGGGGGGGGGGGGGGGGGGGGGGGGGGGGGGGGGAACACCATTGAATTAGATTCCTACCAAGAAAGACACAGTAACCAGTAATTGATCGTCTGTCATCTACACTAGCCCAATTAGCATCTAAAAATGCTTCTAGCGTCAAACTGGTTGCTGGTTTGAAGTGAAGACCAAGGGTAGTATGAGCATGCAAGAATTGGCTGAGTTTGTACACAGAGAATGCAATATCAAAGTCTTATCATGGTGAGATTCTGTAAAGCACCAATGGTGGACCTATAAAGTGTATGAGATTCAAAGGCAACACTATCTACTTTCTATTTATTTGTTTGTTTAATGTACTCATTCTGTCATAATTTAACCCCTTGAAAATAAATAAATAATTAAATAAATAAAAATTTTATATTTATTAATCAATCTATATCTTATGCGTATACCTATATATAAGAGAAACATAATTACTTATTTGTTTGTATTACAAATATTGAGACTAATGTCCTTTTAATTGATTTATGTAAACTGTTATTTGAAAACAACTTTGTTAATAGGTGTAAATACTTATATTTCAAGAATAATAACAAACAAAGAGATATTTTAAGTTGACGTGGATCATAAAAATCCTTTGGTACATATGTAATGCTCGTCATTGTTATTTATTGCAAATATTTACTTATCAATAAATTTTTAGATTAGCCAAACATGCCCAAGTAAATTGGATTCCTGACTTAATGTTACTTTAGAAACAATTTATACATGGAGGCACATAGTTATAGGTTTTGGTTCCTATTAATTGTTGACAATATTAAATAAATGGTACGAATATGGTTCCCTGGCTTTGGATGTTGTGATTTGCCCATCCGTTTTAAGACACACTAGTATAAGTTTTATGTCTTTTAATTTATAATGCTAAAATAGTACTCACAGTAGGACAATACATAGTCGTGCTGTTATAACAATAAAAATAAATAATATATAGAATTTATTTTAATAAATGGAAATGACTTAGGACTTTTGGCATGTTGACTTCGTGGATAGTCAAGGACAACTCCACTTGCTTTTCAAAAAGTATATTGCTACTGTTACCACCCAATTTTGGTAAGGCCTCCATGTCATCAATGGCGCAGCAAAAGCTCCATAGACTCGGCGAAAGCCTCGGTGGCCTAGCAAGAGCCTTGTAAATTCTCAGAAGGCATGGGAAGCCCATCGAACACCTTAGTACTCATGAGTCCATTACAACGAAGCTCATGAAGGACCTCGACATTCCTGGCTAATCTGAAGCACTTCGCTGGTCTTCGTATTCTCGTAATCCACAGGCAATCTGATATTTTGGGATAACCATAGAGGTAATTAAAGAAAGATTGTGTTGATCGGCAAAAGGATTCTCACAAGAAAATCAAATCGCAATCTCCTAAAAATTAGGCAACATGATCAATTCAAATAAGGATTGAAATCTATGAGATTGTATTGACAACTGATCATTCCTATCCCATAAAGAAAGAGAGTCCAATCAGAATTCTAATTGATTGTTTTTCTAAATCAATCAGAACTCTTGTGCTATAAATACAAGGACTCCGGTTATTCCAAGGTACGCATTTTTTACGCTTTTTTTTACGCATTATTATCACCCTTAAACTCTGCTCAAATCTTTGCCTGATTGTCCCTCCCACACTCAATTATTTCCATCTCCCGTATATTATTCCATATACCGGCAGTTGACTCGATCGTCAGAGTATCAACGATCGTCGGACTATTTTTCTCGGGTGATCTTGGTGCCTAACGATCGTCCTAGTGTGCAGGTAACATACAGGTTGGCAGATGAGTAACTGGAGATCTATTGACGCGTGGACAATGCAGATTCCGACGCCAACAACTACGTATTCGTGGTAAGTAAACTCTCATAGTAATCATTTGTATATTGCAATGTTAATTGTCTATATAAATTGCTATTCTAATAAATCATTTTTAAAGTAATGCATATCATAAGTATGCGTCACATGCATGAGGTTTTTTTTACTGAGCGTTAGCTCCTCCCACATTTTTCCTTATTTTTCAAATTAAAAGAACTAGATGATGTGAGAGGACTATTTTCGGGCAAGATTGACTCAGTATTATTTAAATCAAAATTTTATTTTTGTTATTATTTCAGAAATAAGATGCCTTAGGCCAATTAGTGTTATTGAAATAATATTCTTTTACTCATTTTAAATTAGTCAAACTATGAAATTTTCCGTAATTATTGTGTTCATTCAATAAATAATTTTAGCATCAAATTTATTATGCAAATTATTGTTTTTAATTAATATTATTAAAAATCTATATATTTTCAAAATATAATAATAACAATCTTTAACCACTTTTTGTATTTATGATTTCTATTTAGTGCTAATTAAATGATAGCATTTCTAATTCTAGAGTTTATAAACTTATGGTGTTACAAAGAAAGCACCATATGCTTACCTTCAAATTCACATAAGTTGAATGTTTTCTATTAACAAAAGCTCTCAGCTTAACATCATGCAATTTGCAGCAGAAAACCACCGAAGTGCAAAACAACAAAGATAAAGAACAAAATAAAACAAAACAAAACAAATCCACACATAATAACATACATTTAGCATTTTCATGCATTCTTTTAACAATATATGCATTTTATATCTACATTTCCATTAGTATAGCTTGTTCGGCAACACCACTTTTTATCTAGACACAATGGACCCATACTTCTTATTGACAAATTCCTATAATTTTTTTACTCCATTTTTATGTGTTTTTCACTTTCACCCTCTAATTGTGTGATTGAACATCCTAAACCCACAAAATCGAAATATTGATATCCAATGTATATAAACTACAATATTAACAAAACCTTGGAACTCAGATGTTTAAATCAATCAAAACTGAAAACCCAAATTTCTGGCCCCTCAATTTCTTTCCTGAATAGAATGTGCACAATAAAATTAGATATAACCAACTCAATAAGAAAATAAATATCTCCAAACTAAATTTAGAAGCTCTAATATGGTAGACCAAGACTTTATATGAGGTCTAAAAAGCGGTTGACTCGGACCCAAAATATTTGAGGGCCCATAAGTCTAAAAAAATGTGTTATGTTTTTTTTTTTTTTTGTTTATTTGTAAGGAAAGGCCAGTGGCAGCCCAAACCCACATTTAATCAAAAAAAAAAAAAAGAGGAGAAATTGCCTAAAGTCACTTGTAAGTGACTTGTTCCACATTACGTCAACATTTTTAAAATTGTGATTAAATCATACTCTTCAACAATATTTCAAATTAATCCCAAAATTACCCATCCACAAACCTCGGCCCCTTCTTCCACCTCCAGAAACTTCCATCAGCGCCTTCTTTCACCTCCACAAACCTCCTTCGCCACGGCTGAGCAGCATACAGAGAATGATTCTTTTACGGCGCGATGGCAGCCTTCTTCCATCTCCACAACCTCCTTCGTCGTGGTTGAGTAGCATACGGAGCAGTATGTAGTCGGGCTCCTTGTTGGGCTTCCTACATCTGCATATTGTGTAGCTATAAGCTTGAAATAGTTGTTATAAATAGTTTAAATTTGTTGATTTTGTTTAGAGTAGCCATGATTTGTTGCTGTAAATAGTTTAAATTTGTTGAATTTTTGTAGAGTGGCCATGATTTGTTACTGTAAATAGTTTAATTTGATGAATTTATGTAGAGTGGCCATGATTTCTTGCTGTAAATAGCAGCTTTAATTTCTGTATGGATAATTTGTTTAATGAATTTTTATAGAGTAGTCATGATTTGTTGCTGTAAATAGCAGCTCGAATTTATGTATGGATGATACTGTATTATAGAAAACAGTACGGATGATTTGTTTGATGAATTTCTGTAGAGTGGCCATGATTTGTTGCTGTAAATAGCAGCTTGAATTTATGTAGGAATGATGTATTATAGAAAACGGTAAGGATGATTTGTTTGATGAATTTATGTAGAGTGGCCATGATTTGTTGCTGTAAATAGCAGCTTGAATTTATGTATGGATGATACTGTATTATAGAAAACAGTACGGATAATTTGTTTGATGAATTTCTGTAGAGTAGCCATGATTTGTTGTTGTAAATAACAGCTTGAATTTCTGTACGGATGATACTGTATTATAGAAAATGGTAAGGATGATTTGTTTGATGAATTTCTATAGAGTTGCTATAATTTGTTGCTGTAAGTAGCAGCTTGAATTTCTGTAGGGATGAAAAAGTTGGATGTAGGCATGCTCTGACAAAAGTTGGCCATTAGATTATTCCTTGTGTTAGTCATATGTGTTGTTTGATACATTATTACAGAAAACAGTATCATAGAAAATAGTGTCATAATAAAACAGTATCATAGAAAAGAGTATCATAATAAAATAATATCATAGAAAATAGTATCATAAACGGGTATAGAATTCGCATACGTGCTTAGAATTTCTATTATAATACATTTTCGGAATCGTCTCGGTGAACCGGTCAAGACCATTCGTTTTGCTACTGCTGACGATGGATTTTAACCTTTTGAAGTCGTCTATTTACTTTAAAACAGCAATCTTTAAATTTTTCATGTTTTAACAGTATCATACTAACACAGTATCATAGATAAATATATCTTAATATTTCAGTATAATACATGAAAGTATCTTAATAAAACAGTATCACATACACAAACTACAACCCAATAAAATAATAATATCATAGATTGAAACAGTATCTACGATAGCATTTTGAATGGAAACAGTATCATAGATAAACTAATTACAAGATGTTTTAAATGTTGAGGTAATGATATTGTTCTTAAAATGCTCTATTAATAGTACAAGATCATTGATGCTGTTTGCATTCAATAACAGTATAATAGGTTGAAACATTATCGTAATAAAATAGTATCAAAGATAAAAGCATTGTATAAGTATACCATAATATTTTATCTAAATAAAACAGTATTATAGATAAAACTAAGTAGAGATATTTTACTGGTTGAAGTAATGACATTGTTCTTAAAATATTTCATTAGTAGTATAAGATCATTGATACTGTTTGCATTCAATAACACTATCATAGATTGAAACAATATCAAAGATTGAAACATTATCATAATAAAACAGTATCAAATATAAAAGTATGGTATAAGTATACCATAGCACATTATCTAGATAAAACAATATCATATATAAAATGAAGTACAAGATGTTTTAATGGTTAAAGTAGTGATACTGTTCTTAAAATACTTCATTAGTAGTACAAGATCATTGATACTGTTTGCATTCAGTTTGAAATATTATCATAATAAAACAGTATCAAAGATAAAAGTATGGTATAAATATATCAATGCACATTATCTAAATAAAACAATATCATAGATAAAACAGTATCATACAAAACAGTATCATAATAAAACAATATCATACAAAACAGTATCATTGAATTAGTATTTTTTTGCAATTGCAGGAGATGTTGGTCTTTTAACGCTAAAATGTGACTTTAATTTAATTAAGTTTTGACCATATGACTTTAGAGCCCACAAGTGCAACAACAGTGACCGGCTTTGAATTTACCCTTAAAATTTTTTTGCCTAATTAAAATCTTGTTTTCTTCCTAATTTAAAAGTTCAAACATATAATCCCGATTTGATTTCAATGTTTTGACCACTCATCCTCCTTTCTAATCCGACAAAAACCTACCCCCACAGGTCGCGTCAAGTCGCCATAGTTGTTTATTGTATTTTCTACGAGAGTTGTAAGAGATATTACTCTTTTACCCATTCTGTTTCATTTTAGATAATCACGAGTTAACCTATTATATTTTTTTAGTAATGATTCAACCAATTGAATTGATTAAGATGGACTTGATGTTGTCATTACTTGTCAACATCAGATTTTTCATATTGGAATTTTTTCCTCTATGTCTATATGATGATAAACTGCTTGCAAAATAGGTTGTAATTTTAGAGAGAGAAAAATTCGAGGGGTTTTTTTTTTTATTGTTAGATACATTTTGTTTGTCCTTTTTTTTTTTTGTTGGGTTTTGAGTTAATAGATTTAGTTTTGAAAAAAATCTTATTAAGAAATTTTTTTTAATGCAGACTACAATTTGAAGGTCCTATTTTTAAAATTCGACTTGGACCTGAAAACATAAAGTCCGACCTGGGTGGGGTATCAAGAAAACATGATTCTAGATCAAAGTATTAACAAAATATAGGTAAAATAACAATGAGAACTTACATCTTTATAAAGTTTTGCCTCTAAATTATCATCAATCAGTTTTTGACCATTATCTAGATTGATCTTATTTTGTATTTGTTAACCTCGGAATATGCACTATCCACGTGTCAACAGATCTCTAGTCAATCATCTGCCAGCATGCATGTTACCTACACACTAGGACAAGTGTTACACACCAAGATCACCGGGAAAAAAAGAACCAGTGATCGTTAGTACTCCGATGATCAAGTCAATTACCGGTACAAGAATGATACGGGGTGAATGTTTGGGTGTGGGAGAGACAAGCAACCAGAAAATTGAACAGAGTTTAAGGGTAGAGAATAATGCGTACCTTAGACTAATCAAAGGTGTCATATTTATAGGTCCAGAGTTCTAATTGATTTGGGTAAGTATTCAATTAGACATCTGATCGGACCCTCATTCTTTATACAATAAGGGTAATTCAATGTCAACACAATCTTTTAGATTTTCATCCTTATCCCCTTTGATTTCCAATATCGTGTTACCAAGTATTAAGGGATCGAGATTGAGTTTCCTTGTGTGAGTTTGTATTACAATCAAATGCAATCTTTCTTAAGATATCGCTTTCGCCATCCTAGAATATCAAAGGATCATATGAGATGCGGAGACCGGTGTAGCATCCCAGGTTGGTTGTGAATGGCGAGGCCCTTCATGGGCTTTGTTGTAATCGGTTCAGTCGTGCGAGGCCGTCGCTGGGCCTTATGGGGCATTTGCTGGGCTTAGGAGGTTTTACTTGGGCCTATGAGACTTTGCCAAAACTAGGTGGTAACAGTATTGCTTTAACAGCATTATTTCCTACATCCAAATTCTCAAACACTGCATTTTGCTTGCTACCCAGTTCAACATCTGTCAATTGAAAAACTTTCATAATCAAGTACCATGAAATATAAAGATATATATAATTGAATATAACGCTTTAATACCGCATCACGATACGGAGTGGAAAAGACGAGAAAAAAAACAATGAAGACAACTAAATCAAGAAAACTTAATTGTTGCTCAATATTGATAAGTCAAGTATCAACTTGCTTGAGTAAGTCTTCTTGTATCTTCATTTTCTTCAAAGCCAATGAAGCTCTATCTTTCTTCATTCTATTCCCGTGGTTAATGCATATAAAACCTAGATACAATAATATTAACAAAATCAAGTACTCCATATTTCAAGTCGCAGTTAAAGAAAGATAAACTAACAAAGTGACAAAAAAAACTGAAACATTTTGAATGAAATCAAATTGCAAAACTCCAAGAACACCCTAGAATCGAGAAATGACGAAATGACATAAAAGTAGAGAGAGTTTGAATGAAATCAAATTGCAAAACTCAAAGAACACCATACAATCGACGAAATGACACAAATTCAAAGAGTTTGAATTGACCTGTGAATTTTTTTGGCCAAACTATCGCCATAAATCAAGTTCCCAACACTTTGTTATTTGGGATGGATAATTTTAGAAATATGGGATGAATATTTTGAAAGATTTGTCGTATAAGAGAGAGACCATTGTAGGGTTTGTTCAACGGAGTGAGAGGAGTTCGATAAAGAGAGAAGCTTTGCATCTGAAACGAATGCGCTAAGTTTTTATATGCGGGCATAAAACGACGTTGTTTTGGACTTTTAAATAAAAAATAAAAAATCTAGCCTAAAGTGACGTCGTTTTGGACGAAAATATGAACAGTGCTTCCTTCCACTATCTTTTATATATTGTAAGGAAATAAGTAGAAAAATAAAATAGAAAGAAAAGAAATAACCACGGGAAAAATTTCAACAGGAATTGTCCTATACGCACACATGATAAGACAGTCTACTCAAATCATGACACTTTAAACTCTGAACCACTCAAATTACGACATTTCGGAGGCTTAATGTGTAAGAGAGAGAAATAGAGTGGGTGGGTGGATCCGCTAATCATCTGAGGTGTCGTGATTTGAATAAACAGTCTTATCACGTGTGCATATAGAACCATCTAACTAAAGTATTTCTCCATTCTATAAAATTAATCCCCAAAATGGGTCCAACTCCAACACCCAATACCCTCCACTTCCTCTCAAATCATATCCATCCCCGTACTTCTAAATCAATTACACGTTGAAATTTTAAACGGGTCAAATTGTTTGTTGAATTTTGTAAGCTATTGTACTATATTGAGTCTTGAAAGTTCATTTAAAACTTAACTTTATAAAAAATATCTTATGTTGTTAAATGTTGTATATTATTTTATCTTTAATAGATATAAGATTAACCTAAACAAACGTAAGTAAGAAAAAACGCGTTGACCACTCTTGGGTACAATTTCCCATTCTTAATTTTTGAAAATGGAATCATAAGATAAGAATTTGTTCACGAAAATGTCACATTACAAACCGTCCAAATCTTGTCCAAAAACCCATGATTGTTTTCCTGGCAATTATGGAGGGCCCACAAAAATCGATGGCTATTATGAGGCCACGATATTATTATAGTTAAGCAGAGTTGTTATCAAGCTGATTGAGTTGTCTTACTTTATTTTTATACCTTAATCAGCTATTGGTTAATTTTGAGCCGACCATTGGATATTTTTGTCCTCGATTTATTCTTCTTATGATATAATAATCCATATTCGTTATTGCGTTATTCTAGATCGTTCCATGGGGATTTGTATCATAATGTAAAAACAGTAGCTGGAAAAAACAATATTTTAAAAAACGTAAAATATAATTAGACGTGGAAATTGAATTTCAAATCATTTGGACTTAAACGAGGGCGAGATGAGAGTGAGGAGTGAAGCGTGGAAACTACCTTTCATGCCTAGATGAGCTTTTTAAAACAGTGATAAAATGTCACCATGACAAACTCTTAAAAATATTTGAAATCTACTGTGTAGGTTTTTCTTTATCATTCGATTTGTTTTATTGTTATATTTACTAAAAGGCTCTTGCTGTATTTTTTATTGAAATCGGGTTAGTATTGTGATAAAAGAAAATTCGGACATGCGGCAAATGACAGACACGTTCAAATATTCAATAAAGAAGTTAAGTAGTGTTGTAAAATTTATATTATAAAAAAAAAAAAAATATTGTTAGTTCGAATTATTATTTGTATTTGTCAACATCTTGAATTGGTTTTAGGAGGAAAGTATTTTAGACGAAATCAAAACTCTAATTTTTGATACAATTTATAATTGTTAGTCAATAAAAAAATTTTATATCGATAAAAAAAATATTCTCATTAATGTTGTGTTCATTAATGTTGTGTTGAAGTATTAATTATTTTGAAAGATTTTAACACCACATGAGTTCGACTAACAACTGAATTAGAGAATACAATTCTAAAGAATATCATCTCCATTAAAAGTAATGGAATTTTTTTTATTTTAAATATATTAAAAATAGATCATGGGTGAAATCGAAAATATTTAAAAAGAAAAAAAAAGGAATTTTGACTTCTTTGACACATAAAAAAATAGGAGAGATAAAAAAATATTTTTACTATCTCTTAATTAATTTTTTGGACAAAAATCATTATCAAAAATAAAGATAAGATGTAAAAATTAATAGATAGATAATAAGAATATGATAAAAAAAAATTGAGGTCATAAATGTAAAAGTAACAATAGTTTAAAAGGTAATTATATTCACACAAAACTTTTTATTTTTTGCACCACATTTTAATTGCATTTAACCTCCTTAATCTATGAACATTAGAGCACTCATGTCTCCAACTTTTTTTTATTACATTTGTATCTTTAATTTTTCATTATTTAGCACATTTTGTGTTTGATAACGGTTTCCATACTAAAACATTTATTGGGAATTCGTAAAAAGACTTATTCGTCTATTATATTTTAAAAAAAACCAATAGATATAAAATACAATAAAATATTTTTCCTCATTTCAAAGCAGGTAAACAAAATATCTAGACAGAAATCATCATTGATGAAGAATGTGCTAATTAATAAAAGTTGAAGATAAGAATTCGATGACAAAAAGTTAAGAACATAATTGCAACAATTAACAACAGTTGAAAATCTTAAGTACAATTAAAATGTGGTGCGCTTATAACAAATTGTATTGTAAATATAATCACCTAGTTTAAAACCTTTATTACGATTAAAAGGGTAATTATATTACCACAACATTATTTGTTAAGTACATCACATTCTAATTGCAATAAAAGTCTTCAACTATTAGTCACTTTTGCATTTATGATTCTAACTTTTTTTAACAAATTTTTGTCATCAACCTATTAATTTGCATGTTTTATATTGTATGATTTTGTCCAAAAAATTAATTAGGAGGGCGTAAATTTTTTTCCTCTAATATTTTTACATAATTAAAATAAATAATAAGTACGTAAGTTTGAAAAAATATTTTTCTCCCATTTCAATACATATTATCAGAATATTTAGACAAAAATCTTCATCGGAGACAAGTTGTGAAAATTAAATGAAAGTTAATGATAAAAATACGATAAAAAAATTAGAGATATAAATGTCTAAATATCAAATGTTGAAGGATTTTTATTGTTATTAAAATATGGTGTGAATAATAAAAATTGTAGTGTGAATATAATTACCCAATTAAAATGCATTGTAGTTAACCTAAAAAAATTGAATATAACTACCCTCAACACAATTATAATGGGATCATTGAATTATATGAAACCCACTATTACATGAAGCCAAAAGAAGAAGAAAAAGGAGAATAACTTGCCCACCTTCAACAAATCAAAATCCAACACGTCAACACCCCAACCCCCAGACCACCCAAATCATAACATAGCATGAATACAAATGCTATCTCAATTCATCATATCATAACCCATTCACATACATACATTAGGTCTCATACCCAATCAATTGACGAAAAGTGGGGCCCACAAGGTCATGGGCAAGTGGGTAAGAAAAGGATCAGAAATTAGAAGATATAAATCTATCCTCTCGATGGGCCACGTATACGGATCAAGCCCGATTAAAAGTCAAAGGCGGCCCATTATTAAATCTTTGGTATATCAAATGCTTTGTTTCTATTGGTGCAATTTAGAAGTAGCATAAATATCTAAATAGTGCCAAATCATGTAATTGTACTAGATATTTAGGTCCTGCTGCCCGAGAATTCTACCCGTTCATCGTCAGCCACATGATTAGCATGAATCTTCGGACATCCCCTTCGGGTAGATCTGCCCCTCTCTGTCTGTGGAAGTCTAGGTTTTGAGTTGATCCACTTGGAAGAATTAGTGGACCCGACAGGTTTGACACATCTATTGTTAATAAATTTTTTTCAAGTAGTGCTTTTGAGGGTTGAAGATGTTTTGAATCTAAAGATTGATATGAATATTAAACTGAATATTTGGCTCCATAATTATAAAATTAATTTTATATTAATTTTATATTTATTTAACTAAATAATAATTTATTATTATATATCTTACATTATTTTTTATATCATAAAATTACAATTACAATTACAATTAATATTTTAATTAAATTACAATAATACAATTATTAGAGTATATATCATGTTACTTAAATTAATTTATTTAAATCAAACATATTATCTTTAATTTGTATTATATTATTTAACACGCTAACATATATTTCTTACTTTATATAATCTATATCTATACTAATATAAAAAGAGTTTAAAGGAAAAAATATTTTTGGACAAATATGTCATCATTAATATTTTATATTTTTTAAATTGTCCTTGAGTTATTGTTATAAATGAACCACTAATTTAGCATTTATAACCACATATAGTCCTTAGAAGTTGAAAATGCTAAATTTTCATTTATTATATTTAATTACTGGACTTTGAAAATATTTTCTTTGAATTGTGAAAACGAATTTGGTCAGTTACAAGATTAATAGTAATTGACATTCTACCAACAATTTATTCATCTTATTTCAGGTCTAATTTGAAGTTTAAGGTTATTTTATTTGAAGGTAATTATGTAGTTTGTAATGTCTATAAAGACTTCATTTGAAGATTTGTATTTGTGATTGTGGTTTTTGTTAGTTAATGTGAATCAATGGTGATCTCCTGCCCCTAGGGGGCAGGATATGAAAAACCCACCGCTGACGTGGCGGTGCCACGTCAGCGGTGCAGTGAAATAATTCAAACCAAGTGGATGCCCAAAAATTGTATTTGACCCATTTCACTCCTGCCCAAATGTGTTTGCCCATAAACCACCGGTCAGTCCCTTTTCTTAATCCTGAAACCCTCGCCTCTCTCGCCTCAGTCGCGCTCTCCTCTCTCTCTTTCTCTGTCGCGACGACAACCAGCAGCAGGCCCATTTTTTTTAAGCTTAGTCCACCCATATTTTTCGGCCACCTTCTCTGCGCTCTCATCTGGCCCAAATTTCCGGCGACCTTCTACGCATTCCGTTGGCATTTCATCGTTGAGCACCGCGACACTAGATCACCGGAGAAGTAATCACTTCAGCTAACATGACCCGGCGCGAATCCACTGCGAAAATGTAGAAATCTCATCGAGGCGAGTCCGCGTGACAACCCAACCAGTGGTAATCTAATATTCAGATTTTCCGGCCCATTTGGTATGTTCCTTAAATCTCATAATCAGCTTTATGATTTATGATAACCACTTGAATGAGGGGAATTATTATAGGATAATTATCCAATTTTTTTCCCCAATGATTGATACTTCATTACTGTTGTGGAAATCTGAATATTAGTGTTCGGGCAATGTTGAATTTGTGCCGGTTATGTGTTGGGGAAGTGATGAAATTCTTGTGGTTATGTGTTGAGGCAGTGATGAATTTGTTGTGGTTATGTGTTGGGGAAGTGATGAAATTTTTGTGGCTATTTGTTGGAGCAGTGATGAATGTCTTGTGGTTATGTTTTGGGGCTGTGATGAATTTTTTGTGGTTACCTAACGAGGCAGTGATGAAATTGATCAATTTTTGTAAGTAAATGAAATAATGATTGTGGTGAAAGATAAACGGACACGTATCTTGGCTTGATAATTCGGAAGGCATGCGACTATGGGTTGTGTACAACCTTTAATTCAAATGCAACCGGTTAATTGCAGCCATGGCGTTGACGTAACTATCTTCCCCTTAATTACAATATTCTGAGCCTCTTACTGAACGTTGAATACAATATGAAGCTGGTTATATTATTTTGAATTTAATTAATACTTGATGATTGTTATTATTCGTTTGAACTCCGTTGCACATATAGGTAAGAAATGACGTCTTCCTCTAGTATGAATGATGCGCAATCACGGCTTAGATGTAGTTGTGGTGCGTATATGAAGATACACACGTCCCACACTGAACGGAATCCTCTTCGTAGGTATTGGAGATGCCATAATGTTACGGTACGTAACATAGTTTCAATTGTTGTATGTTGTTATATACCTTCACTAATTACTTACATTTTTTATTTTATTGGTAGGATGGTGTCATGTGTAGAGGATTTACATGGGCCGATGAGGTCGAACAACAAATGGAAAGTGTATCTGAAATGCACACTAGAGCTTTGAATGAATTGAAGGTTGATGTGATGAAGTTGTCGAAGAAAATAGACAACGTCATTTATGACATAGGAGCCCTCCGGCGTTTTGTAACATTTGTATGTATTATAGTAATTTCACTTGTTGTAATCAAATTTATGTAATATTGTAACGAGTTTGTCTTCATATGTAATCTATGATGGAAGTTATTTTGTATATTTACAGGTTGTGTCTATTATGAGTTCGTGTTTATTATCAATTTGATTAATAGGTAAAAACAATAAGGCAAAATTACAGCTAGGTACACATTCATAATAGAAGTACAAATATGACATAATCCATAACTCTTGATCTGGAATACATAATCCATAATCACTGACATAAACCATAATAAATAAAAAAACCATTGTTGCCACAATATGATTATGCTAGATACATGAACATTTGACGTTAGTACATATGTCAAAAAAACCAATTGCCAACATCATAATGACTACTTGCTTGTGACGTGAATGTTCCATCATCTCCTCCACCAAACTGCGTTCCATCGTCTTGGGCATCGTCTCGTTGGTCCACATCCGTATTTGACCTACAACAATGATTAAATTGCATATGATATTAGATACTAATAAAATAAAATATTCATAAACACAAGTTAATAGTAATCATGAACGCCAACTAACCTTTCATTCCTTAGAGGACATGTCCTCTTGTCGTGACCATGCTGTCCACAAATCCGACATTGCCTGTTTTGTTTCGCAATTGATTTTTCTTTTCCTGATTTCAATCTTTTCCCACAACCCTTTGCTCTCACCGCACTCGGATCTTGTATAGTGACACTGTCTGGGCGCATAATACTTTTGAATCGGGTCGAACCAATATTACCTCCAGTTGCTATCTCTTTAACTCTTAGATGCAATGACTCGAACTCAACGGTGAGATATGTGCTTCGCTCATCTGTCAAGGCAGCGTCATCAACAATCAAAGAAGCCTTGTGCGACAAGAAACCATGCCGTGCCATTAATGACGTACTCGAAATGTCATCAGTGGACAAACCCGCGGTAAGATCATCTGGGTAACCCAACTTTGCATTTTTCGTCCATCTTGGTAATATGTACTTGTCCGGTAGCAGTAGTACTTGTTTTTTTCTCAAGTAGCTAATCATGTGCCGACACGGATACCCATTGAATTCAAATGTCCGACAACTACACGAAATGAAATCAGTCTCCGTATAATATGTAATGTGTCTAACACGATCAAATGTTTTTCCATGCTCCCGTCTCTCAACCACATAAAATTTTGATTCGCCAAATGCAGATATCTTCATGCAAATGTAGAAATGACTTTGATCAATTTCTTTTTGGAACAACAAAAATATTTTCTTTGTATACACATGAACCATTTGATTCTCCATCTGAAATTTTGATGTCAGTCGAGGTTGTTCGCTGATATCAATATGATTGGCAACCAACTCCTCATGTCGCTGATGGCGTAATGCCATATTGAAACGAGTAATAAAATCCATATGTGAGTTCTTTCGAGTTACATACCTCTTGAAGAAGGAGTGATTACTCTCTGACCGCTGACTACTGGACATTCCCGCACTGAAAATGTGATTCACATATGCTGGAACCCATCGGCTACGAATAGCAAACATGTTACATAGCCATTCATTGTTGGCGAAAGCCTCGTTTTCCATTACTGCAGCCCAACGTGACTCAAACTTTTCGGGTGACTCTGAATTTTTAATAATATTTACCAACATGTGGTACTCATCGTTATACACCATGACATTAATCTTCTCAGAGAACTTGTTCAATATGTGCCAAATACAATACCGATGGAAGGTGAATGGTAAAACCATTGAGATGGCTTTAGCTATTGCCATATCCTGATCTGTAATAATGATTTGTGGTGCTTGTCTAGGCATGGCTTCCAAGAACTTCGAAAATAACCACACAAATGACTCTGTCGACTCGTCACTCAATAAACCACATGCAAATAGAATGGTTTGCGCATGATGGTTAACCCCAACGAACGGTGCAAATATCATCGAGTACTTGTTGGTGTTATATGTAGTGTCAAATACAACGGCATCTCCAAAATATGCGTACGATCGACGTGACTCTGAGTCTGCCCAAAAACAACGAACCAACTTATTGTCCGAATCAATATCATAATCGAAGTAGAAATTGAGGCTTTTCTCTTTTTCAAATGTGAAAAACTCAATCAATGTATCAGCATCATGACCCCGTAGCTCTTCTCGAACATTCCTCTCATGGTTCCTTATATCTCTCTCAACACACCCAACCGATGATGGACCACCCGAGTCTATCTCCATAAGGCGAACTTGCTGACACGTTGGTATGTTAGCGTCTGCCAACTGTTGTGTTAATGCCTTCTTTGTTGCTGATACATATCGATGTGAACGTAATAAATGTACTCGACTTGGCGTAGCAAGAGCGTGATTATGTTCCTCCACAAATTTATTCACCACCCATAAATGTCCTGTTTGTTGTTTCACAACAGATAATCTGGCATTGTATCCAGTCCGCGTCTCTCCACTATTTCTTTCTCCTGTCCGAACCACGGCTCCTTTATGTTTCATCTGATATGTGTCGTCTGTTTTTCCTTCCTTTGAGCAAGCAAAAAGTTTCCAGTAAGTTTCATTGGATTCTTTCTTTTTTTTACTATTGGCTATACGTGCACTGAAACCAGCTTCCCGCGCATAATAATTGTAAAAATTATATGCCTCCTTATGCGATTCAAACTATTGTCCAATCTTCAGAATTCGACTTATGGAAACTTGAGGAACAAAAATATTATCCGCACTTTCAGCTTCCATTCCTATTCAACAACAAATACATTACATTATTCACAAGCAAAAATTTAACATTTAATTTGATAAAGCAAAACGGAAAAAAAATAAAAACAATTAAAACCATAATCCAGCTGAAATTGTGCACAAGTTTGGTTTATGCTAACAAACCAAGTTTCATTCCCATTATTAGCTAAAAAAACTATTTATTTCGCATCTACCTCAACGATGAAATGCCAACGGAATGCGTAGAAGGTCGCCGGAAATTTAGGCCAGATGAGAGCACAGAGAAGGTGGGCGGAAAATATGGGTCGGACTAAGCTTAAAAAAAAATGGGCCTGCTGCTGGTTGTCGTCGCGAGAGAGAGAGAGAGAGAGGAGAGCGCGACTAAGGCGAGAGAGGCGAGGGTTTCAGGATTAAGAAAAGGGATTGACCGGTGGTTTATGGGCAAACACATTTGGGCAGGAGTGAAATAGGTCAAATACAATTTTTGGGCAGCCACTTGGTTTGAATTATTTCACTGCACCGTTGACATGGCACCGCCACGTCAGCAGTGGGTTTTTCATATCCTGCCCCCTAAGGGCAGAAGATCATCATTGTAATGTGAATAATCCCCTATCAATACTCTTCTTTTTTTAAAAAAATAATAATTTGCGTTGGACTATAAAAATTACGTGTATTTTTTAATTATTGTACATGCTTATGCGTATTTGTATATTGTTTAAATATCTAATTGACTTGCGGCTTCAGATTTTCTAGACAAAAAAAATTTTGTGGACTAACTTCAATAATAGTTTCAAACCACTATTGATACGTATCTTATTTCTATTATTCTTTATTAAGGAATTGAATTGTTATCTATTTTACTTAAACTAATTTTTCTTAACTATTTTATGCTCCAATGTGAATAAGACGCTTTAATCGCTAGAATATTTAGTTTTAGTAATGTTATTTTATTTCTCCATTACAATTTGGATAAGTTCACGTGAAGACATCTGAGACACTGAATTGTGCAAATAAGAATGTTTAATTTTGACAATTTCTAATATAAATATTATTTTCTTTTCTTTTATATATTGATTGATAATTCTACCTAACTTGAGGTGTTACGAGTCCAAATTCGATTAAAATATTTTCATAGTTATAGAGCTATATTAAATTAAAAAAAATTGTTATAAGTCATTTGCCATCTCATAAAGCAAGAAAATTCAATGGATTTGAGTAATCGATATATTTAAGAACTTATGTACACTATTTTTTATTCTTTTTGTTTGTGTTCTTTAATTGAAATTATTTAACTATATTACAGACCTTAAAAAATAAATGTTCAATACTGATCACACAATTGTAGAAAGTACTTTGTTTGAATACAACAATAAACATTATATTTCACCGTATTTTCTGATGTCAGATTTTTGTATCTTAATATAGTATTAAATTAAGTTATAATTATTTAAATATTTGAATAAATATATATCTCACAACAATATTATTAAATCACGTGCAACACACGTTTCACATACTAGTTATATAAAGTGACAATTTAATATAAGTAATTAATGTGACAAATAAATTAATTTTTTTTATAAATGGCAATTTTGTTAATTTTTACGTTTCATTAAATGTTAATTGCAACTTCCCGTAAAAACTCAATTATAACTTTTTAGATAAGCTTAAAATTTAGACTTCTATAAAACAGATTTTTTAAGTTATTTTTCAATCAAAAGTGCTAATTAACTTTAGCCAAACATCTATAAATATAATCAAAAGTACTTGTGCTCTTTTTGATAAAAAATTTAAGTAAAATTCGATAAAAAAAAAGTACTTGTGCTCTTTAAGAACTTACACTTGGGATCCATTTAGTACAACTGTTGTGAGGAGAGTTTTTAGCAGTAGAACTTTTGTTAAAAAGTTGTTGACTGTTTGAATATAAATCCAAAAAGTGCTGTGAATATTAAATTGAGTGTTTGATTGCATATATTACTTTTATATAAATTTTATATTTATTTAATTAAATAATAATTAATTATTATATATCTCATATTATTTGTTTTAAAATAAATAATTTTTTATATCCTATAATAACTATGAAAATTAACATATTAATTTAATTATAATAACACGATTATTTTATTATCTTTGAATAAACAATAATTAATTATTGTATAACTCATATTATTTATTAAAAATAAATCATATATTTTTATATCATATAATAACTATTAAAATTAACATATTAATTTAATTATAATAACATGATTATTTCAGTATATTTTATTAAACAACAATTAATTATTTAAATCAAACATATTATGTATAATTATTTAAATCAAACATATTATGTATAATTATTTAACACGCCAATATATATTTTTCACTTTATATAAATATATGAAGTGACAATTTGATATAAGTAATTAATATGGTAAATAAATTATTATCTTTTTTTATGTATTAATAATAATTTTATTAATTTTTAAGTTCATTAAATATTAATTACAATTTCCCTTAAAAGTTCAATTAGAGCTTTTTAGAAAAGTTCAAAATTTGAACTTATCTAAAATAGTTTTTTTAAGTCAAAAGTATTTGTTGATTTTAACCAAACAACAATAAAAATAATCAAACGTACTTTTACTCTTTAAGAAATACTTTTAGACTTTAAAAAAATCCATCTAAACACACTATTAGAATCATACAACTATCTAGTGATATATTAATGAAACTCGAATTGATTATAAATTCGATTAAAATATAAAATTAAGGAGATTTCTAAGAAATTTCTAAGAAAATAACCTTTAAATACTAGTTAGACCCATGTTCATTGCATGTGCTTTTACAATCATATTATCAATTTTTAATATTATCAAATTATTTATTTTGTAATTGTTAAAAATTAAAATATTAAAGTAGCAATTGCAATAAAGATAAAAAAAAATACGATTTTGATAACATGATGTATTATATTGTTCGATGTTAATATTTTATTTACATTCATAGAAGTACAATTGCAATCAGAGATTAGTTTTATATAGTGGTAATATGAATAGTAACTTGAACCTAGTGAAGAACTTTTGGTGATTTGAACTTTAATGATTGACGAATCATTGATATCAAATATTATAAAAATAATAATGTATTAATAAGGATCTTCGAAAAATAAAAATAATAATTACTAATTTTATTGTGAAAGACTATAATGATTGACTATATAAAATTGTACATTTGTTAGAATAATAGTTCCCTATAAACAATATTCTATGTGTATGTTCTCTTTTTATTAGGCGTGTCTGATTTTACAATATAAATAAAAGGGTGGTGATCTCCTCCTACCCATAAATAAAAACAAAATAAATATAAGTAAAAAACAAAAATTAAAGAGGTGTCAACAATCTCTCTCTCTCTCTCTCTCTATCTCCCTCTCTCTCTCTCACACACACACACACACACATATAGATATATATTAAATTAAAAATTAAAAAATTTCAAATTTTAGTGGTAAACTATAATCACTGATGTAATATATACTAAATTTAAAAGGTCCTAAAATGGAGAAATATTTTTGAACCAAAATAGCCTCACATATATTTTAGATTTCCCAAATTGCGATTAATTAATTTAAATTGTCTTTAAAATTAGTTCAATTAAATCTTAATTAATGTTTAAAATTCTTCACATATCCATCTACCACACCCCTTCATTTCATGAATTGAATATAATTAATTGAAAACACTAGCCTATAACTCTAACGATGCTTTTCGCTACAGTAGGTTTAAGATTGTAAATAAAATTGTGAAAGGATCATGTATTGTGAAAACTATAGTGAAAAATTACTTTGCGAGCCTATTAGGTAAAGCTCTGAATTGTTATTATCACAAATGGCCTGATTATCTTGAAATAAATGTTGATATTGATAGCTTAGCAATCGCCACCGCAATTCTGCGTCTGACTTTAGGATGCGTTACGACAGTGACGATAGACATGGGTTTCTTGGTGGAGGCGCAGTTGGATGAGGAATTGTCAGAGAGATTGTTTGGTGCTATCAGGATTTGTCAAATAGAGATGAATTCTGCAACATTTGTTGATAATAACATGTCATCAAAGAAAGTTTTGCTATGCAAAAATGAAGATGAACAATGAATTTATTGTAAATTTTATCATCAATAAGTTTATAAATTTTCTCAATGATGGTGAAAATGGCAGGTAAAATTGAAAATTTTTGCACACCTAACATTGAAAACACATAACCCTAATAGATACCTATACCTAATCCCTAGAATAAAACATCTTTAGAAAATTAACATCACCTCACAGTGGCAGTGGAAGTGGAGCATCTATATTTTCTAGAAATTGAAGAAGCGTGACTTTTGTTAAAATTATAGTACTGAAGACCAAATTTATAGAGATGTGTTACTTCACTTATAAAAATGCACCGAGCGTATAAAATTGTAAATGAAGCTTTTGCTGATGCCTTAACTTTTATACATGAAAGATAGATGTACAAAGCATGGATATAGATTACCAATCATTATTGGTTTATCAACGCGTCCCCTTATGTGAGAACGTCAATCTTAGTTTATTTAGAGCATCTCTATTGTAACAATGTCTAATATGTATATGTGGCAAAAGATATTGACATTATATCAAAAAACTTTTCCAATGCAACAATGTTTATTGTGGAAATTATTATTAGTTTTTTAGAAAAAGAAAGAGAGAAATGTATTGATTGGATATAGATTATTAAATTAATGATGGACATTGTCAAGAACAATGTCTAGAATTAGATATTGTGCTAGACACTTTCTAGCATTAATTTTGCCACATAAGCCCTTTTTGACCATTTGTCAAAAAAAGTACTAGACATTGTGCCTTGACATTGTTGCATTGGAGATGCTATGCTTGAACTTTTATTATAAAAGTTTAAAATGATATATTTAGACTATTATATGTAATTTTAAATGATTTCTTTACAATCTATTAAATTTAAAATATAATGGTACTCGAAGTTTTTAAGGTTTTTACAAAAAATTTATATAAAACCGACATTTAATATATCAAGTGCACTCATATTAACGAAAATCAACTTCAAGCACAGGAAAAAAGTAACTGCTGACTGAATTGAAGTTCAAATGGCTGACAATCAGGCGGAATATAAACCCAAAATTTTAGTTCTTGAAAAACTATAATTTACCTGATTGTTACTGTCTCGACCTTTTTTCAGAAGTTCATGATTAATCATGTTTAGTACTCCATTGTTTATCTCGGATTTTCAAACAAATTAATAGTTTCTATAATCTTTAAACATGAGGTACTGATTGAGGGTTGGATAGATAAAATAAAAAAATAACTATCGAACTTTTATTATTTAAAAATTTCAACAAAACAAAAATAAATTCGTGTTATTAACTAGTGTATTAAAAACAATCTTTTCATTTCTGTTACCACACGATTTTGATATGGCCTTCACGTCAGCAAGGGCCCCAACTAGGCCATCAAGAGTCCCATCTAGGCCCATCAAGAGTCCCATCTAGGCCCGGTGAGGGCCTCACAAATTCTGAAAAGGGCCTCGGATGCCCATCGAACGCCTTAGCCTTCTGCAGCCAGAATTCTGCGGGGCCCAGGGAGGGCCTTGACACTCACGGCCGACCCATAGGGCCTCGCCAGGCCTCGTATCAATTATAACTAGCAGGCAGCACGATATGCTGGAATGACCAGATAAGTAATTAAAGAAAGATTGCGTTGGTTTGGCGCACTGATTCTCATAAGAAAACTGAATCATAATCTCCTAAAATCATGTAACGTGATAAGCTCAGATAAGGAAGGTAATCTTGGAGATTGCCTTGACAAGGAATGATCCCTATCCCATAAGGAAGGAGGATCCGATTGGGTATCTGATTGATTTGTTACCTAAATCAATCAGGACTCTTGCGCTATAAATACGACGTCTTCGGTTGTTTCAAGGTACGCTCTTTTTGACACTTGAATCCCACCCTAAACTCTGCTCAAACTTCTGCCTGTTTGTCTCTCCCACACCCAATTACTTACTTCTCTCCGTGTATTATTCCTATATGCTGGAAGTTGACTAGATCGTCGGAGTACCAACGATCGCTGGACCCTTTTTCTCCGGTGATCTTGGTGCCTAACGGTCGTCCAAGTGTGCAGGTAACATACAGGTTGACAGAAGAGTGACTGGAGATCTGTTGACACGTGGACGCTGCAGGTTCGACGTCAACAGATTGGCGCCGTCTGTGGGACACGAAAGACACTACACAGCCTAAAACTTGTGGTAATAACGTGTTTTCTACCAAGAGGAGCATGGCAACTGAGTATTCCATAGAGGAAGAAGTAGAGTCCCACCATACTGATATGCGGCAGGAAATCATTCAGGACCTCCAGAATGTGACCCATCGCAAGAGGAGAAGACAGCGACAGAAGCGAACGGTTGAACAGGAGAACCAAGACCTGAAGCTGGACAATGTCCAGATGAAGGCAGCGCTTGAACTGTTGGAGAATCAATCCCTCCAACATGGACCCAAGCGCAGTCGTGCCCGGAGAAGCCCTTTACGGTCCGGTTCGCAGGAAAGTCGGCCATCGTAAGGAGACATGCCCGTTTCAAACAGCCAGAACTCGCGTAACGTCGCCTCGAAGCCCTCACAAGATGACCAGAGGGGAAGACCTCTCCCGATGCGGGAAGGTTGCCCTGTTCATGCTGCTAGCGTGTTCGACAGGTTGGGGGTAGGATCCTCCATAGCACCACCCCTACCTGCACACAGCAGGCGCATCGAGCACAGCGAGGCCCACACGGAGAAGGAGGGCCCCGAAGCAAGGTCACGAAAAGACTGAGGAGGAGAAGGAGAGGCTGGAATGTTATGAGGATGACGATGACGAGAACCTCCCGTTTACCCACTACATGAAGGCCATGGAGATACCCGCGAATTTTCGAATGCCTCTCATGGGCAAATACAATGGGATGGGCGACCTCATGGACCACATAAACACATATAAGACCAAGCTCCAAGGCCAGTCCCCTGCGGTGAAGTGCCGGAACTTCCATACCACGCTCGCATCCGACGCGAAGAGGTGGTACAATAAGTTGAAACGAGGGAGTGTCCGGAGCTGGCCACAACTGAAAAAGGAATTCGTCAATGCCTTCATTGGCAATCGGACGATGATAGAAGACATTGCTCAGCTCCATGACATCCGGCAAAAGGAAGGAGAAACTGTCAAGAGCTACTTCAAGAAGTTCAGTCACGTTATCAACAAAATCGAGACTGTGACTGATAAAAAGGCCTTGGATGCACTCGTGACCGGACTGCACATGTGCACTCCCTTCTGGAGGGATGTACAGAACAGTCAACTGAAGACCTACAGTTGGCTATTGGACTTGGTCCAGTGCGAGATTCGATCAGAGGAGACGATCAAGAATAGGGAAAAGACTGAGAGGGAGAGAGGAGATCACTACAGAAGGGAGGGGCGACGCTCTCTCGAGCCTCGTTTCTCTCAGTTTCAAAAAAGGCGCTCCCTCGGTCTGTCGAACAACTGTTACAAGAGATTCGATCAGACGAAGGTAGCCCTAGTTCTCCATCCCAGAGCCCCCGTGGTGGCCCCCATGCCCACCACAACACCGCCCAAGTTCTGTCGAATACACAGGACCAGGGTGCATAATACGGAGGATTGTCCAGACGTGAGGAAATTGATAAATCGCGGAGCCCACAGGCAGGCAGAAGGGAATCAGCCCGTGCGAGGACGTCGAGGGCCATCCACACAGGGGCGAAGACCTCCTCCCCGGCGCCAGAACGATGGACCCCGATGTAATGAAGTGGAAAATGACAGAAACAGGGACCCACCGAGGTTGGAGGGACCCGCAGAGGCTCTCTCTGTTCGAGAGATAAACACGATCATAGGAGGGCACACGATGAACTCGCGGCGTAACTACGTAAAGACGACGAGAGAAGAACCCCTGGAGAGTTGGCAGGTCCACGGGCACAGACCAAAAGCACCGCAGATCACGTTCATTGAGGATGATGAGGCTGGCATACACTACCTGCACTGCGATTGGTAGTCTGCACCGTCATTGCCAGAAATGACCTAGGGTGGATGCTGGTCGATGATGGAAGCACCGTGAACATCCTATTCGGCAGTGCCTTCGACCAAATGGACGTGGATCATGAACTAACTGCCATCTCAGATCCGCTATTTGGTTTCACAGGAGATAGCCTCGTCCTGCGAGGAAGGATTATGCTTGCGGTAGACTTCAGAAAACCTCCATGTCACCTCTGAAAGTTCATGGAGTTCTTAATAGTAGACACTCGCTTTGCCTACCATGGGGTCCTTGGAAGGCCCGCGCTGAAGGATTTACAAGCAGTCACGTCCATACACCATCTGACAATGAAATTCTCGACACCCGGAGTGGCCAAAATCTATAGTAATCAGATGAAGGCGAGGGCATGTTACATGAACGCATTGCAGAAGGCTGCTAAACACGAGGATATTACCCCAGCGGTAATGACCATATATTCGGAGCCGATGGACGTTGACCGTGAGGGGATGGACGAAGAATTGATACTGGACGAGGGTCTGGATTCTCGGATCATAGGCTCAGATTCTCTTGCCTCCCCGGCCGAGGAGCTGGAAGCATTTTCGGTGAACCCTTCGGAACCAACCCGGGTATTGCAGGTAGGAGAGAAGCTCGAGAAAAGAATAAAGGAGGAGCTGAAGCAGTTTCTCCAGGAGAACGTTGACGTCTTTACATGGAAGCACAGAGATATAGTCGGGATCGACCTGTCAGTGGCGTGCCACGCCCTGAAAGTGGATCCAAAAGCACGCCCCAGGATTCAGAAAAGGAGGCCTTTGAGTGCCGAGAGGTACAATGCATTGAAGGAGGAAGTTGACAAGCTACTAGCCAGCGGGTTCATCAGAGAAGCGACTTACCCCCAATGGGTGTCTAACCCAGTGCTAGTAAGAAAGAGTACCAAGAAGTGGAGGGTATGCATAGACTTCTCAGATCTGAACCAAGCATGCCCTAAAGACAGCTTCTCGTTGCCGCGCATCGACCAGCTGGTCGATGCGACTGCCAGCCACAAGTTACTTAGCTTTATGGACGCATACTCAGGCTACAACCAAATCCTGATGTTTGCGGGAGACGAGGATCACACTTCGTTTATCACGGACGCAGGAGCCATGTACCAACGGTTGGTAAACTGCATGTTCGCAGGACAGATTAGGAATACAATAGAAGTATACGTCGACGATATGCTGGTAAAGAGAGTAAACGCCGAGGACCACATAGAGCACTTAGGAGGGATTTTCGGAGTCCTTCGCAAATATCGCATGAAGCTTAACCCCATGAAGTGCGCGTTTAGAGTTACGTCCAGAAAGTTCATCGGCTACATGGTCAATCAGTGCGGGATAGAGGCTAATCCCAAAAATATTAAGGTGCTCATTGAAATGCGGTCACCATCCTCTTCCAAGGAAGTCCAGAGCCTGAAGGGAAGGTTAGCGGCTTTGAATCGATTTATATCCAAGGCGACCGACCGCTGCCAACCTTTCTTTTAGACCATCAAGGGAGGGAAGAGGTTAGAGTGGACCGAGGAGTGTGAGAAAGCCTTCCAAGACCTCTAGGTCCTCCTTGAAAAATCCTCACTGCTGTCCAAACCAAAGAATGGAGAGACGTTGCTCGTTTACCTTGCCGTATCCGAGAAGGCAGTTAGCTCGGTCTTAATCTGAGAAGAGGGTCCAGCACAATTTCTTGTCTATTACGTGAGTAAAGCCCTGCAGGACGTAGAAACAAGATACCCAGACATGGAAAAGCTCGCCCTATCATTGATCACCACCTCCCGAAAACTCCGACCGTATTTCCAGTCCCATAGTATAGATGTTTTGACAAATCTCCCTCTGAGACAGATACTCCAAAAGCCAGACACATCCAGACGGATGATGAAATGGTTGGTAGAACTCAGCCAGTTCGATATCAACTACAAGCCACGACCTTCCATAAAAGGACAGGCCTTAGCGGACTTTGTGGCTGAATTCGCCCATATCCCCGAGGGTTCGCTTGAGGCCCGACCCTTAGAGGTACCAACATGGAAGTTATATGTTGATGGATCCTCAGGCGAGGCCGGAGCTGGAGTTGGAGCTGGAGCTGGAGCCGGGATCCGGCTGGTTAGTCTTGACGGCCACAATCTCAACTGCGCGCTTCGCCTGGAGTTTAAAGCCTCCAACAACGCAGCGGAATACAAGGCACTCCTAGCAGGCTTGAGGTTGGCACAAGAGATAAAGGCGAGGAAGCTCCAGATTCATAGCGATTCACAGCTGGTTGTCAGTGAGGTTAATGGGACCTTCGTGGCACGCGAACAATCCATGGTGGCGTACCTTACAAAGGCCAAGGACCTGTTGTCCCACTTTGAGGCATATGAACATCTACAGATCCCACGAGTGGAAAATGGCTATGCGGACGCCCTCTCGAAACTGGCGAGCAGTAAAGACTCTGACTTAACGAAGGCCATCCCAGTTGAGAGTCTCAACCGGCCTTCCATCGATGAATCTCACGCACCCGCTGTCATGACAATATCTGATTCTCCAATATGGATGAAGGAGATCACCGAATATCTAACCGACCAGATATTGCCCGATGACAAACAAGAAGCATAGAAACTCCGCAGAAGGGCCGCAAAGTTCGTGCTGCAAGACAAGATCCTATATAAGAGGAGATTCAGCCACCTCCTCTTATGCTGTTTGACACAGGAGGAAGCGGTATATGTAATGAAAGAGATACACGAAGGGATATGCGGCAATCATTCGGGAGGAATGGCCCTGGCACAGAAAGTTCTGAAACAAGGGTACTATTGGCCAACCATGAAGAAAGACTCCCACAATTACGCAAAGAAGTGTGACAGATGTCAGAAGTTCGCCGCTATACCGAAGATCCTGGCTCAGAACCTTACCCCATTCACTAGTCCATGGCCCTTCACCAAATGTGGAATCGACTTCATAGGTCCCCTCCCGACGGGGAGAGGTGGGGTCAAATTCGCGATTGTAGCGGTGGATTACTTCACTAAGTGGTGTGAACTCGAACCTTTGGTCAAGATCACGGAGGAAAACACATGGAAATTTGTAAGGAAAAACATTGTCTGCCCCTTCGGTATTTTCCACTCTCTTGTTTCCGACAACGGCACACAATTCGCAGGAATGAAGTTTAACGCGAATTGTGAGAACCTTGGTATCCGAAGGGACTTTTCTACCTCTTACTACCCTAATCCAATTGCCAGGTGGAAGCTGTGAATAAGATCATTAAGCATACCCTTAAGCGGACACTAGAATCCGCAAAAGGAGGATGGGCTGAAGAACTACCCGAGACCCTATGGTCCTATCGGACCACCTTTCGCACGGCCACAGGTAAAACCCCGTTCTCCATGGCAATGATTCCCGTCGAGGTAGGGATACCCTCACCCAGGCACCTGCACTTCAACGAGGTGAGTAACGAGGATTTACGAAGGACAAGCCTCGATTTGCAAGACGAGAGACACGCGGAATCGCAGCTCCGTCTCGCGGTTTACCAGCGGATGATGGTCCGATATTACAACTACAAGGTCAAGGGCAGGAGCTTCCACATCAACGACTTTGTCCTGAAGATGGTATTCCAAGCTAATGGAGAGGTAGGGGCCGGAACTCTAGGGCCCACTTGGGTGGGACCTTATAAATTTATCGAAGAAATCCTCCCCAGAACTTACAGATTGGAAGATTCCGAAGGCAGGGAGACGAAGCACCCTTGGAACATCGCCCACTTGAGGCTGTATCATCAGTAGTTTCATTTTTGCACTGTTTTGATTTTTCTACATTTTTGTCTGGTGCCCCGAGACACCGCACCTTCTAATAGAATCCGTCGTTTACGAATCTAAAGTGTTCCTCATACAACAAGAGCAAGTAAAAGCAATTCAGCAGCGAAGGAGTGTAGTTCACGGCCAACTCTTTCAACTCTCTAGATAAACATTCAACGCGTAGTTAAACAAGTGAAAGCAATTCGGCAGCAAGAAAGTGTGGTTCACGGCCAACTCTTTCAACTCGCTGGATAAACATTCAACGCGTAGTTAAACAAGTAAAAGCAATTCGGCAGCGAGAGAGTGTGGGTCGCGGCCAACTCTTTCAACTCGCTGGATAAACATTCAACGCGTAGTTAAACAAGTGAAAGCAATTCGGCAGCGAGGGAGTGTGGTTCGCGGCCAACTCTTTCAACTCGCTGGATAAACATTCAACGCGTATAAAAACAAGTGAAAGCAATTTAGCGGCGAGGGAGTGCGGTTCGCGGACAACTCTTTCAACTCGCTGGATAAACATTCAACGCGTATAAAAATAAGTGAAAGCAATTCAACAGCGAGGGAGTGTGGTTCGCGGCCAACTCTTTCAACTCGCTAGATAAACATTCAACGCGTAGTTAAACAAGTGAAAGCAATTCAGCAGCGAGGGAGCGTGGTTCGCGGCCAACTCTTTCAACTCGTTAGATAAACAATCAACGCGTAGTTAAACAAGTGAAAACAATTCGACAGCGAGGGAATGTAGTTCGCGGCCAACTCTTTCAACTCCCTGGATAAACATTCAAGGCGTATTTAAACAAGTGAAAGCAATTCGACAGCGAGGGAGTAATGTTCGCGGCCAACTCTTTCAACTCGCTAGATAAACATTCAACGCATATAAAAACAAGTGAAGCAAATTTGGCAGCGAGGGAGTGTGGTTCGCGGCCAACTCTTTCAACTCGCTGGATAAATATTCATTGCGTATTTAAACAAGTGAAAGCAATTCAGCAGCGAGGGAGTGTGGTTCGCGGCCAACTCTTTCAACTCACTGGATAAACATTCAACGCGTATAAAAATAAGGGAAAGCAATTTGGTAGCGACGGAGTGTGGTTCGCGACCAACTCTTTCAATTCGCTGGATAAACATTCAAGGCGTATTTAAACAAGTGAAAGCAATTCGACAGCGAGGGAGTGTGGTTTGCGGCCAACTCTTTCAACTTACTGGATAAATATTCAACGCGTATAAAAACAAGTGAAAGCAATTTGGCAGCGAGGAAGTGTGGTTCGCGGCCAACTCTTTCAACTCGCTGGATAAACATTCAAGGCGTATTTAAACAAGTGAAAGCAATTTGGCAACGAGGGAGTGTGGTTCGCGGCCAACTCTTTGAACTCGCTGGATAAACATTCAACGCGTATAAAAACAAGTGAAAGTAATTGGGCAGCGAGGGATTGTGATTCGCGGCCAACTCTTTCAATTCGCTAGATAAACATTCAAGGCGTATTTAAACAAGTGAAAGCAATTTGGCAACGAGAGAGTGTGGTTCGCGGCCAACTCTTTCAACTCGCTGGATAAACATTCAACGCGTATAAAAACAAGTGAAAATAATTCGGCAGCGAGGGAGTGTGATTCGCAGCCAACTCTTTCAACTCGCTGGATAAACATTAAACGCGTATTTAAACAAGTGAAAGCAATTTGGCTACGAGGGAGTGTGGTTCGCGGCCAACTCTTTGAACTCGCTGGATAAACATTCAACGCGAATAAAAACAAGTGAAAGTAATTGGGCAGCGAGGGATTGTGATTCGCGGCCAACTCTTTCAATTCGCTAGATAAACATTCAAGGCGTATTTAAACAAGTGAAAGCAATTTGGCAACGAGAGAGTGTGGTTCGCGGCCAACTCTTTCAACTCGCTGGATAAACATTCAACGCGTATAAAAACAAGTGAAAACAATTCGGCAGCGAGGGAGTGTGGTTCGCAGCCAACTCTTTCAACTCGCTGGATAAACATTAAACGCGTATTTAAACAAGTGAAAGCAATTTGGCAACGAGGGAGTGTGGTTCGCGGCCAACTCTTTCAACACGCTGGATAAACATTCAACGCGTATAAAAACAAGTGAAAGCAATTTGGCAGCGAGGGAGTGTGGTTCGCGGCGAACTCTTTCAACTCGCTGGATAAACATTCAAGGCGTATTTAAACAAGTGAAAGCAATTTGGCAACGAGGGAGTGTGCTTCGCGGCCAACTCTTTGAACTCGCTGGATAAACATTCAACGCGTATAAAAACAAGTGAAAGTAATTGGGCAGCGAGGGATTGTGATTCGCGGCCAACTCTTTCAATTCGCTAGATAAACATTCAAGGCGTATTTAAACAAGTGAAAGCAATTTGGGAACGAGAGAGTGTGGTTCGCGGCCAACTCTTTCAACTCGCTGGATAAACATTCAACGCGTATAAAAACAAGTGAAAACAATTCGGCAGCGAAGGAGTGTGGTTCGCAGCCAACTCTTTCAACTCGCTAGATAAACATTAAACGCGTATTTAAACAAGTGAAAGCAATTTGGCAACGAGGGAGTGTGGTTCGCGGCCAACTCTTTCAACGCGCTGGATAAACATTCAACGCGTATAAAGACAAGTGAAAGCAATTTGGCAGCGAGGGAGTGTGGTTTGCGGCCAACTCTTTCAATTCGCTGGATAAACATTTAAGGCATATTTAAACAAGTGAAAGCAATTTGGCTACGAGGGAGTGTGGTTCGCGGCCAACTCTTTCAATTCGCTGGATAAACATTCAAGACGTATTTAAACAAGTGAAAGCAATTCGACAGCAAGGGAGTGTGGTTTGCGGCCAACACTTTCAACTCCCTGGATAAACATTCAAGGAGTATTTAAACATGTGAAAGCAATTTGGCAACGAGGGAGTGTGGTTCGCGGCCAACTCTTTCAACTCGCTGGATAAATATTCAACGCGTATAAAAACAAGTGAAAAGTATTCGGCAGCGAGGGAGTGTGGTGCACGGCCAACACTTTCAACTTGCTGGATAAACATTCAACGCGTATAAAAACAAGTGAAAAGTATTCGGCAGCGAGGGAGTGTGGTGCACGGCCAACTCTTTCAACTCGCTGGATAAACATTCAAGGCATATTTAAACATGTGAAAGCAATTCGGCAGTTAGAAAGTGTGGTTCACGGCCAACTCTTTCAACTTGCTGAATAAACATTCAACGCGTATAAAAACAAGTGAAAGCAATTAGGCAGCGAAGGAGTGTGGTTCGCGGCCAACTCTTTCAACTCGCTGGATAAATATTCAAGGCATATTTAAACAAGTGAAAGCAATTCGGCAATGAGAAAGTGTGGTTCGCGGCCAACTCTTTCAACTCGCTGGATAAACATTCAACGCGTATAAAAACAAGTGAAAGCAATTTGACAGCGAGAGAGTGTGGTTCGCGGCTAACTCTTTCAACTCGCTGGATAAACATTCAAGGCATAATTAAACAAGTGAAAGTAATTCGGCAATGAGCAAGTGTGGTTCGCGGCCAACTCTTTCAACTCGCTGGATAAACATTCAACGCGTATAAAAACAAGTGAAAGCAATTTGACAGCGAGAGAGTGTGGTTCGCGGCCAACTCTTTCAACTCGCTGGATAAACATTCAACGCGTAGTTAAACAAATGAAAACAATTCGGCAGCGAGGGAATGTGGTTCGCGGCCAACTCTTTCAACTCGCTGGATAAACATTCAAGGCGTATTTAAACAAGTGAAAGCAATTTGGCAGCGAGGGAGTGTGGTTCGCGGCCAACTCTTTCAAGTCGCTGGATAAACATTCAAGGCATATTTAAACAAGTGAAAGCAATTCGGCAATGAGAAAGTGTGGTTCGCGGCCAACTCTTTCAACTCGCTGGATAAACATTCAACGCGTATAAAAACAAGTGAAAGCAATTTGACAGCGAAAGAGTGTGGTTCGCGGCTAACTCTTTCAACTCGCTGGATAAACATTCAAGGCATATTTAAACAAGTGAAAGCAATTCGGCAATGAGAAAGTGTGGTTCGCGGCCAACTCTTTCAACTCGCTGGATAAAAATTCAACGGGTATAAAAACAAGTGAAAGCAATTTGACAGCGAGAGTGTGTGGTTCGCGGCTAACTCTTTCAACTCGCTGGATAAACATTTAAGGCATATTTAAACAAGTGAAAGCAATTCGGCAATGAGAAAGTGTGGTTCGCGGCCAACTCTTTCAACATGCTGGATAAACATTCAACGCGTAAAAAAACAAATGAAAGCAATTTGACAGCGAGAGAGTGTGGTTCGCGGCCAACTCTTTCAACTCGCTGGATAAACATTCAACGCGTATAAAAACAAGTGAAAGTAATTTGGCAGCGAGAGAGTGTGGTTCGCGGCCAACTCTTTCAACTCGCTGGATAAACATTCAACGCGTATGAAAACAAGTGAAAGCAATTTGGCAGCGAGGGAGTGTGGTTCGCGGCCAACTCTTTCAACTCGCTGGATAAACATTCAACGCGTATAAAAACAAGTGAAAGCAATTTGACAGCGAGAGTGTGTGGTTCGCGGCTAACTCTTTCAACTTGCTGGATAAACATTCAAAGCATATTTAAACAAGTGAAAGCAATTCGGCAATGAGAAAGTGTGGTTCGCGGCCAACTCTTTCAACATGCTGGATAAACATTCAACGCGTATAAAAACAAGTGAAAGCAATTTGACAGCGAGAGTGTGTGGTTCGCGGCCAACTCTTTCAACTCGATGGATAAACATTCAACGCGTAAAAAAAATGAGTGAAAGCAATTCAGTAGCGAGGGAGTGTGGTTCGTGGCCAACTCTTTCAACTCGCTGGATAAACATTTAACGCGTAGTTAAACAAATGAAAACAATTCGGCAGCGAGGGAATGTGGTTCGCGGCCAACTCTTTCAACTCGCTGGATAAACATTCAAGGTGTATTTAAACAAGTGAAAGCAATTTGGCAGCGAGGGAGTGTGGTTCGCGGCCAACTCTTTCAAGTCGCTGGATAAACATTCAAGGCATATTTAAACAAATGAAAGCAATTCGGCAATGAGAAAGTGTGGTTCGCGGCCAACTCTTTCAACTCGCTGGATAAATATTCAACGCGTATAAAAACAAGTGAAAGCAATTTGACAGCGAGAGAGTGTGGTTCGCGGCTAACTCTTTCAACTCGCTGGATAAACATTCAAGGCATATTTAAACAAGTGAAAGCAATTCGGCAATGAGAAAGTGTGGTTCGCGGCCAACTCTTTCAACTCGCTGGATAAACATTCAACGCGTATAAAAACAAGTGAAAGCAATTTGACAGCGAGAGTGTGTGGTTCGCGGCTAACTCTTTCAACTCGCTGGATAAACATTCAAAGCATATTTAAACAAGTGAAAGTAATTCGGCAATGAGAAAGTGTGGTTCGCGGCCAACTCTTTCAACATGCTGGATAAACATTCAACGCGTATAAAAACAAGTGAAAGCAATTTGACAGCGAGAGTGTGTGGTTCGCGGCCAACTCTTTCAACTCGCTGGATAAACATTCCACGCGTATAAAAACAAGTGAAAGCAATTTGACAGCGAGAGAGTGTGGTTCGCGGCCAACTCTTTCAACTCGCTGGATAAACATTCAACGCGTATGAAAACAAGTGAAAGCAATTTGGCAGCGAGGGAGTGTGGTTCGCGGCCAACTCTTTCAACACGCTGGATAAACATTCAACGCGTATAAAAACAAGTGAAAGCAATTTGGCAGCGAGGGAGTGTGGTTCGCGGCCAGCTCTTTCAACTCGCTGGATAAACATTCAAGGCATATTTAAACAAGTGAAAGCAATTCGGCAATGAGAAAGTGTGTTTTGCGGCCAACACTTTCAACTTGCTGGATAAACATTCAACGTGTATAAAAACAAGTGAAAACAATTCGGCAGCGAGAGAGTGTAGTTTGCGGCCAACTCTTTCAGCTCGCTGGATAAACATTCAAGGCATATTTAAACAAGTGAAACCAATTCGGCAGTGAGAAAGTGTGGTTCGCAGCCAACTCTTTCAACTCGCTGGATAAACATTCAATGCGTATTTAAACAAGTGAAAGCAATTCAGAGCGAGGGAGTGTGGTTCGCGGTCAACTCTTTCAACTCACCGGATAAACAATCAACGCGTATAAAAACAAGTGAAAGCAATTTGGCAGCGAGGGAGTGTGGTTCGCGGCCAATTCTTTCAACTCGCTGTATAAACATTCAACGCGTATAAAAACAAGTGAAAGCAATTTGACAGCAAGAGAGTGTGGTTCGCGGCCAACTCTTTCAACTCACTGGATAAACAATCAACGCGTATAAAAACAAGTGAAAGCAATTTGGCAGCGAGGGAGTGTGGTTCGCGGCCAACTCTTTCAACTCGCTGGATAAACATTCAACGCGTATAAAAACAAGTGAAAGCAATTTGGCAGCGAGGGAGTGTGGTTCGCGGCCAACTCTTTCAATTCGCTGGATAAATATTCAAGGCATATTTAAACAAGTGAAAGCAATTCGACAGCGAGGGAGTGTGGTTTGCGGCCAACACTTTCAACTTGCTGGATAAACATTCAACGCGTATAAAAACAAGTGAAAACAGTTCGGCAGCGAGGGAGTGTGCTTCGCGGCCAACTCTTTCAACTCCCTGGATAAACATTCAAGGAGTATTTAAACATGTGAAAGCAATTTGGCAACGAGGGAGTGTGGTTCGCGGCCAACTCTTTCAACTCGCTGGATAAACATTCAACGCGTATAAAAACAAGTGAAAGCAATTTGGCAGCGAGGGAGTGTGGTTTGCGGCCAACTTTTTTAATTCGTTGGATAAACATTCAAGGCGTATTTAACAAGTGAAAGCAATTTGGCAGCGAGGGAGTGTGGTTTGCGGCCAACTATTTCAATTCGCTGGATAAACATTCAAGGCGTATTTAAACAAGTGAAAGCAATTCGACAGCGAGGGGGTGTGGTTTGCGGCCAACACTTTCAACTTGCTGGATAAACATTCAACGTGTATAAAAACAAGTGAAAACAATTCGGCAGCGAGAGAGTGTGGTTTGCGGCCAACTCTTTCAGCTCGCTGGATAAACATTCAAGGCATATTTAAACAAGTCAAAGCAATTCGGCAGTGAGAAAGTGTGGTTCGCAGCCAATTCTTTGAACTCGCTGGATAAACATTCAATGCGTATTTAAACAAGTGAAAGCAATTCAGAGCGAGGGAGTGTGGTTCGCGGCCAACTCTTTCAACTCGCTGTATAAACAATCAACGCGTATAAAAACAAGTGAAAGCAATTTGGCAGCGAGGGAGTGTGGTTCGCGGCCAACTCTTTCAACTCGCTGTATAAACATTCAACGCGTATAAAAACAAGTGAAAGCAATTTGGCAGCAATAGAGTGTGGTTTGCGGCCAACTCTTTCAACTCGCTGGATAAACAATCAACGCGTATAAAAACAAGTGAAAGCAATTTGGCAGCGAGAGAGTGTGGTTCGCGGCCAACTCTTTCAACTCGCTGGATAAACATTCAACGCGTATAAAAACAAGTGAAAGCAATTTGGCAGCGAGGGAGTGTGGTTCGAGGCCAACTCTTTCAATTTGCTGGATAAATATTCAAGGCATATTTAAACAAGTGAAAGCAATTCGACAGCGAGGGAGTGTGGTTTGCGGCCAACACTTTCTACTTGCTGGATAAACATTCAACGCATATAAAAACAAGTGAAAACAATTCGGCAGCGAGGGAGTGTGCTTCGCGGCCAACTCTTTCAACTCTCTGGATAAACATTCAAGGAGTATTTAAACATGTGAAAGCAATTTGGCAACGAGGGAGTGTGGTTCGCGGCCAACTCTTTCAACTCGCTGGATAAACATTCAACGCGTATAAAAACAAGTGAAAAGTATTCGGCAGCGAGGGAGTGTGGTGCACGGCCAACTCTTTCAACTCGCTGGATAAACATTCAAGGCATATTTAAACATGTGAAAGCAATTCGGCAGTGAGAAAGTGTGGTTCGCGGCCAACTCTTTCAATTTGCTGAATAAACATTCAACGCGTATAAAAACAAGTGAAAGCAATTTGGCAGCGAAGGAGTGTGGTTCGCGGCCAACTCTTTCAACTCGCTGGATAAATATTCAAGGCATATTTAAACAAGTGAAAGCAATTCGGCAATGAGAAAGTGTGGTTCGCGGCCAACTCTTTCAACTCGCTGGATAAACATTAAATGCATATAAAAACAAGTGAAAGCAATTTGACAGTGAGAGAGTGTGGTTCGCGACTAACTCTTTCAACTCGCTGGATAAACATTCAAGGCATATTTAAACAAGTGAAAGCAATTCGGCAATGAGAAAGTGTGGTTCGCGGCCAACTCTTTCAACTCGCTGGATAAACATTCAACGCGTATAAAAACAAGTGAAAGCAATTTGACAGCGAGAGTGTGTGGTTCGCGGCTAACTCTTTCAACTCGCTGGATAAACATTCAAGGCATATTTAAACAAGTGAAAACAATTCGGCAATGAGTAAGTGTGGTTCGCGGCCAACTCTTTCAACATGCTGGATAAACATTCAACGCATATAAAAACAAGTGAAAGCAATTTGACAGCGAGAGAGTGTGGTTCGCGGCCAACTCTTTCAACTCGCTGGATAAACATTCAACGCGTAAAAAAAATAAGTGAAAGCAATTCAGTAGCGAGGGAGTGTGGTTCGCGGCCAACTCTTTCAACTCGCTGGATAAACATTCAACGCGTAGTTAAACAAATGAAAACAATTCGGCAGCGAGGGAATGTGGTTCGCGGCCAACTCTTTCAACTCGCTGGATAAACATTCAAGGCGTATTTAAACAAGTGAAAGCAATTTGGCAGCGAGGGAGTGTGGTTCGCGGCCAACTCTTTCAATTCGCTGGATAAATATTCAAGGCATATTTAAACAAGTGAAAGCAATTCGACAGCGAGGGAGTGTGGTTTGCGGCCAACACTTTCAACTTGCTGGATAAACATTCAACGCGTATAAAAACAAGTGAAAACAATTCGGCAGCGAGGGAGTGTGCTTCGCGGCCAACTCTTTCAACTCCCTGGATAAACATTCAAGGAGTATTTAAACATGTGAAAGCAATTTGGCAACGAGGGAGTGTGGTTCGCGGCCAACTCTTTCAACTCGCTGGATAAACATTCAACGCGTATAAAAACAAGTGAAAGCAATTTGGCAGCGAGGGAGTGTGGTTTGCGGCCAACTTTTTTAATTCGTTGGATAAACATTCAAGGCGTATTTAACAAGTGAAAGCAATTTGGCAGCGAGGGAGTGTGGTTTGCGGCCAACTATTTCAATTCGCTGGATAAACATTCAAGGCGTATTTAAACAAGTGAAAGCAATTCGACAGCGAGGGGGTGTGGTTTGCGGCCAACACTTTCAACTTGCTGGATAAACATTCAACGTGTATAAAAACAAGTGAAAACAATTCGGCAGCGAGAGAGTGTGGTTTGCGGCCAACTCTTTCAGCTCGCTGGATAAACATTCAAGGCATATTTAAACAAGTCAAAGCAATTCGGCAGTGAGAAAGTGTGGTTCGCAGCCAATTCTTTCAACTCGCTGGATAAACATTCAATGCGTATTTAAACAAGTGAAAGCAATTCAGAGCGAGGGAGTGTGGTTCGCGGCCAACTCTTTCAACTCGCTGTATAAACAATCAACGCGTATAAAAACAAGTGAAAGCAATTTGGCAGCGAGGGAGTGTGGTTCGCGGCCAACTCTTTCAACTCGCTGTATAAACATTCAACGCGTATAAAAACAAGTGAAAGCAATTTGGCAGCAATAGAGTGTGGTTTGCGGCCAACTCTTTCAACTCGCTGGATAAACAATCAACGCGTATAAAAACAAGTGAAAGCAATTTGGCAGCGAGAGAGTGTGGTTCGCGGCCAACTCTTTCAACTCGCTGGATAAACATTCAACGCGTATAAAAACAAGTGAAAGCAATTTGGCAGCGAGGGAGTGTGGTTCGAGGCCAACTCTTTCAATTTGCTGGATAAATATTCAAGGCATATTTAAACAAGTGAAAGCAATTCGACAGCGAGGGAGTGTGGTTTGCGGCCAACACTTTCTACTTGCTGGATAAACATTCAACGCATATAAAAACAAGTGAAAACAATTCGGCAGCGAGGGAGTGTGCTTCGCGGCCAACTCTTTCAACTCTCTGGATAAACATTCAAGGAGTATTTAAACATGTGAAAGCAATTTGGCAACGAGGGAGTGTGGTTCGCGGCCAACTCTTTCAACTCGCTGGATAAACATTCAACGCGTATAAAAACAAGTGAAAAGTATTCGGCAGCGAGGGAGTGTTGTGCACGGCCAACTCTTTCAACTCGCTGGATAAACATTCAAGGCATATTTAAACATGTGAAAGCAATTCGGCAGTGAGAAAGTGTGGTTCGCGGCCAACTCTTTCAATTTGCTGAATAAACATTCAACGCGTATAAAAACAAGTGAAAGCAATTTGGCAGCGAAGGAGTGTGGTTCGCGGCCAACTCTTTCAACTCGCTGGATAAATATTCAAGGCATATTTAAACAAGTGAAAGCAATTCGGCAATGAGAAAGTGTGGTTCGCGGCCAACTCTTTCAACTCGCTGGATAAACATTAAACGCATATAAAAACAAGTGAAAGCAATTTGACAGTGAGAGAGTGTAGTTCGCGACTAACTCTTTCAACTCGCTGGATAAACATTCAAGGCATATTTAAACAAGTGAAAGCAATTCGGCAATGAGAAAGTGTGGTTCGCGGCCAACTCTTTCAACTCGCTGGATAAACATTCAACGCGTATAAAAACAAGTGAAAGCAATTTGACAGCGAGAGTGTGTGGTTCGCGGCTAACTCTTTCAACTCGCTGGATAAACATTCAAGGCATATTTAAACAAGTGAAAACAATTCGGCAATGAGTAAGTGTGGTTCGCGGCCAACTCTTTCAACATGCTGGATAAACATTCAACGCATATAAAAACAAGTGAAAGCAATTTGACAGCGAGAGAGTGTGGTTCGCGGCCAACTCTTTCAACTCGCTGGATAAACATTCAACGCGTAAAAAAAATAAGTGAAAGCAATTCAGTAGCGAGGGAGTGTGGTTCGCGGCCAACTCTTTCAACTCGCTGGATAAACATTCAACGCGTAGTTAAACAAATGAAAACAATTCGGCAGCGAGGGAATGTGGTTCGCGGCCAACTCTTTCAACTCGCTGGATAAACATTCAAGGCGTATTTAAACAAGTGAAAGCAATTTGGCAGCGAGGGAGTGTGGTTCGCGGCCAACTCTTTCAATTCGCTGGATAAATATTCAAGGCATATTTAAACAAGTGAAAGCAATTCGACAGCGAGGGAGTGTGGTTTGCGGCCAACACTTTCAACTTGCTGGATAAACATTCAACGCGTATAAAAACAAGTGAAAACAATTCGGCAGCGAGGGAGTGTGCTTCGCGGCCAACTCTTTCAACTCCCTGGATAAACATTCAAGGAGTATTTAAACATGTGAAAGCAATTTGGCAACGAGGGAGTGTGGTTCGCGGCCAACTCTTTCAACTCGCTGGATAAACATTCAACGCGTATAAAAACAAGTGAAAGCAATTTGGCAGCGAGGGAGTGTGGTTTGCGGCCAATTTTTTTAATTCGTTGGATAAACATTCAAGGCGTATTTAACAAGTGAAAGCAATTTGGCAGCGAGGGAGTGTGGTTTGCGGCCAACTATTTCAATTCGCTGGATAAACATTCAAGGCGTATTTAAACAAGTGAAAGCAATTCGACAGCGAGGGGGTGTGGTTTGCGGCCAACACTTTCAACTTGCTGGATAAACATTCAACGTGTATAAAAACAAGTGAAAACAATTCGGCAGCGAGAGAGTGTGGTTTGCGGCCAACTCTTTCAGCTCGCTGGATAAACATTCAAGGCATATTTAAACAAGTCAAAGCAATTCGGCAGTGAGAAAGTGTGGTTCGCAGCCAATTCTTTCAACTCGCTGGATAAACATTCAATGCGTATTTAAACAAGTGAAAGCAATTCAGAGCGAGGGAGTGTGGTTCGCGGCCAACTCTTTCAACTCGCTGTATAAACAATCAACGCGTATAAAAACAAGTGAAAGCAATTTGGCAGCGAGGGAGTGTGGTTCGCGGCCAACTCTTTCAACTCGCTGTATAAACATTCAACGCGTATAAAAACAAGTGAAAGCAATTTGGCAGCAATAGAGTGTGGTTTGCGGCCAACTCTTTCAACTCGCTGGATAAACAATCAACGCGTATAAAAACAAGTGAAAGCAATTTGGCAGCGAGAGAGTGTGGTTCGCGGCCAACTCTTTCAACTCGCTGGATAAACATTCAACGCGTATAAAAACAAGTGAAAGCAATTTGGCAGCGAGGGAGTGTGGTTCGAGGCCAACTCTTTCAATTTGCTGGATAAATATTCAAGGCATATTTAAACAAGTGAAAGCAATTCGACAGCGAGGGAGTGTGGTTTGCGGCCAACACTTTCTACTTGCTGGATAAACATTCAACGCGTATAAAAACAAGTGAAAACAATTCGGCAGCGAGGGAGTGTGCTTCGCGGCCAACTCTTTCAACTCTCTGGATAAACATTCAAGGAGTATTTAAACATGTGAAAGCAATTTGGCAACGAGGGAGTGTGGTTCGCGGCCAACTCTTTCAACTCGCTGGATAAACATTCAACGCGTGTAAAAACAGGTGAAAAGTATTCGGCAGCGAGGGAGTGTGGTGCACGGCCAACTCTTTCAACTCGCTGGATAAACATTCAAGGCATATTTAAACATGTGAAAGCAATTCGGCAGTGAGAAAGTGTGGTTCGCGGCCAACTCTTTCAATTTGCTGAATAAACATTCAACGCGTATAAAAACAAGTGAAAGCAATTTGGCAGCGAAGGAGTGTGGTTCGCGGCCAACTCTTTCAACTCGCTGGATAAATATTCAAGGCATATTTAAACAAGTGAAAGCAATTCGGCAATGAGAAAGTGTGGTTCGCGGCCAACTCTTTCAACTCGCTGGATAAACATTAAACGCATATAAAAACAAGTGAAAGCAATTTGACACTGAGAGAGTGTGGTTCGCGACTAACTCTTTCAACTCGCTGGATAAACATTCAAGGCATATTTAAACAAGTGAAAGCAATTCGGCAATGAGAAAGTGTGGTTCGCGGCCAACTCTTTCAACTCGCTGGATAAACATTCAACGCGTATAAAAACAAGTGAAAGCAATTTGACAGCGAGAGTGTGTGGTTCGCGGCTAACTCTTTCAACTCGCTGGATAAACATTCAAGGCATATTTAAACAAGTGAAAACAATTCGGCAATGAGTAAGTGTGGTTCGCGGCCAACTCTTTCAACATGCTGGATAAACATTCAACGCATATAAAAACAAGTGAAAGCAATTTGACAGCGAGAGAGTGTTGTTCGCGGCCAACTCTTTCAACTCGCTGGATAAACATTCAACGCGTAAAAAAAATAAGTGAAAGCAATTCAGTAGCGAGGGAGTGTGGTTCGCGGCCAACTCTTTCAACTCGCTGGATAAACATTCAACGCGTAGTTAAACAAATGAAAACAATTCGGCAGCGAGGGAATGTGGTTCGCGGCCAACTCTTTCAACTCGCTGGATAAACATTCAAGGCGTATTTAAACAAGTGAAAGCAATTTGGCAGCGAGGGAGTGTGGTTCGCGGCCAACTCTTTCAATTCGCTGGATAAATATTCAAGGCATATTTAAACAAGTGAAAGCAATTCGACAGCGAGGGAGTGTGGTTTGCGGCCAACACTTTCAACTTGCTGGATAAACATTCAACGCGTATAAAAACAAGTGAAAACAATTCGGCAGCGAGGGAGTGTGCTTCGCGGCCAACTCTTTCAACTCCCTGGATAAACATGCAAGGAGTATTTAAACATGTGAAAGCAATTTGGCAACGAGGGAGTGTGGTTCGCGGCCAACTCTTTCAACTCGCTGGATAAACATTCAACGCGTATAAAAACAAGTGAAAGCAATTTGGCAGCGAGGGAGTGTGGTTTGCGGCCAACTTTTTTAATTCGTTGGATAAACATTCAAGGCGTATTTAACAAGTGAAAGCAATTTGGCAGCGAGGGAGTGTGGTTTGCGGCCAACTATTTCAATTCGCTGGATAAACATTCAAGGCGTATTTAAACAAGTGAAAGCAATTCGACAGCGAGGGGGTGTGGTTTGCGGCCAACACTTTCAACTTGCTGGATAAACATTCAACGTGTATAAAAACAAGTGAAAACAATTCGGCAGCGAGAGAGTGTGGTTTGCGGCCAACTCTTTCAGCTCGCTGGATAAACATTCCAGGCATATTTAAACAAGTCAAAGCAATTCGGCAGTGAGAAAGTGTGGTTCGCAGCCAATTCTTTCAACTCGCTGGATAAACATTCAATGCGTATTTAAACAAGTGAAAGCAATTCAGAGCGAGGGAGTGTGGTTCGCGGCCAACTCTTTCAACTCGCTGTATAAACAATCAACGCGTATAAAAACAAGTGAAAGCAATTTGGCAGCGAGGGAGTGTGGTTCGCGGCCAACTCTTTCAACTCGCTGTATAAACAATCAACGCGTATAAAAACAAGTGAAAGCAATTTGGCAGCGAGGGAGTGTGGTTCGCGGCCAACTCTTTCAACTCGCTGTATAAACATTCAACACGTATAAAAACAAGTGAAAGCAATTTGGCAGCGAGAGAGTGTGGTTCGCGGCCAACTCTTTCAACTCGCTGGATAAACATTCAACGCGTATAAAAACAAGTGAAAGCAATTTGGCAGCGAGGGAGTGTGGTTCGAGGCCAACTCTTTCAATTTGCTGGATAAATATTCAAGGCATATTTAAACAAGTGAAAGCAATTCGACAGCGAGGGAGTGTGGTTTGCGGCCAACACTTTCTACTTGCTGGATAAACATTCAACGCGTATAAAAACAAGTGAAAACAATTCGGCAGCGAGGGAGTGTGCTTCGCGGCCAACTCTTTCAACTCTCTGGATAAACATTCAAGGAGTATTTAAACATGTGAAAGCAATTTGGCAACGAGGGAGTGTGGTTCGCGGCCAACTCTTTCAACTCGCTGGATAAACATTCAACGCGTATAAAAACAAGTGAAAAGTATTCGGCAGCGAGGGAGTGTGGTGCACGGCCAACTCTTTCAACTCGCTGGATAAACATTCAAGGCATATTTAAACATGTGAAAGCAATTCGGCAGTGAGAAAGTGTGGTTCGCGGCCAACTCTTTCAATTTGCTGAATAAACATTCAACGCGTATAAAAACAAGTGAAAGCAATTTGGCAGCGAAGGAGTGTGGTTCGCGGCCAACTCTTTCAACTCGCTGGATAAATATTCAAGGCATATTTAAACAAGTGAAAGCAATTCGGCAATGAGAAAGTGTGGTTCGCGGCCAACTCTTTCAACTCGCTGGATAAACATTAAACGCATATAAAAACAAGTGAAAGCAATTTGACACTGAGAGAGTGTGGTTCGCGACTAACTCTTTCAACTCGCTGGATAAACATTCAAGGCATATTTAAACAAGTGAAAGCAATTCGGCAATGAGAAAGTGTGGTCCGCGGCCAACTCTTTCAACTCGCTGGATAAACATTCAACGCGTATAAAAACAAGTGAAAGCAATTTGACAGCGAGAGTGTGTGGTTCGCGGCTAACTCTTTCAACTCGCTGGATAAACATTCAAGGCATATTTAAACAAGTGAAAACAATTCGGCAATGAGTAAGTGTGGTTCGCGGCCAACTCTTTCAACATGCTGGATAAACATTCAACGCATATAAAAACAAGTGAAAGCAATTTGACAGCGAGAGAGTGTTGTTCGCGGCCAACTCTTTCAACTGGCTGGATAAACATTCAACGCGTAAAAAAAATAAGTGAAAGCAATTCAGTAGCGAGGGAGTGTGGTTCGCGGCCAACTCTTTCAACTCGCTGGATAAACATTCAACGCGTAGTTAAACAAATGAAAACAATTCGGCAGCGAGGGAATGTGGTTCGCGGCCAACTCTTTCAACTCGCTGGATAAACATTCAAGGCGTATTTAAACAAGTGAAAGCAATTTGGCAGCGAGGGAGTGTGGTTCGCGGCCAACTCTTTCAATTCGCTGGATAAATATTCAAGGCATATTTAAACAAGTGAAAGTAATTCGACAGCGAGGGAGTGTGGTTTGCGGCCAACACTTTCAACTTGCTGGATAAACATTCAACGCGTATAAAAACAAGTGAAAACAATTCGGCAGCGAGGGAGTGTGCTTCGCGGCCAACTCTTTCAACTCCCTGGATAAACATTCAAGGAGTATTTAAACATGTGAAAGCAATTTGGCAACGAGGGAGTGTGGTTCGCGGCCAACTCTTTCAACTCGCTGGATAAACATTCAACGCGTATAAAAACAAGTGAAAGCAATTTGGCAGCGAGGGAGTGTGGTTTGCGGCCAACTTTTTTAATTCGTTGGATAAACATTCAAGGCGTATTTAACAAGTGAAAGCAATTTGGCAGCGAGGGAGTGTGGTTTGCGGCCAACTATTTCAATTCGCTGGATAAACATTCAAGGCGTATTTAAACAAGTGAAAGCAATTCGACAGCGAGGGGGTGTGGTTTGCGGCCAACACTTTCAACTTGCTGGATAAACATTCAACGTGTATAAAAACAAGTGAAAACAATTCGGCAGCGAGAGAGTGTGGTTTGCGGCCAACTCTTTCAGCTCGCTGGATAAACATTCAAGGCATATTTAAACAAGTCAAAGCAATTCGGCAGTGAGAAAGTGTGGTTCGCAGCCAATTCTTTCAACTCGCTGGATAAACATTCAATGCGTATTTAAACAAGTGAAGCAATTCAGAGCGAGGGAGTGTGGTTCGCGGCCAACTCTTTCAACTCGCTGTATAAACAATCAACGCGTATAAAAACAAGTGAAAGCAATTTGGCAGCGAGGGAGTGTGGTTCGCGGCCAACTCTTTCAACTCGCTGTATAAACATTCAACGCGTATAAAAACAAGTGAAAGCAATTTGGCAGCAATAGAGTGTGGTTCGCGGCCAACTCTTTCAACTCGCTGGATAAACAATCAACGCGTATAAAAACAAGTGAAAGCAATTTGGCAGCGAGAGAGTGTGGTTCGCGGCCAACTCTTTCAACTCGCTGGATAAACATTCAACGCGTATAAAAACAAGTGAAAGCAATTTGGCAGCGAGGGAGTGTGGTTCGAGGCCAACTCTTTCAATTTGCTGGATAAATATTCAAGGCATATTTAAACAAGTGAAAGCAATTCGACAGCGAGGGAGTGTGGTTTGCGGCCAACACTTTCTACTTGCTGGATAAACATTCAACGCGTATAAAAACAAGTGAAAACAATTCGGCAGCGAGGGAGTGTGCTTCGCGGCCAACTCTTTCAACTCTCTGGATAAACATTCAAGGAGTATTTAAACATGTGAAAGCAATTTGGCAACGAGGGAGTGTGGTTCGCGGCCAACTCTTTCAACTCACTGGATAAACATTCAACGCGTATAAAAACAAGTGAAAAGTATTCGGCAGCGAGGGAGTGTGGTGCACGGCCAACTCTTTCAACTCGCTGGATAAACATTCAAGGCATATTTAAACATGTGAAAGCAATTCGGCAGTGAGAAAGTGTGGTTCGCGGCCAACTCTTTCAATTTGCTGAATAAACATTCAACGCGTATAAAAACAAGTGAAAGCAATTTGGCAGCGAAGGAGTGTGGTTCGCGGCCAACTCTTTCAACTCGCTGGATAAATATTCAAGGCATATTTAAACAAGTGAAAGCAATTCGGCAATGAGAAAGTGTGGTTCGCGGCCAACTCTTTCAACTCGCTGGATAAACATTAAACGCATATAAAAACAAGTGAAAGCAATTTGACAGTGAGAGAGTGTGGTTCGCGACTAACTCTTTCAACTCGCTGGATAAACATTCAAGGCATATTTAAACAAGTGAAAGCAATTCGGCAATGAGAAAGTGTGGTTCGCGGCCAACTCTTTCAACTCGCTGGATAAACATTCAACGCGTATAAAAACAAGTGAAAGCAATTTGACAGCGAGAGTGTGTGGTTCGCGGCTAACTCTTTCAACTCGCTGGATAAACATTCAAGGCATATTTAAACAAGTGAAAACAATTCGGCAATGAGTAAGTGTGGTTCGCGGCCAACTCTTTCAACATGCTGGATAAACATTCAACGCATATAAAAACAAGTGAAAGCAATTTGACAGCGAGAGAGTGTGGTTCGCGGCCAACTCTTTCAACTCGCTGGATAAACATTCAACGCGTAAAAAAAATAAGTGAAAGCAATTCAGTAGCGAGGGAGTGTGGTTCGCGGCCAACTCTTTCAACTCGCTGGATAAACATTCAACGCGTAGTTAAACAAATGAAAACAATTCGGCAGCGAGGGAATGTGGTTCGCGGCCAACTCTTTCAACTCGCTGGATAAACATTCAAGGCGTATTTAAACAAGTGAAAGCAATTTGGCAGCGAGGGAGTGTGGTTCGCGGCCAACTCTTTCAATTCGCTGGATAAATATTCAAGGCATATTTAAACAAGTGAAAGCAATTCGACAGCGAGGGAGTGTGGTTTGCGGCCAACACTTTCAACTTGCTGGATAAACATTCAACGCGTATAAAAACAAGTGAAAACAATTCGGCAGCGAGGGAGTGTGCTTCGCGGCCAACTCTTTCAACTCCCTGGATAAACATTCAAGGAGTATTTAAACATGTGAAAGCAATTTGGCAACGAGGGAGTGTGGTTCGCGGCCAACTCTTTCAACTCGCTGGATAAACATTCAACGCGTATAAAAACAAGTGAAAGCAATTTGGCAGCGAGGGAGTGTAGTTTGCGGCCAACTTTTTTAATTCGTTGGATAAACATTCAAGGCGTATTTAACAAGTGAAAGCAATTTGGCAGCGAGGGAGTGTGGTTTGCGGCCAACTATTTCAATTCGCTGGATAAACATTCAAGGCGTATTTAAACAAGTGAAAGCAATTCGACAGCGAGGGGGTGTGGTTTGCGGCCAACACTTTCAACTTGCTGGATAAACATTCAACGTGTATAAAAACAAGTGAAAACAATTCGGCAGCGAGAGAGTGTGGTTTGCGGCCAACTCTTTCAGCTCGCTGGATAAACATTCCAGGCATATTTAAACAAGTCAACGCAATTCGGCAGTGAGAAAGTGTGGTTCGCAGCCAATTCTTTCAACTCGCTGGATAAACATTCAATGCGTATTTAAACAAGTGAAAGCAATTCAGAGCGAGGGAGTGTGGTTCGCGGCCAACTCTTTCAACTCGCTGTATAAACAATCAACGCGTATAAAAACAAGTGAAAGCAATTTTGGCAGCGAGGGAGTGTGGTTCGCGGCCAACTCTTTCAACTCGCTGTATAAACATTCAACGCGTATAAAAACAAGTGAAAGCAATTTGGCAGCAATAGAGTGTGGTTCGCGGCCAACTCTTTCAACTCGCTGGATAAACAATCAACGCGTATAAAAACAAGTGAAAGCAATTTGGCAGCGAGAGAGTGTGGTTCGCGGCCAACTCTTTCAACTCGCTGGATAAACATTCAACGCGTATAAAAACAAGTGAAAGCAATTTGGCAGCGAGGGAGTGTGGTTCGAGGCCAACTCTTTCAATTTGCTGGATAAATATTCAAGGCATATTTAAACAAGTGAAAGCAATTCGACAACGAGGGAGTGTGGTTTGCGGCCAACACTTTCTACTTGCTGGATAAACATTCAACGCGTATAAAAACAAGTGAAAACAATTCGGCAGCGAGGGAGTGTGCTTCGCGGCCAACTCTTTCAACTCTCTGGATAAACATTCAAGGAGTATTTAAACATGTGAAAGCAATTTGGCAACGAGGGAGTGTGGTTCGCGGCCAACTCTTTCAACTCGCTGGATAAACATTCAACGCGTATAAAAACAAGTGAAAAGTATTCGGCAGCGAGGGAGTGTGGTGCACGGCCAACTCTTTCAACTCGCTGGATAAACATTCAAGGCATATTTAAACATGTGAAAGCAATTCGGCAGTGAGAAAGTGTGGTTCGCGGCCAACTCTTTCAATTTGCTGAATAAACATTCAACGCGTATAAAAACAAGTGAAAGCAATTTGGCAGCGAAGGAGTGTGGTTCGCGGCCAACTCTTTCAACTCGCTGGATAAATATTCAAGGCATATTTAAACAAGTGAAAGCAATTCGGCAATGAGAAAGTGTGGTTCGCGGCCAACTCTTTCAACTCGCTGGATAAACATTAAACGCATATAAAAACAAGTGAAAGCAATTTGACACTGAGAGAGTGTGGTTCGCGACTAACTCTTTCAACTCGCTGGATAAACATTCAAGGCATATTTAAACAAGTGAAAGCAATTCGGCAATGAGAAAGTGTGGTCCGCGGCCAACTCTTTCAACTCGCTGGATAAACATTCAACGCGTATAAAAACAAGTGAAAGCAATTTGACAGCGAGAGTGTGTGGTTCGCGGCTAACTCTTTCAACTCGCTGGATAAACATTCAAGGCATATTTAAACAAGTGAAAACAATTCGGCAATGAGTAAGTGTGGTTCGCGGCCAACTCTTTCAACATGCTGGATAAACATTCAACGCATATAAAAACAAGTGAAAGCAATTTGACAGCGAGAGAGTGTTGTTCGCGGCCAACTCTTTCAACTCGCTGGATAAACATTCAACGCGTAAAAAAAATAAGTGAAAGCAATTCAGTAGCGAGGGAGTGTGGTTCGCGGCCAACTCTTTCAACTCGCTGGATAAACATTCAACGCGTAGTTAAACAAATGAAAACAATTCGGTAGCGAGGGAATGTGGTTCGCGGCCAACTCTTTCAACTCGCTGGATAAACATTCAAGGCGTATTTAAACAAGTGAAAGCAATTTGGCAGCGAGGGAGTGTGGTTCGCGGCCAACTCTTTCAAGTCGCTGGATAAACATTCAAGGCATATTTAAACAAGTGAAAGCAATTCGGCAATGAGAAAGTGTGGTTCGCGGCCAACTCTTTCAACTCGCTGGATAAACATTCAACGCGTATAAAAACAAGTGAAAGCAATTTGACAGCGAGAGAGTGTGGTTCGCGGCTAACTCTTTCAACTCGCTGGATAAACATTCAAGGCATATTTAAACAAGTGAAAGCAATTCGGCAATGAGAAAGTGTGGTTCGCGGCCAACTCTTTCAACTCGCTGGATAAACATTCAACGCGTATAAAAACAAGTGAAAGCAATTTGACAGCGAGAGTGTGTGGTTCGCGGCTAACTCTTTCAACTCGCTGGATAAACATTCAAGGCATATTTAAACAAGTGAAAGCAATTCGGCAATGAGTAAGTGTGGTTCGCGGCCAACTCTTTCAACATGCTGGATAAACATTCAACGCGTATAAAAACAAGTGAAAGCAATTTGACAGCGAGAGAGTGTGGTTCGCGGCCAACTCTTTCAACTCGCTGGATAAACATTCAACGCGTATAAAAACAAGTGAAAGCAATTTGGCAGCGAGAGAGTGTGGTTCGCGGCCAACTCTTTCAACTCGCTGGATAAACATTCAACGCGTATGAAAACAAGTGAAAGCAATTTGGCAGCGAGGGAGTGTGGTTCGCGGCCAACTCTTTCAAGTCGCTGGATAAACATTCAACGCGTATAAAAACAAGTGAAAGCAATTTGGCAGCGAGGGAGTGTGGTTCGCGGCCAACTCTTTCAACTCGCTGGATAAACATTCAAGGCATATTTAAACAAGTGAAAGCAATTCGGCAATGAGAAAGTGTGGTTTGCGGCCAACACTTTCAACTTGCTGGATAAACATTCAACGTGTATAAAAACAAGTGAAAACAATTCGGCAGCGAGAGAGTGTGGTTTGCGGCCAACTCTTTCAGCTCGCTGGATAAACATTAAAGGCATATTTAAACAAGTGAAAGCAATTCGGCAGTGAGAAAGTGTGGTTCGCTGCCAACTCTTTCAACTCGCTGGATAAACATTCAATGCATATTTAAACAAGTGAAAGCAATTCAGAGCGAGGGAGTGTGATTCGCGGTCAACTCTTTCAACTCGCTGGATAAACAATCAACGCGTATAAAAACAAGTGAAAGCAATTTGGCAGCGAGGGAGTGTGGTTCGCGGCCAATTCTTTCAACTCGCTGTATAAACATTCAACGCGTATAAAAACAAGTGAAAGCAATTTGGCAGCTAGAGAGTGTGGTTCGCGGCCAACTCTTTCAACTCGCTGGATAAAAAATCAACGCGTATAAAAACAAGTGAAAGCAATTTGGCAGCGAGGGAGTGTGCTTCGCGGCCAACTCTTTCAACTCGCTGGATAAACATTCAACGCGTATAAAAACAAGTGAAAGCAATTTGGCAGCGAGGGAGTGTGGTTCGCGGCCAACTCTTTCAATTCGCTGGATAAATATTCAAGGCATATTTAAACAAGTGAAAGCAATTCGACAGCGAGGGAGTGTGGTTTGCGACCAACACTTTCAACTTGCTGGATAAACATTCAACGCGTATAAAAACAAGTGAAAACAATTCGGCAGCGAGGGAGTGTGCTTCGCGGCCAACTCTTTCAACTCCCTGGATAAACATTCAAGGAGTATTTAAACATGTGAAAGCAATTTGGCAACGAGGGAGTGTGGTTCGCGGCCAACTCTTTCAACTCGCTGGATAAACATTCAACGCGTATAAAAACAAGTGAAAGCAATTTGGCAGCGAGGGAGTGTGGTTTGCGGCCAACTTTTTCAATTCGTTGGATAAACATTCAAGGCGTATTTAAACAAGTGAAAGCAATTTGGCAGCGAGGGAGTGTGATTTGCGGCCAACTATTTCAATTCGCTGGATAAACATTCAAGGCGTATTTAAACAAGTGAAAGCAATTCGACAGCGAGGGGGTGTGGTTTGCGGCCAACACTTTCAACTTGCTGGATAAACATTCAACGTGTATAAAAACAAGTGAAAACAATTCGGCAGCGAGGAAGTGTGGTTTGCGGCCAACTCTTTCAACTCGCTGGATAAACATTCAAGGCATATTTAAACAAGTGAAAGCAATTCGGCAGTGAGAAAGTGTGGTTCACAGGAAACTCTTTCAACTCGCTGGATAAACATTCAATGCGTATTTAAACAAGTGAAAGCAATTCAACAGCGAGGGAGTGTGGTTCGCGGCCAACTCTTTCAACTCGCTGGATAAACATTCAATACGTATAAAAACAAGTGAAGCAATTTGGCAGCGAGGGAGTGTGGTTTGCGGCCAACTTTTTCAATTCGTTGGATAAACATTCAAGGCGTATTTAAACAAGTGAAAGCAATTTGGCAGCGAGGGAGTGTGGTTCGCGGCCAACTCTTTCAATTCGCTGGATAAACATTCACGGCGTATTTAAACAAGTGAAAGCAATTCGACAGCAAGGGGGTGTGGTTTGCAGCCAACACTTTCAACTTGCTGGATAAACATTCAACGTGTATAGAAACAAGTGAAAACAATTCGGCAGTGAGGAAGTGTGGTTTGCGGCCAACTCTTTCAGCTCGCTGGATAAACATTCAAGGCATATTTAAACAAGTGAAAGCAATTCGGCAGTGAGAAAGTGTGGTTCGCAGCCAACTCTTTCAACTCGCTGGATAAACATTCAATGCGTATTTAAACAAGTGAAAGCAATTCAGCAGCGAGAGAGTGTGGTTCGCGGTCAACTCTTTCAACTCGCTGGATAAACATTCAACGCGTATAAAAACAAGTGAAGCAATTTGGCAGCGAGGGAGTGTGGTTCACGGCCAACTCTTTCAATTCGTTGGATAAACATTCAAGGCGAATTTAAACAAGTAAAAGCAATTCGACAGTGAAGGAGTGTGGTTTGCGGCCAACACTTTCAACTTGCTGGATAAACATTCAACGCGTATAAAAACAAGTGAAAGCAATTTGGCAGCGAGTGAGTGTGGTTCGCGGCCAACTCTTTCAACTCGCTGGATAAACATTCAAGGCGTATTTAAACAAGTTAAAGCAATTTGGCAACGAGGGAGTGTGGTTCGCGGCCAACTCTTTCAACTCGCTGGATAAACATTCAACGCATATAAAAACAAGTGAAAGCAATTTGGCAGCGAGGGAGTGTGGTTCGCGGCCAACTATTTCAACTCACCGGATAAACATTCAAGGCGTATTTAAACAAGTGAAAGCAATTCGGCAGCGAGTGAGTGTGGTTCGTGGCCAACTCATTCAACTCGCTGGATAAACATTCAATGCGTATAAAAACAAGTGAAAGCAATTTGGCAGCGAGGGAGTGTGGTTCGTGGCCAACTCTTTTAACTCGCCGTTAAACATTCAAGGCATATTTAAACAAGTGAAAGCAATTCGACAGTGAGAAAGTGTGGTTCGCGGCCAACTCTTTCAACTCGCTGGATAAACATTCAACGCGTATAAAAACAAGTGAAAGCAATTTGGCAGCGAGAGAGTGTGGTTCGCAGCCAACTCTTTCAACTCGCTGGATAAACATTCAACGCGTAAAAAAAATAAGTGAAAGCAATTCAGTAGCGAGAGAGTGTGGTTCGCGGCCAACTCTTTCAACTCGCTGGATAAACATTCAACGTGTAGTTAAACAAGTGAAAACAATTCGGCAGCGAGGGAATGTGGTTCGCGGCCAACTCTTTCAACTCGCTGTATAAACATTCAAGCCGTATTTAAACAAGTGAAAGCAATTTGACAGCGAGGGAGTGTGGTTCGCGGCCAACTCTTTCAACTCGCTGGATAAACATTCAACGCGTATAAAAATAAGTGAAATCAATTTGGCAGCGTGGGAGTGTGGTTCGCGGCCAACTCTTTCAACTCGCTGGATAATCATTCAACGCGTATAAAAACAAGTGAAAGCAATTTGGCAGCGAGGGAGTGTGGTTCGCGGCTAACTCTTTCAACTCGCTGGATAAACATTCAACGCGTATAAAAATAAGTTAAAGCAATTCGGCAGCGAGGGAGTGTAGTTCACGGCCAACTCTTTCAACTCGCTAGATAAACATTCAAGGCGTATTTAAACAAGTGAAAGCAATTCGGCAGCGAGGGAGTGTGGTTCGTGACCAACTCTTTCAACTCGCTGGACAAACATTCAACGCGTAGTTAACCAAATAAAAGCAATTCGGCAGCGAGGGAGTGTGGTTCGCGGCCAACTATTTCAACTCGCTGGATAAACATTCAACGCGTATTTAAACAAGTGAAAGCGATTCGGCAGCGCTTTGTAAACATTCAACGCATATGTAATCAAATAAAAAAAAAAATGAGACGTATTCAATGGCCTACATTTACAAGTGAAAACAGCAACAAATAAAAACTAGAACAGAGAGAATCCTTAAATCTTAGTCGAGAACCACTGGATTCACGTGGCCAGAGACCTCGAGTTTGGCCAGAAGACCCTGGGCCTTCGACAGCTCGGTCAGCGCTTTGTTCAATTCCTTGTCTTTGGCATAAACCATGTCTTGACAAGACTTCAGTTACGACTCTGCTATTTTTTGGGCTTCGACATATGCCCTTTGGATCGTCCTAGCTTTCTCGATATCGTACGTTGCGCGAGCCCTGGCATCTTCGGAGAATGCAAGTTTTTTCCGAAGGTCTTTGTTTTCTGCGCGCAATGCCTCAACATCCTCATCTTCCCCAGCGGGAGGGCGCAATTCCTCAATCCTCATCTCCAACAATTTGTACATCTCGTAGTTAAGTACGTGACTGCGAGGTGTACATTTCAGCAAGTCTCAGCAACTCTGACAATTCCGCATTTGTGGCTGCCTTCCCAAAGGCAGAAGTCCAATACTTATGAACAGATGCCGCTGCTTTGTCCACCGGGGGTGGAAGCTTTCCTAACACCGCTGGATCCAGGTCATCCCTACAGGACCCGATGTTGATATACTCGTACTTGCCAGAGAGACGAGAAGGAGAGGCCCGAACTGCCTCATCTCCACCATTGGCGCTTGCCTTTCTCTTACCCGGTTGTCTGGCACTTCCCGACGAAGGCACGGGTCTCGCAGGGGATGGGAGAGAGGCACTACCGGTGTCGCCTCCAGCACTGGACGGGCAAAGGAAAGACTACTCACCGTTATCTTCGACGTTTGTTCAGCGGCAACCCCAGGATTAGACGCTGCGGAAGGTACTGAAAGGAGAGGGGGGGATGTCATCTACAACCTCTCCACGTCTTATCTTAAACTTTAGGACACTGGAGAAATGAAAGCTTGACATGGCCAGCGATAACCAGGATCCAAATAGGAAAGTAGAAGGGCAAAGATGAGAAGAATAAAGTGAAGTCCTACAAACACATATATAGGCGCGGCAGAATACTGACAGTCGGAGTAAGTGCACGCCAAGTAAACCCTAGGAAGATGTAAAAGGCGCGCGGGAATGTGCGCTTCGATAAATTCACCAACGTCAATGCATGGTAATGTCGTGAACGTCAATACATGGTAATGGCCTAAAGGGTGGTAGCCTCGTGAGGTAGGCAAGGACGGCCTAGTCCATATGCCTCGCCATCGCGCGATCGCCAGAACTGCAATTGATTGTTCTTTGAGAATCACCGAAACCGGGCGAGATGCGACGCTCCTCCCCCCCCTCCCCTCTCGCGGGCGAAATGTTGGCAAAATCCGAGGCCCTTTTCAAGCAATCGACATAGACGAAACAACCAGGCGAATTTTGGAATAATCGTATTTTATTCAACATGATTCGGAATACAGGGTAAAAATAAACACGCATGATAATTATCCTGCTGACCTGCCGTCTCTTTGGATCGGCACATGCTGGGACAATAAAACTACTAAGCCTATTCCCTGGTCTTCGTCACCCCGAGCGTCATCTGTTGTTGGGGATCTGATTCCACCATGATCGGGAGTCACCCAGAACCAACATGAGTTGATTTGGTGACTAATTAGGCCACACTGCTCAAAAAATACCGTTGACACCTTTGGCAGAGGGCCCCCAGCCCCACAACCCGAATCAGGGCCCCCCCGTTCGGGGCATGGTCAGGCTAAGGCTGCTAGGCCCAACCCTCCCGTACGTTTGGTCATCTGAATGTTGATTGGATGGGAGTTTGGTCCTCTAAATGTTGATTCTCCAGTTGGTTGGGATTCTGAACGCTGTTTCTCTATCCGCGATTCCATAGTACGTCCGAAACAGAAGGCCCGATCAAACGATTTGCGTACGCATGAGGAGCACAATGGGAGGCGTTCAATGTATTCGTAACTTATATATAGAGGCTACATTGGGACTTGACACAAAGCAATGAATATGGATATCTTAGGAGAATTTGGAACGCCACACAGCTGTGCTACCTCCCCAAGACATTAAAGACGCCAACTCTTCAGATTCTGCCAAAAGTCTGCGCCATTAATGCCCAAGGAGATGATTCTCAAATTTGCGGCGTTCCCCCCACGCACAATCATCCATAACATTAAATGCCGGGACAGGAATAAATTAAGGAAAATAAGGCTGACAATTTATTCTAGAACATACACAAAAGCAGATAACAAGATTCCAAGTTCGGATGCCTTGCCGCCTCTTTAAGGGTCGGCACATTGCGGGCCTTCCTCCACAATTGGAGGGGATATTTGTTCATTGACTTCACCAGGTTCGGTTTCAGGAACCAAAGCCTCGGAGGGAGCCTGCCGAAGGAAAGAGAGGTCCCACTCTGGATGGATCTCCGCGATCTGCTCTACCAACTGTTTGCCCCCAATGGTCATCAAGCGGTGGTCGAGGTCCTGATACTCAGGCGTGTCCACGAACGTGTCTTGGTATGCCTCCACCGCCTTGGCCTCGGCACCCACACATTCAGCTCGGACTCTCTCCAACTCCAGTCTCGCATCTGACGGCAACTTCTTCTCTTTCGCAATGATGATCTCTAACCTGATGTTCGAAGCGGCTAGCACAGTCTCCGCGGCAAGGGTACAATCTTTGGCAAGTTTCTGTGCATCCTCGGCACGCTTCTGAAAAGCCTTGGCAGCCCTCTTCTAATCTCGGGCCTGTTTCAAACTCTCTTTGGCGGCCTTCAGCTCAATCTCGTATTTGTCCCTAATGTCCGCCTCCTTCGTCACAACCAAGTCCAGCTTGAACTGCAGCCCCCTTTTTTCAGACTCCAGCTTCTTGAGGCCCATGGCCTTCAGCTCCTCGGCTAGCTTCTTGGATTTGGCCTCTTCCTCGCAGTACTGACCATCATAACCTTCCAGGGTGCTGAACAATTCCTTGGTCAAAACCAGTCCCCGTATCAAGTTCATTTCCGCCATTTGCAGCCACTCCCGAACAGTGGCTTCCTCGGCAGCCTTCTCCAATTTCTGGGTCTAGTATTTGTGCACGCTCGTTGCAATCATCACAGGATGAGCAGGGAGCATTTCCATGGCCGCAGTTTCTAGTTTTTCCTGCCGTTGGGAAATGCAGACGGGGCTTCCCTGCCTGGACGAAGAGCCAGATTTCTTTGCACCCTCAGTCTGACTTGATTTGCGGGCATCCCTCATAAACCCTTCTGTTGGGACGGGAACCTTCCTCTTTCGTGGGGCTGCATCACCCGTGTCCTCAGCAATTCTCTTCTCCTTATCCTTAAGTAGAACGGGGCTGGGTGAAGGACAGGATGACGAAGGCTGGGACGGAGGAGGAACGTCTTAGCTGGGAGGGGGATCGGAAGCTGGTGGGTAGACGGGCCCTGATGGTATAGCATTCTGGATCTCTTGCGATAGACCCGATGCCTCCTTCGCCGGTGCTTAGGACGAAGAACCCTCTCCGCTGGCCGGGCGGGCAAGACGGAGCGTAGGGATATTCTTGAACCTGAAAGCTGTTAGCACAAACAACAATTTACAACAAGTTTGGGTAATTATTCACATCGACACCGAGGTGTCAAAACTTGAGGACTTACACATCAGTTCGCAGCTAGCTAATAAGCTGTCGTCCTTTAACAGGTTGCTGAGACTCCTGTAGTCGCTGCTGAGGCCCCGTACCTTATTCCACTTCACTCTCAGCTCTCCCTGGTCCCTCTTAGGGATGGGCGACTTACCACAGTCTGCAAAAACAAGCAAGACATTAAGTCAGGAACAATTACCAGAACCTACACAACTGCAGCAATATATACTAAGTTCTCCGAATCGACGAGGGATGGACACATTGGGACGAGGGTCCTCCGGCATATATTCTCAGTCCCCACCGACGAAGATGAACCTCTCATTTCAATTGTGCACTTTGTTGGGGCTGTTGGTGGCCATTCTCCATTTGTGGCCCAGCCGAAGAGAGATGTTGTATCAGCCCGTGGATCGACAAGGCCGGTATATACACTCGAACTCCCTCGGGGTAAGGTTCCCCCCTGCCTCGGCAACACCCTACAGTTTGTATGAGGCAACCATCTATCCCCAGCCATTTGGTGTTATCTGACAATGGGCTAGGTTCCAGTCTTTCAACACCTCACGGAAGAAAGGATGCATGGACAGGCGAAGGCCTTGTTGCATCGCGGGTTCGTAAATTGCGATGTACCATTCGGGGAGATCGTCGGCGCGTTCCTATGGACCCAGAGCTCTGAGTTTCATGGATGCAGAAATGTCATAGGACAACCGTATGTCCTCCAACTCCGCCTCGGTGATCCTCGACTGAACCATAGATGCTTCGGTGGCTGACCGCTTGAGTTCTTCGTCGAGCGCCTTCGCAGCCGGGGCATTCCTCTTATCAAGTGATCCCCTCATTTCGGGTACCCCAGCTTCAGGTCCCCCTTTCTCTGCCGTCTCCTTCACCGGTGCGGATGGACAAGCCCCCATCCCACTCGTAGACGGAATCGACGGGCACACGGCGGGAGGCTCTGGGTTTACTCTCCCTACGACCTCGGAAGATGAAGATGATGTGGCGACCGATGGTGACTCACTCCCAATAATACTAGGGTTTGTCGGGGCATACGATGGGTTCTGTGAATCGTCGTTTCCGGATGACATTACGTCTACAGGGTATAATCCCCAAGCTATAGAGTCAAGCAATAACCATGACAGGAAACAACGAAAACAAATCACAGCAACTTTCAACGCGCTTACCTCAGAAATGTGATTAGAACGTCGCACCCACTTGGAGTTTCTCGCTTATCGGCAGAGTATTCACAATGAGCACAAACGCAAGAAGAAGTTGTAGTGTATGGGAGATGCCTGGTTTTATATTGATGCATTCCAATCTCCACCGTCCAAATCCCAGGCGTCACATCTGAACCTGCAGACAATGGACGCATGTTTTAAATTGAGAAACAGGCGGGAAAGCGAAACCCCAAACGTTTAGTGAAACGAGAACGCACGCGCCCCACGCACACCCTCGTTCTCCGCTATGCGCAACTGCATTAATTGCATACACCCTCTCACTCATGATTGCCTAGCTGCGGATTGACAGCCTTGATTGACAGAACCACACCAACCGTGGACACGTCACCAAAGGTCTGGCCCCCTGAAGCCCTCACTCGTCATGAATGTTCGGCTTCGAACTTTGAAGACTATACTGGGTAAGTTGAAGTCTTATAGTTAAACGCGCAAGGACCACATTCCGCAGAACCCATGGAGACCGAATTTTCTTTGCCCAAAATTATTCTTTTTACTCTAAAAAGTCTCACGCCTATTATGAATAATAGGCTTGGACTTGGGGGACTATTGTTACCACACGATTCTGATATGGCCTCCACGTCAGCAAGGGCCCCATCTAGGCCCATCAAGAGTCCCATCTAGGCCCATCAAGAGCCCCATCTAGGCCCGACGAAGGCCTCGCAAATTCTGAAAAGGGCCTCGGATGCCCATCGAATGCCTTAGTCTTTTGCAGCCAGAATTCCGCGGGGCCCAGAGAGGGCCTTGACACTCACGGTCGACCCATAGGGCCTCGCCAGGCTTCGTATCAATTATAACTAGCAGGCAGCACGATATGCTAGAATGACCAGATAAGTAATTAAAGAAAGATTGCGTTGGTTTGGCGCACGGATCCTCAAAAGGAAACCGAATCATAATCTCCTAAAATCATGCAACGTGATAAGCTCAGATAAGGAAGGTAATCTTGGAGATTGCCTTGACAAGGAATGATCCCTATCTCATAAGGAAGGAGGATCCGATTGGGTATCTGATTGATTTGTTACCTAAATCAATCAGGACTCTTGCGCTATAAATACGACGTCTCCGATTGTTCCAAGGTACGCTCTTTTCGACACTTGAATCCCACCCTAAACTCTGCTCAAACTTCTGCCTGCTTGTCTCTCCCACACCCAATTACTTACTTTTCTTCGTGTATTATTCCTATATACCGGTAGTTGACTAGATCGTCGGAGTACCAACGATCGCCAGACCCTTTTTTCCAGGTGATCTTGGTGCCTAACGGTCGTCCGAGTATGCAGGTAACATACAGGTTGGCAGAGGAGTGACTGGAGATCTGTTGACATGTGAACACTACATGTTCTGACGTCAACAATTTCTATTTCAGCTTTCACAACCATATTTGAATTTTAATGCGATAATAAAAAAAATTTATAATTTTTCCATTTATTTTTTTTAAAAATTCATTTCTCATTTCTTTCATCTACGTAATGCACAAGAAAATATTGAAATCAACTTCTCACCTTCATATTTATTTTAATATATTAAATATTTGAAAAGATTAATTGTACATTTAAGTTATTAAAAATTTAATGTACGATAATAATGAACAATAAAAGAGTTATAAATAAAATATTAAAAAATAATTGCATTCATGGAACTACAATTACAATCAGAGATGAGTTTTATATGGTGATAAAATCAACAATAACTTGAACCCAGTGAAGATTTTTGTTGATTTAAATTTTGATGATTGACGAACCCTTGATATCAAATCTTATGAAATTAATGATCTCTACGGTAGCATTTTAAGAATAATAAAATTAATATTTACTAATTTTATTGTGAGAGAATACAATGATTGACTACATAACATTGTACCTTTGTTAGAGTAGTAATTCTTTGTAAACAATATTATTTGTGTATGTTCTTTTTTTATTATACGTGTCTGATTTGACGACGTAAAACGTCGTAAATGAAAGTAAAAAACAAAAATTAAAGAAGTGACAATGCTTTACATCGTAAATAAATGTAAGTAAATAACAAATATTAAAGAATTGTCAATACTTGCTTATGTTGTAATAATATTGTTGAGGGACAAAAATAAAATGAAAAGATTGTTCTATATATATCAATAAAATTAAATTAAATTAAAAATTAAAAATAGTTTCAAATGTTAGTTTTGAAGTATAGTATATATTTGGTGGGGTTTTAAAGTAGTTTTTAAGAGATTTTGAAAAAATTGGTAAAATGTGTAATTGAAAAGTTTATAAAAGTTGTGGGTCCCACAAAATATGTATTTGAAAAAGAGTTGGAGAAAAAAAGAGTTTAAAAAAAAATGAACCAAACATGATCTAATGTATTAAAAATAATATTTTCATCTCCATTTCAATTTTAACAACCATGATTTGAATTTTAATGGGTTAATAAACAAAGTTACAACTTTTCTTATTAATTTTTTTTTTTTTTTTTGTTGAAACTCATTTCTCATTCCTTTCATGTACGTAATGGAAAAGAAATAAATTTGAGATCATCTTTTCACCTTCATATTTAATAGATTAAATATTTAAAAAAATTAATTGTACATTTAATAAATTTTTAAGAATTTAATGTACAATAATGATGAACAATAAAAAAGTAATAAATAAAATATTAAAAAAATAATTATACATTAATGAATATTGATGGTGATTATGGAATTTTAAAAAAATTGCAAGGCTAGAATAGTCCAAAAATATTCTTTCCTTTTAGGGCCTTTTTCATATTTAATTTAATAAATTAAATGTTTAAAAAATTTAATTTTATATTTAATAAATTGTTAAAAAATTAATGTACAATAATAATGGACAATAAAAGAGTAATAAATAAAATATAATTATACATTAATGAATACGGGTGAATGTAAAATTTTATAAATTTGTAAGGGTTGAATAGTCTAAAAATATTTTTCTTTTTTAGAGTCTTTTAGATGTAGTATTGATAATTAAACATGTTGTTGATTGTGACTCAATAGGAAGTCATTAGTTCAATTGGGTCCTTAGTTGATGAACAAATCAAAACGGAATTTTCATGAACAACAAACAATGATCAACACAACAATGTCTTTTCTTAGTTTCATCTCATTACGACTAGGGATATCAATAAAGCAACAATTTTGAGTCGTGGTCAGCAAATGGACATAGCTCAGTATGTAATACAAGTTTTTTTTTTTTTTTTACAAATCTTTTATAAAAAAACCAATTATTTTTATGAAGTCGAAAAGTTGCCCACTTGCCCTAGTGACCCTTTTGGCTTCTTATCAAGCAACTTCAAAATATCATATATCTGTGCAAACGTTTGCCATCCCACAATTCAATGTCCTATTTGCAACATTTGAAAATGATCTCAAGCATTGTCGGTTATGTTGAACTCTATTTGTCGTACAAAATATATAAAAAAATTGACGTAAAATGGTCCATAACTTATAACATATGTGCAATTTTGATTCATAACACTTTTTTCTTGGCACCTTCCTCAACTTATTGATAACAGTTAAGACTACCTGTGCAACCTTCAACCCATTTTCAAGGAGAACTTCATGGGCGATTCCACAATTTCGGCCAAACATGGCCTTGACCTAAACCCAAAACCGCCAGACCCAGACTTCTCGTGTGTCAAGTGAATCAATATGTGTTTGTAATATATAAGCCCAAGTTTAAAATCACTGCAAAATCCAAACTTTTGAAAATTAGAACGTACCTCCACCATTTTAGGCTTGCGATGAGAAAACTTGCCAAGAAGTGCAAACTTGAATGGCTCAGCAAGAGAAGCCTCTTCGTCAGAAGAAATAACCAAGGCTGGCACACCACGATGTAAATAGGGCTCCTTAGCCACGAACTGATGGCAGGTAAAATCAGGAGAAGCCTGAAGGACGGAAGCAAATGACTTCCTCACACTCTATTCAGCCAGAGAAATATTCTGTGACAGCAGCAGCATAAGTCTTTCTACCTATATTCAACGCAAACCAAGCTTCCTAGAGAAAAACATGTGGGTCCGGAACAATTGGTGCTGAAAAATTAAGCAAACAAAGTGAGCCGAAGAAAACAGTCGAAGGCGCGCGTGTAGCAGTATGTGGCGCGCCCAGCAGCGCCAGGTGCAGGCCCTGTGGGCACGGCGCCTTCGCGCGCACCAGGCAGCGCACCATCTTGCATGGTGCCGCACGCTGCCTGGTGCAGCAAAATAGGAGGCACCAACCTGGGCTCTGTCTCCTTGGAGAGAAGAAACGTTTGCAGAGGAGGCCGCGACTAGATCAGGCGCCAACCTTGGGCACTAAATGGACCATCAAACTGCTCACCCAAGGGTGGCGCACCAACCAGTGGATGGCAGGTGGTCGCACGACCGGTGGACAGAGAGGCTGCAGCACTAGGGGCTACACTCAGGGTTTCTACGGGCTGGGAGTTTTGTGACGGCGTGGGGCCTGTTTGTGGTGGAGCGAGACCGGCTGTGGGTTGGGGGTTGTTCGGCGGTGAGTGGCCGATCAAATTGTTTTTAAAACCACTTTGGTTTATTGAGGGTTGCCCTATGGGTGTGCCTAAGTGGACTTGTGATTTTCATCCCGATGCTGAGACCCCCATTGCCTCTGTATGGATATATTTTCCTTTATTGCCTATTCATTTGCGTGCAAAGGAATTTTTATTTGCTTTATTTAAAATTGTTGGAGTACCGTTGAGGATTGATGAGGCTACGCTGATTTGTTGAGGCCTAGTGAAGTCAGAGTTTGTGTTGAGGTGAATCTGGAGCATAAGCTTTCAGATAGGATTTGGATTGATCGGGGTAAATTTCATAGTTTTTGGCTGCCTATTGTGTATGAGAGGTTGCCATATTTTTGTACCAAGTGCCGTTATATAGGCCATATTATTGATTAGTGCAGGGTGGGTAACCCACCAGTAAATTCTATTGTTACTCAGGCTACTAAGTTTTTTGTTGCTCCAGCTCCTAAGCCAGTTGTTGTTCCGACTAATAAGCATGTTGATGCTCTGGTGCCTATTGTTGATAGGGCTGGAAAGGGTAAGTGGAAAGAGGTTGTTGTCGAGGTTCTTAGACAGTGGGTCTCAGTTGCTGGTTCTTCTTCAGTTGTTGCTATACCACCTCTAGTGGTTCATGTGGGACCCACCCTTCAGCTTACTCCTACTATTCTCACTATTGTGGCTTCAAAGCCTATTCAAGATACTGTTTTTTTCAATCTACTATTAGATCACATGATGTCTGTCCCTCGTAAGTTTCCTATTTTGTCAGAGCCACATGTCAGTCCACGCCTCAAACGCCTCAGTAGTAATGAGAATGTAGAGGCTTCGATTTCTTCCGATACTGCTAGTTCTATTCAGCTAGAGGTTCATCAGCTGGGGTATTTTCACAAGAATTCTTCTGATGACTTGATTGGTTAAGATGAGCGGCAGGAGGCCGATGATTTTACTACAGTTCAAAAAAAGAAAAATTCGAAAGTTACTGATATCCCGTGCCCGATCAAACGGGTGACTCGTAGTCAGACAAGTGCTTTGTCACATAGTCAGTCTTTTTGATGAGTGTTATCATCTGAAATGTGAGAGGTGTGCGCAGTATTGTCACTCGTAGACGACTTAAGAAATTGGTTCAACTTCATCAAGTGTATTTTTTGATGGTGTTGGAGCCGTTTATTTTGAGGAAAAACTTTGATGTTTTTGGAATTTGAGAATTACTGTAACTTCAATTGTTGATCATCCACAATTCCTTCACATTAAAGTTGAAGATCCTAGATTAGCCAGACCATTGTTTATTACTCTGGTCTATGCTTCTTGCTCGTCGGTTGGATGTAGGGATTTATGGGCGAGTCTTCACCAGGTATCCTTTTCTATTGATGGGCCGTGGCTAGTTGGGAGAGATTTTAATATGATCACTCACAATGGTGAGCGTACATGTAGGAATACTCGTGATAGGAGCACTTTAGACTTTGCAGATATGATGATAGATCGTGGTTTGATAGATGCAAAGTATTTTGGAAGTCAGTATACGTGGACAAATGGAAGGGTTTGGAAGCGTCTGGATAGAGTTGTGATTAACTTACTGGTTGACTCATTTTGTTCTCAATTTTCAGTTCGTTATCTGAACCAAAGCACTTCTGATCACTCACCTCTTTTTATTCAGTAGTCTTATGACGATGATTTGAGGCCTCTTCCTTTTTGATTTCTCAATGTTTGGTCTAGGCATCACGATTTTCTGGGCTTTGTATCTCAGAAGTGGTCATTTCCTACCCATCTTATGGGAATGGCTGCTCTCTGGGAAAAAAATTTTAGGCTCAAACAGGGTCTTCGTTGGTGGAATCGATGTGTATTTAGTGATATTTTTCAGAGGGTTATGGATGCAGAGTGTAGGGTGGACGAGGCAGAGTTAGACCTTGACAGAGATCCTTCTCCTTCTCATCGTGATACTTTGCATCAGACTCAGGCAGTTCTGAACCGTAGTTTATCTATTGATGAGGCCTTTTGAAAACAAAAGGTAGGGGCACATTGGACTTGAAAGGGTGATCATAACACGCGATACTTTTATTCTATAGTTTAGGGACGACGTATTCGAGCCAGGATCCGGTCTATTACTTCAGCTTCGGGTGAGGTGTCTGAGCCTCCTAAGACTATTCAGCTTTCAGCAGTATCTTTCTTCTAGGAGCTTCTATTGGCTCCTCATCAGTTTGTTGACCATATTCGACCTGGTATTATATCTAGATTGGTGTTTGATGAGGACAATTTGTAGCTTAATCAGACTTTTACTTTGACTGATGTGCGAAAGGCTATTTTCAGTATTGATCTCGACAGTGTCGCTGGTTTTCATCTCACTTTTTTCAGGTATGTTGGGACAATAGTATTAGAGGATGTGTTTCAGGCAGTTTTGGACTTCTTTGCTATAGGGCACATACCTAGAGGTTTTGCAGCTATTTCTATTGTCTTGCTTCCAAAACGGGACAATGCCTATAGGTGGTCAGAATTTCGTCATATCAGCTTATGTACAGTATTTAATAAGTTGATTACGAAGCTGATGAATTCGTGATTGAGTACTTTACTACCTCAAATCATCTTAGCTCTTCAGAGCGGATTCATCTCGGGATGGTTCATTGGGGATAATGTCCTTATTGCATAGGAGTTACTATATACAATTGATACAAAAGTGTAAGGGGGTAATGTTATCCTCAAGCTTGATATGGCTAATGCCTATGACCGCATGGATTGGGGCTTCTTGATATCTATTTTGGAGGGTTTTGGGTTCGATGCTCTTTGGATTGATCGGATACGGAGGTGTATTTCAGAGTGTCGATTCTTGGTCCTACTTAATAACAGGCCATGTGGTTTTTTCTCATCATCTTGGGAGCCCAGACAGGGTGATCTCATATTTCTATCGCTGTTTATTATTGCTGCAGATTATTTTTCACGACTACTCACTCAGCAGTATTAGCATATTCCTTTGATGGCATACATACATGGGGGTGAAGCTCTCATATCTTAATTGTCCTTTGCAGATGATATGATTATTTTTGTCAATGGCCAGAAGCAGTTTATCAGACAAGTTTTACACTGTATTGAGCACTGTGAGGGATCTTCTAGGCAGTTGGTGAACAGAGATAAGAGCGAGATTATCTTACCTAGGAGATTTTCTACTAGTCAGATACACAGGCTGGAGCATCTGAAAGAGTTTCGTCATCAGTAGCAGTCCTTCACTTATCTTGGTGTTCTTTTATTTAAAGGAGTCAGGAAGATCTTCTTGTATGATGACTTAGTCTAGAAAGTCCGGAGTAGAATTTCTGGCTGGGCCTCGAGACTCCTATCATTTGGAGGACGGATTACTTTGATACGATCAGCGCTATCCTCTATTCCTCTATATCTCATTCAGATTATGAAGCCTCCCAATACTATCTTGAAAAAGTTAGAGGGCATATTTGCTAGGTTCCTTTGGGACTCCAGAGACCATGCAAACAGATTACATTGGAGGAGATGGAAAGACCTTTGTATTCCTATTGAGGAGTATGGACTGGGCTTTAAGAGACTGCAGGATCTTGTTGATACATTCTCCACAAAGTTCTGGTGGTTATTTAGATCTCAGCGGTCATTATGGACTCAGTTTTTACTGAGTAAGTATTATCAGGATACCCATCTGTTACTGGCTACAATTTTTTACTATGCTTCAGCTGTATGGAAGAGGCTAAAGCACATAGGCCCCCATAGGCGGAGACACACATTGCTTGGCAATTAGGGCATGGACATATATTCTTTTGGTATGATTGTTGGATGGGTGAGTCTACATTAGCTAATCAGCAGCCACACTTGCCACATTCTTCTATCTAGGTTAGAGACTTATTTGATGATACTAGATGGAACATTGACTGATTTCTTCAGCTAATACCATATATTATTGCTGAGCAGATAGAGAGCATCACTATCACTGCTGAGGTACACGATCAGATTATGTGGAAGGATACTTTGGATGGTAGATTTCTTACCAAGTCTGCATAGAAGCTAATTCATACTGGACATACTATTCAGGCTGTATACATCATGATTTGGAGTTCTATTATCCTAACGGCTGTCTCTTTCTTCTGCTGGAGACTATGGCAGGTCTTATCCCAGTTGATGTTGTGATTCAGAAGCAGATTGAGAGTCATATGACTTCTCGTTATCAGTATTGCACGACTATTGAGACTATTCAGCATTTATTTATTGACAACTGTATTGCCGACCAGATTTGGCACCATTTTTCTGACATTTTTCATATAACCTTTCAGCCGATGGACGGTTTTCAGCATTGCTTTCAGTCTTGGCGTTTCTCGTGTCAGTTTGTCAAGCATGATCATATTCGCACGATCATTCTTCTTTTGATCTTCTGGTTTATTTGGACTGCGAGAAATGATGCGAAGTACTAGGATATCTCTATGGAGCCAAGACGGATCATCTGGAGGGTATATCATACTATCTTCCTACTACATACAGACCGTTTATTTCGAGTTATTCATTGACGGGTGGATATGGATATTATTCATCTTTTTGGTATCTCTCTTACTACTCCATCTATTCTTCCTCTTGTTTTGGTTTATTGGCGTACTCCACAAGTGGGATCTTACAAGGTCAACACTGATGGATACCTTAAAGATGGATTTGCGAGTGGATGAGGGATTATTAGGGATTCATTAGGTTAGTGTGTTCGCACCTTCTTCTCTTCATATGGCGAGTGCCCTATTCTGGAGGCCGAGCTCAGGACTATTCTTGACGGTATCATTCTTGCTCAGAAGATTGTACTCTCAGATTTATGGATTGAGTCCGACTCTACTTTGGCCATCTACTGCATCACCAGAGGTGGAGGACTTTGGTCTATTCAGACCACTTTTCGCCACATCAGACATCTCTTTGTCTTCGACCGTGATAATATTTCTCAAATTTATTGTGAGGACAACTAGGTGGCTGACTTACTTGCTTCAGAGGGATCGTCATTGCTATTTCAAGTACAGCGCTCAGGACTTACCGCGATGTTACCGCAGCTTAGTTCAGATTGATATACATGTGCTTCCTACAGTTAGGGGTCTATAAAAATTTTTAAGACTCTTTAGTTAGGAAGTAGTACCTCATTATTTATTCATTTATCTGTTTGCTTTAGCTTTTATGATTAGAGATCAGGTTTTATGCTCTCCTCCTATGTATTTTTATGAGTTATTTATATATAGTTGGGGTATTCGAACCCCTCATCATTTTCTAGTGGAGGTTTGACAACCACACTGAAAATGTGATGGTGTGCTGAATAAAAAAAAAATCAATTTTTTGATAAGAAAGATTACTGTGCCCTTACTCTAGTTAAATAAATAATAAATATAAATAAAAGAAGACAAAATCTCATACTCAAACTAGACATCAATCAACATTATCATCTTTAGTAGTCAAACAAAATAAATTATTGTAATTCAACACACGTGTATGACGACAATTTGAATATTTGATCCGTCAAATTAATGAATTCTAGATCATATATGATGACAAAAAACTCAAATTCCATCGAGAGTCGAAATAGAATTAAGATATTTTAATTTTAATTTTTTTTAAAAAAGGCAACTTATTAATGTATCAAAAGAGGTTTCATCAAGATGAACTTAAATTCGGTTGCCCTATTCGTGGAGGTGAACCTCACCACCGGAGCTCTTGTCATTGCATCTTTGAGATGCAGACAATGTAACACCGTCCATTTTTCCATCTATTATTTATTATTATATCATTTTAAGATGTCTTTTCTTTGTTTGTTGTGTCAACTCTTTTATTCTAGTTTGTTTTGTCATTTAAAATTTTGTGGAAGCGAAGTTGTATGCATATAGTCCATATGTTTATCCAAGTAATATTTCCTTCATCATTCAATTTGAGTATTCCATTCTTAAAAATATGAAAGTCCATAATTGTCTATTGAAGTCAAATAGTAAAAAAAATAGTAATATAAATGTATCCATTTTCTATTACAAAAAGAAAAAATAATTAGTTCATACTCAATCACGATAAGAAATAATATAAATCTTCTAAAATTCCACTCTAAAGTGACCTGAGTGTAAAATATATTCTGTTATGAAAAGAAAATAAAAGAATTTCATGCTTCAATCGACTAGCAGAGTCCAATCTTCGTTTGAGTGGGAATCAATTAATTTTAACTACATATTTCATGGGACCCACAACTTTTTACAACTTTTCAATCACATATTTAATCAAATTCTATTAATTTTTACAAAAAATCTGATTTTAATCAAAATCAAACACATTCATAGTTCTTCTTTACCACATTTCTCATCCTTCTACATTGTCCAATTATTTCTTTTCCTACTCTGCATAATCCCTATAGGAGGTTGCTACTGAACTTTTTTGCCAAACGGAGGGATAAACATGGGCACCCATTATCATTCATTTGGACCTAGCCGACAAGTGGTATGATCGATCATAATCTTTACGTATTCTTTTTCATTTATATTTAGTGTTCTTGTGTTCTTTATTTTGTCATACATCATGACATTCATGTAGATGTCACTACTATAAATTATAAATATTTATGTAGTTATGATGTTGAATTATGGACAATTGGACATTCATCTAGGAAAGAATGACATTACATGCATGCTCTAACTCATTTTTAAACATCATTCAAGAAGTAGTCTCCTATAGCATATGTTAATGGCATACTCACATTATCACATAATAAGAAGTAATAGCATATAGGGTAAGAATGTCATAAATACCTCATTCTTTGAAACAATATAGTAACATATAGCTTAAATCTACATTCCACTCAACTTCGTTTGCTTTTAGAATTTTTGATAGACCCTATGTATCATATTCTTGTTGATTAGAGGACTGAAGGTTAAATAAATTTTTGAAAAACATTGCTCATGGGAGCGCAGTGATGAAATCTGGTAGTTCCACTAAAGGGACTGCAAGTTTAGAAGTGACATCAGGTGGCGGCGACGCGCCACTAAAGGGGCTATAAGACTGGTGGTGCCACCGAGTAGGGTCACTGAGTAAAAAGTTTGTATAAACCATTTTATTATTCAAAAATCATACTATTCTATTTTTTAAATAATAATTAACTTAAATTTATTATTTTATATTTCTTCACTTGTCTCGTTGTTATCTCTCTCTCTCTCTCTCTCTCTCTAAATTCTTTCTTCTCTTATTTTCTCTTAATGCAATTGATATATAATGGGTATTTAGAGGCCATAATACATGTTTACATATACTTAAGGTAGTACTACAAATATAGCTAGTCATTTTTTAGGATGGCTAGGATCTTTATAATATATGTGGGAATTTAAAGTAGCTAGAAGTAGTTGAAAATATTGGTGTTCAAATATATAAAATAATGTCTAAAAAAAATTTACATGACATAAAACAAAATAGAAGTGAAATATAGGGATCGGTTTGAACAACCGACCCTATTTTGAGCCAACTGAGGTCGGATTGCATCAAATATGGGCATTTTGTCAACTTTGCCGCGGCAAGACTGCATCATACAAAAGATGAACAGTTGAGACATCAAAAGGTGTCTCATTAACCCAAGTATAATGTGTCCTTTAGTTTTAGGTGTCTTTACTGTTAAAATTAAAGTAATAAATAAATGACAAAAAATAAAAAACACAAAGATTTATACAAGTTCATGTGAAATTATGTCATGTCTTCAGCCGCTGCAATAGTTTACTATAATGAATGATGATTTTTGTTTACAAGAGATCAATCATATATATATATATATATATATATACATACACACACACACACACACACACACACACACACTAGTTTTTGGCCCGTGCGTTGCACGTGGTGTAGTTGTAATACTGTATTTTTCTGTAACTTAGATAGATCCCAATCTTGAGATGAATAAGGTAATAAAACCATTATTTTGAGTAAAGTACTCTTAACAAATTTAAATAAAAAAAATAAAAACTAATAACAACAAAATAAAATAAAATTGTAAATATTTTATTTTTACTGGACAACATTTTTTTAAATTTTTCCTAAATATTTTTTTTATTTTGGAATTTTTTTTCTCTTTTTTTTGGATTTTTGTCGCGTTAGTCGACAAACTTTTTTTTTTAAAATAAGATTAATGTTTAATATCATTTTGTCCAGTTACTCAACAAAGTTCAATTTGACAATTTTTCAACTTTTTTTTTTGTGTCGAGTTACTCGATAAAGGGGGAAAAAATATAATTTTTTGGATTTTTTGGTAGGAAAAAAAATTTAGTCGAATAACTCGACAAAGGGAAAAAAAAGTAATTTTTTTTTTTTTTTGGTCGAGTAACTCGACAAAGGTTTAAAAAAAAAATTCCTGACAAGGCCCAATTTATTTATTTATTTATTTTTTTGTCGACTTTTTCTATTTTTTTTCCTCCTTATTCTAGTAGGATGTTTCGGTAAGCATTTTAGTAAGCCGAAACATGCCGTCGAAGTATCAAATTTTGACATGAGGTAGCTACACGAGTATTTTATGTTCCCTGAAAATTTCATCTTGTTCGGTGATCGTTTTCTATGTCAAAATTTTTTTTTTTAATCCATGACTAAGTGAAGAAATTTTAGTAACACTACCTTATTTTGGCCATTTGATTTTTATTTAATTTTATTTTTTTGTTAAAAAAAATTAAGATTTTTACGAGTTACAAAAAAAAAAAAATTCAAATCTTTATCGGGCAACTCGACAACATTTTGTTGAGTTACAATAAAAAAATTAAAAATAAAATCAAGACTTTTTCAAGTTAATCTTTTGATTGAATTTTTTTTTTTTTTGTAATGACTTTGTCGAATCTTTTGAATTTTTTTTTTTTTTTTTTTTTGAGTTTGTCAAGTAACTCGACAAATTTTTTTGAATTTTTTTTTTTTTTTGACTTTCTCGAGTAACTCGAGAAAGTCTTTTGATTTTATTTTTTTTTAATACTAACTTTGCCGAGGTATGAGGCAAAGTGGGGGGGGGGAAAGTTTTAAAACTTCACTTAGTCATGGATTAACAAAAACTCATTTGACATAGAAAACGATCATCGAAAAATATGAAAATTTCAGGAAACATAGAATACTCATGTAACTACCACATATCAAAATTTGATAGTCCGACGGCATGTTTCGGCTTACTAAAACGCTAACTGAAACATCCTAGTTAGTTTTTCGGATTCATGCTGTAACAGTTTACAAAATTGTCTATAAATTGAGTTATATAACATGAAATTATGTGAAAGCAAAGCCAATGGTTAGGTAACTCATAGGGCTATCGTCTCCAATTGGAATTATGTAAAAATACTTAATATATAAGGTGCAATAAATTTTTGAGTTGGACAACAGAAACTGCATCTTAGAGAAACATGAAGTTTAGCAAAACCTTTTAAGTTTACATCATTAACGTGTAACCAAAATATGGGAATCCACTAAAACTACCACAAAACCAAGGTCCACAAAAGTTTAAGAAGATATTTACACTACTTAAAGTTTTTTGATTGGTTTATAATAGCGATTCCGGCACGCCGACGGCATAAATCCGAAAAACAGCTTAGGAGGTTTCGCGGTGAGTATTTTAGTATGCCTAAACATGCCGTCGGACTACCAATTTTTGATATGTGGTAGTTACCTGAGCATTCTATGTCTCCTGAAAATTTCGTATTGTTCGATGATCGTTTTCTATGTCAAAAAATTTTTTGTTACTGCATGACCAGGTGAATTCCTTTTTTTTTTTATTTGTTGTGTGACTTTTTGGTTTTTTTTTTTTTTTTTTTTTTTGTAATTTGCAGTTTTGGTCCACAACCTTTTTAATTTATAACAAATTTACCCATAATCTTTTTTTTTTTGCATTGACCATCCCCGACCTTTTAATTTTGTTTCAAATTTTGTTTTGTCTTTCTCTTTAAATAAACAAAATAAAAACTAATGACAACAAAATAAAATAAAATTGTAAATATTTTATTTTTACTGGACAATTTTTTTTAAAATTTTTCCTAAATATATTTTTTATTTTGGAATTTTTTTTCCCTTTTTTTGGGTTTTTGTCGCGTTAGTCGACAAACTTTTTTTTAAAAATAAGATTAATGTTTAATATCATTTTGTCCAGTTACTCAACAAAGTCCAATTTGACAATTTTTTAACTTTTTTTTTTGTGTCGAGTTACTCGATAAAGAGAAAAAAAATTTAATTTTTTGGTAGAACAAAAAATTTAATTTTTTTGGTCGAATAACTCGACAAAGGGAAAAAAAATTAATTTCTTTTTCTTTTTTGGTCGAGTAACTCGACAAAGGTTAAAAAAAAAAAAAAAATTCCCGACAAGGCCCAATTTTTTTATTTATTTTTTCTTTTGTCGACTTTTTTCATTTTTTTCCCTCCTTATTCCAGTAGGATATTTCGGTAAGCATTTTAGTAAGCCGAAACATGTATTCGGAGTATCAAATTTTGATATGTGGTAGCTACATGAGTATTCTATGTTCCCTGAAAATTTCATCTTGTTCGGTGATCGTTTTCTATGTCAAAAGATTTTTTTTTAATCCATGACTAAGTGAAAAATTTTTAGTAACACTACCTTATTTTGGCCATATGATTTTTATTTGATTTTATTTTTTTGTTAAAAAAAAATTAAGATTTTTACGAGTTACAAAAAAAAAATTAAATCTTTATCGGGCAACTCGAAAACAATTTGTTGAGTTACAATAAAAAAAATTAAAAATAAAATCAAGACTTTTTCGAGTTAATCTTTTGATTGAATTTTTTTTTGTAATGACTTTGTCGAATCTTTTGAATTTTGTGTATATATATATTTTTGAGTATGTCGAGTAACTCGACAAATTTTTTTGAATTTTTTTTTTTTTGACTTTCTTGAGTAACTCGAGAAAGTCTTTTGATTTTTATTTTATTTTTTTGACTTTCTCGAGTAACTCGAGAAAGTCATTTGGGATTTTTTTTTTAATACTAATTTTGCCGAGTTATGAGGCAAATTGGGGAAAAAGGGAAAAAAAATTTCAAAACTTCACTTAGTCATGAATTAACAAAAATTCATTTGAAATAGAAAACGATCACCGAAAAATATGAAATTTTCAGGGAACATAGAATACTCATGTAGCTACCACATATCAAAATTTGATAGTCTGACGGCGTGTTTCGGCTTACTAAAATGCTAACCGAAACATCCTAGTTAGTTTTTCGGATTCATGCTGTCACAGTTTATAAAATTGTCCATAAATTGAGTTATATAACATGAAATTATGTGAAACCAAAGCCAATGGTTAGGTAACCCATAGGGCTATCGTCTCCAACTGGAATTATGTAAAAATACTTAATATATAAGGTGCAGTAAATTTTTGAGTTGGACAACAGAAACTGCATCTTAGAGAAACATGAAGTTTAACAAAACCTTTCAAGTTCACATCATTAACGTGTAACCAAAACATGGGAATCCACTAAAACTACCACAAAACCAAGGTCCACAAAAGTTTAAGAAGATATTTACACTATTTAAAGTTTTTTGATTGGTTTATAATAGCGATTCCGGCACGTCGACGGCATAAATCCGAAAAACAGCCTAGGAGGTTTCGCGGTGAGTATTTTAGTATGCCTAAACATGCCGTCGGACTACCAATTTTTGATATGTGGTAGCTACCTGAGTATTCTATGTCCCCTGAAAATTTCGTATTGTTCGGTGATCGTTTTCTATGTCAAAGAATTTTTGTTACTCCATGACCAGGTGAATAAAATTTTCAAAATAAGGGCAGTGTTACTAAAATTTCTTCACCTGGTCATGGAGTAACAAAAATTTGTTTGACATGGAAAACGATCACCGAAAAATATAAAATTTTCAGAAAACATAGAATACTCATTTAGCTACCACATATCAAAATTTCATAGGCCAATGGCATGTTTCGGCTTACTAAAATGCTCACCGAAACACCCTAGGTAGTTTCTCGGATTCGTGCGGTCGCAGTTTGTAAAATTGTCCATAACTTGAGTTATATAACATAAAATTATGTGAAACCAAAGCCAATGGTTAGGTAACCTATAGAGCTATCTTCTCCAACTAGAATTATGTAAAAATACTTAATATATAAGATGCAGCATATTTTTGAGTTGGTCAACAGAAAGTGCAGTTTGGAGAAACAATTCACCCAATCATGGAGTAAAAAAAATTTCTTTGACATAGAAAACGATCACCGAACAATATGAAATTTTCACGGAACGTAGAATACCCATGTAGCTACCATATATAAAAATTTGATAATCCGACGGCATGTTTTGACATACTAAAATGCTCACCAAAACATCCAAGGCAGTTTCTCGGATTCATGCTGTCGCAATTTACAAAATTGTCCATAACTTGAGTTATATAACATGAAATTATGTGAAACCAAAGCCAATGGTTAGGTAACCCATAGGGATATCGTCTTCAACTGGAATTATGTAAAAATACTTAATGTATAAGTTGCAGCAAATATTTAAGTTGGACAACAAAAACTACAGTTTAGAGAAAATGAAATTTACCAAAACCTTTAGGAATCGATTGTATTTCGTCCTTTGTTCCCCATAGCAACTGGGGATAAAAAATCACCAAATTTGATGACTTATTAAGGGAAAAATGAATATATCTTTACTATAATATATAAGAAGTCAATAATTCCGGCTAAAAGGCACTAATATATATATATTAAAATAAATAAAAGAAAAGAAAAGATGAAGAAGTCAAAAATTGTGGCCAAAGATATTAATTTAATATAAAAAAAGTGTCAAAAGATTAGGACAAAAGGGTGAGATTTGGGCAAAATTAGGAATACTAAATCAATAAAACGACGTCGTGTTGGTTGAAGGGTGAACAGTAAACAGGTGATAGACACTTATATTATAGTAAGGATATATATAACAACATAATGAAGATTCCCTAGTTATAATGAAATTCTAAAGAAACTTAATTACAAAGGCAAAATCTCCGAAAATACCATTACTTAAACAAATACAAATATTGTGGACTTTTCGAGGGTATTACCCCTGAGACCCCGGGAAGGGGGCCACCTGCCTTCTTCCAACCCCCTCGGCGACCTTACTGCGAAGGTCGATCCGTACTCAGCTCTGCATATCACAACAAATTAAGCTCCACAACTTAATATTTATACTATTAAACCAATATGAATTTGATGTAAATTAGTATAATAATTCATCCCCAAACAACATCAAATTCATATCAACCAATCTCAGATTTTTTCAATTATTCATAGTTATTTGAGTGAAGACCATATAGCATCTCATTCTTTAAGAAATGGTTCCAATATTGTTTTTAGGATAGCGTTCTACGCGCTTCAAGTCTCATGCTTATTAGTTTATTTTTGTTCTTCAAAGTTCAAGTTGTTGCAGATTATTGGTATTTGTGTTTCATTCTCCTCTTTCAAGTTTTTCAACAATCTAGAAGTGATAATCCATGGCATTCGAGAATGAAACCATGATGGCTACAATCAAATTGATGAACCAAGTCTAATCAAGACTTGGTGATGCTTGACCAGTTCGATGGAACATATTACTCGTTGGCAAGACAACATGAAGTTTCTTCTTACTGCTTTGAAAATCTTCTATGTTCTTGATCTAAATTTGGTGGAATTTCTGGATTCAACACACTACAAAAAATCGTGGCTTCAGAAACGAATTTTCCGTTGCTGAAGCCACGATATCCGTGCCTAATAATCGCTACCAACGGACTATTTGCAACGGAATTTCCGTTGCTATTTTGAGGGTCGTTGAAAGTTACCAACAAAATTTCCGTTGGTGATCTTCACAAACGAAATTTCCGTTGGTAATAGTGTTTGTCATTACCAACGAAAATTCTGTTGGTAATATCCCAACCTTTATCTACGGAATATTCGTTGGTAATGACACACACTATTACCAACGGAATTTCCGTTGGTAATGACACGCGCTTTTACCAATGGAAATTCCGTTGGTAACTTTCGACGACCCTCAAAATAGCAACAGAAATGACAAACACTATTACCAACGGAAATTCAGTAGATAATGTCCCAAGTCTTTACCTACGGAAATTCCGTAGGTAATAGTGCAAATTTTTAATAATTAAAAAATAATAATTTTATATACTTGGTGGACCCCTGACCCAACTTGCCAATCATGAGCTTGAAACTCGACCCACCAAAGGCCCGACCCAATCCACTAAGCTTTGTCAAGTATTTTTATTATTTTATTAATTTAGAATAGATGTAATGTGATTTGAACCTTTGACCTAAGAGTTGTGAAGTTACAGCCAAATCATTGGAGACAAATGAATTCTTGTAAATTTTTTTGTTTTTATAATATATATTAGTTCAATGAGCAACATTTTCTATAATTTCTTATAAAGTAAAAAATAAATATTAGTGAAAAATCAAATTTCACATTGTGTTAACACTTAAACATAAAATATCACATTGTTCGAAAAAAATTTATAGTTGTACAAACTGTATGAAATAATGATAAACATTATTTGCTTTCATATTTAAACACAAAATGCCCAACTAAAGTGATGTCGTACAATAGGTAAACTACTCCACCTATATTTTCTTCGTATGAGATTATAGTTTGAATCTTTTTTATTATTGTAATTGCATATATAACTTCGTTGTAGAAAATTCGAATGTTAAATGAGTGCTTGTTCAGTTGCCCTTTGTTTCATCTCCAAAATCCATTTTGCATTAAATTTGGTGGGCCATGACTGAATTCCTCTTACACACTTTTTGACTTACATTGCAATTTGACAAAATTGCTCTCAATCAATTAAATGTCATTTGAAAGTTAAAAGGGCAATTTGGTCATTTCATCTCAAATTATTTTGAAAAGTCAAAAAACTCATGTTCAAAAATAGATTTTGGAGATGAAAATGCCTACTGAACATACTCTGAATGAAACTTAATTTATGACTAATCCTTGAGTGATTAACATTCAATTCCATATAGTTGAATCTTTTTTCATTTTCAATTTTTGATTTACATTACTCATGAAAAATATGCAGGTAACAAGATTTACTTTTCACCAATATTTTCTTTAGCTCAATGGTTGAAATAATAATATTACATATGGATTATCTGTGGGTAATAGGTTGAAAGATTTTTTTGACTTATGGATTACTCTTCACATAAATTTCTTTTATTTGAATAGATGAATTGTGTTTTTTGATCTTCAAAATTGATTTATATCACCTACGAAAATAAGAATCACTCTTCATCAATGAATATTTTGTAGGTGAAAGGTCGAAATATTTTTTTGTTTCAAAATTAATTAATATCACCAACGAAATTTTCGTAGATAATATGATTTACCCTTCACCAACGGATATTCCGTAGGTGAAAGGTCGATAATATCTTTTGGTTTTCAAAATTAATTAATATTACCAACGAAATTTTCGTAGGTAATATGATTCATTCTTCACCAACGGATATTCTATAGGTGAAAGGTCGAAATATTTTTTGATTTTTAAAATTAATTACTATCACCAATGGAATTTTCGTAGGTAATATACGAAATTTTCGTAGGTAATATGATTCACTATTCAGCAACGGATATTATGTTAGTGAAAAATCGAAATATTTTTTGTTTTTCAAAATTAATTAATATCACCAACGAAATTTTCGTAAGTAATATGATTCACTCTCCACCAACGGATATTTCGTTGGTGAAAGATCGGAATATTTTTTGATTTTCAAAATTAATTAATATCACCAACGAAATTTTCGTAGGTTATTGATTTACTCTTCACCAACAGATATTCCGTTGGTGAAAAATTAAAATATTTTTTGGTTTTCAAAATTAATTAATATCACCAACAGATTTTTCGTAAGTAATATGATTTACTCTTTACCAACGGATATTCCATTGGTGAAATGTCGAAATATTTTTTGGTTTTCAAAATTAATTAATATCACAAACGGAATTTCCGTAGGTAATATGATCCACTCTTCACCAATAGATATTCCGTTGGTGAAGGGTGAAAATTCGTTGGTGATAAATTATTACCTTTGCCAACGAAAAATTCATCGCTGATTACCGTTGGTGAAAGGTCATCACTTCTACCAACGGATAATATGTTGCTGATTACCAACGAAAATAATCCGTTGGTAAATTTCTATTGGTGAAAAGACAATTTTTAGTAGTGACAGACACAGATACAGATACAATAAAGGCACAACAGAAGAAGCGTCAAGAGAATGAGTTGATTTGTCGAGGACATATTTTAAATGCTCTTTCGGATCGTCTATATGATCTATATACAAATACATATTAAACAATAGAAATTTGGGAAGCACATAGAAATAAATATAAGGACAAGAAGGAAGGTATCAATAAATTTTTAATTTTAAATATTTTATTTTAAATTTTGTGATAATACATAAATATTGCCGCATGTGATTGTTAACAAAATGAAAGCTGTGAAAACTGAACTTCCAGAATCCTTCCAAGTAAGGACTATCATTGCTAAATTACCAATTACTTAGAGAGGATATAGGAAGAAAATTCTTCATAATTCTAAAGAATTTATATTGGAGAAAGTTAAAAAACATCTTTGAATTGAGGAAAAGTCGAGGGCACGAGATGGTAATCAAAATTCTCATATTGACACTTCAAAAGCCAATGCCGTGGAGAACCCCAACAAATCATTCAAGAGAAAATCTTCTAATAATGACAATAAGTTCAAAAGAAGGCCTAAGGGAGATTGCTTTGTGTGTGGAAAACTCAGTTATTTTGCAAAAGATTGTCAGCATTGATAACAAATGTGCTACTGTGAGCGAAATCAATGTTGTCAAAGGAAAAGTTACGAAATGGTAGTATGACACAAGTGCTACCGTTCATGTTTGCTATATTAGTCATCTCTTCAAAACCTATCAAGAAATCAACGATGGACAAAAAATCTAGACGGTGAATTAATGTTGTTCAAGCGCCGTTGGCAAAGGAAAAATTGAATTGTATTTCACATCCGGGATGATTTTTTTTTGTCAAATGTACTACATATTCCAAATATGAATAGGAACCTTGTTAGTGAGGATCTCTTGGAAAAATTGGATGTCAAGTCTGTATTTGAATTGGAAAAACTTGTACTATCCCGTAATGAGATTTTTGTTGGAAAAGACTATTTTACTGAGGAAATGTTCAAGCTTTGTACTATTGACAATAATATTAATAAAATTATAAATTATGCTTACTTGCTTGTTTCTTCTACATTATGACATGATAGGTTATGTTATATAGACTATTCTACTTTAAATAGAAGGATAAAAAGCGGCTTGATTTCTTGCGAATTAGACAATCATGATAATTGTGAATTATGTGTTAAATAAAAAATTGTTAAGAAACCTTTTAGTAGTGTTGATTTATGTTCTAGTCTACTTGGATTAATTCATTTAGATATTTGTGAATTAAATGGCATATTAACTAGATGAGGTAATAAATACTTCATAACTTTTATAGATGATTTTTCTAAATTTTGTTACGTTTATTTAATGAAACATAAAGATGAGGCCTTTAACATGTTTAAAGTTTTTAAAACCGAAGTAGAAAATCAACTAAGAAAAAAGATAAAAATTCTTCAAAGTGATAGAGGTGGAGAATACTTCTTTAATGAATTTAATATCTTTCGTGAAGAACATGATATAATACACCAATGTAGTGCTGCTATATCTTTCGGAATGAAAGGAAATCTTTTTCTGCTATTTTAGCTGCTCCACAGGCTTCAGTTATTCACTCTATTACGCATAGGCCACCTGGGCTACATCGAGGTGAGCCGTCATTTATTTTGACTGTGGAGGAAGAGGCAGCGCTTTCTGAGCCATTCAAGTTTACACTTGTTGGCAAATTCTCACATCGAAAGCCTACTATGGCAAAGGTGCGTGATTGCTTTCTGAAATTTGGATTCTGTGGTGATTATAGGCTTGGCTTGATAGATAGCAAGCATGTATTGATTCACTTGACGCATGAAAATGATTATAGTAGATTGTTTTTGCGTTCTTTATATTATATTGATGGGTGTCCTATGCGAGTCCTTAAATGGACATGTGACTTTGGACCTGATTGTGAAACCCCAATTGCTCCTGTTTGGTTGTCCTTCCCTTTATTACCTGTGCATATGCGATCCAAGGGTGTGATTTTTGCTTTGGCTAAGATTGTGGGTATACCTTTGCGTATTGATGAGGCTACTGCGGATTTGTTGAGACCTAGTGAGGCTAGGGTCTGTGTGGAGGTTAACTTAGAACATAAGTTACCTGAGCGGATCTGGATTGATAGGGGTGATGGTCGGAGTTTTTGGCAGACTGTGGTTTATGAGAAACCACCGTTATTTTGTTCTAAGTGTCGACATATGGGTCACTCTCTTGGTCAGTGTCGAGCTGGTGGCACACCTTTTGCTCCTTATTCCCCAGTTGCTCCATCGGACCACCCCCCTCCTAGTACTAGTTTGCCTCCTCCACTTACTCAGACTATTTCTGCTCCTCCTGTTACTAGCACCGTTACTGAGATTACTGACAGGTCCAGAAAAGCTAAGGGTAAGGAAGTAGTTGTTGATCAGCCTCAACAGTGGGCCCCAGTACGATCGAGAGCACAGCATAGACGAGGTGTTGATATCTCCACCTCTGCGGGCCCCGCCACTTCTCTTGCAGGCCATAGCAGAGGTTCTCGCTTTGGTGTTCTTGCAGACCCCACACTTGATATAGTGCAGTGTTCTACAGTTGTTAGTTCTACTACTCTTATTTTCACCATTTCTCAGACACAGCAAACTGTGGGCCCAGACTCGCGACATGTGGGTCCCACTATTGATTTCTCGCATAGTATTCATATGGGTCCCTCTTTGGAAGCTCCTTTACCTGCTGGACCCAGCCATCTCTCGACGGCCCCATCATACATTTCATCACTACTTCCTACTCCAATTCTCTCAGTTAGTCAGAGTCTGGATGTTTCTCGGCCAGTGGACCCCGCCATATCACATGTGGGCCCCACCACTGATCTTTTACAAACATCAGCTTTTGCCTATGATTACTCATTGCATGATAGGCTATTGACTATTGCGGGCCCTACCGGCAGCCTCCCTCTCGCGGTGGACCACTATGCTGAGTCACGCTCAGTTATTGATCCTGTCTATGGTTCCTCATTGCATGATAGACCGACTATCTCTGTGGGCCCCACCAGTACTTTGGCTCATTCAGAATTCTTTGACCCTTTGCTTGACCATATGCTTGCTGCACCACGTGCTGGGGTATGTTTGGATGACACAATTGATTCTAATCCTGATACTAGCCCTCTCCTGGATTGCCGAGATAATGTCGAGGCTTCTTTTCTATCTATTTCATCAGTAGTTCCCTCAGATACATCTTGTTCTGTTCAGATGGGTACACACCAACAGGGTCACTTTCGTAGGAGTTCACATGGTGATTTGACTAGTTTGGATGAGCGACAGGGGGCCGATGGTTTCTTTTCAGTCTTGAGTGGGGTCCTACATAGAGTTATTGCTCCTCTGCCTTCTAGACCGATCACTCGGAGTATGTCAGGTACTCATGGTTCCCTCTCTCAGTCTTTGTGATGTCAGTCCTCATATGGAATGTTAGGGGGGTGCGTGCTTCTAAGACTCGCAAGAGACTTAAGAAGCTTGTTCAGTTACATCGTATTTTTTTCCTCGCTCTTTTGGAGCCTTTTCTGTTTGAGGATAGCTTTGACTTTGTTCGTCGTTCTGTTGGGTTTGATATCGGTGTCCAGAACCAGTCGAGTAAGATTTGGTGTTTTTGGAATGTGGGGACGACTGTGTTTGTGATTGTTGATCATCCCCAGTTTCTTCATCTAATGATCGAGGATTCGAGATTGGCTAGACATATCTTTTTATCGCCTGTGTATGCTTCATGTTCTGTTGTTGGACGCAGGGATTTATTTGAGGGACTTCACCAGGTTTCCCAGACTGTGGATGGCCCTTGGCTTGTTGGTGGTGACTTCAATGTCATTGCTCATGATGGTGAGCGGACGGGAGTCAGTACTCGTGATAGAGAGAAGACTGATTTTTGTGATATGATGATGGAGTGTGGATTGACTGATGCTGGATTTTCTGGTAGTCCTTATACTTGGCATAATAGGAGGGTGTGGAAGAGACTTGACAGGGTTTTGATGAGTCATGAGGCTGCATCCTTCTTTCGACAGTTTACAGTGAGGCATCTCAATCGGTCTACGTCTGATCATTCGCCTTTGTTAATGAGTTGGGTTGAGGCTGAGGATGGGGGTGGGCCTAGGCCTTTTCGGTTCCTCAATGTTTGGTCCCGTCATCATGACTTTTTATCCTTTGTCTCTCAAAAGTGGTCATACCCGACTCAGTTTACAGGGATGGCTTCTCTTTGGGAGAAGTGCTTTAGGATGAAGCAGGGACTTCGTTGGTGGAGTAGAAATGTGTTTGGGGATATATTTCAGAGAATTAGAGATGCTGAGAGCAGGGTGGATGAGGCTGAGATAAAATATGATTTGGATCCATCACCTGCACATAGAGAACACTTACATCAGGCTCAGGCCCTACTGAACCGTGCTTTGTCTATTGAGGAAGGCTTCTGGAAACAGAAGGCTGGGACTCGTTGGATGTGCGAGGGAGAGCACAACACGAGGTATTTTCATTCAGTGGTGCAGGGGCGCCGCATGCGGGCCCGTATACATTCTATTAGATCTCAGACGGGAGAGACTTTGTCTGCACACGAGGAGATTCAGGGTTCAGCTGTTTCCTTTTTCCAGGACCTCCTTTCTGCTCCCGCCCACGCAACTGACCAAATTTTACCAGATATTATCCCCTCTTTGGTTACTCAGGAGGATAATCAAGAGCTGAACCGACTTCCATCATTGGCTGAGGTTAGAGATGTAGTGTTCAGTATTGATGCAGATAGTGTGGCGGGTCCAGATGGGTTCACCTCTCATTTTTTTCAGCAGTGTTGGGAAATTGTCAAGGATGATGTTTTTCGTGCAGTTTTGGACTTCTTTGATGGTGGGCATCTGCCTAGGGGATTCTCTGCTACTTCTATAATCTTGCTTCCCAAGCGAGACAACGCTTGTCGATGGACAGAGTATAGACTGATTAGTCTTTGCACGGTGTTCAACAAGATTGTCACCAAGCTCCTGAACTCTCGCTTAAGTGTTGTTTTGCCTCGTATCATCTCTCCACAGCAGAGTGGCTTTATTCAGGGGAGGCTGATTGGTGATAATGTCTTGTTGGCACAGGAGATGCTCCATACATTGGATACCCAGGCCCGTGGGGGCAATGTCATCCTTAAGCTAGATATGGCTAAGGCATATGACAGGTTAGACTGGGACTTCTTGATGACTGTGATGGAGAGATTTGGATTCGATTGGATGTGGAGGGATAGGATCAGGCGTTGTATTTCTGAGTGCCATTTTTCTGTCTTGGTGAATGGCAGGCCTTGTGGTTTCTTTCCTTCCTCTCGTGGGCTGAGACAGGGGGATCCCATATCTCCTTCGTTGTTTATCATTGCAGCAGATTACTTCTCTCGGGGTCTCACTCAAGTTTTCCAGCAGTATCCATCGATGGCATATATTCATAGAGGTGACACTCTTGTCTCACATCTTTGTTTTGCTGATGATATGATCATATTTGCCAATGGCCAAAGACAGTCAGTAAAGAGAGTACTGCATTGTTTGGAGCACTATGAGAGGGTCTCTGGCCAGTTGGTGAATAGAGACAAGAGTGGTCTTATTGTGCCTAAGAGGGCACCTCCTTCTAGGATTCAAATACTTGAGCACATTACTGGCTTTCGACGTCAGCAGCAGCCTATCACATACTTGGGCATACCCTTGTTTAAGGGGGCCCGAAAGACCTTCTTATATGATGGTCTATTTCAGAAGGTCAAGAGCAAGATCTCTGGATGGGCCTTTAGGCTGCTATCTCCTGGTGGCAGGATTACTTTACTGAGGTCTGTCCTTTCTTCCTTGCCTCTCTATCTTCTTCAGATTCAGTGTTGAAGAAGTTAGAGAGTACATTTGCTAGATTCTTGTGGGATTCTAAAGATCAGGCTCACCGTATGCATTGGAAGAGATGGAAGGATATTTTCCTTCCTACTAATGAGGGTGGTTTGGGCTTCAGAAGATTAGAGGACGTGGTCCATGCTTTCTCTTTGAAGCTCTGGTGGTTATTCAGATCACAGCAGTCGCTTTGGGCTCAGTTTTTACTGGGCAAGTATTGCAGGGACACCCACCCCCTTCTGGCACCCATACCACATTCTGCTTCTGCGGTTTGGAGGAGGCTAAAGGGGGTGGGACTCACAGCGGAGCCCCACATCGCGTGGCAGTTGGGTCAGGGGAGTATATTCTTTTGGCACGACTGTTGGATGGGTGACATGACTTTAGCTCAAATGTTTCCTCATAGGGAGCATACCTCCGTCCAGGTAGTTGAGTTTTTTGATGATACTGGATGGGATATCGATAGACTCTTGTTGGTCCTTCCACATGATATAGCAATCCAGGTTGGAAGTCTACCGCTTTGTCCCGATGTTCTTGATAGACCTATGTGGAAAGACACCCCAGATGGTAGGTTTTCTACCAAGTCGGCATGGCAGCTTGTTCGCACTGGGAGTACTCTTCAGGCCTTTTGTCGCATGATTTGGAGCCCGATCATCCCGCAGACTATCTCATTTTTTTGTTGGAGATTGTGGCAGGGTTTGGTACCAGTGGATGTGATTATTCAGAGGAGGATTCGGGCCCACATGACATCAAGGTGTCAGTGCTGTTCAGAGATTGAGACCATCCAGCATGTCTTTATTGATAGCCCTGTGGCTCACCAGGTATGGCAGCACTTCTCAGCTATTTTTGGCATTCCCCTCAGGGTTGGAGAGATGCTATAGCATAGATTTCAGACTTGGAGATTCTCAGGCCAGTTTGTCAGGAGTGGCCATATTCGCACTATCATCCCTTTGCTGGTCTTTTGGTACATTTGGACAGCTAGGAATGATGCGAAGCATCGTAGGATTGGCATGGAGCCCAATCGTATCATCTGGCGGGTCTATCACACTATTTCTTTACTACATATGGGAAGACTCTTTCGATTTGTTCATTGGCGTGGGGACCTTGATCTTGCCCCACATTTTGGTTTTACTCTTACTTCTCCTACCCCCAGCCCCCCTACTTTGGTTTATTGGCGTGCTCCATTGGCTGGATCTACCAAGATCAATACTGATGGATGCGTCAGGGATGGATTTGCGAGTGGCGGGGGTGTTATCAGAGATCACATTGGGCGTTGTATCAGGGCCTTCTCTACTGGCTACGGAGACATACTTATTTTGGAGGCAGAGTTGAGAGCCATTTTACAGGGCATTGAGCTTGCCCGACGGATGGGTCTTGTGGACTTATGGATTGAGACTGACTCTACATTTGCTGTTCATTGCATTTCACGTGGTGGGGGGCCGTGGGTGATTCAGTCAATACTCAGACGCATCCGACATCTTCTTTCATTCGATCGAGATACAATTTCTCATATTTTTCGAGAGGGAAACCAGGTCGCTGACTCTTTAGCTTCTGAGGGCTGGGACCAACGACATTATCAGGAGTATGGATGTTCAGACTTGCCACGTCGTTCGCGTGGACTACTTCAGACTGACAGATATGGCCTTCCATCAGTTAGAGGTCTTTAGTTTTTTGTTAGTTTGGTTTTCATTTGCTTTTGCTTTTGCTTTTCAGAATTATGCACCGGAAGTAGTATCTCTTTATTTGCTGTAGTTTGAGGAATTTTTTTTCATTCGTTGTATGCTTGGAGGTCAGGTTCATATCCCCCTCCTGTGTACTACCATTTTTATATAAATACAGTGGTAGGGGCATCCAAACCCCCACCAGCCTGTCCTGGTAGAGGCCTAAAAACCATACTGGACTGTGCTGGTGCTTCGAATAAAAAAAAAAAAAAAGTTACCTTATAATTTATGAGGTGAAGCTTTGCTTGCTGCTTGTCATATTTACACTAAAATTCTTTCAAAGAGATTGAAAGTTTTCTCTTATGAATTGTGGAAAAGGAGAAAATCAAACATTAGATATCTTAAAGTAAGGGGTATATTGCATATTATAAAAAAACTGATCCTAAAAGGACCAAGTTGGGTCCTAGAGACATCAAATGTGCATTTATGTGATACTTTAAATAGTAAAACATATAGGTTACATAACTTAGAATCCAATGTTATTATAGATTCGTGGGACGTGGAGTTCTTTTAAAATTCATTAAGTATGAATGAAATTTATCAAACTCCAATAGAACCTCAAGAGGAGATTTCGGCTTCTAGAGAACCAGTAGAAATATCTTTAAAAGATATTATTGAGTCTAGTGAATCTCGAAGAAGTAAAAAAATCCATAAAGAAAATGTATTAGGACCGGAAGAGATAGATTCTCAACGAATCACTCTATGCTTGATATAAGCAAACGAGAAAGATATTAGAACAATTCCATTTGTTGTTCAAGTTGAGAGTGGTCCTAAAACCTATAAAGAGGCTATGGCGTCTAGAGATAATATTTTTTAAAAAGATACTATAGATGACGAGATGAATCCTATAATTTCAAAGAAAATTGCCGATTTACCAAAAGATTCTCATTCAGCAGATTTTAGTTCGTGTTTTCATTCTCCATTTCCCATGTAAGTATTCAACGGAAGCTCCCGTGTGATCCCTTTCCAAAAATGTGAAAAAGTTAGCTTCTAGAAGCTACCACATGTCGTAAGGGGGTGCGATATATATTGAACATAACCTCCAAGATTTATTAACTCTTTAGAAAAGCCTTTGACTAAATAATATCTAAACTACCCATAAGATATAAAACTTTAATATTTGTTATATTGTTTTCCTAAAATTACGATTTTAAGGTTCCGCACTCAAAACTGGTATCAGAGCCTCGTTAAAATTATAATTATGTCAGATAATTATAACAAAATATCAAAAATTAATATAATTGAACAAATTAATTGGATAAAAAAAATTTTGATACATAAATTTGGATTAATTAAAGAAAAGACTATTAGAAAAGAAGATCAATAAATTCTAAAAGAGATTCTACAAATTGAATTATTAAACAACACTAATAAACAAAAATTACAAAATTTTAGAAATAAACTTTCTGAGGAATATAAAGTATTAAATGACTAGATAAAAATACTAAAAACTCAGCAAGAATTAGAAGAGTTAAAAAGAAAAATAGAGATATTAAGAAAATCTTTAACTCTAGGAGAAAGAATAATAAATATAGAAAAGAAAATAATAGATTATAAAGAAATAATTACTGAAATTGGGAAAAGATTAGGATTTAAATTGAAGAAAAAGACAAGCTATTAATAAAAGAAAATATTGTTATCATGAATGAAGTAAAACAAAATTTTCCAACAGAACAAGAAACCATAATAAAAAGAATTTCTTGAATAAAATAATAAATACTACCAACTACTTGAACCTTACAACTTAAATCCAAATATGAATACATAATTAAAAGATATTTCAGAAAATCTTTTAAAAATTAATGAAAATATTAAAATATCAACAGCTATAACAGGAAAACATATAAAATTCTATATTAAAGAAGAACCACAAACTCTAGAATTTGTATATAATTTAATGAATGAAACCAAACAAGATCTTGAAGAAAAATTCTTTAAAACTTCAGGAGAAGATGCCGAAAGATATAGAAAAATGTTAGAAAATCTAGAAATACAAATAGCTAACATAAGTTTAGGAAATACTAAGATGAATACTAGTACCACAAGAGTTAGTAGTTCTACTACCCCTTCTATAGTAAGCCAACCTCCCTTTACACCAACTACACTATCAAAAACTGAGGGAATATACTCTATAGTATGCTTAGGTCCCGTACCACCCATTGCACCAAGATATGAAGGACCAAGACAAACTAGTGGTGTAAATAAAGAGAAGGATAATGAAGAATATAATAGTTATAGATATCCAACAGATGAAGGAGAATTATAGACATGGTATAAATTTCAATCCAGAAGTAGAAAACCCAAATAGAAGAATAAATCCTAGCAAATTAAAAGGCAACTTCAAAATAACTACCAAAGAAGAAAGTCCTATGGAAAATCTAACAGAACCAATACCAACAACAGGAAAATGATTAGATCTAGATTCAGGAGATAAAGATAAAAAGATATCTGCCTGGGTTAAAGCCTCTAGCTTTGCTATACAATTTAGTAAATGATGGGATACATATACAATTTTCAATTTTCTTGAACATACCTTTAGAGGAAATGTTAAAGAATTATGAAAGAAAACCTCTGACCAAATAAAAAGTAATATAAAATATGGAGAAGAATTGATAGCTGATACAAGAGAACATTTAAATAACCAGACAATTATAGATATATTAAAAAGGTTAGAAAAATACTTGAGAGCACAATTTCTAGGAGAAACTAATATAGAAAAAGAAATAAGAGAGAAATTAGAAGCACAAATAGAATTAGAAAATCTAAAAATTTGTGATATGTGTGATCTAAAAGGACACTTAAGAGATTTTGAAAAAAACTACATAAAAGCTTTAAATAAGGATATGAGTTATAGTGAAAAATTGAATTATCTCAAAATAATATTCCTAGAACTTCCTTACCCTTGGAGCATAAAAATATACCAAGAATATGAAAAAATTAGGTCTGTCATGACTCAGCTAGAGATAAATGATACTTTTGGTAATAGAGAACAATTTACTATCAATACAAATAATAAATGGTGTAAAGAAATAGCTGATAACAAAGCAATAAAGAAGATGACAAAGAAAAAACTCCTTTGTTGCAATCAAGATATGTTTCATACTCATCAATGTGGATGTTATCCAAAAGAATTTAAGAAGATAAGAAAATTCAAAAAATTTCTTAAACCTTATAAAAAGAAAGATTTTAGGAAGAGGAGATATTTGGAAACCTAATAGAAAACCTTTTAAAAGGAGAACGAAATCAAAATGTTGGATACCTAAAAAAGAATATATTAAAAAATGCAAATGTTTTATATGTCAGCAACCAGGACATATAGCACCAAACTGCCCATATAAACATAAAAATAAAACCAATTCAAAATTTTTAGAAGTATACGAAGAAGCTATATATGATTCAGAATATGAACCTTATGAGATAAGTGAAACCGAATCAGAAGTATCTACTATATATATATATATAAGAAAGCATGGAAATACAAGAAACTAACATAGATAATATTGAAGGAATAAACCAAACTATTACCTTCAAAGAAGAAAAATATGATGGAATTATGAAGAAAGTTTTATCTTTGAACCAAAAAGATGTCTTCAAAAATAAAACCTTTTGGAATATACTACCAAAGCTAAACAAAACTATTTATGTTATAAAACATAATGAAGTTCCTATTTATATTGAAAATATAAAAGGATCTACAACAATTCCCATACTAAATAGGAAATGGATAAATGAAGAACTAGATAAAATAAAGTCTGATATTAGGAACAAAATCAGAATGTAGAGATTGGAGGAATCCAGATCCTTATGAAAGGATTCTTTAGACAAGGTATGAATATACCAGTCAACATATTTTATATGGATAATAGAATATTGCATAATCCTATAGACGCCCTTTTAGGAGCTGTTTCAGGTAATTTAGTATACCAGAAACTAATATTTACCTTAAAACCAGGATTTGCAGTATCTTTATTAGACGAAAATATATACATATCCTTAAATCTATTTAATAAAATAGATAGATTAGATATGCTAGAAAAATCTAAGGCAGTAAGCCTTACCATAAGATCTATATTCAAGCCACCATCAAGCTTTTACTACAAGCCACCATCAAGAGATAAGAAGAAACTTTGAAGAAATAAAAATTGAAGAAGGATTTGAAGAATTAGCACAAGCTATTCCACCTAGAAAATTCAGATAACACAAAATCGAGATACCTAAAGAATTTGTTTTATATTTCAAAAGAAGAATTAAAATAATTAGAGAAACTGGACAAACAAGTAATCTACAAGAAAATGTTTCTATAGATTCAATAGGAAATATGAAAGCAAAATTCCCTCCAAGAAGAAGTTTCAGTCTTCCCAAAAAGAACTATATAGGAGAATCATTCATTCCAAAAAACCATTGGAAAAAGAATACACCAGTGCTAGCCAAATTAGAAAAACATGGAATAGAAGAACAATTCTGTATCCTAACTGAATAGATAAAACCTACAGGAGAAATATAAGAAATGATTGCCTTAATCAATATAGGTGCAGGATCAAGTCATGTTCAAGGAAATATATTTAGCATGCTACCTGAACAAGACCTACCTCAAGGATATAAATATAAAGATTGTCATGGAATAGAATATGAAATTAGAAAAGTTGTCGAAATGAATCTTATACTTACTAATATAAGAGGAGAACAATTTTCTATAACTATAGTTATACATAAAGATCCCAATAGGATAGAAACCAATCCACCAATTTTATTAGGAATGGACTTTTTAGATATGTTCAAACCATATAGTATCCAAGAGGATAGATTACAAATAACAATCAATCTTGAAGAACAACATATTCCAAGGAGTACTAGTGAAAAGAAAAGATTTACTAACTATATGATGATTAGTTATAAATTTATAACCAAGAACATAACAAATCCATTAAGCCATTATGTTGAAATAAAACTCACTCTACCAGAATATTGTAGAATTACATTTCATGCTTATCTTGATACAGGATCAACATTATGTACAGCACAATATAATATTTTCCCAGCTTCTTACTGGAAAATAGACCCTAAAAATAAATACTATGCCAAAACAGCTAGTGGCCTATTTGAACCATACTCTTTATATGCTGAAAATATATCATTTTTATTAGGAAATAGAGAAGTCATAGTTAGAGAACTATACTATGCCCCCAAAATAGAATGTGACATTCTTTTAGGACAAACTTTCCTCGTAGAAGACTGCACTCTTTACACAATATAAAAATTCCACAAGATTTAAATTTACAATACCCTGTAACCACAAAATAATTGCACCACAAATACAAAAGGCTACATCTATAGCTCAAAAACCAATAAATCATCAGAGATCCTCAACCGAACGTGGTGATATTATACAAAAATAGAAAAAAAAATTCAAATCACTATTATATAACAGTGTAAACTTCCAAATAAGTAAATCTGAAAATGAAAACAAGAAAGAATAAAAAATAATCTCAAAAACAACTTTTCAGAAAATATATTAGAAAAATGGTCTATAAATAAAACAACAGCTAAAATTAAATTAATATAACCAAATGTCATAATTAGAGTCAAACCTATGACATATAGTCAAGAAGACATAAAAGAATTTGAAATACAAATAGAAGAATTATTAAAAGCTAAAATTATTAGACCAAGTAAAAGTTCCTATAGTAGCCCGGCCTTTATGGTGAGGAACCATGCTAAATTAAAAGAAATAAAGCCAGAATGGTTATAAATTATAGAAACTAAATGAGAAAACCAAATTTGATAGATATTACCTACCAAATAAAGATATTCTCATAAAAGTCATATAGAATAGCAAAATATATTCTAAGTTTGATTGTAAGAGTAGATTTTGGCAAATATGTCTAGATGAAGAAAGCAAACCACTAATAGTATTTAGCACTCCTAATCCTTTAGGACAATTCGAATGGAATGTAATACCATTTGGATTAAAAAATGCACCCCAAATATATCAAAGAAGAATGGACGAAGTATTTAAACTAATTAAAAAAATTTGTGTAGTATATATTGATGATATACTTATACATTCTACTACTTATAAAGAGCATCTAGAACACCTAGAAAAATTTACATATATTATCAACAAACATGGAATAATACTCTCAGAAAAGAAAGCTGAAATAGCTAAAACAAAAATCGAGTTTTTAGGACTCATCATCAAAGAAGAAGAGATTCAATTACAATCTCATATTGGAAAAAAATTACTTGAATTCCCTAACAAAATAATAAGCAAAAAACTGCTACAAAGCTTTTTAGGATTATTAAATTATTCTGAACAATTTATCGAAGGATGTGCTTTACTTAAAAAGTCATTTCTAAATAAACTCAAAAAAGATCAAGTTTGGAACTGGACCAATGAAGATACTAAAAGAGTCCAACACATTAAAAAATACTATTCTAATCTCCCTAAACTATTTATAGCAGAAGATGATTATTATTTTATTCTTGAAACAGATGCTTCAGATTATTGTTGGGGAGCAGTCTTAAAAACAGTATCAAAACATGAAGAAAATTATCCATGTCATAAAGATTGTTCAAAAACCTATCCAGAAAAATTAGTTGCATATACTTCACGAACTCTTAAAGATGTTGAAACCAGATATGACTCCAATAGAAAAGAGTTACTTGCTGTCAAAAAAGGAGTTGCTAAATATGAATACTAATTTGATTAAAAAATCATTTACTATTAGAACAAATAATACTCAAGTTAAGTATTTTCTTAAAAATAATTTAGAGCCAAATGTTGCTAACAAGCCATTAATTAAAATACAATCTTAGATGGCCAACTTCAAATTTGATATTCAATATATTCGTGGTAAAGATAATTTTCTTCCTGATTTTCTTTCCAGGGATGGAACAGATCAAGCAAGAGTTGCAATCAATGAAGTTAAAAATAAAGGAGATGGAAAAGAAAATATACAAAATAGAGAATGAAAACCTCCAAAAAAAAGATATTCCACAAAATATTCAAAAGATCAGACAATATATCAAAGAAAATAAAGAGGCTTCATCCTCTCAACCTTCACCAGCCATTATACAAGATATATCTGAAATTAACAAATCAAATGTTATACATCTTTGCAACAGTCTCCTATCCTTTGGGATAAAAGATGAAGTAGGATATAAATACAAAATATGTCTTTTCAATCTTGTGGCCTGCTGGTTTAATGAGATTGGTAATAAGCCATGGATGAAGACTTTAAACTATGGAAAATACAACAAGGTGAATTTCTATCCCGGAGCACCACCAAATTGATTCGCCATATGTATGATATTGGAAACATACTCTGTATATATCCTAGCCAAAATTTCAAAGAAATTTCCATGCTGCCAGCAAAAATCAAAATAGTAATCAAAGAGTTTGTTCGAATTACTAAGCCCACCAATATCTATATCAGATTCTTCTCTGCAGTTCCAGAATGGTATATTTATGATCATTATCCCATTCCAGTTAAAAATATTATTAAAATTGGATTAAAGAGAAAATTGTTCGATCCAAACAGTCAAAATACTCATGAAGTCACTCCTCAGAAAATCTTGAAGATTGAACATTTCAGAAAAGCTAAAGGATACAAAGATCAATTTGATTTCTTAGTAGACACCATGAGCAAGAATGAAAATATCTGGATATACCTATGTGAAGATCACATAATCGTCAGCAACTGTACCAGAAAGACTCGTGATCAGGATTGGGCCCTACTTGACCACTGGTACGACAAAATAATGAATAATGAAAATGATGGATCACCAAGCTTCCTTCAAGAAATGTGTAAGATAATGGTGAGTCCCACTGAACATAGCTGTCCAAATTGTATTATTGAAGATATAGACCACGTCTCCCTCAATGAAGACAATATGCCACTAGATTACTTTGAAGGAAAGATGATCGGGTAGGACCCTTCACTCACTACCAACAGTGATAATCTTATCACTTTGGAAAAGCTGAAGTCCCTACTTACCGACAAGATAAAAAGAAGTTGCCTTCTTGATAAGGTTCAATTGTTGAAAAGAAGTTGTATCTTGAGTCTTTATATACCACTTACATATCGAGTTGTAAGGTATCGAAAGTTGGAGACAATCATTGAGTATTCTCATATCTCTTCATACTATCATACCATAAGTCTAGCAGTCCTTCTTCAAGCATCAATAAGGTAATCCCTATGTAGTTCTAAACTTCAACTTAGGGAGTGCCAAGAGTATTTCTTATAAGAGTCTTTGTATATCAAGTGTGTATCTCTAAAACTTAAGATGTAAGCTTGTCATATGCTCATATTGATTTCTATAAAAGTATTTGAAATATTTTCTTAACATTTCTTTTCTAAAGAAAACTTCCTTTGATAGCCAGTCCCCGGCGGTAGTAAGATAACCTTGTGCTATTTCCTTTAAATTTCATTGTTTTCTCGTTTTAGCTTGTGTTGCCTTGTTTGGGAGTGTTTGGAGTGTTATTGGAAAAATCAATAGGTTCTAAACTGAAGATTTGTTACGATAGGGGTGAAAACAGCTAGTCTGAATTTTCGTGGAAGGATTGAATCCTTTTGGAATCATATCCGTTAGCTTGAATTATTAATGCAAGAGGAAGAAGTAGAAAAGAAAATGAGCGAAAGTCATGTTGGACCCTTCTGTTAAGACCTTATGATCTATAAACAAAAGCAGATCTTGTTTTGAGAATACACACATTTATACGCAAAGACTTGAAGAAGAACACTCAAGGGAAACCTAGCTTCTTTTATTGAAGAATAATTTTAGGTTTGACGTTCTTATTTTCATGAACACTGCACAAGCATCCACATCCACTGATTGTAATCTTAAATTGTATTTAGATGATAAATATATTTCGTTTTTATTAACTTTGGTTGATAAATTAGAAAAAATTTATTCTACTGGTCAATCTAAACTCAAAGATATTTATAATAGCATAGATTTTGCTTGTAAAAATAATATAAGAATTAATTCTGTAGAAACATCCAAAAATATAAAGATAATTGAAGATATTATTTATGAATATAAAGATTTAGAAGAAGAAGTATTAGAAGGAATTGTTTTAAGATATATAACTCAAAAGAAACATCCTAATGCATTCAAGAAATTATCTGCATATATAGATTACTTAAATACGAGGATATAATTTGAAAGGTTACGATAATCTTGAAAATCACGTGTGTAATCTATTAGAAGAAGAATTCATAAAATTAAATAATATCCAAGATAAAGTATCTTTAGAATATCTAGAACAAACTAAAATAATAAATAAATTATTAGTCAGACTCGAAAATATTATAGAGACTAAATTAAAATTGTTAGAAAGATTAAGTGACGAGGAGATAAATAGGCATAGAAGAAGTTAAAAAAGGGCAAAATATGCACTTTACTAAAAAAAGAGGCATTTACAACTTATTTGTAAAACACTAGGCCATTTCTTTGTAAGGCTAGTTTGACAAGATCATTTAGACAATTTCCCCTAAGGGGGTTGAGCCTAGTGTCTTTCTCTTATTGGTTCATATGTAAGTATCAAATGACAATGTTGCCCTTCTTATAATTTGATTATGTATGGTGTACTAATTTTGGGTACTCTTAATTATCAAAGTTAGACAAATATACGATCTAATTTTTGAGGATTGTTACAAACACCCTTCTTTAGTCTTTATAGAAATTTCATCCATGAAATTTTGATTTTTGTTGGAGCCATTCTTCAAAATCATTACTCACTTGAATGGTATTCCTATAAATAAATAAATTTATAGCATAAAACTTATAGACTTCACAAATTATTCTACAAAAACTATTCTTATTATTTCCTAAATATTATGTATTATATATCTACTATCAACCTTAACTAAGTTCAAAAATAATTCAATATACTATGATCAAATTCTCAAGTTCATAAAATTCACTCCTAATTGAATCATGTCAGTTGAAGTCTTGCACAAGCATGATCATAATTTTTTTACCTTATATTTACAATCATCTCAACTTATAATCTCCAACATAATCTAATGATTAATAAAATTCAAATATATCATTAATTTATTATAACATAAAGGAATCACATTTATAATACTTGCAAGTTGCATTAGAAGCTTACTAAGAAAATTATGTATTTATGAGTGTTCATTATAATAGTAAGCCTACACTCACATCCTTCAAATTTTTTGAATTCAATGAACATGTACTACCATTTTCATTAATTTTCAATAATCACGACAATAATCAACTGACACAATTTTAAAAAGCGTTGTTGATGTGACATCTCAAATATATGTTGGTAATTTTGGTGCATTATTTATATTCTGACAATTTATCACGTGCATGCAAATGACGACTTACAAAAATATCGATAAATAAATAATTAGATTCGGTCGAGACAAAAGTTTGACTCTTTCTCATTAAAACGAAATTGTCCCGCATAGGTGTTTACGATTTTTTGACACACGTTTTCCATGATACAACGACTACTTCTGGTAATAGGAGTACTCCAAATTACGAGAACAACGAACCAAACATCATTTTGTTCACTCTTATAAATGAAAATCGGAGTTGGACTTTATGGAGAAATTAATTTTAAACTAAAATGATTTGTACAAAAAGTACAGGGGCATTTTGTTTAAAGTGAAGTGATTTGATTTGCAATTATAAGGGGTCTATTTATAATATCTAAAAAATTGTATATCTAATTAAGTCAACTTCTAAAGTCACTTCAAGACCGTGAAAATAATAAAAGCATATATCTACCTTTTATCCAATTGTCGGATTTTACTACGTGGTCTAGATTAATAATTTACTTCTCAATTCATTACAATCCACAAAATCAATGAAATAATGGCCAATTATTCAAAGCATTAAGAAAAGAAGTAAAATCAAATACTTATACAATTTATAAACCAAAACTTGAGATTTGAAATTAAAGAATTAAAACTAGGCTATATCGTTCATCTAAACTTTAAATCTATCTACTCATGATTCGGGAGAAAGACAATATGAAGAGATTTGAATACATAACCGGATCTTGAATAAAAGAGAGGAAAACGTTGAATATCTTGCACCAAGAAATCTTTGTCTTCACGTTCTAATCTTCAATCTTGTCGTCAATCTTCGTCTCTTTCAATCTCTCTATCTCAAAGATTCAACAACTGTATTTTGACCTATGTTTGGTCTTTATATAGTTCCAATATTCTCCGACTTGTTTTTTATTCAAAAGGACTAAAACGCCCCTAATTTGTATTTAGGAAAATTCTGAAAATTCTACCCGTGGGCCGCGGTTTACAAACCACGGTTGGACCGCGGCACCGCCACTGAGGTCCTTATACTTTTAAATATTCTGCACTTTAGTCCTTTAATTTCTTCTTTCATTTCAATTTATTCTTCTTTTATTTGCAACTCAAGTCCTTCAAATTTTGAATATTTGTAAGTTGGTCCCCATATTCAAGTCTTCATGCATTTTCAGTCCTTCTCTGCCTATTTTGCCTTGTTTCTCTCCAATTCTATTCGAACTCGAATTTCAACCTAAAATAATCAAATCAACACACAACTAAGTAAAAATTTACTTAAGAGTAGATATAATTGTCCACTTTTGATACTATAGATAAGTGTAAATCGACACTTATCAAATACTCCAAAACTTGAACATTTGTTCGTCTTCAAACATGACTATTTACTTAAACAATCACACAAATAAAATTAATATTTACTATGACAGATAGTTTGCCGTGTTTGCCTCAGGTTTTTGAAACAATCAAACAATTCATATTAAATTTCTAAATCATGCTACCAAAATTAATTTTTACTTATCCGATGCTTGACTGATATGTGTGTGTGCGCGTAGTCAATTCAATCAAATTAAACTTTTAGGTTGGTAGTATTCCGTCCTCCAATGGTCAAATATTTCCATTCTCTCTCGTAAGAATACACACTCCCATATTGATATTCAATCTTTCACCCTGGGTGTTAACTCTAAAGTTGCCCTCAAAACACTTATTCTTTTACAGTTCAAAATTAGGTTAGGTCTAGCCAATACAATTGATGTCTAGATCTGTGATGATTCTCCCTTTATTGAATGCTTCGACCATCAAGCTTCTACTATGTAAGTCAAACCCACTAGTTATCTGAATCTCTAAGTTATGCGCACAAAGACTCAATCTTGCTTTTGCTTTTTCTTCTTCTTTTTTTTTTATAATAAATATATCTTATGTGTAAGACCTCACTCCCTTAAGCTTTCTAGATGACCCTTTTAGCGAGCTTTAGGCCGATGGTTCCCAGGTCTGATAGACCTTAGGGCATCGAGTTTTGAGAATTCCAACGGGCTTTATCACTCAAGTCAACTAGGCTACGAAGAGAGGTATAAGATAATACAAGTGCAATGACTTTCATTTTTTTGTGCAAGATAAATAAACGGAGATTAGATTCCTAGCATCCGGTCAATACTTAGATTCCACCTGGTAGCCAAATACACTCCACACAACTATTACTCATGCACGTAATCAACACTTATCTAAACATTTTCTGCATTGGTTTAACCACTCCCAAACTATCTTTTCAACTGGTTAGGTAATTGAGTTGTCAATTGGTGGTCTTGGTTTCACAACTAAGGTTCACTATTCTTTCATTGTATTCTACTATCAACCTTAACTAAGTTCCAAAATATTTCATTATACTATGATCGAATTCTCAAGTTCATAAAATTCACTCCTAATTGAATCATGTCAGTTGAAGTCTTGCACAAGCATGATCATAATTTTTTTACCTTATATTTACAATCATTTCAACTTATAATCTCCAACATAATCTAATGGTTAATAAAATTATATATCATTAATTTATTATAACATAAAGAAATCACATTTATAATACTTGCAAGTTGTATCAGAACTTTACTAAGAAAATTAATGTATTTATGAGTGTTCATTATAATAGTAAGCCTACACTCACATCCTTCAAATTTTTTGAATTCAATGAACATGCAAAACCATTTTCATTAATTTTCAATAATCACGACATTTATTTATAGGCACTTAAATTATAATATCACACAATAATCAACGCACATAACTTTAAAGAGCGTTGTTGATGTGACGTCCCAAATATTTGTTGGTAATTTTGGTGCATTATTTATATTTCGACAATTTAATCACGTGCATGCAAAACGAGCAAAATGACGACTTACATAAATATCGAGAAATGAAGAATTAGATTCAGTTGAATCAAGGGTTTGACTCTTTCTCCTCAAGACGAAATTGTCCTGCACATGTGCTTACCGTTTTTCGACACACATCTCACAACCACTTCTTGTAATAGGAGTACTCCAAATTACGAGAACAACGAACTGAACAGCATTTTGTTCACTCTTTTAAATGAAAATCAGACTTGGACTTTATGGAGAAATTATTTTTAAACTAAAATGATTTGTACAAAAAGTGTAGGGACATTTTGTTGAAGGTAGAGTGATTTGATTTGGAATCATAAGGGGCCTATTGATAATATCTGAAAGTTGTGTATCAAAAGGCACAATTTCATATAAAAAAAAGCACTTCTAAAAGACATGTCTTGTTGGAAAGCACATGTCTCTAAGATGAAAAGATGTGAATGATAAGAAATAACATGTTAAAAAAGACAGGACTTTTCTGCCAAACAGATTCTAGAGCTAATTTTATTTTTCAACAATATTTGTGTATTTAAAAGATTCATTTTGGGCCTTAATTTTTTATTCACCCGAAATTGATTCGAGCAACTAAATATAATATATTAATCTACTCGTGTAATAGAACATGTATGGCTTTATAATTTCCATACTCAACTAACAGGTCTCATTTAAATAATTGGTCAAATTTGGTCAAAACCAATATTACTAAACTAATTTCCAACAATTTCCCACATAAATGAAAATTAATACAAACGAATGTGCAGATACTAAAAGATAGAACAAGCGAAAAGCTACTGCATCAGGATAGATATCTTATGGCTTTGAATCTTCCTTAGTAGAATACTATCGAATTTACTTGACTAATTAGTGAATGCGATGCCTTGAATTGTTCAGTCGTTGGTGTAAACCAAGACAATAGTACCCACACAAACACATTTGATTCTCACAATTGTGTTCATTTTGACCCTAACAACTCTTGAATTTCATAAGTGCTTGAGATTCAAGCCTTGAAACATCCTTATAGAAGTGGCCCCACTTCACACTTACATATGTGATCTTCTATTAAGAACATTCTGCCATACTTCACTTGTTTTATCCAAGCTATAAGAATCATTTAAAGTTATAGCTTAACATCATACACTTTGCAGAAAGTACTTTTTCTTACAATAGAAATGGGTAGAAAATAACTCATAAGTGTTTAACTAAATCTTCATAACTTAGTTGTCACATTGAACTAAGTTCTTGGAATCTCCAGTCAACAAGGTGTTACCAAAATATTTACATAGAACGTTATAAAGTATATATTATACTAAAAGATAAAAAGAGACAAATATGTAAATTGCAAAAAATTGAAAAGAAGAAAACAATAGAGAAGTCCAGAAACTGCAAATCGAGGCTTATGCGTGTACAGTTTCCTTAAAACAGATTCACTCCTTACCGTATGTTCTTGTAGGTAATGAACATCTGCTTCCTAGGATACAAGGGAAGAACTGGTAGAACGAAGCTGTTATATCAGTGAACTGAACTACCGCCAGAACAATATCACCAGAAGGACACTTGGATATTTTGGAACAGAAATGAAGGAGTAGAAGACTAAATTCGTGTTTTGATTGTGGAAATTAGGACCTGTTTATATAGGCTCTCAAGTGACCTTTCAATCCCACCATTAATAGGTAAGTTTTAGGTGTTATAATTAATCTACCATTAACCCACCATTAATAGGTAAGTTTAAGGTGTTATTAACCCACCATTAACTCTCCATTAATAGGTAAGTTTAATATTTTATTAACCCACCATTAATTCTCCATTAATAGGTAAGTTTCAATTTACCATTCACCCAAGCATCATTTTGGACAAGTAAATACATGATTTCGATGTTCTCGCGGAGGAAAACACCAATCAACTTTTGTTTTCGTCAAAAAGAAAACAGGTCCCACGCAAAATCATGCTCAAACATTGCACAATTTTTATAATTTTTCCAACAATCCCACACATGAATGGAAATTGACTGAGACACAAAAGATTTGGTGATAAAGTTCAACGTCCGAAACCTGCATAGGATAGGTAGGTGTTACTTTTGAACCTTCCCTCGTGAAAATATATTTACTTTATTAGCTGACCAGTAAACTCGATGTCCTTGAACTGTTCTGTCTTTTGTGTAAATGATGATATACCTCACACAGACTTCTTCCTGACATAGTTCAGTTCTCATTGTTATATTCATTTATGGTCGTGAACATATGCCTAGTTCTGCGAGAGTTTTTAAGAATTACGCCTCACACAATTCTCTTAGAAACGGTCTCACTTCTCTCCTACATAGGTGATTTCTTAATTAAGAGTAGCCTGTTCTACTCATTTTGTAAAAATCATTAAAAGCCTATAATTTATCCTTTCTTCTATGGGTTTCATTGTTTTTATCATAGGAATGGACATAAGATAATCTCCACAGTGATCTAATTAAGTATTTACAATTAGGCTGTCTCTTTGAACCTAGATTTTGGGATCTCCAGCCAACTAGGTTGAGTTTCCATTGTATTAATTTATTCTTCCAAAGGCTTAAGTCTCATTCCTTTCGACGACTTTCCAACTAACTCTCTATTCAAATCTTTAGTTAGTAGATCCACAATATTATCCGTTGACTTCACATAGTCAATAGAGATAACTCCAGTTGAGAATAGCTGTCTTATGGTATTATGTCTACGACGTATGTGTCTAGACTTAACATTATACATGTTACTCTGTGCCCTACTAATTGTAGATTGACTATCACAATGTATGCAAATTGCTGGTACAGGCTTTGGTCATCTAAGAATATCCTCTAGGAAATGGCGTAACCATTCAGCATTTTCACCACACTTGCCCAAGGCTATAAACTCAGATTCCATGGTGGATCTAACTATAACTGTCTGTTTAGAGGATTTCTATGATATAGCTACACATCCCAGTATGAACACAAATCCACTTGTAGATTTTGAGTCTTTTATATCAACTATCCAGTTAGCGTCACTGTATCATTCATTAACTGTCGGATATCTGGTATAGTACAACCCATAATCACGAGTATATCTCAAATACCTTAGTATTCTTATTATTCATTTTCATTGGTCAACTCCTGGATTACTCGTGCATCTACTTAGTTTACTAACTGTGTAGGCTATGTCTGGTCTTATACAAATTATCAAGTACATTAGACTTTCGATAATTCTAGAGTATTTTACTAGAAAAATACTCTCACTTCTATTCTTCGATAGATGCTGACTGGTATCTATCGGTGTTCTAGCCATGCAAGAATCATCCTTGTTAAATTTTTCAAGAATTTTATCTACATAGTGTGACTGATTTGGGACAATTCTATCTGATGTTCTTGATATTTTAACTCCTAGTATCACATCTGCTAAGCCCATATCCTTCATGTCAAATCTTGAATTTAACATGTCTTTAGTAGATTTAATCATCTTATCATTGCTTTCAACAATAAGCATGTCATCAACGTAAAGACATAAAATGATATAGCCATTTTCAGTGTCTTTGATATAAATACATTTGTCACACTCGTTTATTTTAAATCTGCATTCTATCATGACATGATCAAACTTTTCATGCCATTTTTGTGGAGCTTGTTTTATGCCATACAATAATTTCACCAATTTACAGACTCTGTTCTCTTGCCCTGGAGTAGAAAAATCCCCAGGTTGTTCCATATAGATTTATTCATCTAAATCTCTATTTAGAAAGGCAGTTTTCACATTTATTTGATGTACTTCAAGATTTCACAAAGCTGCAATTGCAAGTATCATTCTGATGGATGTTATTATCCTTATTGGAAAATATGTATCAAAATAATCAAGACATTCTCGTTGTCTGTATTCTTTTATAACAAGCATGGCTTTATATTTTTCGATTGTTTCATCTGCTTTCATTTTCTTCTTGAAAATCTATTTGTAGCATAGTGGTTTGCATCCCGGAGGAAGATCCACTAGCTCTCACGTATGGTTTTGCAGAATAGAATATATCTTACTTTTAATTGCCTCTTTCTATTGAGGTCTTTCTGAAGAGTTCACAACTTCTTTAAATTTTTGAGGTTCACTTTCTAGAATATAAGTCAAAAAATCTGGACCAAAAGATTTTTCAGTTCTGGCTCTTTTGCTACGTCTTGGTTCAACCTCATCTTCTTCTTCTTGGTCCGTTGTTTCATGTGTCTGTTTAGAGGAGCTTGCTTTCTCTTTGCATCTGTATGGAAATATATGTTCAAAAAATAAAGCATTCTCGATTACATTAATGTATTTTTGTGTATGTCTGAGATTTTAGATTCATGCACAAGAAACCAATAAGCACTACTGTTATATGTATCGTTTATAAAAATGCAATCAACAGTTTTTGGACCTATTTTCACCTTTTTCGTTGTAGATATAGCTACTTTGGCAAAATACCCCCACACTCGCAAGTATTTATAGGAAGGCTTCTTTCTTTTCCATAAATCATATGGGGTCTTCTCTTCTTTCTTTCGGGACACCTTATTTAAAATGTAATTAGCTGATAAAACAGCTTTCCCTCACATGTTCTGAGGTAATCTAAAACTTAATAGCATTGCATTCATCATTTCTTTTAAGATACCATTTTTTCGTTCAACAACACTATTTTGTTGAGGTGAATAAGGTGCTGTGGTTTCATATGTGATTCTATTTTGTGCACATAATTCAGCAAATGGTGATTCATATTCACCACCTCGATCACTTCTCAACACTTTAATTTTCTTGTTGAGTTGATTCTCAACTTCATTCTTATAAAGAACAAATTTCTCTACAGCTTCATCCTTACTTTTAAGTAGATACACATAACAATATTTTGAGCTATCATCAACAAAAGTAATGAAGTACTTGTTGCCACCTCTTGTTTGTACAAATTTTAAATTACACACGTCAATGTGAATTAGATCAAGTGGTTCGGTTCTTTTTTCAATAGTTTGAAATAATGACCTTGTTAGTTTTGCCTCAAGTCTCGCACTTATGTTTCGAATTATTATGAAATGTTGGTATATAATTCAAGTTAATTAATCTACGCAGTGTATCATAATTAACATGTCCTAGTCTACAATGCGACAAATTGGAAGACTCAAGCAAGTAAGCATAAGAGTTATTCATTTTATTCATCTTTGGCTTAATTTCCATTACATTGAGCCTAAAAAGTCCATTAGATACATAACCCTTTCCGACAAACATTCCACTCTTAGAAAAAATCATTTTATCTTACTGAAACACCATGCAAAAACCGTGCTTGTTCAACAACGACCCAGATACCAAGTTCTTGCGGATCTCTGGCTCATATAGCACATTGTTCATAGCTAGCTCTTTCCCAGAAGTCATCTTCAGAATCACATTTCCTTGACTTTAATTTCAGAGGTAGCTGAATTTCTCATATACAACTTCTCTCCATTCTCCGTTGTCTCAAAACAACTGAACATCTTCTTATTTAAGCAAATATGTCGGGTAGAACCAGTGTCGTTCCACCACTCTCTTGGGTTAGAAGCCACCAGATTAACTTCAGAAATGACAGCTACAATGCTCATTTCAGACACATCGTTTGCAATGTCAACAACCATATTGGCTTCTTTCTTGTTGTTCATCTTAGGCAACCTGCACTCCGAGGATCTGTGACCTACTTTGTCACACTTGTAGCATTTTCTAGGAAATTTCTTCTTGGACACACCTTCTTTTGGTCCCATCTTAGGCTATTTGCCAAACTTATTTTTGTTTCCCTCAGAGCTTTAACCATGCTCCACCACATTTGCTTTGGCCACATCAGAATTGGACATCTTCCTTTCAGAACCCTTGTTGTCTTCTTCAATGCAAAGTCTAACAATTAATTCTTTAATGTTCATTTCCTTTCTCTTGTATTTGAGATAATTTTTGAAATCTTTCCAGGCTGGAGGTAGCTTTTTAATAATAATTGCCACTAGGAAGGTTTCACTCAAGCTCATTCCCTCGGTGTGAATCTCATGCAAGATCACTTGCAATTCTTGTACTTGATTGATCACGGATTTTGATTCTACCATTTTATAATCGAGGAAGCGGCCAACAATGAATTTCTTAGCCCCCGCATCCTCAGTTTTATATTTGCGGTTTAGAGACTCCCACAATTCCTTAGTCGTTTTCATTGAACTATACACATTGTATAGTGAATCCGCCAAACCATTCATGACATAGTTACGACATAAGAAATCAGAATGCGTCCAAACTTCAATTGCACTGACAGCTTGGATATCTCCCTCACCCTCATTGAGTTTAGGAACATCATCAGTTAAGAATCTCGCAAGATTCAAGGTGGTTAGATAAAACAGTATTTTTTGCTGCTATCTTTTAAAATTTAGGGTTGAATTTCTCTGGTTTCTCCCCATGATTAATCGAAACATTCACTGTTGGGGCAGTGGTTTGAGTCACAGTTTGGGCCACAGAGGAGCTGGACACATTAGTCGGCGTTTCTTTTCCAATAGCCACAACTTCAATAATCGGACCAATTGTCATTTTCTGAAACAAGAGGAAGATTTTAGTTCCAATTTTTTTTTTAAAAATAAATTAAACAGTATAATTAATACTGTTTATGAAAACCTTCTTTCCATTTTATACAATTTGTAGAGGAAAAAAATTAAACAAACTGCTAAAAAAAATTTAGTAATATAAACAAATTTCTTAAATTTTTTTTGTTTTAAACACTGTTTTTCTTTTAATTCTAATATACCTTTACGAATCTGTTTTAAGATTGTTACCAAAAGATTTACATAGAACGATTTAAATTATATATTATAATAAAAGATAACAAGGGACAAATATGTAAACTGCAGAAAATTGAAAAGAAGAAAACAGTAGAAAAGTCCAGAAACTACAAACCGAGGCATGTGCATGCACAGTTTCCTTAAAACAGATTTACTCTCTACCGTATGTTTTTATAGGTAATGAACGTCTACTTCCCAGGATATAACAGAAGAACTGGTAGAACGAATCTACTATACGAGCGAACTGAACTAATGCCAGAACAGTATCACCAGAAGGACACTTGGATATTTTGGAATAGAAATGAAGGAGTAGAAGACTGAATTTGTATTTTGATTGTGGATATTAGGACTTGTTTATATAGGCTCTCAAGTGACCTTTCAATCCCACCATTAATAGGCAAGTTTCAGGTGTTATAATTAATCCACCATTAATCCACAATTAATAGGTAAGTTTCAGGTGTTATTAACCCACCATTAACTCTCCATTAATAGGTAAGTTTCAGGTGTTATTAACCTACCATTAATTCTCTATTAATAGGTAAGTTTCAATTTACCATTTACCTAAGCATTATTTTGGGCAAGTAAATAAATGATTTCGATGTTCTCGTGGAAGAGAACAGGAATCAACTTTTATTTTCATCAAAAAGAAAACGGGTCCCACGCAAAATATGCTCAAACATTGCACAATTTTTATAATTTTTCCAACACAATGTTGGGTTATCATTACAAAGATTCATGCATAGTAGACTCTTAATCACATTCCCTTTGATAAGCAGTATACTTGATCTTCTTGGTAAGTCTTTTGTAAGCGAATCTGCGAGATTTTTCTTTGATTTTACATAATCAATAGAAATAATTGGTCAAATTTGATCATTAGTAAACCAATTTCTAACAATATCATTCAAACATACAATACACTAATATCTTTATTCACCATCATTTACAACGTTCTATTCAAACACTAATTAATCACATGGTATTATTATCCATATCACACTTTTACCCCCAAGTATTTGTAATATCATCTCTTAATCAAATTAATTGTGTATTTGGAAGAACTTTTTGAAATCTAAAAGCACTTCTTAAAGAGCAAAAGTACTTTCAATTATATTTATGTTGTTTGACTAAAGTCAATAAGCACTCATTGACTAAAAAACAGCTTTCAAAAGCTGTTTTGTAGAAGTCCAAATTTTGAGCTTCTTTAAAAAGTTCTAATTGAACTTTTACGGGAAGTTACAATTAACATTTAATGATACTTCAAAATAACAATCTTTCTTCCTTGTTTTCTGCAATTTTGAGAGGCAAATTTTAGGTATGGGACTTTGGTAGGTGGGAGTAGGGTGGGGCGAGGAAGTACAAAGTACAAAGTATTTCTTTCTCACCCATTTCGGTGGGGTCGGAGTAAGGTGGGCGGAGAAGAAGATATTTATATCTTAAAAAATTTAAAGCATTTTCTTTGCAATATTTTATTTTTATTATTTTATTGCTTTTTTTATTTTTGTTTATTTAAGGAGGATGACAAATCCGTCATTTAATGGTCAAAATGGAGAAAATGATGAGTTTTGCTACATAATTGAAAGGTTGTGGATGAATTATGCTAAAAAAAAATTTGAGGATAAATTAGTAACAAATTGCAAAGGTTGAGGATAAAAAGTGCAAATTTTTCTAAATAATATAATATAAATTACACATAATATGTTTGATTTAACTAAATTAATTTTTAAGTAATATGATATATACTTAAATAATTGTGTTATCATAATTTAATTAAGATATTACTTTTAATAGTTGTTATATGATATGAAAACAATATTATTTATAAAAAATAGTAGTATAAGATATATAATAATTAATTACTGTTTAGTCAAATAAATATAAAATTTATACAAAAGTAATTTTATAGTTATGTAGTCAAACACTCAATTTAATATTCACAACACTTTTTGAATTCACAGACATACAGTCAACAACTTTTTATGATTAGAGGTCAGGTTTTATACCCATCTTCCATATATGTTTATGAGTTATTTATATATGGTTGGGGTATCCGAACCCCCCTATTCTTTACTAGTAGAGGTCTGACAACCACACTGGGGATGTGATAGTGTGTTGAATAAAAAAAAAATTCCACAACTTTTTAATAAAAATTCTACTGTCAAAAGCCTTATTTTAAAAGCTCTATTGATAAAAGTTCTAGTCACAACAGCTATATCAAACGGACCCTAAATCTTTAATACCATTTGATCATACAACATGGACAAGGTTTAATAATATCATGTCCTAAAAACTCAAAAATATTTCACAAACCATGAATATCTTTAGTTCTCAATCAATCTGTTTATCAATAGTATTTCTTCGTAACCCAATCTTCACATCATTTTTGTCATAAAGTCACAATTCACCTTGATTTCAATTCTTTCTAATGACCTCACATAACCTTGTAAATTTTTGCATAGTCTAAAATTTTCATGTACCCTATCCCTTGAGTCATATTCTATATGAAATTAATCTCTAAAATGTTCCTTTTTTAACATACCACTTATTTACCTTTAGCATCATCATATTTATCTGGATCATATTATTTCTTAACACTCTTAATATTCAACCTAAAAAAATCAATTCATATCTTACTGAAATGGCCTGGCATTTTGACATAAATAAATAAATATTACCATAATCTCACTAGTATCCTAGAGTGAACTACAAGCTTTGCGGTGTCATTTGGTAGCGTCTGTTCATTATATCTATGCTAAAAATGCAAAAATACAAATCGATCGCGAGTATACAACATTGTGAACAAGTAATATAGAGTGTGTAGAGTGTAATTAAATATATTAAACTCTAGTTCATTTCGAGAGTTAAAACACAATATAATTGATTTTGATTACGTTTCTAAATTAAAATGTGATAAAAAAAAATGTCCAGAGTCATTCACACACAGCAAGAATCCAAGAATCATAAAAGAAGGATAAAAAACACAACACAAGCATTCTTCATTCCGAAGGAACAAACAATTTGTCATCTGTTGACTACTTCTTCCTTTGAGACTCTACCAAAAATAGAAACGCCCCTTGCACTATGATAAACCACCAAGATTACATAATTAAAGTTTTTTACGAAATACCTACTCAGAAATCACCAAGATTTTACAGATTGCGCTTCAAACAACAAAAGAAAATTGCAAAGAACCAGTAAGGAACCTTAGATCCCTAAATCCCACAATTTGACCAACAACAAGCAAACCAGTTGGTGTAGAAACAATAACTTGGGAACCAAACCTAGTATCAACCATAAAATCACTCAGAATTTAGAGAGACGAATAAGTTCTTACGAAGAGAGGCAAACCAAAAGCTGCGCATCTGAGAGATATCCTAAAATGAGAGGACGGGCACCTTTATATCCATCAACCAACGACCAGAATTGATCTTGGATCATAACGACCAAGATTGCAGATCAAGATCGTGTTTCACTTTCACTAACATAAAATTCACACTTCACCACTAACCAGGCTTGCAAGTTGGCCCAATATTGTGGGACTTGGGTTGGAGCAACATATTGGACCTTTTCCATCATCATGGGTCATAATACTTGGACTAAATAACAAACTCCACCTCGCACCATGTGGTGGTAAAGCTTAGTGGAAGATAACACATTTCTACCATTGCTTTACTTTCTCCAAGTACGTGGACAAAAGTAAAAAATAAAAACAATTATTCACTTAGACTATAAGACAAACGAATTAGAACAACACTCAACATGTATTAATGTTAAGAAGGCTAATACATGATTTGAATTTGTTTTAAGGCAGGAGCTTGGTCCTTGTTGTGAAAATAATTGTAAGTACACAATATTGCTAACAAGTAATAAAGTGAATCTAATGAGTTCATATTATTGTTTCCACGAAGACTATTTTCTTTAAATATTAGCTCAATTAATCCTAATCATAATCTATTGTAAATAATTCGAAATAATTTTATTTTAACTATTAACCTATAAGTGTTAATTTAATAAAAAATGTAATGATGTTTGTGAACAAAAATATCAAGAATTAATTAAATATGATGGTTAAAGTGCGAGGACTCATGATTTCATCATAGTTATCATCTCTAATCTCTCATCTCAAGTTTTCTTCATATCATTGTACTCGGTCGAATTCACAAATTTAACCTAATTTACCTCTTTCTAGTTCAAATTAGTCATATCTAATTATCTTAACTCACTATATCTCTATCTCTACGTGAAGTCAGTATAAGCCTTAACTAGATACATTAAATCTCATAAGAATTCCATTTAAGACCGCAACAATAACAAAAACACATCTTTACTTTTTATCCAATTGCTAAATTTCACTACATGGTCTAGATTAATAACCTACCACTTGGTTTGTTACAATCTACAATTCAATAAAATAGTGTCCAATTATTTCAAGCTTTACGAGAAGAAGCGAAATCAATACATAATCAGCACATACACAAAACTTAAGAATTGACACATCAAACCGACTTGGCTTTTGAGCCTTCCTTTAATGTGGCACTGAACCGGAGACCTTCTTCCACTTGAAGAATCAAAACTAGGCTACATCATTCATCCAACTATTATTTAGTTATACATCATAAAAGAATAAAAACAAAAGAGAAAAATTGAATACATAACCGAGTTTAAAGGAAAAACAAGAATTAAATGATGATATTGCACCAAGAATCTATCATGTCCTTACAAAGTTTGAAACCCTAGCTTGCTTGATGTAAATTTTCTCTCTAATCTCTCTCAATTCTTGTATATGGTTCTTGTTTGAATAATCATATCTATTTATAAGTCCCAAAAGAGCCCTACATTAACTTATCGTTTTAGGTATCTTAAAAGCCACTTATGACTTCTCAATATTTAATACTAGAATTTGACATATATATGCTCAATGAGCTGATAGAGAATGCAATGTCTGGTCTAGTACAGACCATGGTATAGATTACAAATCGTATACCATTTTCATAAAGAACCTTTTCCATGTATTCTATATCTACATCATTGCTAGGACTTTGATCCTTACCCAACACAAAATGATTTGCTAAGGGGCCAAAAACATACTTAGCTTCGGACATATTAAAATTTTCAAGTAATTTCAGAATGTAAAAGCTTTGTTTCAAGGCTAAGACAGACTTAGTCCAATATCTTTCAATGTCCATACTTAGAATTTTTTTGGCACACCCAAGATCTTTCATTTCAAATTCAAAATGTAAAGTACCCTTGATTTTTCTTATAGTCTCAACACATGGGATAATAAGTAACATACCATCAACATATAGCAAAAGGTATATAGGCTTTATATCATATTTAAATTAAAGATAATGATCATACTCAATTCTTTTAATTTTAATGATAGCATAAAAGTGTCAAGTTTCTTATTCCATTGCTTGGGAGATTGTTTCATACCATACAAAGATCTTTTAAGCAAACATACAAAATCAAATTTATTTTCATCAACAAAACTAAATGGGTTGATCCATAAAATATTTTTCTTCCAATTCACGATGCAAGAAAGTTGTTTTAACATCAAGTTGTTCTATTTTCCAATTAAAATAAGCAACTAAAGCAAACATGGTTCTAATGGTGATATATTTAACAACTGGCGAAAAAAATTTCAATATAATCAATATCTTTTTTTCTAGTGAAACCTTTTGCTACAAGTAGAACTTCGTATTCTATAGGTTCAAACATGGTTTTTTTTTTTTTTTTTTTATATTATAAATCTACTTGCATCCCACTATAGACTGATTTTTAGGCATTAGAACCAAAATCCAAGTTCAATTCTTATAAAGAGATGCTATCTCTTCATTCATTGCATACAACCAAGCTTTAGTTTTTCCTTTTATTGCATCACTAAAGGTTTGTGGTTCCTTATCTATTATATTTTCTTAAGATATCAGATGTCGTGTCTATAATTTTTGAAATAGGTACTATATATTTTAAGTTTTTGTTTTATTTTCATGTTGGCATAGAATGAACTTGTATGGATTTCAAAACTCTTATTAGTGCACGATAGTTTTGTTAGCAGGTCCAAATAAAAATGTAGGAAGGAAAAAGCAAAAAATGTGCAAAAACCATATAAAAGCATTACCATATCATACATTTTGTATTGCATGTTTTTCTGCACTTTATTTTAGTTTTTACTTAAAATCTTTAAATTTTAAAATACTTCTCCAAAGTTTTAAAATAAAATTTATTTACTTCTTAATTTTATCAATACAATTTATGCGATTATAAACTTTATATTAGATTGTTTCGTAAATTCATTTATCATCAAGACAAGAGAATAGATGCTTGGAGCAAATCTTTGACGATATACATATTGTCATACGCAATTATGTAGTACGATCTCCAATAAATTTTATATTTGTTATACGATTTCTTCTACACCTATCATAACATATATTTAGTTTATAGCATGCATGAGCTCCATATTTCTATAATTTGTATTATTTTAAATTTCTCACATATTCTAGTATTACTATAAGACATTATAAAGTATAAACTATTTTGTTTGCCATAAAAATACCCTTCTCATCTAAAGTTCTCCTACCCATGGTGGGTAGGAGTTATAATGTCCACTGTTGAGGTGGAAGCACATGATTGGAAATTCATGATTTCACACTTATTATTTTTTTAATCATGTACTGCCACCTCAGCAATGAGCATTATAACTCCTACCCACCATGGGTAGGAGAACATCCCCAAACTCTTATATATTTCAAATCTTTGAATATGACATATTTAGTAAGATGAATTGAATAATACTAAACAATATTAAAACATAAAAAAAGTTAAAATTTCGTTTGTTGCATTGTTGCACTACATTTAGTAGCAGATACTAAATATAATCTAAGCATCACGATTTTATGGCCAAAACTTTAATTTTAAAGGGATATAAATTCAACTTTGTTTTAGCGAAAACTAGTTATCGGTGCTGTCGAAGCCTTCTTCACTTTTGAAGTCTTTTTTTTTTTTTTTTTAAAAAAGAACTATTTGATTCATTAGAGCGATACAATCAATTTCTCATTAATTCATACTGTGAATGAAAATATAATAAATCATCGTATTCGAAATATGCATTAAAATTTATGTAGAAATTTGAAAACAAGAAACGCGTACAAAACACAAGACAAAATTCTTTTAATTAACAAAGGAGCCTTGATCTAGACACTTTGAAATCGACAAGACTTGTACAAAAAATATCTAGGCAGAAAATAATTTTTTATTTGTTTAGCACCTTCTCATATAAATATTTAAATAACTAGTGGCTCCCACATGTTTGGTAAAAGAACTTTAAATGGAGCTTCAGAGACTTTTTTTATTTCTTTCTTTTGTTCATTTTAATTTAGAATAAGAGTTTAATTATTATTATTAACTGTTAAACGGACAGTTGTGCTATAAAATGTAGAGATTGTTGGTGAGCTGTGCTTAAAATGTTTATTTATAGGGTTAATTGTATTTATAGTTCATATTCTTTCAACTTTGTAATAATATCATCTTCTTTAATTTTATTCATAGATATCGTCTTCATCTTTTGATTTATTCGTACAGATGATCTCCAAATGACTTTTTTAACAATTTTGCCCCCGACTTAAATAAATTAAAATAATAGATAAAAGAAAATACGATAAAAAAATTACATTTGGGACCCTAACCTTTTCAAAAGTACAAATAAATCTTAATCTTTATTTTTTAACATATTTTTACTTAACATAATAATAATGTGTCATCAAGTCCCAAAACTTCTACCCGTTATCTAAATTTGGCCAATTTAACAAGGATAAAATAATTCATTATAATAAATTATTTTGTCCTTATTAAATTGGTCAACTTTAGATCACGCGTATAATTTTTTTCAATTAACGGACTACTAAACCACTTTCGGTGAACATAATTAAAAGTTTTGAGACTTGATGACACATTTTTTATTATTTTAAGTGAAAATTTGTAAAAAATAAAAAATAAAAAAGTTTAAAATTTATTTGTACTTTTAATAATTTTAAGGTCCAAATTGCAATTTTTTTTATTGTATTTTCTTTTTTCTATCATTTTAATTCATTTAAGTCAAGAGAAAAATTGTCCAAAAAATCACTTGGAGACCATCCGTGCAAGTAAAATTAAAGGATGTGAACGATATTTGCGAATAAAATTAAATGTGGATGATATTGTTACAAAATTGAAAGAATGAGGTCTGTTAGTGTAATTAACTCTTATTTATAAGTAAATAAATGACATTTGAACTAAGATTTATTAGTAATCAAAACTAGAATACGTAAACAACTTATTTTAACACTGAAGTAAAATTTACTTTCAAAAGAAGCAAATCATGTATCGTAAGATTAGAAAAAAATTAAGCGTTTGTTTGGTAGAGTTTAAAAGTAGGTTTTTATGAGATTTTAAAAAATGTTAATGAGATGTATAGTTGAAAATTTGATAAAAGTTGTGGATCACATGAAATACGTGGTAGAAAATGAGTTTGGAAAAAAAAAAATAGAGTTTTCAACAAAACATTTCCAAATTAGTTCTAAGTAACTTTTTGTCTCTAAATGTTTGTACAACCTTTTGTTTTTCTTATTAAAAAAGTAACTTATTTTGAAAGTAACTTTTATTCTAACACGATCACAAGAAACCCATCTTGAAACCTGCGAATTGCTACGTCGACAAACAGGGCCTTGTTGGGGCTTGTGTTGCTGAAGTGGCATCCTCGCCGAATCCAGACAGTAACAATAGTCATCCAAGTCCCAGTCTATTATTCATGTTAGGCGTAGTACTTAAGAATTTTTTTACTTTTTTTTAGTGGAGATGAAGGCTTCTACTGTGGACATACATAGATGTGGCGAACCTTGTGAGGAGTTCGCCCGAAAAAAGAGGCCCTCGCCATGTTGGCGAAGCGTATGAGGAATTTGAGCTTACGAAAGGCCTTCGTGGATGTATATGCCCCAAGCCTGAGCCTTGTTTATTCATAGCAAGCAAAAACTTTGACTTAGGTTTTTGTACGAGCTGTGTGTGTGGAGATTTAAGTGGTGTTGTCTGAGCTAAGGCGTGAGGTTTTTGAAATTTGAAGAGGCAATCATTAAAGGCAGGACATGATGGCACTGTCGTTTCGTAACTCAAAATAACAGCGTCGTCATTCAGCAGCTATTTGATTGTAGGTTTGGGGGAGCGCGTGGAACGCGTTTGCCCCCACTAACGAATTTCAAACCCTTAGCCTCTCGCCTCCATGTGTTTTTTTGCCACGTGTCCCCTTGTTCAATGGTTCAGATCTGGGAGGTTGAAATCAACGGCTGGGATGTGAGTGCCTTCACCTATATAAACCATTGCCTCATTCCACTTTTCCTTCAATTTGGCAAAAATCATCATTAGCTTTTAGAGTTTTTCGGCAAACACTAAAGCAAACTCAGGCGTACTTTCCCGACAAAAGGTCAACTTCCAAAGATAAAAACAAACACAAGCTTTTCTTACTCTTCATTTTTTTATTTATTTGCCTGTTTTCCAAATACCCTTTGCAACTTTGTCTTGTCCTTGTTGCATGTTCCCCATTCTCCGGCCAAAGGAAACCACCAGAAACCAGAAAATTTTCCCAACTTTCGACCTCCAAAATGGCTTATGAGATCACGTACTCTCAATATCCATTGGACCCCCACACTAACCCCGAAATTATGGGCGAGGTTCTGTCTTTGCCCAATTGCAACAACGAGGACGATTAGAGACCCACTGTCGTGATCTACCCGTCGGCTCCACTAGTAAGACTCATGCCTCGAAGGCAACATATACGAGCTCTCCATCAAAGGCGAAGGAAAAAACAAAAAGCAAAGTAATGTGCCTCCTAGGATGAGAGGTTCAATAGATCAAATGGATTTCCCGACGCATCGTCAATTGGACGACGAGCTCACACCCTCGGCCAGTGCTACTTCCACCGATGGCGCCAATCTATTAACTTCGAAATCTGCACTATCCACGTGTCAACAGATCTCCAATCACTCATCTACTAGTATGTATGTTACCTGCATATTTAGACAACTGTTAGGCACCAAGATCACCCAAAAAAAAATGGCCGACGAATGTTGGTACTCCAACGGTCAAGTCAACTGCCGATATTATATTATAAAGGAAAAATATGGGTGTGGGAGAGACAAACAAACACAGATTTAACTAGAGTTTAGGGTTATGAACAATGCGTACCTTGAAATGAATGATGCATGATTATTTATAGGGCAAAAGTTCTAGCTAATTTATGGAGGCAATCAATTAGTTATCTAATTAGACTCTTCTTCCTTATGAAGATAAGACTGACTCCATAATCATCGTGATCTTCTTGATTTCGGTCCTAATCCTTATCAATCTCAAAGATTGTGTTTGCTGATTTTTAGGAGATTGACGTGGGGTTTCCTTGTGAGGGTCATCTAGTCAATCAACGATAATCTTCCTATAAATTATCCGTCTAGTTGTCCGAAATATAGCCTACCTGGAGGGACTTCGTGAGATATGAGAGTCTTTGACGAGAGGTTGGGGTAAGTTGGAGTGACGAAGCCCTTCCTGGGATTTGTTTGGCAAAATATAGAAGAGTGAGGACATCGTATCGTAACATGGGATTCTAGCTACCACGTATGGCACGAGCGAATGCCAGGGTGGCCCTTGCTGGGCTGTTTGTTGATGTGGCATTCTAGTCGAATCCATGCCGTAACACTTTCCTCGTCATCTTACTTGCTTTCAGATAAGAAAGACTAGTCTACAGGCGAATTTATTACAATTAAAGGAAATAGATAAAATTGCTAACTCCATCCACGCCGTAACCGAATGTCCTACCTAGTCCATTTCACATTCAGTTGGAGTCAAAATAAAAAACTTACTTAATTTGTTATTTTGACCAATAAATTTTATTCGTTACAAATCTTACTTAATTACTTCTAAAGTATCAATACTCATAAGTAGTGTTCTAAAAAGCGTAAAAGTGTACTTAGGCGTAGATGTAGCTTTTTATGCATAAGCGATGGTGAAACAAGGGTTAGGTGAGGGTAAGACGGGAGGTGTAGAGGTCGTGCCTCAAACTTAAACGAAGTCTAGACAGACTTTTTAGGACTTTAAGACGGGAGGCGTAGAGGCCGTGCCTCAAACTTAAACGAAGTCTAGACAGACTTTTTAGGACTTTTTAGAACAGTGCTCATAAGTAAACTTCTTAAACTTAAATAAATAGTATGTTCTTAAAAGTAAAGACAAATAATTTGTTTAACATATTTGAGAATAAAAAATAACTTTTTATTCAATACAAAATTTATAATTACTTTTATGTATAAATATTTATAAGTAAACTTCTTAAACTTAGCTAAATAGTATGTTCTTAAAAGTAAGAAAAATAACTTATTCAACATATTTGAGAATAAAAAGTAACTTTTTACTTATTTTAAAATAAGTAAGAATATGTCATGTCATGCCATGCCTACCATGCCATGCCATGCCATGCTATGAGTTGTATGTATGATGCACAATGGCCCATGAAAAATCCCACAAGCATAGCATGACACATGGCTTCTTGAGGCATGAGGAAAATATCATTGCCACGTATGCAAGCGAGAGAGCAGCTAAAGATCTCTCTTTCTCTCTGCTCTGCATCTCTCTCTCTAACACTCCGTTTTCCGTTTTATCTCTCTAATCTCTCTCCACTCAACATTTACGAGAATCTCACATTTAGAAACTAATTAGTCTTTTTTTTTTCTCAAAAAAAAAAGAAATTATTTTTCTAGCACGGATTCGGAATTCTCAGAAAACTGAACCAAGAAGGTACTGAATTTTTATATTTTGTTCTTCTTCTATGTATTATTATACGTATCTATACTTGTTCGTGAAGTTAATTGGTTAATCGGTGAATTTTTGTGATGACATTAAAAAAATTGTGAAAATTGTGCAACGGAAGTTAATAGATTGAGAAATACCTCTGCTTGAACGGAGCGTGTGTTTAATTGTTTGAGTAAAACTTTCACTTAACTGCAGTTTCTCAAAATTGTTTATCTCCAGCCAGAGGATTTGTGATTTTACTTTTTGGTAATTTTCTTTGATTTGACATATAGGTTGATATTTTTTTAGGTAATACATATTTCAATAAAAAGAAAATTAGAGGCAATATAAATATTTATGTTTTCACCAGTACCAATTAGCATTCAGAATTTAATATCTTTTATCTTCAGACTAGAGTCTGTAAATGTTGATCTTATTGGAAAAAAACGTTTGCTCAAGGTATGAAAACAATTTAATTCGAGTGACAAACTTGTAAATTATGCATTTTAATCTAATTAAATTAACTCCTATCTTCAAGCATTTCAATTTATTTTCATTCAATCATACAGGGTGTTGTTTTGAGACTTAGATTATCGTTTTTCATGGTTGCAGGGATACAAACCACAGTCAATAACCCCTGTAAGTATTTTACTGGGGGAAGTTTACCTGTAATAAATTTTGATTTTTGATTCATGAGCAGAAAGCTTGAAGCCCAGTTGTATTGACTGATTGAAGATCTTGCCGAACCATCTCTTTGGGTTTTAATAAATGTTGAATTATAGTCTTTGATCCTTGATTGGTATTAGCCGATGTGGTAGTTATAGCTTTTGTTCTTGCTGTCGTCTTGTTTCAATAAAAAGGATGATGGCAACTTCGATGGAAAGGTGGATTGATAGTCTGCAGTTTTCCTCATTGTTTTGGCCTCCTCCACAAGATGCTGAGCAGCGAAAGGTTTGTTTCTTCTTTTCTTCAAACAAATATCTCGGTGGATGTTTGGTATATGGTATTAGAAAAATCAACAAAATTTTATTTTCTTTTTCTTTTTTAGTGATGTCTGTGACTAATCCACGTTACCGAACATGCATCAAAATTTTTAATCAGGTTGCATTTTCTTATGATTTCTTCTTTGTGTGAAACAAGTATAGTCCTCTAATTCTGTCTGGCAAATTCTACTTTTTAATTCCAAATCTCTTAGCACAGTTTAGGTGTCCTCAAATTTAGTGAATGCCCAAAACGTGCCCCTAACATTTTAGGCCTTGTCAATGCAAGGGTTTTCTGCTGTGTTCAAGGAAGGATCTATATGTACAGCCTAAAAATGAAATGGTTGTTTAGCGTTCTGATCCTATGATACCCCTAACATGGAAATTCTGACTTTTTTTGTAAAAGAGAAAATTTGAAAATATAGAAAAAATCTCCTCGTGACTGTATGTTTAAGACCCTTGCACGATAAAACCTACTTTCGCTCTAAGGAATTTGAAGGGAGGAGATTGAAGCAAACTCTTTATTGCATGGGAACTATGGATAATCCTTTCAATGCAAGCATGCCATTTTAATTACCATACATCTCATGATTTTACTTGAACTGGTTTCTTGTAAGCTATCTGTTTCTGCATACCATGGAAAAATTGTGTTTCTTCTCTCGAACTGAGGAATCATGTAAGAAATCATTTAGGCGGTGTTTGTTCAATGTCCAAATTGGAATAATTGATATGGGATTGCACTGGAATCAAAATCAAAATGAAAAAATTACCCTCCATTGTTTCGTTCAGGCAATAATTGGAACCAGAATAAACAAATAATATTTGGTTCGAATTGGAACACAATCGAAATAGAAAAGGGACTTCAGGCATCTCAAACGTACCTCAGAATCTGAACTTTGTCCAATTTTACCTTAGTCGAGCAGTCTAGATTGGGGCACAAAAATCCTAAAAGAAAATCTCGACCCGATTCTAGATCTCTCGACTAGGATTAAGTTTAATTTTTTCCAGCCTTGTTTCTTGGTCCAACTTAACTAGTCAAGACTGGTTGTTTGGGATGAGTTCATTTCCTTTGGTCCTACTTGACCCAGTCGAGGTTTTTCAACTCAGGTTGAGTTTGTCTTGATGAGTCTCGCACATAGGAAGGAAGTAAAAAAGAAAACTAGACTTCTTGAAGAACGTCTTGTTATCTCTTCTGAAAAGGTTCATGTTACTAGCTTCTGGTTTTGTTTCAACTAATCAAACTATCACCATGACTGGACCAAAGGTTCTCAACTTGCTTTCACACCATCAACTCAATACTCTCGTAAGGGGAAAGAAGCGAAGAGTGGTCTTCAATGAGCTCTCTTAAGCTCATCGAATTTATGTAAAATAAAATTTAGTTAGTCCTAACATATTGCGGCATAGTTCAGTTAGTGTTTAGTCAGGGGCGAATCGAGATAGAGGCAAAAAAATTAGACTAAGCTAATATTTGAGAAAAATAAAATTTCTATATAAAAATTTATTTTTTCAAAAGCATAATTTTTTTCCTACACTAATTTTTTTTTTTCGTTTGGGGTGGGGGTGGGGGTGGGGAGTCCCCCCTAGATCCGCCCCTGTGTTTAGTAATATAAAGTTCCAGTTTTAACATTTGTTTCTTCAAAAATATGTAGTTTATCATTTGGCTCAAGTTCTTATTTGAACTAGATGTTAGAAGTCTGATGTTTGTGACTGTATCGTAGGAAGGAGAAGAAGTCTGATGGGTGGACCACCTTCGGTCACCCTCGTCGCACCCATACCCAGCCTCATGCCATCAAAGAAACTTTTTTAGGGAGAGGGGAGGGGGATTCAAGCAAAGTTGATAAACTGTTTGAACTAGATGTTAGAAGTCTGATGTTTGTGACTGTATCGTAGAAAGGGGAAGAAGTCTGATGGGCGGACCACCTTCGGTCACCCTCGTCGCACCCATATCCGGCCTCATGCCATCAAAGGAACTTTTTTTGGGGGGGGGGGAGTCCCCCCCTAGTCCCCCCCCTAGATCCGCCCCTTTGTTTAGTAATATCAAGTTCCAGTTTTAACATTTGTTTCTTAAAAAATATGTAGTTTATCATTTGGCTCAAGTTCCTATTTGAACTAGATGGAAGTCTGATGTTTGTGACTGTATCATAGGAAGGGGAAGAAGAGACCATTTCTATCATCTTTTGTTTGTGTTTCTGTGTGTGAGGGTAAGAGGACAGAAAGCATGGTTGGCTTCCCTTTTGGTCGGCATCAGTAATGGTAAGGGAAGCTGACACACACATTTGCCTTTGGGGTTAAGGATTTTACACGTACTGTTGTGAAACATTTCAGAGATTAATTTTCATGGTAAAGTGAGGAGAGGCCCACAATGGTTGGTCTCCTTAACCACTCCATCTAAAAGTTTAAAATGTTAGAGAGAAGACATGTATTTATTTAAATGATTGGTTGGCTTGTCTTGTGGTAAGCATTAGTGAGGGTAAGCAGAAACTGGCACTCATTCACCATTGGGGGTAAGGATTTTTCACACACACCGATATGAAAATTTTCAGCATATTAGACTTTAACCCACATGGTTCCATTAAATGGTCTAAAAGTTTAAATTGAAGGGGACACGTAGTATTTATTTAAATGATTGTTTGGCTTTCCTTGTGGTCAGCATCAGAAAGGGTAAGCAGAAATTGACACACACATTCACCGTTGGGGTTAGGATTTTTCATACACACTGATCTGGAAGTTTTCAGCATTTCAGACTTCAATCCACATGGTAAAGTTTGGAAAGGCCCACAATGGTTAGCTCATTGAACCACCTATCTAAAATTTTAAGCTGTTAGAGAGGAAAAATATCTATTTATTTAAAGTTGTCTTCAACATGACTCTTCGTGTGCATGCTACTAGAGTTTTAAGGGCTTGACATATGACAATTATTCATAAATAGGTGAAGGTGAGACTTGAACTCAAGTTTTTGATTAGCTCTAACCATCTCATCTAAAATGTTAAGCTATTAGAGAGGGAAAACATTTATGTATTTAAATGTTGTCTACTACACGTCCCTTTAATTACTAGCTCAATTCATCAAAGGCTTTGACACGTGAAATTTTTTCATAATGGTTGGTTGCCGGATTTGGATTAAGGTATTTTGTCTCATTCTTAGTATGTTGTACCACTTCATCTAAAATTAAAAGCTATTAGAGAGATGACACATGTATTTATTTAAATGTTGTTTTCAACACGCCTTCTTGCGTGCAATCCGGATTTTTAAAGGCATGACTGGTGACAATTTTTCATAAATAGGTCGGAACGAGACTCTAACTCATGTATTTTTCCTAGATCTGGTTAACCATCTCATGCAGCACAATATGTAGAAGAACAAAATGTAGAGAAGGAGAAGAAGAGAGAAGGAGCAGAAGAAGAAGAAGAGAATTTAAGAGAAGAAATGCGAAGAATTGGAGAAGGAAATCTCAATAACTTTGTATTCAATAATCAACAATCTGTGTAATTGAAAAACCCTTGTCTCACCTGTGCATAAATCCTTAGTGAAGTCTAGCCTGTTTATTGCCATGTATAATTTTAAATTTTCTGGTGTATTTGTCTGTTTGTAAGTAAACCTGTTTATAAGAATTATTGTTTTACTTCTTAACAACTATATTTTGTTTATGTAAAGTTCTGTTATTTAAATTGCTTCGTTTGATTCATACTCTAAATGTTTTAACAATTTTTTTCTTCCTCGTTTCAGGCTCAAATTACTGCCTATGTTGAGTACTTTGGTCAATTCACATCAGAACAATTTCCTGATGATATAGCAGAGGTATTTTGTTTCTGCTTTACCTTTGAACTGCCTTCCTTTGTGGAATAAACGAAGGAAGGACACATTTTATTTGCACTTCCAATTTCCACATTTAGGTAGTTCTTGTTGAACTGCCAAATGTTTGTTAATAGATGTTTATAACTTATGATGTTTATTGGTCTTGCAGCTGATCCGAAGCCAATATCCATCCAAGGAAAGCCGACTTTTTGATGAAGTTTTAGGTACTTGCTACTTTTATTGACCATATTGGATCAATTATCAATTCTTGTCATCATCTAAAAATAGGGTTAAAAACACTGGTGGTCACAGAATTTTTAGCCAAATTTCATATTGTTGACTCAACTTCATTTGTTTTAAGTTGGTCATTGAACTTCAACTTAGTTTCAAGTTCGTCATTGAACTTAAGCATTGGTAACAATTTAGTCATTCCGTGCATGTTGTTAGTTTGACTAACGGAAAAGTTGACGTGGCAGTCTAGTTGGCAAATAATTAGACTGCCCCGTTACCTTTTCCATTAGTCAAACTAATTGACATTGGACAGTGACCAACTTGAAACAAAATTTAAGTTCAGTGACCTACCTGGAACAAATGAAGTTTAGTGACCAAACAAGAAATTTCCTTAAAAGTTTAGTGCCCACCGGTGTATTTAACCCTTTCAAAATATAATGTTTCTAGTCTTGTTTGTGCAGCAACATAACTCGCATGTTTGTTTCGTTTTCCAGCAACATTTGTTCTCCACCATCCAGAACATGGTCATGCTGTTATTCTTCCGATTATTTCATGTATTATTGATGGTACTCTAGAATACGATAGGAGTGGTCACCCATTCGCTTCTTTCATTTCCTTGGTTTGCCCCAGCAATGAGGTAATATAATGCTAAATCAACTTATGACTTATTATGATTGTGCATTTTCTCTTTTCCTTATCATATCATGGATTAACAAGATTTCATCTTCACTTTTCATTTTGAACCTTTCAGAAGTAGCATCTTCAAAAGATTATCAATTTTGTGGAATGTGCCAGTTCTACTTAGTTACTCAAAACTTGACATTAATGATTCAAATTTGAATTACAGAATGAGTATTCTGAGCAGTGGGCGCTTGCGTGTGGGGAGATCTTAAGAATTTTGACTCACTACAACCGCCCAATTTACAACATTGAACATCAGGATAATGAAGCAGATAGAAGTAGCAGCGGGACACATGCTTCAACAAGTAAACTCATGGATGGAGAACCTTCTTTGCCTTCTATACAACAAGAAAGAAAAACTACGAGGCCACTCTCCCCCTGGATTACTGATATATTGCTTGCAGCCCCTCTAGAAATTAGAAGTGATTACTTCCGCTGGTAAGCGATTGAAACTTTTATGACACAATGCTTTCGTATTTGTTGAAAGTAATATATAATTCTTGTCAAGAAATTAGAATTTCTATTTTTTAACGTGTTGTACCGAAAGGTTTTCTAGTTTGAAACCTAATTGTATCGGTATAGAAATTGGAATTTTATGAACTACATTCCATAGGAATGCTTCATGCGTGAATAAATAGAGTGGGGTGATCATATAAGGGGAAACTAAGTGATTGATCATCATGGTTACTTCAAATCTTGCACTTTTTAATATGCGTGTGTTTTCAGATTTGTCACAGTTAAAACCCACGCAGATGGAGATAACCTGATTGCACTTTGTTGAAATGGAAACATAATAAACAATATAATACAAGTCTAACTGTCATTCACTTTTGTCAAGATATCTTAACATGAGTTAAGAGTCAACTTATTATAGTTTTCTGTCAAAAAGTTATGTGCAAACTAATGCGATAAATTCTGCAACTGCTCAACAATTGATTGGTCCAATCTAGGAACTCTCCAATTGAAGGGGTTTAGAAGTTGCTCACATTAAATGGAAATGTGATTGGTACTTGGAAGAAAATGTGGTAGTCAAGAAATAGACTTCTTTAGGTGTCACTATTGATAAATTTCCAAGAAGCTTGAAATAGCGCGATGAGATTTCCAAGAAAATGTAGTATTTGGATCAAGATCAACGTTAGTGCACTGTTTGTGGTGTTGTGAAGAGATAAAATTCATGACAAGATGTCCATAAGAAGAACATAAAGGAAATGAGTATGCTACGATAGATGTGTGTTCTTACTAGTATGAAGAAGATAATAATTGAACTATATGCCAACAAGTAGAGGTTGCACCCAACGACGATAAATTAAGGGAAGATGACCTAGGTAGTTGGGATGTCTTGCAGAGACCTAAAGAGGTTCCCGTTCATAAGAGTAAGCAATCTCACTAGAATGTGTTAGGAGAGGGATGGATTGACCAACACTATCATAGCATGTTGTGTTTGCAACGAATCTGTTTGCTTTATGTCTTTCAATAGATGTAACAATGAACTGAATGAAGTGGGTTAAAAGGATTCATGTCGCCGACCTTAAATTGATTGGGAATAAGGATTAGTTTGTTGTTGGTGTGGTTCCTTGCTTCCTGGTGAAGAACCACACAAAAGATCTGTCGTTGGTGGTCTGATGTGATTATGCAGGGGCTCACAAGCTTTCAGTCTTTGAATGAAAGCTGCATTTTTCTAGCACATGCTTTACAAACCAATAGCTTTCTAGGCTGCTGGAACAATGTAAAACTTAAGTTGGATGCTATAATCGATGATTGGGTCATTCTTTTCGCTTTAACTGAAACCATATTTTACAGTGCTGATCATATGCCTCAAGTTTCAATACTACATTTGCTGACTTTTTGGTGATCTTCCTGACCCTCATGAAATATTTCATGCATCATAGGTGTGGAGGTGTCATGGGAAAATACGCGGCTGGAGAACTGAAGCCGCCTTCAATTGGTCAGTTGAGATCTGTTCTATAATGTTTTCTGTTGTTGATGCGCCTTTACATTCATGAATAGTACAGAATGTTAAATGCACTAACTTCAGGCTTACTATACCGAATCATTCATGATAAAATAAATCTTCAATGTAAGAATAATAAGAAGGATGCTTAAAAAATTGATTTCAGTTTTTCTAAATTAACGTGCTGTAATAATCTTGAATGAAAACTTGTCAATGTGTTAACACCTGTTGTGGTAGATTAGTTGATTGATCTGATTGAAGAAGTTTGTGTATTTGCCATTTGGTACTAATCCTCTATCCAATAATTAAGTGAATTTTGGTTTTCATGAAAGACCTGTTTCTTAACAGTAATATAATTTATCTGACACATCCTCTTCATTAGTTAATTGGATAGTACGCTATATCTTTTCAATTTTTTGGTTTAGAACAGAAGAATCTTCAAAAAAAGGCAATTTATTAGTTCTATTAGTTGTTTGTTCTAATCCTATTCAATACAGCATACCAAACATACCATATAGGTTAAATAACGCCGTAGTAGAAGGAAGAGAAAATTGTATCACCAGTCCCCCGTTCTGTAGTTAAATGAGCACTTGGATCTCCATTCAATTTTTCATGTGAGTTTGGATTCCCAACCTTCAATTTTCTTGGCGCTTGGGTCTCCATATCCATCTAGAAAGTCTGTTAAAATGTCATATGCATCTCACATGACGAGAAATATCGGATAAAGTGACTTTTACACCCTCATTTTTTATTAAAAAGAAAAATAAAAACAAGAAATTTAAGAGAAAAGCCATCCCCTTTCTCCCCCATCCCCACTCCCATCACCCCTATCCCTCCAACCCCCTGTGCCCTCTCCCTCTCTCCCCCACATGTCAAACTTCCCCTCCCCTACCCCCTTGCTGTCACTCCTGTCCCACCCCCATTCCCATCTCCCCTACCCTTCAAACCCCTGCCCCTCCCTCGTCAACCCTTCTCCTCCCCTGTCGCCCCTGTTGGGCCTGTCCCACCACCCCCACCCCCACCCCCACCCCCACCCCCACCCCCACCCAAGCTGTCCCTCCAGCCTTGTCCCCAACCCCTCCCTGTAGCCCGAGTCTTACACCCTCCCTCCTGATGCCCCTGCCCCTTCCCTACCCCCAACCCATCTTGTTCACCAATTCAGGTTTATGAAGGGAATTTTATGGCTTTAATCATATACTGTTTGGATTATGTGCGTATGGGAAAGATACATGTTGACAAATTGTAACACCCTTCAATTCATCCTTGGCTCCTCGTGAGTAAAATCCACTTAAGCTGGAGAGGGACTTACATAACAAACCCATCAGTAAAATTCAGTTAAGCTGGAAAGTTTTGCAGTCAAATTCTCAGTGGTTCCTGGGGCAACCCTGTTTAGATATTTGAGTTTTATTTGGGTACCCCTTTTCTTGCTTCATTTTGTAAAATTTCTGCAACTGGCTCAAAACCTAAATCACTTCAGAGGGTGTTTTCCAATTATGCAACTCGACTTGCTTTGTCTTTTGATCATTATTCCCAAAAATACTAAATTGTTTTTCCTTTTCGTTTTTGTTGTTGCCTGTTGGATTCTCATCATGGCAGATTCACTATTATTCAACCTATAAATGGAAAGGCACAGTAAAATTTAAATCTGATGATATCAGCTCAACTTGGTTGGTCGTACTGACTAGTGTCAATGCAGCAAATCACACTCGGACAGGATTATCTGTCCAAAGGACTGTTGATGTAGATTTTACAATTGCACTTTTGGACACAAAATCATTTTAAATGGAAACCTTTCAATTATTTTGACTGAACCTCGGAAATACAGTTACATATATTTAAGCTAATGACTGTTAGATTAAACTGGTGAACATATATGACTGCAGTTAATTGTTTGTCAGCTTGTTTCCAAAGTGTGTTCTTTTGAGGTTATTACAAAAATGCAAAGAATGTTTATATATTGGAACAAGGATGACCTTTTATTGACTCAAATATTATCTTAGCTTCTTCTCGTGGATCTGGAAAGCATCCTCAGCTAATGCCATCAACTCCAAGGTGGGCTGTTGCCAATGGTGCTGGTGTTATATTAAGCGTATGTGACGAGGAAGTAGCTCGTTATGAGACTGCTATGTTGACTGCTGCTGCTGTTCCCGCACTTCTGCTTCCTCCCCCAACGACGCCTATGGATGAGCATCTTGTAGCTGGGCTACCAGCTCTTGAGCCATATGCACGCTTGTTTCATAGGTAAGTTTCTCACTCATACATTTGTTGAAGACAATTTAAATGAATACATGTGGGCCCTCTCTAACACCATAAGTTTTAAGATGAGGTAGTTAACATCAAAGCCAGGCAAAATACCTAGATCAAAGTATTGTTGCCATCAATTTATGAAAATTGTGCACGTGTCAAATCATTGATGAAAAATGAATTTGGTCTACACGTGAGGGGGCATGTTGAAGACAAGATTAAATGAATACATGTGCTCCCTCTCTAGCTGCCTAAGCTTTTAGATGAGGGGTTAACTTTTTAGAAACAAGAGTGGTTCGATCACTATGTTAATATATTCCTTTTACTCAGGTATTATGCAATTGCTAGTCCAAGTGCCACCCAAAGGCTGCTCCTTGGACTTCTAGAAGCTCCACCATCCTGGGCTCCTGATGCACTTGATGCTGCTGTACAACTTGTGGAACTTCTTCGCGCAGCAGAAGATTATGCCTCAGGCACAAGGGTAAGCTGTACCCCCTTTTTTGCTTAACGAGACTAAAAGGTTTCTGTAAGAGGAAGAGTTAGCAGTATCGAGAAGAATTAAGAATATGAACTTAAGGCCTTCCCCATGATCGATTAAAATGTTTCAGTTACTGAATTTACATTTCCTATGAGGTTTGCCAATTGCCATGCATGTCATTCACGACTAATTTTTTTTAAAACTGCTTTACTTTTCTCTTTTATTTTCTGCTATACAAAGGAATATAGAAAGAATTGAAATTACCAACATATCTTAAGTTTTGAGCCTTAGTAGTAGTCAGCTGCTACTAAAAGATTGTCATCCTCATCATCATTATTTAATTTTATATATCTCCTGGCCACAGTTCTAATCCTCAAGGAATCTCTGAGAGGCAATAGAAAATAGTCTGTGCATCATTAATCATTATGTTTCTTTTTCTTTTTCTTTTTTCTATCTTTTGTTGGACCAGGAAGGGGAGGGGGGCTGGAGAATAGATGAGAGAGGTCTTGTTTCACGCGTTCCCTGTAATCTTGTGTTCTTTATAAAGAAATTGTTAAATGCTAGTACTTTTTCAGTGGTTGATTTTGATGGCTCTTATTATGCCCCAAAGGATTAAATAGGAGTCAAGTGACTCAATTTATAACCACACTACATTTGTCTGGAGTGTGTATTGTTTGTGATAGAGGGAAGTGGAGCATATTTTGAGGAAGATAGAATTGGATCATCCCTATATTGATAGGTTGAGATAAAAGAGAAGAAGAGAAATGAGTTGACTCAAAGCCCCTGCAAAATTTTTTTTCCCTCCGTGGTGGAATTTCATGTTGTCAGTTGGGTTTTTGTTTATTAATCTCTCCCAGTAGAGACTTTTCCGTGGAACTTTCCCTACAAGAGCCAAGTTGAAGGAGTAGCAAGTTTCTATTATCCTCGGACTGAAAGAGTACTGTCTGTTCACCTTTGTATTCAGGCAGATGCTTGATGAAAAAAAGAATGATTGAGAAGAGTCTGAGAATGCAAAAGGTTTCTTGAGGGAAGAAAACAAAGAGGAACTTGGAGCCGCTCCTGCCTAGGACCAAGGGGCAACAGGAGGGAGGGGAGGGAGAGAGAAGACCGAGGGGCACTTGCCTTTCTTTCCCGATTAGTGAATCCATCTATTCATACCGTTATAATGCTCAACTTTTGTTGCAGATTGCCAGTTTGTTTATGGAAACACTTTCTTTTTTTATCTGCAATTCGTATAATACAGTAGCAGAAATTTTACCTCCGATATGTTCTAATTCCACCGTGTAATTACCTGAATATATATTGATTGAACATTTGGTGTCTTTATTTGTCAAAGGTAACTGTGTGACTAACCTATTTATCAAACTTTCGTTGTTCACGGGAGAGTTATCAGAGAAGTAATAATTTTGATACACCACATGGAAATCCTAATTCTTTGGACTTTTTGTGAAGCTTCCAAGAAACTGGATGCACTTGCATTTCTTGCGTGCAATTGGGATTGCAATGTCAATGAGAGCAGGAATTGCTGCAGATGCTGCAGCTGCTTTGCTTTTTCGAGTACTTTCTCAACCTGCTTTGCTGTTTCCTCCATTGAGACAAGTTGATGGTATAGAAGTTCAACATGAGCCTCTGGGCGGTTACATTTCATGTGAACGTAAGCAGGTAGTTCCATCTTCAATATTCTTTTAATGCTTGTAATGAAATCTCTGCTTGCTACACGGTTGTTTCACATATTTAACATATTTTGTACAGAAAGAAGTGCCTGCAGTGGAAGCTACAACTGAAGCTACTGCCCAAGGGATTGCATCAATGCTTTGTGCACACGGCCCCGAAGTTGAATGGAGAATATGTACCATATGGGAAGCTGCTTATGGCTTGATTCCTCTAAGTTCCTCTGCCATTGATCTTCCAGAAATCATAGTTGCAACACCTTTGCAGCCTCCTATATTATCATGGAATTTGTACATTCCTCTTCTGAAAGTCCTTGAGTATCTTCCTCGTGGAAGTCCATCTGAAACATGTCTCATGAAGATATTTGCTGCCACTGTTGAAGCTATTCTTCAGAGGACGTTTCCACCCGAGTCTTCTAGAGAACAAATCAGAAAAACCAGATACGAAATCGGGTCTGCATCCAAGAATCTTGCAGTGGCTGAGCTCCGTACGATGGTCCACTCACTATTCTTAGAGTCATATGCCTCTGTGGAGCTCGCCTCTCGCCTTCTTTTCGTTGTGTTAACTGTCTGTGTTAGTCATGAAGCACAGCTAAGTGGAAGCAAGCGACCTAAAGGTGAAGATCGTAACATTTCTGAAGAATTAATGGACGACTTACAAGAAGCCACCAGAAAACAAAGAAATACGGGAAGTAAACGGGCGAAAAAACTGGGGCCCGTCGCTGCATTTGATTCTTATGTTATTGCTGCAGTTTGTGCACTATCCTGTGAACTTCAGCTCTTCCCCTTGATTTCTAATGTCGGTAATCATTTAGGTGCCAGAAATATATGTGATGTAGCTAAACCTGCAAAAGTAAATGATCCACCCAGTGAGTTACGAAATGGTATTGACTCTGCTGTTTATCACACTCGTCGATTATTGACAATTCTAGAGGCACTTTTTTCTTTGAAGCCATCTTCTATTAGCACATCATGGAGTTACAGTTCAAATGAAATAGTGGCTGCTGCTATGGTTGCAGCTCATGTTTCGGATCTTTTTAGACGTTCAAAGGCTTGCATGAATGCTCTTTCCATCTTGATAAGATGCAAGTGGGATAACGGAATTTACTCTCGGGCGTCTTCCCTTTTCAACCTCATTGATATTCATAGCAAAGTTGTTGCATCCATTGTCAATAAAGCAGAACCATTAGAAGCACACCTACTGCACACACCTGTATGGAAGGAAACAGCTTCCTGTTTTCATGGGAAAAAACATAATACAAGTACTAGCTGTAGACTGCAGTGCAAAAACTTGCCTTGTTCAGAAGATCTAATGAAATGTGAGAAGTCTTCTGACTCCAGTGAGGTTGACAGGTGTATAACGGGCAAAGGAATTGCAAATTTCCCAATAGATGCTTCAGATTTGGCAAACTTTTTGACGATGGACAGGCATATAGGTTTTAGTTGCAGTGTTCAAGTTCTTAGGTGTGTCCTGGCAGAGAAACAAGAATTATGTTTTTCGGTCGTTTCATTTCTTTGGCACAAGTTGATTGCATCACCTGAAACACAACCGAGTGCTGAAAGTACTTCCGCACAGCAAGGATGGAGGCAGGTAATGTGCCCAACTCACTCTTTGACGTGTCATGGTTATTAATGACATTTTAAGCTTTATAATTTACAAAACAAAAACAACATTGCTTTCCCCCCACCCGGGCCAAAAGTGGAACAGGTTGTAAATCTCATTTCTGTTTTTTATGCATAAAAGGAGAATTTTTTGTTGAAAAAACGAAAAAAAGAAAAAGAAAAAGAAAAGGAAACACATATGGCCAGCATGAGAGATCCTTCTATAAGAAATAATAAAGACTACCAAAGGAGAAATCTGCTATCTCATCAATGAACACTCAATGCAGTTCCAGGACAGAAGAAAGAAAGACTGCTGACAGCTCTACGACACTATTACTCAAGCCCACTGGCATATATTGATCATAGAAGATTCCTTGTGCCTCTGTTGTATATATACTACTATTTCTCCTTTTTTTTTTTTTTTTTTTGTAAAACTGTGGAAAGTCTTGTCTTGGTCATTCTGTATTTTGCCTTGGGATTAATATGTCCGGTTTTTCCTACTAAAAATTTTCATGTCTGAAATGGAAGTTTTTGCAATTAGTCCTAGGTAAGTGAAATTAGCAAGTTTTAGTTTATTTCTAGTGGAATCTTAAATTCTCAAAATCACTTTTGGTACGCTGAGAATTTAAAATAATAGATCGTGCACATGGGAACTCAGGAGTTATGACTATTTTCTCATCAGAGAAAAATGAAAACTCAATTATCAAGATGGAAACTAGATTTTCAATTTGAATCAGATGACTTAATACATTCTCAGCTTAGCTCATTTCTACTTTGTGGAGCTTAAGAGTAGTGGGGTAAGATGTCTTTTCCATTTGGAAATAGCTTCTTGACATGTTTGGTAAGTAGATTGGATAGCACCGGACAATATAAAGAAAAAGAATTTAAAATCTCGTCTCGTGTACTGTCCAGTCCTGTACACCAAACACTCCTATTGTTTTCGAGTTTTAGTTGCAACAAATACCCCAGCACATAAAATTTACTTGCAATGCTGCATTAATCATAGCTTGTTTCATAGCAAATTAACTGATGAATCCATGGTTTTCTGGGCTCCAATCCATCGAAAGAATATAACCTCTTCTGATTATCTTCTGTACATAATTACAGGTGGTTGATGCACTCTGTAATGTAGTATCAGCGTCACCGGCAAAAGCTGCAACAGCTGTTGTTCTTCAGGTCCAGATTTTGTTTTGCTTGAATTACTCACCCAAACGAGTTTGTTAATTAAATTTCCTCTGGAAACTGAATTTCTAACAATAGATTTCTAATACCGGGATTGCCACCGAGCCACGGACAAATCAGTATTCTTTTACTTTTTCTATAGGAATAATTAGGCTTTGTTTGATTAAATGAATTAACTGGTCAGGATTCTGAGAAATGAATTCATATTCCTGCTTTATTTTTATTTTAGTTGCTATTATTGTTTAGTCACTTTCCTTGCCATGTGTATTTGTCAGGCGGAAAGGGAATTGAAGCCGTGGATTGCTAAAGATGACGATCTTGGTCAAAAGATGTGGAGGATCAACCAAAGAATCGTTAAAGTGATTGTGGAGTTAATGAGAAATCACGAAGCACCAGAATCTTTGGTAATACTGGCTAGCGCGTCAGACCTTCTCCTACGGGCAACAGATGGAATGCTTGTTGATGGGGAAGCATGCACTTTACCGCAGCTGGAGGTAAAATTTTCGGATTTTAGTCTAGTAACATTCTCGTTTTCCACTCTTTTATTTGCCTTTAAATCTGTCTTTCCACCAACCTGACTTTTTTTAGTGCTCTCATTTTTTCTATTCTTGTGATGAGTTTCTTAGAAATATTTACTTATCTTTTGATTAGAGCATGTTTTGCTAACCTTAAAAGGTTTCACCTATAAGTCCACTTATAAGTAAATAGTAAGCTTTAAGATAAATAATACATTAATTTACTTAAAAAGGCAAGTTATTCAAGCATGTTTAGTAACTAAAAGTTGCGTAAAAGTGACTTTTACTCATTTTCAAGCTTTGCCAAACATGCCTAGCTGATTAATTTCTATATTATATTGCTTTTATGATATAATATTCACGTGCCTGCAAAACGTTTGATAGCTGTTGGAAGTAACCGCCAGAGCAGTTCAACCAGTGCTCAAGTGGGGAGAATCAGGATTGGCAGTCGCAGATGGCCTTTCAAACCTGCTGAAGGTATGAAAACCTCTCTAATCAACATGCTTAACGATATTATGTCATTACATTTAGAAACAAGAAACTGCAGTTTACTCGCAACCAAGGAGTTCTCTTAGTTGGAGAGGGTTCCTCTATGCGGGTTTTATACTGTGTTCAATCATCACCCTCCCCATGCTCTTTCCCAGCCTTACAACACACACAAGCAAGAAAATAAAAGAAATATAAACTTAATATAAGATGACATTCTTACTTGTATCGTAAAAATGCTGTAAACTTGAGAATAAGTCCCTTTCATATCATGTGCGCCTTTAAAGAAGATATACATGTACGATATATACATGGAAATATACTCGCACAAATACTTTCAATTACATATTTTGTAGCGTGGGATCTCATTTTCCACCGAGAAGGCGATGCACCATAAGTGATAGATGCTGAATCACCTCATATAATAGTTTAGGTTGTCAGAGAGAAATACATTTATTTATTTAAATTTAGTCTTCACGACGTCCCCTACATGTGGACTAGGTTCACTTTTCTTTTTAATCAAAGACCTGGCACTTGCACAATTTTCATAAATGGGTAAAGACGAAACTTGAATTCTAGATTTGTAATGCCATATTCAACCACCTTATCTAAAACCCCAAGTCAGAGACGACATATTTATTTATTTAAAATTAGCCTTCAAACAATTGGAAGAATTCCTGTGGCTTAACATATTTCTATTATTCTTATGGTTTCGGGATGGAAAGATCTCGACTAATTGCTTATCTGGACTTATATATGCAGTGTCGACTACCTGCTACCGTTCGCTGTGTTTCTCATCCAAGTGCTCATGTTCGGGCTCTTAGTACATCAGTTCTTCGAGCTATTCTACATGCCAGTTCAATAAAATTGAGCAGCAAACAAGTGGATATAAATGGCGTTCACAGTCCGCCTTATCAGTATCTAAACGTGGGCATTACAGATTGGCGAGCAGATATAGGGCAGTGCTTGACGTGGGAAGCTCATAGTCGACTTGCGACTGGTCTGCCTATTATGTTTCTTGATACTGCTGCAAAGGAATTAGGCTGTACTATATCAATTTGAAACAACCTTAAATACCAGAATTTTGCGTATGTTTTGTGTCTTTCATTGCAAGAGTCATAAAACACTACAATTAATGGTCAAGTACTAATGTCTGTTTTATGGTCTAACTTCTTCTAATGACAATTATATGTGCATAACGTTAAAATTTGTTCGATTCTGAACAGTGTCTCAACTTCAAAATAGTTTAACAGCTACGCGTTGTAACTCTTATAATTTATTGCTTTTGTTTCAGTGCTTTTGTTGTTGTATGGCTAAATGAAGATTCCAAGTTCCATTTCAAAACTCTGCTTTCTAATGTGTTTTTCCAATAAATTTGCTAATGCAAACTATCATGAACAACCTATTTGAACTGCATTAACTGCTGCAGATCGCAAGCTCTCCAGAGTGGATGCAGCCATCTCTCCCTACTCCAGAATAGCTGCTTTTGTTGTGTGGCTAAATGAAGATTCCAAGCTCCATTTCCAAACTTTGCTTTCTAGTATGTGTTTTACCAATAAATTTGCTACATGAAAATTTTCTCACAGGTCTTTTTTTCAATTAATTTTTTTTCTTCATTTCTTGAACAACCTTTTTGTAAGTTGCTTGCAGATTATTAATGAAGTAGCAACACAAGTTGTCGACTAATTTTGAAACTGCGAAACCCGATTAACTCCAAAATGGGTTCGGCTTGCTTTCTTCAAAATCAGTGTACATCCTTGATGATCCTGTTTGCAAGTTCGTGGTATATTTCAAACGATTGAGATTTAAATTTATCGCTTGAGATGGAGATTTTATGGCACCTTTAATTTAAATATTTTCATTGAATAATATAAGAAATGGCAGGTGATGATTGAGGATACATTAAAGGAAGAAAGATTTAGGTGTTACGGTCATGTTTACATCGATTTGAAGAGGTTATTGTTTATAAGAGAACCGCAATCTTAGCATAGCAAGTTAGAAGAGAGAGGGTGGACTAAAATTAAAGTGGGCTGTAGCAGCTACGTTTGGAGTGTGTTTCGGAGAATTTTTTTTTCCAACAAGTGGTATTAGAGCTCATAGTCAAACTCTAGGACTGTGTTGAAAATGATGACAAGTTCCAAGCTTTGAGATGGAGCACTGGAGATGTTCTCGTGCAACAAAGGTTTTACAAGGCGTTATAGGGTAAGAAGACTCCTAACAATTAGGTTATAGTTGAAAAAGTAATTATATAAGTTGAATATAGAAGATGATTAGGGACCATCTAAATACGTTAAATATGTGTGTGTCTGGGTTGTTAGATATTGATATCGAAATTGAGAACGAAGATAAGGAAATAATTTTGATGGCTTCCTCACCTAACTTAAATGAGACATTGGTGACCACGCTAAGCACCTTGACGGTGAACGAAGTCTCCACTGCTTTGTTAGAGACAACCAACATTAAGAAACCAAGTGGTATTGTGAATTGTGATCAAGTTTTCTTAGCAAAGTTTGAGATGAGGCGTGGTAGAGGTGAATAACGAGGAAATAATTGTGGTCAAAGAGATGACCGTTCTCAATCTCATTCTAGGCGAGATGTGGAATGTACTACTGTCACAAGGGGTATATTAGGAGAAATTGTCGGGAAACATCTTGAGAAAAAGAAAAAGTAAGAGTCTCGAAAGGCTTCAGATTGGACAAACTTGGTTGATGATAACTATTGTCCTCTAGGTGATATAATGTTTGTTACTTATCATAGATGTATGTACCATATGTGCAAGCACAATGAGTAGTTTGAGGATTATAGGTCATGAGATGCACGCAATGTTATAATAGTTGATAATCAGAAACTTGAAGTTAAGAGTACAAGTATTGTGAAGATGAATATGTTTGATGGAGCTGTGCAGTTATTGACAGGGGTATGCACGTCCCAAGATGAAGTGAAGTTTGATGTTGTTGGGAGCGCTGGACATGCTAGGTTATGAATGTTGTACACATGCCAATATGATGAATGTGAAGAAAAATTATGTGGCGAAAATGAAAGGAAAAAAGATTGGCAATTTATACATATGCTAATAGAGAACATAGTTTCATGTGGAACTATTGTGTTGGAGTCGCATTCAAGAGAGTCTTCTACGTTGTCCAATGGCAAAATTATTGAAGATTGTAGTACGAAGAATCTAAATCGCAAAGTTAGATTCGATAAGTCTTTGAATTTTGTTCATTTCTACTACAATTGACAGAGAGAAGGTGGCACCTACCAAAAAAGGGGCGTGAAGATGGGTATTAAGGCATGCCATGATTTGGGATCATGTTAGAAATTGTTGGGATTGACTCAAATTAATAAATTATGTTGGAGGGTCAAAGTAGTAATTTGATTAAAGTCCTAATTCAACTTATAAAAGGTGACCAATTTGCACTAGGCCATCATGTGCAATTTTGGAGCAATTAAGAAATTGTTTGTCATTGCAATTAGGTATATAGTTTCCTATATATATTGATGCGCATACAATGAATTCATGGCACACTACATTGTACATGGATGGATACACGCTCACAAAGCCCAGATGTTTGTGCATGTGTGAGAGAAAGTTTAGATAGAGAAAAACGATAAGTGCGTGTTTGAGTCATATGTTGAGCGTGTAAGGCATTGAATCTTATAATTCTTATAAATCGGATCAATTTTGTACTTAGATAGAATTTGTAATAAAAATATATAATTCGATGAACACCGTAGAATCTGATAATCTGATTAATCAGATGTACAATATTCAATACCACATTTGTCTAATTGTCCAGCCTCCAATGATAATCCACACAACAAGAACATATCTGTATTTCCATAGCCAAGAGCAAATGAAAGTAGAATTTTTAGATTAATTGATTTTTGTTTTGTCTCCTTCTTGTACTAGTAAAATATGAAAACATACTAGAATTTCATAATCTATAGCCTAGTATTTATAGGCTAAGATATTTCTAATTTTAGTCTTACTAGAATTGTGCTAGCCCACAAATAATAGACTCAATTAATTAATCTAATTAATTATTTTGGTCCATAAGTAATTAAGTCTGACTCGGTAATTTGAATCTTAGACATTAATTCTTACAATCTCCAACTTGAACAAGGTCCAACTTGAGATATTCTATTCTCGTCTTTTGTTTGCGACTCATTAGGTTTCCATTTACGATGACAAATACATTGATATTATCATCGATTCACCTAGACCAATTAATTCACATCATCGTCCAATATTGACATCTAGCAATGAATTAAGGCAATCCACGTGAAAGAAAATGTCATGTGATATGACAGAATCAATATATGTGACAATTACTGTGGAAATATAATACATTTATCAATATATCACAATTGGTCAAGAGATATTGATCATCGTCAATCTCGTTTCAACCAATTATGTTATTCAACTTAACTTTTCGTTTATCTAATCTAATTATGATTGAAACATTTTCAATTCATAACTCCATCCTCACCAAGAAACTTTACATCAACTTAAGTCGGCAAAATACATGTTATAATCTTTTGCTTTTTAGGAGTGACTAATCTTCATATTAGACATTCACAACCTTCATATGATTCTCACTATACTCGTACGACGTCTTCTTGATTACTCTTAATCTTAGAGCCTCATCAAACATTCATCAAAGTATCGCGGTCCTCATGTAAGATTCTATGATGCCCTCAACTCAAAAGACCAAATCCGTTATAGTCCATTAGATATTTATCATAGACACTCGAATAGTTATCTATGTAGACTTTCTAAGCGGGTCATCCAATGCCTTGTCCTTATAACAATGCATTCATGGGTTCATTCAGATGTCCCTCTATATTGCAACTCGTGAGATCAATTACATTTTTCAAAAGAAATACAACACATTATAGTCTATCCGTAATAATAATATCCGTATCTTATCATTATTATGACTAGAGATATTCTAGAATAAGTTATTTATAACTTGTATTTTACAATCATAACACCTTGTGATTAACACGTTATCATGGACTTTTTCCTCAAACCCTATTATTTTAAATAATAAAATTTAAACAATAATATATCAATGTAGACAAACATTTAATTAATAAAATTATTCATATACATCAATGTCTAATGAAGATTATATCATAAAACGTCTAATATAAACTAGATCCAATTACACATGTATCTAATACCAATAGATTTATCATGACAATCATGCTTGTGCTGGGACAACGTCTTTGTTAGAAAATCTGCTACATTATCTTCAGTTGGGACCTGCTTTATCTTTATGTCATTTCTCAGTATTATCTTCTGATGAGATAATACCACTTCAATATATGCTTCAACTGTTGATGAGACTGAAATTTCTTCGCTTGTGCGATGCCTCCATTGTTATTACAATACAGAGGAGATCAACAATGCTACGAACTCTCCAAGTTCCAGACTGCTTCATTTGCTTCTTCTGAAATAGCTATATATTCGGCTTCTTAAGTTGAATCAGCTGTCATATGTTGTTTGAAACTTTTCCAATTGACCGCACCACCGTTTAGAGTAAATACATATTCAAAGATTTGCTATCGTATTTATTAGATTGAAAGCTGGCATCAGTATATTTTTGAACCCCTAGTTCATTTCTTCTATACACCAAGAACATGTCTTTAATCCTTCTTAAGTACTTAGGAATGTTTTTGACAACGATCCAAATGCTTGTGACACTCAAATCATACGAAACATCTGGACGAGTACATAACATAACATACATGATAAATCATATTGTTGATGCATAAACAATCATATCCATATGATCTCTCTCAATCTGTGTTTTTAGACACATCTCTTCTGAGAGATAAATAGAGTCCCTCTATTGGACTCTTCCATACTAAATCTTCTCCAAATTTTATCTATGTACGTATATTGAGATAGGTCAAGTATTCTTTTAGATGACCTATAGATCTTTATCCCAAGGATATATGATGCCTCTCTCATATCCTTTATGGATAAATTTTTGGATAACCACGATTTTACTGATTGTAACATGGGGATATCATTTCCTAATAATAGTATATCTTTACATACAAAATTAGAAACACGACTTTACTTTCACTAACTTTCTTATACACTTGTGGTTCATTTTCGTTCTTGATAAAATCAAACATTTTGATTGTCTCATCAAAACGAAAATTTCAGCTCTAGGAGGCTTGCTTTAATCCATATATAGATCTTTGTAGTTTGCATATCTTATTTGACTATGTGGATTCAAATCTTTTGGATTGTGTCATGTACACATCATCGCTAAGATTTCTATTAAAGAATACGATTCACATCCACTTTCTAAATCTCATAGTCATAGTATGTTGCTATTGCAAGCAGAAATTGAATTGACTTAGACATGGCTACTGGTGAGAAAGTTTCATCAAAGTCAATTCATTGTCTTTGTTTGTAACCTTTTACTACCAATCTTACCTTATAAGTATGAATATTATCATCCATGTCGATCTTTTTCTTGTAAACCCATTTACAGTATATGGGTTTAACCCTTTAGACGGGTCAACCAACGTCCAAACCTTGTTTTTTTACATGGAGTTTATTTCAGATTCCATGGCTCCCTGCCATCTCTTTGGGTCAATACTTAACTTAGATTCATCGTAAGTAGTGGATTCATCTTACTCAATTAGTAATGCATTATTGGTAATCAGAAAATTGTATCTCCAAGGATGACGAATGACCCTGTTCGACTTGCGTGGAACTGGCGTGTCCTCGGAGACTGGCAATTTTCCATTGCCAATCCGTACATTATCAGATGCAGGCTCAGCCATTGGCTCATCTAATTGGTCAATATGATTTGTGGTCTCTTGAATGTCTTCAAGATTTACTTTGCTCCCACTGTCTTATCTTATGATGAATTTTTTCTAAGAATATAGCATGTTTCAATACGATGACATTCATCTCGACGGGATTGTAGAAATAGTATATGGAAGTTTACTTTGAATACCCCACAAAGAAACATTTATCGAATTTAACTCTTAGCTTGTCTGACTTTACGCGCTTCACACAAGTGTCGCAACCCCAAATCTTTATGTATGAAAGATCATGCATTTTTCCTCTCTATAATTCGTATGGAGTTTTATCAAATGATTTAGATGGGACATGATTTAGTGTGTGACATGCAGTGTTAAGTGTATATCTCCAAAACAATTTCGAGAGAACTACGCAGCTCATCATTGATCATACCATATCAAGTAAAGTGCGAGTTCTCTTTTCAGATACACCATTGTGTTGTGGTATATAAGGTAGAGTCCACTGCAAGAAAATTGCATTTTCTTTTAGATAGTCTAAAAACCCATCCTTCAAATATTCTCCACCTCGATTAGATTTAAGTGCTAGAATATTTTTTCTAGTTTGCATTTCCACTTCTTGCTTGAATTTCTTGAACTTTTCAACGGCTTCATGGAATTTCATCAAGTAGATGAAACCATATCTAAAATAGTCATCTATAAATGTAATGAAGTAAGAAAAGATACCTCTAGCATTTGTAGACATCGGTCCACATACATCAATATGTACAAGATTCAAAATGTCTGCAGCAACGACCCCCTTTCTAGAAAAGAGGATCATGGTCATTTTGTCAATTAGGCACGACTCACATTTATCAAATGATTCATAATCATTTGAATCCAAGTATCCATCTTTATGTAACTCGGTAATGCATTTTTCATTTATATGAGCGAGTCTGCAATGCCAAATTAATGAATTGTTAATTCTATCACTTTTATGTATTTTGTTGTCTAGAATATAGATGCTATTAAATAAATTTCTACATTAATAAAGCACATCGTCAAGATAAAAAAAACAACATTTATTCTTAATCTTAGAAAAAATCATCAATGTCCATACATGAAATATAAATAATATTCTTGGTAATAGTATGAATGTGTTGAAATCCTAAATTAGGTCCATATGGATCCTTGTAGATCTGTGTAGATTGCTTTCTTTATTCATAGGACCTATTTAGGAAGCTATTGTAATTTTCTCTAATTTTTCTTTCCTAGTCAACAGGGATTTGTTTCCCTTATTCAGTTGCTAAGTTTTTAGGGCTATGTCATTACCCTTTTGTGTATATATATTTCTCACTTTGTATCTAATTAAAATATCAGTGAGAAACAAAAGGTTTTCACCTTTTTTGCATGGTATCAGAGTAGCCTTTGAAACCCTAAAAATCGGCCATGGCCATTGATAAAGAAAGCAACTCAGAGGTTACCTCCAATCAAAAACACAATTAGATTTCTTTCAGCAGTTCATGTTGGGCCGAAAATGATGTTATTCCCATCACAAGTCACAAACTCAATGGGGATAATTATCCCCAATGAGCCCAATCAGTTATGATGTTTATTTGCGGTAAAGACAATCATATATCTCACGGGAGAAGTCACCACTCCTCCAAAAGAAGATCCAAAATATAAAACTTGGAGATCTAAAAACATGATGGTTATGTCATGGCTTGTTAATTCCATGACAACTGATGTTGGGAATGACTCTATGTTCTTCTCCACAGCCAAAGAAATTTGGGAGACAGTAAAACTCTCTTATTCCGACAAGGAAAATACTTTGGAGTTTTTTGAAATAAAAGGAGTGCTTCATGACCTAAGGCAAGGTGAGATGTCGGTTACTCAATATTTTAACAATCTTACTAGTTAATGTCAAAAGCTAGATATGTTCAAAGACTAAGTATGGTCTTGTACAAAAGATGCTACTTAGTACAAGAAGATTGTAGAGCGTGAAAGGATCTACAAATTTCTGCTTCGATTAAATAAAGAACTCGACGAAGTGAGGGCTAAAGTTCTTGGAATCAAACCAAGACCCTCAATCTGTGAAATATTTGCAGAAGTGCGAAGGGAGGAAATTAGAAAAAAGCTAATGATGGAAACCCAAAATAATCCTGCCACAACCTAGAGTTCAACCATTGTCTCTCAAACTCCTACTTACTCAAATAATAATAATCAACCCCATAAAACCAGATCCTGGTGTGATCATTGCAAGAGACTCGGACATATTCGAGAAACATGCCGGAATATCCACGGAAAACGAGCTGATTGGAAGCCCAAAAATCCACCTGCAAGCCGTGCAATCCAAAGCAATATTCTTGCCATTGGTGAAGAAGGCAACACTAGCTGCAGTAACTTGGAACCTATATCCTTTACCAGAGAGCAAATGGACATTCTTCAAAAGCTATTCAACCGGCTACAAACAAGTTCTCCCAATAATATAGTTGGAACCGACTCTATAGCCCAGAAAAGTAAATTTCAAAATGCTTTAAGTGTTAAATCTAAAAAAACTAACACTTGGATCATTGATTCCGGAGCCATGGACCACATGATTGGTAATGCCTCTCTATTTCACACTTATAATCTATGTACAAAGAATTCTAAGGTCAGAATAGCAGATGGCACATTGTCCACTATAGCCGGCACATGTTCTATTATTATTTCAGAGAATTTAGTGCTGAAATATGTCATTTTGGTTCCTAAACTTACTTGCAACTTGTTGTCCAAGTAAGATTACAAGTGATCTTAATTTTGTTGCTAAGTTTTTCTCTTCATATTTTGAATTTCAGGGATTGGACTCGGGGAAGATGATTGGCAGTGTTGAAGAATGTGATGGGCTCTATGTGCTCAAAGTGCCGCAAGCATCGAGTAGACAAACTCAAAATGTAAACTGTGTTTCTTTGCCTTTTGTTAATTAGCAGAATAATATTTTTTCTTCCAATAATAAACTTTTGATTATGTTATGACATTTCATATTAGGACGCTCCAATTTTCTATACGTGGAAAAACTTTTCCCATCATTATTCAAAAATAAAAAGTTATAAAATATTTCAATGTGAAATATGTGAATTAGCAAAGCATGATCGTAGTTCCTATTCAAGAGTGCCATATAAAGCATCTCATCTATTTTCTATCATTCATAGCGATGTGTGGTGACCATCTAGGGTTAATAATATCTCTAGGGATAGGTTTGTCTTTTATTGATGATCATACACGTACCACATGGATATTTCTCATGAAAGACAAGTATGAAGTTAGAGGAATATTTAAAAACTTTCACTCCATGATCTAAACCCAATTTCAAGCCAAAATTTACATTTTTTGAACAGATAATGCAAAAGAATATTTTCACAAATTACTTGGAGATTATGCGTATGAAAATTGTATTATTCATCAAAGTTCTCATTTTGAAACCCCACAACAAAATGAGATTGCTGAAAGGAAAAATAGACACTTGCTTGAGGTTGCTAGGGCACTTCTATTTACATCCAATGTTCCAAAATACCTAAGGGAAGAAGTTGTCCTAAATGCAACCTACCTCATCAACAAAATGCCATCCCGTGTCCTAAATTTTCAAAGCCCATGCCAAAAACTTATCCAATATTAACCCCCACACTTGACTTGTTTCATCCCTTCCCCTTAAAGTATTTGGGTGTTCTGCATTTGTCCATATTTATCAACAACACAGAAGTAAACTTGATCCAAAGGCCATCAAATGCATCTTTGTAGGATACTCTCCAACCCAAAAAGGATACAAGTGTTATTCTTCGACCAACAAATTTTTTTACAATTCCATGGATGTAACATTCTTCGAAAATCAACCATTTTGTCCCAAAACTACTAGTCAGGGTGAGAAACTACAAGAATATCAGTTTTGGCCTAATCCTAGTCTTATTTCAGAAACCAATCCTATTCCAGAATCAATCAGATTGTAGATTACACTATAGAAATAAGCTCACACAGAGAATTGTCCTATCCCTGCAAATACTCTACATAGTCCTACCCCTCAAAGTACACAACATGCAAATGACACTGAGTTACGTGTCTACTCGAGAAGGCAGAAATCATCAGAGCCTGTAGAGCCTCATCTCCTTCCTAAAAAAATCCAAGATCCGAGTCTAGAACCTCTTGTTAAGACTTTTCCAGGTAACACATTTTCGGAACTTAGTTATGATCATTCTTTTGATTTCCAACTGCTCAAAGGAAATGTGTAAGAGCTTGTACAAAACATTCGATTCATAATTTCATCTCCTATAAAAGGGCTATCTCCAAGTTTCTATGCATTTGTTACAAATTTGTCTACAATTGAAATTCTGAGTACTGTTCAAGAAGCTCTTAAACAACCAGTGTAGAAGAAATCAATTGATGATGAGATTCAAGCTCTAAAGAAGAATGATACAAATGAATTAGCTGACTTACCAAAAAGAAAGTAGAGTGTGGTTTGTAAATGGGTTTTTAATGTAAAATACAGAGCATATGGTAGCCTAGATAGATACAAAGCCAGACTAATAGCAAAAGGATATACTCAGACGGATATGATTGACAACCAAGAAACTTTTGCTCCAGTGGCTAAACTTAACACAACCAGAGTCTTACTATCTTTGCCAGCTAACCCGGACTGGCCTCTACACCAACTAGATGTCAAAAATGCCTTTCTTAATGAAGATCTAGAAGAAGAAGTATACATGGACATTCATCCTCGATTAGAGAACACAAACAACATCAACAAAGTCTGTAAACTTCGAAAGTCACTATATGGGCTCAAGCAATCACCAAGAGCTTGGTTTGATAGGTTCACCAAAGCCATTAAGAAGCAATGGTATCTTCAAGGACATGTAGATCATGCTTTGTTCATCAAACACAACTCCAATGGAAAGATAGCTATCTTAATTGTCTATGTTGATGATATAGTGCTAACAGGGAATTTCAAAGAGGATCTCAACAACCTAAAAACAACTTTTGCTACAGAATTTGAAATTAAGGGTCTTGGTTCTCTTAAGTACTTTCTTGAAATGAAAGTGACTAGATCAAAGAAAAAGATTTCAGTCTCTCAGCAAAAATACACTCTAGACCTTTTACAACAAACAGGAATGTTGGGTTGCAAGCCAGTGGATACTCCAATGGATTATACTTGTAAATTAAGAATGGATAAACAAGATTCTCTAGTTGATAAAGGGCGGTATTAAAGACTTGTTGGAAAACTCATTTATCTCTCACATACAAGGCCAAATATTGCTTTTCTAGATAGTGTGGTTAGTCAATTCATGAACAATCCCACTAATGAGCATCTCGATGCTGTTTACATAATTCTTAGGTATCTAAAGATGACTCCAGGCATAGGCTTGTTTTTTCAAATAGGGGGTGGATTGAGGTATTGGTATTTTTTCAGATGCAGATTGGGCCGGTTCTATTTTATATAGAAGATCTACCTCAGGTTATTGCACATATGTTTGGGAATACCTCGTCACTTGGAGAAGTATGAAACAATTTGTGGTAGCAACGAGCAGTGCCGAAGTTGAATTTAGAGCTATGGCACACAACATATGTGAAGGAATGTGGTTGAGAATGTTAATTGACGAATTAAAAGTTAAACATTTAAAGCCTATAAGGACGTTTTGTGATAATCTTGCAGCAATCAATATTGCTAAAAAACCAGTCTATCATGATAGAATAAAACATGTGGAGATAGATCTTCATTTTATCGAAGAAAAAATTGACGAAGGGGTGCTTCAAATGACACATCTACCTACAAATTTACAAAGGCTTACCAAGAGCTAATTTCGACACTTTGATTGACAAGTTGGGCATGATTAACATATATGCTTCAGCATGATAAGGAGTGTTGAAATCCTAAATTAGCTCCGCATGGATCTTTGTAGATATATGTGGACTGCTTTCTTTAGTCCTATGACTTATTTACGATGCTATTGTAATTTTCTCTAGTTTTATTTTCTTTCATAGTCAACATGGATTTGATTCCTTTAGTTGCTGAGTTTTTAAGGATCTGTCATTATCCTTTTGTGTGTGTATATATATATTTTCCTCGTTGTATCTAATTAAAATATCAGTGAGAAACAAAAGGGTTTTCCACTTTTTTTCGCAGATTGTAATAGCACAATCTTTTAATTCTAAAACAAGACTAGAAGGTAACGGTAAAAGTATGTCCCTATAGCTAATACTGCGACTCTTATTCTATTCCCAACACGTAGGTCCACTTTTTCCTTCTGCATTAATCTATTATTCTTTAGCCCTTGTATATTTGTGTAAATATGAGATCCACGTTTAGTAACTAATACCTAAGAAGCTAAAGGAGTAGATATATGTATTTCAATGAAAATGTTACTTGAAGTGAAAGCCTCAACACACGTCTTTCTCTTCAAGGTGGCGATGTATGCCTTGTAGTTCTTCTTCCAATGCCTTTTGTTTTCATAGTGAAAACACGAATCATCAGATTTAGATTTGTCCTTATCTGCTTTGACTATTTTTCTACCAAATTTAGTCTTCTTGGATCCTTTCTAAAAAATCCTTTCTGATTTCATCTTAGTGTCCTTAGATGTGTCAATGGTCAAGATTTTCCCATTCCATTTGTTGATATTGGGCTCAACATTTTTCAGCATGTTTAGCAGCTCAAGTAGGGTACACTAAATGTTATTCATGTTAAAGTTTATTTTAAACTGCGAAAAGCTATCGGGCAATGAATGTAGAACCAAGTCAACACTCAGCTTGTGGTCCATGGTAAAATCTAACTGGTTTAATTTTTTAATAAAACCAATCATGTTCAGCATATGAGCACTGGCTGAAGATCCTCCTCCCATCATACCTCTGAATAGCTTTTTAGATGTCTCATATCGTTCAACGTGTTACTATTCATCATACAACTTCTTTGTCTAAGTATTTATAACCTTGTGTTGCTTTTGTAACTTAGGTGACACAACTGAAAGTATCACACATGTTACAATATTGTCATCATCAATATGCTTGCTGTAAGCCTGCACATTCTCTGGTGTAGCATCCTCAATATGAGTTTCCAGCATTGGCTACTCAATGACATATCCAATTTTTTTCATACTTAAGAACAATTCTCAGATTGCAGTGTTAATCCAGAGAATTTGGTCTGGTAAGTTTGTTGGTATTCATTATGCCTCTCAAACTCATTATTCAAAACTGAGATAACAAGATAGAGTAATTAATTAAAATGCAGAAAATTAATTTAACACAGACTTTAATTAAATTAATCATATTTTTACTGTCTAAATTGAATTAATGACTCTCAAACATTAATTAATAGAATCGGTTATCCCTTTGTTTATTCTAAAAATACTATATTCTTAAAATTATATTAGTTAATAAAATACTAAATTAAAATCAGATCTATACCTCAAAAATATTTCCACGTGAATTCACCCAAATTTATTTCTTGAGTCCTTAATTATTTGCACAATAAGTTCTTTATCTTTATAATATTTTCACTTTAGTGTCTATACTTTCTCTTTCATTTCAATTTTGTCCTCTTTTATTTGCAACCTAAGTCCTTCAACTTTTAGATTTTTACAACTTGATCTCCATATTTATACTTTTATATCAATGTAGTTCTTTATAGTATCAATATGTTACAAATGATATTGTGTATCAATGTTTGATACAAATGTTACAAATGATATTTTGTAACAATCTGTATTACAAATTGAAATGTAAAATATCAATAATACAAAATATCAATTGATGTAACATGTGCTGTGTAAAATAACATAATATAATCTGTAACATTTTCAGTGATACAAAATATCATTTGTAACATCTGTATCAGATCGCGATACTAAACAGAAACCGTTACAACTGTTACACCTGCAAAACTAACTCTAAACTTCAATAAGTTCGTATTAATTTACACATTGAACTCTAAAAACCTATTGATACTATGTAACATGAATATAATATAGATATGTAACACAATGCCAAATTTAACAAATAAAACTATTGACTTTATTATTTGTAACATACGTAACATCAGTGATATAGAATATCAATTCATGTAATATGTGACGTGTAAAATAACATAATATAATATGTAACATATTCAGTAACATATTCAGTGATACAAAATATTATTTGTAACATCTGTATCAAATAGTGATACTATAAAGGACTAAATTAATATAAAAGTATAAATATAGAGACCAACTTGTAAAAATATAAAAGTTGAATGACTTGAGTTGTAAATAAAAGAGGACGAAATTAAAATGAAAGAGGAAGTGCAGGGACTAAAGTGGAGATATTATAAAGATGAAGGACTTATCATACAAATAATTAATTCATTATTTTACTAATTAACATAATTTTAGTAATGTAGTATTTTAAAAATATATTTGTTAAGTTGTTAGATTTGGAATTATTTTAAGATTGGTAAGTAGTGGGTGTAATAATCCCTAGTATTTATAGGCTAAGCTAATCTTAATTCTAGTCTTACTAGAACTGTGCAAGCCCGCAACTAATTAGCCTAATTAATTAATCTAATTAATTAACTTTGTGCATAAGTAATTAAAGTCCGACCCGATGATTTAGATTTTGGATATTAATTCTTACAGAGTGTTATAGTCTTGTGTGGGGATAAGTTGAGAGAGAAAAATATTGTATTGTAAGATTTTAAGTAAATTGATTCTTCTTCCCTTGTAGTCGTCGGTAGTTTGGTCAACCATGTTTAATTTGTGTTCTCTCTTCTATGCTCATTTTTTTTGTTTTTCAGTTCTACTACGCGTTTGGGAAAATATTTCGCAACATTTCCGTGCTTTTAACAAAAGATCACCAAGATGAGGCTCGTTGTACCTCATTCGGAAAAAAGTGAAAAACTATATACTCTTTCAATTGAATTACACCAGACCAGTGATTGTCGTGCATTTTCCTCATCATGATCATACTTAATGCAAACATTGTCTACGTATAAATGCTAGTGTTTTAAGATCTGGTTTGTAAGGATAATATATCTGAAAATCTTCCATATGAAATTTTTTATTTTACTCAGAATATTGCAAACCCGAAGAAAATTCAACCAGCCAAGTAACAGATTTGAGCAAACATGTGATTCAGCCCATTTTAGACACATTGCGAGGCAACATTATAAGTCCCTTGATGATCACAGTGTTGGAAACTGGCACAAGAATTAGTCAGAAAACAAAAATTTTCTTTAATTCAATAAAACCAGGATCTTTACTAGGCGTTCACGTGTTTCTTATAACTAAATAATAATATATTAATATTATACTTGAATCGATATACGATATTAGATCTTGATCTGATTCACGAACTTGTTGCTTTTGATTCACGAATTTGGTGCTTCCAACGTTCAAGCCTTCTATGGCATTATTCAAATATAGATTACACCAGCGTGTGGGCACCTTTTAATTTAATCAAAAAATTAATTTCTGGACTGATCAGATCTAGAAAACTAAGAAACTAAAATTCAAGTCAAACAAAGACTTCAAAATTTTCTCTCTTCTTTTTCTTAACTGTTCGAATTAATTTATGTCACAAGTAATGTGATATAAATACGACAAGCGTTCTGATTGCAAACAACGACACGAGTCCTGATTGCATCCAAGTCCAATTAGTTTCGGATTGATTTAATTACACGTGTAATCCTTGAACTTATATGATAATTACAATCAAGTCCAAAACTTTCATAGTAACTATGATTAAGCTCAAGACTTTATAGAGCTACCACAGGACTTGTCCGGACATATATTTTCCAAGCTCCAATAATTAGATTCTGTCTAGTCAACCCTAGACCCCTCGATCTAATTATTAATCTTTTGTTTTTTCTACTAAAGGCAAGAGACTGCACTCTCGGAATATATAAGATTACAGAAGTTATAATACTTTCCTCTGACCTACCGTATATATATTTCATCCCTGTCTGAGATTCGATAATTAGGTATGAGCTTAAATAACCGTTTTGCCCTTCTAATTATTCTCACTAACTTTAAGTTACATTTTCTTCAACGGTCATGTGAACTAATTCACAGATGTCGAAGTTTAGCCGTCACTAAACACTGAGCTCAGATTTATAACCGTTCAATAGAAAATACTTAAGTTATCACTCGACCTATTTTTCAGGGCAACAGTTCCGGACACGAATTCGTATTTTCTACTTCGCTCATTCTTAAGCTCCCAACTCACTGATATATTTGATCAACTAAATTGATCTAACCCATTGGTGAATCAAAGAACTATCAAACTAACGAAAAGATATACACAATTCTGTCAAGAGATTTAGAAATACCCAGTGATCAAGTAGAATTTAATTATTTACACGATCATGCTATATTATTAAATTCGACACGTGGTCGGTTCAATACACTCCAAGTGTACTAGTGTCACCATTAATCCATATCTGCGATAAGGACAAATTACAAACTCGAATGATTAAATAGTCAACACTACCACCTTCTAGTACAAGGCGCCAATCCTTATACATTAGTTGTGAACAATTTTATTGATGATCAAAATATAAGTATTGTCACACTATACTTCTCAACGCAAGCATCCAACTTATATTATCACAAGTGATCATTGACACTTTATTTACATACTCAATATTAAACAAATGCAATAATAATAAATGAATACAAACTAAAGTTTTATTCAACATAAATTGTCATTTCATCACAGAAAAATTATACTATTTGGACATACAACCCAACAATTATCCCACTTACCCTAGAGTATAATCCTAAAAAACATATACCCCAACGGTGAAAAGTAAACCAGCATATAGTTCCTTGTTCTCCGAAAGTACTTAAGGATATGCTTTACAATCACCCAATGTTCTAGTCCAGCTAAACTGATAACGAGTTATCATAACAACATCACAACAAATGTAGGGTCTAGTGCACATCATAACGTACATGAGACTACCTATAGCAAACGCATAAGGCATTCTACTCATGTCCTCTATCTCTTCAGGAGTTTTTTTGGGAATATTCCTTAAATGTTAGATTTTATGTCTGAATGGCAAATTGCCTTTCTTAGAATCTTGCATGGAAATCTGACAAGCATCTTGTCAATATATATAGCTTGGGACAAAACTACCAGCTTGTTTCATTCGATCTCTTAAGATCTGAATCCCTAGAACAAACCTAGCTTGGTCCAAAACCTTCATATGAAAACTGTTGGGCCAACCACGCTTTCGTAGACGATGACATTCCTACTTCATTTCCTATGAGTAAATTATCGTCCACATAAAGCACCATAAAAATTATCATTTTGTCCATAGCCTCCTTATATAAAGTCAAATCATCAACAACAAGTACCTAGAAGGTTTTCTGATGATCATTTGACTTTGCCTAATAGACCATGGATCTTGAATCGTAACATTTTCATCAATGTTGGTGATAGAAATACCTCATCATTACCTTGAACATTTTCTTGATATTTGGAATTAGATGATGAATCAATTCTCCCACTCAGTTAACGTTCCTTAGGTGTTTACGATACCATGGGTCATCTGTCACTAGGTTGTATTTCAGGAATTAATGTTGTGGAATCGATCCCATTCATTTATTCCAAAACAACCATACTCTTAGACTGACATTTATTGATATACTTATCCTCTAGGAAGGTCGTGTTTGTACTAACAAAAAGCCTTCCTATCTAAAGGACTACAAAAAATTAGTATCCCTGGTGCCTTTAGGATATCCCACACACAGACATACTTCTAACTTAGACTCCAACTTTTCTATCTTCTATTTCGGCACACGAGCCGGACATCTCCAAATTTGGATGTGACGCAAATTTGGTTTGCGCCCATTCTACAATTCCAAGAGAGTCTTGGGAATAGACTTAGATGAAACTAAGTTAAAATATATGCAGCTGTCTCTAGTGCACATCCCAAAATTGAGATAGGTAGAGTTGAAAAACTCATCATTGACATAACCATATCTAATAATGTCTTGTTTCTTCTTACTGAAACGTCATTCAGTTGGGGTATACCAAGCGCACTCAGTTGAGAAACTATACCATTTTCTATTAAGTAATCCCTGAATTCTCCTGAGAGATATTCGCCACCTCGATGTGATCAAAATGTCTTTATACTTTTACCCAAATGTTTTTCGACCTTAGTCCGATATGCTTTGAATTTCTCAAAAGCCTCCGACTTTCGAGTAATCAGGTAAATGTATCCGAATCTAGAGTAATCATCTGTAAAGGTGATAAAATACTCATAGCTCCTCTCGCAGGTGTACTCATGGGTCCACATACATTAGAATAAACTAGTTCCAATACTTCTTTGGCTCTATGTTCTTTTGCTAAAAAAGAACTTCTTAGTCATCTTTTTTTCCAAATAAGAATCACAGATACTGGCAATGGTTCGACCTCAATTGAGTTGCGGGTACCATTCCTTGTCAGTCTTTGTATCATGTTAAGGTTGATGCATCCAAGTCTAAGAGCCATAGATATGTATTACTAGTATGGTATGCATTTTGTTTATTATGGTTTGTAGAAGTATTATTATTTTCATTTGTAGAATAGTTTAATATATAAAGACACTCACCAAATATCCGACACAAATAGGAGCTTTATTTATCAAAAGTAAAGCGCGTTAGCGCAAAATAAGAGAATAACCTTGTCCTATTAACAAGAAAAAGGGAATTATATTCCACTTTATCTGTGGGACATAGTAACAGTCTTTAAGAATTAAACACCTACCACTATTGAAATAAAATAAACTATTCCTACAGCTCTTGCCGAAACTATTGCTCATGTGCCGACTATAATAGTAAATTGGTTTTCACTGAATTTTATGCTCTCCTGAATTATCAGCACCTTGCTCCTTTTTAACTAGTGCATCAGGACAGTCTTTCTTCCAGTGTCCTCTCTGACCGTATTTGAAATACTTGCCTTTCAGCTTTCCATCTGCATTGGTCTTATTGCCTTCCTACTTCTTGTTAGTTCTCTTCCTTTTCTTTCCATCTCCGCCTTTCGACTTGGAAACAGGAGAGCTACCAATTGCTACATAAACATCGCCACCTTTAGATTTAAGACCACTTTCTACATTTTACAACTCATTCATCAACTCAATCAATGGCATATCCATCTTGTGTAAGTCAGGTAAAGAGTTTAATACCATATCAACCTGAGTATCTTGATCAATAGTTGCACCCAGATTCTCCGCCACATTGAAGTGTCCAATCATGGTCAACATATGGTCTTTCACTGGCGTTCTGGGTTTCATGCGGATGTTCTGTAAGGTACGAATGACTTCGAACCGAGCTCTCCTACTTTGGTGTGCAAACATGTCCTTGATGCTTTTCATTATGTCATAAGAGGTTTCAAGACTGTCATGCTTCTGCTGTAACACATTCGACATTGATGCCAAAATGTAACAGCGAGCCAACTTGCCTGCAGCCACCCACTTATCATAAGAATCTCTATTGTCCTTTCTTGCAGTCTCAGTGGGTTGCCCAGGCCAATCTTCTTCAAGCACAAAATCAATTTTCTCAACGGTGAGAACAATCATTAGGTTACGTTTCCAATCTACATAATTTTCTCCAGTAAGTTGGTTTTGTTTTTGGATAACCGAAAATGGACTGAGAGACATTTTGCTGAAAAATAACAAAATTATTGCATATTAATATTGAGCAACGAATTTAACATATGATGCATGAATGCACATATAGATCTATAAAACTACAATAATGTAACGACTACTTAATTCTTGTGATCCAACAGGCCTCTCTATAGGAAAGGTCACCGTGTCCACTGATTAAGTTGGGACCCCCTCCCACCAGACATCATATCTTGACAATAAATATCTAGATGAATCCAGTATCGCTTTATTTGGTCACCAAGATCATAAACGAGAGCCTCTATAAGAGGTTCGTAGATGATCTCGATTTGAGTATATAACCTTTGTCTAGATCTCCAGATACTTGAAAAATAATCCCGCCATCTATAGGATGATCTCAAATTATATTCTATCTAGACGATCTTACCAAAAAGGAATACAATCAAACAACCCGAATCACGCAGCCCTCCTATAGAAAGTCTGTTGCGTTACTGGCACGAGGCTAACACATTCTGTTGCTTATGAATTGACAAAAGGAGACCGTGAGTTTTTATTTAAATAAATACCCTCTCTCACTCAATATTTTAATTTAAATAATTACCAACTGTTCACATTAATCAAATTAACATACAATTTAATTATTACAGACTTCCCTTTCAAGAAAAAATTTATTTAAATTAAATTAATCGAGAGAAAACTAATATTTTAATGAAATGCATTCTATTCTAAGTTTCACGAGCGATGCCAAAATTTAATTCTATATGTCATGACTTACAGAATAACAATATTTCAAACAAATACTTAAAGCATACATTAGCAATAAATAAACAATTATTTGTGGCCCAAAACAAAACTCAAGAAATAAATTAAAAACTAATTGGGCCTAAGCCCAATATTTAATTTGAAACTTCAGCCCAAAACCTTGTTCCAATTGCCAAACTAGTCCAAAGAACAAAAGATCAAAGCAGCGGCTATCTGTGTAACCAAACAGCAGCTATCTGTAGCACCTCGCAACTAAACATGGATCTTCACCCTCTTTGAGTTATCTTCTTGTCCAAACAAACAACCACCAATCCACCGAAATTCACCATGGTCGAAGACCATCGACCCAAACGTCGACAAAAATAATCGGATCTGTGCCGGTCATCTTCCTCGTAGATCCGATGGATCTGCGCGACTGGGTCGCGCTGTTCCAACCAGATCTGTACGACTCCACCAGAATCTGTGTGACTCCAGTGCAGATCCTCCACCTGATCTGCGCGACTCCGATCGCGTAGACATTGGTTCTGCACGACCATCGTGTAGATCCCCCACTGGATCTATGCGACTCTTGTAGATCCAGCAAGATCTGTGCAACTCCGGTCGTACAGATCCATCTAGGCCTTTTTTTTCTTCTTCGTCGGTCCGATCATCAATTTTCAATTATTACAAATATTAACTAGTCTTATTTTAAGGCTCACAATTTAAATCTATTTTGCAATTAAAATTAAATCAAGATGATGAAGTCGTAATCCACCAATGTTCTTACAAACTCGAAATAACGAATTACAATGAACAAGTGAGGCCACAAAATAATTGGATCACAGTTTAAAATAATAACAATTATTCAATCAACATATAAACAAATAAACCTAGACACCGCTCGACTAGAACACGCAATTATCAGATATAGATAACATAACAAACACGTTAACGATCTAGACCGCTCTGATACCGCTTGTTGGAAACTGGCACGAAAATTAGCTAGAAAACAAAAAATTTATTTAATTCAATAAAACCAGGATCTTTGCTAGGCGTTCACGTGTTTATTATAATTAAATACTAATAGATTAGTATTATACCTGAATCGATATACGATATTAGATCTTGATCTGATTCACGAACTTACTGCTTTTGATTTACGAACTTGGTGCTCCCAACGTTCAAGCCTTCTATGGTATTCTCCAAGTATAGATTACACCGACGTGTGGGCACCTTTTAATTTAATCAAAAAATTAATTTCTGGACTGGTCATCTAGAAAACTAAGAAACTAAAATTCAAGTCAAACAAAGACTTCAGAATTTTCTCTCTTCTTTTTCTTAATTGTTCAAATTAATTTATGTTATAAGCAATATGATATAAATACGGCAAGCGTTCTGATTACAAATAACGACACGTGTCTAGATTGCATCCAAGTCCAATTAGTTTAGGATTGATTTAATTACACGTGTAATCCTTGAACTTATATCATAATTACAATCAAGTCTAAAACTTTCATAGTAACTATGATTAAGCCCAAGACTTTATAGAGCTACCACAAAACCTGTCTGGACATATATTTTCCAAGCTCCAATAACTAGATTCTGTCTAGTCTACCCTAGATCCCTCAATCTAATTATTAATCTTTTACTTTTTCCACTAAAGGCAAGAGATTGCACTCTCGGAATATATAAGATTACAGAACCTGTAATACTTTCCTCTGACCTACCGTATATATATAAGTTGTGTCACACTATACTTCTCAACGCAAGTATCCAACTTATATTATTACAAGTGATCATTGACACTTTATTTACATACTCAATATTAAACAAATACAATGATAATAAATGAATACAAACCAAAGATTTATTCAACATAAATTGTCATTTCATCACAGTAAAATTATACTATTTTGACATACAACCCAACACACAATGCCACATAAGGACATCATAGACCCCCGAAATACCACACGGCATCGAGAGAATAATATTCAAATTCCAGTTCCCATCCCGTGTCATCAAATTTGCCACACTAGTCAAATGATCGTCATAGTTTGGTGAGAAATGAAGGAAGGAAATGTCAAAAACCTAAATTCTCATCCCATTACCAATCTTCCATCTCAATCCATGTCGAAGTAGCTCTTGCTCACACAAAATACTCTGCCATAGATGATAGATAAGAGCATCCTCATTTTTTAACGACATCCATAAAAGGACAATGTAAGAAATATCTATCTCGTAAAAATTCGTTCTGACGGAGACTCGGGATTAGTGATAATTCGCCAGCTTCGTTTTGCTACCAACGCTTTATTGAAAGCGCCAAATCTTGGAATCCAATCCCACCTCAGCTCTTCGATTCACACAATTTTTTCCATGTTGGCCAATGCATTTAGTCCTTCCTGTCATTACTCTCCACGAGAATGAGGCAGCCAGCCGCTTTATCTCATCACAACCAACTTAAAAGTTGAGAAACACACTTGGGCGGAACCAGAATTTTTTTGAGGGAGACTATTAATTAGAAGAAAAAAAATTACACATCAAAATTTGATTTTTTTTCCTGAGCAGGACCAGTCCCGCCCCTGTCCATTACCCTGAACACAAATTTCCATTCAACCATGTCCAACACTTTACTCATATCCAGCTTCATAGCCATATATCCCAATATGCCATTCGTGCATCAGTTCAAACACCCGCTATTGTATTATCGGTTATTTGCCACCTATTACAAAAACACTGAAATGGTGAAATTATATCAGGCAACACAACTTTCATCCAGTTGCACAAGCTGATTGGTCGGAATACAGTGATGTATCATTTGCAGCTCTTAACGACCAGCCACAATTAAGAACATCCATGCAAAACTTTGTTGTAGTATTTATAATAAATCGAATCTCAAATTTATTGAGAGTAGGAATTAATTTGTCGAAACATTTATAATATTTTTGTCCATTCACATGAAGAGATCAAAAATTTTTGCAATGGCAATCTTCATACACAATAATACCTACTTTTAGTTGAACTTTTGCTAAGAAAATTGGAATCTAAACAATTTCAATTAAAGATCAGTGAATGGTAACATAAATTCAACAATTGGTGAATTTTTCTTTATTTTCCATCTCTATCACCCATCATCCATAAAACGTTTGAAACTAAACAAAATTAAATTTGACATAAACTAATTTTATTTTTGCCGAGATTTGAGAAAAGGGCCGGGTTGTGAGAAAGTAAAATATGTGTACCACTTTCGAATTTTCCAAAAAATGTCAATCTTTTCAAATTTTTTGTCCATTATTCGAAAAATACCTCTTTTTCTCTCAAAAGTTTTTATTAGTTTATTCTCTCAATATTTTTTTTATTTTTTTTACGATTTTCAAACCAAACAGTTAGTTTTTATTAGAATCTTTCAATTATTTTTTTTTTCTTTCCTTCCAATTTTCTCAAGTCAACAATAAGTTTTTTATTTTTTTTACTATATACCGAGGGTCGATATAAAGGGTTAAACCCATCTCAAGACATATTCCAAGCTGTGGTCTATATATATATATGTTGGGCACCTTACCTATAGGTTGCGTGATCAAATTTATTGGGGAGCTTTCTTTTGCATTTTAGGAAAGAGAGAACAATTTATTTTTTTCTGAAAGTAAAAAGACAAAATAAACAATTTATTTATTTTCAACTTCGAACAATTAAAAAATTATATATTTTAATATTTACATACTTACTTTTAGACTTAATACATGTTTTATTTTTTAAGTGCTTCAAAATATAGGTCTTATGGAATGTATGGATGATAAGTGAGTAGTAAGCTGTGAGTTTAATTTGCAAAGAAGATTTGAACTGATAAAAACTTTCTTAATACTTTCATTTCAGCATCTGCTAATATATATATATATATATATATATATATATATATATATATATATAATACAGGAGTCGAGAATGGAATACATACAAAAACTATATACATTCTATCAACCAATCACCTATTTACAAGTGTCTAACTTACACTTCCTGAAATTAAGGTGCCACCAATGCTGTGAATCATTAACGGCATCAGAATCTGGTAAAACAATTGATCAATTGCACTTCACTCTCATACTTTTAATCATATGCACTTCCATCCTTAATGCAAGGTTTATGTAATAAATGATCCTGATCTTCATCTTTAACACCCTCCCTCAAACTGGAGTGTACTGTAGTGACTCCAAGTTTGTCCTTCAGAAACAAAAACTGAGAGTGTGATAAAGGTTTTGTAAGCAAGTCAGTTATCTGTTCAGAAGAAGGAATGTAACATATTTGCAAATCCTTTCCAATAACTTTATCTCTAACAAAATGGATGTCAAGCTCTATATGCTTTGTACGAGCATGATAAACTGGATTTGAGACAAGTGCTTTAGCACTAAGATTGTCACACCAAAGAGTAGGAACTGCTTCTTGTGGGAAATTTAATTCCTTATACAATGATTGCACCCAAGTTATTTCTGATGTTGCATGAGCCAATGCCCTGTATTCTGCCTCTGTACTTGATCTGGCTACTACATGTTGTTTCTTCGAGGACTATGATATTAAGCTATCTCCCAAATACACACAATATCCAGCTGTTGATCTTCTATCATCTGGACGGGAAGCCCAATCAGCATCAGCATATGCAGTTATATCCAGATTGTAGCACTTTTTGATCATCAAACCTTGATCAATTGCCCTATTCAAGTATCTAAATATTCTCTTCAATGCTTTCCAATGAATATCAGTAGGCATCTGCAAGAATTGGCTTGCCTTATTCACTGCAAATGTAATATCAGGTCTTGTGTGGACTAGATACTGTAAACCTCCAACTGCGCTTCTGTACAACCAGGGATTTTTCATCAGCCCACCCTCATGTTTTGACAACATTTTTCCAACTGCTATGGGAGTATTACATGGCTTCAAGTGTTAATAATCAAACTTTCTCAACAAGCTTGCTATATATCCTTTTCGAGTAAGATGTAAACATGAGTTATACCTGTGCACTTCAATTCCCAAAAATTGACTAAGAGATCCCATGTCTTTTAAGGCAAAAGTAACATTGAGCTGATTTATGAAGGTTTGGAGCAAGCTATTATTGTTTCCTGTCACAACTATGTCATCAACATATATGAGTGCAAACACAACATGTTTCTCATTGGCAAAGTAAAAAAGAGAATTATCAACCTTTCATTGTTTGAACTTCCACTTAATTAGAGTAGAGCTCAGCTTCTCATACAAGGCTCTTAGAGCTTGTCTCAATCCATACAATGCCTTCTCCAATTTGCAAACAAAAGTTGGATTTGCCTTATCAATAAATCCCTCCGGATGTTCCATGTATACGGTTTCTTCAAGATTTCCATTGAGAAATGCATTGTTAATATCAATCTGTCTTATTTTCTAATCTTTTGCCACAGCAAGAGTCAAGATGATTCTTAGTGTTGCAGCCTTGATCACTGGACTGAAAGTCTCATTGAAGTCTACACCAGCGGTTTGAATGAACCCTTTTGCAACCAATCTAGCTTTAAATCTTTGTACCTTTCCTTCATTGCTATATTTGATTCTGTACACCCACTTGTTTCCTATCACCTTCATGTCTGGTGAATGTGAAACAAGCTTCTATGTTTTGTTTCTCACTAAAGCATCAAATTCATCTTTCATTGCATTTCTCCACTTGCTATTTGACATGGCTTCGTGTATACTTAATGGTTCTGATTCTCCTGACTTTTCAATGTATTCAGCAGCTTGTCCAGCATACACCTTTGGCTTAAACACACATGCCTTGCCTCTGGTAATCATAGGATGCTAAATAGGTGCTTCATTCCTTTGTTCACTTATCTGTTCATCTGTTTCAACATTTTGATCTTGCTGAGTTTCATCACTTCCATTGATATTTTCTGGTTCTCCAATTTCCTCTGATAACTCATAAGGATAGTGGTCTGCATTATCACGAATTAGGTGTTCATGACCACTTGACAAAGGTTCTTCAGGCAGAGTTGCATAAGGAGAAATTGTATCAACTGGAGGATGCTCTATTATTTCATGACTAGACATGGTATTGAAAGGTAGATAGGAAATGATTATTTCTTCATTTTTTTGAATGATCTTTTTGTTTAAGAATCCAGCTTTGAAAGGAAAGTCTAGTTCATTAAATACTATATGTCTAGATGTGTAGATTCTACCCACTAGACTGAGACACTTATATCCCTTGTGTGACTCACTAAAGCCCAAAAACACACACTTCAATGTATGATAACTAAACTTGTGTTTTTTATAAGGTCTTAAACATGGAAAACAGGCACACCCACAGGTTTTCAATGACTTGTAGTCTATACTCTTTCTGTATAGGACTTCAAAAGGAGGTTTCATTTTAAGTAAGGGTGTAGGCATTCTGTTAATTAGATAGGTTGCTGTTTGGAAGGACTCCCACCAATAACGCATGGGCATTTGTGCTTGTGCTAAGAGGGTTAGACTTGTCTCTGTCACGTGTCTGTGTTTTCTCTCAGCTCTTCCATTTTGTGCAGATGTATAAGGACATGAATACCTCAGTTCAATACCTGAAGTAGAGGCTATATGTGTAAAAGATCTAAACTCACCTCCCTAGTCAGATTGTATGACTTTAATTTTCTTCTCAAGTTGGTTTTCTATCAATTTTTTAAACTGTATGAATATGTTTAGTGCTTCAGATTTGTGCTTCATTGAATATATCCAAGTGTACCTACTATAATCATCTACAAATAGAATGTAGTATTTAAATCCAGAGGTGGAACTAATGGGTGCTGGTTCCCATACATCATAGTGGATCAAGTCAAGTGGAGCAATGGCATATGATGTTGATGAATTAAAGGGAAGAGAGTGTGATTTTCCATATTGACAAGTATCACAGAAGGATGATATTTCATTAACATTAGATTTTTCATTACATAGTTTGAACACTTGAGACATTACAAGTTTTGAAGGATGTCCAAGTCTCTTAAGCCAAACATCTAAATTTGATTCAGAAGACTTAATAGGAATTGAAGCTTTTTCTCTACTGGAACTGATAGTGAAGACAGTGTTTTGGAATTTGGGATTGTTTTGATGACTCGAATCATTTGACGATGAACTGGTAACTTGATTTGGGAATTCCAGCTGATACAATCCTTCCTTAAGCGTCCCTTGTAGCATAACATTCTTTGTCAACTGATCCTTAACAACACAAGAGTTAGGGTGAAATTCCATGAAGGCATTGTTATCAGCAGTTAATTTAGACACACTTACTAGATTCTTCTTAACAGCAGGTACATGAAGCATATTATTTAGAAGTATAGGTTTATCATTCAAAGCAGTATTATTTAGAAGTATAGGTTTATCATTCAAAGCAGTCAAACATTTAATACCAGTTTGTGCTATGTGTAGTGAGTTTCCATTACCAACTACCAGTCTTTTCTTACCATTATACTCCTTGGTCATGGTGAGATTTTTCTTTTCTGCTATTACATGGTGACTTGCTCCAGTGTCTACAAACTAGGCAGGATCTTCAACTGTGCTTGGAGATGCAACAAAAGCTGATGGTGTTGAGTTGTTGTTGCTCCCATTCTGGTTGTTTAGCTTGCTGCCCATGTATCTCTCATCGTATCTATTAAAACACCATGAGGCTGAATGATTATTCATTCCACAGATCTGACATGGATTTTGATGCTCAGTAATTCTTCCGCCTCTACCTCTGTTTCTTCCTCTTCCTCTGAAGTTGGATGATCTGCCATAGTTTCCTGATTTGTTTCCTCTAGTATTATTGAAACCACTTCTTTGAACAAAGTTAGCAGATGCTTGATTAATGTTTATGTTACTCATTCCACTGCATTCAGATGTTTAATTCTACTTTCAAACGTCATAAGTATTGATGTGAGTTCATACCAGGAAATTTCTTCTCTGCTATTGATCTGCACCACTATTGGTGTAAACTCTTCATCCAATCCAGCAAGAACTTATGTTACTAGATCTTCATGAGTGATGGTTTTTCCAGCAATTTCAAGGTTGTCAGCCAACTGTTTCACTGTGGTGAGATTGATCTACTGACATTGATCCTTTTCTGGTTCTTTGAAGTTCACCAGTGAAGAAGGTTACTCTGGATCTGTTCATTAAGCTATAACTTTCATTCACTGCAGTTCATAGCTTGTTTGAGCTCGAGCAACCCATTACCCTCAAGGCAATTTCTGATGTCATCGATGAGTACAGTCACCCCATAAGTAGCTGATCAGTAGAGATCCACTTGCTGTGCTATGGATTTGGCAGCATCTCCACTCTTTCTCCATCATTGGTAATGGTTTGAGAACCAATGAATTCTAGTGGACACTTCTTTGTCCCCAGTATTAAAGCTTCAAGATTATGCCCTTTAATGATTGGCATAATCATGTTCTTCCACAGCAGAAAATTGTTTCTGTCCAGTTTCACTAACGGTGTTTGTGTCAAATTCGTTCCAAATGGTGAAGGCTGATTTGCAGCTACTGGTGTATGCATTGTTGTACTGGATTCAGATGGAAAAAAGTTGTAGCTAGCTCCGGTGTTAGCCATTGTCAAGCTCTGATACCAAGTTTAATTTGCAAAGAAGATTTGAACTGATAAAAGCTTTCTTAATACCTTCATTTCAGCATCTGCTGATATATATAATACAGGAGCTGAGAATGGAATACATACAAAAACTATGTACATTGTATCAACCAATCACCTATTTACAAGTGTCTAACTAACAATTACACTTCCTAAAATTAAGGTGCCACCAATGTTTTGAATCATTAACGGTATCAGAATCTGGTAAAACAATTGATCAATTGCACTTCACTCTCATACTTTTAATCAACTGTACTTCAATCCTCAATGCAAGGTTTATGTAATAAATGATCCTGATCTTCATCTTTAACACTGAATCTTATGAAATGTGTTGATAAAAAGTATGATTGACCAGCAGAAATTATAATTTAAGCTTGACCAAACATACACTTAGCCAAATGTGCTCGAAGAACTTGACTACTTTGAGAAAAGAAGTGCAATATTTGTGAAATAATAATTAAATACTTCAATGTATAGCTAGATGCTTCATATGTTTTAAATATAAATTGATACTTCTCATGTTAAGAATTCTATAATCAATATACAGTATCATAGTTGTCAAAATCTTCAATAAAAATTCCATTGAACAATTTCATTATCTTTGTAGATAGAAAGAAGCTATGAAATTTTCATCCTACCTTGCCTTCTTTTTTTTTTTCCAAGCATTAAAATTTACATGTCTTAACAATTATGATTTAACAACCAAGAAGAAACCAACAACAAATTAGTGATAATTATATGATCAAGGGGGATAAAAAAAAAGTATGAATCAGGCTGATTCGGGTCCCTATAAATAGCCTTTCTAAAATTAGAAACCAAGCCGTAAAATGTTCCAAATTATCACCCCCGTAACTGAATTCAAATTAAGTAGAAAAAAATGTGACCAGACTCGCAAAATTCAGATGATTGCACTGATAATTTGAATTGGGAACTGTATCCAGAGTCGGAACCTGAAAAAATTCCGGCATCTGCTGTCATTTGTATGCTAACCTTAAGAGTGAAGAAATGATTAGACTTTCTCATCAACTTCAGAAGGTTCTGATAATCCTCCATGCTTTTGCTGGCTGCTTTTGGATATTGAATGGACGCGCCTTTCCTTTCCCCCGGGTTTTGATGAGGAATTTCCATACCAGATCATTCCAACGACTGCAATGATCATGCCAATAACTACTTGTAAATTAAGACCCTCTTTTCCGAAAAATAAGAACCCGAGAATCAATACGAGGATGGTTTTCATATGGCCAAGAACTTGAAATGAAACAGCTGTGAATCTGCCAATGCAGATGAACTGGCTGAGATTGGTACCAATTGCAATAGTGCACGAAAGGATTATGAACACCTGCAGAAGCAAAGGCACAACGAATTATGAGAAACCTAGTATCGAAACAGTGCATTTATGTCTAAGACATATAATTAAGAGGGAACAAAAAGGAGAAAAGGAAACAAAAACTTAGGAATCATGGTGAAGTAGTATTTTGGATTTGTTAGATCCAAAACCCACCAGATACTGGCAAAATGAAAGTAGCTGAACTTGCAGCAATAGGAAAAATGGTATATAATTTAGTAGCATGTCCAACCTAATAATAGCTTGTCTCAGCATCAGACGGAACAAGATTAGTCACTCAATATTTCCATCTCCACACTACGTGTATAATCATACCCCAACCCTGATACTCCCCAAATAACTTCATCTGGTTCAAATGCCTTACATACGAATTTCTCATTTGCTTGCCCTTTCATCCAAACTCACTTCATCCATCCACCCCCAAGTCAACCTTGAGTACCGATGATTTTCTTGACAGTATCCACAGGGAAAAACACCAGTTCTGAACAATCCTTTTAACTTGCTTCCAAAAAATTACCTGCACGACTGCACCTATACTCTTCTCCACCCTCTGACATCTCATCCACAGAAATGTAATTTCAAACCTCTTCTTCGCACCACTACATGTTGATTTCTTCCTCAAAACTCACCCACTGTCTCTTCACAAGATGATCTGCTCACCGTTAGATCAGTGCCAATCTGCCCAAAACATGTGAGTTCCTTTCGCCAATGTGAAATGGACCAGGTTGATTAGTCACAAATTATGGTAAAAAGTACCTACAACCTTCTGGTTGAACCATCTTTAAGAAGAATAGCAAGATAAGATGAATCATTTGACCTTCTGGTGTAACCATCCTTAATGAATAATAGCAACACAAATGATTTGACATTGATTTCCAATCAAGATGCTTCAAATTGATTGTCCACGGCATTATCCATGGGTGCAGACCGAGAATTTTTTTCAAACGGGGTATAAAGTTTTCCATAAAAAATATCAGAAGTTTTGGCAGTTATAGGGATAGGGCAACACTTTAACATAATAGAGGAATACTAAGCAAAGACAGGATGCATTAGTGATAACAATGCATTATTTCTCCACAAGATCAAAAACCTGAATTATAACGACACGTATCCATTATCCATTATTTATCCACAAGAGGTTTAACATTTATCGTACCGGGCATTATCCATGGGTGCAGACCAAGAAATTTTTTCAAACAGGGTATAAATTTTTATGGAAAACTTTATCAAAACTTATGGCAGTTATAGGGATGGGGCAACACTTAACATAATAAAGGAATAGTAAGCCAAGACAAGATGCATTAGTGATGACAATGCATTATTTCTCCACAAGATAAAAAACCTGGATTATAACGACACGAACATGGACATAACTTGTAAAAGCACTTACCACAGATGGTATATTAAAGTCAAAGGCATCAACTCTTTTGTTTGTCAACCAATAATCCAGAAAGGGGCCTAACAGCAGGAGAGATGCAGCCTGGACCGGTGCCGTGTGTCCCAGCAGATTGAAAGAACTAAGCGAGTACTTCCTTTGAAGGAAGTGAACAAACTGCAGATGCATTTAAAGGATTATGAAATTGTCTTCAATGATTGCAAGAAAAATGACCACAAAAACATAAAAAAGTGAAATTCAAAAATTCACATTTCTATATCAGAGGACTGCTATTGAGGCAAAACACATCATTATTCCTTTGAGGAAATATGATGTCTGCTACACGAGTATTTGCAGTTTAACCATTTTTAAGGTTGTGATTAGATGTAGATTCAGTCAAATTTTTGCACAACGGAAATAGAAATCTAATTACATTTCATAATAGGTAGAAAACTTACATACTGTTGCATAGATGTACTCCAGACTGCAATAAATGCAGCAATGAACCCTTTGGAGTTGACACTCACATCAGTAACTGTGCACACAGCAACACCAAGGAGAACAATAGCGATACTAAGCTTTGTGTCTCTCGAGTATCGAATCTTGTCAAATACAACTTCCAGTAAGCAGGATACAGGGATCATAGTCAGCTTTGCGATCTGAAAGTAATATGTTAAATATAATATTACCATGGCATATTGTTATAAAATTGATGAAAGAGAGCCAGTCATTCTCTCTCTTTTTCCTTTTTATTTTTCCTGGATGGAAGATGGCCAAATTGGAATGCATCTGAATTACCTGATAGAATCCCACTGAGTTCCACATTAGACTGACATTCATTCCAACAATAGAGAAATTTGCAAATAAGACAAATTTCAAAAGCTCTGGAATAGGTAGATGAGAAGGTTGGATGTATCCTAGTCCTCTAAGAACAACCGTCATCAATGTTGTTGTAGCGAAATGCAAACCAGTCAATGTTGTAGCTGCAAAGATTTTAATAAGAGAAGACTTAAAAAAGTCTCAAAATAATAGTGCATGTGCCAAAATAGATGAGATAAGAAAATATGACAGCAAAGACCAATCATTATTAAGTCAGACAAGAAGAAATCCATTATCATTACATTGAATTGTAATTTTCTTCTTCTATATAAGAAATGAAAAACAAGAATGATAATTGTATTTATTTGGGTGGTCATCGTCATCAATGCATCATGTTACTAATATCCCTTCCCTGCAAATCCATACAATTTTACGACAACAAAATCATTGTCAATTGATAAACATATTAATTATGTGGTGCAGTCAAAGAATCAGAGCTCTCAAATCAAATTATATTATCCACTTCAAATGTGCCTCCTAAAATGTTATCAATTAGTTTAGCGGGATTCTTTGCAAACTCACCAACAGATGAGATCCAAAAATCCCCTATATCAGCATCAGTAAACCACAGCTTACAATTCTTGATAGTTTCAGACACTCCCGTCCAAATTGCCACAAAACAATTAGTATTTAACTTCTTTGAAAGAGAAACATAAAAAATTGGGAAGCAGTGAACTTGTTTCATTATTTAGTATTTATTCATATTATTTCATAATTATCTTGAAATATTTGACTAAACTACACAAGTTAATCAACAAAGAATTCATAGTATGTATATCCCTAATAAACCAATTGCTAATGCAACTTTGATCATAATGAGCTAACCAGTTTACATATCATAAAAACTCAGTGAAGATTCTGTTTCCTTAAAATCAAGTAGAGAAATTTACCAAAGCTGAAACCGTAATTAGCCATTAATGCCTTGTTGACAATGATGATCCCAACTGAAGTCACTACGTTGAACATCCATGCAGCTGTATCCAATGCAGCCTTCTTATCAGCTTTGCTCGAAGGCGCCATTCCCCTAGTTATTTCTGTTACGACTGCCCAAGGGCAGGACTTCTACCTTGCGTGCACTGAAAAGATATCCTCACTCTGCATTCAATCCAATATTTTTTCTATAAATCTCCTGCACAATGATGACTCCTCTTTTTATTTGTCAACTAGAAAGTAAATATGATTTGTGATATGTAGAGCATCAGTTAATCCCAATTTCCAATAATAACTAGTTACCAAATTATAAAATCTCTATATACCCGATTTATACCAAAATATAAATTTATCCAACAAATTTAGTTAGCATTTCAATTCCCAATCAATGACACAGTAAAAAGGAAATAGGTAAACAACATCCACCACACTGATTCAGTAAAATGGGCAACAATTTGCACTGATGGCTGAACAGATCCCAAGGTTTTCATTCCAACAGCAATAAAAACAATCCATTTTCCTACATATCAAGCACAATTACACTGTTCCATTACAAGATCCAAAATCCCAAAACCGCTTATCTCAGATCACAATCAATTCCCCAAATTCCCCTCCATTAATCAGCAAATTACAGATCTAGCCACACAGCAGTAATAATTCAACTAAAAATATCAACACAATTCGCAAATTAATATACATACATAACGATGATTGTGGGAATAATTAAAAAATGTACTATTGAGAGGTCTCTAACCGAAATGATAGTCTCTTTTGGTGTGAATTTAGTTTCTTTCAGATCCTCAACGCACAGCTAACAATCAGTCAAATGTGGCTTTGATGAGTGTAAGTATGTAAATATGAGAGCATATACGTATATATAGGTATATATTGTCTATATATATCAGTATATGCAGTGAATTTGGACGAGATTACGGAAATTTATTTCGATCGAAATGAAAATGAAAGAAAGAAAAGGAAGGGAATTTACAGTTAACGGAATTTCTTCAGCTAATTTTAATCTGGGTACACCACTTTTAATTGCACTGAAGGTCCTCGATGTTTTTTCATTGTTACACTTATATCATCAATTTTATTTATTGTATTCTTATGCTTTACCCAACATTTGCCCCCATATTTTTAATTAAGTAAAAAATTAACAAATACAAAAGTAGGACAAAATATTTTCTTTTATTTCAAAGCACGTTAAGAGAATATTTGGACATAAACCCTTATCAAGACCAAATGTGCTAATTATGAAAGATTGAATATAAAAATGCGATAAAAAAGAAGTTTGGACATAATTATGATAACAAGTTAATATTGAGAACTTTTAATACAATTAAAAATTAGTGAAATAAAAGATAAATGTGGCAACGTAATAATCGAGTTATAATTGATTCCCAATTACAAAAATGAACAAGTTGTGTTAGCACAAATAGAGTTCCTGTTAAGTTAGAAAACAATATATTTTAGAGTTTCAGTTAAATTAGTAATCAATTTGTATTAGAGTTCCAGTTAAGTTAGGAAATAATATGTTTTAGAATTCTACTTAGTTTCTTTTCTTTTAAGAATTAGGATTCTGTTTTCATATAAATAGGATTAATTGTATGAATTATTTACACGAAATATTAAATATACGAATCCATATTATTTTAACAAGTTGCTAATCAGTCTTTCAAAATGGCTCATTAGTTTGAACAATTTCCATAAAATTTTCAGTTAAATTGGCAAGTGCCCAATATGTGAGGGACTATTGACTATTTTTGGTGCACAATATTTTTTGTGCGAAACCCTGGGCCCAACCACGAGGAAAGCTTTAAAAATTGAGGAAATTATGCCTCTTACTGTCTTTTTTTCTTTATTTTCATTTTTACTGTTCATGGTTTTTTATTTTCAAATTATTGTCCAAATAACAAAATTCAGATTTTCAACCACAAACCTTAAAAATAATACTCACCACCACCACATTCACCACCACATTGGGGTGGTTCCAAACATCATAGATGCAATTTTTTCAATTAGATTGCGGTTTCTCCACTTGTACTATGTCTTCCCCTCCGCACTACAAAAAGTGTTTCTAACTAATTTAATTTTTATTACTTCTTTCATGGGTTTTGTTTTTGGTTTTAGACAACATATTGATTGTGGTGACAGCCAGATATAAATTCTACTAGATGAACGATCATGTAATTTTTTATGGTGATGGGGATTTGGCGGAGATCCCCACCATCGTTGTTTATCGCTTCTGTCATAGTGAGATTTTTATTATCGTCGCATGCATGTGCCTTCTCCATTCTTTTTTCTATTTTACTTTTTCTTCCAATTTTTACATTTTGGTACTGTATTTCCATGAATTTCTTTACAAAAGAAGTTGTATTGTGGTGGTAATGGTGAGGAGTAGCCGCTGGGGATCTTTTAGAATTTGATTGCAGTCAAATACGTGGTTTGTGTGACCCACTCGTTTTTTGTGTTGGTGGTGATGAGTTGGAGTTTGAGCCGGATGATTGTGGTAGAGATGATTGTCCGTGGTGTCAACATTTTATTTTACGTGTAACACATAGTATAAAAGTGTAATTTGAATGTAAACACGTAAAAGTATAACATGGTGTGTACAAATGTAATACAATATTTTTACAATAAAAAATATTTAACATTATTTTTCTAGTATATTTATAAATGTTGCCCTTAAAATTTAATCATCACTCAATGGTTTACCTAATCGTGCCGAAAATTTATATATCGCAAGAGCACAATCATACAAAAAGGAAGCGCCATTTTTTACAATAATTGAAATTACTACAAATAATAGGTACTATTTAAGCATAGTGCTTCATATGCTTAGTAAATGTCAATTTAACAGAAAAGTTGACGGAAACTATTCAATAGTGTGCTATTTTAAAATGTTGAGGGTCAACTTATAACTTAATCAATAGGATGTGGACTACTAGTGAAAACTTTCCGTTTCTATTAGTCGTTTGTTTCTGTTATAGACAGTGAGACTGGTGGGGAATGTATGATGTATCAACCTTGACACGACTGAGGGGATAATCTTGTGCTCTTGCATGTTTTTAACTCGTTACAATTATCATTCAAGGTGTCGTACGTTTGGAAATTAAAGGAATGATTCAAAACACAGGGAAGATTGGTCATTGTGTACAAACTACCGTAGGATATTGTGTTGGGAATTGAGACCAATTCATTTATTACTTACAAGATTCTTGTTCAGAAAAAAATAACAAAACAGAAAAATATAAAAGATAGAGAAAAATTTATGGACTATCAAAGCTTTTACTATATGAAAAATTATTACAATCATATAAATTTCATTCACCCAAATTCTCAAGTATCTCAAGAAAAATAATATCCTAAACTTTACCGCACCCACCAATTTCTACTTTTTGTACAATCCACGAAGAGAACAAGAAAAACAATTAGGATGCTAGACTTACAATTTTCTCTCATAAAACTCTAAAGCCATAGCTTCAAAAGAGATTAAGGCTTTGTTTGTTTTCACTATTAATTTTGCTAAAAAGTTAAAGTCAAAGTCAACAATTAATTTTAACTACACATTTCATGGTCCCACAACTTTTCAACCACGCATTTCAACAACTTTTATCAATTTTTACCAAAAAATCTGATTTTAATCAAAATCAAACACACCCTAAATTACGTCAATATATTTAACGTATGACCTAGATGTCTTCTAAGTTTCAACTACCAAGGTGTCCAAAATTTAAAAAATTGTCCAATTTTAACCACCAAATATAATATAATATTATATTATATCTTTTTATTTTCAACAACTAGTACATCTTTTGATTTTGGCAAGTTTTAAGAAAATATTCCAACAATCTCTACATTGACAAAAAATAAATCAAAAATCAATCATCTCTTATGCAGCTCTTCATCTCAATACTTAAAAAAATCGATAAACTTTGACAATCTCAATTCTCAAAACAGAGAATTAACATACTCCACCATATGAGTATAAAGGTGGTGTTCTCTTTGCGTTTTTGTTTTGTGTTTTGTGTTTTGAATTCATTTTGTGTTTTGTGTTTTGAATTCATTTTGTGTTTTGTGTTTTGAGTGTTTGTTTTGAGATTTTTGAAAATGCGTTCTTTTTGAAATTTTCGAAAATTGTTTCTGAAAACAGAAAATTTGAAAACGCGTTTCCTTGAAATTTTTTAGAGATTTGAACTTATTTGGAATTAAAACAATTATTAATTAAAAACAATTATTGTTGGAATTAAAAATAATTAAAAACAAATAATTATTTGGAATTAAAAATATTTATTAATTAAAAACAATGAAAAATAATGAAAAATAATTTAAACTTGGAATTAAAAACATTTAAATAAAATTAAAAACATTTAAAAACAATTAAAACATTTAATTATGGAATTCAAAACATTTAAAAACCATTAAAAACAGTTAAAAACATTTACAAACAATTAAAAACAATTAATTATGGAATTCAAAATATTTAAAAACGAGTAAAAATAATTAACATGTAAAAACAATTAAAAATATTTAAAAACAATTTAAACTTGGAATTAAAAATATTTAAACAAAATTAAAAACAATTAAAATATTTAATTATAGAATTAAAAACATTTAAAAACTATTAAAAACAATTAAAAAAATTAATTATTTGAAATTAAAAACATTAAAAAAGATTGGAAAGGAAAGGGGAACTAAACCCCTAACCTTTGCTATGGAAATGGTGTAACTGGTCACTTGGACTAGGAACCACATCCTTTAAAAGAACGCGGACAATTATTAAATCATCACTTTGTTGCCCGCGTAAAATTAAAAAAAAAAAATGCCGCGACCAAGAATCAAAACCTTGACCTCCACGGCCAAAACGCGCGTTTTGGCCGTTTTGGCCAACTCCGCGTTTTGTACACAAAACGCCCAAAATGATGAAATACCCGTTTTCCGTTTTCTTTGCAATTTTTTTTTTGTGTTTTCAAAAATGTATTCTCGAAAATGGTAAAGAGAACACGTTTTGACTATTTTCAAAAACCTAAAATAGAAAACGGGTTGAAAACAGCAAAAAGAACAGCCCCTAAGTATTTCATCAGCTCATGTCGAATAAATTTGTTAAAATATTATGGTGAAACTCCCTTGCTTGACTTACTTGGAAGTTCATCAGCCATCGACATCAATTCTACCACACATCATGCATTAATGTCAAATCAATACCCGTGTGCAAACATATGGACCCGCTAGTAGTAACACATGATCTATCATGGCATGCCATGATGATTTAAATATTTACTTAAGCGATATCATCGTCTCCCATTAAGAGAGATATATTGTCTGTATCTGATGTCGATGAGGACATTTTGGACAATTTTTCCTTACGTGACCAGATTTTTCAGAATCTCTGTCGGAAATAGGGGTTAATTTCCCTTTCAAAGCCTTATGCAGTCTAGATTGATTCATTGAATCAAAACATACTTGACTTGTACTTGCCACAAGCCAAAATTGATTTTTCCGTCAAATTTCTCCATGTCATATTTAATAGACATATCTTCTCTGTGCGCCAACACTCTGAACGACCTGGTGCTCTGATACCATTGTTGGAAATTGAGATCAATTCTTTTATTGCCCATAAGATCCTTGTTCAAAGAAAAATAACGAAACAGAAAAATATAAAAAATAGAGAAAAATTTATAGACTATCAAAGCTTTCACTATATGAAAAATTATTACAATAATATAGATTTCACTCACCCAAATCCCCAAGTATCTCAAGAAAAATAATATCCTAAACTTTACCGCACCCACCAATTTCTACTCTTTGTACAACCCACAAAGAGAAAAAAAAAACAAGTAGGATGTTAGGCTTACAATTTTTCTCTCATAAAACTCTCAAGTTACATCTTCAAAAGAGATTAAACTACGTCAAAATATAGTTAACGTATGACCTAGATGTCTTTCAAGTTTCAACTATCAAGGTGTCCAAAATTTAAAAACTTGTCCAATTTTAACCACCAAATATAATATAATATAATATTATATCATATCATATCTTTTTATTTTCAACAATTAGTGCATCTTTTGATTTTGACAAATTTTGAGAAAATATCCCAACATATTGTACCAACTGCAATTGCAGGGAATGTGGAAACCAGAAGTCATGATTTTATTGCACTAATTTCTACCTTTTTTAAGCATTAATTTGATTGCAATAAATTTGATTTTATTTGAGGTTTCAATAAATACAAGGGATAATTGCATCAAATGTCTCCAACGTTTTAAAATCGTTGGGGGATATGCCCTTAACCTAAAAACATAGCACCACACATCCCCAACGTATGAATAAATAGGCATCGTAGGTCTCTCTTGACACTTTCTGTCAATTTTCTCCGTTAAAAGTTAGAATTGGACTACACGCACTTTATTTTTCAAAAAAAAAAGGCGATTGAAATTGCAGGGTAAAACTAATCACCTTTGCAATGGCATCTTTCTTTTCAATGAACATGAAAAATCACTGATAAGAAATTCTTCTGGTGGCAATCCAAATATTTTCTGAAACATTGAATTCCTGTGGGGTGATTTAATGTCCAACTGCAAGCACAATTCATATAGATAATTAAAAATCGGCAATGGCAAGTTCCAGGTGCAAAGTAAAATTCACAATTTTACCTTCTTTCCAACTTCTTTTTCCAATTTCACCAAATAATCTCTAATCGTTTCAACTCCATTGTTATTATCCAAAAAGATTCTCAAGTGTAGCTTTGATTGAAAAGACTGAGAAATTTTCCCCTCAAGTGGAACCCACAAATCTGCGTTTTTGATAGATGCATGCTTTAAAAAATTGATCTCAGCATGACCAAGAGAAGATGATTGATCAAATGGACCATCAAAATCGAAAACTTCCACATCCAGCGTAGAAGGCGGTTCTTTCGCAGCATCAAACCCGAGTATCTCTGTGTCGAAAAAGCTATTTTCGTGTTCAAACGAGTCATAATTCGGAAACCCCCACAACTCACCACCGAGTTTGGATGAGTTAGAGTCCACTCGACCCAACTCGGCCTTCCTTTCACACAAAGCACCTGCGGGAGACGACACCGACGAAGGAAGCCCAAGCTCGTCATCAGAAGCCTCCAGCAAATACCCCAGATCCGGCTGTGACTCTTCTTTAGAAGTCGACTTCAAATCCACCACGTCCACAGTGGGAGAAGGCGAACCCATAATTTTCTTCTCGAAACTCTTCATGAAAGAGTCAAGATCCTTATTCGTTGTGTAGAACTCCGATTTATCACCCAAACTGTCCAATAAATATTCTCAGCCTCTTAACCTCCAGTAAGTCAATCAATAAGTCAAGCTCATCCTCTCTTTTTAATCTTCACTTCTTCCATTAGAATATACTTATAACACGAAATTCAGGCTATATTCACAAACAAACAATATAGAATGGAGTGATAGTTTTACCTTCCAATTCCAGTCGCGTTTTTTAGATAAATAAAGCGCGTGTATTCCAATTCTGACTTTTAACAGAGAAAACTGACGGAAAATATTAAGAGGGACCTATGATACCTATTTCTTCATTCGTTGGGGATGTGTGGTGCTATTTTTTTAGGTTAGAGACATATCCTTAACAATTTTGAAAGGTTGGGGGACCTTTGATGCAATTATCCCTAAATACAATCTAGGATTAGATTAAGTGATGAAAAATATTTGTTTAAATTTATTAAAAAGTTTTAAAAAGTGCTATGATAGTAAGAGTCGAATAATAAATAATAAAGTTATATATACATTTATTAAAAAATACTACAACGGTGGCCAGAGCTTTAATTGACATTAAAAAAGTCATCATATTAAGAACATCTTTAATGCAAACGTGAATTGTAAAAAGAATTTTGCCACGTAAGTAAAATAGATAATGTCTAAAAAAATTCACTTTGTCAAGCTGATGTGACCAAAAAAAAATTAGACAATGTCTAACACTTCGTCTAATTTTAGAAACTCTGTTAGACATACACGCAGCAATATTTACATTTTCTATATAGATTTAAATTTCTTATCCATATTTAAATGTAATATAGTATTTATTTTAATAAAATAAAATCTACCTAAATTGTAATCCATAAAATATATTGGAGACCAATTTTGAACTTGAATGTCAATTTTATTAAACATCAATTGCTAAGTAGATTGGAAGTCTTCCAAAATTTGTGCCTCCTAGACAACAATCCATAGAATGTATTGGAGATGCTCTATTGTATGCAAGAAATGCCTTGGACGAACCAACCCTTGACAAGAGGTAATATTTGTGGCTTTAATGACTATATCTATAATTATATCTATATTACATCTAAAAGTCTAGAAAATGGAAAAATATTTTTAGACCAATACGTTCTTATTAATATTTTATATTTTCTAAATTTGACCTTCATTCGATATTATAATTGAGTTCTCAATTTAATATTTATAACCACATTTAGTCGTTAAAAGTTTAAACGGCAAAATTACCATTTATTACATTTAATTACTGGATTTTGAAAATATTTTTATCGAATTGTGACAACGGATTTGGTCAGTTACAATATACATAATAATTTACCTTCCACCAACAATGTGTTCAACTTATTTCGGGCCTAATTTAAAGTTTAAGGTTGCTTCATTTGAAGGTAATTATGTAATTTGTAAAGTCCATAAAAAATTCATTTGAAATTTGTATTTGTGATTATGGTTTTTGTTACTTCACATGAATAATTATCTCTCCGTGTTCTTTTTTCTTTTTTAACTTCAATAATTGATACAGATCTCATTTCTATTATTCATTTTTATGTTTTTGAATTGAATTATTATCTATTGCTTAAACTAATTTTTCTTCACAATTTATGCTCCTACGTAAGTCCCTTAATTTTTATGTTTTTGAATTGAATTGTTATTTATTGCTTAAACTAATTTTTCTTTACAATTTATGCTCCCACATAAGTCCCTTAAATCACTAGAATATTTATTTTTAGTAATATTACTTTACTTTTTCATTACCATTTGGATAAGTTCACTGCAAGACATGTGGGTACTGAATTGTGTAAATAAGAATGTTTAATTTTGTCAATTTCTGATGTAAATGTTATTTTGTTTCATTTTATATAGTGATTGATAAATTTACCTACAATTGTTAACTTGAGGTGCTACCAGCCCGAATTAAATGTGATATTTTGGGTTAAAATCTATTCATAGTTGGAGAGTTATATTTGATGATAAAAGATTTTCTCCATCTCTGAGCAAGGTGACAATAGTGGTGGAGACCTGCAAAATAGTGGAGGGGCTTCTATCCCCAATATCCACTCCGGTGTGATAATTAATATATGATCGAATTATATATGCAAAATAGCAATGTAGAAATATGGCAGTCCCTTTTACCTAGAGGGATCAACCTTTATTTATAGGGGTGATTGGAAGAGTTTGTCTTTAATAACGGGTGCTCTTTCATTTTCTTCATTACTCAGAGTTAATGAAGAATGTTACAGCTTCCCAAACGCCAATGGTAATTGTCACTCCATGGGTCATGTGTATGATTGGTTCAACAACAGTCGGTTTATTGCTGTCCACTTGTCAGAGGTGAGTTATGAGACCATCGAAGAGAGTGAGCCAGTGAGGCGGGCAAATCATTGAGGTAGGCGTGCCAGGACGTACCACTATTGACAGACAACGTATAATAACTGTCATCGTTTCTATCATCAATATTAAATTACAAAGATTTGTTCTAAGTTATTTTCCATCTTATAAAGCAAAAAAATTCAATGGATTTGAGTACTCAATATATTTAAGAACTTATGTACACTATCTTTGATTGTTTTTGTTTTCATTCTTTAATTAACATTATTTGACTATATTACAAACTTTAAACAATAGAGCTTCAAAAATCAATACTCTTGTTGGCCACATAATTACAATCAACACTCTTACTGGCCACATAATTGTAGAAAGTACTTTAATTGATTTGTTATGTATCTAAATTGAAATGAATGTATTGATTGGTAGTTAAAATAAATATTAATCATTATTACATATGAAAGTAGCTATTGTGATGATTGAATACAACAACAAATCGTATTTTTAATGTCAGATTTTTGTATTTTAATGCAATATTAAATTGAATATAATTATTTAAATAAAAATATATCCCACAACACCGTTATGAAATTATGTATAACGCACGTTTTACATACTAATATGTACAAAAAGTTAGTTCGGAGTCTTCTTATAATAACAGAATATAAATCAAGTGTTATTCAATGCAGGTCTTTCCCTCTAAGTTGATAAATTCATGGAACCTATTGAAAATTCTTTAAAATAACTCGATTTTGATTTATCACTAAACATAAAAAAAACTCAAAAAAATGATTTTTTTTAATAAATGATGATATTTTGAAATCTAATCTCAATCCTCAAGCAAATCCATTAATGGAAAATCTGTCCAATTTCCAGCTTGGCTAAGCTTTAAATATTTACTCATGAGTAAGTTTGAAAATAAATAGATTTTTTATTAACGAGAAAAAATAACATTTTCAAACATTTAAGAAACCAAAATTTACTCGTGCCTCATCAAAATCATTCTAGACTTTAGACATTCAAATTGATGTTGTGTGGTTGAATCCCTTTTTTCAACAGTCGAATCCTTCGGTATGGCCAAGTCATTTCTTCATAGCAGCCAAGCTTTACACCCTAACAAATCAATACATGTCATTAAAATTTACCTTGAATGTAATGAGGCCTTTATATAGGCATTTACCATGGACACGTAGCAGAAGATCTACAAATGGTAGATGGACACATGTCACAATATCTTGTAGCTTACTCGACATGGGCGTCTGGGTTCTTCTCGAGTAGTTAATAGACCAATCAAGTCTAACGATCTGGCGAACTAAAATGACATGTTCATTACGATCGGCACGTTACCCAACTAGTTGCCCACCAATTAAAAAAGACATAGAATAGAAGATAGTGAAGGAGGGAGATAGTAGGAGAGAAGGCAATCGAGCTCCATAGCCAGTTGAGCTTGATCGATCCTCGACTAGGCCCGATGGGTGGTTGCCTAGGCCACCAACTGGGCATATGTGCGGTCGAGCTCATTGGTAAACAATGTGTAGCTAGCTCAATCTTTGGTTAAGCTTGATCAGCGCCTGGCGGGTCGGTCGTGTTGGTTGTACGATGGTGAGGTGGCAAAGTTTCTCCTGGTCACTAATTCAAACGTGCAGGTGCTTAAATTGGTTAATAAATGGGGTTAGCTAAAAATCACCTATCATCATAAGCCCCGCTAATCCTAGATGAGTAGTTATTTTTTCTCATCCCAGTATCTGAACTCGCACTTAGGAAATTTTTATTTCCTTTGGCAGAAAAATTATCTCGATTTTCTTTAAAGGACTTGCCTTTCATTCTAATGTCTCAAAAATTTTATTTTCTTCAAGTAATTCTCTATTTTTCTATGCCAGGTAATAATTTGCTTGTTCAAATTTTCATTCCCACCAGCCACCAAAAAATGCCTAGCTGAGAATGGAATGGTTTATATAAAAAAGAAAGAAAGATTGACACTCAATCAGTCGGTCTTAGTAGACTTGGTCACCCATACTGTTGAAGTTTGCTTTCTATGGAGGAAGTCATCATCCTTACTAGTGACAGTCTCTTTCCAAAGTCTACTGGGTCTAGTGTTAGCTGGTCAAACATACTTTTTATTTACATATTTCGTAAGACCCACAACTTACTATCTATTTTTCATCCACATATTCTATAAGACACAACTTATAAGCACTTGAAAAAATTTCAGCACAATCAAACATGTGCTTAACACTTTTAGTGATAAGAACCTTTAATGATTGCTTGACCAAATGTGTGTTTCCTCTTTTGGTCTTTGCAGAGATGGAGTTTCACCTTGAGAGCATATTAAGCTTTGCTGGCTATGCTTCTGAGATAACGCTCCAAAGCAATTGGTGGCGCCAAGCGGAAGAAGGGTGTCGATCATGACAAGGCATCAATTAATTCGTGGAGTAACCAAACTTTTCTACCCCCGCCCAAGGATTCATTTGGGGCTATTCTGGAGATTCGTTTTCATATTGACGAGTCGTGAAAGATCATGACGTCATTTATGCCTGTGTTGACGCATAGTGGAATTTTGAGTATAGCAAGATCAACGTTTCTACTCTACATCAGACCATGTTTGGCATGCAATCACATGTACTTGATTGACTTTAACATTTCTCCTGTGTCTTCTTATGATGGTCTTACAGAACTTGTAATCTTGAAGCAAGCGATTACGATGGGGCAGCTCTTGTTCACTCTGCGGAGAATGCACATGATGAGGAGCGTGAAGCTAGAAAAGCTGATGCTAAAGAAATAGAGCAAGTGCATGAGATTGCTAAGAAGGGATATGTCCTACTCAAGAAGAAAAATACCATCAAAGAGCTTCGAGAGCAACTAGAGACTCCAAAGGACGACTCGTTGAAGGACTACAAGTCTTCAATAGAGTTCAAAGAGTACCTGCGCATGTATGGGACGTAGTCTTTTAAAGCTGCCATTGGGAACACTAAGGAATGGGTGGCAAAAGAGAACCCAGAATATCAACTCGACCTCATGGGATTGTTTGTAGTGTGACCTGGTTTGAACATACATGGGTCTAGTAAAAAAATGAACGGTGGACCGGGATGTTGTTGGCAGCTTGGAGCACTACTAAAAATTTGACATTTGGGGACGCATTATTAGGGACGGTTGAAAAATTCGTCCCCAATAATCAATTATTAGGGACTGTTTATAAATATGTGTCCCAAAAATTTTGTCATTAGGGACGGTTTTATCGAGCTTCGTCCCCAATTATGAATTATTTGGGACAATTTGATCCGTCCCAAATGGTCCTTTAATTATACACTAAATTTCTTGGCAAAAAAATATATAGGGACGTTCAAAAAAACCGTCCCAAATATGATTATCTGGGACTGATTTTTTCAAAAATATCCGTCCCTAATGTATGAACAATATTTAAGTGGAAACATTTGAGTTGGAAAAATTATTTAGCGCTTAAAAATTTGCCAAATTATTTCACGTGGGAAATTTCTAAACTTTCAATTCTCTCTCCCAACATATCACAAATCTTGCGATTCTTGCCCTAACTTGATACATCATAATTTTCTCCTCCCAGAGCCGGTCGTCACGTATATGCTGATGACGTTGTTCCAGCCTCTCGCCTTCTCGACAACGAAATCCGAATCCTCAAGGTTTTTGTGTCTCTCCCTCTCTTCCTGATCGAGAAATTAGATTATTACTTTTGTCTTTTTACATGATATACTTTTTTATTTCTTTATGAAGAGTTGCAGAGAACAAATCTGAATTTGGATTCGTTGAATCAAGAGAAAATCAAGCTCAACAAGCAGCTCCCTTACTTAGCCGGCAACATTGTTGAGGTACTTACCTTTAACAGAGTTTTAATTTTGCCAAATATTTTTTTATGACGATGTTCAATTAGGAAATTGCATTTTCTTGTTCTGGTATGTGGAATTAATGGTAATGTCTAGTGAATTGAGATGGGTGGTATTTGGAACATTGGATGTGGGATTCGTGTTTTGATAATGTCTCTTTATGATGACTAGGGAAAGCAAAGAGAATGTAAACTGCATAGGGATGGGGATGAAGGTTTTGTGGGACATTAGCTGAGTTTCTGTTGTTGACAGTGCGAATGTGATCAGATATGGGTTCTAAGGTTGTTGACTCTGCATCTTCCTAACAGTTGGCACTGATGTTAAATTGTCTGCTACAAGTCAGCAACAGGAGATCTCGTAGATGGCTTAATGATCGTTTGTTGTTGGAGCTTGTCCCCCCTCTGAATGCAGATGAAATCAGAGGATTGTTTGTTCCACCGCCTTGGGGTAAGTTGTGGTTTGGAAAGACATCATTTTCCCCCACTCACAGTCAAATATCAAAGCAAATAAGATATGGTCTAAATACACTTGTGACTTCAGAAAAGACTACGCATTAATTTGATCGAAGTTCAGACATAACTATTTTCGTGTCAAAGTAAAACACAAGACTTAGAGGGGCTTCTAATATTGTTGAAACTAAAGAAAGTTATGCTTCCAGAGTTTGTTTCTCTCTTAGTAACTTCAAATTTTCTCTACTAAAGAAGGAAAGACTATATATCTTTTAGCAATTCAACAACTCTTTTTATTACTCCGTCATCATCATGATTGCCATCTCCAATTTAGTCTCATCTTTAAGACCAACCAGTTATTATTGGAGAACATATTATGAATAATTTGTTTATCACTCAAATTAATTAATCTTGTATTCTCAGAATATATTTGATTCAAGTTGTAGAAATTTTAGTCCCTCAAAGTTATTTCTTTGGAAATTCTATCAAATTGGAAAGTAGACAGAACAAAAAGCATTTACTTTTTGGGTGGTCTGCATCTGGGACTTAAATGTGAAGTTTGTATTATTTAGTGAGGTGTAATAAATAAATGTGAAATATTAATTGAATCTTAGGCCTGAAAATACATGTATGTACAATATACACTGAACTTTTATACAATTGTATGTTACAAAAACGTTAAACTTTATTAATCATAAGAGATATTAACTTCTAATTATGAATGACAAGATGGTCGACTGTTTATAGCCAAGCTTTCTATTAATTTTCTGTTGTCAACAATCCTTACTTGAACCTGATTTGTTTTAGTTTTACAGGTGATGATGTGTCACTTTAACCATTTTGCATGACAAATGTGGGAGACTGGGACAAGTTCAGGAATATAGACATGGACAAGTAGGTTCTCTCTTTTCTTGTTTGCTAAAGTTGTAAAGCTATAGATCATGGTCTTTAAACTGTTGGAAAAATTATTTTGGAATGTACTTAACTAAATCTGAAATTTTTAGGTTGATTGATGTGCTACTCTGGATTTTTTAGATTGTGATATTTCACCACCTTGTTTTTGTGCATCTCTACTGCAGCATTTTGTTTAGAATGTTTAGTTTATAAAATGTATAAATACGCTGAACATATCCAGATTTATTTTGATGTAATTATGGACTGTTAATCTTTTCACTGCTTTGTTAGCTCCAACTTTTTGAAGCTATTATAGAGAGATGTCACACTATATCTATTGGTTTGCAATTTCACAATTTTTCTGTAATTATGGACTGTAATTATTGCAGGTTTGCAATTTCGCAATTTGCATTTCTATATCTGAGGCAGGAGGAAAAATTATACCAGAACTTGATCAGTTTTTCTTGAAATGCAGGAAGGTGATGCTCTCGAGCTCTAGAAGAAAGTAACGTTTTGTTTCCATGTTATGTCTCGCTGTTTCATTGATCCTGCAAGATCAGAGGAGAATTTTCAAATTCTTGACCAGTTAAAAGACACTAAAATTTGGAAAAAAAATTCAAGTCTTCTTGACCTAAACACTAGTTCTCCTCAAGCTCATAGTTTGCGGGTGAGGCATCACACTAAAATCAAAGCCATTATGTGGTTCTCTCTCTTCTTTATTTAGATTTTCCTGTATGAAAAGTTTAAAATGCTATCAAACTTAACGTGATGGTTTCTCAGATAATTTATTCTTCTGCAGGATGATATGTTAATGATCATTGGTGAGAAGTATCAGCTCTTTTTGAGCAGCCTGTCATTGACGCGCTCTTATCTGCTTTTTGGCAAGGAGCATACCAAAGAAATCCTTCAGGAGACTGATATACAAAAATCAGCTGGAAGTACTGAGTTAATCTTGTCCTGCATGACTATACTTGTTATATATTGTTTACTCTTATATTTGTTTTATTTGGAGTATATATTGATGGTTAATTGTGTAATGATATGTTGGTGTATATGCTTTTCGGCATTTCCTAATTTCAAGTTTAATGAAGCACTAGAAGTTTATAATTATTGACTTTCATGCATAATTGATGAGCTGGATGTATCATGCTCATCCGTCGATGACAATCTAAGTGATGCTGCAATTTACAATGTGACGGCGCGTTCACAATCACTGAAACAATGTTGGGTTGACAATTAGGATGGGTCCATTTAGGTATCACCATCTGATTGTCCATGAAAAATATTTGAAAAATGAACTTCAATTTTCTTAATTAATTCTTCCTCTCAAAGGAAAATTGCTTTAGATTTACATGATAGTGTTCCTACATCCCTTGGTTTTTTTGGAAATGTTGAAATCCTTTTTCATATTTTTATGTGATGAATTTTCAGACTCTTGCATGTTTCAGTCCTTTACTACTTGGTGGAATTGAAGAAGAATTAATATATCTTCTTGAGGAAGACAATGAGATAATGAAGGAAGGTGTTTTTCATATTCTTGCAAATGGTGGAGGAACCATCTGAGAACAGCTGGGAGTTTCATTCGAGGTTCGAATGAAAAAATTCTGATGCATCGCTACAAATTTCTTGCTTTCCTTTCTTATTTTCTCCTTTTTTATGGTTGAAATTCTATATTTTGTACTTGTAGATCGTTAGACCTTATACTTGAGGGGATATGCATTGAGGCTAGCAGAAGGCAGGCCAAGTATTTTGTATATGCCTTGGCATCAATAACAAAAGATGATGGGCTCATGTCTCTGTCTGTTCTCTACTAGGTTTCTCTTTAATGGATTATCATTTTTTATTCTCATCAGTAGTGTTTTGCTCTGCATTGCTTTCTATAGTTTCTTTTCCTTCTCTATAATTTTTATGCATCTTTGATGATATCAGTCATCAACTTATATATTTCAAACTGACAGAGGCCTGTTGATATGCTTGAGAAGAAGTCGCATTTGCCGGTTGTACTACAATCTCTTGGATGTATAGTGCAAACTCCTATGCTAGTCTTTGAAACAAGAGAAAGTGATGTTGACGAATTCATAAGGAAAAACATATTGGAATGCAGCCACGTATGCCTTTTGAAATCAACTAAGAGTTTTTTGAACCATTATTTCTTTTCCTTGTTTGAAATTATTTCTTCTAAATCATGCTTCACAGACTTCAGAAGATAAAGCAAATGAATGTTGGGATGATAGAAGTGAACTTTGTTCATTGAAGGTCTTTCTATCATATACTTTGTCCTTCATTACTTTAAAAATGAACCTCTTTTGGAAATCTTTATGCTCTAAATGAGGAATGGTTTTTTGTCTGCTAATATATGGGGTTAAAGCATTGGTCAAGAGCTATTTACCTGTCAAAGATGCCCATCTTCATTCTAGGATTGACACTCTTGTTGAAATGCTTAAGAATCTACCGTCTTTCGGAGAAATATCAAGAGATATTAAATCAAGGTAATGTAAGATGGATGGTGTTTAAAGTGGTGACAGTCATGTAATTTGTGCTTAAGATTTTGATGCTGATGTAGATCTCTTTTGTACATTTCAATTTAGTGGATAAGGCTCATTTGAAGCTTGCTACAACAAAAACTGTTCTTTGTCTTTCAAAGCACTGGGAACATAAAATTCATGTTGATGTCTTTTACTAGACCTTGAGAACTTCTGAGGTAGAGTTTGCTTGACTCGAAGTAGTCAGTGTTCATGGAATAGATTTCCCTATGGCTGTTACTGAGCATGCTGTTCTTATTCTCTCATCCTTGGGCGTTTGTAGGCTAATTTTCCAGAGGTAAAGAAACTACTACTCAATAAGGTTCATCGGTATGTAAAGGACCGGATTGTAGACCTAACTATTGGAAAGGAGTGAATTTGTCATCAGATGTAGCTATTGACTCCATGTTTGTATGTCTTAGAGTTTATGTACAGCCATAATTTGTGTAGAACACTAGTTGGGTCATCTTTGTAGCCTAGCTCTGTCATGTGTACATTGTTAACTCATAAAAAGTTAGGTCAAGAGTATGTATTTGGTAGTCAGAACACTTAAATCCTATTCACCATTCCAAAAACACGCCACATTAGTGTATTTGATATTTTGAATGTTTTTGCTTTTGGGTTATGTAATATTAGGAATCTCATACTTCAGTCGTAAATTGTATGCGTTTGGATATTCAAATGATTTCTTGATAAGTATTGACTTTCAATATGTAATTCAATTCCTTTATTCTCTCTATACCTTAATGCCTTTTTCTTTTTCTTTTTCTTTTTTTGTTACTCTCCCATTCTCCCCGTTCCACACAAAGGTATGTTTACTTATATTTACATATTAAGAAATTTTAATTAATATAGATGATATGATTTATATTTTTGCTATGATTGAAAATTTATGTAACTACAGCCTACAGGAGTAAATGTACTGTATGATCAAAATTTAAAAAAAAAATTAACAACATTAGGGACGGTTGGTATCCGTCCCTAATAAGAAAGGTTTCTGGTATATTTACAACAATTGGGGACGGTTGGTATCCGTCCCTAATACATACACTTTTTCCAACGTTCGTCTAACCGTCCCTATGACCGTCCCTGATACTATCCGCAACACCCTTAACAGGGATGGTTTTAGTTGTCGTTCTCAATATATATTGGGGACGGATAGCTAGTATTAGGGACGGTTTTGAACCGTCCCCAATGGTCAATTTTTTTGTAGTGGAGGACTGACCCCGGGGCTTTCTCCAACTTTTCTCCCTATCTTTAGGAGTGTTGCTAAGGCGTATTTAATTTTCTTTAAAACAGTGACTTGTAATGATTTAAATTATGTGTGTGGGAAGACATTGTGATTTGTGTATTTTATTGTCTTGCATGTGGATGAGTTTTCCACTTTTCAAGTGGCGGCTTGTAATAGACTTTAATTAGCTTGTTTTTCCATCCAACATGTGGACGAGTTTTCCACTTTTCAAGTGGTGTCCTGTAATAGACTTTAATTATCTTGGTTTTCCATCTGATTGTGTGGATGAATATTTTCCACTTACGGGTGGCAAATGTAGTAGACTATCATCTTTGCTTTTTGATATTTCATGTTTCCAACCCCATTCACATTTATCTTGATTGCTTGCAATTTAGCATATACGGTTTGAATTTTTAGGAGTTGGAAGATTTTTTAATACGTTGGTCTATCCTATTGGTGGGCTAGCTAAGGCTGAACTTTTTCACTTTATTTTTTTGGTAAATGATGACTCATTGGCTAGGCACAGTCATGCCCTGGCCATACTTAGGCAGTTTTTAGTAGTGAGGCAACTTTTACCACCGATTGCGCGCTCTGTATGTTATCAATGTATGCTTAAGCGAGGCTAAGTCTTGCTACCCTTATTGGCGTTATGTGCTTAGACGAAGCTGAGTCTTATTGCTCTTTTGTTGGCGATATGAGCTTAAACGATACTAAATCTTACCATTTTTCTTAATGGCAATATGTGCTTAGACGATGCTAAGTCTTACCACGTTCTTGCTAGCAATGTGCGCTTAGACAATGCCATGTGATGTGTTCTTAAATGAGGCTAAGTCTTACCAATTTCTTGCTAGACGAGGATAAGTCTTACCACTTTCCTTGCTGGCGAGGTATTCTTAGGTGATGCTAAGTCTTACCACTTTCTTTGATGTCCATGTATACATAAACGAGAATAAGTCTTACCACTTCCCGAACAGTGATGTGTCGATTGATTATATTAGACAACTTATTTGTAGAAAAGAAATGAATAAAGCCGTCAAAGTCTGGGAGTCAGTAAGCGTATCAAGCCACCCTAGCCAGATTAGCCTGTTGTGAGCACCTTCATCATTTATCCCACCTATTATATTTTATTAATATCACTCAAGTAGGAAAAAATGGAATACAAAGGACTTGATCCTCACAAGAAACCACATGTAATTGAGATTAAAAAAGAGAAAAAAGATGGCAAATACCATAAGTTTATTACAAGCTAACTGCTTTAACTTCTTCTGGGTTTAGGTTTTCAACATTCCATGGCCAACCTAGGGGGTTTCCGGTCAAGTCTTTGAAGCTATAGGCCCCTTTCTCAATTATTTTGTTTACCTCGAATGGTTCCTTCTAGTTAGGCTCAAGTTTGGTAGGCAAATGACTAGAAGCTATTGTTTTTTCTCAGAACTAGGTCCCTAACTTAAAACTCTGAAACTTGACCCTCTGATCAAAATACCTTGCACCTTTTTATTTGTAGGCCAGATTTTTTATCAATGCTTTGTCTTTCACTCATTTGACTAGGTCAAGTTATGCTCGATGGAAGTCGAAGTGTAATAACCACAAACTTTCTCCTACAATCCTTTCGCTCAGGGGTTATTCCGTCCATCCTTAGCTTACTTACTAGAAGTTGAGCCCCAAAGGACCAGCATTCAACATAAATTTCTCTTAATAGAGAGGTCAATGGTTCGAATAACTAAGAATGCGAAAGAAATCTAGTTTGGGGCCCAACCCCTAGTAGACAATACATAAGCTAACTATTTATGAAATAGTCTCTAATTAAAGGCCTGTAGAAGAAAGTCCGTGGCCGTTACACAAATTTAGGTTTCTTAACTTGCATTCAAATAGTAGGATTCAAAAATTTTGTTAGGATCACTACATCAAGTCCAAATGATAGTTTAAAAGGCATTTTCCTTGTAGGGTTTTTGATATCGTGTGATATGCCCACAAAACATTTGGAAGCTCATTTTCCTTGACACATTTTTCTTTCTCTAGTCTTGTTTAAGATCCCATAATATAGCTCTATTGGTGACTTTAGCTTGCTCATTACTTTGCGGATGTGAAACCGACGTCAATCAAAGTTCTATGTGATAACTTTCTTAGAAAACTTTAAAAATATGGTTTTCAAATTTTCGACTATTATCTGTGACTCTCAGGCAAATGATATTTTTCTATACGAAACCTTGTATTTTCGCCATGGTGATCGTTGTTAGGGATTCTGCCTGTACCCATTTCATGAAATAGTTGACAGCCACCATCATAAATTTTCTTTGCCTTTTGGCCAATGGAAAAGTCCCCAATATGTCTATTCCCCACTGAAAGAAATGGCATATCCTGAATATTGCGACTTAGGAGTAGTCGGATGGTGTATTAGATTGGCCTGCTTTCGACAAACATTGTACTTCTTGGCTAGCTCTCTGGTGCCACTACTATTTTTGCCTTAAAATCTTAAAAGTCAACATGTTTTCCTGTTGGTGGTTTCTACATATCCCACCATGTACCTCGGTTAGCACATTGGGGAGTCGAATGCACTTCACATTAGTATTATTAGAACCGGCCCAGCCCGACCAGTAAAACTGAAAACTAAGACCAAAATCGACTGATTATGTAGAAAAACTCTCTATTTAAAAATCCGTCGACCTGCCATATTTTGAAGAACCCGTTGAACCGTTCACAATTTCATCGATTTTAAAAATTATTTCTTTCCACAATTAATTGTAATTGACCATTGAAATTCATCTATCTTCCTCCACGAAATAGATCAAAAGAATGAAAAATCAAAAAATTTGCTTTTGAGCAATTTTTGTGATTTCCAAACACTTGTTTTATATTTTTTGAATATTTTTATTTTTTTAATTTTTTAAAAATCACTGGGTGAACCCCGGTTCAACCATCTTTGACCTTTTCTCTTTTTCTGGTCGATGTTCAGGTCGATTTTTAACACATTGCTTCAAATAAGGCATCATGAAACCCTTCTTGTAGAGCTTTTTGTTGATCACCAAGTACAGAACGATATCTGACTTTCACTTTCGTGGCCTCAAGCGGGTTGTCAGGCAGTTTGTCTTTGGTCAAATACTTGAAGATTGAATCTATTGAGCAAGGTTCAACCACAACAAAATTAATTATAAATGTATTGACAAAGTTAGGTTGTCGCAATACTTGTACACATACAGTTGGTGGCAAGTTCTTTTGGTTAGCTGAGGCTAGCCAGGACAACGCGTCTGCCCTTTTATTTTTCCTACATAGAACTTTATAGATTTTAGACTAGGAAATGTCTTTGCAAATCTTTCACTTTCATCAGATAGGATGCCATGCAATTACCATTTTTTTCGTATTATCCTTTATCTGTCCCACTACTAGCTACAAATTGCTTCTGACATCTATTGAGAAAACTCTAAACTGGAGAGCCAAATTCAGATTGGCTATGTCTGCTTCGTACTTTGCATCGTCATTAGTTGCTTGGAACTCAAAATGAAAAAAAAAAAAACTTAAATTCTTCTAAGCATGGTCCTATCAAAATGATCTCTACCTATCGAATCCTCTTTATTAGAGATCCATCAACATAAACCACCCAACAAGGCGAGTCATCCTCAAACTTCACCGACTGAGGGTTCAACTTTGCTATAAAATCTCACGCTTGGACTTTTATGGCAATATTCGACTTCAACTCTATGTCGAACTTTGATAACTCAACGGATTACTTCAAAAGTTTGCTGGAAGTGTCTGGTTGATTCAATATATATTTTATAGGCTAGTCAATCATCACTACTACTTGATGTGCTTAAAAATACTGTCTCAATTTTCTGGCAGCCATGACTATGAATAGTACTAGTTGCTCGACAAAGTTATATCGGGTCTCCGTGCTCCTGAGGGTTTGATTAACGTAGCAGATCACTCATTAGACCGCCTTATTTTCCTTAATGAGCACTGCACTAATTGATATAGACCAAGGACATTGTTAAGAGACGGCTTAGTAAGCACATGAAGGGTCTGTATAGCGTGTTTCAATTAAATGAGGGATTCTTCACATTATTTGGCCAACTAAAAATAGATCGATCCTCTTACCACCTTGAAAAAGTGGCATTTGTTAGAAGCTTGAGACATAAAGCAGTTCAAGTGGCCACCCGATCGGTCAATCTTTGTACTTCTTTTCTAGTAGTTAGACTTTTCATGTCTAAGATAGCTTGAATTTTATCTACATTGTCTTTGATCACCTGGTGTATAATTATGAACTTTATGAATTTTCTGCCTAGCTTTCCAAATACACATTTATCTGACTTGAGCTTAAGACAATGTTCTTATACTACTTTGAATAGTTCTTCCAGGTTTGCTTTATGATCTGCAACTTTCACACTCTTTACCACCATGTCATCAACATATGTCTCTATCTTCTAGTCGAATAGATCGCTAAAGACCCTTTACCATTCTTTGGTATGTTGTCCAAACATTTTTCAAACTAAATGAATGGGCGTGTAGTAATACATTCCAACATCGGTCACAAGTGAGGTTTTTTCCTAGTCGGCCTCAACCATCATAATCTGGTGATAATCTAAAGACGTATAAAAAATTTAATCTTTTCTACCAGAAGTGACGTCTACTAAAGCGTTTATGCGTAAGAGCGGGTATCAATATTTAGGGCAAGCTTTGTTCAAGTCAGTGTAGTCAACACACATTCACAATTTCAGTTGGTTTCCTTTACTTGTACCACGTTGTCCAACTATTCTGGATAAGATACTTCTTATATAAATTTGGTTGTCAGTAACTTTTGTACTTCTGCTTTCATGACATGCTGTCTCTCGAGAGCAAACTGTCTATTTTTCTGCTTAATCAGTTTTTGCTGAGCAATATTTGATATGATGCTTAGTTTTTGCTAAGCAATCTTTGTACATATCCCTTCAATATCTTGAGGTCCCCAAGAGAATACATTCAAATTTACCCTTTAAGCAAGCTAACATTTTGTCTTGTTCACCGGAGTCCATTTCAACCCTTATCTTCAATTTTTTTCCTTCAGCAATGGGCACATCTTCTACTGATTTCAAAGGCTTAATGTGAGTTCTTAGTTGTTCGAAGTCTAGCACTATCACTATGCTATTATCCTTGAACTTAATACTGTATGCATAACATTTTTTCAAAATTCACATGTTTGCGTAAACCCCCGATTCCTTGGATAGTAAGAAATTAGTGGTATGTAGATACCACTGCTCTAGTTACATTAAGGAGTGGCCTACCATAAATCGCATTTATATGGCAGGTGAGCCTTTACCACCAAAAGGTTTTCATCACCACCACACTAGTTGGATATGTCCCCAAGGTGGCTGTTAACTGTATCGCCCAATTTGGTATGACCATGGCTCCTTCAAATCATTAAATGAGGATGTCAGTCGGTTTCAGATGTTTCCACAATCACTTCAAGCAAAGGAAATCTTCCCAGTTCAAAATGTTGGCTGTGCTACCCGTGTTAACCAAAACCCTTTGTGAGAATGTGGGTCACTAAATCCACTTGGCACTAGTCTATTGGGTAATATGGTTTGTTATGTATGGACCGTTAGATATAATAGATGGATGAGATCTTTTATATATATATATATATATATATATATATATCATATTTGTCTTTCATCTAGGTCAGAGAGAACAAGAGAGAAAAGTGAGGACCGTTAGATATAATAGATGGATGAGATCTTATTATATATATATATATATATATATATATTATGTCTTTCATCTAGGTCGGAGAGAACAAGAGAGAAAAGTGAGGAGCTTTTTCATTCTTTTCTCACAGTGAGGTTGTACTAAGTGTTTAAAAGTCATGGTCATCTCCGGTTGGTTGGAGAGCAAATCCTACTGTCGTTCCCTTGGATTGTAGTGCAGTCTTCATTGTGGCAAGAATCTGAGCCTACAACTTTAACCAAGAACAAATGAGCAAAATGGAGAGTTTTTTCTTTTATTTTCACATTCAAACGAGATTGTAATAATTATTTTTGTTATCAATCTTAACAAATAGTATCAGAGCCTAGATTATTGATCTAGGGGTGTGAAAAAATCAAGAAAAGTTGGTGGGTAGAAAGTTGGAACCGGATAGATTCAAATTACCCTAGACTTCAAACCAAGATTCCGGCCAAACCACTTATCGTCCGGGATATCTGAGACCATATTTGGGTTCACGGCGAATAAGCAAACAAGTCTTACTGGCTCGTGCGGAGCGTGTATACTCCGGCGATGGTGCGTGTGGCGCATAAAATTCCAGCTGGGATCTGCTTCCATAGGTGCATGGCGGTGCATGGAGACTCCTTTCTAAGCGTGGTTTGCGGCAGACGACTCCCCAGGAAGTGATGCACAACCTGGTGGTCGGGTGGTTGCGTGTAGACTTCGGCAGTAATGAGTGCAGTGGATTCAAGCAGCGCGTAAGCGCGCGTCCAGCAGTTTTTGGCGACTAATTTTTGGAGTAGATTGCTTACTGGCTTATTTCTGACCTTTTGGTGGTATTACTTGGTCGGTGGAGCAACGGTGCAGTTTTATTGGTTGTTATAAGATGGGTAGTGGTGCCTTGGAACGAGAAAATTTGTTTCGTCTCTCCTATAAATACGGATAACAGATTTGTCAGCTGAGTTTGCATTTTCTTGAACCCTCTTCGTTGATGTTACATTTTGTCAATTTATTTGAGGTAAAAACAAACTAGGTGGCTAGAGCTTACAACTCCTTAGTGTAATTTGTTATTTTATTAACTTGTGTGTTGATAAATTGTATTTGCGTGTCATCTTAGTTAGTAATTTGAAAAGGGTTAGGTTTTAGGTTTGCATTTGTATGAGTAAAGTTTTTTATAAACTTTTTCAAAATCATTCTCATTCATGGATGATTTTCCATCCATGGGTTCAATGGTTGAATTATCACAATTCGATAGAAATAGTGATTATTCAATTTTGAAACAAAAAATGAGAGCTATTCTGGTTCAACAAAGGGTTTTTAAAGCCCTTAATGATCCAGAGAAATTTTCTTATGCATTAAAAGTTAAACCTGATCAAATTGAGGAGATGAATGAAATTGCATACAGTTCTATAATATAGTACTTATCTAATAATATTGTTAGACAAGTTGATGATGCTAAGATTGCTAGAGAATTGTGGGAAGCTCTTGACAAGTTATTTTTGACAAAAACTTTACCAAATAGGATTTATTTGCTAGAAAAACTTTTCAATTTTAAAATGGACTCGGAGAAGGATTTTGAATCCAATCTGAGTGATTTTAGCAAAATTTTCAAAAGCTTAGCTCACAATGATAAGAAATTTGACGATGAGGATCTAACTGTTATACTTTTGAATTCTCTTCCCGATTCTTATAGAGATGTTAGGAATGCGATTAAGTATGCTAGAGATGTTTTGATTTAAAGCTATTGTGATAGATGCTTTGAGATCAAATGATTTAGAAGTCAAAAAAGAGTATAGGGAAAACACTAGAGAGGAGAGTTTGTTCATTAGAGGGAAAAATAAAATGAGAGAGAACAATTACCAGGGTAAGAAAGGTAGAGGAAAATCTAAGGGTAGGTCTAAGTCTAGGGATAAAGGCAATAAGAAATGTTACCATTGTGGAAAGTTAGGACATTTTAAGAAAGATTGCTATGAACTTAAGAGAAAAATGAAGCAACAGCAAAATGAAGATCAAAATATTGCTGCTGTTGGGGATGCCCTAGATGGTTTACATGGTATGACTGTGTCTGATGGTGAGATTGACCATGAGTGGATATTAGACTCAGGTGCTACCTTTCATTTGTGTCCTGTGAGGTTTTGATTTTATAACTATAGAGAAATTGAACCTAGAAAAGTATAGATGGGGGGTAACAATACACAAACAGTTGAAGGAATAGGTGACATTGCTATTATGATGCATGACGGCATTGTCCGACCCCTTCTTAGTGTTAGGTTTGTCCCAAACCTTAAGAGAAATCTAGTTTTTTTAGGTGTTCTTGAAGATGATGGCTGTATGTTCAAATCTGATTTTGGTACTTTAAAGATTCTTAAAGGTTCTCTAGTAGTTATGAAATGTCCTAAGAGGAATGGGTTGTATTACCTTCAAGGTGAAGCTTTACATGCCAAAGATTCAGGATTGGTTTCAATCAATACTGATATATCAGATCTTTGACATAGGAGAATGGGACACATTAGGAATAAGGGGCTAAAATATTTTAGTGACCATAATTTACTAGATAAAGACACTGTTGCACCTTTGAGCTTTTGTGAGACGTGTGTTCGAGGAAAGTCACACAGAGTCAGCTTTGAGATAGGTCAACACAGCACTAAGAGACAATTAGATTACATTCATGCAGATTTATGGGGTCCAGAAAAACACCCTACACATGGTGGGAACAGGTTTTTCTATCCATTGTTGATCACTACTCTAGAAAGGTTTGAGTTTTCCCACTTAAGTCAAAATCTGAAACTTTTAGCAAGTTTAAGTCCCGAAATACCTTAGTTAAAAATCAAATAGAAAAAGGTGTAAGAACTCTTAGGCCAGACAATGGTTTAGAGTTTTGTAACTTTGAATTTGATGACTTTTGCAAAGAGAGAGGTGTCACGAGACATATGACTATGAGAAATACCCCCCAACAAAATGGGGTAGCTGAGAGGATGAATCGAACTTTAATGAATAAAGTGAGATGTATGTTGATTAGTTCAGGGTTGGCCAAATTTTTTTGGGTTGAAGCCTTATGTATTGCGGCTTATTTGATAAATATGTCTCCTTCTAGTTCTGTTAACTTTAAAACGCCCTTAGAGTTGTGGTCTAGAAAATCTCCAGATTTGTCACACATTAGAATGTTTGGGTGTGTTGTTTATGCACATCATGTTGAGGGCAAGTTAGACCCTAGGGCTACTAAGTGTGTCATGTTAGGATACCCAGAGGGTGTCAAGGGGTATAGATTGTGGGTTTTAGGTGTTAAGGGTATTAAAATAATTAACAGTAGAGATGTGAAGTTTAATGAGCTTGATCTGTTTTGCCTAAACACTCCAGACAATCAGGTTAAACAAAGTGAGGAAGGGGATTCTTCTACTGGAAAGAAGATTCAGACTGAGGTAAAGAGATTAAATGTTAATCAAGAGGTTAACCTAAACAAATTGATCCTCAAGTTGAGACTGAACAAGAAGAAGTCTTAGAACAACCTGAACTAGAAATTCCTGAAACTGTGACCCCTAACCAAATACAACTTGAAGATACTAATTTGAGAGATTATCAATTAGTGAGAGATACGGAAAGAAGATAGGTAAGACCAAATTTGAAGTACACTTCTTTAAATTTGATGGAGTTTGTCCTAATTTCAAGTGAAGCCTTAGAGTCAGTTGAACTTTTTTCTTATGAAGAAGTGGTTAACTGTAAAAATTCTGAAAATTGGAAGAAAGCTATGAGAGATGAGATTCATTCTTTAGGCAAGAATGATACTTGGAAGTTGGTTGAGAGACCAAAGAATCAAAAGATAGTCCATTGTAACTGGATCTACAAGTTGAAGGAATGAGTAGAACCAAATGACCCTTTAAGATAAAAAGCTAGGTTGGAAGCTAAGTTGATAATGAGGTGTTTTCCCTGGTGATTGAGTATAAGACTATCAGGTTAGTATTGGCCTTAGTTGTCCAATTCAATTGGAAATTAGAGCAACTAGATGTTAAGACTGCTTTTCTTTATGGAGAGTTAGATGAGGTCATTTACATGTCTCAACCTCAAGACTTTGAGGTGAAAGAGAAGTATGAGCTTGTATCATTGCTTAACAAATCCTTGTATGGTCTTAAGCAGAGTCCTAGGCAATGGTATAAACGTTTTGATGCTTATGTGCTTAAAATTGGTTTAAAAAAGAGTAAATTTGATGCATGCTTATATTATAATAACACTAAGATAGACTGTGAGATTTATTTTTTTGTTATATGTTGATGAGATGTTGCTTGCTAGTAGTAGTAAAGCTGATATCATAAAAATAAAAACCTTTTGAAATCTAGGATGTGCAAGAAAAATTCTTGGTATGGTTATTAGAAGGAATATCGCTGAAAATAGGTTGACTATTAATCAAGAGTCTTATTTGGAAAAGGTAATAACCAAATTTGGTATGAAATTTGCTAAGTCTGTCAATGTACCATTAGCAGCATACATAATTTTATCATCTGCTCAATGCCCTAAAACTGAAGAAGAAAAATAGGAAATGAGTAATGTCCCCTATGCTAATGCCATTGGTTCTGTAATGTGTTCTATGATTACCACTAGACCTGACCTAGCTTATGCAATTAGTTTCTTGAGTAGGTTTATGTCTAACCCAGGTAAACATCATTGGATTGCTCTTAAATGGCTATTGAGATACCTAGCTGGGACAATTAAAAGGGCGTTAGTGTTCGAAAAGAGGAGTGATAAGTTTGAGCTTAAGAGTTATGTAGATTCTGACTTTGCAGGAGATAAAGATCAGAGAAAATCTACCACTTCTTACTTCTTCACGTTAGGTGATAATTGTATCACTTGGAAATCACAATTGCAACCTTTAGTTACACTCTCCAGCACTGAAGCTGAATATGTTGCACTAACTGAAGCCTTTAAAGAATGCATGTGGCTGAAAGGCCTTTTATGTGAATTGAACTTTTTGAATGAAAATGCCATGATCTTTAACGATAGTCAAAGTGCTTTAATGTTATGTAAAATTCCTGTATATCATGAAAGATCTAAGCATATTGAGGTGAAATACCATTTCATTAGGGAGAAGTTAGCTTTTGGTGAATTTAAATTGATTAAAATTGCAACTGATGATAATCCTGCAGATGTTGGAATCAAAGTACTTGCTGCTGGTAAGTTTAATAAGTGCATATCAATGTTGAATATTGATACGGGTTAACTTGTGTGACAGATACTTACTGCAGTGGGGGATTGGTGAAGCTGGTACCGGGTTGGAGTGGACGATGATGATGAAATAAGACTACAAAAGGATATCACTTGTAGACAAGAAACTTAGTAGTGGAATTGTGAACCAAGATAAAGTTTGTAAGAATGTGGGTCACTAAATCCACTTGGCACTAGTCTATTGGGCAATATGATATGTTTTGTGTGCACCGTTAGATATAATAGATGGATGATATCTTATTAGGGTTTCATATATATATATATATATATATATATATATATATATATATATATATATTATATTTGTCTTTCATCTAGGTCAGAGAGAACAAGAGAGAAAAGAGAGAAGAAAAGTGAGGAGCTTTTTCATTCTTTTCTCACAATGAGGTTGGACTAAGTGTTTAAAAGTTTTGGTCATCTCTAGTTGGTTGGTTGGTTGGTAAGAAAATCCTATTGCCGTTCCCTTGGGTTGCAGTGCAGTGTTCATTGTGGCAAGAATCTGAGCCTACAACTTTAACCAAGAACAAATGAGCAAAAAAGGGATAGTTTTTTATTTTATTTTCACATTCAAACGAGATTGTAATAATTATTTTTGTTATCAATCTCAACACCCTTTTTATGTCAAAATTTGCTATGTCCCAGCTATCACGAGAGATCACCATGCGAAAATATGACCCTAGTCAGATCTATCGTTGAAAGTCAAGACTTGGTTGAAATTGGGCCAGTGAGTAGCTGGTTAGGTTACCTGCTGCTGGGGGTATGAGTGGTTGAGATCAATTGACCAGTGAAAGTGGTTCGTCCACTTTTCAGAGATCGACGTACATTTAAGCTCGACCAAGCCTACCTGAGCCTGACGGGTCGACCGTGCAGGTTGTACGATGGTGAGGCTGCCAAGTTTTTCGTGGTCACTAATTTGAATATACTAGTGCTTTGGTTGGTTAATAATTGGGGTTCTAAAAGTAACCTATCATCACATCACAGCTAAAAAGAGAATTTGAAAAGTCTGGATTGTGAAATTAGGATTGTGAAGTTGAAGGATAATTCGAAATTCTCAGCATATGTTAATGTAAACGTAAGCTTAACTTGATCATGACTTTGATTTATGGGATTCGACCTAACACAATACAATTTTCTAATGTCATATGTAATGTTTGATAATTTTTTGATTGTCGGTTGCTAAAGATCAAATGAATGTTGAATACTCAATTCATAAAGGAGCATAGCACAAAGCTTCAAACCAACCATAGTAGAAATCAATGAGAATGATAGATTAGGAGTTGAACCTTGCTTACTCTTATTGGTTTTCTCAGGTTGGATTCTTTTTTTGAGAAACTTCTATGGTCGAACTATAAAAGGTCAAAAAAGGGTGTTAAAATGTGCTAGGTTGCCTACTTTTGACGAATCCAACATATTCCTAGAGTTGGGGTGAAGACACTTTTAGGTGTGACATAGTCTTTGGCTCAAGTTGGGCCACTTCAAAACTTGACTGTGCGAGTAATACAGCACAACACAATGAATACCTCCGAGTCAAACTCTTAACATGCCGTCAGGTTTATAGCTTGTTTGGCTAAGTTAAATTATAATTTTGGCTAAGTTAAATTATAATTTAAGCTGGACAAATTGATAAAACATATTTTTTTATCCAGATATTTAGTTTGGATCTACAACATACTACTCACTAATTATCTATATATATACTATATGACTCATAATTTATAAACTCTTAATAAATAATTTTAACACTGTCAAACACGCATTTAGCTTGCACTAGGCTATTCAATAGGGATGCACAAAAAATTGCTAAATTGCAAATCAAATCGAATCCGTCTATTTGAAACCGTTGGTTTACGTAGACCTGTTAACGTTTATGTTTTAAACCAAATCGAACAATTTTAAAATGATTTGGTTTAAGTTTTAATGTTTAAAAAATCGCTTAAATCAAAACGAACTATTTTTTATTTTTATAATTAAAAATAAATTAATTATACTTAACACATTTACAAAATGAGCAAAATACAATGTTATACTAAATTTATTGAAATAACTTATTTAATTTTTGCAAAACTATTGGGTCACTAACCCATCACGCACAAGTTTATTTTTGAGTCCAATTATTTACAAATTTCTGTCAATTTCCTCTTCAATTTTTTTTTTTATGACAAATATTAATGTAATATAACAATATACACAAATATTAATGTAATGTAATATTTATGTTTAAAAAGTTACTGTTTAAGTTTGTATTGAAAATTTTAGACCAATTTAATTATGTTTTAACTTTTAATTTATTTTAAATACATTATTATGTCGATAAGTAAACTCTAACTTAAAATTAAATCAAATCGTAAAAAATGGTTTGGTTTGGTTTGGTTTGGTTTGAAAATCAAATTGTAAAAAATAATTTGATTTGATTTAAAACTGTTTTACATAATTTGATTTGAAAATAAGTAAAAAACCGTTGGATCCTGTGTTCACTCCAGCTACCCTAAACTGAACCTCAAAAGTCATAGCCAAATATGTTCCAAATCTTACTCAGAGATTTGTCTTGTAATGACAAGGACTGGCTGACTGCCATCATTTTGTTCACTTTCTCCAAAATGTACATTCACTGCTCTGTTAATCAGTGCTCAGACTGGTATTGGCATCATAGAGGATGAATTCACTGCATGAGGGATCCAGCATTCAGATGTGTTATTGTTCAACAACTCATTAATTTCTATTTCTTCTGCTCAATCTCAACAGTTCTCATTTATTAGTCTTTCTTTATTCCTCAATTAAGACTAAATAGTCTTTGCTCGTAAGAGATTGTTGAAAAAGTACAAACAAAGTTCTATATCGATTAGACATAAATAAATATTGGATATATAGGGACTTGACTATTTCTACTTAATAGGATAATCTTTGAAGATGAAACTCCAAGTCTCAATTTTTACGATACTGAAACATATAACAGAAAATAAATTGTCTTTTAGTTTTTTATTGTCTAGAAAACTTAGACGTCAAATTATTTATTGTAATTTTATACATTTAATTTATCTTTTGACTTTTCGAGTGTTCACACTACTGCTTAAACTAGTAACGTTCTTGTTATCGTTAAAATATAATAGTATGGAAGGCATAAAAATTGGAAGCCAATTGAACATTTACAGGGGTTTGGTCACAAATTTCTTATCTTATCATTTGGTTGTCTTTCTTAACGATTAAAAGCACTTTAAGAGGAACTCGAACAAAATGTTGATTTAAAAATTGTTAATTTTCATTTTTTAACTCCAAGTTTCTATCTCGCCCTTCGACAAAGATTCTTATTAGTTGAACTGTGAACGATGTTAGACTTAAAGATTGCATTTTTAAATTGAAATTTTGATTTCACCTTCAAAAGAATAAATTTCTTATATAGTTAAATTTTTTTTGAATAACTATCTCGATTTCACTTTAGATTTGATATAAGACAAAATAAGTTTCTTTCTATGCAATTGGAGGGTTTCGTAAAGTTTCAACGGCTCTTCGTCTTTGAAAATAATTTTCGAGTTTGTGCCTAGTAAAAAGAATTGGGATATCTATACAAATGTTTGTATCTATGTTTATCTATACATTTGTGAAAAATGATATGATCGCATTGTACTAATTAGAAATTTAAAATAATTTGAATTGATTTGAAAAGAGTTTAATAATGTCCATCATTTTCGGTCCAGTATAATTCGTTCTATGCTTAGACCTTGTTTGACCAATCGGGCCTCTAGATGCAAATATTTTTTTAATTTTCAATATTTTAGTTAATTTTCTAAAATTTTACGATTAGACTACTTAGATACTACTTACCTCTCCAACGGTCTCTCACAAGCCATGTCAAACTTGAACATGACTAGTTGGCCTTTAAATTAAGACTTGTCGACGCACCTTTACTTCCTTTGAGGCTAGCGCTAATAAAGATAAAGCAGCCATGAGCAACCAAACAAAAGCAAGCTTTCTCCTTTAAATCACACCTTCCCACTCACTTATAAAAGCTCACTTTTACCCATCATTACTCATAAGATAACTAATAAAATGAAGTAGACAACTCCAACAAATAAATATAAAAACAAAAAAAGTAAAATAAAACAAATATAGAAAATATTTTTATAAATTAGCCCCTGCATAAAAATACCCAAATAAAGAGGACCCATCGCTATCATGCGCCACAGTGGCACTATCTCCCCTCTCTCCCTCCTCTATCAATTGGTTGCCATTATTCTTATTCATCCCATTTCTCTCTCTAAAACCAGAAATTCATCTTCTGATTTATTTTTTGTATCTCTTTGCTCTCTAAGCTAATTAATGCGCTCTACTATTTAGAGATGTACACTTGAAATTTTTGTGATGCAGATGCCGAATCGGTGAATTGTTGTCGGGGCTCGCTCTCAGATCTGTATGTCTCTCTCTATCTCTCTTTCTATATGTATGTAGTGTATATCTGAAAACCAACATTACCATGTTCCTCTGCTTGTGTTTTGTATGAGTTCAAACTTCACATTCATGAGATCTTTGATGAGTCAATTTGAGTTGAAGCATTGGCTTATTCTTGAAGAATTTTGTAGCTTCGAGTTTTTGTAGCTGAAAGGGTTTTTGAAATCCATTTTTATTGGCAAATATTAATTGACAAGATAAAGTTTCAACCTTTTTTTTTGAATGTTCATTTTATGGATCTCAAATGTTGATGCATAGTTAACTCAACGTTGAAAGAGTAAATTCAACCAATAGCCACCAAACTTTAACCAGGTTACTACTTAACCACCCAACTTTAAAAAGTATTTCAATGTCCACTCTTCTTTCTATTATCTTATCCATCAACCACCCAATATTTAAAAATGTATAATTATTAGTTGTACATCCTACGTGGCAAATAAAAATATGATGTGGCAAGTGAAAATATGATGTGGCATGTTGAGATCATTAATTCTAACCAAATAATTAAAAACACAAGCCAAACACACCCTCCCTCATAATTCTGGCATGTTCTCATATGAAAGCTTTCAATTGAAAACGTAGGGTGCCTCATAATTCTGGCATGTTCTCATATGAAAGCTTTCAATTGAAAACGTAGGGTGTGTTTGGCTTGTGTTTTTAATTATTTGGTCAGAATTAATGATCTCAACATGCCACGTCATATTTTCACTTGCCACATCATATTTTCATTTGCCACGTAGGATGTTCAACTAATAATTATACATTTTTAAATATTGGGTGGTTGATGGGTAAGATAATAGAAAGAAGAGTGGGTATTGAGATACCTTTTAAAGTTGGGTAGTTAAGTAGTAACCGGGTTAAAGTTAGGTGGCCATTGGTTAAATTTACTCACGTTGAAATGGTCTTGTTACAAAACGGAAATTATATTTAAATTGTTGCAAGGCTGATAAATGGAGTAACAGTGTGTTAATAATTTCTATGAAGCAAACTTAAAATAGATAAAAAACTAATTTAGAGAAACCCAACTCTTTCTGATAGTTATGTAAAACATCAAATCTTCGTTTAATTCCTGTTTCTATGATTTCCTCTGACATCAAGCATAGTTCAGTAAACTTTGAATCACAATGATGGTTTTTTATGGTATTGTGTCTCTCAGAATTGTAGAAAATATTATGACATTTTCCCCCAAATTTTCTACTTATGTAAGTTCTGCTACGTGTTGCATTTCTCAGGCCAATTCAGCTATTTGAAGGTGAAATAGCAGAGAAGTAAGTTATTGGTTTATGCCCAGATGAGAAGAACTGATGTTATTGGCAGTAGAAGGAGGAGGGTTCTTTTCTTCTTCGGCGTCTGGATATAGTAAGGGATTAACCCTTCTTTTATTGGGTCAGAGGAAAGAAGAGAAACCCATGAGAGTAACGCCGTGGAATCAGTACCAGTTGGTGGACCAAGAGACTGATCCTGATATCCAGCTGGCTACTGGGAAGAACCGGCTTGTCCACGGGTGCGCTTCCTTTGTATGCTTTGGTCGCGCTACCGCTGGAGTTGAGAGCCCATCTCATCTGAAAGTTGGACCTACTCAGCACCAAGAGGTCTCACAGGGGCGTCCTGTCTATGATGAGGGTAAAGATCAAGCCCATTTGGCTGATCTTCTTGATAATGATACTAGTAACAGAAGCAGTATTAGTCTCAAGAGTAATATGAAGAAACCGACAAATAGTTTTCCTGTTTCTGCTGCTACTGGCGGAAGCTTTGGCAATGGACAAGAAACTTTATGTGAGAATAGTAATGATGTTACAAGTCAAACGGAGAGGAGGAAAGTGCAGTGGACAGATACATCTGGAGGAGAGCTTTATGAGATCCGGGAATTTGAGATGAGGTATGAAAGCTTAAGATGATTAAGTGTTACATTAAACTATAAATTTTTATTTTATTTTATTATTTTTTCATTCTGTAAATTTCTTCTGGGCTGTTGGAACTCTATTCTCATGGTGCTTTTGTGCTTATGTAACAAGGTATATCTAAGACTTGGAGTTTTCCTTGCCTGTTACCATCAATTTCATTTTCCTTGTAGCTTTGTTTGTTTGCTGTCATGCTCATGTCCATGCTAAATATGTGTTACAATAAGATAACTTATTCATATAATTGAGAGCCTACTAATATGTCTGTTCTGTATTGATTTATATTTTCGTGTGTTTTGTTGAAAAAACCAAAAAGAAGTATTGTGTTTTAGGAAATTTGGCACAAACAGTTGACTTAAATACAGCACCTCAGACTTGTTAGCACTCATATCTTGAAAAGTCAGATTCATAGTAAGTGCATGCTTAATGTTTCAAATATTGATGTATGATAAGAAAGTGTTGTGGAATTCAAGATTTGTTTTTTCCATGCCAAGGAATGTTATGATCGTACAAGTGACGAGCATGCGCGATAGAGAGAGACTTTTGTGGTTTAATATAGAACAGGCAAAATCACGTTGTCCTAGTAGAGTATTAACACCGGGTTATATGTCCAATGCGGATTTTTAGCCTTTCTTGAAGTCTTTTTGCTTCTTCAAAGTAGAGTTCAACACTGAAAAGGTTGTAGTTAATGACTACTTTTCTTAGGCTGTTAATGGATTCAATTTCTTGTTATATGCCTGTACTGCTTTACGGGAGGCTACGTATCGTATTTGCCTAACTGGACTTTCATTGTTTATAATTTGGTATCTTGACATTGTTTTTGGGTGCTTGGTTGCTCCTTCGTATCTTCTACACTTATTGGATACATGTTGTAATGTCATTGAATATTCTTGTGGTATGATTGATTTAGTCCATGCATATACTAACAAAAATGTTCATAAAGACGGTGTACAAAAGCATCATTATGAACAAAAGCAAAAGTAGTGCATGTGAAGGTGTTAGCTAGTGGGAATTGAAGAAATTGTCCAAACTATAAGCCTCATATGTCAAGAACACAAATCTACGACTTCCATTATTTTTTTGATTTATATGTTTATTGGGGAAAAGATTTGAAGCTCGTGTTCTGGATGATTGTTGTTTAAAATTTTTCATTATAAAAGGAGAAATCAACAAACTTCTACATGCTGTTTGTTTACTTCTTTGTCTACTCATGGGTAAGGGCTGGAAGTCTATTGAAAGTCTATCTCCACTCTTAAAAGCAAAGGTAAAAGTACTTTTAAATCATGGTTCTGCTTGGCGAAGCATCTTTGTGGCACAGCTGAAGATAAAATGAGGTCGAATTGCATTGATTGGCAAATGAGCTTATTACCATTGTCATATATAGACTGATCAAGAACCTTACTGTTTAATACGGTATTGCTTCTGTCATAAAGTTTTCACATGATCCAATCAATTAGGCACACTACATGCTAAGTTGCTGAACAATGATTTGGGGGAAAGAAGGAAAATTATGGGAGAAATATCTGTGCAGAAATAAAAATTTGAACCATTAGATGAGTTTAGTATAACATTTTCCTTGAGAAAAGTGGTCCAACATAAGGTAATAAATTAAATAAAACAAACTGTGGTATAATTACTTTAAACAGAACCATCTATAGACTGGGTTGTGGTAGGACATATCATTTTAAGAAGCACGAGATGTTATTCTTTTAAGGATATGCCACTAATTATACACCATAGGCACAGTTGATTAATTTAAGACAAAATAAAAGAGCTTCCTCTAACGCCCAAAATTCCATGACCATTGTTATAAAAATATACATACAATTTTTTCTGTTTAGCATCATTCCATTTAAGCTTTGTACAGAATTCATAATGGTTTGCCTCCCATTTGGCAGCTGATTCTGCAACTTGGAAGCATGCCCAAAATAGTTGATACAGGGCTAAATTGAGTTGCACCTAGTCTGTCCTATCGTTTTATACAGGATTTGAATATTTGCAAGCTTGTCCTTTATCAATACAAATCCTTCCAAATCAGTATATCAAGCCTGTTGGGGGGGGGGGGGGGGGGGGGGGGGTGTGTGTGTCTGTGTATATATTTCTTTTTTGGTATCTTTATGAGTTGAATAGTTGTAGCAAGTTGGTGCACAGTATTGATAAGACTGCATGGTACAATAGACTAGATTTTAGCTTCTTTTTCTTTTTTAATAATGTTAACACCTGCTCAATCCTCCTGACGCAGAACTCGACAGAGAAGATAATTAGAGAGAGGAGGAGAGAAAATTAGAGAGCAGGAGAAGAAAGAGATGAAAAATTAGAGACAGAAGAAATTAGGAGGAAGAAAATTCTGTAATTGAGATTCAATGATGATGATAATAATAACAATAAATAATAATAATAATAACAATAAATAATAATAACAATAATAATAATAATAATAATAATAATAATAATAATAATAATATTAATACTAATAGTAATAATAGTAATAATAGTAATAATAATAATAATAATAATAATAATACTAATATTAATAATAATAATAATAATAATAATAATAATAATATTAATACTAATAGTAATAGTAATAGTAATAGTAGTAATAATAGTAATAATAATAATAATAATAATAATAATAATAATAATAATAATAATATTACTAATAATAATAATAATAATAATAATAATAATAATATTAATACTAATAGTAATAGTAATAGTAATAGTATTAATAATAGTAATAATAATAATAATAATAATAATAATAATAATAATAATAATAATACTATTAATAATAATAATAATAATAATAATAATAATAATAATAATAATAATAATAATAATAGTAATAGTAATACTAATAGTAATAGTAATAATACTATTAATACTAATAATAATAATAATAATAATAGTAATAGTAATAGTAATAGTAATACTAATAGTAATACTAATACTAATAGTAGTAATACTAATAGTAGTAGTAATAGTAATAATAGTAATAATAGTAGTAATAGTAATAATAATAATAATAATAATAATATGTCGTAGAAATGAACTCCAAAACCAAGTTCCCCTTTTATAGCACAAAGACTTCAAGTCTATGGGAACTTCTAATAAATAATAACTGTTAAAATAACAAAATCCTATATAATAAAAATGAGTAAATCAAAGCCTAACAGGGTCTATTTTTTAATCTCGTTTTGCCTCAAATAGATTTTATTTGATTCCCATCACCTCCTCACCAAACATGCCATTAATGGTTATGAATTTAGCCTCTGAAACCCATCATTACTTTGCTTTCCTTTTGGTGAAGCATATTATGCTTTTTGCCTCATCTAATTGTATGAATCACTGTTTATTGGATTTCTGCTCATTGATACATAGCCTTAGGACTTGGTTTGACAATCTGGCCTTATGACCTATTACATATTTTATTTGTTAATCCAGTTGATGCTTCATCAATTCTCTGATGGTCTCTGACTAAGCGTTAATTTTGAGAAAACTGGGAAGAACTTTAGCAGTGATCTTTTATGCATGCATTTGCATTTGTAGATGCTAGTTTCTTTCTCCAAATGTCAGTATCCAGTGAACCACGCATTCCATGTGATTGCAGCGAAGCTGAATCGGACGATGAATTTGACCATAGGAATCAAAAGACTTGTGCGTGCAGGATAATGTAATCGAGCTTCTCATAGGACCATTTGTCTGGTTGATTTCCATAAAGAGACAGCCAAGGAGGTGTTGGTTGAAATGCAGGTGGTATAAAGGTTGGCCAATCTTGTGCTTTGCTTGAAGTTGTATAACAGAAAAGAAATTTTGGAGGGTGCCTGACAGTGTCACAGAAAAGAGTATGTCCGTCCTGCACTCCAGTTGGCTGACTGATCTTGTGTCTATAGTGTTGCTTGAATTACAATTTTGATGCATTGAGCTTGATATTTTTCCTTGATTCATATTCTTATACGATCTCATGGGTGATGCCAATCTCCATTTTTTCCAATTTTTTTTGTTATTTTGATTTTAAATTTCTTCTTTCTTCTGCTGAAGAGACAAATGGAATTATGATTTTGTATTTTGTAGATGTTAATATGGAGTAGAATTGTGTCTGATATTCATTTTTAATTTGAAGTGATTTATATGTTTTAGAAGGCAGCATTCAAGATATATCGAGTGCAACCTTTCGATGTTTGAACTTAACGATAGTCGAGGAAATATGTGATGTGCCCGTAATCTTTGTCAGGGTCTAAATGCTGTTCCGAACTTGCTGTCTCCAATACATTTTTGACATGTTGGCACATCATATCTTCGCAAATGGAAAGATGCCAACACATTTTTTAACATTTCGGCACATTACACATTGGCTTCTTATCATTTGTTGAGAAAAGATGATGTGTCGAAGTGTCAAAAATGTATTGAGGGGACAACAATTTCAGGATAGTAGATCTGAGCTTATATTATCATTGAATGCAAATGGTGCATTCTCCTGTTTATGTTCCATAAGAAGCTCTTGTTAATTGCATGACAAAATGTGTCTTTGGTAGCTGCGAGTGCTTGTAAGTATTTATAAGTTTTACCAACTTCCACCAACATAATATATGCATTGCATAAGGATTGAGAATTCATACGTTGTGGGATCATCCCAAGGGCAAATGGCTCAAGAATTACTTGAGTAGGCCCGATGTCGACTTTGATTACGTTAGCAGTTTCAAATATGGATAAGGTAATCACCTTTTTCTGAGTGTAAACGAGCTTTTGCCCAAAACTCGAAGCAAAGTCTTGAAGCTAATCTCATATACTATTCAACCATTTTCTAGATTGTTTTTGACAGAAACTAACATATCGAGATATATATGTGAGCGTGAAAGATATGGTTTTCTCAATGATGTAACAGTCAAATATTTAAAAGCTGTTTTGTCGATATATTAAATCTTTGACATATAGCATATAAATACTTCAGTTAGTGTGTGCATAGAGATGCTGTTACCTTAATAGAACCTTTGATAGTTCAGCAACTGTATTATAGTTAAGGCCAGTCGATAATTTGATAAGTCGATGATATTTTTTTCTTGTTTCCGAATATTCAAAATCACGCATTGTTATAGGTTAGCTTGTGTCACAGAACTATCAGTTACATTAACCTGTAAAAATTACAGATTGTACTAAAAATATTATTCATAGTGATTTGTGGAAAAAAATGTTTGATGTTCCTCTAGTCTTTACTCCGATTTTTCTCTTTTCAGTTAATATTATCTGCAATATTGGCACTAAGTTTAGCATGGTTCAAAGCGATCTTGTTTCTGCTAGAAATCTCGGGATTCTTGGTTTTTCCCAAAGCAGTATTACAAGCATCTATATCATCACCCGCCATTTGAATATCGTAACTTGTCAATACAACTTCCTCCTTCACGTCAGTTGCCACAACCTTGAATTGTGCCATCGCACCTTCATATGCTGATAAGCAGTCTTTAAGAATCGGCTTTATAGCCGGTTTTGTTTCATTGTTTTTTGAAATAACTTTGAAGAATGCAATTGTTTTATTTGAAAAATCAATAGCTGAATCTATGGCAACTTGTAGAAGGGCCGTGCTATCTTTTGCGCCTTGGGACTTGATTTTAGAACCTTTAGACAAAATACTCGTTCCACATTTAATCTTTTGTGGAGGCAAAAATCAATGGCGAGTTTGTATGGTGGAACTGGCTTTAGTTTTGGCTTCGGCTTCGGCTTTGCAGCTGCATCAGTTGGGGAAAGAAGAAGAATGAAGAAAGAAAGAGCTATTGTTAGACCAAGCCTAAAGAATTCTATCTTCTAAGTCTTTGTGTGTGATATATATTCTTTATTATTATTATTTTTTAAATGTAACTCAACCAAAATATTAAATGATCATTAAAGTTTACGAAATTAATAATAGCAAGATATTGTACACGTTACATATAGAGTTTTCCACACTAATATTTGGTAGATGGACCTTTTGTAAAATCCTTCTTTCTATTTGATTCAGTATTTGAAATTTCAACTCTTTTGGATCAATTCTTGTCTTCACTCCAAAATTTCGAAGTGCGTCACTGAACTTCATTTTGTCTACACAAGTTTTACATATGGCAATATAATTGTATATTTCATGAAGCACGGAAGTGGTTGTGTTGCACAAACTTTCTCTTATTATGTATATGTAACGAGAATAGTACTCTCAAATTTACGTTTTGAGAGATATATTTTTCTTTTTATCCAAGTCTGGAGGCAAGGTTAGTACATCTCTTTTTGTACCAATGCTTTTCGATTACTAGAACTCAACGCCTAAGAACAGATGAATCTTATAGAAAAAAAGCCATTTAACTATGTTAGACTAACAAACACAGAAATGAAATAAAGGGAATATTTCTCATATGGTCCTTGACCTTTGCCCTTAGTGCATAAATAGTTCTTAACTTTTATTTTTTTTTGGGACAAACATCATTAATCTATATGTTTTGGTGCGTTTTTTTTTTTTTTAATCGAAGCACCAGCACAGTCCAGTATGGTTTTTAGGCCTCTACCAGGACAGGCTGGTGGAGGTTTGGATGTCCCTACCACTGTATTTATATAAAAATGGTAGTACACAGGAGGGGGATATGAACCTGACCTCCAAGCATACAACGAATGAAAAAAAATTCCTCAAACTACAGCAAATAAAGAGATACTATTTCCGGTGCATAATTCTGAAAAGCAAAAGCAAAAGCAAATGAAAACCAAACTAACAAAAAACTAAAGACCTCTAACTGATGGAAGGCCATATCTGTCAGTCTGAAGTAGTCCACGCGAACGACGTGGCAAGTCTGAAGATCCATACTCCTGATAATGTCGTTGGTCCCAGCCCTCAGAAGCTAAAGAGTCAGCGACCTGGTTTCCCTCTCGAAAAATATGAGAAATTGTGTCTCGATCGAATGAAAGAAGATGTCGGATGAGTCTGAGTATTGACTGAATCACCCACGGCCCCCCACCACGTGAAATGCAATGAACAGCGAGTGTAGAGTCAGTCTCAATCCATAAGTCCACAAGACCCATCCGTCGGGCAAGCTCAATGCCCTGTAAAATGGCTCTCAACTCTGCCTCCAAAATAAGTATGTCTCCGTAGCCAGTAGAGAAGGCCCTGATACAACGCCCAGTGTGATATCTGATAACACCCCCGCCACTCGCAAATCCATCACTGACGCATCCATCAGCATTGATCTTGGTAGATCCAGCCAATGGGGCACGCCAATAAACCAAAGTAGGGGGGCTGGGGGTAGGAGAAGTAAGAGTAAAACCAAAATGTGGGGCAAGATCAAGGTCCCCACGCCAATGAACAAATTGAAAGAGTCTTCCCATATGTAGTAAAGAAATAGTGTGATAGACCCGCCAGATGATACGATTGGGCTCCATGCTAATCCTACGATGCTTCGCATCATTCCTAGCTGTCCAAATGTACCAAAAGACCAGCAAAGGGATGATAGTGCGAATATGGCCACTCCTGACAAACTGGCCTGAGAATCTCCAAGTCTGAAATCTATGCTGTAGCATCTCTCCAACCCTGAGGGGAATGCCAAAAATAGCTGAGAAGTGCTGCCATACCTGGTGAGCCACAGGGCTATCAATAAAGACATGCTGGATGGTCTCAATCTCTGAACAGCACTGACACCTTGATGCCATGTGGGCCCGAATCCTCATCTGAATAATCACATCCACTGGTACCAAACCCTGCCACAATCTCCAACAAAAAAAAGAGATAGTCTGCGGGATGATCGGGCTCCAAATCATGCGACAAAAGGCCTGAAGAGTACTCCCAGTGCGAACAAGCTGCCATGCCGACTTGGTAGAAAACCTACCATCTGGGGTGTCTTTCCACATAGGTCTATCAAGTACATCGAGACAAAGCGGTAGACTTCCAACCTGGATTGCTATATCATGTGGAAGGACCAACAAGAGTCTATCGATATCCCATCCAGTATCATCGAAAAACTCAACTACCTGGACGGAGGTATGCTCCCTATGAGGAAACATTTGAGCTAAAGTCATGTCACCCATCTAACAGTCGTGCCAAAAGAATATACTCTCCTGACCCAATTGCCACGCGATGTGGGGCTCCGCTGTGAGTCCCACCCCATTTAGCCTCCTCCAAACCGCAGAAGCAGAATGTGGTATGGGTGCCAGAAGGGGGTGGGTGCCCCTACAATACTTGCCCAGTAAAAACTGAGCCCAAAGCGACTGCTGTGATCTGAATAACCACCAGAGCTTCAAAGAGAAAGCATGGACCACGTCCTCTAATCTTCTGAAGCCCAAACCACCCTCATTAGTAGGAAGGCAAATATCCTTCCATCTCTTCCAATGCATACGGTGAGCCTGATCTTTAGAATCCCACAAGAATCTAGCAAATGTACTCTCTAACTTCTTCAACACTGTCTTGGGAGGCTGCATAATCTGAAGAAGATAGAGAGGCAAGGAAGAAAGGACAGACCTCAGTAAAGTAATCCTGCCACCAGGAGATAGCAGCCTAAAGGCCCATCCAGAGATCTTGCTCTTGACCTTCTGAAATAGACCATCATATAAGAAGGTCTTTCGGGCCCCCTTAAACAAGGGTATGCCCAAGTATGTGATAGGCTGCTGCTGACGTCGAAAGCCAGTAATGTGCTCAAGTATCTGAATCCTAGAAGGAGGTGCCCACTTAGGCACAATAAGACCACTCTTGTCTCTATTCACCAACTGGCCAGAGACCCTCTCATAGTGCTCCAAACAATGCAGTACTCTCTTTACTGACTGTCTTTGGCCATTGGCAAATATGATCATATCATCAGCAAAACAAAGATGTGAGACAAGAGTGTCACCTCTATGAATATATGCCATCGATGGATACTGCTGGAAAACTTGAGTGAGACCCCGAGAGAAGTAATCTGCTGCAATGATAAACAACGAAGGAGATATGGGATCCCCCTGTCTCAGCCCACGAGAGGAAGGAAAGAAACCACAAGGCCTGCCATTCACCAAGACAGAAAAATGGCACTCAGAAATACAACGCCTGATCCTATCCCTCCACATCCAATCGAATCCAAATCTCTCCATCACAGTCATCAAGAAGTCCCAGTCTAACCTGTCATATGCCTTAGCCATATCTAGCTTAAGGATGACATTGCCCCCACGGGCCTGGGTATCCAATGTATGGAGCATCTCCTGTGCCAACAAGATATTATCACCAATCAGCCTCCCCTGAATAAAGCCACTCTGCTGTGGAGAGATGATACGAGGCAAAACAACACTTAAGCGAGAGTTCAGGAGCTTGGTGACAATCTTGTTGAACACCGTGCAAAGACTAATCGGTCTATACTCTGTCCATCGACAAGCGTTGTCTCGCTTAGGAAGCAAGATTATAGAAGTAGCAGAGAATCCCCTAGGCAGAAGCCCACCATCAAAGAAGTCCAAAACTGCACGAAAAACATCATCCTTGACAATTTTCCAACACTGTTGAAAAAAATGAGAGGTGAACCCATCTGGACCCGCCACACTATCTGCATCAATACTGAACACTACATCTCTAACCTCAGCCAATGATGGAAGTCGGTTCAGCTCCTGATTATCCTCCTGAGTAACCAAAGAGGGGATAATATCTGGTAAAATTTGGTCAATTGCCTGGGCGGGAGCAGAAAGGAGGTCCTGGAAAAAGAAAACAGCTGAACCCTGAATCTCCTCGTGTGCAGACAAAGTCTCTCCCATCTGAGATCTAATAGAATGTATACGGGCCCGCATGCGGCGCCCCTGCACCACTGAATGAAAATACCTCGTGTTGTGCTCTCCCTCGCACATCCAATGAGTCCCAGCCTTCTGTTTCCAGAAGCCTTCCTCAATAGACAAAGCACGGTTCAGTAGGGCCTGAGCCTGATGTAAGTGTTCTCTATGTGCAGGTGATGGATCCAAATCATATTTCATCTCAGCCTCATCCACCCTGCTCTCAGCATCTCTAATTCTCTGAAATATATCCCCAAACACATTTCTACTCCACCAACGAAATCCCTGCTTCATCCTAAAGCACTTCTCCCAAAGAGCAGCCATCCCTGTAAACTGAGTCGGGTATGACCACTTTTGAGAGACAAAGGATAAAAAGTCATGATGACGGGACCAAACATTGAGGAACCGAAAAGGCCTAGGCCCACCCCCATCCTCAGCCTCAACCCAACTCATTAACAAAGGCGAATGATCAGACGTAGACCGATTGAGATGCCTCACTGTAAACTGTCGAAAGAAGGATGCAGCCTCATGACTCATCAAAACCCTGTCAAGTCTCTTCCACACTCTCCTATTATGCCAAGTATAAGGACTACCAGAAAATCCAGCATCAGTCAATCCACACTCCATCATCATATCACAAAAATCAGTCTTCCCTCTATCACGAGTACTGACTCCCGTCTGCTCACCATCATGAGCAATGACATTGAAGTCACCACCAACAAGCCAAGGGCCATCCACAGTCTGGGAAACCTGGTGAAGTCCCTCAAATAAATCCCTACGTCCAACAACAGAACATGAAGCATACACAGGCGATAAAAAGATAGGTCTAGCCAATCTCGGAACCTCGATCATTAGATGAAGAAACTGGGGATGATCAACAATCACAGACACAGTCGTCCCCACATTCCAAAAACACCAAATCTTACTCGACTGGTTCTGGACACCGATATCAAACCCAACAGAACGACGAACAAAGTCAAAGCTATCCTCAAACAGAAAAGGCTCCAAAAGAGCGAGGAAAAAAAATACGATGTAACTGAACAAGCTTCCTAAGTCTCTTGCGAGTCTTAGAAGCACGCACCTCCCTAACATTCCATATGAGGACTGACATCACAAAGACTGAGAGAGGGAACCATGAGTACCTGACATACTCCGAGTGATCGGTCTAGAAGGCAGAGGAGCAATAACTCTATGTGGGACCCCACTCAAGACTGAAAAGAAACCATTGGCCCCCTGTCGCTCATCCAAACCAGTCAAATCACCATGTGAACTCCTACCAAAGTGACCCTGTTGGTGTGTACCCATCTGAACAGAACAAGATATATCTGAGGGAACTGCTGATGAAATAGATAGAAAAGAAGCCTCGACATTATCTCGGCAATCCAGGATTGGGCTAGTATCAGGATTAGAATCAATTGTGTCATCCAAACATACCCCAGCACGTGGTGCAGCAAGCATATGGTCAAGCAAAAGGTCAAAGAATTCTGAATGAGCCAAAGTACTGGTGGGGCCCACAGAGATAGCCGGTCTATCATGCAATGAGGAACCATAGACAGGATCAATAACTGAGCGTGACTCAGCATAGTGGTCCACCGCGAGAGGGAGGCTGCCGGTAGGGCCCGCAATAGTCAATAGCCTATCATGCAATGAGTAATCATAGGCAAAAGATGATGTCTGTAAAAGATCAGTGGTGGCGCCCACATGTGATATGGCGAGGTCCACTGGCCGAGAAACATCCAGACTCTGACTAACTGAGAGAATCGGAGTAGGAAGTAGTGATGAAATGTATGATGAGGCCGTCGAGAGATGGCTGGGTCCAGCAGGCAAAGGAGCCTCCAAAGAGGGGCCCATATGAATACTATGCGAGAAATCAATAGTGGGACCCATATGTCGCGAGTCTGGGCCCACAGTTTGCTGTGTCTGAGAAATGGTGGAAATAAGAGTAGTAGAACTAACAACTGTAGAACACTGCACTATATCAAGTGTGGGGTCTGCAAGAACACCAAAGCGAGAACCTCTGCTATGGCCTGCAAGAGAAGTGGCAGGGCCCGCAAAGGTGGAGATATCAACACCTCGTCTATGCTGTGCTCTCGATCGTACTGGGGCCCACTGTTGAGGCTGATCAACAACTACTTCCTTACCCTTAGCTTTTCTGGACCTGTCAGTAATCTCAGTAACGGTGCTAGTAACAGGAGGAGCAGAAACAGTCTGAGTAAGTGGAGGAGGCAAACTAGTACTAGGAGGGGGTGGCCCGATGGAGCAACTGGGGGATAAGGAGCAAAAGGTGTGCCACCTGCTCGACACTGACCAAGAGAGTGACCCATATGTCGACACTTAGAACAAAATAACGGTGGTTTCTCATAAACCACAGTCTGCCAAAAACTCCGACCATCACCTCTATCAATCCAGATCCGCTCAGGTAACTTATGTTCTAAGTTAACCTCCACACAGACCCTAGCCTCACTAGGTCTCAACAAATCCGCAGTAGCCTCATCAATACGCAAAGGTATACCCACAATCTTAGCCAAAGCAAAAATCACACCCTTGGATCGCATATGCACAGGTAATAAAGGGAAGGACAACCAAACAGGAGCAATTGGGGTTTCACAATCAGGTCCAAAGTCACATGTCCATTTAAGGACTCGCATAGGACACCCATCAATATAATATAAAGAACGCAAAAACAATCTACTATAATCATTTTCATGCATCAAGTGAATCAATACATGCTTGCTATCTATCAAGCCAAGCCTATAATCACCACAGAATCCAAATTTCAGAAAGCAATCACGCACCTTTGCCATAGTAGGCTTTCGATGTGAGAATTTGCCAACAAGTGTAAACTTGAATGGCTCAGAAAGCGCTGCCTCTTCCTCCACAGTCAAAATAAATGACGGCTCACCTCGATGTAGCCCAGGTGGCCTATGCGTAATAGAGTGAATAACTGAAGCCTGTGGAGCAGCTAAAATAGCAGAAAAAGATTTCCTTTCATTCCGCTCTGCTTGTGAAAGTGTAGGACGACCAGAAACAGCTGAGGCATATGTCTGTCTACCTTGATTAAGTGCAGACTGGTCCTCCTGTGGAAAAACTGATGATGGATCTGGGTGTGGATTAACTGGCCAAACAAGCTATTTTTTTGGCACCGGCGCGTGGGTCCCACGCGCCACCCGTGCGGGGCCCCGAAACCAACCTTGTCGGAATTCGATGATTTTTTACAGGAAGGTGAGGAATTTCATGCTGATTCTGGGCATGTGGCGCGTTTTCAATTTGGAGGTCCACAGACGGAGATATGGCCTGTTTTCCGAGTGACTGTTCGGTCTGAAAATTGGGTCCCACTGGCGCGTCCGGTGTCCGATCAGGATGAAATTTTGGTCGAGTGGTCGGCATAACATTACCTAACTGTGGGTCAGGCGCGTGTAGCTTGGTGGGGCCCACAGGATCGCAAATTGAAATCTGCTGCACGTTTTCCAAGGTATTGATTCCGGTCAAATTGGACGTTGGGGACACCATTTTGGGGGTTTTCGGGGCTTCTGAGATCATTGGTGATGGTCCCATGGCCAAATTCTGATCATAAGATGTCGAATTGAGTGCATTGGGATGCGTGCCTCGCGTTTCCCAATGCAAAATAGATTTATTTTGTCCCAAATCTGCTGCTATATGTCTGATTTCTGTAGTAGATGTTGTTGGGGATGTGTTTCCGCCGTCAATAGTGTTGTTTTCCGGTAGAGAAGGTGGTGGGTCGGGTGGTTTTGTGGGTGGTAAAGCCATGAGGAGATAACTCTCCTTTTTCGCCGCCTAGAGAGAAGTCAGAGAGAATTTTTTAGAGAGAGAACCTATTCATTTGTTCGATTTACTGGGTGATGAGTTGGGTTGATGGTTGTTTTGGTGCGTTATTGGTCATTATTTGATGGAAAAATAATAATATACCATTAATTTTAATTAAAACAAATTACAGTTGAGTTTATAATAAAATGTGCAAATGAGTTTGGTACATTTATTTAAAAATATTTAATTAATGTACTAAAAATGTCATTATAGTCTAGTCAATTAAATTTTTTCATAAAAGAACAAATGTAAATTTATTGTATTTTAATTATATGTAATTGCTATGTGAAGCAAAAAACTTGAATAAAAATTAAAATACATTAATTAAAAAAATGACGTAAATAATTTATGACATTCAACTAATCTTATTATGTTTTTATTTAATATAAAGATACTAGATTAATTTGAGTTATAAAAGAACAAAAATTCAACAAGTTTTGTGCTAGATTAGTTTAGGTAGTTTTTTGAAAATATGTTGAATATAATTGCTCAAAAATTACTAAAAGAAATTGGGTTCATGAATTAATGTTTGGTTAAATAAGAAGAATGTGGAAACGAAAATGTTGGGCTGAGCTATTGTCGAACAGTAGCTTGATGCTTTCGCCGCCGAAATTCTGAAAAAAACGACAATTGAATCTGTAAAAAAAAAGTCAACTGTTGATCAGACAGTTTGATTGTCGATTTTTTTTTTTTTGCAGATTCAACTATCATTTTTCTTCATAATTCCTACAGGTCAGCTATCGATTTTTTAATTTTTTACATACAGTTTAATTGTCGAAATGAAACATACAGTTTAATTGTCGAAATGAAAAAAAAAAAGATAGTTCAATTGTCACTTTTCTAAAAAAAGTTAATAGATAACTTTTCTTGGAAGATAGAAAGAAAAAAAAATTGTCATCTTTACAAATGGTATACATGATTTTTTACAAATAATGTTGCTATTTTTGCAAATGTTATTAAAATTTGGAAACTGGTGCAATTGGTCGCTAAAGTATGACAAAAGTGCGCAAATGGTCTCTAAGCTTTCATTGTTGGTGGAGTGGTCCTTAACCTATCTATTTATGTGCGTAATTGATCATTTTGGACAGATTTCATTAAAAACATCCGTCAGTTGCACGAGTGAGTTAAACTCTCATTTGTTTTATCTTTATTGGTGGGGGTAAAATGGTCATGTGAAAATTCATTTCTTTCTTACCTGCCAATATATATTGTAGTCATACAGAAGTTCCAATATTAATAGAAAACTTTATTGCAGAATTTGCTAGAGAAAATAGATAACAACATTTGTCATTGTGGGCTACCTTTGGAGCTGAAGACTTCATGGACAGATCTGAACCCTGGTAGACGTTTTCTTGTTTGCCAGCGAAGACTGGTGAGCTATAGTTTGAGATTTGTTTCTGGTAAAGGATTATCTTAAAAATTTCTTGATCTTTGAAAATAGTTAATTTAGTTTTGTCATATGTACATGAAGTAGGTGGTTGTGGGTTGTTTGTGTGGTGTGACTCACCCACATGCCCCAGATGTAAGGATATAATGCCTGAATTGCTAAACTCCAACAGCAGGCTACGAAAAGAAAACATGTTCCTCAAGAGCAAGAACCAAGAATTTTCTTGGAAGATTTGGTTTCTGGGTTTTATTTGCGGAGTTGTTATGTGGATGAAGGGTTAAGTGTTTGTAATGTGTATGTGCACCTATGCTATGAATGATTAGAAATATTTTCATCTTCTGGTTTTGAAATTGACCTGGAGTATAGCAGAATTGGTCATAATATGGGTATCTTATATCATTGGTTTTACAATACAACTTGTTTTTTTGTCGAGCGCTAGTCGTCTTAAACCTTTGTAAATAGTAGCGCAAAAGGTCCTAAACCTTTGTTAGTTGTTGCATAAAAGTTCCCTACCTTGTTATTAAATGGTTCGCAATTGGTCCTAACGTATTGGAAAATGGTGCAATAATGGTCCCTAACCTATTGGATAAGGTGCGCAATTAGTCCATAACATACTGAAAATGAATCACGCGTGGAACCCCAATTCACAGCCAGTCCTGGGACTCAAACAACCATGCCAACAATCAGCCATACCCAACATTCAACCTCCAAGTGTGATACAAAAAAACAACAACAAACGAATAACCAAAACAATGCACTGAACACAAAGTCAGACATTTATACATCATTAACAACCTCCAAGTCTGATACACATGTAATCAACATTGATTCAAAAATACACATTTTCATCAGTTGTTGTAGCAGAGCAGGAGGTAGAGAAGTCTTAGAACACCAAGTTTTGAGCAATGTACACATGTACATAAAACAAGTAAAACTGGAAAGTGTTCATTTTCAATCAAAAAACAGAAAAAAAGCCCATTTTTCTAAGGAATTGCATCATCATTTATTCTCCTGCTTGTGATTCTTTACAAGTTCTTTTGTTGTGTCCCTCCTTGTCACACTTTCAACATTTCATTGTCATTCCGGTTCTTCTAACTTTGCTTGACGATGCATGTGCTTCATTTGGCTCTCTTCGCCTTGCTTTCTTTGGACCACCAGGCATCTTCTTGATCGATAGAGGTGTCAACGGATGTTGATCAGGGTTCGGCCATAGCTCCGAGCCTGTCATAGAGCATATAGATGGTGAATATGTCCTCAAATAAGCCTCATTCTTATAGCAGTCGCTAACGTACAACATCAAATCGCTCGACATTCCTCTTGATTCTAGACTACAAATCACGTGCTCACATGGCACGCCAGAAAGTTGCCAACTCCGACAAGAGCATGTCTTCGCCACTAGGTCCACTGCATTGATGTGACCAGAATAGATGTGTCTGACTTCAAACCTTTTGTTACCCGAATAAGTTGCGTGAAGATACATGTGTAAAAAATGAGGGAACATCGTACTTTTGACACTGATGGAAAAAAATAAAATAATTATATGAACTTGAAAAAAGTTTGAACTACATTCATACCGTAGTGCTTTTCTATTTTTCTCAATGATCTTCAGAATTCGGGGCCCTACATCTGTTTTCCATTTCAGAGCATCTTCCTTTTTATTCACCATTCTTGTCATCAAAATAAATCTGATGTGTTCCAACATAGATAGAATGGGCTTCTCCCGCGCATTTACAATGGAGCTGTTGAAGGCTTCACATAAATTATTTAGTAGAATATCACATTTGCTCGATTCTCTAAAGTGAGACCTCGACTACTGGACTGCTGGCTTCGCATCTAGCCATTCGTATGCCTCGTTGTTCAATTCTTTCAAAACTTCCATTTCCTTCTTCCAATTGGCACACTTGTGGCTCAGGCTGCATTCCATAGTGTGTGCTTTAAGACCATTTCTTTGTGAATCAGTTTGAAATTATTGTACAAGTGTCGAACACAAGTTCTGTGTTCACTTTCCTCGAACAAGGTTCTAACTGACTGAATCAAACCCTTCTGTTTGTCTGATATAAATGTCCAATGAAAAGGGTTACTAATATTCAAATCAAACCCCAGCAAACTTCAAAACCAAGAACAATTTTCCCCATTCTTCGTATCGACTACAACATATGCTATCAGGAACATTGCATCGTTCCCATCTATCCCAACTGCACTCAAAAGTTGCCCATCGTACTCTGACTTCAAAAAACAGCCGTCCAACCCTATTACCTTTCTGCAACCCCCTAAGAATCCTAACTTGCACGCTGCCAAGAAAATATAAAGTCACTTGAATGCCTGCCCAGTCCTCTCCAACACAACAGTACTCCCCTCGTTTGTTGCCTTTAACTGCTCACAATAATCATGAAACAACTTATTTTGATCTAGGATGCTCTCCCTGATTTGCTCCAAACACTTGTTTCTTGTCCGGTAAAAGGTCTATTTGGAGATGTCTACATTGAAATCTTGCTTCACTGTATCCCGAAATCTTCTCATTCGTAAATCAGGGTCATTCCTGAACGCCGACGCATATTTTTTGGCCATATAAGTCGAACTAACCCTCTTATTGTTGAACACTGATGGGCAAGTATGATCATCTAAGAAACTTTTAATTTCAAAACTTGTTTTGTCACTCCGCACTATTGCATATAACAGAAATGGACATCCTGTATGCATGCAAATTGCTCTAATTATATGCTTGTCATTTTTTTCCGTCTGAGTACTCTATTGTTTACAACAGAATAGTTACTAACTGCCTCGATCAATGTCCGCTTCGTTTCAAAGAGCAAATAAATTTCAAAAATTTTCAACTTCAAATTCAGTTAGCTGCATTAATTGTAAGCTGTACCTTTTTTGAATTGTGGATTGGCCATATCGACGTTAGCATTGAATTCAAACTCTCTAGATCTCTTGGTACTAGGTAATTCTCCATCGCTTCCAAGACATTCGAGTTCATTGGAATCGTTGTAATCCGTATCACTTTCTTGTAATGCTTCGTCATGCAAGTCGCCTATACCTATGTCGATATTCACATTGGAAGCTCCAGTAGGCTGACTTTCATGTTCGTTACCCTCATTCGTCTCGTAGTCCGAATCAACGAGATTGTCATTTTCACTTGCTCCAATGTGGTCTAAATGTTCTGTTCGTCCACTCCTATCGCCTTAGTCTTCACATTCTGGCCTCAACTCTTCGTTTCTTGACCTTTCAATGAACGACTCTATCAAGTCTTCATCCCACTGCCCCAAACCGTAAACTCCATCAAGTAATTCTTTCCAATTTATACTAGCCTATTCATGCTCTTGACGTTGTGGCACATAAGCATCTTGACTTTCTAATTCAATTAGAGGCTCATCACCACTAAGGGGCTAACTTTCAGGTTGCATAACCTTCTCTAAATCAGGCTTCCTAATACTATCCGGCTCTAAAATCTCTTCGATTACTACATTGGTCTTCCATTTCACAGTTGGTGACTCCCAAGACAACACAAATGTTCGAGAAAGAGGAACTAAGTACACTTCTACCAAATTAGAGCTGTCTATCCCATTCAACAATATCTCCACATCCTCCATATTCTTAATTCTAACCAACCAATTTAATAGCGACGTCCTAGCCCTCATGTACAAAACTCCAATCGATAATTTGTAGCCAAGATATTTCACAAACCTAGCAACCCTATCCACCGTCAACTTGCTAAAGTCATCAGCCTCAACAAAGTCCAAATATTCCACCTTACCATGCTCATATTTCAAATTATTCGGCTTCAGAAAGAATCTGCCGCCACAATGCCACGCAATGGTGAACTGTTTAGTGTTTTCTCCTACAAGAATAAACAAAATATTGTCAACCCCTTAGCCAAATCACAGACAATATAAAGTACATCATGTAGTAAAGGACACAATAGCATTATACAACAATAAAGTGACCCCACACTATATAAACAATATTTACAACTTTTGGAGTTGAATGAAGACACATGCAAAGCATATAATTTTTTTTTGAATTCCATAGCGAGGAGTCACCTATAACCTATAACAATTTCACACAAATGAGTTAGTTTGGGCAAAATACATACACTGGTGCCGAATCTTGTCCTCTTAGTCGTGCAACCATTGTTTCCCAACTCACAATACCCTGATTCCTTCTCAAATCACGTTTCATTGGCGGTTTCTTCAAAATTTGCAACAAAACCAACCAAATATTGCGATTGAGTCACTGAATAGTTAGATACAACACTAACCCACTCCAAACTACATTTGAACCACTTTAGTTCTCCAGATTCACAATAATGGTTTTTCCCCTCTTTTTTCGCACTTTCCTTTGGTTTCTTTTGAAATGACGTTTGGTTTCTTTTGAAAGAAAAAAATGAATTTTCACATGACCATTTTACTTCTACTAATAAAGACAAAACAAATGAGAGTTTAACTCACTCGCACAACTAACAGAAGTTTTTAACGAAATCTATCCAAAAAGACCAATTATGCACATAAATGGAAAGGTTAGTCACCACTCCACTAAAAATGAAAGGTTAGGGACCATTTGTGTACTTTTTTCATACGTTAGGGACTATTTGCGTCAATTTCCCTTAAAATTTGCTATTCTAAAAAATTAACCTTTGCATTTGACGACTTTTATAAATTCACCTAAAATAAAAGTATTTGAAGTTATTATTATTTTTTTCTTATAACCATAAAATAAAAGTTTAAATTTTAAATAATGTAATTACTTAATAATAAAATTAATAATGTTATTTAACACGTTTGTTAATGATTATGAACTTAAATTTTAGTTATTTCATAAGTTTGTAAAATATTCAAAATAATTTACGTATATTATCAATTTGATCAATAAAGTTTTAATTCAAAATAAAAAAAACTCATTAGTTTCTTTTAACTTTTTATAAAAATAAAGGAACCATAATCATTTGCACCTTTTGCAAATATTATGAATTTAACTGAATTTTTTTTTATATTAAAACTAAGGGCATGTTGATCTTTTTTTTTTTTTTTTATCAAATAAAGACCAATTCCGAACCAGAACACATAGGTTAAGGATATTCGTGCAAAAAAACAAAAGTGAGAGACTATTTCCATACTGAAAGTAAAAGTTAGGGACCATATACCCGTAAATAAATATCATTTGTATTTGAATATCATATCCATCATCTACCACAAGGAAATTATTTTTAAACATTTTTTGGCACAATTTTAGTTAGTTTTCATTTGTAAATGTTGAGACATTTTTTTTAACATTTAATGTATTTTCCATAGCTAGAATAACTAGGTAATCGAATGATCCTTACACATGAATGGAAAAAGCTTTAAGTGTTTGCTTGACTTTTTTCCATGACACAGCTCCTCCAACCAACAAGAAAACATAACCAAAAGTGGATCTTCTACTATCGAGGCAACCAGCAAAGTCAGAGTCAGAATACCCATTGATCCCTAAATGATCTGATATCCCATATGTGAGCATGAAATCTTTTGTTCTCTGTAGATACTTCATACCCTGTTTTACCACTTGCTAGCGATCCATTCCTAGGTTACTCAAATATATACGTAGCATTCCAACAATATACGCAATATCCGAACATGTACAAGCATACATAAGACTCTCTACTGTTGACACATAAGGGATCTTATCCTTTTTTTTTTTCAAGTTCTATGACAAGACAAGTATACCATGAGAACAATCTCGATGAATATGTATGCCCAACACAAAAGATGCATTCTCTAGATCTTTCATTTCAAAATTATTCAAAAAAAATTTCTTGGTTTCATGCAATATGCTTAAATCGCTGCTTGCTAGCAGAATATCATCGACATATAGCACCAAGAGAATACATTTTCTCACTAATCTTGTAATAAATACATTGATCAGTAATGTTTTCTTTAAAACCAAAAGAGTTAATTACTTGATCAAACTTCTGATACCATTGACAGAATGCTTGCTTTAAATTATAGATGGATTTCTTCAATTTGCACGTGAGATGTTTTGTTTATTTGGATTCAAAATTCTCTGGTTGCACCATGAATATGATTTCTTCAATGTCATCATTGAGGAACGTAGTTTTTACATCCATTTGATATAACTATAAATCATAATGAGCTACAAGTGCCATAATGATTTTAAAAGAGTCTTTCGATGAAATTGAAGATAAAGCCTCTTTATAATCAATGTCTTCCTTTTGAGTGAAACCTTTGGCAATTAGACGTGCCTTATACCTTTCGAATCCCATTTGGTTTTGAAAACCCACTTGCAACCAATCAATTTCGCTTCTTTATGCAATTCGACAAGATCCCAAATATCATTGTCTTCCATTGATTTCATCTAATCTTTCATGAATTTATCCATCTTTGGGAGTTTACACTTAATTTAACTTGACCAAAAGATTTTGGATCATCTTCCAGTCCCATATCAAACTCACGTTCTTGGAGATGCACGATATAATAATCCGAAATCGCTGTTTTTTTCTCCCTAGTAGATCTTCTCAAGTGCACTTGCAATTGAGGTTGTTGTTGTTCCTCCTCATGAACATGAGTTAGCTCTCCACTATGAGCAGGAGGTAACTCAGGAATGTCTTGATTATCTGTATTTGCATCCTGCATAATGACAAGCGTAATTACCTGATCAATTTTAGTTGCTAATGTGGGAATAGTCACATACTCCTCTTTAAAGATAAAATTCCTAAGTTGGGTGATCCCACCAAATTCAACATCCTCAGTAAATTTAGCATTCCTCGTCTCAAAAAAGGATTTGCTCAAGGGATCATAAAACTTGAAAACCCTTGACCTTTCTGAGTACCTAACAAAGTAGCAGCTTACTATTTTTGAGTCCAATTTTCTTTCATTAGGCCTATTTGGCCTAGCTTCAGCTGCACAGCCCAGACATGTAAATGTCTAATACTAGACTTCTTTGCAATCCATAACTCATATGGGGTTTTATCTACCGCTTTATTTGATACTCGATTAAGGATGTAAACTGCAGTCTTTAAAGTTTCTCCCCGTAAAGAAGAATGATTTATAATACTTCTAACCATATCTTTTAGGGTCTGATTTCGTCTATCAACCACACCATTATGACTTGGAGTCTCTGGCATGTTTAACCGAGGAAAAACGCTACATTCTTGCAAATATCTCACAAAAGGACCTGGACGTTGTTCACCTGATCCATCATATTTACCATAGTATTTACCACTATGGTCAAATTTAATGGCTTTAATTTTCTTACCGAGTTGAATTTGAGCTTTAGCTTTATAAGCCTTGAAAACATCAAGTGATGCATACTTCTCATGTAATAAATGTAGGTACCCATAATATGAATAATCGTCTATGAAAGTAATAAAATATTGTTGACCATTCCAAGAAGTTGTAGGGAATGGACCAAAAATATCACTATGAATTAATTCCAAGACGTTTGAACTCCCGTTGGCACCAACTTTCTTGATATTTGTTTGTTTTCCCTTAGTGCATTCAATACATATTTTAAAATCCAAAAAATCAAGGGAACTAAGAATTCCTTCTAACACAAGTCTAAGAATCCTTTGTTTAAAAATATGTCCTAAATACTTGTGCCATAACATGGAAGAATTCTCATCAGTTAATGTACGCTTTGTTCCATAGTTACTTGCATTCAAGGTTTCATTAATTTGTGAGGCATGGAGATCTAGTTTATATAGATTATCAACTAAAGAACTGGTACCAACAACATTTGAATATTGAAAAAGACTAAAATTTCCATTTCCAAAAGAACAAGCGTAACTATATTTGTCCAAACGAGAAATAGAAATCAAATTCTGTCTAAATGACAGTACATAAAACATCTCATCCAAATCCAAATAACTAACATATTCTAATTGTAATCTAAATATGCCTATTGCCTCAATAGGAGCATTGTTGCTATTTCCCACATAGATGAATCTTTCAGCATCAATTGGCACTCGCTCCTTAGACATCCCTGCATTGTCACACTTATGTGAGTAGTTGCGCTTGTATCTGACTACCATGTGTGACTAGGTATTAAAGCCAAATTAACTTTTGAACAAACAAATGTGAGAAGCTTGCCCTTTTTCTCGAGCCATTTAGCATACTTAGGACAGTCCTTCTTCATATGACTAGCTTTCTTGCAAAAGAAACAGGTGATAACTTATTCTTTTTATGTTGCACTTTAGGTTATGAAGTCCAATTGTCTGCAACTCCTTTTCCTTTATGGTTCCATTTTCTTTTCCTGTTGGCAGCATTGTCTTGGGAAGAAGTAGCTAAGTGAGCACTCTCAATCTTCTCTTCTTCTTCTTCTTGCGCACACTAAGCAATGAGATCATTAGGAGTATATTTTTCCTTTTGAGTATTATAACTGATCTCAAAAGGACTGAATTGTGCAGGAAGAGAGATCAAGACCAAGTGCACGAGTATGTCCTCAGACAATGCCAGCTTTAGTGCCTTTAGTTCCAATGAGTATTTTTGGACAGGAAGGTTCACATCTTGCGAAGCAGAGAAAGACCTTTGATTAAGGTTCAGTGGTGAAATCATGGAGTAGAAGAGGCAACTTGGGAGAAAGAAGAAGAAATCAAAGCTAAGTGCCCTTCACTTTTCGCCTAGCAAGATAAATTTCGAGAGTCACGAGAATTTTATTTAATGCCTAATAATGTTCTACTAGTTCCCAGTGAGTCCAAGTTTAGTCAATGATAAGAAAGCCCAAACCATTTAAAGAAAAGATTTCACAATTTAATCATTTCCAGATTTCTTTTATTTATTTAAAAGCTTGATTTTTGGAGGTATTTTAATATTTATTTTGTTGTAACCATTTAAAACTTACCATTTCTTGCAAAATGAAAACTCCCCCTTTCCAAAGGTGACAACACTAGAAGAAGGAAAAACCACCAAAAATCCTCCCCAAGACCAAGATTTAGGCCCCTCGCCCTTTCTCCTAACCCTCAGCCACCACACCTCTATAGACATACACACACATACAAATTCTCTCAAGAAGAAGAATAAAAGTGAAGTTAGAAGGTATTTTCAAGCATTGTTTTTCAAGAATTTCATTCGATTTTCCATCAAGCAAGGTAGGACTTACTACGTGCAAGTAGATTTTAATTGTTGTAATTGTGTGAAATAATTCATGCTAAAAGAATATTTTTATGGCCATCCGGACAAGAAAGAAGTATAAACTAGTTGATTATATAAAAGAAAGAAAGAACTTTGTTTAATCTTTTGTGATTGAACACGAGAAAAAAGATTTGTGTTTTTGAACTCTTGAGTTCACCAGAATTAGAAGTATGGTATGGTATTTTGCATTAATTTCAGCTTTTATTTGGGATTGCACATGTAATTGATAGTATTCCTATTGAGTGGGTTCGGATGGAGGCATGATGAGCCATGGCACAACAGAGAGCAAAGAACAATTTTTTTTTTACAATTGCTGAATTTTGAAGATTATGTTGGAAGTTATATTTTTATAATTGCTTATGGATTTTATTCAGAGTTTTGATGACTAGAAATTGATTAATTTTCATGTTAGATAATGTGTTCATGGGCCGTAAAGTAAAGCAGTGAATTCCAGCACGCAGGTCTGACTTCCAACGGCCACCCCGGGATGTGTATTTCGAATTTTGGAGTGAACAATTGTCCTGGATATCCTAATGAGTTTCCTACCTCTGGGATTTTGAATCAGGTCAATTGGATAACTGTGGAGTTGGTTATGCATGTTTTAGTGAACGAGGATAGTGCCGTCCCGAAAACTGTTTTGGGGCACTTCATAAATATAGTTGATGCCTTTATTGGTTGAAATAAATTATGAAATTTTTACATGTTTGTATGTTATTATGTTTTGGGTTTTACCCTCCGAATTTATGAATTTGATGTGACCGTTTGAAGTGTAAATTATTTTTAGAAGCGTGACAGTGACTATGATGTTTGTAAATCTGATCATATGCACTTTGGTTATTTAGTTGACCCCTTAACGAATGAGATTGAATGTGAAAGTTTAGTAAGTTGTTTGAAAGTGAATTATAAGGGAATTTTGGTACAAATGGTCTATAACTTTGCTTTTAGTGTGAAAATGGTTCTTAAATTTTATTTTTTAGCATAGAAATCTCTAATCAATGAGTTTTGGTGCATAAGTGGTATTTGTTTGATAGAAAAGACTAATACACCCTTAATTTTAATAAGAAGAAATTGTAGTTGGGTTAATAACCTTTGAAAAAAGTGCAAATGAGTCCTATACTTTTATTATTTATAAAAAATTAAAGAAAAGTAACGATTTTTTAATTAACATTTTATTAACCAAATTGGTAATATATTAAATTATTTTGTATATTTTACAAACTATTATAAAATAACTAAAATTTAAACTCATAATTATTAATAAACACGTTAAATAAAATTATTATTTTTATTATTAAGTAATTACATTATTTAAAATTTAAACTTTTATTTTATCATATAACAAAATAATAATAATAATAATTTTGTCACAATCTCAATGCTCAAATACTTTTTTTTAATTGCGCTATATGTTTATTAACTATAAATATTAGAGATGTAACTGTATTCTTCATATTTTAATTTAACGTTTTATTTTTGTTCAAAAATAAACAACACATAATGTTTAAATTAATTTTTATTAGTATTTTATTTTAAATAAAAATATAATAAGATTGATTCAATATCATAAAATTATATAAGTCATTTTGTTATTTATTGAATTCAATTTTTATTCAAGCTTTTCACATTACATATCAATTTCATATATTTAAAGCACAATAATTTTATATTTTTCTCTTGTGAAAAAATTAATTCACACAGTTATAATGATATATTTAGTATGAAAAATTAAATATTATTAAATAAATATAGCGGACCCATTTGCATATTTTGTAAATGTTGGGAAATATGCAAATGTTGGGAATTCAAATGCAATTTTTTTAATTAAAATCAAGGGCATAATTGTTTCTTTTATTAAATAAGGACCAATTATGTACTAAAACACATAGGTTAGAGATTTCTTTGCCAAAAAATAAATGTTAAGGACCATTTCCACATTTAGGACAAAGATTATGGACCATTTGAGCCAAATTCCCAAATTATAAGTCTACTTTACAAATTTCACAATATTTTGTGATCATTTAGTACGTCAATTTACTACTTTAGCATATCTAGACAATGCCCCGATCAAATGTAGTTAGGTTCTAAACTCTTAGTATGTTGTACTTCGTTGAATTTCAGGTTTACAATGTGATGATAAATATGATTACACTTTGGTAAATGACTGCTGCTCTCCTATGGACGCCTGTCTTAAGTAATCTGTCCGCCTCGTCAGTCCGCCCACCTCATTGCTCTTATATGCCCGCCTACAGTAGATAGAACAATAGTCACCCACATCCATTGGGAATATGAAACACCAGCAGAAGAAGACGAATCGTCCCAGATTAAATCCTAATTATGAAGAAGATGAAAAGGCACCCGCCATTAATGACCATTGAAGATACAGCTACGGGTCATTCCTATAAATAGGAGATCATCCCTCCAGGTAAAAACACAACATACATACTCAATATTGTTATTCTGCATATTTGAGTCTATACTATACTAATTATCACGCCGGAGTGGAAACGGGGGACAAAGCCACACCACTTTTTGCAGGTCTTCACCACTGCTGTCATCGCACTTGGAGGAGAAGAAGACATATAATTATCAATTGGCGCCGTATGTGGGAAACCGTACAAGAAATCATGGCTCGAACCAGAAGAACTAAGAATGCAACGGCCTCGGCAGCCCCTGTCAGGGATGCAGATACGGAGTCTAATGCCGCCACTAATCATCCACAGTAAGAGTTTGCTTCTGCTGCTCAACTTACGGCGTTGCAAGCTCAAATGGTGGCCTTAACGGCTTTGCTCCAGGGTCGTAACACTACGGTTTCTCAGTCACCGCAAGGTCCTGGCCCTTCGCAGGCAGGACCTTCACCGCTGGACGTTCCATCCCAGGGTCCCAACCCTTCGCCTTTAGGGCCCTCGCCACTGGAGGCTCCTCTCCAGAATCATAATTTTCCAGCGACGGAAGCACCGCCGCGAGCCCCCCTGTTGGCTCATAATTTTCCAGCAATGGAAACACCGCCGACACCAGCTCCACCGTTGGTTTTGAGTTCATTAGCTCCATTTTCTGCACCTCACCTCAATTCGCTGGCATCTGGTCCAAATCCACTTTGGGGACAACCGTCGTGGGTTCCAACGCCTACTCTGGTTGAGACACCTGTGTTCACTCTAGAACAGCGACTGGAGAACATGATGAGTCGCAAAATAGCTGAGGCTATGTTGAAAAAAGGCAGTAGACAACAATCTATGGTATTGGAAGAAGACCCTTTTTCTCTAAAAGTGATGGCAGTTCCATTGCCACGGGATTTCGAACAGCCGAAGATGGAGAAATACAACGGATCAGCTGACCCTGTTGATCACCTCAGAGCTTTTGTCGATCTGATGAGGTTGAGGGCTACCCCTGACGCAATCATGTGCAGGGCCTTCCCACCCACACTTAGGCGTGAAGCTAGGGATTGGGTAGCTACTCTCCCCCCAAAGTCAATTCGCACGTTTGATGATTTTTCTAAGAAGTTTACTGCATACTTTGCCAGTAGCAAACGTTCTAAGAAAACCGCTATTGGCCTGATGCAATTGACCCAAGACAAAGATGAGTTGTTGAAAGATTTTATAGCCCAGTTCAATAGGGCCACTTTGGGAATTAAGGATCTACAGATATCTGCTGTAGTTACCGCTATGATGAATGGAACCCGTAGTCATGCCTTTAAAATGTCACTCTCTAAAAACCCACCAGATACGATGCATGAGTTGTTAAGAAGAGGTGATAAATATGTAGATGCAGAAGAGGCCTTTTTCATTACTAAGGGCATGAAAGATCGAAAAGAACCGTAGTCTAACAAAAGGAAGGCTCGAGATGAACCAAGGCCCCCTGAAGATAGAGGCAAGCAAAAAATGATTCATCCAGGCCCTAATAGGCCTAATACTGGAAATGAGGCGTATAGTACACCGCTGCACACCTCCAGGGCTAATGTCTTGATGGAAATTCAAAATATGAAAGAGCTCGTATGGCCCAAAAAGATGTGGGCACCACCACATAGGAGAGACGAGACTAAATATCGTAAATTCCATCGAGATCATGGACATGATACGGAGGATTGCCAGCAGCTGAAGGACGAAATAGAAAGACTTATAAAAAGAGGACACCTGTCCAAATTTGTAAAAACAGATAAAGAGAAAGGAAAAGAGGCTGAATACCGACAACAACCACCTCCTCGCGCTGGAGTTATAAATGTCATCGTGGGTGGCATTGCTGCAGGGGATAACTCAAATTTAGCACAGAATAACTATGCTCGAGTCAATAGATCTACTTCAGTAGATAAGAATGAAAGGTTTAGCCAGAATATCACCTTTGGTGATGAGGATTTGGATGGTGTTACCTGTCCACATGATGATGCTCTAGTGATAGTTGCTGATATTGCAGATTTCGATGTGAAAAGAGTGTTGGTGGACAATGGTAGTGCAGCTGATGTTATGTCCTGGGAAGTTTTCCTAGGATTGAAGATATCACCTAGTAAGATCAGACCTGTCACCACTCCCCTCCATGGTTTTGGAGGAGCTATAGTTATACCAGAGGGAACAATTGAATTACCAATGACTTTGGGTACTTACCCAACTAGTGTGGTGATAATGACTAACTTTTTGTTGGTAAAAGCTCCTATGGCCTACAATGCAATTTATGGTGGCCCACTTTTGAATGCGGCTAGGGCCGTGGTTTCTACATACCACCAGGTGATGAAATTTTCCACTAGTCGGGGAGTAGGGTGTGTAAGAGGTGATCAGCAGGCATCAATGAGGTGTTATGTAGACAGCATACATATCAAAAATACGTTGATGATGCTTGATATTGAGCAGCTTAAGGGGCGAATAGAACCGTTGGAACTCACTGAAGAGATGGTGATAGCTGAAGGTCAGGTTTTGAAAATCGGAGGCGGGATAGATCCTGAGGAAAAAGCTCAAACTAGTGGTATGTTTATCTGACAACATAGATGTATTTGCTTGGAGACCCCATGACATTGATGGAATCAACCCCATGATTGCCCAGCAAAAACTTGTAATTCCTCCTGGAATAAAGCCGGTAAAACAAAAGAAAAGACAATTTGCTCCAGAACGACAACTGGCTATTTCTACGGAGATAAAAAAATTGTTAGAAGCTGGTTTTATTCGAGAAGTACACTACCCTGAGTGGTTGGCAAATGTGGTTTTAGTAAAGAAATCAAACGGAGAATGGCGGATGTGTGTAGATTACACTGATTTGAATAAAGCTTGTCCCAAGGATTCTTATCCTCTTCCAAGGATAGACCATTTGGTGGACGCAACTTCAGAGGATGAAAGGCTAAGCTTCCTGGATGCTTTTTCTGGTTACCATCAGATCTCTATGGCTGAAGGTGATCAAGAGAAAACTTCTTTCATAACCGATAGTAGAACTTTTTGCTACACCGTTATGCCTTTTGGGCTAAAAAATGCAGGGGCTACTTATCAAAGGATGGTAAATCGGGGATTTCATGGGCTCATTGGTCATAATGTTGAAGCCTATGTGGATGACATGGTGGTCAAAAGCCGGTTAGCGAAAGATCACATAACAGATCTCGAGGAAGTCTTCGGTGTTGCTCGAAAACTTAAACTGAAGTTAAATCCTAAGAAATGCGTGTTTGGCACATCGGGTGGAAAATTTTAGGATTTATGATTACACACCGAGGTATTGAAGCAAATCCTGATAAAATACAAGCTATCTTAGACATGAAAAGCCCGACTACCAAGAAAGAAGTTCAACAGTTGACTGGAAGGGTGGCATCTCTCAATCGTTTTATGTCGCGAGCTGCCGATAAATGTCATCATTTCTTCAAGGCAGTAGGAGGGTCCAAAAATTTTGAATAGACAAAAGAATGCGAGGAGTCTTTTGAACAGTTAAAGAAATCACTGCAACAACCACCAGTGTTGGCACGTCCCAACCCCGGAGACAAGCTAAGTCTCTACTTAGCAGTATCTCTTCACGCGGTCAGTGCGGTATTGGTGAAAGACCTTTCAAAGGGACAGAAACCTGTTTATTATGTAAGCCAAGTATTGAGAGGGGCAGAAACAAGCTATAGCTTAGTTGAGCAATTGGTTCTAACTCTGATTATGGCAGCCAGAAAGTTAAGACCGTATTTCCAGGCTCATCAGATACAGGTGATGACTGATCAACCAATTAAACAGATACTGCATAGCCGGAGACATCTGGGCATCTCTTGAAATGGGCTATTGAACTAAGTGAGTTTGATATTGATTTTAAACCACGCACAGCTATAAAAGCACAGGCCTTGGTAGATTTTATTGCAGAACTCACTCTTCCTGAAGAACCACCTATTAGTGACAAAGCAACCTGGTTAATATATGTAGATGGATCTTCCAACAGAGAGGGTTCAGGAGCAGGGGCCATAATTCTCTCACCAGATGCTGAAGAACTTGAATACTCACTTCGCTTTGAATTTCCAGCCACTAACAATGATGCAGAATATGAAGCGGTCATAACAGGGCTGGGACTCGCCACACAGTTAGGAGTGACAGTTGTAGAGATTCGCAGCGACTCGCAATTGGTTGTTGGGCAAATTTTGGAAGAATACGAAGCCAAAGATGGCCGAATGGCTGCCTATCTGATGAAAGTAAGAAATCTGCAGAAAAAATTTGAAAAGTTCAAGATTACAAAAGTCCCAAGAAAAGAGAATGAACGGGCTGACGCTCTAGCCAAGTTAGCATCAGCCAATCACAAACATTTTCCAACCACTGCTAGTGTTCAAGTACTTAGTGAGCCTAGCACGGTATCGTTGATTGCTGTCTTGGAAGTGAATAATGAACCTTTGTGGATAGACCCCATCTTGGACTATCTTACGAAAGGTACTCTACCAATAGACCAAATTGAAGCAAAACGGTTGAGAGTACGAACTGCTATGTATTCTGTGATTGATGGAAAATTATACCGAAGGGGATTCTCTGTACCTTATCAGAAGTGTCTCCGGCCCACAGAAGCAGCTGAGGTCTTGTTTGAAATACACAATGGTTTGTGTGGAAATCATTTGGGTAGAGACGCCCTTGCTTTTAAAGCTTTAAGGCAAGGGTACTATTGGCCGTCAATGAAACAGGAAGCCAAGCAACTGTTTAAGAAATGCGACGCTTGTCAAAGATTTGGCAACATAATTCATCAACTAGCCGAGCCACAATCAGCAATTTACGTAGTGTGTCTATTTTATCAATGGGGGATGGACATTCTAGGTCCTTTACCGCTTGCTAGATGTCAAAGAAAATTTCTGTTGGTGGCCATAGATTATTTCACAAAATGGGTTGAAGCCGAGCCACTAGCTGTTATAACTACAGCCAAGATATAGAGTTTCGTGTGGAAATATATAATATGCCGTTTTGGGATACCACAGGTGATGGTCACAGATAACAGAAGGCAATTCGATAACCACAGCTTTAAGAATTTCTGTGACAGTTATAAAATTTCGCACCGACTCACTTCAGTAGCACACCCTCAGAGCAATGGCCAAACTGAAGTTAACCGTATCATACATTGGGATCTAAAAACGAGGCTGGGAAAAGAAAAGGGATCTTGGGCAGATGAATTACCAAATGTATTGTGGACGTATCACACCACTCCTAGGAGACCAGCAGGAGAGACACTATTCAAATTATTGTTTGGTATGGAAGCAGTGGTACCCGCTGAAATTGTAAATCCAACTTTGAGAATGCAGGTTGAACAGACGAATGACGACATCACAAGGGCAGAAGTTGACCTACTTGAAGAAGTCAGAGAAAGAGCCGCTATCAAGACAATGGCTTACAAACGTAGGGCTGCTAAATATTTCGATTGCCGAGTTAAGCCCAGAAGTTTCCAACCACGTGATCTAGTGTTAAGGAGCAGTGCAGTTGCCCAACATCCACCGTCTAAACCGGAGCCTAATTGGCATGGTCCATTCAAGATTATTAAGAAGATAGGGAAATGAGCATACAGTCTAAAAGATGCGAACGGCAAACCCTTGGGAAGACCATGGAATGCAGAGCACTTGAAGAAATATTAACAGTAATTTATCAGTTTTTTTTATGAAGTTGTATTGCATAAGTATTCCTATGTATAATTACCAAATCAATAAAATGCCAAGGCGGATGAATGATGAGGGTGCTACGGAAGGATCAGCCTAGCTGGGAAGTCCTGGTGCACCTACTGAACTCGACCTACGGCAATCATTTGTTATTTGACATAGTCTATATCCACGTTTAATCGAGCAATACAAATATCTCTTCAACTGCTACTACGATCAAACCAGAACGAGGCGATGAGCCTATATCTCATAAATTAAGGTGATGAACCTTAATCAAAAGACCAAGGCGATAAGCCTATGTCTCTAAAAATTAAGGTGATGAACCTTAATCAAAAGACCAAGGCGATAAGCCTATGTCTCGAAAAGTAAGGTGATGAACCTTAATCAAAAAACCAAGGCGATAAGCCTATGGCTCGAAAATTAAGGTGATGAACCTTAATCAAAAGACCAAGGCGATAAGCCTATGTCTAGAAAAGTAAGGTGATGAACCTTAATCAAAAGACCAAGGCGATAAGCCTATGTCTCGAAAAGTAAGGTGATGAACCTTAATCAAAAGACCAAGGCGATAAGCCTATGTCTCGAAAAGTAAGGTGATGAACCTTAATCAAAAAACCAAGGCGATACGCCTTTGGCTCGAAAAGAAAGGTGATAAGCCTATTCAGGTAGTGATCTTTAATCAAAAGTTCGCTCCCAAAAAAAAAAAGAGAGGGGGCGCACGCCTGTCCCCAAAAGGGGCTGGGCGCCCACCCGCCCCCAATAGGGGGCTGGCTGCCCGTCCCCATAGGGGGCAGGGGCGCCTAAAAACCCACCCTATCAGCCCCTAAATTCCCCTCCCCGACCTTGGTCCCTAGCCATTCGATTATTTTCAACGTGTTTTTCACTTTCTTATTTTGTTTGGGGGAGGGTATACATAATATGTTATACATTGCAACCAACAAATTATAAAGTGAAAAACAATTTTATTAATGATGTACGTTTGATGACGAACATACAAAATTGAAATTCACAGTAATCAACGGTATTTGAAAGGAAATAGAGTGAATATTAAAATTTTCATGATTAAGCGGGACAACCGCCATAAAATTAAAATAAATAAAACTACTGTTTAATCATCACGAGAGCCAGCAGGTTGAGATCCAACCCCTCTATGGTTAGCTACTTTAACTTTCTGAGCAGCTAAGTCTGCAACTCGACGTTTCCTCAGATACCTATCAAATTCATCTAGATCTATCTCCGGATGACCATCAACCAGCCACTCTTTGGTCATTTTGATAGCGGCCTTCAAAGATTCTGCGCCATACAAGTGTAAGCTACCCTTGTATTCGGCAGACAACTTGTACCGTGCTATGGCCTCATCATCTGCAATCTCCAACTTTTTGTGAAGTTGGTCTACCTCTTTTTGCAGGAGAGAATTCTCATTATCTTTTTTCTTAGACGCAGCTGTTGCCTTGTCCAACAAAGACTGCATCTCTACTACGGCTTTTTTCTTATCAAGGTCTTTATCGGCTGCACACTTTTCAAATTTTCCTAAATCACGCAATACTTTCTCCTCCATAACAAGCATCTGTACAACAGAAGAAATCGAAATTAAATGGAGGATAAAAGTTAAGTGAGAAAGCAATAGACTGTTATCAAAATATAACAGCTTACCCTGCGGTGGTTGGTGTACATAATACGACGCATGGAAGCTGCTTCTTTATTTTTTAAATTATCAATGAGCTTCTTATTCACACAGCCTAACATGATATCAGCTTCAACAGTCGAATCAACAGGAGGAAATCCAAACTCCTTGAAAGCATGGACATCATTACCCCTGGTAGTGCGCGACGCGGAGCGAAGGGCAACTGTTATCTCAGCAGTAGCTTTTCCTTTATCAGCCTGCCTTTTCTTTTTGTTTAAAGGAGATAAAGACGGGTCTTCAGCATCAGTGGCGAATCCTGCCACATCCATCACGCCTCCAAAGTCAAAATTATCCATATCTGTGAGAAAAATAGAAATTGATGAAACAAATGCAAGCAAAAATGAAGAGTCCAAAAAGAATAAAGACATAAAAGTAGCCTACCCTCAGATGATCCAATGTGAACCCGCCTCAAGTTCTCATTAGATAACACCTCGCTCATTTGTGATCCCGGAGGTGTCAAGCGTAAAAGCTTATCTAATCATGTTTTCAATTCATGATCAAGATCCAGAGGCTCGTTAAAGTGTTTGCAAAAAGGAGTTCTCCAACAAGTTCTAAAGGGGAACTGTCCTACCTCAGGTCGAACAAAAAAGAAACGTCTCCTCCAACCGCTATTTGAACTGGGAAAGTGAGGTACTAACAATTTTAACTTAAGTTGAATATACGCGTAACAGTTACTCCCAAGCACAGGATACATGTCAAATACACTTCTAAAAAGCCTTAAACACGGCTCGATATTATTTGTAAGGCACAAATATAAGAAGTAAGTTGATATGCGCTAAGAATTAGGGGTCAATTGGCTAGGAGTGACATGAAATTCGTTGAGGAAAGAAACAAATAAAGGATGAAGAGGAAATCTTAAACCAACTGTCATGCTATCATGGTAAACTACCACCTCCAAAGGGTTCGATCCTGGAATTCTTTCACTAGAATGGAGAACTCGGTATATATGACCGGGAGGTAATTCATATTTTTTCAACATTTTCATAAAACTTTTTGAATTGTAAATACTGGCATCGTTTGGTATATCTAATTCTATCAAATTGCCACTTGGAGAATGTTCAGTTTGAATATTGAGTGGGCGGGACACTGTAGAAGAATCGGCATCAGAATCTACCAATCCATTGGAGGATGAAAAGTCAATTATAGGGTCAATATCAGGTAAAGACAGGCGAGGCCGCCCGTCCTTAGCAGGGAGCGAGCCTGGCCGCCCACCCCCAACAAGGGGCGGGCGGCCCTAGCTGGGGTCGGGCATGGCCACCCGCCCCTAGCCGGGGGTGACTGCCCACCCCTAGCTGGGGACATGGCAGCCCGCCCCCGGCGGGTATTGGGCTTGAGTGCCGCCTCGTCCCGTTTTCATCCCGGGTAGAATAATTTTGAACTATAAACGAATTTCCTTCGTTTGGACTTGCGTCAAGTTCATCAACAAGATCATTCAAATATCGAGGCCCACCACGTCCTAAAGAACTAACAAATGTCCATTCTTCAATTGGTGGAAAATTATCATCTATTCCTATAGATACGGTACGATAAGAGGGACAGCTGTTAGAATCATTGGTTGAAGAACCACTATTAGAGGTGACCACCGTCTTATACATCTAAGAAGAAGGCCGAAATTTTTTCGAAGAAAAAGGCACAAGAATGAAAAAATTACCTTAGATGACGAAAGAAGGAAAAACCTCTATGAATTAGACAGAAAAGAGGAGACCAGTCTGAAGAGAGTTCCAGCCAAACTGAGAGATATGGAAATACTACAAATAATATCCCCTCTACCTCTCTTATATATATATATATATATAATCTTCTAAATGGGGCTAAGATCTAAGCCCATATCAATTTCAAATTAGGCCCAAAATATTTATTCTATATTTGGTCAGTTAATTACCATATATTTTTTTATTATAAATAAATAATGAATTATTTATTACACGAATTATTTCTTAAAAGTTTTGGTCAAAGGTAGATGATTAAAAGGCTATATTTCTACTTCTCATTGACAATAGTCCATGAAAAGTAGAGGGGCTTATGATGATAAATATGATTACACTTTGGTAAATGACTGCTGCTCTCCTATGGACGCCTGTCTTAAGTAATCTGCCCGCCTCATTGCTCTTATATGCCCGCCTACAGTAGATAGAACAACAGTCACCCACATCCATTGGGAATATGAAACACCAGCAGTTGAAGAAGACGAATCGTCCCACATTAAATTTTAATTATGAAGAAGATGAAAAGGCACCCGCCATTAATGACCATTGAAGATACAGCTACGGGTCATTCCTATAAATAGGAGATCATCCCTCCAAGTAAAAACACAACATACATACTCAATATTGTTATTCTGCATATTTGAGTCTATACTATACTAATTATCACGCCGGAGTGGAAACGGGGGACAAAGTCCCACCACTTTTTGCAGGTCTCCACCACTACAGTCGTCGCACTTGGAGGAGAAGAAGACATATAATTATCACAATGTAAATTTTTGGATATTTAATGATCACTTATTGTGTCAAGAATTTTAGAAAAATTAACTTTGCATGTTCAACTTTGTGAATCCGTGTGAATATCACATTATTAAATTAGTATTGCTTGCATCAAAATGTCAAAATGTTATGGAAGTGGAACGGGTTTAAATTTTTAGACACTTAACTATCTAAGGGATATAAAACCTTTTCTATAGGCGACATTTTGATGTTAGTGTAGTGAAATAATTAAGTGCATTGCATATAATGTCTTTATTTTCCATGCTGGTAAAAATGTTGTTTTTAAATGAAAATAATGTTATATGTGATATATAAAGTTTAACACACAAGTTACTGTGTATTAAAAATGCATGAGTAATAGTTATTCCTCTTTAGTAACATGTGTTTTACTATATGTATTATAATATAAAGTTTCAAATTGAGTAACATACCATGTGTACCGTAGTGGTAGTGGAACAATGTTGGTGGTGGGGAAAGATAGTGGTGATGGTTACACATGTGTTAATATATGTGTTATTATATACTTTTCAGTTAATGTTGTATTGAGTAACACGTATTTTACTTTATATTAAAAAGACGTGAATTATAGTTCTTTTTTTTAATAACATGTGTGTTACTATATAAGTTATCGAGTTAAATGTTTGAATAATTACTGAACTTTTAGTCTTGTCTTCATTTACTCACTGAACTTTAAAATGGTGTTGAATGCTCACCGAACATTACAACGTTACTCACCGTTACTCACTCTTGACGGTCCATTTGACGGAATAGCACACGTGGCATACGTTCTGCCAACCAATGTTGAGTTATCCGTCATGTCAGCAATTTGTATTTTTTGAATAATCACTGAACTTTTAGTTGTGTCTTCGTTCACTCACTAAACTTTTAATCATATCTTTAATCACTCACTGAACTTTAAAATATTGCTGGATGCTCACTCAATTTTCAAAATTACACTTCTTTACTCACTCATGACGATTCAATTACATGCTATTGATGGAATGCCACATGGCTGAAGGAATGACCATGCGTCATCTATTTTGTGCCATTAAATCTATTAACCAGAATAGTCGTGCGTCATATCATCAAACGCATTTTCAAAGTGCATTTTTTAATATGCTAAAAAAGGTGAAACTTGTCCTAATTAAACAAATGATTTCATTCAAATTGATCTCAGGTTGATTTTTCCTAAATATTCTATCAAAAATCCCAGCCCTAAGCCGTCTTCTCTAGCGAACCAATATGGGATGGAAAACTCTAATTCTTTACTGATTATGAACAAAAAATAGTGTTATTGTGGGAATGTTCCAGTGTTGAAGACATTTTGGACAGAAAGTTATCCCTGGTCATCGATTTTGGGGTTGCAGATTCTACGTATGAAGGTAGATGCGTATGATTTTTTTGATCTCGCATATTTGTATCCTATGCTAGATACAAGCCGGTAATCAATTGGTGAAACGTTTAGGAGAAATCAATTTGAGATCAATCGGAATGAAATTGCTTGTTTAATTTGGCCAAGTTTAACCGTTTTTAGCATCTTAAAAAATGCATTTTGAAAATGCGTTTGATGACATGACGCATGACTATTCTGATTGGTAGATCTAAAGGCACAAAAAAGATGACGCATGGCCATTCCGTCAGCCACGTGGGCATTCCGTCAATAGGCTGTTATTGAATCGTCACAAGTGAGTAACGAAATGTAACTTTGAAAAGTTGAGTGAGCATCCAGCAACATTTTAAAGTTCAGTGAGTGAATAAAGACATGACTAAAAGTTCAGTGAGTGAACGAAGACACGACTAAAAATTCAGTGATTATTCAAAAAATACAAATTGCTGACATGGCGGACAACTCAGCATTGGTTGGCAGAACGTATGCCACGTGGGCTCTCCGTTTTCCACGTGTGCTGTTCCGTCAAATGGGCAGTCAAGAGTGAGTAACGGCGAGTAACGTTGTAAAGTTCAGTGAGCATTCAGCACCATTTTAAAGTTCAGTGAGTAAATGAAGACAAGACTAAAAGTTCAGTGATTATTCAAATATTTAATTCTAAGTTATCATATGTGTTATTATATAAAGTTTCGAAGTGAGAAACATATCATGTGTACCTTAATGTGTCTGAATTGTTGTTGTTACTTGCTATTTTTGTTATATTTGTTAATATAATTAACATGTTAAGGTAATTTATTGCCTTTAGTAATATGGTATGTTATATGTGCTATATATATAAAGTTTAATATACTATGTTACTGTGTATTAAAAATGCATGAATCATAGTTATTCTTTTTTAATAAAATGTGTGTTATTATATAGAGTTTCGAATTGAGTAACATACCATGTGTACCTTAGTGGTCGTGGTGGTAGTAAAGTAGTGTTGGTAGTGGGAAAAGATAGTGATAGTGATAATACATGTGTTATCTTACAAATAACACATGTGTTACTCTAATTTAAATTAGGACAACACATGTGTTGCCATAATTTAGGTAGAGCAGTGTTGGTAGTAGTGCTAAAGCTGTGCGGTGGTGGTAGTAACACATGTGTTAAAGTAACACATGTTTTTAAATTAGGATAACACGTGATTTAAATTAGAGTAACATGTGTTACTATACAAGTAACACATGTGTTACCTAGTTTTGGTGGAGGTGATTTGGTCGTGGATGGTGGTAGCGGATCTGAATTCGATTGTGGTGTTGGTAGTGATGAGATAAGGCGAGTGGTAGTGGTGGAAGGCAATTGGCAATGGTAACTAATATGTAACTTGTGTAAATACGTTGTTTTCATATAAAAAAAAAATTTAAATATTGATTTAATTTTTAAAAACTTATAAAATGAGATAAATTATCAAATATTGATTTTAATGAAAATGAGAAAGTAACATATGGGCAACACATATGTTACCCATGTAAAAACATTGTTTTCAAATGAAAATAATGTATTTTTTAAATAATTATAAAAATGGATGAATTATCAATTATTGATTTTAATGAAAACGAGGAATAACGCATATGGTAACATGTGAAAATGTTGTTTTCAAATGAAAAATTGAAATATTGGTTTTAAAGGAAAATAACTTATTTTTTAAATAATTATAAAATATTGATTTTATTGCAAATGAGCAAGTAACATATGGTAACATATATGTTACTAGTGTAAAAATGTAGTTTTAAAATGAAAAATGAAAATATGATTTTGGATTAAAAATAATGTATTTTTTTAAAAAATAAAATAAAATGAGAGAAATTGTAAAATATTGATTTTATTGCAAATGAAAAAGTAACATATGGTAACATATATGTTACTAGTGTAAAAATGTAGTTTTAAAATGAAAAATGAAAATATTGATTTTGGATTAAAAATAATGTATTTTTTTTAGAAATAAAATAAAATGAGAGAAATTGTAAAATATTGATTATATTGAAAATGAGAACACATATGTTACCTATGTAAAAATGTTGTTTTCAATTAAAAATTGAAAAATTGATTTTAAATTAAAATAAAATATTTTAAAAAAATTTATAAAACGAGAGAAATATTAATTTTAATGAAATGAGGAAGTAACATATGGTAACATACCCATGTGAAAATGTTGTTTTTCAATGAAAAATTAAAATATTGATTTTAAATAACAACAATATATTTTTAAAAAAATAATAAAATGAGATAAATTGTAAAGTATTGATGTTAATAAAAATGATGAATTAACACATACGTTATCCGTGTAAAAAATTGTTTTAAATGAAAAAAATTAAAATATTGATTAAATGAAAATAATATATTTTTTAAAAAAAATAATAAAATGAGATAAATTGTAAAGTATTTAATTTAATGAAAATGATGAAGTAACACATATGTTACAGTGTAAAAATAGTCTTCAAATGGAAAAAAAAAATTAAAAAATTAATTTTAAATGAAAATAATGTATTTTAAAACAATTATCAATAAAAATAAACTGTAAAATATAATTATAATTACTATTATATTTGAAATATTATACAAATATGATATTTTTTTGATAATAATAATATAATTTTAGATAATGAAAAACTGAATTATTGATTTTAAAAAAAATTAATATAATTTTAGAAATGAAAAATTGAAATATGGATTTTAAATGAAAATAATTTATTTTTTTAAATTAAACTATAAAATATTAATTTTAATGAAAATGTGGTATTTTTTGAAAAATTAAAAAATGAGGCATTTTTCAACTTTTTTACAAAATGTAGGGGTCTTGTCAAGTTTGCCCAAATTGAAAGAAAAATTTTGGGTCGGTCACTGTTAATGCCATAATAGGCTCCAAAGTCATATGGCCCAAACTTAATTGAATTAAAGTCATAAATTATTGCCAAAAGACCAATATGCCCTCCAATTGTAAAAACCGCTTATTTAAACACGTAAAGACCCACTAACTAATCCCACTACCTGTTTAGAAACTCCTCCATTTACTTTTTGCAATTTTTATCTTATTGTGTTTGATTCTTCTCACCGTAACCCGTAACCGCATACAAGGAGTTCGAAGGCAGCTATTTCAATGGCGAAGATAATTTTTTTTTTATATAAAGCAATTATTTTCGATTAAGAATAACCATGAAAATGTTGAGATACTATTCCAATTGAAACATATGCAATGTTGTTAATGAATGGAGTTTGGATGAACTGATTCGACTACTTTTTGATAATGTAGTTGCTGTGAGTTAGGGTTTTCTGTCAGAACATGTGATATAGGAATTTGAAATGCATGATACTGTATACTATATGTTAATGTTTTGCTGATTTTTTTTTTTGGGTATTTTGTTAGAACGTTTTATTTACCCATGCAAAATGTTTGATATTGTTTCAATCTATGATACTGTTTCTAATGATAGCGAAATTTGCTGATTTTTTTTTCTTATTTCTAATGATAGTGAAATATTAAGATACATTTAATATGTTGATATCTTAAGCCACTATTATCTATGATACTGTTTTATTTAGATAATGTGTAGTTGTAAACTTATACCATGATTTTATCTTTGATACTCTTTTAATTTATTAAAACAGTATCATTACTTCAACCATTAAAATATCTCGTGTTTAATACTGTTTTATTTAGATAATGTGTTATGATACTTATACCTTGATTTTATCTTTGATACTATTTTACTATGATAATGTTTCAACATATGATACTGTTTCAATCTATTAAAACAATGTCATTACTTCAACCATTACAATATCTTGTACTTAGTTTTATCTATGATACTGTTTTATTTAGATAATGTAAATTAGTATACTTATACCATACTTTTATCTTTTATACTGTTTTATTATGATAATGTTTTAATCTATGATACTGTTTTATCTAGATAATGTGCTATGATATTCTTATACCATATTTTTATCTTTGATACTGTTTTATTATGATAATGTTTCAACCTATGATATTGTTTCAATCTCTTTGTTTTATTTATGATACTGTTTTATTTAGATAATGTGAATTGGTATACCATGCTTTTATCTTTGATACTGTTTTATTATGATAATGTTTCAACCTATCATACATTTATTGAATGCAAACAATATCAATGATCTTGTACTACTAATGGAGTATTTTAAAAATAGTGTCATTATTTCAACTATTAAAAAACATCTTGTGCTTAATTTTATCTATGATACTGTTTCAATCTATGTGCAATGGCTGTGCTATACTATTTATATGATAATTGTGTATTATTGTGATACTGTTTTCTATGATACTATTTTGATACTTCTGATAATGTTGTTGTTTATGATGCAGCAACCAAAAAAAAAAAAAAATTGGATACAAAACAATTGGTTACAAATCAATAGGAAAAAAGAAGGTTGTACCTATACGAAGAAAAATAACAGTGGAGAAGAAGGCCTACCCATAGTATCGGTCTAATATCTAAACAGTGATTAGGGAGGTGAAAGAGATATCATTAACAAAAGCACAAAGAACTATATTGAAGAAATTGTCATTTTGGAATCTTGTCAAGTTGATCTTGAATGACATTATTGACAGACATTGCTGTCGTCGAAGTGATATATATCTGTACAAGATCATTGAGTGCTTCAACAAGTCAAAAAATGATTTTTTTGATAAAAAAATCCCATCTCAAGTTCAAGACGGACGATGTGAAGGGTATATTTGGTATCGTCAAGGGTGAAAATCTATGATACTGTTTTATTATGATATTGTTGAAATTTGTCTTGATATCATGAAGAACGCATAGAGTCCAGGTTGGACGATAAAATCTGTTTGTCGGGCTATAATTGCCTTGATGGCCCATCTAGAACCTGATAGTCCACTAAACTGTGATTCTGGTAATCACTGTCTGATCCCTTTCTCAACCTGGTGGAAATAATGTTTTATTTTCAACTTTATACATTCACATTGTTGGACCTACTTTTTCTCTCTATCCCGCTCTCTATGTACGTGTACGCATCTAGAGAGTTCTTGTGGTTTGGAAACCAGAATTTTTTCATTAGGATTATTTGAAATTTTAAGTTTTACACTCTATAAAAGTAAAGAGCCCCGATATCCATACGTATCGTCTTTTCCATTTTATATATTTTATCTTCTGCTAGATATCATTGTAAATCACAATTGCAGATAACGTTATTGTTCATCTCCATAATCCCTTCGGTAATGGAGAATTCATTGGGATAAATACCTCAAGGCATAGCTATAGTTTAAACCTGGTTTAAAGGATTACAAGGGTAATTACGGTATTAATTGAATTAATATGACTTATTGACAATTTCTCCAAATTAAAAAGGAAAATAAAGATTCAAAAGCCCAGCCCACTAAGCCTGTCATAGTTCTGCCTTGCCGGACTTGATGGAAGCTGAGAAAGTATTTTAATTCTTAATGGGTCTCATTGACTCGTAGTCTCACATAAGGAATCAAATAGTGGAGGTGGAACCTCTTCAAGTGTTGGAAATGCTTGTTCAATCATTCATTTAGGAACAACTCAGTAATATGCACGTGTCACGCTATTTTCTTGGGGTTGCTCAAGAGGAGGTAATTGGAATGGAATAAGGTCAATGTTATTACAAGATTTATTTTGAACGTTTTAAAGTACATATTATACTAAAAGATAACATGAAACAAACATGTAAACTACAGAAAATAAAAATGATAAGAAGGAAACAGTAGACGCAAGAACAGTTTTTTTAAAACAGATTCGCTTTCTATCGTATGTTCTTGTAGGTAATGAACGTCTGCTTCTCAGGATACAACGAAAGAACTGGTAGAACGAGGCTGCTATACCAACGAACTAAGCTACTACTAGAATAGTGTCACCAAAAAGACACTTGGATATTTTGAACAGAAAGGAAGAAGTGGAAGACTGAATTTCGTATGTTGGATTATGAAAAATGCTGACCATTTATATAGGCTCCAGATGACCACTCACATCCTCCTCCATTAACAACAGCATTTAGTAACACAATAAACACTTAGGTACCTTTAGGAATTCAGGAGATAAAGGTAGTTGAAAAGACAAATTTAATTCTGTAATTAAAAAAAAAAAAACTGCAAAACGTAGGCTTGACTATGTGGCCAATTTTGGTTCGACATTCGTGTACACAGATTGCGCTTGCACATGAGTTCAATGGCCCGATGTGTTAATCGGTCCATGATTTGCCCCCCCTGCGGGTGCGTGTAAGAAAGAGCCTCTATGCTACACATGATTACACATTTCAATAAGTGTGGTCATATATATATTAATCCAAGTTTTTCTATTTTTCCGATGTGGGATAGAATCGATTTCTTTCCTTTCAACTATTTTCAACTCCATCTTTGAGCCTCAATTTACCATTCACCCAAGCATCATTTTGGGCAAGTAAATACATAATTTTGATGTTCTCGCGGAGGAGAACACGAATCAACTTTTATTTTCATCAAATAGAAAATAGGTCCCACACAAAATCATGCTCATGACACAATTTTCTAATTTTCCAACAATCAATTCATACAACATAAAAAAATTATTTGAAGTATTATCAATTGTTATTTTTTCAGAGCTGGAAGTAGCAGAGTTCTCTAACGTCCAGTGGATCTGTGACTTTTGCCAAGAATGCTAGCGAGGCTTCATTCTTTGATATAATAGCCGAACAACTTGCTCCAAAGGTACTTGTTTATCCTTCTATAACAATAATCAAGTGCAGCTCGATTTCTATTGTTTTGTTTGGTTTACCATAATAATTCCAATTAATCTCTACTTTGTGACTTTCATGTAACTTCAGTAAGAGTCTATTTGATTCAAACTTTATGATACAATATCACTATTAATACAACATATATATAGACTTCTAAAGCAGAATCTTAAGACGTCTAAGTTTTCTTATGTCTTGCACTGATTTAAGAGGCCAGATTGTCTCAACTATTTAAAGGGCCATAGCGTATGAGGGACATGTCCTGCTTGGCAGTATGGCTCGGGCCGGTCCACCTTGAAGCCATTTTGATGCTATGGTTCGAAAATGACTCTTTCTATTTTCCTTTTTTTCTTTTGGTAAATTCAAGACCAGTCACTATTGTTGCACTTATGGGCTCTAAAGTCATATGGCCAAAAATAAATTCAATTAAAGTCACATTTTAGCACTAAAAAACCAACATACTCCTACAATTGCAAAAAATGCTGATTCAATGATACTATTTTATTATGATACTGTTTTATCTATAATATTGTTTTATTTAGATAATGTGCATTAGTATATTTATACTATGCTTTTATCTTTGATACTGTTTTATTATAATAATATTTTGTATGATACTGTTTTATCTATGATATTGTTTTATTTAGATAATGTGCATTTGTATATTTATACTATGCTTTTATCTTTCATACTATTTAATTATGATAATATTTCAACTTATGATATTGTTATTGAATGCAAACAGTATGAATGATCTTGTACTACTAATAGAGTATTTTAAGAACAATATCATTACTTCAACCAGTAAAAAATATCTCTACTCAGTTATATCTACGATACTGTTTTATTTAGATAAAGTAATATGATATACTTATACCATGCTTGTTATCTTTGATACTGTCTTATTATGATAATGTCTCAACCTATGATACTGTTATTTAATCTATGATACTATTTTATTAAGATACTGTTTTAGTATGATACTGTTAAGACATGAAAAATTAAAGATTGTCATTTTAAGTTAAAGAGACGACTTTATACGGCTAAAAACCATCGTCAGCAGTAGCAAAGCGACTCGTCTTGACCGGCTCGTCGAGAGGATTTTGAAAATATATTATAATAAAAATTCTGAGCACGTATGCGAGTTCTATGCCCATTTCTGTTATGATACTATTTTCTGGGGTAATTACCATAAAACGTCCCAATTTATTGAAGTTATTTTACAAATCGTCCCTACCTTCAAAACTTTGATATTTTTACCCTCACCTATGCCATTTTTTTGCACAAAACGTTATTTCCGTCCAAAAGCTGTCGTTAATGAACCTCACCACACGACTTGTAATCAACTTAAGCGTAAATTAGTCCAGCTACATTTTTCACCTGTCTCCTACGCAAGCTTTCTTCGTGACCTCCATTTTTCCAAGGCCAGAAGACCCTTTATTCTACTTGCCCATTGCACCCAAGTTGAACAATAGGTAAGCGAAGATAATAAAGTAGAGAAGAAAGCTGGAATTCCAAAAATCCGTGCTTGAGCGCGAAGAAGGAACTCCGAGTGAACAGTAACTTGCAATGCGGTAAATCACAGAGATAGAATAGAAGATTCCAAATAAAGCAGGCACGAACTCCAAAAACCACTAAGGAGTAAATAAATTGCAATAAATGGAGATCAATAAGCTTGCATCCATTAATGCTGTCGGCAGAGATTGAAAATCTCAAAGAGAAGCAATGTAGAAATTGGGCACTTGAAGAGAACTTTCTCTCTCTAACCCAATACACAGTCATAAACACAAATCATTGTACATAATAACAAACACAAATCACAACCAGTCTGATGACAACCAAAAGTCACAGAATCAACAACTATGGTATAAAATAAAACAAAAACTTACGGTAAGTGGATGGATCACCTTCGGGCTTTCTGAAACTCGGATGTAGCATTTTTTTTTGGTAGAATAAGATTTGATATGATATCTGTAATATAAACCCATAAATGGAAAAAATTTCTTTGGCAAAATTCTGGGAAAATGGGTGAAACTTCTAGAAAGGTGCATTTGTCTGTTGATGTTCTTCGATTTGAACAGGAGGCAAGTGAAAAATGTAGCTGGACTAATTTACCCTTAAGTTGTATTACGAGTCGTGTTGGGGAGATTCGTTAACGACAACTTTTTGATGAAAAGGACGTTTTGCTCAACAAATGGCGTAGTGAGGTTGAAAATGCTAAAATTTTGAAAGTATGGACGATTTACACAATACTTCAATATGTAGGAACATTTTGTGCTAATTACCCTATTTTCTATGACACTGTTTTCTATAATACAGTATAAAACAGTACACATGACTAACAACACAAAAATTAATCTGATGGCCAACTTTCGTCAGACTAACTACACACATCAAACTTTTTAATCCCTACAGAAATTCAACTTGCTATTTATAGCAACAAATCATGGCCACAACCAATATACTTCTTAAATATTCGCTAACACATTTATCCATCACAAACAATACACTTATACACACAAAGCACCAACTCCGCCACCGCTTCCAGATCACTGGGTAGTTTACCCTTCCAGATCCCGAAATCTTATCCACGCCGGGAAAGCACATTCCACTAAGTACACGAAACACATGTTCAAGATTTGGTGCTGTTCTCACATTTTATTCAAATGACAACGTCAGCAACACTTTTTAAGAGATACAAAGCATCTTCCTTCTAGAGAAAAGAGAACTAACTACACTATCCTACGAGGATGAAAGGCTACTAGCATTCAGAGAATTAACAGTTGGAATAGTTAGTGGTAAATGAACCTTTTTAAAATCTTCTCTGAATTCACAACCCGCGCACATGCATACCCATTTTCGTGGTACCAATGCTCCGTCTCTGCAGGAATTAAAGTTAGAATTTTCGATTACAAGCCGAATGATCCACCTCCGCGGTGGAGGAGGTTTGTGGAGGTAGAAGAAGGCGCCAATAGAAAATATGGATCACAAGGGTAATTTTAGGATTAATTTGAAATATTTCTGAATAGTATGACTTAATCACAATTTTGAAAAATATTTTGACTTAATTTGAAACAAGTCACCTAAAGGTGACTTATAAGCAATTTTCCTTTTTTTTCCCTCCGCATAACCCGGGCCCTTAGGCGGTCGTACCGAGCCTCTTTGCAACAGGACCATGTCGGACTGGCCCGAGTTTTATGCATCAATGAGGGTCAGGAAAGAAGTAAACCAGACTTGCATTAATTAAAGAGTTGGCGCCACTTCCCTATGTAAATCCTAATGCAGCCAAATTAAGAAATTGTTTGAAGAGTAATGCCACTTGTATATCCTCACTTACACCCACACTTACACTTGCTTATGTGACAATAGGATTTAGGGGAAAAATATTTGACCAAAATATTATTTTGAATTTTCTTTTCATTATTTTATTTTGCCACATAAGCAAGTGTAAGTGTGGGTGTAAGTGAGGATGTACAAGTAGCATTACTCTTATTTGAAACTTAAAAGGGCATAAATTAAACTTACACTTGCTTATGTGACAATAAGATTTAGGGAAGAAATATTTGACCAAAATATTATTTTTAATTTTCTTTTCATTATTTTATTCTGCCACATAAGCAAGTGTAAGTGTGGGTGCAAGTGAGGATGTACAAGTAGCATTACTCTTATTTGAAACTTAAAAGGGCATAAATTAAACTGAGTGTCGTTTATGAACAGACACAAAAACTGCAACAAACACCCTTTCATCATCTATAAATAGTTGAGAAGATTTATCCTTTTACATCACTGCATTATATTCAATTCTTTAAATATAGTATCTTCATCATATTTTCTGCTAATTATTGAGATTTTCAGGCAATCACACAATGGCCGCCAAGAATGGGATTCTGATAATCCTAATATGCGCATTTGCGCTGATGGCCATGGCAGAAGGGGCGGAAAGAAATACAAATGGACATTGCATGATAGAGTGTTATTTGGAATGCACTCAAATCGACATTTTTACGCACAGTGAATGTGAGAGTGGGTGCAGAGTCGCTTGTGCAAGAAGACATACAAGAAAAATATCAGTGGATCATGATCAAAATGGATTCCTGCCTCCGTGTGTGTAAAGTCGACGTAAAACTTTATTACATTTTAACGTGTAATTCTTTTCATTTTATATATCTTAAAGCAGTCAAGTTTGGATTCTTTGTAGATTTTCCAAAGATGCAATAACAAAGTGAATGTATTTCTTTTCTTCATATATCAGACTGATTTTCATCACAGTAACTTCCATATTCATTATCTCTTATATTTTAGCACTCAATATCAAGGTTTTGTGTAAATAAATTGAATCTTTTTTATCAAGGTTTAAACAAATGCACAAGTAAATAACATGAAATAAAATGAAATTAATTAGAACAAAAAGGATGAAATAAATCAAATGTTGGTTATAACAAATATATGTATGTGACGTATATATGAACAATGCGACTACAAAACTATCTTATATACCAAACATGTTATGCGTCTATTTGATATTTATTGAATTATCATGTCTTTTTATGTTTATTATATAAATATATCATGTAGGCAGTCATTGTACGGTAAATAATGTGTTGGCTGCTAAAGATTTTTGTTTCAAGTTATGCCATCTAAAAAGTGGGAATAAGAAAAATTCTATTACTGTACTCAAAACATTTTGTTATTTGCACTTACACTTGATCTTGAATTTTAAAACCTTCATCCCTATGTCATGCCCGGTTCTAGAAAGAAGAAAGATAAGAAAGGAAAAGAAAAATGAAATCGTTGTGCCAACTAACAGCCGAATAACTTGATAAAGGGCATCGCTGTAACATAGAACCACGAATAGCCTCATATTCATCCCTAAGAGCAATCAAGAATTCCACTAATCTCCGTTCTTGACATATTTTCGTAAGCATCAGAAGATACAAGTTCTGGAGGATCCATCTATGCAAGATGAACCCAAGTTTTTGTCGTAAATAAGAAAAAATGTACTGATCATGAACACAGTGCATATATACATTTTGCTGAAGACTGTCAAGGTTGTACACATTACTTTCCCTTGATAAACACATAATTACTAATTATCACATAAGATTACATAATTATTGAATGACACTGAACTCCAATCCAATGAAAGCTGTCTTATTACAGTAAAGGTGTGCGAAGGCCATAGATGAATCTTGACGTGCAGACTTTGAGGATAGTAAGAAGAAGGAGATAGATGAGATAGCATTGAGTTCCATCTAATTTCTTCATCAGTCTGATAGTGTCCTTAGACAAAAGTAGGGGACACCAAGACATCTACACTTCTTTGGGAAAAACTAGAGTCCCTTTTTGTGTCTAAAACCTTTCAAATAAGTGTTACCTTCTAATGCAATACTACAGTTTTAAGTTTGACCTTAAGCTTAGCTTATAAGGAAACTTGAATAGATTAGCAAGATAGTTAAGGACTTAGCTGATTGTGATGAAAATATGTTTGAAGGTAAAAAATTTGTTTCCCTCTTAAATTCTCTGGGTGAGAAATATAAGGATATTAAAAATACTTTAGAATACGGTAGAGAAAATCTCAGTATTCAAATTTTCTCCAATTCCCTTAGAAATAAATAGTTTTCAAAAGTGATCTAAAAGAGCAAGTGACAGGGGAGAGCTTAATGGTGAAGGGTAAAAACCATGTTAAGTATAATAATAAAGTTTTTAATAATAAGGAAAAAGGTCCAACTGAAAAAGATAAAGCTAAATAAAAAATTAAGTCTAGTGCAAAAGGATAAAAGTGTTATTTCTATGGGAAAACTGAGCATTTTAAGAAAGGTTGTTATAAAAGAATAATTGATTAAAAAAAATGTCATTGAAGGTGCAATGCAATTCCTATAATGAAGATGCAGTAACAAATGGTCAAGTCCGTTGTGACCTCCATCTTATTCAGTAATTATGATTGAATTCTTGACCCTGAATGTACCTTTCATATGTGTCATGTTAAGACTTGGTTCTCCGAGTTTCTTGAAGTTAATGAGAGACACGTAACAATAGAAAATGATATATATTGTAAGATTAAAGGAATTGAAAAAATTATCTTAAAACATCAAAACAACAGTATCCTAATTTTAGAAAAAAAATATGTATGTTCATGACCATAAAAAAATTTAATTTCTTTAGGAATCTTGGATGACAAAAATTATAACATTGTAATATCAAATGGACAGACAAAAGTATGTAAAGGAAGTTTTGAAATAATCAATATACCAAAAGAAATGAACTTTATAATTTACAAGCAAGACCCTTAATAGTCAATAGCCTTGCTGCCATTATCACTCAGAAAGACAAGTCAAATGTATGTTATGACACACACGAGACTTGGTCATATTAATAATAAATGCCTGTAGGTTTTAAAGAACGATGGTGTGTTTGGCAAAGATAAAATTAAAAAGTTGACTTTTTGTGAGCAATGTATAACTGGGAAGCAAAACAGATTAAGGCTAGAACTCATAAATCCACCTGTATTTGCATGCAGACCTCTAGGGGTCCTTTCCCTGTTACTATCTGTACAAGTTTCAGGTCTACTTGTAGGTGGTCAATGATTTCTCAAGGAAGGTATGCTCTAACCTATTATCAATCATTAATACCTTTATTTTCTTATTAGTGTGATAGAATCTATTTAGGTTTTCTACTTCATAAAGAATTTTCTAGAATTATGAGTTTGACACCTTTTGTAAAGAATTTGGTATTCTTTGTTGTGTTTAAAATCACAAGTGTACAATGTCAATTAAATAAGCAGTGAAGTTGATCTAAAGAGTTCAAATTATTGTTCCATGAAGACTATTTTATTTGAATACTGATTTAACATAAACTACCTTTTATTTGTCAAAAACAAGATTTTCAGTAAACTATGAATAATTATGAAAGATAACAATTAAACAAACAAATATAATGGTTAAAGTGTTGGACTTATGATTTCACTATAGTTATAACTTTAATCTTGCATCTCAAGTTCAATTCCTTAAGTGGTACTTGATCGAAGTCACTAATTAAATTAATTTACCTTTCTCGAATTTAAATCAATCGTATTTAGTTAAGTCAACTCACTATATCTCTAAGTGAATCTGAATAAATCTAAATTAAACGTATTTAAGCATATATGAATTCAATTAAGGACGCAACAATAGTAAAGTGTATCTCTACTTTTACCCAATTACTATATTTTACTACGTGGTCTAAATTTATAATTCACCTATTGACTCGTTAAATTTCACATATCAATGAATTAGTGATTAAATAATTCAAGCATGAAGGAAAGATGTAAAATCACTACATGAATCCATTATATCACACAAAACTTGAGAATTGAAATTAAAGGTTCAAAACTAGGTTACAATCGTTCGTCCCAACAAACAGTTTAACGCTACTCATCATACAAGAAGAGAAACAAAAGAAGAAATTCTAATTCATCACCGGGTTTAAAGGAAAGATGAGAGAAAATTGAATATTTTGTACCAAGAATTTGTCTTCTTCGAGCCAAAGTCTTCAAACATTCGTCGTAAATCTCTATTTTTCTCTATGATTGCCACCTAATTTGACCTAGATTAAGTCTTTATATATTTTTTAATTTACATTGGAACTCGTGTCTAGGGAAAGGACAAAAATACCCCCACATATAAGTTGAAAAAAATCAGAATTTTGCCCAGACGGGTCATGGTTTGCAAACTGCCCAAACCATGACAAACATTATTTTCTATGTTTGCTGCGGTCTGGCCATGATTTTCTTATTGTTGCTGGACCGTGGCAAACATAAAACTCAGTTTGCCAACTTTTGGCCAATTTCCAATTTGGTCCTCAATCTTTTAGAGTTGTGAAATTTGGTCCATACTTTAAGTTTTTCGATAGCTTTGGTCCGTTTCGCCTCCAACCTTCAACATTGATCCATTAACTCCAAAGGCTTCCACATTGGTCCTCGAATCTCCGTAGTCATCCAAAATTGGACATCCTCAAGTTACAAAGTGTGCAAACCAATCTTATCCATATTACATTTCCAACTCAACATTTCTAAACATAACATTTTATCATAAATGAAACGTATATAAAAGTTCAAAAATACACGTTTCACATACTAAGCTTTCTTTACCTCAGAGTTGGCGTAGCGTAGCGTGGCGATGGCGAGTAGCAATGCTGAAACTTTAAAACCTGAACTTCTTTAATTTGAATTTGACAAAACAAAATAAAGACCATGTAAAATAAATTTTTTAAATTTTCTCAAGTCTACAAAAAAGTAAAACCGTTTTCTAATACCAAGATGTAACATCTTGGATTTTCTTAATCCAGAGGGTCACTTAAAAATCTTGAACTACGCTTGACAACTCTAAATTTCAAATTCTCGCACCTTTTAATGGTTTTATAATTTAATTATAGTGGAAAAATAATACGTGCGCAAGAAAAACTCATAAGGACTTCCAAATCTTCATTTTTTTAAATGTTAACATAGGGTATCGCAAAAAAATATTTGACCAGTCAAACGTGTTCAAACAATTATGATTTTTGAACGGTAGGTACTTGAAACCTTAGGCTAAAATATATAAAAAATATATACCTTAGCCAAGTCGTTTGATATGAGAAATATATAGCCAAAGTTGCCTAAAAAATTGTCTCGAATACCACTCATGTTGCCCAGAAAATGGTCATAATAAATTCAACGGCGTGCTTTTAAGGTGATTCCAAATCCTACTAACAGATACTATAAAGCCATCAAAATCCACTAATTTGACTCAGAAATTTGCAATACACAGAAAGTTATGATATTTTGAAGTTAGGGGTAGAATGCTGAAAATTTCAATACTTTAAGCTATAACTTCAACTTTAATTTCTAAACCAGAGAATTGAACATAAAATTGGGTTTTCTTCCAATTTACAACCTTAAAACATATTCAATTATTGTACCATAATTTACATAATAAGGCTCGATCATATCGATGCCAAAACATGAAGGACATAAAACTACATCTTTTCTTTTACTGTCGCCACTCTACGCCGTCACAACGCCGCCAATTATATCAATATGAAGAGTAAATGACTATGGGATGTGAGCATTTCAAAGTAACACCCTATAGAAATTATACTAACATACGAGAAAATTATACGAAATCATAAATACGACATGCCATACTTTAAGACGTACTTAAGGAACATATGAGGAAATTATACGAAATCATAAATGCGACATGACATACTTTAAGACGTACTTAAGTAACTGATGCCACATAATTTCATAAGTGATTACTTTCAATCACAATTTTCCTTCATAAACATTTAACATGGCATGCACTTTATATATTATTTTTTCCGAAGTAAAATTAGTGAAATCATAACTTAAGTAGTATAAAAACTACCTTGCAAGTTTAGAATTTGTGTTGAGTTGAATTGGTAGATGAAATTGGTTGCATTTGCGACTGTGCCTTTTTTATTACAAAATTCTAGTGTTGTTGCAAGCTTTAAATGAAGTTATTATGGGATGAATTTTGGAGATGAAAGTGGTTGGAATTGTGAATAAAACATAACGAAAGACTTACTACTAGGCCAAAAATTGAAGAAGAAAATAGGGAGTTCTTCCTTAAGTTCTATTAGGGATGAAAATGGGATGGGATGGGATGGGATGGGATGGGATGGGACAGGGCGGGGCGGGGACGACCATTACCATCCCCATCCCATCGAGAATTTTGGGAGGCGGAGCGAGTATAGAATTTATCGTCCCATTTAATTAAGTAATTAATTTTTACATACAATTAAAATTTTAAAACATAAAAAAAATAAAAACAAAAACATTCGGGGTAGGCACCATGATTCTCGTCCCCGATTCGTTAGTAATCGGGACGGGGATTCTCCTTCCTATTCGGGGCAGGGCAAGGCGGGGTGGATCGAAGGGTGAGTTTTTTTTTTCATCCATAATATCTAGGGACGGGTTGGGTCAGGTCGGTTTTGGACCCAACTCGAACCCAACCCAAAAAATTCGATTTAGTGAGAACCCAACCCAACCTAACCCGTCCACGGGTTTTAACCCGATCCAAACCGACCCGAACAATGCTGAAACTTTTGTTGTTGTTGTTGTAACAATTTTTCATTTTTTCTGGAATCATAAAAAAAAAAAAGAAATCATAAAATCAAGAATTAAAAAAAAAAAAAAAGAAATCCAAATTTGGTACAAGCAATCAACCACAATTGAAAACCGTAATGTGTTTTGGGCTTGATTTTTTACCCCTCAAAATCTGTCATATATTGGAACCCTAATCAATTTCAAGTCATATATACCATAAGAATTGAGGAGAAAATAACTATTTTTCAAAATCACATTTGAACCTCACAGGTTGGTTGAAGGGTTCTTACCTGGGTGGAAACTCCAGCAGTTGGTGGCAGCTTCAATTGAGGATGACTTTGCAGATTGGCAGATGGAAGTAGAAAGAGTGCGCACAAGAGAGAGATGGAGAGGGACACACACAGATCGACAGATGGAAATAGGCAGCAAATTGAAAATGGAATGCTGCTGGCTTGGTGTTGCTGTTATGACTCATTTGAACAATTGTGCTTATGGCTTTTAAGCCCTTTAGCCTTTAGGGCAAATCATGAAATCATCTTTTTTTTATTAAAGTTATTGGGTCGGGTTGGGACGTATAACCCACAACCCAACCCAACCTGAAAACTTCAAACCCAAAACCAACTCGTTTAAGCGCAAAAATTGACCCAAACCTCTCAAGTCGAGCGGTTTGGGTCAGTTTTTGCCCAGCCCTAATAATATATATCTATTATTGGACACTATGTTATTTATTATCACGTGTTCATCTAAATTGAATCTCTTGAAAGTAATCTAGACAAAAAAGAAAAAAAAAAACCAACGAGGACTGGTGATTAATTATCCAACTAATTGTAATTTCGCTTTTAACAAAATTAAAACACAGTTTAGTTATGGTTTCAATTTCTAAGATTATCGTATTCTAATTCAACTAAGTCTAAATTATCACACAAATAGAAGATTAATTATCAAATTCGAGTTTTACGAGAACTAGGATTTACAAATCCACCATCACGTTTCAACAATCAATCATCCATTACTCGTCTTTGCAAATTATCGACCTAGTTTGAAAATTGATAATCCTACAATAATCAAAAATCTATCTTGATGGTTAATCAATTCTATATCTCTATGTGAACATATGTATCTTTAATTAAATTTCGAACACATTAATTCACAAAGATCATTTTATAACGATTTCATAGAGTATAATAGTAATATCTATATATTATTGGATCATGTTATTTATTAACACGTATTCGTCTAAATTGAATCTCTCGAAAGTAATCTAGACCACTAAAACGTTTTAATGGAGATCAAACATCAAAACAAAAATAATGAATAATACACAATCAGTCCAGAATCAACAAATTTACGAAAAATGATGAACTTCTAATTAATAAAAAGCGTGAGGTTTCACCGTTCATCCTAGATATAAGAAAATTAGTCGGACATGATTTCCCAAAATAAAGCAAAAATATAAAGAATCATCGTCTGGGAAAGAAAGAAGAAAAAATAAACACAACTTGTGATTTTTCGTCTAAAATCTCCAATTGCTCCTCTTCAATCTTCGCCTCTTGAATTGTGTTCTTTACCCTTGATTTCGTGTCGCACAATGTGACTTTTGTCTTCCTTTTATAAGTCTCCAAATTTTTCCTAAAAACGTCCCAAAAGTCATGTACCAATTTGTTACCAATAAGAATTCTGTTTCCATAAGGAAACAAAATTATCTTAACCCGTTACAACCATGTGATCGCATCTACTTTTAATCATACGATTGCATGGTTTGGTCAACTTTCTACTTTGCAGCCCAGTCTTTGGTTATTTGCTCGCCAAGCTCCCTATCTTTCTCCAGTTTTTAATTTAGTCATTGTATTTATTTTTTCATTTCAATTTAGCCTTCATATTTGAAACCTAAGTCCTTCATCTTTTCCCAATTCTACTATTTCGTACGTTTTCAATTATTTCACTCACTTTCTTTTCGTCCAATCACCATCTAGACTTGGGGTTTTCCTAAAAAGATCAAATAAACATGTAATTATGTAGAAAACATATTTACGAGTACTCATAATTGTCTCTTTTTGTAGGCCTGTACTTATCAACTATTCTTTTAATAAATAAAGGTTTTTTTAGTAATCACACCTTCACATCTCTAGTGTGGTTGTCAAGTTTCTACGAGGAAAGGATGGGAGGATTCCGATACCCCCAACCATATATAAATAACTCATAAAAAATACATGGGAGGGGAGACATAAAACCTGGCCTCCAATCATAAGAGCTAAGGCAAACAAATAAATGAATAAATAATAAAGCAATAAATAAGGAGCTACTACCTTCCAAACAATAAGTCCTAAAATTTTTTATAGACCCCTAACTGTAGGAAGCCCATGTCTATCAATCTGAACTAAGCTACAGTAGCGTCGCAGTAAGTCCTGAGCGCTATACTCGAAATAGCAACGACGATCCCAACCCTCTGAAGCAAGTACGTCAGCCACCTAGTTTCCCTCGTGAGAAATATGAGAAATAGTATCACGGTTAAATGTAAGGAGATGTCTGATGTGGCAAAGAGTAGCTGTCTGATGTGGCAAAGAGTGGCCTAAATAGACCAATGTCCTCTACCTATGGTGATGTAGTGAATGGCCAAAGTAGAGTCGGCCTCAATCCATATATCTGAGAGTAAAATCCTCTAAGCAAGAATGATACCATCAAGAATAGCTCCAAGCTCGACCTCCAGAATAGGGCAATCTCTATATGAAGAGAAGAAGGCACGAACACACTGACCTAATGAATCCCTAATAATCACTCTTCTACTCGCAAATCCATCTTTGACGCATCCATCAGTGTTGACCTTGTAAGATCCCACTGGTGGAGTATGCCAATATACCAAAATAGGGGGAGGAAGAGATGGATTAGTAAGAGAGATACGCAAAAGAGGAGCAATATCCATATCTCATCGCCAATGAATAACCCGAAATAAACGGCCTGTATGTAGTAGGAAGATAATATAGTATACTTTCCAGATGATCTGTCTCAGCTCCATAGAGATATCCTGGTATTTCATATCATTTTTCTCGTAGTCCAAATAAACCAGTGAATTAAAAGAAGAATGATCGTGCAAATATAACCCTGCCTGAAAAATTGACCTGAGAAATGCCAAGACTAAAAGTGATACTGAAAACCCTCCATCAGTCGAACACTTACATGAAAAATATCAGAAAAGTGGTGCCAAACCTGGTCGTCAATATAGCTCTCAATAAATAAATGCTGAATAGTTTCAATATCTGAGAAACATTGACAAAGAGAAGCCATATGATTCCCAATCCGTCTCTGAATCATAACATAACCTAGGATAAGACCCTGCAATAGTCTCTAGCAGAAGAAAAAGATAGTCATCGGGATAATAAACTCCAAATCATGTTGTATACAAACTAAATAGTATGCCCCGTGCGAACTAGCTACCATGAAGACTTGGTAGCAAATCTACCATCCGAAGTATCCTTCCACATAATCTGATTGTGCACCTCAGCAGTGATAGGGATGCTTCCTATCTGTTCAACAATAATATATAGTACTAGCTGAAGAAGTCTATCAATGTTCCATCCAGTATCATCAAATAAGTTTCTAACCTGGATATAAGAATGTGTCAAGTGTGGGTGCTGATAAGCTAATGTAGACTCGCCCATCCAGCAGTCATGCCAAAAGAATATCTACCCACACCCTAACTGTCAAGCAAAAAGTGTGTCTTCGCATGTGGGCCTATGTGCTTCAGCCTCTTCCATACAGCTGAAGCATAGTAAAGAATAGTAGCCAGCAATGGATGGGTACCGTGACAATACTTACTCAGTAAAAACTGAGTCTATAATGACCGCTGAGATCTAAATAACCACCAGAGTTTTAGGAAGAATGAATCAACAAGATCCTGCAGTTTCCTAAAGCCCAGTCTACCCACGTTAGTAGGAAATGTCCTTTAATCTCTTCCAATGTAATCTGTGTGCATGGTCTGTAGAGTCCTAAAGAAACCTAGCAAATATGCCCTCTAACTTCTTCAAGACAACCTTGGGAGGCTTCATAATCTAAAGGAGATAGAGAGGAATAGAGGGTAGCACTAATCGTATGAAAGTAATCCATCCCCCACGTGATAGGAGTCTCAAAGCCTAGCCATAAATCCTATTATGAAATTTCTAGACTAAGTCATCATACAAGATGATCTTCCTGACTCCTTTAAATAAAGGAACATCAAGATAAGTGAGGGGCTGTTGCTGATGATGAAATCCTGTCAAATGCTCCAGCCTGTCTAGTAGAAAATCTCCTAGATAAGATAATCTCGCTCTTATCTTTGTTCACCAACTACCTAGAAGCCTCCTCATAGTGCTCAATACACTGTAATATTCGTCTGATAGACTGCTTCTGGCCATTGGCGAAAATAATCATATCATCTGCAAAGGACAAATGAGAGATAAGAGCATCACCCTCATCTTTGTATACCATCGAATGAATATTTTGATACTGCTGAGTGAGTAGTTGTAAAAAATAATCTGCTGCAATAATAAACAGCAATGGAGATATGGGATCTACCTGTCTAATCCCTCGAGCTGATGAGAAAAAGCCACATAGCCTGCCATTAAGTAGGACTGAGAATCGACACTCTGAAATACACCTCCATATCCGATCAATCCAAAGAGCATCGAATCCAAAACCCTCCATAATAGATATCAAGAAGTCCCAATCCATGCCTTAGCCATATCGAGCTTGAGGATAACATTACCCATTCGCACTCTTGTATCAAGTGTATGTAGTAACTCCTGTGCAAGGAGGACATTATCCGCAATGAGCTGTGCAGAGATGAATCTGCTCTGAGGAGTTGAGATGATCTGATTTAGTAAAGTACTTAGTCACAAATTCATCAGCTTTGTAATCAACTTATTAAACAATGTACATAAGCTGATAGAACAAAAATCTGACCACCTACAGGCATTGTCCTACTTTAGAAGCAAGACAATAGAAGTAGCTGTAAAATCCTAGGTAGGTGCCCTCCAACAAAGAAGTCCAAGACTTTTTAAAACATATTCTCTGATACTATGTCCCAACAGACCTAAAAAAAGTGAGATGAAAACCCATTTGGCCTGGCGACACTATCTGGATCAATACTGAAAATAGCCTTTCCCACATCAGTTAAAGTAGGAGTCCAATTAAGCTACAAATTGTCCTCATCGGACACCAATCTAGGTATAATACCAATCGAATAGGGTCGACAGGATAAGGAGGAGCCGACATAAGATCTTGGAAGAAAGATACTGCTGAAGGTTGGATAGTCTCAGGAGACTCAAACACCTCACCCGAAGCTGAAGTAATAGACCGGATCCTGGCTCGAATATGTCGTCCCTGAACTGTAGAGTGGAAGTATCGGGTGTTATGATCATCCTCATAAGTCCAAAGTGCTCCTGAATTTTATTTCCAAAAGACCTCATCAATAGATAAAGTACGGTTCAGATTTGCCTGAGCCTGATGCAAAGTATCACTGTGAGAAAGAGAAGGAGAAGGAGAAGGAGAAGGAGAAGGAGAAGGATCTCTGTCATGGTCTAACTATGCCTCGTCCACCTTATACTTTGCATTCCTAAACCTCTGAAAAATATTACCAAATACATGTCGATTCAACCAACGAATGCCCTGTTTGAGCCTAAAAATCTTCTCTTAGAGAGTAGCCATTCCCGTAATATGGGTAGGAAATGACCACTTCTGAGATACAAAGCCTAGAAAATCGTAATGCCTAGACCAAATATTGAGGAATCGAAAAGAAAGAGGCTCAAAATCATCATTAGAAGACCACTGAATCAGAAGATGTGAGTGATCAGAAGTACTTCGGTTCAGATGACGAACCAAAAATCGAGAACAAAAAGAGGCAACCAGTGAGTTAATGAAAACTCTATCCAGACGCTTCCAAACATTCCCATATGTCCACGTGTACTGACTACTAGAATACCCTGCATCTGTCAAACCACAATCCATCATCATATTTGCAAAGTCTGAAGTACCCCTATCACGAGTATTCATACCAGTACGCTCACCATTGTGAGCGATGATATTATAGTCTTCTCCAACTAGCCACGACCCATCCACAGAAAGAGATATCTGTGAAGACCCGCCCATAAATCCCTATGCCCAACTGGCGAGCAAGAAGCATAGATCGAAGTAATAAACAACGCCCTGGCTAATCTAGCATCCTCAACTTCAATGTGAAGGAATTATGAATGATCAACAATCGAAGTAACAGTAGTCCCCAAATTCTAAATATACCAAATCTTATTTGACTCATTCTCTATGCTCACATCAAAAGAGAGAAATTGTCAGATAAAGTCAAAGTTCTTACTCAAAACAAATGACTCCAACACCAACAAAAAATACACCTGATGAAGCTGAACTAATTTCTTAAGTCATCTACGAGTGGCAATACTGCCAACACCTCTCACATTCCAGATGATAACACTCATCAAAGAGAGTAGCTATGTGACGAAGCACCTGTCTGACTATGAGTCACCCGTTTGACTAGGCTCAGAATATCAGTAACTTTTAGATTTTTCTTCTTCTACACTACAGTAAAACCATCGGCCTCCTGCTGCTCATCCAAACCAACCAAGTCATCATAAGAATTCTTGCGAAAGTGCCCCTACTCATGAATCTCAATAGGAAAGGTGTCATTATTTGAAGGAATCGAAGTCTCAACATTCTCATGGAAACTGAGGCTTGGACTAACATGCAGATCGGTATCAAATGGCTCAATAGCCTAATCAAGTGATGGAATTTAAATAGGGACTAAGTCAAAAACTAGCTCAACTGGTACTGACAAACTGGATATCTCTCTGGGAACTGACATCATGTGATCTAACAGGAGATCATAAAAAATAGCTAGGCGTACTGGCTTTGAAGCCACAACAGTAGGAATAATGGGACTCAGTTGATGGGTGGGTCCCTCATAAACCACAGGAGGTGGTATAACAACTGAGGAGTGAGCAGAAGAAGAACCAACAACTGCAAGCCATTGCCTAGGAGCCTCAACAACAATCTCATTTTCCTTACCCGTCTCGGTCCTATAACAATAAGAACCTAAACAACAACTAGCTTAGGAGCCAGAGCAACAAAAGGCTTAGTAGCCTGGGTAACAATATAAAGGACTGGTGGTGCACCCACTGTAATGACCCGAAATTTTATATTTTTAATAAATTTTTTTAAATCTGAAAAATAGAATGCAATGAGGAATTTATTTGCGTCATCCTGAAAAATGCCTCAAAAGTCGTAATATTTGGAATTTAATTTAAATCAGAATGATAAAAAGGAGAAAAATCAGATTTAATGAATTATGAAGGGACTAATATGAATTAATTTAAAGATTTAATAGCTTATGATAGGGCTTGATTGATTAAAAATGAAAAGTTGGGTGGGAACCCAAAAAGTTGAGAAAGTAAAGTTTTTAGCCTTTTTGGTACAAGTGAGGCAACCATCTTTGGTGCAATCGTATGAATTGTGTATTGGTCGAAATTCTACGAATCTTATAGTGTTACAAAGTAGACGATGATACCTTCGAAATGGTACCAAATACACCTACATTCGACTAAGAAATCAGCCCCAAAAATTTATGCCAAAAACGTTCCAGAAAGTTTGAAATCTGGAAAAAGCAGTAATGAATTTCCAGTAAACTATGTTCGGGTAACCATCTTTAGAACAGTGTTTTCCTCACTGTGGTAGTCATTTTTATGCGATTCAAAGTACATTGCGAAGATCTCCGTAAGATCTTCGAGATGGTATAAGAAACGTTGAAAAATAAGCATGTATCGACCTAGAAAACCGGACCCAAAAATGGGTCCAAGAAGTAGGATATCTGCCATTTTTATTTTTTGCAGAGATTTATTACCCTAGATGCCCTTCCTAGTGCCCCTATTGCCATGGGAAAATGAAAAAGCATTACTTGAAGGCCAAGAGAAAATCTTAAGCAAATTCAACCAACTTTACAAGTGGCCCTATAAGATGAGAAGTAATTATGAGGAGAAGGTTGGATTCCTCCTATAAATACCCTTTACTTTAAGGCCTCAACTTGCCCATTTCATCTCCCTACAACCATCATAACACTATTTCATTCACACACTCTCTAAAGAAAAAGGAAAGAACCCACTTAAAAAAGAGAAAATATAGCAAATAGAAGGGATAAGTCAATAATTAAAAATCTGGAATGGAAGAGCTTGGTGTGGAGGTTCCTAATTTAATAGAGAAATCTCTACACCTGAGCCTCAAGGCCCTAATATGGGCAGTAGCATAGATGGACATAAAACCCCAGGTTTCATGGTGGAGAGAGTTAGATTCAGGGGCTAAGAACTTAGTTTTCAAAGTAAAAATACTCTTAATACCTCTTTGCCCCGGAAGGTATTGATATCCTATACTTACAATTCTACGATGGGGTATCAGTACCCCAAAATCTCTGCACCGTGAATACCTTATACCAGTTTCTGCAGGTCGTGTTGCCTCTACCTATAGATTCAAGTAATATTCACATTCCATAAGATTGTGATATGTAGAAACCTTTTATTTTTAGGTGGATCAAGGCTAACTGTTGTGAAAATAACGTGATTGCAAGTGTACAATATCATTAACAAGTAATAAAGTGGACTTTTTGAGTCCGGATTATCGTTCACACGAAGACTATTTTATTTAGATAGTAGTTAAATTAATCAAATTACTAGTCTATTGTAAATAATTTAAAATAAATTGAGTTGAAAGATTTAAGCTAGAACTTTGGATTTTTCGAAAATAATAATAAAGAAAGAATCAATAATTAATAAAATATGATGGTTAAAGCGTTTGGACAAATGAATTCACCTAGTTATCATCTCTAATTTCTCCTCTCAAGATTTATTCTTAAAGTTGTATTCGGTAGAATTCACAAATTTAACCTAATTTACCTCTCTCGAGTTCAAATTAGTCCTATCTAATTAAGTCAACTTAGGCAGTCAGAATGGTCATTAATTAGATGCATTAAATCTCCTAAGAATTCAATTCAAGACCGTGACAATAACAAAAGTGTATCTCTACCTTTTATCCATTTGCCAGATTTTACTACATGGTCTTGATTAATAATTTACCTCTCGATTCATTACAATCCACAAATCAATGACAAATAATGGCCAATTATCTCAAGTATTAAGAAAAGAAGTAAAATTAGAGATGGCAAACGGACCGGGCCGCCCGTCCGCCTGGTGGCCCGGTCCGCAAATAGACGGACTCGGGCCGGCCCGGGCCCGTCGAACGACGGGACCCTGCTGTAAAAATTTTCACGGGCCGTGGACCACGGACTAGGCCCGTGGTCCGTGGTCTATAAGGGAGGGACCAATTGTTACAATATGCAACGGTCAGAAATATGACCGTTGCATGCAACGATCATATTTCTGACCGTTTGTAATTTGGTCCCCAATTAATTTTTTTTTGCAAACGGCTATTTTTTTTTCTCCTATAAATATCCCATAAATTAGCTCTATTCTCTTCACAAATCTCTCAAGTCTCAACTTACAATCTTACATTCATACTTCCATTTTCCGAAAAAAATTATATTGTGCAATTTATAGAATTTCAAGATTTATAATCTTATTCTTCTTATCTTCTACATCCCTACATTCCAATTTTCATATTTATTTTTTCTACTTCTAGTCACTAGTCTTCTACATTTCTATTATCTACAAGACTACAATTATTCATGGATCAGTACAATTTTCAAGGAAGTGCCGAGTCTGTCGAAAACCAAATTCAAGATGATTTTAGTGGTTTAATTAATGTTCCAATTCCAGAATTTAGTGATGATTTTGGAGTTGGGAACACTGCTCCAATTTTCAATTTAGATGATATTGACGAATAGTTGGAAACGACCAACACTACTCAATCTACTACTAAACGAAGAGCCGCAAAACAAAAGGCTCAGTGTTGGGATCATTTCAATAGAGTGCAAACCGGTGCATCTGCAGATGGGCAACCAATTTTCAAGGCAGTTTGTAAATATTGTAAGCAACAGTTTGCATGGCAAAAGGGTGGTGGAACGAGCCATCTTAACCGACATTTTCCGAAGTGTATGCAAAAGCACGGAGGAGTTGATACCAACCAAGCACAACTACATTTCGGCTCTCTGGGTGGATCTACTAGTTCTTCTCCCAATCTTAATAATTGGGTTTATTCACAAGAGTCTTTGCGCCGAGAAGGCATGTGTCAGTTGGTGGCCAGTGGTGAGTTCCCGCTTAGCATAGTGGAAAGCCCTCATTTCAAACGGTTTGTACAAAGGTATTTTCAACCAAGGTATCTACCCTTTGCTAGAAACACTCTTCGTTCTGATACTATTACTGCATATAATAAAAGAAAACAAAATATAAAAAATGATTTAAGTAAATATGCTGATGTTGTATCATTCACTTCGGACTTATGGTCCGGTCTAAATCATAAAGGATATATTGCAGCTACTTTACATTATATTGATAAACTATGGATTATGCATAAAAGAATAATTGCTTTTAAAGTAATTGACTACCCTCATATTGGCCTACAAATTTTTAATTATTTAATGGCAATTATTAAAGAATTTAATTGTGAATCTAGAATTCGCAGTATGACGTTTGACAATGCTCCGCCTAATAATATTGTAATAGAAAAATTAATTGAAGAATTACAACCGAATTTCGGTGTAATTTTGTTTCATGTTAGATGTGTATGCCATATTTTTAATTTAATTGTCCAAGATGGTTTAAAGTATATAGGCCCACAATTAGAAAAAATTAGGTATGCATTGAACTATATTACTGCTTCACCTTCTAGAAAACAAGTATTTGATGAATTATGCGTAGAAAATTCTCTTCCAACTAAAACTATATGTACAGACATACGTAATAGGTGGAATTCTACTTATTTAATGCTTGAATCATGTGAAGGTTATGAACATTGTGTAACTGCTTATTATAATGGACGACATTCACACGGTCCACAATACGATTTGCAACCACATGATTGGCAAATTGCATTTCATGTTCGAAAATTTTTAAAAGTATTTTATGACGCCACGAATGCATGTGGTGGTGTATACTACCCTACTAGTCCATTAGTTTTAAATCATTTTTATTTTATTGCAAATAATTTTAATAGATATAAGACGTATGCAATTTTTTCTGATATTGTTGAAACAATGGAAATCAAGTTTAGAAAATATTTGGAAGATCTGCCTATGTTGTTCCCGTTAGCGTCAATTATGGACCCTAGAGTAAATTTACAAGGTACTAAACATACTATTTCTGAAATTTCTAATAATTTGAGTTACGGTAATCCATTAACTTACGGTAATTTAGAAAAAAACATTATGTGAAATGTACGAATTTTATGCAGAAAAAACTGGTAGGAACGTTAGAAGACCTCTTGCGCCAAATCCTTCTTCTTCTTCAAATAACCCTAATCCTAATGATTATTGGAGTTTCCTTATTTATAAGGGAACTCAAAATCCTAGTTCTTCTTCTTCTTCTTCTTCTTCTTCGCTTTCCCGTGCCACAAAAGTTGAAACTAATATTAGAGATATACCATTAGAGTTAGCTAGATATTTTGGTCACGACATACTTAATTTGTTAGATGAAGACGAGAGGAATAATTTTGATATACTTAGGTGGTGGAGACAAAACAAGCGCCAATACCCAATTGTTTCTATTATTGCATGTGATCTACTAACACCTCCGGTATCAACTGTAGCATCGGAGTCTGCTTTTAGTACAGGTGGTAGGCTTCTTAATGATTTGAGGTCAAGACTTAAACCAGATATATTAGAGAGTTTAATGTGTTTGAAAGATTGGGAGGATGCAGAGCTTCGAATCCAAGATAAAGTAAGCCTGATATTGGCCGAAGAGATGGACGAACTGAATACGTAGTAAGTAAAATGTAAGTATATTTATTATTTTGTATAAATTCATTCTATTTTCATTCATTTTACCTTGTAAGTTTTGATATTTAACTTTACAAAAAATTGTACACGCAACAACTTTTTCGTGTACAATTTTAACTCTGCCTACGCTAATAGTAGCCGGTCCCAAGCCCCAAAAAAAGAGGAGGGTTTGAATTTAAAATTTGTTCTTCACTTATTTCTTATTATTTGTTGTTTTTAAGTTAAATAATAAAAAAAAATAGATTTCACATGGGTTCGCGGACCGGCCCGTGGATCGCAGACTACGGGCCGGTCCGCAGACTAGCCCGTGGATCCCGGACCACGGGCCGGTCTGGACCATCTTTTTGGAGAGGCTCGGCCCGTATCTTCACGGGCCAAACTCGGGCCGTATTAAGGGCAGAGCCGGACTGACTACTCCACGGGCCAAGCCGGCCCGACTCGACCCATTACCATCTCTAAGTAAAATCAAATACATAAACAATTTATACATTAAAACTTGATATTTGAAATTAAAGAATTAAACTTAGGCTATATCGTTCATCCAAACATTAAATCTAGCTACTCATGACTCGGGAGAAAGAAAAGATGAAGAGAATTGAAGACATAACCGGATCTTGAAAATAATAGAGGAAGAAACGCTGAATATCTTGCACCAAGAAATCTTTGTCTTCAAGCTCCAATCTTCAATTTCGCCTTTGTTCTTCGTCTCTTGGTATCTCTCTCTCTCTCAATATGATTTTTTACAAGATTTAACGACCCTCAATTATGAGTGTATAAGTCCTATTTATAAGTCTCTCAAGATGACCTAAAAGATCTCTAAAAATCCTAAAAATCGTGAACTAAAAGTTTTTCAATTGCATTGGGACTCAAACAAAAGAAACAAAATAATCAGAAAATCCGCAGGCCAGATTTGGCCTGGGTTCGCCCTGGCATGTTCCGAGCGAATGCCCAAGCATCCAAATTTGCCTCAGCCGTTTCACAATGTAGCTGGGCGATCGCCCAGCTTTGAGCTCGGGCGTTCGCCCAGCTCTTTTTTCTTCGTATCTGTGCCTGTGGTCCTTCAACTTTTGATTGTAGTCATTTTAGTCCTCTGATTTATTCTTTTATTTCAATTTAGTCCTCTTTTATTTGCAATCCAGGTCTTTCAACTTTTGTATGTTTGCAAATTGATCCCCATCTCCAAGTTTTCGTACACTTTCAGTCCTTTTCACCTATTTTGCTTTGTTTTTCTTCAATTCCATCCGATCTTGGGTTTTGACCTGAAATAATTAAATCAACACATAATTAAGTAGAAAATCACTTAAGAGCACTTACAATAGTCCACTTTTAATGGTCTAGATAAGTGTAAAATCACACTTATCAAATACCCCCCAACTTGAAAATTTGTTCGTCCTGGAACATAACTATTTACTTAAACAAACAAACAAATAATATTAAAATATACTATAATAGATATCTTGCCGCATTTGCCTCATGTTTTTGAAACAATCAAACAATTCATAATAAAACTTCTAAATCATGCTACCAGAATCAATCAGTTTTACTTATCCGATGCTTGACAGATATATGTGTGTACGCATAGTCAATCCAATCACCATAAACTTTTAGGTTGGTAGTATTCTGCCTCCAATGGGCAAATATTTTCTTTCTCTCTCATAAGAATACACACTCCCATACTAATATTCAATTTTCTCACCCTGGTATTAGCTCTAGAGTGATTCTCAAAACACTTATTCTTTTACTGCTCAAAATTTCATTAGGTCTAGCCAATACATTAGCTATCTAGATCTGCGATGATTCTCCCTTCATTGAGTGCTTCGACCATCAAGTTTTCACTAGGTAAGTCAAACCCACTAGTCATCTATATCCCCAAGTTATGCGTACAGTGGCTCAATCTTGCTTTTGTTTCAATAATAATTTTTTTTTATTACTATATGTTGAGATATATCTTATGTGTAAGACCTCACTCCATTAAGCTTTCTAGATGACCCTTGTAGCGAGCTTTAGACCGATGGCTCCCAGGTCTGATAAACCGTAGGGCACCGAGTTTTGAGAACTCCAACGGGCTTTATCACTCGAGTCAACTAGGCTACGAAGAGAGGTATAAGATAATGCAAGTGCCATGCCTTTCATTTTTTTTTTTGTAAGATAAATAAGCGGGGATTAGATTCCTAGCATCCGGTCAATACCTATATTCCACTTGGTAGCCAAAATACACTCCACACATATATTACTCAAGCACGGAATCAACACATATCTAAACAGCTTCTGTATTGGTTTAACCACCCCCAAACTATCCTCTCAATTGGTTAGGTAATTGAGTTGTCAATTGGTGGTTTTGGTTTTCACAACTTACTTTCATAATTCTTTCACTGTATTTTATTCAATATACCAACCAGCGTAGTGACAATCATGACTATTTTGCTCACACTTAATCATCTCTCACATGGATAAGTATAGTCTATAAAAAACAGCTTAAGTAGCATAACCTAGTCATATTTCATGAATTGATAGCAGTTTTAAATAATATCATCGTAAGTCGGCAAGGCTATCCAACATACACACACACATAACAAATTTTATTTTATTTTATTTATTTATTTATTTTTAGCACACACAAAAATAATTAAAGTAATTAAAGTCACCCCCAAGCTTAAAGCTCACATTGTCCTCAATGTGACACAAGAAAGCAAAGTAAATAAGAAATAAGGAAAGAGACAACCTGAATCAAAAGGCGTGGAGATAACAATCGGACTTTTAGCTCATCAGTACGCATTGGATTGGAATGACGATGTGCAACCTGAAATATGAAAAACAATAATGATTAAATATACTTAATCACTAAAAAATGGAAAACATGCTCTACATCCTAATGCAGTCCTAAAATTCTACATGCAATGCAATAAACATATAAGGGATAGAAAAATAGGTTGCCTCCCATTAAGCGCTCGATTTATAGTCTAGAGCTCGACTTATTGCAAGTATCATTTATGGAGGCTTGAATTGGGCTTTGGAAGTCTTGCATTGGTTGCAATTACCAGCTTTGCATGATTTATCTTTTGCTCTCCATATTTTAAATTGGCCTTTTTCATCTTTATTTGTTGCAACTAGTCCACCTGTATCTGATTTGCAGTTTTCTTGGTCAATTTTCACCACTTCATCAACTCTAAAACACTCTTCGAGGTCAATTGGTTGCTCGGGTATGGTGTACATATTGAATACTGTTCGTTCATCCTGTACCCTCAAGATTAGCTCACTTTTTTCAACATCAATAAGGGCTCGACTCGTCGCTAAGAATGGTCATCCCAATACGACTGGCATATTTTGGTCCTCTTCGATATCAAGGACAATGAAATCAACCGGAAAGAAGAACTTATCCACCTTAATGAGCACGTCCTCAACCACACCCCGTGGGTACTTGATTGATCTATCAGCAAGCTGCAGAGACACAGTTGTTGCTTTAACCTCTCCCAAACCTAATCTCCTGTAAACAGAAAGAGGCATTAAATTTACACTTGCACCTAAATCACATAAAACATTAAAATTATGAAATTCTCCAATTGTGCAAGGTAATTTAAAACTCCCTGGATCTTTTAATTTCAGAGGCAACTTATTTAGCAGAATAGCACTACATTCCTCAGTTAAAGCCACTGTCTCATTTTCATCTGGTTTTCTCTTCTTGGACAACATTTATTTCATAAATTTCACATACAAAGGCATTTGAGCTAATGCATCGGCAAAAGGAATGTTGATATGTAGTTTCTTGAAAACTTCAAGAAATTTTTCAAACTGCTTGTCGAGCTTGTTCTTATGCAGCCTATGAGGAAATGGAATTGGTGGCACATAAGCTTTGACAGGAATTGGCGCCCTCACTTTTGATGATTCAGCAAATTCTTTTGAAACTTCTTCTTTTGATTTTGCATATTTTTGTTCAGATTCATCTTCCTCAATTACCAACCGTTCATTATTTTTCTCTGGTCTTTTCACGTGAATCTCTGGCAGTTGTACCCCGCTCCTAGTAGTGATTGCTTTTACCTGTTCTCTTGGATTTGTTTCTGTAGTGCTGGGTAAAGTACCTGGTTTTCTATCTGACAATTTTAGGGCTAACTGACCAATCTGAGTCTCTATTTTTCTGATAGACGCTTGTTGATTTTGACTGTTGATGTCCAATCGCTCCAATGCTTTATTAGTTTTCTGCATATACTGTTAGAACATCTCTCCTAAACTCGGTCATCTTTCTTGCTGATCATTATATGCATTTCCACTTTGTTGATTCTCAGACCATCTAAAATTGGGGTGTTGCTTCCAACCTGGATTGTATGTTTGTGAATATGGATTGTACTGCTGATGTGTATTATTCTGCACAAAATTGACATGTTCTAGAGAGGCCAATAACATACAATCTGATGTCGAATGGTTAGCTCCACAGTTCTCGCACATGATGGTTGCTTGGATTGCATTCACTCCTTGCATTTGTGTTCTGACTAAGAGCTTCACCTGCTTTGTCAATGTAGCAAGTTGTGCATTGGTAGCTGACAGACCATCAATCTCATGTAAGCCTGCTACTTTTTTTGGAGTGGTACGATCAAATGAAAAAATGGTCTGTGTGTTTGCAATTAGCTCATAGAGATCCCATGCTTCGTTGACATTTTTATTCACAATGGACCCGTTTGTAGAGGAGTCCACTGTCGATTTAGATTGGGGAGATAGCCTAGAATAAAAATATTGAGCCTGTTGCCCTTTTTTAATGCCATGATTTGGACATTTTCTGAGCAATTCCTTGAATCTGTCCCAAACTTCATGATACCTTTCGCCATCCAGTTGCTGAAAAGTAGAAATTTCTAGTTTCATTTTGGCTACTTTAGCTGGTGAAAAGTATTTGTTGCAGAATTTTCTAGCCAAGTCATCCCATGTTGTGATACTAGCATGTGGTTCTGAGTCTAACCATTCCAGAGCCCCATCCCTCAAAGTGTAGGAAAATAACCGAAGTTTAATGGCATCTTCATTTACTCCGTGAAACTGAAAATTATGGAGCATACGTAGGAATCTTGAGAGATGAGTATTAGGGTTTTCAATCGCCTTTCCATAGAACTGCAGGTTGTTGCTGAAAAGATTAATCATATCGGCTCTTAGTTGGAAGTCGTTCTGACCAAAAGCTGGGTAAATTATGCTTGAACGATCAGGAGCTGCTGCCGGAGTTAGGAACTGAGCCATTGGCATATTTCCATCGTCATCTTATTCTTCTTCATTATGTGGCTGAATTTGCTGAGCTGCCAATCGAACTGCTTCTACAGCGGCTGCTCCTGCTACCTCTTCAGCTTCTCTTCTTATTGGTGCATCTGCCATTTGAATTTGTTGTTGATCTCTTTGTTTTTGGTTGTGTTCTTTGCGTCTTCGTCTGAAAGTACGTTCAATCTCAGGATCGAAGGTCTCAAGATTGCTGTCTTGCGTACGGAGCATGCAACAAACATCCTTTTTTGTAGTATATAAAAAAAAGAGTATCAAGATAAAAATAAATTAACTATAAAAATTAATTTAAACTAACATTAAATAAGAATAGTCCCGGCAACGGCGCCAAAAACTTGTTGTGAAAATAACGTGATTGCAAGTGTACAATATCGTTAACAAGTAATAAAGTGGACTTTTTGAGTCCGGATTATCGTTCACACGAAGACTATCTTATTTAGATACTAGTTAAATTAATCAAAGTGCTAGTCTATTGTAAATAATTTAAAATAAATTGAGTTAAAAGATTTAAGCTAGAACTTTGGATTTTTCGAAAATAATAATAAAGAAAGAATCAATAATTAATAAAATATGATGGTTAAAGTGTTTGGACAAATGAATTCACCTAGTTATCATCTCTAATTTCTCCTCTCAAGATTTATTCTTAAAGTTGTATTTGGTAGAATTCACAAATTTAACCTAATTTACCTCTCTCGAGTTCAAATTAGTCATATCTAATTAAGTCAACTTAGGCAGTCAGAATGGTCATTAATTAGATGCATTAAATCTCCTAAGAATTCAATTCAAGACTGTGACAATAACAAAAGCATATCTCTACCTTTTATCCAATTGCTAGATTTTACTACATGGTCTAGATTAATAATTTACCTCTCGATTCATTACAATCCACAAATTAATGACAAATAATGGCCAATTATCTCAAGCATTAAGAAAAGAAGTAAAATCAAATACATAAACAATTTATATATTAAAACTTGAGATTCGAAATTAAAGAATTAAACTTAGGCTACATCGTTCATCCAAACATTAAATCTAGCTACTCATGACTCGGGAGAAAGAAAAGATGAAGAGAATTGAAGACATAACCGGATCTTGAAAATAATAGAGGAAGAAACGCTAAATATCTTGCACCAAGAAATATTTGTCTTCAAGCTCCAATCTTCAATTCCGCCTTTGTTCTTCGTCTCTTGGTATCTCTCTCTCTCTCAATATGATTTTTTATAAGATTTAACGACCCTCAATTAGGAGTGTATAAGTCTTATTTATAGGTCTCTCAAGATGACCTAAAAGATCCCTCAAAATCCTAAAAATCGTGGACTAAAAGTTTTCCAATTGCATTGGGATTCAAAAAAAGGAAACAAAATAATCAGAAAATCCGCAGGCCAGATTTGGCCTCGGCGTTCCGGGCAAATGCCCAGGCATCCAAATTTGCCTCAGCCGTTTCACAATGAAGCTGGGAGATCGCCCAGCTCTCTTTTCTTCGTATCAGCGCCTGGGGTCCTTCAACTTTTGATTGTAGTCATTTTAGTCCTCTGATTTATTCTTTTATTTCAATTTAGTCCTCTTTTATTTGCAATCTAGGTCCTTCAACTTTTGTATGTTTGCAAATTGATCCCCATCTCCAAGTTTTCGTACACTTTCAGTCCTTTACACCTATTTTGCTTTGTTTTTCTCCAATTCCATCTGATCTTGGGTTTTGACCTGAAATAATTAAATCAACACATAATTAAGTAGAAAATCACTTAAGAGCACTTACAATAGTCCACTTTTAATGGTCTAGATAAGTGTAAAATCACACTTATCACTAACCATAATGAGTAGTGAGTAACTTACGTTATTTGCCTTATGTACAACACGGTAAGTATATATACATTTGTGCATAAATTATATGTGCTCTTATGTTCTCCAAATGACTTATGTTGATGAGATTTATGAGATATTATGAGCATCTTGAACCTACTTGTCATTTATACAACAAGAAGGAAGAATAAAAATGAGAAGTTATTTTGTGTTATACATGCTCAACTTGAGATGAGAAAACAAAGTCTACATGTATACAAAGACAAGTTATATTATAATACAATAAGTTTTTCCAAGCCTATTTGTACACCACAAAAAGACGGTAAGGGTCCAAAGAAAAGAGTTGATCAACTATGGCCAAAGGTTAGAGCGACCCATATAAGGACATGATGTCCGATTACAGAACGGACAATGGCAAGAGTAGCCTATAATGGGACGGTAATGGTCCCAAGAGTTGATCAACTATGGCCAATGGCAAAAGTAGCCCATAAAGGGACGATAAGGGTCCAAAGAAGTTGGCCATCGTGCTTATGCACAAAGAATATTTATTTTGAGCGCTCAGTGTACAAATATTGCTTAAGAGAAGGGCCCTAAGAAAGATAAAAGATACATACATCACACATGCACCGTATTTTACTTATTGAAAGTCACCATTCATAGTCATTTCATGACTCTTGTAGGAAATGGATTGAGATTACTATAAAGTCATGGGGAAAATGTGGGAAGTAGCTTCGGATGGTTAAGAATACCATTTGATCACCAAGATAGATGTATGGTCTTCATATCCTCATCAATTCGGGCTACAAAAATATGAAGCCACTTACCTTTTCGTGGACGTATATGACTATTATTGGACTATAGAGTACCTCACAACCCGTTTTTATAAAATGTAATATCTTAAGTGAACTCGTCCTTAAAATATAAACACCTCCCATTTTGATAAAGTATCTTGTAGTACTTTTTAAACAGGCTTAAGACATATGGGTCATTCATGAGACGTAATGATTTTTCATGAGCCATGTTAGAACAAAGTTGTAAGTGATGCCGTTCTATCCTTTACTTAAGCCTACGTTTTGTGTAACGATCTATGGTATGGAAGGTGAAATGAATTAAAAGACGAGATCTACCTATTTTTCTCTTCCGCTATGTCTATTTATCCTATCTTAATCTTTGGCTTTTACTTTTAGTAAGTATACCCATTTTACGTACCAAAGATAAGACGAATTCGAGGCAAAAGAGAAAGGGCGACCTACATTTGTTGTCTTTGACTATTTCTAATAGTTTTCCCGAAAGAAAATAACAAAAACTATTACAAATATGTTTCAATCTAGTTTTTAATTTAACCAAAGAACTAATCTGTTCTCTGTGTATGGGGGTACTAATACCCTACTGGACAGAATACAAAAAAAAAAAAAAAAAATTAGACATAATTTTGGGGTCGCCACTCCCACCATGTACTGATCAATAATATGGCCCATTTGACGGCACTACGTACAAAAATGGGGCAACCTCTCATACACAATAGGTTGCCAAAAACTATGGGATTCACCTCGATCAATCCAAATCCTATATGGGAGCTTATGCTCCAAATTCACTTCAAGACAAACCTTGGCTTCACTAGGCCTCAACAAATCAGCATTAGCCTCATCAATCTTCAATGGCACCCCAACAATTTTAGATAAAGCAAATAAAAATTTCTTTCCACGTAAATGAATGTGCAATAAAGAAAAAGATATCGATACAGGGGCAATGGGAGTCTCAGCATCAGAATGAGAATCACAAGTCCACTTAAGCACACGCATAGGGCAACCCTCAATAGACCAAAGTGGTTTAAAAAATAAACAACTATAATCATCCTCATATGTCAAGTGATTCAATATGTGCTTGTAATCAATAATCCTAAGTTTAAAATCACTGCAAAAGCCAAATTTCTAAAAACTATTGCGTACCTCCACCATTTTGGGCTTGCGATGAGAAAATTTGCCAACAAGTGTGAACTTGAATGGTTCGGCGAGATAAGCATCATCATCAGAAGAAATAACCAAGGCTGGCTCACCACGATGCAAATAAGGCTCCTTAGCCACAAACTGATGACAAGTAGAATATGGAGAAGCCTGAAGGACCGAAGCAAAAGACTTCCTCACACTCCGTTCAGTTAGAGAAATATTCTATCTATCAGTGACAGCAGCAGCACAAGTCTTTCTACCCATATTCAATATAGACTGGGCTTCTTGAGGAAAAACATATGGGCCCGGAGCAATTGGAGCTGAAAAATTTGGCAAAGGGAGTGGGCCCAAAACAATAGACAGATGTGCGCGTACATCAACCTTCTGGCTCTGTCCACATGGTGCACCATCACGAACTGGGTCGCGCGCCACCCATTGTATGACCCTATGGTTAGAGAGAAGCCCACTAGTACTAGGTACGACCAGAATAAAAGAAGAAGCATACGTGGATTATGGGCCTTGACCGGTTGTGTCAACTGGGCACGATTTTCTAGGAAAAATTGATGGATGCGCCTCCGCAGGCGTGATCCTATGGTCTGAGTATAGTTCGCATGTGGTTAGTGCGTTCATAGGAGATGAAGAGAGAGACCTGTCTAAAGGGGTAGAGCTGCTGGCGTGGTGGCCCACGAAACACTAGGCGGTGAAGGGACTTCTGCCACCCCTAGGTTGACATATGAAACATGGGGGTGGTCGCTTATAGGTGGCAAACTTGCTGGAGACGTCGCCGTGGTGGCGCGATCACGAAATTGAGCGGCGGAGCTAGGGTTTAACCTTAGGTCCGCCGTGGGCAGATTGGTATGTGATCCAATTGGATCACTCTCAGGTGGCGTGAGGCTAGAGGGTTTGAAGGGAATGGTCGGCGAGGGTTGGCAGACCACATTGGAGACCAGGTCTGGTGGTTTGGGCGGCGGATTTGGCTCATTTGTCGACCCGATTTTTTGATAATAGGTCTTCATCAAGTTTTTTTCATGAAGAAAAGAGTTTCTGTATTTTGTCAGATTCAAATGGCGAATTCTTGGAAACCTGAAGAAACACAGGTTCTTGCACAAGACAATCTCGATAGTGTTTCTTGATTCTTGATGATCAAACAAATTTTGAGCATGCATTAATTGTGTAAATTCGTATAGATCTGCTTCCCGAAACAATTTTAAATACTCTCAACCCATCTATGACAATGAAGAATTAATAAATAAAAGTTTTAAGGGCTATTGTCCAAATTTTTAATAGATGTACGACTCTGTTACAAAAATAATTTTGCTATGTGTTATGAAACTATAAAAGTAGAGAGAAAAGAGAGGAGATTAGAGAGAGTCAAAACTCAAGTCTGTAAATTTACTATAATAATGACCCTTATTTATAGGGTTCCAAAGGGGGTTACAACTTGATTAGAATACACTCTTTTGAAGTAAGTAGATAACTACATAGATATCTAGATACAACTAAATAGTCATTCATCATTATCTATAATTTTACAACACTCCACCTTGAATGACTTACTACACAATAACTGTTTCGTTGTTTGGCAAAAACCTAATGGGACAAAAATATCAATAGAAAGAAAAAATTATCAAAAATTGGAGTACTCAAATGCTGCCTCATTAAAACTTTGTTAGAAAAACCCAGTGGGACAAAACCTGAGCGAAGGAAAAAGAGTACAACTACTCCAACTGATTTCAATCAATGAAAAAAAATACTTCTATCGAGCTATCTATATCTTGTGCGTCAATGTTTTCAATGTCGTTATCTTGTTAAAATTTGTATAAAACAATTCTGGTGAAATGTGCTCTATGTTATAACCTCCAGCAATATCATCTTCATACACTATCTCTGGTTGACTGTAATCAGTATGATGGTCTGATGTAATTATATTAAAAATAGATCTTGTTATTGTTCCTTTCAGGGATTTCATATACAATTTATAATACACGGGAGTATAACCATAAGGTTATGATGAGGTAAAATGTTTTGTAGGTTATGGACATCCATAACTATAATATTTATACAACTTCCAATTGTATGTCATTTACAGAAAGAATATGCCTCGTTAAAATCTTACTAGGAAAAAAACCTGGTGGGCAAAAATCCTAGTGAAGGAAAAAGAATAAATAATTCTTTTATTACGCCATTAAAATTGTCTCATTAAAAACCTTGCTAGGAAAACACAATGGGACAAAACCTTGGTCAAGGAAAAGAGTACAACGCGTATTTGCTCCCCCTCATTATAATATCACTTCAGATCTGTACTTCGATCGATTAAGTTCTTGAAAAGTTGAACTATATGCTTCAGGCATATTAAATCCTCCAGAGATGTATATACATTGTTTTATTAGTCATGCTAGATGAGTTGGTTATAACAATATACATTATATGCACATATGTCATGCATTGACAAACTAACAAGATATCAACTTATGATTGCTTTACATAAGCCTTTGCGAAATTTATAATGTTAAAAGTCGTGCATTACATGTTACGACTTCATTTTTCTATTTCATTTTCGCATAAATATGCAACTTTAGGTGTTCTGACTATGGGTCCGGAAACATCAGGTTTCTCTAGTCAGTTCAATTTACTTGGATTGCATCCTTTTATTTGGCCAATTAATTCTTTGACAGATTTCTTTCAATATCCTTGCTACCTTTCATAATATGAAGCGTTTCTTTATATACAAAAGTGTTGTCAACAACATTTATTTTTGAATCCATTTCTTTCTCATAACGACATAACTTAACAAGATCTTTTTGTTTTATTATTTTAGCTAGCTGAACCTCTTCTGGAGTTTTATAATTAGTTATGTCTATATACTCTCCAAGAGTATACACCTCCTCAATAGGACCATCTTTATAATTGGCTCCATTTTTTATTTGAGAATTTTTTAGAATCAAATATCACCACGCTTCAGGCGTGTCATTAATTTACCAGATATAATGTTAATGGATTGTCCTTTAAGGACGTTAATATAAATTGGAGCATTTAGAGATGGTATATGAGATTTGATTTAATCTCTTTAGTCAGTAAATGCATCTGTCAATTGTATAACTTGCAAATGAGTTATTTGTCGAACTTCTGGTTCATATTGTCTTGTGCAAGGATCTAGAAAATACAATATACTGTATTTTCATGTATTCTTTCTAGCTACTTAATTTCTCTCCCCTAATGTTGAGAAAACTGTCTTATCAAAATGACATTCAAAAGACCGTATTATAAAATATCACCCGTTAGGACTTAAGATATTTTATAATGTCCAAACTAAACATGTATTCTCAACATTTTTTTTAATGCCCATCTCAGCGCACTATGGTGGACCGATTGTACATATATTGCACTATCAAAAATCATTAGATGGATAATATTAGGCTCTGACCATAAGCAAACTATAGCGGTGTAACTTTGATGTTGGCATGATGCGTATAAGTGTTTCTGCATATAAAATAGCATTCCCTAAACAAAAATGGAAAGTGCTTTGTTCTTAATAGTAATGGTTTAGAATTTAATTAGAGGCGTTGAAAAACAATATTGCTAAATCATTTAACATCATCGCAACTAATATTTATTAAAAGTTTGAGATTTAGACTCACTAGTATTGACAAGACACATCACCGTCTTGATTTTATAATCTGAAAATTATGCTCATAATTTAAAATTTGAGCAAGTAATCTTGCAAATTTCAAGTTGTGAATAATAACACCATACAATCATCTAGTAGATGTATCTATTAGATACAAATAATATATAAATGGTCAACATGGAATGTGATGGGGCCCCATAAATCACCTTAAATAATTTTCAGAAATGCAGGGAATTCAGTCCCGATTTTACCTAGTGAAGGTCTACTAGTTTATATACAATGAGAACAAGCATCACATGAGAATTCATTATATTGAAAAATCTTCTCGTTTTCAATAGATATTCTCATTAATAATTCACATCATATTGATCTAGGATGGTCTAACCGGTAATGCTAATCAATAAATTTTTTAGGCTATTGAACATCTGGTTCAATATAGTATTTCTTTAAGAGTATCAACACTCTAATATTACACAACATCAATATTCTGAAATTGTAAAGTTGTGTTTCTTCAAGAGCAACAACGTAATATTTTTTCTAGAATATTGATATGTACAAATTTATACTTCTTCAAAAGCAGTCATATAATATTCGTTTAATTAAGTTATGCTTCTTCAGGAGCAACAATACAATATTCTTTTAGAATATTTTCTATACTTTGTATTTGTTCAGAAACTAACAATATCACTTTCTTTTGAAATATTGATATTCATAATTTTATACTTCTTCAAGAGTATTAATATAATATTTTATAAAATAATAGATATTATAAAATTACACTATTTGATAACAAGTAATATTCGACTGGAATATTAATATAATATTGTACTACTTCAGGAGTAACAACAAATTATTTTAAAATATTAAAATCTATAAAGATTTGTTCTCCAAGAACAATAGATTAATATTAAATTTAATAAATTACGTTCTTCTGAGAACAAATAATATTCTGTCAGAATATTAATATAACATTGTACTTTTTCAAGAGCGACAACTAATTATTTTAAAGTATGAAACATATTAAAAATTTGCTCTTCAGAAACAAATAATTTAACATTAAATCACATAAAACTATGCTATTCGGGAGCAATTAATATTCTACTAGAATATTAATATAATATAAAATTTTGTTTATTGTGAAGCAACAATATAATATTCTTCTAGAATATTTATATATTAGGTTGTGATATACAATACAATATTCTTATGGAATATTGATAGAATTGTAAAATTGTGTTTCTTCATGAAAAGTACAATTAAAATAAATAAACAAATCTTATTCAAGATTTGAAGGATTTCCACAATAATTTCATGTTAACTTCTATTCATAACTACGTATGAAAGAATAGATAGAAAATAACATAATAGTGGATTGAATAGTAAAAATTACTGCTACTTCAAGAGTAATAGTTCAATATTCTTCTAGAATATTTAAATTGTAATGCTATGTTCTTCAGGAGCAATTAATATTTTGTCAGAATATTATAAAGTTGTGCTTATTCATGAGCTACAACAAATCATTATTTTGATATAAATATTTACTCTCCAGGAGTAATAATATAATATTCTTAAAGAAAATTAGATCTTATAAAATTAGGCTCTTTGGGAGCAATTAATATTCTACTGGAATATTACTATAATATAACGTTGTGCTACTTCTGGAGCAACAATATATTCTTATATAAGATATTATAGATTTATTAAATTACGCTCTTCGGGAGCAATAACTTAATAATAAATCTAACAAATTATGCTCTTCGGGAGCAAGTATATTCTACTGAAATATTAATATAATATAAAGTTGTACTTCTTCTGAAAGACTAACGAAATATTCTTCAGGAATATTAATTTGTATAAATTGATATTTTTCAGGAATACTAACACAATATTATTTTAAATATTGATATATAATAACTAATAATATTCAAACAATATCACTACTGAAAAATATATAATCAAAGATGATATCAAATAGAGTACTGATCTTTGTTCATGAACAGAAAGTAAAGATCACTTTGTTAACTCAATTGACTTCATCTCCATATACGCAATTTAAACTCTACTTCTATTCATGTAGTGATTTCTCTCGAATGAACCGTTTGATCTTAATTGTAGCCGTTGGCGTTTTTTACAAATTTCATGATGATCGGACAATGGAGAATTGAGATATCAGCATTTGATCTCAGTTGTGCAGATTGTCCAAATTCTTCCAACGAATTCAAACTTAGTTTATGTTCACGCATAGATTTATCGATAATTAACCGTGTGATCTTGATCATAACGTTGGATTTTAAGAACAGTGAGTTTTGAAGTTACTGTCCAAATTTTTGTTAAGATATCATTGTTTGATCATAGATGCGCAGGCTGCCCAAATTCTGCAAATTTTCTAAACAAACTCTCGAATTTTCTCTCTATTTTGGATGAGCTCTATCGGGCTAATAACGTGTTATGAAACTATAAAAGTAGAGAGAAAAGAGAGGAGATTAGAGAGAGTCAAAACTCAAGTCTGTAAATTTACTATAACAATGACCCTTATTTATAGGGTTCCAAAGGGAGTTACAACCTGATTAGAATACACTTTTTTGGAGTAAGTAGATAACTACATAGACATCTAGATACAACTAAATAGTCATTCATCATTATCTATAATTTTACAACACTATGCAATTATTTTATTTTCATGGTGTAATTTTGAATAGAAAAATTGAAATATAAGAACTGTCCATTATTTAGAGAAAAGCAAGACGTTATAAAATGTAAAATAATATATCTAACTTCTGACTATAATATAAGAGCCTTAATTTTTTACGTGCTCATTTCTTTGGTCCTCTTAGGCCGAATGTGACATTATTTTATCACCTTCAATTTGGGTTTTGCACTTTGTTCAACAATTGCATTCAATTCTGTCTCCCCGACTGCGAAATATGTCTTTCTCTGCTACACCTCCAGTTCGACCAATCGAATCTCACGTTCGTTTATTTTTTTGGTGCAAGCATTTAGCTATTAAATGTCTCATGGGATCTTCCTACTTTTCAATTTGAAGTCTAAGCAAGTAAGATATGTCTGCGTTATATTTTTTAATTTGTGTTATTCATAAAAAAACCACAATTATTGTGTGGTCTATGTGAAATTTCTAACAATAATATGAATCAACATAAGAAGAGAAGAACAAAGAAGGAGAAAGAAGAACGACTTATTATTAAGCAAAACGACATTGGGATTTTAGGATTACAATTAGTATATATATATTATAAAACTAATAAAAAGTTACTAAACTACCCTATAAAATATTATTAATATTCTAACATCCCTCTCAAACTCACGATGCGACTGCAAGGAGCAGTGAGATTTTGTCAAGCAAGAAACGAAAACAGTGGATCGGATGTGACTTTGTGATAAAGTCAGTAAGCTGCAACGATGAATAAACAAAGGGTAAGAAAATAGTGCCATGTTGAAGATGGTGGTGAATAAGATGACTGTCAATTTCAGTATGCTTCGTACGCTCATGGAACATAGAGTTGTGAGAAATCTAAATAGTACTCTTATTATCACAAACATATGGGTTGAAGAGGAAAGAGAAATGTCGGTAAATAACCAAGGCAACCACACAATCTCAGTGGTAGTAGACACCATAGCACGTACTAAAGTAACAAAAAACAATAGTTTGCTTCTTACTCTTCCAAGAGATAAGAGAATAATCCAAAAATAGATAAAAACCTGTGATGGACTTACTGGCCAATCAACATCAGAGTATGCGCAGATTCCATCGACACCGCAGGTTGGTATATCTTTGTGCTTAATTTGGCGTTTTTTGGAATCTAGGGTTTCAAAACGAGAAGAAGAAGAGGGAGAAAAAAAAAACCTAAACTATCATTGAGATGTTTTCTTGTTAATGTTATTGCTAAATTAACAAATTAGTTACTCATAATATATTTACCTCTAAAAAGTTTACTCAGACAACACAGCAAGGTAGATAAAACTGAGGACATTAAGAGCTTCCAAAAATTTACGGCACGTCTAAAGAGTTGTTACATGTGGCAATTACAGACAACTGAAAACCATCTTAATTGCTGGAAATAAGTTAATTCATTGTACACCACCGATGATTTTACTATAGGAAACAAGGAACAGAGACCACTTCAGAGCAGAACAAAGGATATGCCAAATCAGGGAAGTGATCACCTCCTCATAGGTGGCACATCACCCCTGCCAGGCGCAGCTACACAACTGGCAGCCTGAGCCTGCCAATTAAGAAATTTGGGTCGGGTAAAAAATATTGACAGTGATGAGCGATCGCACCAGTTTACACCTCTATGACAGTCTGATACAAATAATCTACCCAAACAAACCTATTTATACCTCTACAACAGCCCGATTCAAAGTGTCTACCGATCATATAGCCACAAAGGCATATGGGAAACAAATAGTACACATATGATCATGCTTACGAGGAAAATTTAGCCTTAGAACCCAAAAATGAGACCATGTTTAACACTAAATATCACACTTTTAAAAATTGTCTTTTCACCAATGGAAATTTACCAACTGATTATTTCCGATGGTAATCAGCAATGGATTATCCATTGGTAAAAGTAATGACCTTTCACCTACGGTAATCAGTGACGGCTTTTCCGTTGGCAAAAGTAATAGTTTTTCACCAACGAATTTTTACCTTTCAGTAACAGAATATCCGTTGGTGAAGAGTGAATCATATTACCTACAGAAATTCTGTTGGTGATATTAATTAATTTTGAAAACCAAAAAATATTTCGACATTTCACCAACGGAATATCCGTCGGTAAAGAGTGAATCATATTACCTACGAAAAATCTGTTGGTGATATTAATTAATTTTGAAAACCAAAAAATATTTCGACTTTTCACCAACGGAATATCCGTTGGTGAAGAGTGGATCATATTACCTATGGAAATTCCGTTTGTGATATTAATTAATTTTGAAAACAAAAAAATACTTCGATCTTTCACCAACGAAATATCCGTTGGTGGAGAGTGAATCATATTACCTACGAAAATTTCGTTGGTGATATTAATTAATTTTGAAAACAAAAAATATTTCGACCTTTCACTAACAGAATATCCGTTGGTGAAGAGTGAATCATATTACCTACGAAAATTCCATTAGTGATATTAATTAATTTTGAAAACCAAAAAATATTTTGACATTTCACATACGGAATATCTTTTGGTGAAGAGTGAATCATATTACCTACGAAAATTTCGTTGGTTATATTAATTAATTTTCAAAACCAAAAAATATTATCGACCTTTCACCTATGGAATATCCGTTGGTGAAGGGTGAATCATATCATCTACGAAAATTTCGTTGGTGATATTAATTAATTTTGAAAGCTAAAAAATATTTCGACCTTTCACCTAGGAATATTCGTTGGTCAAGAGTGATTCTTATTACCTACGAAAATTCTGTAGGTGATATAAATCAATTTTGAAGACCAAAAAACACAATTCATCTATTCAAATAAAAGAAATTCATATGAAGAGTAATTCATAAGTCGAAAAAATCTTTCAACATATTACCCACAGATAATCCATATGTAATATTACTATTTAAACTATTGAGCTACAGAAAATGTTGGTGAAAAGTAAATCTTGTTACCTGCATATTTTTCATGATTAATGTAAATCAACTTTTGAAAATGAAAAAAGATTCAACTATATGGAATTGAATGTTAATCACTTGAGGATTAGTCATAAATTAAGTTTCATTCAGAGCATGTTCGGTAGGCATTTTCATCTCCAAAATCCATTTTTGAGCAGGAGTTTTTTTGACTTCTCAAAAGAATTTGAGATGAAATGACCAAATTACCCTTTTAACTTTCAAATGACATTTAATTGATTGAGGGCAATTTTGTCAAATTGCAATGTAAGTCAAAAAGTGTGTAAGAAGAATTCAGTCATGGCCCACCAAATTTAATGCAAAATAGATTTTGGAGATGAAAAAAAAGGTAGCCGAACGAGCACTCATTTAACATTCGAATTTTCTACAACGAAGTTATATATGCAATTACAATAATAAAAAAGACACAAACTATAATCTCATATGAAGAAAATATATGTGGAGTAGTTTACCTATTGTACGACATCACTTTAGTTGGGTATTTCGTGTTTAAATGTGAAAGCAAAAATGTTTATCATCATTTCATACAGTTTGTACCGCTATAATTTTTTTTCGAACAATGTGATATTTTATGTTTAAGTGTTAACACAATGTGGAATTTGATTTTTCACTAATATTTATTTTTTACTTTATAAGAAGTTATAGAAAATATTGCTCATTGAACTAATATATATTATAAAAACAAAAACAATTACAAGAATTCATTTGTCTCCAATGTTTTAGCTGTAACTTCATTACTTTTAGGTCAAATGTTCAAATCGCATTACATCCATTCTAATTTAATAAAATAATAAAAATGCTTGACAAAGCTTAGCGGATTGGGTCGGGCCTTTGGTGGGTTGAGTTTCAAGCCCATAATTGACAAGTCGGGTCAGGGGTCTACCAAGTATATAAAATTGTTATTTTTTAATTATTAAAAATTTGCACTATTACCTACGGAATTTCCGTAGGTAAAGACTTGGGACATTACCTACAGAATTTTCGTTGGTAATAATGTTTGTCATTTCTGTTGCTATTTTGAAGGTCGCTTAAAGTTACCAACGAAATTTTCGTTGGTAAAAGCGCGTGTCATTACCAACGAAAATTCCGTTGGTAAAGGGTTTGGACATTACCAACTGAAATTCTGTTGGTAATAGTGTGTGTCATTACCTACAAATATTCCGTAAGTAAAAGGTTGGGACATTTCCATTTCCGTTGGTAATGACAAACACTATTACCAACGGAAATTCCGTTTGAGAAGATCATCAACGGAAATTCCGTTGGTAACTTTCAGCGACCCTCAAAATAGCAATGAAAATTCCGTTGCAAATAGTCCGTTGGTAGTGACTATTAGGCACGGATATCGTGGCTTCAGCAACGGAAAATTCGTTTCTGAAGCCACAGTTTTTTGTAGTGTCAGAATGCCAAAAGGAATGAGAGGGGGGATAATTTCAGATTGACAATTGTGATAATTTCAGTTAATGTTAATTAACATATACACATATGTTAATTCCTCTTTCTACAGTATGTTTTCTTGAAATGATCATGTGGGGAGCAATAATTTTAGTTAATTTTTTATTTTATGTTATTTTTGTTGTTGTTGAATTTATGTACTTGCAATTTGAAAGATGATTTTGGAATTTGAAAGGTGTAATTTTGTTGTTCAAAGAAAAATTATTAAATTGATAATTCTATAGTTTTATGAGATGTGGGTATCAGAATTTGTGAGTTTGTGGCTGTTCAGCACGAATGATGATTGTGATTGTGATGGAAATTTTGTTTCTACAAATTTTGCATTTAAATAATGAATTTTTTTTTTCAATTTAGTCTTATTTGTTTTGTTTGGAAATAGAATTTATACTGCATGCCATTCTACGGACAATTTACTGATTTATCTGTAAATCAAATCTTGTTAACTTCAATATGATTATGATTTTGCTGCTCTTTCTAAATCTTTATAGTATTGGATTGTTTATGTAACTTTGTTTTAATTTTTTGTGGGTTTTGATGTTTTCATTTTTGTGGCTGACGTCAGTTCCTACTATGGTTGACGTCATGTCGCACGGAGGTAATGGTGCAGGCAGTCCTCTTCATCAGCCACCCCACCGGTTGTATTCGTACTGCAAGTCCGATAAGAATTTTTGTTTTGATATTATTTATTTTACGATTTTTTTTACAGTAACTTCATTATTGTTGAATTTCTAATCGAATATATCATATTTTTTCTTTTCTAGGATTGTCGTCTAAGCGACAGGGTATCTCTCGAAGAGTTAACTTTGAGAAGATTTGGCAGGTAAACGGGAAGAGGCAACTTTTCATAGCGTTCGACAATGTCCAACAGACAATGCAGCTAATCGAAAGTAACGCAAAGTACTTTACGAGCTTGGTTGGGAACCAAGTGTGGTTCACCATGCCCCCTTGCCACCTTTCCTGGACAGAGGTTCCAGATGAGCAGCAGAAATGGTTAGGTAGCATCATCGAGGTGTAATATATAATATTTTTTCATTAGCACATTCTCTAAACAAATTGTTCCATATAATATGCATTAACGAATGTTGTTCCGATGTTGCAGAGCTACTTTGATCTTCAGGGCAATCGGTCGCCCGATGAGTATCGGACAGTCTGTGCTGCTATAGATCACTTGGTGACCGATCGTTATCGCGTTACAAACTAAAGGCACATAATCACTTGAAAGAGCACAGGCCGAGCCATCCATACGCTAGCTGTCTTCTGATGAATGGTAAAAGTGCATTGACTTCTTCACAAGTCCTAATTTATTGGTATGTACTATCATTTAGTTTCTTAATTTTTATGCTAATATTACTATAAACTTCATATTTATGTAATCAATTTATTTTTATGTCTCTAGGAACGTTCGACAAAGAATAAGGCCAATCAGAGTAAAGCTAAATACCCGAGTGTGCAAGGGTCGAAGAGCTTCTCTACCACGTGTTACAATCAGGTACAAGTAAAATTTTATTTTCCTATTACACATCTTCAGTGCATGACATATACATGTTTTAACTAAATTTCACCCTTAAATTTTTGCAGAGGGACCCCGAGACCTAGTAGTGGCCAGACATTATTGAGTCGTTCTGCACTTTTCACACCTTTCGGGATGGCAATTGGGTGAATCCAGAGGCGGCTGGTGCTTATGTGAGGAAAACTTATATTTTAATGTTGTTAATTTTATCTCACATTTTATTATTTATTTTTTCTCACTAAACATCATAAACTTGTTGAAGTGAGGGAGACTCAAGGACCCAGATTGCCTCCAATGGTGCGTCGGTTGACGAGCGTGCTATTGCGAGGAAAGTTCTCGGAGAACGACTGTCGGGTTGGACGGGTTCTGAAGGGTAGATCTCCTTTCCTTGATTCGACCGCTGCATCGAACGCCCCACGAAGAACATCCAACCAATTTTTTGAGGATGCTCGAAACGATGATCCTCAGTTTGCAATGTATGATGCCCAGCTTTGTCGAATGGATAGGACAATTGCATGTTTTATGGCGAATCTGCATTAGATATTACCGGGGGATTATGCCAGAGGATGATGAGGACATTGCCGAGGACGAGAACGACGGTGGGGGCTTGTGGATCAGTAGGATTTATGTACTACTGAATTGTTTATATTCTTTTTAAAATTTAAAATATTTATAGCGCAGACAATGTCGTCACTAAAAGAAACAATATGCCACATCTTTTAGCGACGAAAATCTCGTCACTATATATCCTAATCATATTACAGTGATGTTGTCGTCGCTATTACTTATAACAATTTAAAGGTAATAGCGACGATCTTGTCGTCGCTAATTTTTAATCTCATAGCGACGATGATTTAATCATCACAAGTTCTCTAATTGCGAAAAATTGAGCACAGCAATGTAATAGCGACACTGTCGTCGGTATAGATTAGAATGCATGTAGAGACGATATTATGACGTCGCTAATTACCTAGAGGCACTAAACTATTGATCGCTATAAATAAAAAGCAATGCGTCATGGGCCGACTCTTCAAGTCGCGCAGCACGACTATTTTTTGCTCCGTGTGACATTAGTCTCACTCTATTCAACTATCTTCCACTTTTTCCATCACGAGTCTAAACATAACCCATTGCTCATTTAACCCACAAAGCTTACTAGTATATAAACACTCGAACGCATCACTGCACTTCACTTGGTGTCAAGGCACTCGCCTATTCACAATTCACATCATCATCGATGTTCTCCAACTCTGTTGGATCCGACCTAGCTAGTTTTCCCGCATGCTCATGCACAACATACGGTCCCCTCAAAGCATACTCAATGGATGGGAGCTATTCTAGCCCTGTCTAAAGCATTAGTGTCATTTGCATGCCCTCACAACACCATCCTTGTGCTCGTCCCTTTCTACGGGCATATTGTCTAATTGCATGCCACAATGCCCTTCGTTAGGGCCTTACTCAAGCAGGGCCAACTAATAATCCATGGCTAACTTGAAGTGCCTTTATAGTATACTCGCTCAAACAACAACGACATCTTGCCATATTCACCCAACTATGATGAATCACCCTACAACCACATTTCTAGCCAACAGACCCCCGCGGCAAGGCTAGAACCCATAGCCAAAGCGCACAAGTTAGCATAAGAGGCCTTTGGAGTGTTTTCCTTGATAGCTCATTCGGCCCAGAGGTGTTACCATATCCTTAGCGTAGCCCTTGGGCATAGCAATGTTCTATTGGTAACCTCAGGCCTCTTCCGGGTGTCCAACGAATGCCCCGAAAGCCAACGCCACTGAAGAGTTCATGAACTCAAACGAGAACTTTAGCCCTCTCTTGAGGTGCCTAAAGTAGGCCCTTAGTTGCCCCTACGACCCCTAAGGATTGCTCATTTAGTGCATAAGGTTAGTCCACATGCTGCTCTTCCGTTAGGACGGAACCACGGAGGAGGCTAGCTGACTGCTCACCAAACATGCCCACCTTATAATAGACGTAGAAAAATAACTCAAGCGACACCAATAGACGTTTTTTGGCTGAGGAATCATAACTTTCATAACCGGTGCTCCCGACCTCCAAATGAAGCTCTGTTTGATCCGTAGCAAAGCTAACATCTTCAATATGATGTCCAATACCCAACAGATACTCGACCACTGAGCTATTGCCCATGCAATATTCTAAAATTATGACAATGCCACTGCATGACACTGTCGCCTTCAGCCATTGCGTTTCGTAACCAAACGGACTCCGCTTGTCTCTGCCTTGGTAGGAAGCTTCCTAACCCCTTAGAAAAGCTTTCTGTAAAATGAATTTTCCAAACTCTATTGTTAAGGTTCTCTGCTCATCATACGAAGTTGCTGTATTACGACCACCTATAATCTCATGTCAAGCCAACTTCATTCCTCATCTCCGATGGTCACAGATATTAGCGTTAAGCTAAGATGCGTTCTGTGATATCCCCCTCTACTCAATTCTGTCAATGTCCTTGTTGACATGAAGTATACTAAGAATTTAGTATACGGGATCTCCATTTGAATTGTAGTGCATCCTGCACAGTCTTTCCCTTTTAGGCTCTCAAGCTAGTGACCCTTGAATCAATAGTGCTCAATCAACTCAGAACCAAGTCATCTCATACTAACTAGTTATCGCTGATAAGCCATCCCATACTAATAAGTTGTTGCTGATGCAATGTCCTCAAACACATGTGCATAGATCTTGCACAATCTCGCTCTTCTAAGATCTCAAGCCAGTTGACCTTTGAATCAACAATGCTGAATCAACTCAGAACCAAGCCATCTCATACTGACTAATTATTGCTGATAAGCCATCCCATACTGACTGGTTTTTGTCGATGCAATGCCCTCTAACACATGTGCACATATTCATCTGTGACACCCTCTTACACTCAAAGGTGTTGACGTCCTCAAAAATACGCCAACATATAAGAATTCGGATTTTTCCTTCTCTAAATTTTGGTACACCCCTACCGGGTGTGGTTATCCTAACCAACCGCACCTCGCGGCACCGCAACGAAGAATCTTAGATTATATTCGGTCCCAATCTACACCCTATGCCCGAAGCATTAGTTTCTTGACTGAACGGATTCATATGTCCATAGTGCCAATCTGTCACATATCGAATTAAAATCCATTTTTAGCTCTCAATTTGGAAAAATTTTGAACCTAACGCTCTCTTGCTCAACTCGTACTTTGCATGTCTGCAAAGGTTCCTAAATCATTGGCGTATTGCGCCTAAGAGCTCAATAGCTCAATTTTCAAATTCTTCACACGCCTTGCCCATTTGCTAAGGCACTCATTTCATTGGTGCCCAGTACCTAAGGTGGGGACAACATGCCTCTTCTAATTATGTTAAGCTATGTTCAATGCCTTGCTTGTTTGCTAAGGCTTTCTCAAATCATTGGCGTCCAACACCTAAGTTAAGGGCCTCTAACATCCACTCTTGGCAGCCTAAAGGGTGGCTTGTCCAGCAGAAGCAATTTAATCAATCACTTGGTTTAACACCAACTCCAGCATGGTAATTATCCAACTCGACTAACGCCCCAAATAGATATGAATAAGAGATCAATTGCTTAACTCAAACCATATCTCGACCAGAACAAGCAGTCAACTCTTTTATTCAAGTTCGATCCTAAAACCTGTGAGGGCAATTACTTGCACAACATTAGAAACACCTTCTTGCGTCCATAATGTGACTCTTCACCATTCTCTTAGAAGTGCATCCTCCTACAGCTTGGAAGGTACTCAACAAAGTGGCATTTTACCACTGTATGGCAATTCACTACCTCCATCTGTCTTTGAAAGCTCAATCTTCCACAGCTTGGAAGATTCTCCCGAAAAGGTGGTATCCTACCACCATACGGCTACAATGTCTTAGATTCATCTCCTGACTCGCGACCTCTCCGCAACATGGTCACAATAACTTGTATTCGTGGCACCATTTTCCACCCGACCAATCGGCATGTCTCTCCTCGAAAGTCAAGTTGTATGGATACGTTAGATTCTGCCTTTAGTACTCATGGAAAAAGGTTAACAACCATCTTCTTGACTTTATTGACTCAAAGCTATCGTCAACACAAGTTATTTCAAATAGATAAGCTTTTTACCCAAATCTGATTGCCAACCAAAAATCTAATAATTTATTACGGCCTTAATAACACAACCATTGTCTGTCCAAGACTTCTGATAAGGAACGTATCAAGCCTGAACAAACTGTCAACTGAAGCTGCTCATAGATCCCATCTGATGCTATCAACAAGCTTACCATAAATCAGGCTCACCTAATCTATATTAACCAATAGCCATAAACAAAGCTAATACACTTCACCCAGTCTATAGTCGTTAACAACGTAGTACGACAGTGCTCTTAGAGCCAAACTGATGCACTATAAGCTCAATCTCTTAAGCCAGTATTTGCTGCTCTTATAAGGATGCCAATTGATACTCAGTCGATTCTCGGCATCTCCAAAATCATGGACAATCGAAACATTGAAGCTGTTTAAAGCTTATGGCAACAATCCCTCACCTTCTTGTTACAAATCAGCACTTTTCTTAATCTAGGTTCCAATCATTGTCCTCTGACGAGTTCTTTCGATCAATTCCATATTGTAGTAGTATCTGGGTCTACACAAAATACTCTGATAATGCACATATATATGCTCTGATAGCAACTATCATGGACCAATTCTTCAAGTTGCGTAGAACGACGCATGGAAAATCTCCTAGCCCCGTTCAAAGCATTGAGCGTCATTTGCATGCTCCACAACACCATCATTTCCTTACCTGGCATATTGGCTAATTGCATGCCACAATGCCCTTCGTTAGGGCCTTACCTAAGTAGGGTCAATTGATAATCCATGGCTAACTTGAAGTTCTTTCATAGTATACGCGCTCCAACAACAATGACATCTTGCCATATTTACCCATCCATGCAGCGTCGCCCTACAACCGCATTTCTAGCCAACAGACCCTCGCGGCAAGTCTAGAACCTATAGCCAAAGTGCACAAGTTAGCATACGAGGCCTTTAGGGTATTTTCCTCGATAGCTCATTCGGCCTAGAGGTGTTACCATATCCTTAGCGTAACCCTCGGGCATAATAATGATCTATCGGTAACCTCATGCCTTTTCCGGGTGCCCAACGTAGTCCCCGAAAGCCAATGCCCCTCGAAGAGTTCCCAAACTCAAACAAGTACTTTAGCCCTCTCTTACGGTGCATAAATCAGGTCTTTAGTTGTCCCTATAGCCCCTAAGGATTGCTCATTTAGTGCATAAGGTTAGCCCTCAGGTCGCCCCTCCGTTAGGATGGAAGCATGGGAGATGCTGGCTGACTACTCACAAAGTATGCCCTTCTTATAATAGATGCGGAGAAATAACACAAGGGACACCAATAGACGTCTTTTGGCCGAGGAATCATAACTTTCATAACTGGTGCTCCCGACCTCCAAATGAAGCTCCATTTGATCCGTAGCGAAGCTAACATCTTCAATATGAAGTCCAATACCCAACAGATACTCGACCCCAGAGCTATTGCCCTTGCAATACTCTGATATTACGACAATGCTATTGCATGACACTATCGCCTTCAGCCATTACGTTACGTAACTAAACGGACTCCGCTTGTCGCCTGCCTTGGTTGGAAGCTTCCCAATTCCTCAGAGAAGCTCGCTGTAAAATGGCTTTTCCAAATTCTATTGTTAAGGTTCTCTACTCATCACACGAAGATGCTGCCATTACGGCTATCTATAATCTCATGTCAAGCCAACTTCACCTGTCATCTCCGATGGTCACGGATATTAGCGTTAAGCTAAGATGCGATCCGTGACACAACGACTACTGATCATATTGTAGCGGTGATAATTGTCGTCGCTATAGCCCTTCTTTCTTGTAGTGAGTGACGTAAAACGCACTGGTAGTCACTAGTTATTAAAAGGTTCAATGTCACCACCTATAACCTTTCAAGTTTGGAAAAAAATATGAATAACATGTAAAACATTTTCCCAAATATGGTATTGAAACTAACTATTCTCAAAATTTATCTTATTCACCAGTTTTTTATCTATCAGTCTCCCTAACATGCAATTTGCAATACTGACCTTTATGCATGTTTAATAACATAAACAAATGAAAGTTAAGCCCCCCGGGGCATATCTCAGCGGGTGGAACAATCAGCATAAGGTTTGCTTCCAGCGGCAGGGTGGGAGTTAGAATCCTGGTGAGAACCTGCAGCTGGATTTTATTCGGTATGGAGCAATCACTTTGGGAGCGGCTCCTTGTGCGTAGAAGTGTATAGTCGGATGAGGGAAACCTGAGAGTCAGTTGAGGCATAACCCGCGATTTACCTCCTCCAAAGTTCTAGGGGCAAGGGTCTTGGAGGTCCAGGATTTAGTCTGACATGTTGGAAAACCTGGGTATCCAAAAAAAAAAAAAAATGAAAGTTAAGAAAAATCATTGTATACCAGTTAAAAGATAAATGTCTTTTATTGAAAAATTACGACTGTTAATTTTCAAAATACAAAATGTATCAAGAGAATTGTGCTAACTAATTCATGAAAAACAAAAGTTTAATCATTCTTTAGTCTTCTAATTTCTCTCCTTTCACTCTCACTGTTCACTTCCACTAACAACTCAACCTATTTAATACTATCTGCAATATTTGTGGAAAGTTTAACATGTTTCAAAATGATCTTGTTTCTACTAGAAATCTCGGGAATTTTATTTTTTCCCAAAGCAGTGTTACAAGCATCTATTTCATCGCCAGCCATTTGAATATCAAAACTTGCTAATATGGCTTCCTCTTTCACATCATTCGCCACCAACTTGAACTGTGTGATTGCACCTTCATATGCTGAAATACATTCCTTAAGAATTGGCTTCAAAATGGGCTTCGTTTTCTTGTCTTTTGAGATGACTTTGAAGAACGCATTGGTTTTATTGGAAAAATCAATTGCTGAATCTACTGCAACTTGTAGAAGGGCTATGGTATCTTTTGCTTTAGCGGCTTTGGGACTCGATTTCAATACCTTTAGACAAAATACATGTTCGACATTCAATTTTATGTGGAGGCAAAAATCAATGGCAACTTTGTATGGTGGCACTGGCTTTGCTTTTGGGTTTGGCTTTGCTGCTGCATCGATTGGGGAAATACAAAGAAAGAAGAGACACAGATAAATGGTTAAACCGAATAATGCAGGCCTAAAAGAATCCATTTTCGAAAGGCTTGTGATTATCGCTTTGATGTATCAAAATGTTTGTGGGTTACTTAAATATATACCTTTTTATTGTAACATACCTCACAAAAATATTAAACAATCATTTAAGTTTAGGAAGTTAATAATGGCTTGATACAACGTTTTAAACAAAATTTTGTAATCTCTTGTTTAAATGGCCAAGTAAATTCCGCCCTTATTTTTCATCTCACCCAAAAATGTTCTGTGTTTGCATCTTTACTAGTTGATATTTTTTGGACTACAAAATTTTGTAACTAATAAAACAGTATGAGAAATCGGAAATCATTATTCAATATGTGAAGGGCATCAGCGACATATTTCTGTTGGAAAATATGTTGCCCATGCCTTTACTGCTAATTTTCATTGAGCGATATATTATCGAAAAACTTTAATAGTTAATTTGTTGTGACAAAACTAAATCTTTCTATTGCTACTTATTTTTTTTAATTGAAAATTCACCTATGCCTAAGCAAGGATGGATCCTTACCTATACCCTCGATAAGGGATTTGGTATTATCCCATGCTTCGTCTATTAATATAAAAATTCAAAAGAATATAGAGAGGGCCACGCCAGTTTTACCTGCGCAAGTTCAGGGAGGAGGATCAAAAGAAATTTTCAAAAGATATAACTATGGATCATGGATGTATTTACTCCCATTACAACATCATAATTTAAACTTGGTAACAGAAACACGAAGACTGCTACAATTTGCAACGGAATCTATCCATTGCTAAATTTGCCCAATTTTTTTTCCCCCTTATAATGAAAACTGATAGTAAAGATAAGATAGCTGATGTTCGGACATTCCGTCTTACTGTAAATTTTTAAAGAGTCAATGCTCAATTTAGAAGAGTCGCTTGCAAATTTTATGTGATGCAAGTCGTACATTAATTGGTTGAGTCCAGATCTATTATCCCAAATCTATATTTCCTTAGTTGTTCCATCAATAAAAAAGTTTACACATTATCAAATAAATACAATTATTTATTTGATAATGCGTAAATTTTTTATTAGAGCATCTTCAATGCAACAATGTACAGCTGATGTGGCGATGAGGTGGAGGGGACAAAACTGATATGACAGCATTTGTTGTAGAAAGCCGTCCAACATGCAGTCTAGTTTAAGACATCATGTTAGACACATTCCACCTATTTTTTCATTAAATTGTGTCTATCTCTCTCTTCTATTTTTCATTCTCTTTTCTTTTTCTACCCGCTCTTCTCCTCATTTCTTTTCTCTCTCTTGCCACATAGATCTTTTTTAAAAAGGTGTAACATTGGAGATCCTCTTAGAGGGAGGGTCTTGATCTCCTACCACTTATCCTACTGACCTATAATGCCTACACTGAGATGACATTACATGGTTGATAGTTCATATCCCAACACTCATTATTTCTACCAATAATGTTCAGTCACTTCACCGGTGGACATTATATCTCCTACCCACCTGAGTAAGAGATCAGTGGCCCTTAGGGGTAGGGGTAGGGGTAGGGGTAGGGGTAGGGGTAGGGAGAGGGGGAGGGGACGTCTTGATCTCTTACCCACTTATCCTACCCACCAAGGGTAGGAGATCAGTGGCCCTTAGGAGGAGGGTCTTGATCTCCACCCTATATATTTGGGACAGCAAATCTGAACTGATTGGTTTGCGTTAAGGGAAATTGGAGCAAATGGTCCCTAACGTATGATATTAGTGAGCAAATGTCTCCTAACTTTTCATTTTTTGGCAGAATGGTTCATAACCTATCAATTTCGGTGTGCAATTGGTCCTTTTTTACGGATTCCGTTAAAAATTTGTTAAAAATCTTTTATTTAGGTGCGCAAATGGTCCCTCTCATTTTTTTTGTCTTTATTAGTGGGGATAAAATTGTCAAGTTACATTTTTTTCAACCTTTCAATTGGCACAAATGGTTCCTAACCTTAGTTTTAATTAAAGAAGTTTATAATTAGATTCCTAACCTTTGCAAAAAGTGAAAATGAGTTCGATACTTTATTTTTTTTTGAAAAAATTAAAAGAAACTAACAAATTGATAATATACTAAATAATTTTGTATATTTTATGAACTAATATAAAATAACTAAAATTTAAACACATAATTATTAACAAATGTGCTAATTAAAATTATTTTATTATTATTAAGTAATCATATTATTTAAAATTCAAATTTTAATTTTATCATTACAACATAAAAAGAAAAATAAATTTGTCACAAATAAAAAATTTTAATTGTGCTCAACCCAGCTTGATTTTATACGGTCTCATATTTACTAAGCCAACCTAGCCCGCTTTTGAGCCATAGGATTACTGGGCAGCACAATTTTTAATTTTAATTTATTTTTCTATTTAAAAAAAAGAAAAAAAAACTAAAATATGAAGATGCCAATTTTAAGTTTTAATTTATTTTTCTATTTAAAAAAAAAAGAAAAAAAGTAAACATTTCACCCTCTTCCGCACCCGCACCCCCACTGCCACGGCCACGGCCACGGCCACCGCCATCGAGAGTTGTCAACCGGAGAGAAAATTCCCCCCTGATCTGGTCGAAAGCAAGGAGATTCTCCGCACCCGCACCTCCACCCCACCCCACGCCACCTGACCCCTACCCCACCCTACCCCACCCCCACCGAGAGTTGGCAACCGAGGAGAGAAATTCCCCCGATCTGGTCGAAACAAGGGAGAAGAATCTCCTTGGTTTTTGCGAAAACCATGTTTCGCTTGTAATAATAGGGAGAAATTCCCCCCCCCCCCCCCCCCCCCCATTTTCGGCAATGGGTGTGGTGGTGGTGGTGGTTGGGTAGATAAATGGGTTGGGTGATTTGGGTCCAAAAATTTTGTTAGTTTCTTTTGATTTTTTTAAAAAAAAATTAAATTATCGGACTCATTTTTACTTTTTGCAAAGGTTAGGAATCCAATTGCAAATTTTTTTAATTAAAACTAAGGTTATGGACCATTTGCGCCAATTGAAATGTTGAAAAAAAATGTAATTTGATAATTTTACATATACTAATAAAGATAAAAAAAAATGAGAGGGACCGTTTACGCACCTAAATGAAATGTTTTTAACGAATTTTTAACAGAATCCGTAAAAAAAGATCAATTGCGCACCTAAATGGATATGTTAGAGACCATTTCATCAAAAATAAAAGGTTAGAAACTATTTGTGCAATAATGTCATACGTTGAGGACTATTTGCGCCAATTTCCCTTGGGTTAATTACTCTCCAATACAAGCATGCCATTTATCATGTGGGTGCCACGTGTGTCTGTGTGCAATGTGTGAGACATGTGTCAGACGGCCGCTTGCTTCATCACCTCTTGGTACCTGCAAAAAGAAACTAATTAGAACAAATGGAATAGAAAGTAAACGTGCACAAACACCGAAATACTTAAATTATATCTATATTAAGCAAACTAAGACAAGACTTGTAATGGTTTTTGATCGTACAACTTTTTGTATTAAAGTTTTTGATAGTAGAATTTTTATTAAAAAATTGTTAATTGTTTAGATATGAATTCGAAAAGTGTTGTGAATATTAAATTGAGTATTTGGTTGCATAACTATAATAATACTTTTTTATAAATTTTATGTTTATTTGACTAAACAGTATTTAATTACTATATATCTCATATTATTTTTTTAAAATAAATAAATAAAATTTGTATTTTATAATAACTATTAAAATTAATATATTAATTTAATTATAATAACATAATTATTTTAGCATATATTATATTAATTAAAATTAATTTATTATTTAAATCAAACATATTATATTATATGTAATTTGTATTATATTTATTAACACACCAATATATCTTTTTCGTATTATATAAATATATGAAGTGATAATTTGTTATAAGTAATTAATGTGATAAATAAATAAATATTTTTTATGTATTAATGATAATTTTGTTAATTTTTTAAGTTCATTAAAGGGTTAATTTCACTGATGGTCACTGAAGTTTCATTGAAATTATAAAACCGTCACTGAAGTAACAAAGTTTCAGCGGTGATCAGTAAAGTTTACTAAAGCTTGCACCAAAGATCACTCACTGGAATTCTCCAATTAACTTGATGACGTGTCACTTGTAAATGTCTATGTGGCGCACATTTAGATGACACATGATAAAATTATTGACATGTGGACTTTACCCACTAATTATAATAAATTTGGACTTCAATAAATACATCTATAATATAAGTACCTAGTTAAAAGTATTTCAAAATAAATTTTATAATAAATGCTTCAAAAATTGTATCTAAGGTCCTTTAACTTTTTACATCTTCAAATTTTGGTCCCCAAAATTTTAATTATTTTTCAGCTAAGTCATTCGAAAATTGCATCTTAGGTCCTTCAAATTTTTATACTTTACATTTTGGTCTTCAAATTTTCAATTATCTTTCATTTAAGTCCTCAAAAAATTGCATCTTGCGTCCTTCAACTTTTTATATCTATACACTTTGGTCCACAAATTTTTAATTATCTTTCAGTTAAGCCCTCCAAAAATTACATCTTAGGTCCTTCAACTTTATACATATTCAAACTTTGGTCCCATAAATCCTTGATTTTAGTGGTAAAAAAAAGTACAATTTTAGTGGTCAAAATTATTATTTACAATTAAATCCTTGACTTTATACTCGAATTTTCACGTAAACGAACAAAATAATATAGTTAAATAATAATTGTACTAAAATAATATAATTAAATAAAGTCATTTGTGAATACTATGCGTTTCCTGATTGGATAAGAATTTTGCAGGACTTCATTTGTGAATACCATGCGATCGCATGGGTCAAACGAGTAACAGTTTGGTAGTTTTCTGATTGGATTAGAATTCTACAATTCCAAATTGAAAACAACCACCTAGCACACGTTTTGAAGAGTTGAGAAACGATTATAAAAGCCGGAGAATAGAGATATCGCAGAGGACGAATTTTGAGAGAACAAGATACAAACAAAGAATCAAAAATCAAGGTACGGGATTGAAGATTCTTGAGCCGAGATCACGGGTTTTATTTACTTTTTGTTTTTCTTTCTCCGGATCATAATGAACTTAATTATTGTAATAATTGACGAAATTATGTCCGGCTAAATTTACTTTTTCCAGGATGAACGATAAAACCTCATGTTTTTAATTAATTAGAAGTTTTCTGTTTTAGTAGGTAATTGCGTCTTGATTGATTATTTTTTATTCAGTATATTTAATATTTTAATGCCTGATCACCATTAGAATATTTTGTGATCTATATTGGAGTCGAGAGATTCAATATAGACTTAGCACGTGGTATTGAATAACATAAGGTCCAATAATAGATAGAAATTACTATTATGCTCTATGAAATTCTGTTAGGTGTTCTTGTAATTGAAATGCATATTTTTATGTTTGAAACCCGATTAGAGATAATTAGGTTCGTATATCGATATAGAATTGATTGACCATCGAGAGAGACTTTTGATTATTGTAAGATCACCGATTTTCAATCTAAGGTAATTAACCGCTAAAGCGATTGACGAATAATTGATTATAGAACGTGTAGGTAAATTCGCACATCTAGTGTTAGTAGAAACTCGAATTCGTTCTCGTCATTTAAAGTTGATTATTGATATTTTAAATTTAATTAAAATAGTTTAAGTAGTTTTAGAATCACACATCAAAATCAAATCTGTGTTTTTCATATTATTATAATTTGAATTACAAATTAATTGATCAAATTGATAACTAGTCTTCATGGGTTCGACACTCTACACATCAGTATATTACTTGTAAACGAATCGTACACTTACGGGATTGAAATCGCACAACAACTACGTTACATCTTGTTCGTGTTTAATTCTTTAAATTCTGCACTTAACAAACTGCTGTTAAATGAATATTGTTAGGACATGCGTGTGAGTCAGAATTGTTATCATTGTCACTCACCAGTTCTCACTGTGTCTATCCATTGCTTGTTTAATAAAGATTAAAATTATTTTTAATTTAATTAATCTTGATTTTAGAACTTTCAAGATCAAAAGCGGAAAAATGGCATGGATCAAGAGATAGAAGTGAGACAAAGAAATAAGACATGGGAGCTGAATCATCTTCCAACAAGAAACCTTTTGGTGTGAAATGGGTGTATGAAAAAAATAAAATTCCAAAGTAGAAGTTGCCAAGTACAAAGGAAGGCTACTTGTAAAAAATCAATTGGTAGCATTGTGGTGAGTGGGTGCAATTGATTTATTATGAGCTAACAATTCAATCACTCTCATATATTTTCTTTAAAAATCACATTTGATGAGCTACTTTAATTAATAAGAGTAATATTTGATTTCTTTGCAATCATTCATTGTTATGTTTAGTAACTCATTTTTCCATATAACATAAATTGTAAATCGACACATGCAATTGCTTGCTTTGATTTCAAAGAAGTAAATTTTTATTCATAAAGAAAAATGACAGAGTAAATGTGATATTATTGTCTCTCTTGTGTACATGCTAAAATCTCAATAAATTTTTGTTCATGAAGCTGAGGCCTTCAATAAATTTTTTCTTTCTTTCTTTTTCATTTTTTTTTTTTACTGGAGATAATCTGCAATGGTCACAGAGAGCTTAGTATAATCCTGGGCAATCTTATTTTTGGCTGAAATATCGGGATTCTTGGTAGAACCCAAAGCTGTAATACAACCATCTATCTCATTGCTAGCCAAAATAGAATCGTATATGGCCAATGAAGGCTCAGTCTTTGCATCTTGGATTAGAACCTTAAACTGTGAGATAAAACCGTCATATGCTGATATGCATTCCTAAATAATTGGCTTCAGAGGTGGTTTTGTTTTCTTATCTTTCAACAAAGCTTTTAAGAAAACATTGGTTCTATTACCCAAGTCAAGTGCTGAGTCCACTGCAATTTGTAGGAGCTCCTTGTTATCCTTTGCCTTGGCACTCTTTGGACTCGATTTCAGAACCTTCAAACAGAACGTGGTATGGACGGTAAATGGTTTATGGAGGCAAAATTTATTGGCTACTTGATAAGGTGGACTTGGTTTTGGTTTTGTCTTAGGCTTTGCGGCAGCAGCAGATGTTGAAGAGAGGGAAAGGATGAAGAAAAACACAGCAATGCTAACGCACAAGCATAGATTCTTATGAGAATCCATATTTAATATTGGATTGTGAGTTTGCTTACTCTATATGGGGTAGAACATCGAGGCTATATATACCCTTCTTGAGCGTAACACAACAATAAATTTAGTATTACAATCTTTGTTCCCTTAATAACTTGCATGCTTAAATTGACTTTAGGGATCAATAATCTCAAAACAAGTAATAATATATGACTAATTGGCTACTATATAAGGCTTGACACTTCAAACTTTATTACAAAAATAAATGAGCCTCAATTAAAAATTATGTACACCATATCTCACTAAAATAAATGTAGAGGAAGCAAATAGTTAATTCTATAGTTGGTTTTTCTACGGGGACACTTAGTCAGATTTTTACCTTTTAATAATTTCAGAAGTTTATTATAAGCGATTAACGCTTTATATACATGGACATTTTCATGTTTTATATCTTTATTCTTTATTATATGCAAGAAGAGGTTTGGATAATTGGGTTGATATTTGTAAGCGGGAAAATGCTTTTAAACTATGTTTATACTATATATCTTTCTGTTATGTCATTGTTCAATATACAACAAATAGTTATATTCAAATGTTTGATCATGCTCCTGTAGATCAAAGTGCAAAGCAATGTCCTAGGCCATGAACGAGATTTGATGGGCTAACAGATACGAAATGAACTGATAGACAACCACGACAAGAAATGGATGAAGAAGTCAAGTGCCAACAACAATACCTTGACACATATGGATGGCTCATGAACGAGTCCACATGTGCTGTCCCAAATATAAGTCTCCTTAGTTGTCACCCAATAAAAATTTTACACGTCATCAAATAATTATAAGTCGATCTTAACAGCAAGTGTGAATATATTAAATAATTGTATTTATATGATGATATGTAAAATTTTAATTGGTGGGACGACTAATGGAACATACATTTGAGAGAGCGGATCTCGACTCCAATCACTAGATATTAAGGGAATTACATTTAATTCACCTCCAACAATTAGTAGATCACGACTAAAAAACGGGGCATTTATGTTCCATAGAAAAATTAACTTTTTATAATTATATAAGGAAAAATAACATATTTGGTCTCCAACATTTCAAAAACGTCAGGAATATATCCCTAACTTTTAAAAATAGCAACGAACATCTCCAATGTTTGAAGAAATAGGCATGTTAAATCCCCTCCCCCTCAGAAAAACAAAAAATAAGAAAAAAGAAAAGGAATAATTGAAAAATAACCAAATGTACCTCGAAAAAATAAAAATAACAAAGCGGCTATTTTCTTTATTAAACCCCAAAATCCAACATCCAACATCCACCACCCCCAAACCCCGAAAAATAAAAATTACCTCTTCATAGCTCATCCTTAGCTAAATTTGAATTTATTGTTTCAAATTTGGCAGAACTTGGTTGAGCTGAGGGTCCGTTTGACAGAGATTATAAACTAGTTTATAAATCAATATTGGTTTATTTGAGTTGAAATTGTTGACTTTTCATGTTAAAAGTGGATTGAAAAGTCAAAAATGACAGCTGAAATAAACTAAAATTGGTTTATAAACCATGTCAAACAAGCTCTGAGTTTGCTTGGGTTGACTTATCCTGATTTTTTGAATAAAGTCAATAATGTCATCCTTCATTCTTTGGCCTCCATACTGCTTTACCAATTGCAAATGTGAAGTATGCAGTAGGATATCATTGAATGTAAAAGGTGCTACTTGGGATATCGTTTGTAGTTGCATCCTGGGAAGAGACATAAGAAATTTTAGATAATATAAGAAAATTATATTTTCCTCAATAAGATAACGATTAGGGAGAAACATGGTAAGATAATAATCAAGAGACTGAGGAGAATTTTACTAGTTTCGCATTCATGATATCGAAATCATTTGCAAAGGAGACAACAACTTCATCCACAAATTGGAGCCAACTGCTTGCAGTGTTTATACCACGGTGCATAGAACTATAGCAAAACTATAAGAAGAAAAAAAAATAATCCAAAATTACATAGTAACAAACCATAGATGTCCCAATTACGGTGTGTTTGATTCTTTTTGGATTTTGGGGGTGGTGGTGAATTTTGGATTTTGGGTTTTGATAAAGAAGACGGCTTCTTTGTTATTTTTTATTTTTTTAGGGTAGATTTGGTTATTTTTCAAATTTTTTTTCTTGTTTACTTAAAAGGGAGAGCAATTTCATCATGCATATTTCTTCAAATGTTGGGATGTCTGGTGCTATTTTTAAAAGTTATGGATTCTTAAGATTATGAAAAGTTGAGGACCAAATATGCTATTTTTCCTTTTATATAAATATTTTTTGGACACTTTTGTGCCGGGAACATTTCGATATAAACAAGGTTAAGTTTTTGTCACATAGTTTACAAAATGAAATGAAATATTTGACAAATTTACTACCTGTCAAGATTATCTAAGCTACCAATTTAAGGTTTTGATATAAATTTGAATATAAAAATAAAATATTATTTTTGAAGTAGTAGTAAAACATATACATATATTGTAGATATATATAACATGAAATAGGAAAATATAGTAAATAACTAAATGACAAAAAGTTCAACATTGATGGAAATTACATTACTCCAAAAAAATTTAATTTATTTTTGAATAAACAACACCTTACTACCATTTTGATGGTTTACTCTATAGTATATATGTCTATTTTATTCAATAGTAATTATGATTTTACATTACTCTATATTAAGTATTTTATACGTACTAATCAAATTAATAGTCTTGACTAGGGCCGGGTAGACAAAAATTTCTAGAACCGGCCGATTTGGTCTACTTAAAATCTTACCAGTTATGGGTACTAAAATAAAAAATCGACTATTCCAGTCCTGTTCTTTGTTCTAATACCTAGAACTAAAAAGTCAATTTAACTCAAAATTTTATTTTCTATTTTAAACAGTGGATGGTGCACTGCACCAACCATTTTACTTTTTCTTTTGAACTTCGCCCCAATACGCCCACTCATATTCAATTCATTATATTGTTATTTATATAGTCAGACAAATGGATGCTTTAAATTTCGTAAATGTAACCGAATTAGATTGAAGGAGCTTTTTGTATGGGTTAATGAATTTGAGAACTTATATTAATGAAATTGAATTGGACCGAACTGAAACTAGAGTCGATCTATTCAATTCTGGTCAGTCCCATACTTAGAGAGGTGGAACTAAAGGTTCTATTCTTAATATACCCATGGTCAGTCTCATACTTAGTCCCATACTTAGAGAGGTGGAACTAAAGGTTCTATTCTTAATATACCCATTGTTACTCTGTTCATTTCAGTTTTGATTGGAACTGGACTATGTAGAGATGGCAAACGGATCGGACCGTCCGTCGGCCCGGTCCATAAAAAGACGGACTAGGGCCGGCCCGTGGGCCAATCTACGGATCAGGCCCGTGGACCACGGACCAGGCTCGTGGTCCGTGGTCCATTTGGTAGGGACCAAATGCTGGGGACCAATTGTTGCAATATGCAACGGTCAGAAATATGACCATTGCACTGCAATGGTCATATTTCTGATCGTTTGCAATTTGGTCCCCAATTATTATTTATTTATTTTTTTGCAAACTGCTATTTTTTCCCTATAAATACCCCATAAATTAGCTCTATTATCTTCACAAATCTCTCAAGTCTCAATTTACAATTTTACATTCATACTTCCATTTTCTGAAAAAATTATATTGTGCAATTTATAGAATTTATAGATTTATAATCTTATCCTTCTTATCTTCTACATTCCTACATTCCAATTTCCACATTTATTTTTTCAAGTTTTCTACTTCTATTCTATTATCTACAATTATTCATGGATCAATACAATTTTCAAGGAAGTGTCGAGTCTGTCGAAAACCAAATTCAAGATGATTTTAGTGGTTTAAATAATATTCCAATTCCAGAATTTGATGATGATTTTGGAGTTGGGAACACTGCTCTAATTTTCGATTTAGATGATATTGACAAAGACTTAGAAACGACCAACACTACTCAATCGACTACTAAACGAAGAGCCGCAAAACAAAAGGCTCGATGTTGGGATCATTTCAATAGAGTGCAGACCGGTGCATGGACAACCAATTTTCAAAGCAGTTTGTAAATATTGTAAACAACATTTTGCATGGCAAAAGGGTGGTGGAACGAGCCATTTTAACCGACATTTTTCGAAGTGTATGCAAAAGCACGGAGGAGTTGATATCAACCAAGCACAACTACAGTTCGGATCTCCGGGTGGATCTGCTAGTTCTTCTCCCAATCTTAACGATTGGGTTTATTCACAAGAGTCTTTGCACTGGGAAGGCATGTGTCAGTTGGTGGCCAGTGGTGAGTTCTCGCTTAGCATAGTGGAAAGCTCTCATTTCACACGGTTTGTACAAATGTATCTTCAACCAAGGTATTTACCCTTTGCTAGAAACACTCTTCGTTCTGATACTATTGCTGCATATAATAAAAGAAAACAAAATATAAAAAATAATTTAAGTAAATATGCTGGTGTTGTATCATTCACTTCGGACTTATGGTCCGGTTTAAATCATAATGGATATATTGCGGCTACTTTACATTATATTGATAAACTATGGATTATGCATAAAAGAATAATTGCTTTTAAAGTAATTGACTATCCTCATAATGGCCTACAAATTTTTAATTATTTAATGACAATTATTAAAGAATTTAATTGCTAATCTAGAATTCGCAGTATGACGTTTGATAATGCTCCGCCTAATAATATTGTAATAGAAAAATTAATTGATGAATTACAACCGGATTTCAGTGGAATTTTGTTTCATGTTAAATGTGTATGCCATATTTTTAATTTAAATGTCCAAGATGGTTTAAAGTATATAGGCCCACAATTAGAAAAAATTAGGTATGCCTTAAAATATATTACTGCTTCACCTTCTAGAAAACAAGTATTTGATGAATTATGCGTAGAAAATTCTCTTCCAACTAAAACTATATGTACAGACATACGTAATAGGTGGAACTCTACTTATTTAATGCTTGAATCATGTGAAGGTTATGAACATTGTGTAACTGCTTATTATAATGGCCGACATTCACACGGTCCACAATACGATTTGCAACCACATGATTGGCAAATTGCATTTCATGTTCGAAAATTTTTGAAAGTATTTTACGACGCCACAAATGCATGTGGTGGTGTATACGACCCTACTAATCCATTAGTTTTAAATCATTTTTATTACATTACAAATAATTTTAATAGATATAAGACGTAAGCAATTTTTTCTGATATTGTTGAAACAATAGAAATGAAGTTTAGAAAATATTGGGAAGACCTGCCTATGTTGTTCCCGTTAGCGTCAATTATGGACCCTAGAGTAAATTTACAAGGTACTAAACATACTATTTCTGAAATTTCTAATAATTTGAGTTACGGTAATCCATTAACTTACGGTAATTTAGAAAAAACATTATGTGAAATGTACGAATTTTATGCCTAAAAAACCGGTAGGAACGTTAGAAGACCTCATGCGCCAAACCTTCTTCTTCTTCAAATAACCCTAATCCTAATGATTATTGGAGTTTCCTTATTTATAAGGGAACTCAAAATCCTAGTTCTTCTTCTTCTTCTTCTTCTTCTTCTTCTTCTTCTTCTTCCCGTGCCACAAATGTTGAAACTGATAATAGAGATATACCATTAGAGTTAGCTAGATATTTTGGTCACGACATGCTTAATTTGTTAGATGAAGACGAGAGGAATAATTTTGATATACTTAGGTGGTGGAGACAAAACGAGCGCCAATACCCAATTGTTTCTATTATAGTACGTGATCTACTAACACCTCCGGTATCAACTGTAGCATCGGAGTCTGCTTTTAGTACAGATGGTAGGATTCTTAATGATTTGAGGTCAAGGCTTAAACCAGATATATTAGAGAGTTTAATGTGTTTGAAAGATTGGGAGGATGCAGAATTAGACTGCCCACTCTACTCCCAACCAAATAACACGTCCTAATTGGGAGCAAGTCCATCTTTAATTTCCCTTCTATAATATTATTTATAGAGTATTCAAGGAGGAACAAATCATAATTCATAATTAATTGCATTCAGATTGCATATTTTTCACAAGATAAGAAGCATAGACTACATCATTGAGTGACAATACTATGATCAAAGATGAAGCCTCATGGATACACTATATAGGAAAATAATATTTAAGGTGATTTTGGTTAAAAGAATAACCAATGAACTAATTCTAGAGGTATTTGGGCAGGGGAGCATGGTTGCAACAGAGTTATGAAAATGAACAAATGAATACACATTCATTAGAAATATTTCAGAGGGCTTTCCTAGAGAGTACGACATGTTTACCTGGATAAGATTAACCGATTGCTTGATTGTCTATCCAAATAGAATTAAAACTAATAGAGTCAAGTATATCCAACTTTGCATTAATTGCAGCATTTACTAAAACCTAAAGACATAATAGATGGGAAAAAAACCAAGCGTGGTAAATTTTAACAAGACCGGACTAAAATATTACTGAGGTCAAGAAAACTTGAGGCTTACATCAGTCAAATTCTCGGTTTGCTTCTTTGCTAGAAGAAATAAAATAATATATCCAACATGCAGACCAAATTACATAAATCAGATGACTACACATAAAATATCACTTGAAAGTAGAAGAATTCAAAGAGATATTCACTTAGTAACCCATAGTAAGCCATTAAGCCAAGCTTGAAATAAATTGGGAAGAGAACCTCAAATATGCAGTCGATTATCCTCACATAAATTAATATAAATATAAATTAAAGCAAATCACCTATAATCTTGGGAGAGTATTACCATCAGGCAAGCAATGGTACAATGCTTATCATGGTAGACAAAGCACAAATTTTGGGAAAAGTTTGGACAAAAAGAAAATCAACACCTGAGATCCTAAGTTTGACAAATATAGCTAATAATGAGAAATGAGAATGCTAAATCAATTTATTACACCTCAAACTCTAATATTCATTCTATGTACATAATGAAATGAACGTTTGAATGTACAATTAATCAAATATAAATGATTCCAAAATATATAAAAACATTCATAATTATTCTCTTAAAATTGTAATGCTAGAGCTTGAGAAGAGAGTGTCACAGTAATCTCCAATCTATTATAAAATCTCACTAGATGCATAATGGAAACTACATAGAAAAAAGAAAAAATGTAAATAGTCATTAAAAAAGAATGGAAATACATTATATAAACAAACAAAATAGATATAAAACATTATTTACTTACCAATGTCACTATCATCACTATCATCTTGAATATTTAGAGATTTCTCATCTTCACTGTAATATTCATTCCATGTATCATCTTCATCTTCTGAAGGATGATAAATAACTTCATTCGTATTTTCATTAATTGATTCCACGTCAATTTGTAGTGTTGCATTTTCTATAATATCTGGAGCAATATCTCCTTTATGACATACATTAATATCAAGATCTTCCTGTTATATTGTCCAGACAATATCTGATGATTCATTTTCCTAGAATACTTCTTATTCTGTACCACCATTATCATCTTTTTCTGGAATGTCCCATATGTCTCTATATTGCACCTTTTGTATTACCTTCCATTGTGGACCCAAGACTAGATCATCCATAAAAAATACTTGTTGTGCTTGGATGGAAAGTATATATGAATCATCTACATACCATTTGCGATTTACATTGATAGAAGTAAGATGGTAATCTTCCACAGTTTTTTTTATTTGGATTATTATCGTACCAATTATAATGGAACAAAGTGACGTGGTAGTAAAAAAAATATATCAACTCAACAACTCACACAACACACCAAAAAAGTTTAGTGTTTTCATCTACTGGCACCATCACTCCACTATTTTGGGTTGTACGACAATTATCTCATTATATTCATACCCCATTAACTATACAGCCCGAAAAGGAAAATACTCTAAAATCCAATTTACCTACTAATGCGTACAATTCTTTGCTCACATATGAATATTTTTACATTATATAATCTCGTTATCTATGCCAATAAAAATCGAATTAATATAGTTTTTGGTATTAATGTTATGTTTCAATAATAAATAAATCAGACATGCATTATAAGAAACAAACCATTGAGGAAACAATTCTTCTTGTTTTTGTTTCAAATCGTTGTGAATTTTTTTTTTTGCAACAGCTCCATGTGCTCACTAAAAATGAACGTGTAGAAAAATATTATAACATGTTGATATCCGATCCGATCTGTCACATCAACTAAACACTTCTCCATTGGCCAATCAATTTAAGTCCGACCTCATCCCATTTGGCCACCATCCAGGTAGGACCTCTGCCCTGATCTTGACCTCAACCCAGAGGATGTGATTTTTAGGTTGGACATCATCCTTAAAGGGTCAGGTCGGACCTCAGCCTATTACAGTCAAGCTGACATCATCAGTATGGCACGTCATATCATGTGTCAGACATCAAACCAGTCGCCATAATTAATACAGATGTCACTTCACATTTAATACCCCAAAAAGGGAATGTCTTGTGAGCAATTAATGCCTAGCTTGGCATTAATTGCTTGTAATCATCACATATCTTCCTATAAATAGGAGACGTAAATGTCCAACAGGTTGGACATTCGAATGCTAAAAAAAAGCACACTTAGAAAGACTATACAAACAAGTCTTCCAATACATATTTACATATTTACTACTTATCACGGTCATAGCCGACCTAAATACTTAGTATTAAGTTGGCTTAAAATCAGTACAAACTATTTTCCAACGTCAACAGTTTGGTACTAGAAGGAGAGGGTCTTCCAAAAAAAAAAAGAGCTCTCCATATTCCACAAACTCACCAAAAGATCAACACCCAATCGTCATACCTACACACTTCAACCCATAAAAACACTTTCAACATGAGACACAGTCACGACTCAAGGATTCATAGCCACAGAAGAACTGGAAGCCAACACATTGATTTCTCCCAGGCCTTCTACTGAAGACATCAAAGAGAAACTTCAGCTTAAATGCATGTCCTCGAAAAAGATGTGGTTCTACAAAAGCTGGAATACCTAACTCACACCATTGAATGACTTGAGAAAAATCAAGCTACCACTAGACACATCTTCGACTCAGAAGCAGAGTCACCAGCACATGACAAATTTGAAGATCGTCGTATGAAAAGAAGATTGGATTTCAACGAGAAAAATCCATCAGGAAGCAAGGAAGGCAAGAACAGACGCCCCAGTTCTCCTAAAAAAGCTACCACGCAATGATTGGCGAGCGTCTTCGACCATCTAGGTCATCCCTCTCAGGTCCCACATGCATCATGTGAAGAGAAAGTCCAAAGGAAGGAAGGAGCCCCATCTGCAGCAGCATCGGGTGTACAAAACACTCTAGATGAACTAGAACTGATGAAACGACGTCTAGCTGAACTCGAAGCTAAGCAAAAGAACATCCCAGAGGAGTACATAAGTGATCGACACTCTCTATTCTCGGAGGTCATCCTGGCAAAAGCTCTGCCAGAAAAACCCAAAATGCCACAGCTAACTAGCTATGAGGACGGCAATGACCCCGTCGGACATCTCAATAGGTATACCTCTTGGATGGAACTCTAGGGGGCCAACAATGCAATCATGTGCAGAGCTTTCCCTCTAAATTTTGAAAACAGAGCAATGAGGTTGTTCATAAAATTACCGCAGCGTTCTATACGGAGTTGGAGTGACCTATCAGCTCAGTTTGTCTCTACTTTCATAGAAGCAAGAACTCAGTCTACTCCCAAGGAATGCCTTGTTAGCATCAAGCAAGGCCGAACTAAATCTTTGAGATCCTATATGGACAGATTTAGCAAAAGGATAGTAGAAGTGGACAAAATCTCTGATGATGCTGCTCTAATAGCTGTCTTGTGATGGCTACGAACCAAAACTCAGTTCTGGTGGTCTGTTCACAAGGATGGACCAGTGACATACCGAGAATTCCTAACTAGTGTTGAGAAGCACATCAGTGCTAAGGAAGCGACCTCTGACCAGGAGAATGATAAGCCCAACCAAAGAGACAATGTCAAGGGCAAAGAAAAGGATTACAAATTGGAAAAGAAAGAAAGTCCCAAGAAAGCACCGGATTTCCAACACCCAGGTCGGCCAAGACCCACTTCCTAAAGGTTCCAGGGATACCACATCTTGAATACTTCACTTGAAAATGTCCTGATAAAAACCAAAGGCAAAGACATCCTCAAAAAACCCATTCCTATGCAGGCAACTTCATCCGAGCTAAACCAAAGGAAGTACTACAGATATCATCAATCTGCTGGGCATGACACTGATGATTATCGAGACTTGAAAAATGAAATAGAGAGTCTCATCAGATGAGGCCATCTGAAAGAGTTTCTAGCACGTCCAAGTTGAGCTCCCTCCACCACATGACCAGGCTGAACTACCAACCCCACATCTACCTTAACCGGGCCGAGGTGAAAAAAATTGCGCTGAAATTCGCATGATAGTGAGAGGAAGTCAATACCTTGAAGGATCAAGGAGACAAAATCGCAAATTATCTCGAGAAGCCCATACCAACTATCAAATACTATAAAATATCATAGCTGACTCGGATGCGAAAAAGTTCTCTTTTTCCAAAGAAGACGCGTCTCACGTATTGCAGCCACATTCAGACGCACTAGTCATTACTATGTCGGTATCCAGAATCAATATTCATCGAACATTGGTAGATGACGGGAGCTCCGTGAACGTTCTTTACTTAAGAATATTTAAGCAAATGAAGATCGACGTGCGACATGTTAGGCCATTCCCAAAACCCCTCCAAGGATTCACGGGGGACTACGTGAATCCAAAGGGACAGATTGCCCTCGTTGTGGAGCTTGGCCTATCTCCGTGCCAAAGAAGGATAATCACGGATTTCGTGATTGTAGATCTTCCGTCCAATTACAATGCCATCCTAGGACGAGCGATACTATATAAACTCAAAGTAGCCGCATCTATATATCACTATGCCATAAAATTCCCAACTTCCTACGAAGTTGGAATATTAAGGAAAAGTTAGACAGTGGCCAAGAGCTGTAACATCCTCGGGTAGAAGTGGGCATGCTCCAAGCAGAGCCTGAACACCCAAGATGTGGGTCAGACCTAGATGAACTAAAGGGAGACAGTAGAGGAGCTCAGACGTCTTGACCTTAGGTCGGACCAACACGAGCAGAAGGTCGAGCCTGTGGAAGAGCTAGAGCTGATCCAGGTCAACCTCAACCACCTAGAGAAGGTCCTGCACAACGAAAAAGAACTCAGAGAACCAATAAAATCGTAACTAATGGCCTTTATGAAGGATAACCTTGACGTCTTCGCATGGGAACATGTGGATATGGAAGGAATAGACCCCAAGGTCATTTGTCACAAGTTGAACACCAGCCCAGATGTCAAACTAAGACAACAGCACTGACGTTCCCTTAAACCAGAGAGATATGAAGCTCTTGCCAAAGAAGTTGACAAATTGCTCAAATGTGGTTTCATTAGAAAATCACTATATCCCCGATGGGTGGAACTTGGCGGGTATGCATCGACTTTACCGGCCTGAATAAAGCATGCCCTAAGGACAGCTTCCCACTTTTTCGAATCGATCAAATGGTAGATGCTACGGTCGATCATGAACTATTGAGCTTTATGGATACATACTCCGGTTACAATTAAATCCCAATGCACGAAAGTGATCAGGAGAATACCTCCTTCATCACTGACCGAGGTCTTACTGCTATCGAGCTATGCCATTCAGACTAAAAAATTACCAGAGTAACCTACCAGCGGTTAGTCAACGTCATGTTTTTCGGCCTCATAGGGAAGACCATGGAGGTATATGTTGAAGACATGCTTGTGAAAAGTACCAAGGCAACGGAATACATTCAACACCTTGATGAGATGTTCTCCGTACTAAGAAAGTATATGATGAAGCTTAATTCTGTCAAAATGTTCTTTCAGTGTCAGATCAGGAAAGTTTTTAGGCTACATGGTCCACCAAAGAGGTATCGAGGCCAACCCAAAGAAAATAAGAGCATTACAAGAAATGAGACCTCCTACAAAAATCAAAGAAGTACAGAGCCTAACTCGAAGAATAGCTGGGCTAAGTCGTTTTATCTCAGAATAAACAGATAAATGCAAACCCTTTTTCGATGCTCTACACGGTGGTAAAGAATTCAAGTAGAATGAGGTGTGCCAGCTAGCCCATGAAGGATTGAAAGCACAACTTGCACAACCTCCATTATTGTCAAAACTACTGACCGAGGAAACCCTGACTCTATACTTGGTGGTCTCTAAACACTCCATCAGCTCTGTACTAGTAAGGTTGGAAGAAGGAGTCCAACATCTAGCATACTATGTTAGCCAGGCATTGTATGATGCCGAACTGAGGTACAGCTCGATGGAAAAGCTAGCATACGCTCTCATCATGTCAGCAAAAAAACTCAGACCTTACTTCCTGCAACATCCGATAGAAGTCCTAACAAACTACCCCCTAAGGTAGGTGCTCCAAAAACCAGACACTTCTGGAAGACTTGTAAAATGGGTCGTAGAGCTTGGCTAGTATGACCTCCACTTCAGACCTCGGGCTTCCATAAAAGGCCAAGCTCTAACTGCCTTCGTCACCGAGTTTAGTCTGGAACACGAGCCCAGCACCAAAAATGAAGAAAATTGGACTCTCTTTGTAGATGGGCCGTTAATCGAAACACGCGCCGAAGCTGGGATAGTCCTAATGAGCCCAGACTTGGAGCCACTCTATCAGTCCCTAAGATTTTATTTCCACGCCTCTAACAACATGGCTGAATATGAGGCCTTAATCACCGATCTAAGATTTGCAAAGAGAATGGGTGCACTCAAACTATTCGTATACGCTACTCCCAGCTAGTGGTCAATAAAATTAACAAGTCCTACCAAACTAAGGACGAAAGGATGGCATCTTACTCACAGATAGTACAGTAAGAACTCAAATCATTCAGCACCGTCAAGGTCAAACAAATCCCAAGGACATAAAACAGTCTTGCTGATGCTTTAGCACGACTTGCTACCAGTGAAGGAATAGAAGAGCTGGAAAACATCTCAATCGAAAGAATCAGCAACGTAGCAATTAGCCATCCTGAGCACATGATCACCACGGCTGACCTGAATCCTAGCTAGATGGACGAGATCATCCAATTTTTAAAATATGGTAGGGTGTCCCTAGATAGTGTGGAAGCTAGGAAATTGAGGACTATAACAGCCAGATACACAATCATGGACGAGGTCTTATTCAAAAAAGGCTTCTCACTCCCATTACTCATGAGTCTAAGGAAAAACGAAGCCCAATACGCCCTCAGTGAAGTTCACAAAGGAATATGTGGCAACCACACTGGGAGGCAATCACTAGTACACAAAATCTTGTGGCAGGGGTATTTCTAGCCATCACTAAAGAAAGATTCGATCGAATTTGCTAGAAAATGCGACAAATGACATAGGTTTGCTCCCACCATCAGAGCTCATCCGGAAGGGCTGACCTCAATCCTCAGCCCATAGCCTTTCTCAAAATGGGAGAATGACCTAATCATCCCAATGCCAATGAGAAAGGGAGGAACTAAGTACTCCATAGTCACTGTCGATTACTTCACCAAATGGACAGAAGTAGAACCACTGGCCAAAATAACAAAGCATAAAACCATCGATTTCATATGGAAATCGATCGTCTGCAGGTTTGGTGTCTCCAACCCAATCATCACGGACAATGGCAAGTAATTTGACAATTCCAAATTGAGGTCATTCTGTGAAGAGCTAAAAATTAGGAAGCACTTCTCTATCCCAAACCACCCTCAGGCTAACGGGCAAGTCGAAGCTATGAATAAGATCATCAAGCACACCTTGAGAACACGGCTAGATGAACTAAAAAGAGCCTGGACAGAAGAGTTACCAAGTGTATTATGGTCCTACCGTACAACATGACGGTCCAGCACGAGAGAAATACCTTTCTCACTAGCCTATGGAACCCAAGCTGTCATCCTAGTAGAGCTCAGACTCCCTTCATTTAGAGTTCAAACTTTCGATGAAAATTGCAACAAGGATGCCATGAGAGCCGAGCTCGACCTGTTGGAAGAGAAAAGATTGGGAGCAGAAATGAAAAATGCAATCTACAAACGAAGAAGTTCAAGATACGACAATAGCAAAGTCAAAGAGCAAAAATTCAAAGCGGGAGATTTCGTCTTAAGAAAAGTCTTCCTGGCAACGAAAGAAAGCAAGGTCGGGACACTTGCTCCAAACTGGGAAGGACCTTATAAAATCGTCACAGTCCTAAAAAACAGAGCTTACGAGCTCTGAAATGCCAAGGTCTATTTCTTATGCACCCGTGGAATGCTGAACATCTAAATAAGTACTACTAGTAGAATTTGTCAACAATGACCCACGGGCGTGAACTATTTTTGTTAAAAGTAGCTACGGCTTCCACCTTGTAAAAAGTTCCCACACGTTTATGAAATGAAGGAACGTTTTGTAAAGACATGACTTACATCAAAGACAATAAACCTAGAAATAGTCTGAACTAAGGATGTGATTAAGATCGCAATCCTTTGAACAAATAGGTCCCACATAGGTCGAACCTGAGTTGGATAGTATAAGTGCTACGCCACCAATGTCAAACTAAAAACTTTACGTCCACAAACATAGAGAAATTAGCTCGACCAACTTGGCCGACCTAAAATTCCAAAATTTTGAAGCCACTCAAGTTTTCAGTTCGTCCTATATACCAATCTGAAATCAAAAGTTAGATGTAAGTTTCAGCTCGTCCTTATAACCGAGCCACAAACTTGAGGACATTTACACCGTCTAAAAGATCGGATGTATGAGGTCAATTTTTAAGTATCAAATGTCCGATATCATGAAGTCAGATGTCAGATATCATAAAGTAAGATGTCAGATATCATAAAGTCAGATGTTAGAGGTAGAGTGCTTGAAGTCAGAGGTCAAGTACTCGAAGTCAGGTGCCCAAAGTCATAAGTCAGAACTGAATAAAATAAGATCGAATACTTGAGAAAGTCATAAGTCAGACCTTCAAAGTCAGAAGTCAAGCAACCAAATGAAATTGAAAAATTGAACACAACTTAGCAGGACAAAAAATTTCATTAAACATTGAAGGTTAGTACATTTCAAAAGAAAATTCAGTACACTACAAAAGAAAGTTCAGTACAGAGACAAGAACTCGTTGCTCAGCACTGGACTGATCTCCTTCCTCTGGTGATGGAGGATTGAACTTGGAATTTCTCCTGAGCTCATCCAGCTCGTCCTTCAGGAACTAAACATCCCAGTCTGAACATTTCTCAACTGTTGTCTCAATCAGCTCTTCCATCGTGAGGAATTAGACTTTCCCCTGCTTAGCCAAATATGCGTCAAAAGACTTGAACTCCTCGACAACCTCGCCCCTCTCCAAAAACCTCTCAAAAGTCGTCTTCAGATCGGCCCGACTCTTTTCCAATGAGGCCTCAAGATTTATCCCTCAACTTTTTCTCTGATTCAAGGAGCGCTTTCAAAGCTTTGAGCTTAGACTAATTTTCCATGATTTCATCCTTCTGCTTCATTAGAACGTCCGCGGAAGTGGCCCAGAGTGTTTTTTCTCCTCGTCCAGTTCGGCCACAACCTTCTGTCCTTCTGCCCTCATGACTTGGATGTCAACCAAGAGTCTGTCCATCTTCTCAGTGGCCGAAGCAAGCTGAACGCCCACTCTGGATGAATTGACTGATGCTGCAATAATAGACTCGATGGTCTCCGTGCTATCCAAATATCTTTACTGAACTGGAGTCCAGCTCTTTCCAATGATACTTATAGCCTTCTTAGCCAAAGAAGGTAGACCAGCAATATTTCTCCTAGTTGGGGAGTTCGACCAGAAAAAATTATGGACTGGCTTGGAAAGATGTCCACGAAGCCTTAAGTACTCATCGTCTTTCTCTGATGTTAAACCCAAGTAAGTGGCCAGAAGCTGGGAGGAAAACGACGGAGCTCAGAGAGGTTGGGTCGAAGATGGCCCTCCACGAACTGTAAAGGATGTTATCTCTTCAACACTGTGAGCTGGACTAGGAACACATCGAAGGACAACGTCCGGTTGTGGCCGCGGTCGAGCTGATGGTTCTTGATCCCCAGCTGGGGCTTTTTTTCCTTTCTCAGCCTATTTTTTCTTGCTGGGGAGAGCTGATATGTCTTTCATCTCTTCTCCAAATTGACCTACGAAAGAATGGAATCAGTGTTGAAGATATACAATAAATGCAAGTGTCATGTCCAGATTTTGTCCCTCGGGAGGAATTCTTAACTCCTTAGCTACAATACACATGAGGTTGAGCCAAACTGGATGGAGAAAGTCAGGCTAAGATCAAATTATCCTCAATTATCAATGCGCTGCTAGATCAAAAATCTTCACTGATAGCTCGAGCCTTCCGAGCTCTCTCTAAAGATTCATCTGTTGGGTCGTAAGAGTTATACCCTGGGAGAATAAGAAAATAAAATAGGTCAGTAAGTAACTATTCAGACTGACCTAAAAAATAAAGAAGTTGACTTACTTAGTTCGTGATAATGAACTGGAATGTTTACAACAGGCCTGGTATCGTTTTCAGAGAACTACTAAGAACCTCAAACAAAAAATCAAAACTTCTTCCAATTCTTAACAAAGTCCGGGGTCTGGGTGATGACACTATCTCCTATATTTGCCTTCACAGATGCATATCACCAGCCCGACCTCTTCTCATCCGATTTAAAAAAGTATAAACTATTAAATTCTAACTGAAGGATGAGGAAAATCGAGCTGGTTCCACAGAATGAGGAAACCTATCATGATTCTTCAACCATTGGGGTAGAGCTGAGTTGGAGCTATTCTCCACTCTCGCAAGAACTTTCTAATTATCCTAGGAAAAGGAAGACGAAGTCCTGCAGCCAGCACAGCCTGATTCAAAGACACGCAACCCAAGGGTGGATCGCCAGCTCTCTCATTAGGACCAGGGACGATGAACTCTATATTGTCCAGGATCTTATAAATCATATGCCAATCCCTAAGTTGTTTATGGTTAACCTCGAAGGAAAAGAACTTACACTTCCAGATCAGGGCAGTCCTATGAGACCTTCCTCTGCCGTCGACCTAATGCCCCAGACTCTACCTCCCTATCACTTCTAACATCAGCCTATGGAGATGACCTATTTGGCAGAGGAACAACAGTCAAAGGATCAGGGCAAATGACTTCCTCTTCGTCTATCCCCTCAACCATCTTACCCGAACTAACTTCTTCTTCCTCATCCTGACCTCTCCCCCAGGACATAGTCTTTTCTAAACTCTCACTTCCGACCTCATGAGACATTCAACCGACCAAAAGAAGTAGAAAGAAAAAGAATAACTGCAATGAGTAAGGAAGAGATACCAAAGTCTGAAATACGAAGCACAAAAACACGTTCTGACGCTCAGCTCGTAAACCGTTCTGACACTTAGCTCAGACAAAACAATTGAAAGAAGTAATTTGTTAAGGCAAGATTCCCAAATGAACATCGTTTTCCTCCATTTATAAATGTCAGCGCAATGATGGTGCTCCATTAAAAGAATGTTCTCGAGCCACGCAAAATTTGACATCACCACTGAGTTTGTACCATGTGTCAACAAACGGGATAGACTGCCAGAAAGGCCACATCCACCAATCAGAGTTCATATCAGTCTGGATAGAAGTTGGGTACGAACTAAAGACCACCTTTGACTAATTCCAAAGCAAGTCTTGGGGAGCAATTGTTGATATCTGATCCAATCTGTCACCTCAGCTAAACACTTCTCCATTGGCCAATCAATGTAAGTAATTAATGCCTAGCTTGATATTAATTGCATGTAATCATAACATATCTTCCTATAAATAAGAGACATAAATGTCCAACAGGTCGGACATTCGACTGCTAAAAAAAAGCATACTTAGAAAGATTATACAAACAGGTCTTCTAATACATATTTACATATCTGCTACTTATCACGGTCATAGCCGACCTAAATACTTAGCATTAAGTTGACTTGAAATCAGTACAAATCATTTTCCAACGTTAACATAACACATTAATAATTAATAGACAAATAAGTTAGAAGTTTAATAAGTACTTACTCTAAATATTGTTGATCTTCATCACAATTATTTAGACATACCAATGAACTCTATCAATCTCCTATTTTGAAAGTAACTTTAGTTCTGCACGACCTAATTGTCTAGTATTTTGAGAAAAGATTGGCAGGCGTGCAGTTGGAGTCCCACCATTGTCGTTACGCTCAGGTCAATGTCATAGAGATACATTGAACGAAAATTCAAAGACTTGTTAACAATATATGCTTCTGCGATTGACCCTTCAGGTCGGGCTTTATTCTTAACATAACTCTTATATCGACCTAATATATTGTCCTCAAACGTTAAAGGAAAAAATATAAGTAAATAATAAGTAAATTAACAAGAATAGTATTAAAGTAAATGTGTGCAATAATAGTAATTACATTTCAATTCGATATATCCATCCAAATGCTACGGGACCTCTAAGTTTTGCTTTCTCAGGTCAGTGAACAACTAAATGAACCATGACATCAAATAATGCTGGTGGAAAGATTCATTCAAGTTTACATAAAATTATGACAATCCCATCTTCCAATTTCTTTAAATCACTTATATTCAATGTTCTTGAACATAGTTTTTGAAAAAAGCGAAAAAGCTCTACAATTGCATTACACACCTCCTCTTGCAAAAAATTTCGAACTCCAACTGGAAGAAGTTGTTGTAACAACACATGATAATCATGAGTTTTCAAACCTAATATTTTGCCTTCAGTTTCTCAAACACAGTTACAAATATTTGATGCACAATTGACCTACAATACATTTTGAGCCCTTTTTCCTATCTATCTGATCTAATATTAGAATTTCAACCTGACTTGATTGTCGGAGTGCCTATGGCTACTGCACCACTCCGTGGGATAGACTACTGGTAGTCTAACGAGTTTTCAAGTGTAGAGGTTAGCAGTATGTAGACAGTGACATGGTTAATTCATGTTGGCTTTGAAGTCCTGCTCGATTTTAACGTCAACATTATATGCAATAAGAGGTTTGGATAATTGGGTTGATATTTGAAAGAAGGAAAATGCTTTTAAATTGTGTTTATACTATATAACTTTCTATTGTGTCATTAATTAATGTTGAATATGCAACTTCAATGATACCTGATGCCACGAGATTTCTCAAAGATGATGAGATAATTTTGTATTTACCATTTGCCAATTTATAGTGAGTGCAACGAGAGATAAAGGATTGTTTGTCAAAATATTCAGTTAATATATATATATATAGACACACACACACATACAATTGTTAGTAATGGTATTATACAGTAATTATAACTTATAGACTAGGTCATCTTCATCAATTCAAGTTGTATTAGCTGCTAACATTATACAATAATTATACCTTATCATATCCAGTCCAAGTTGTATTGGACTAGATTAATTGTATCCTAATATCACCTTGTAACATGTATCCGTACGTTTATATTCATTCACTGATCAATGAAATTATTCGTTGCTCTAAAAAACATTGCTTACATCGAATGGGATCTCTTATTGAGAATGTGTTCATGTCCTAACCTCTAGGCTTCATTGAACAATATAATCCTCACTATGTGTATCGTCTCTGTAAGGCCTTTACGGTCTCAAGCAGGATCTCGGGTCTGGTACAATGAATTGAGATCTCTCCTTCTTGCCACTGGGTTCCACAACTTACAATCTGATACTTCTCTCTTCATCTACAACAATGGTCATTGTCAGATATTTGTTCTGGTCTATGTCGATGACATTATTGTCACTAGAAGCTCTAGTATTGATGACTTTATTTCTTGCATTGGTCACCATTTTTCTCTCAAAGACTTGGGTCATTTTTCGTTCTTTCTTGGGGTTGAGGTTACCTATAACCCCAAGTGAATGTTTTATCTCCATATCAATAATTTCATGATCTTTTTCAGCATACAAATATGTTGCAAGACAAACCGGTCCAAACTCTCATGTGTACCAACACTAACCTTCATCTTACTAATGGTACCACTCTCTCTAACCAAACAAAAAATGACAAGTTCTTTGCAATATTCAGTAGTAATTTTATTACTCACCCACCCAGACATAACATACTCTGTCAACAAGCTATCTCAATTCATGCACCACCTGACCACTAAACAATGGGCATTTGCAAAGTGTTTACTTTGTTATGTGTACGTCACTCCTCGCAATGGGTTATTCATCTATGCTCACTCCACTCCGCTTCTACATTCTCCGACTCTGACTTGGCTGATAATGTTGATGACCACTCCAGTGCTCATGTAGTGTTTCTCAGTCACAATCCCATTGCATGGATGTCCCGTAAGCAACACTCTGTTTCTTGGTCATCCAATAAGGCTGAATTTCGGGATGTGGCTACCATTTGTGAGGTGCTTTGGATAAAGTCTCTTCATTAGGAACTCTAAGAATTACATATCAGATAGTGTTTCATTCTCCAATGAAACATATCGAGATCATTATTCAATTCATACGTGACAAAGTCCATAATTGTTGTAGAAAATATAATTGCAAGTGCACAATATTGTTAACAATTAATAAAGTAGACGTAATGAGCCCACATTATCGTTTCCATCAAAGCTATCCTATTAATCTTAATCATAATCTATTTAGAATACTTTGAAGTAAGTTTATTGGAAGATCCTAATCCTGATCTATTTAAAACACTTTGAAGTAAGTTTATTGGAAGATTTAACCTATAACTTTTAATTCAAGAAAATAGTGTGAACGCAAATATCAAGAATTTATCAAATATAATTATTAAAATGTTTGGATTCACGAATTCACCATAGTTGTCATCTCTAATCTCTCCTCTCAAGGTTTATCGTAAGTGAGTCAATAAGCTGTTCTTGCAACATATGAAGCTCTTGTATATAATTGTAATTTGAGTGGATTTCTACTTAATTTAGTATAAATGTTGTCATTGTAGGTAAACTGTATAAACGATGTAACGTAGTTTGGAAGAGCTTGACTCTCGTAATATTTCTTTTTGCTCCATATTCTTGTAAAATACGCTTATCAATAATCAAGAGCTTCGTGTCTCCTATGTTGCAAGAACAACTTATTGAATCTTTTAAGAAGCTGCTTGTCTCTGCCTGGTCTCTCCAACTTTGATCCAAGATAGGTGTCTTTGATGAGACCACTATCTTGTAGGGACATCTTAGTATAGTATTATATACTAACTCTACCTTATCATAACCAGTCCAAATTGTATTAGACTAGCTAGGTTATCTTCATCAGTCCGAGTTGTATTAGTTACTAAAATTATACAATAACTATATCTTTTCATAACTAGACGAAGTTGTATTAGACTAGGTTATCTTCTTCAGTCCAATGTTTATAAGACTAGGTTAATTGTATCATAATACGACTTGGTATCATGTATCTATACATCTCTATATTCATTTACTCATCAATGATATTATTCATTGCTCTAGAAACGTTGTGTTGATACACAAAATGTTCTTAAAATAAGGACCTAAACAAAGGCCCAAAAAGAGAAGTTCAAACACAGAGTCTGGGCAAATTGTTAAGAAAAGAATCGCTCAAAATATACAAAGGATAGAGCGAGCAGAGCAGGGCTTGGGCGAGGAAGGAGATAACTACATCGTGCAGGTAATAAAGCAGTTTTTACGTCGCCCACAATCCAAGGTAATTGCTAGCAGGTAAATGAAGCATCATGGGTAGTTATGGAAAGTTATTATGGCCATGATAGTAATGGAAAGTTATTTAGAAGAAGTACTATGAGATGATGGTCAGTTATGGGTGAAAATTGTGCAAATGGTGATCAATATATAAACAAAGCAAGACAGTGGAAAAGAAAAAACGAACAGCTATCTCACAAGAAATATGTGAATTTATATTCAAGTCTTAGACTCTTTATTTTTTGAATCTTGTAACTTCGTGTGCTTGCGTCTATTGGAGGCAAGTTGGGTAATATAATCTTTCAATTTAAACACCCATTGTTGAGACTATTTCTCAAAAGCTCTTCTTCCTTACACGTCGTCTGAATAATCTTGCAATTGTTAGCACGAATCCAAATTAAAAACGTGCGAAACACATTGATTATATAATTGATAACATAAGTCATATGGATATAAAGTTTTATAACGTAGGTTATTGTGATTTTATGGTGTTGTATTGGAGAAATAACCGTGGCGACCTAATGATACACCTGAGGTCACGAAGTTGTGGCTAGAGAGTTCAACAAATAGTTATAATCAAGTGTTAGATCATGCTCATGTAGATCCAAAGTTCAAAGTAATGTATGAGGGCATGAATGACATTGGATGGGCTATAATATATATGAAATGAACTGATAGACAACCACAAGAAGAATAAAAGAGTCAGTTGAAGAAGTCAAGTGCCAATGACAATTCCTTGGCATAGAAGGATGGCTCAGTGCATGATTGCATGAGCTTTAATATATAAATGGCAATAAAATAAAATGTAGAATCAAATTGGTAGCAAAATGGTCCAGAAAATTTGCTAAATCATTTCGCGCACACGAGATGTTTGAATCGCGGGTGCAAACTTGAAAATTTGCTGGCAAGATTGTATGAATGTCACGCGTGCAATATTTTGGCTCGCGGATGAAAAATCAATGGGTATGAAACCAGAAATTCAAATTTCTGGTATGAAAAGTCACATCTTTTATGTGATCCAATTTTTGAATTGTTATGATGCCATTAACTATAAACATGTGTTTGGAGAAGATTAATTTGAAGAACAAAATCATTGAAACCTCTATTATTTCTCCATAAAAAAAACTCAAAATTTCATAAATACTTTTCAAGTGTTCTTGTTCCTTTGAAAAGTTTTCACTTTGTTCCTTTGTGCAAATCTCTCAATGGCATGTCATATCCTCAAAGGTATTTCTCAGAGTTCCCAAAAGCAATTCGAGATGGGGTAAATATCACTTTAAGAAAAGTGTATCACATACATGTTTAAAGTTTTCAATTTTGGTGGTTCTTCAATTTTGGTGTTTCTTCTTCTTCTTCTTCTTTCAAGAATTATCCAACAATCTTAAAGCAATAATTTTGGAGACCGAAACTAGATTAGCAACCATCAAATTGATGAACCAAGACTCGGTGTATTTGGATAGTTTCGATGGCACAAATTTCACCCAGTGGCAAGACAAGTTGAAATTCTTGTTGAAAGCATTGAAGATTTTCTATGTGATTGATCTAGCTTTGGCTCCAATCCCAGAACCGACTGAGACAGACACAGATAGAGTAAGGGCTACACATAAGAAAAGGTAAGAAGATGAACTTAATTTTTGGGGTCACATACTAAATGCACTTTTAGATTGTTTATACGACCTCTACACCAACACTTCATCGGCGAAAGAGATATAGAAGACACTTGAAAACGAATGCAAAGTCGGGGAAGAAGGTGTTGGGTCCGCCCCATATTTGAAGGGCCCATTGCAAATACAATTGGCACTAAGGACCAGATTGACAAATTTGGTTAAAACCAATTAAGGTAATAGGTTTGTGGATGCATTAGGGAATGTCTTCCGCCTCAAGCAACATAATTATGGTAATTAAATCTCCCTAATTATTCTATATAAATAAGACAATTGGAGCATCCATCAAGAAAAAAAATGAGAGAAAAGAGAGAGAACCTAACTTCACCCTAAAAAACTAAAACAGCAGTAAATTCGTACAATTCTGGACAGCCTGCGCATCAGTGATAAAACAGTAATATCTCAGCGCTCCGTGGTCGGATCGTCATGAAATTTTGACATCAAGTTCACAACGAACAGTTCTTAAAATCCAATTGTTAAGATTAAGATCTAATGGTTCATTTGTGAATTACCATATGAACAGTGATGAAATTTGGTGAGATCTTTATTTGTTGATTTTGAGTAGTATTCCAAGAATCTTTATTCTTGAGATAGGTATGGTTGGATTCATTGTTATTGTTATTTTTTGAGGAGTTCCGTCTTTGATAGACGAGGATTATTCGTGTGCCAAGAGTTGTTTAGTTCTTGATGATTTGGTATGCCTCTAGTGTTATCTAGAGAAGAACGTTGTATCCATTATTGTTGATTATAGTGGAGGATTATTTGGAGTTGGGTTGTGGATGTAGGCACATTACCAAACCACGTTAAATATTGTGTTTTTAATTTTGTGTATTAATTTTTTGTTATTGCTCTATTTGATTAATCTATATTAGGTTCACACGAGAGGGGAGAATTAATTATATTTTGTTGCGTGATTTGTCTAATTAGAGTTTTTCTTCCATCAAAGTGGTATCAGAGCTTGGTTAGTGTGTGATTCTTGTGTTGAACTATGGAGGTTAATACAAGTAGAATGGTTACTTTGAATAGTTCAAATTATCACATTTGGAGAGGAAAGATTGAAGATCTTCTTTATGTGAAGAATTATTATCAACCAGTATTTTCTGAGGAAAACTTGATAATAAGACCGACGATGAATGGAACTTGCTTCATCGGCAAGTGTGTGGTTATATTAGACAATGGGTGGATGATAATGTGTTGAACCATGTTAGTGAAGAAACACATGCACGTACTTTGTAGAGTAAGCTTGAGCAACTGTATGCTCGAAATATCGGAAATAATAAGCTTTTCTTGATCAAACAGATGATGGCTTTGAGATATCGAGATGGAACTCCTTTGATAGACCATCTCAACGCATTTCAAGATGTTATTAATCAGTTGGCTGCGATGGGTATTAAGTTTGAAGATGAAATATAGGAATTGTGGCTCCTTGGTACTTTGCCAGACTCTTGGGAAACATTCAGAATATCATTGTCTAATTCAGCCCCTAATGGTGTAATTTCCATTGACTTGGCAAAAAGTAGTACCTTGAACGAAGAAATGAGAAGAAAGACAAACGGAAATCATTCACAGTCAGAAGCTTTGGTTATTGAGAAGCGAGAGAGAAGTCCAAATCAAAGTTCCAAGATCAAAAGAAAGAGCAGAAGCAAGTTCAACAAATTTGCCAATATTGAGTGTTATAATTGTTACAAAAAGGGACATATCAAGAAGTATTGTCGACATTTAAAGAGAGACAACAAAAATGACAAAGGTAAAGAAAGAAAGAAAGATGATGATGACAATGGTGTTCGAGTAGCTGCCGTAGCACGTGATTTCTATCTTGTCTATGATAATAATGTTATCAACTTAGCTTGTCATGAGACCTCTTGGGTGATTGATAGTGGAGCCTCTCGTAGAGATTTCTTCACATCTTATATACCTGGTGAGTATGGTGTTGTAAAGATGGAGAATGATGTTCTAGCAAAAGTTGTGGGCATTGGAAATGTGGGCTTGGAGACGGACATCGGCATGAGATTGATTCTCAAAGATGTGAAACATGTTCCTGATATGCGATTGAATCTAATTTCTACTGGTAGACTCGATGACGATGGTTATTACAATACCTTCGGTGGTGGTAAGTGGAAACTCAGCAAATGTTCTATGGTTGTGGCGAGGGGTGAAAAACAATCATTATTGTACTTGTTGCAGGCAAAGCTCTCGAAAGATATTATTAATACAGTAGAGGATGATGGTACTATTGAGCTCTGGCATAAGAGGCTTGGTCATATGAGTGAGAAGGGAATTAAATTGTTAGCTAAAAAGAATTTTCTACCTGGAATAAAGAGTACAGAATTGAAAAAGTGTACTCACTGTATGGCAGGAAAGCAAACCAGAGTCAGTTTCAAAAATTTCCATTCTTTACGGGTGATAGGTATACTTGATTTAGTTCATTTTAATTTGTGTGGTCCTATGAAGATAAGGACAATTAGTGGTGCCCTCTATTTTGTGACCTTCATTGATGATCATTCAAGAAAGACTTGGCTCTATACCTTGAAGTCAAAAGATCAAGTATTAGATGTGTTCAAGCAATTTCAGGCTTCAGTTGAGAGACAGACTGGAAAGAAATTAAAGTGTATTCGAACTGACAATGGAGGTGAATATATAGGACCGTTTGATGAGTATTGCAGAAAACAAGGCATTCGACATCAGAAAACACCACCGAAAACTCCTCAGTTGAATGGCGTAGCTGAAAGAATGAATAGGACAATGGTTAAGAGAGTCAGATGTTTACTTTCACATACAGGGCTGCTGAATTATTTTTGGGGTAAGGCACTGAATACAGCTGTGTATTTGTTGAATCTCTCACCGTGCATTCCACTGAAATTAGAGGTGCCGAATAAAGTTTGGACAGACAAATATATCTCTTATGATAATTTACGTGTCTTTGGATGTAAAGCGTTTGTACATATACACAAAGATGAAAGGTCCAAACTTGATGTCAAAACACGACAGTGTGTGTTTATGGGCTATGGTCAGGATGAGTTCGGTTACAGATTGTATGATCCGATTGAGAAGAAGATCATCAGAAGTCGAGATGTAGTGTTTATGGAGGATCAGACCATAAAAGATATTGACAAAACTAAGAAGACAGTGCCAGATTCTTCTGATGATTTAGTTGACTTGGATCCAGTTCCTTTAACACTAGCACCGACCCAAACACAGATTGAAAAAGTTCAGGATAACCAGCAGGGTACTAATGACGTAGATATTCATGTTCAATTTGAGACAGATGATGATGCTTATGAGCAGCCACCAATACCAGAGGCTCCACCATTTGTTCTTCCAAGAAGGTCTACTAGGGACAAGCAACCTTCCATTCGATATTGATGAATATGTATTACTGACTGACAGGGGAGAACCACAGAGTTTTGAAAAAGCTATGGAAGATGAAGATAAGGAAAAGTGGTTGAGTGCAATGAAAGATGAAATGCAATCATTGCACGAGAATCATACTTTTGAACTCGTAAAGTTTCCAAAAGAAAAGAGAGCTTTGAAGAATAGATGGGTATACAAGGTGAAAGAAGACGAACACAATTCACATCCACAGTATAAAGTTAGATTAGTTGTCAAGGGATTCACACAGAAAAAAAGAATTGATTTTGATGAGATATTCTCTCAAGTTGTGAAAATGTCATCTATTCGTGTGGTTCTTGGTCTGGCAACTAGTCTTGACTTAGAGGTTGAACAAATGGATGTAAAAACGGCCTTCCTTCATGGTGACTTAGACGAAGAGATATATATGGACCAACCAAATGGGTTTGAAGTAAAAGAAAAAGAGAATTATGTTTGCAGATTGAGAAAAAGTTTATACGGCCTTAAGCAAGCGCCAAGACAGTAGTATAAGAAGTTTGAGTCAGTTATGGAAAAGCAAGGATTCAAGAAAACTACTTCTGACCATTGTGTATTTGTGCAAAAATTCTCTTGTGACGACTTTATCATTCTTTTATTCTATGTTGATGACATGTTGATTCTTGGCATGAATACCTTTAGAATAGAAATGTTAAAGAAGCAATTAAGTCAATATTTTTCTATGAAAGACTTGGGTTCAGCAAAGCAGATTATTGGCATTCGAATCATTTGAGACATAAAGGCCAAGAAGTTATATTTGTCACAGGAAAAGTACATTGACAAAGTGCTTCGCAAATTCAACATGGACAAAACTAAAGTTGTTAGTTCTCCTCTTGCTACTCATATGAAATTGAGCATTAAATAGAGTCCTTCAACAAATGAAGAGAAATAAAATATGGAAAGAGTTCTATATGCCTCCGCAGTGGGAAGTTTGATGTATGCCATGGTGTGTACAAGACCGGATATAGCTCATGCAATTGGCAATGTTAGCCGATTTCTTGCTAATCCAGAAAAAGAGCATTGGAATTCAGTTAAGTGGATTATGCGATATCTTCGTGGCACTTCCGAGTTGAGACTTGATTTTGGAAGTGGAAAACCAGTGTTAGTTGGCTACACTGATGCAAATATGGTGGGTGATATTCATTCTCGTAAGTCTACTTCAAGTTATTTGATTACTTTTTTAGGTGGGATAGTGTCATGGCAGTCGAGATTAAAGAAATGCATTGCACTTTCTACAACAGAAGCAGAGTTCATTGCAGCAACCGAAGCTAGTAAAGAGTTATTGTGGATGAAAAACTTTGTTAGAGAGCTTGGATTCAAATAGGAAAAATATGTGTTGTTCTGTGACAGTCAGAGTGTGATTTACCTTGGTAAGAATGCTGCATTTCATGCAAGATCAAAACATATTGATGTGAGGCGTCATTGGATTAGAGATGCTCTAAATTCCAAGCTGTTAGAACTTGAAAAGATTCATACATATCATAATGGCTCAGACATGATGACAAAAGCTTTTGCCAACTGAGAAGCTTGATGTTTGCCATTCCATTGCCGGGATGATGACCCATTTCACTATATGAGGCGGATGGGGAGATTTGTTGGATCCATCCCATTTTGAAGGGCCCATTGCAAATACAATTAGCACTAAGGACCAGATTGTCAAATTTGGTTAAAGCCAATTAAGGTAATAAGTTTGTGGATGCATTAGAGAATGTCTTCTGCCTCAAGCAACATAATTATGGTAATTAAATCTCCCTAATTATTCTATATAAAGAAGACAATTGGAACAGCCATCAAGAAAAAAAAATGAGAGAAAAGAGATAGAACCTAACTTCAGCCTCAAAAATCGAAACAACAGTAAATTCGTACAATTCTGGACAGCCTGCGCAACAGTGATAAAATAAGGATATCTCAGAGTTCCGTGGTCGGATCGTTGTGAAAGTTTTACAGAAATTTCAAAACTGACTGTTCTTAAAATTCAACAGTTAATATTAAGTTAACGGTTCATTCGTGAAGGATTATCATATGAACATTGAGGAAATTTGGTGAGATCTTTATTTGTTGGTTTTGAGTAGTATTCCAGGAATCTTTATTCTTGAGATAGGTGTGGTTGGATTAATTGTTATTGTTGGTTTTTTGAGGAGTTCTGTCTTTGATAGACGAAGATTATTTGTGTGCAAGAGTTGTTTAGTTCTTGATGATTTGGTGTGCCTCTAGTGTTATCTAGAGAAGAACGTTGTACCCATTGTTGTTGATTATAGTGGAGGATTATTTGGAGATTGTGGATATAGGCACATTGCCGAACCACGTGAAATATTGTATCTTTAATTTTGCGCATTAATTTTTGGTTATTGCTCTATTTGATTAATCCATATTAGGTTCACACGAGAGGGGAAAATTAATTATATTCCGTTGCGTGATTTGTCTAATTGGTGTTTTTCTCCCATCAAAGTGGTATCACCAAGAAGTTTTAATTTCTAAATATTTTGATTTTAAATTCATGGATAATATTCCATTGTTGTGTCAAGTTCATGAGTTGCAAGTTATTATCAATAAGTTGAAGGCACTAAAGAATGAACTTCTCGATTCATTTCAGAACGGTGCCAGCATATTTGCCCCGACTTGGAGAGGCTATATGAATAAAATTCTTCCCAACTCTGAAATTATTTCTTTGGAACAAATTCAGAAGCATCTTCGAATCAAAGAATAATCAAGGGCACGAGACAAGATTTAAAAACTCTTATGCTGGCACATCAAATCCCAATTCTGTAGACATAGCTGACCAATCCAACAAAAGCCAAAACAAGGAAAATCCTCAGTCCTAAAAAAAGGACCAAGAAAAGTTCAGAAAAAAAATCCAAGGAACCGTGCTTTGTTTGTGGAAAACCAGGGCATTATGCTCGGGATTGTAGGCACAAAAAGAGACAAAAGCAAAGTGAACTCCATTGAGAATGAAGACATTATCGCAACTATAACTGAAATCAATGCAATACAAGGCAAATTTATAGGATGGTGGTATGATATTTGCGCCACCACTCATGTTTGTTAGATAGGTTTTCAAAACCTAGCATGATGTCATTGATGAACAAAGGATTCAAATGGGAGGTGAAGCCACTCCAAAGTTGTTGGCAAAGGATATGTGGGTCTTTTCTTCTCTTTGGTAAAGAAGATGACCTTCTCCAATGTGCTTCATGTTCTAGTTATGAATAGGAACTTAGCAAGTGGGAATCTTTTGGGCAAATTGGGAATCAAATATGTATTTGAGTTGGGAGATCTTGTCTTTTCGTTAAATGGGATTTTTGTTGGTAAAGACTATTCATGTAATGGAATTGTCAAGTTATGAATTGTTGAAAACAATATCAGTAATACGAATATAAATTTTGTTTATATGCTTTGTTTTGTTTCTTAATGACATAGTAGATTAGCACATACAGGCATAAGTACTGTGAAAAAGATGGTTAAATGTGGATTAATTACTTGTGGTGTTAATCATTTTGATAAATTTGAAGTATGTGTTGAATAAAAAAAAATAAAGAAAACGTTCTATAATGTAGATAGAACATCTTAATTATTTGATCTTGTTCATTTCTATATTTGGGTATTAAACAATAGGCAATAATAGATACCCTATTACTTTTATAGATGATTGTTCTAAATATACATAAAGATAGTCTCTTAATATGTTTAACGGGGTTGAAAATCACTTAGGTAGAAAGACTAGAATTCTTAGAAGTGATAGAGTTCATGAACATTTCTCTAGGGATCTTTATATCTTTTGTGAACAACATGGAATTATTCGTCAATGTTATGCCCCTAAAACGCCTGGAAAAAAAAAAGGATTTGGCTGAAAGAAAGAATAGAACACTTGTTGAAATGATTAATGCAATGCTATCAAATGCTAATTTACCTTTTAATTTGTGGGTGAAGCTTTACTTGTTGAATGCCATAAAACTAACAGAATTCTTTGAAAAAGAATAAAGCTTCCCCTAAGATATAGAATGGGAGAAAATATAACATTGAATATTTTAAAGTGTGGGGGGTGTCTTACTTATTACAAGTACATGGACCCTAAAAGGACTAAATTAAGTCCTAAAGGCATCAAGTGTGCCTTTATGGAATATGCTTCAAATAGCAAGAAATATCGACAGTTGAATTTAGCACATGTTTGTCCTTACTTAAATTATAATTTCAGCTAGTCAAACTAGTCAAACATACTTTTTTATTCACACATTTCATAGGACCCACAACTTACAACTCACTTTTTATCCACAAATTCACCCACAATTTATAATATAAGTACTTAAAAAAAATTCCAGCACTACCAAACATATACTTATAATCCGTACTGTTATAATAGAATCCAGGGATGTAGAGTTTTTCGAGAATTCATTGACTCTAAGAAATAACTCTCAAGCACAAACACAAGTAGAGATTCTCATTTCTAGAGGATCACAAGAAGAAACTGTTACCACCCGATTTTGATAGGGCTTCCACGTCAGCAAAGGCCCAACGGGAGCCCCATATAGGCCCATCGAGGGCCTCGTAAATTCTAAAAGGGCCTCAGAGGCCCATCAGACATCTTAGCGTTCTTGAACTAGAATATCGCGAGGCCCAGAGAGGGCCTCGACATTCACGGCCGACCCATAGGGCCTCGCTGGGCTTCGCATTTACTATAACTAGCAGGCAGCACGATATTCTGAAATGACTAGAGAGTTGGTTGAAGACAAATTGCGTTGGATTAGCATACGGATCCTTACAAGGAAATTGAATCGTAATCTCCTAAAAATTAGGCAATGTGGTAAACTTAAATAAGATAGACAATCTTGGAGATTGCCTGAATAATGAAATCCTTATCCCATAAGGAAGGAGGATCCGATCGGGTATCTGATTGATTTGTTTCCTAAATCAATTAGGACTCTCGCACTATAAATACAACGTCTATGGTTGTTCCAAGGTACGCTCTTTTTGCACTTAAAATTTTACCTTAAACTCTACTCAAATCTCTGCCTGTTTGTCCCTTCCACACCCAATTACTTTCGCCGCTCCTTCCCCTCCCTCTCCATGTATTATTCTTATACCGGCAGTTGACTTGATCGTTGGAGTACCAACGATCGCCAGACCCTTTTTCTCTAGAGATCTTGGTGCCAACGATTGTCCGAGTGTGCAGGTAACATATAAGTTGGCAGAGGAGTTACTGGAGATCTGTTGACATGTGGACGTTGTAGGTTCTGACGTCAACAGATTGGCACCGTCTGTGGAAAACGAAAGACGTTACACTATCAAAACTTGTGGTAAAAACGTGTTTTCTACCAGAAGGGGCATGGCAACTGAACATTCCATGGAAGAGGAAGTCGAATCCCACTATACTAACCTGCGGTAGGAGAGCGTTCAAGACCTATAGAACGTAACCCGCCGCAAGAGAAGAAGACAACATCAAAAGCGAACGGTTGAACAGGAGAACCAGGACCTAAGGCTGGACAACGCCCGGACGAAGACAGCACTTGAACTGCTAGAGAATCAATCCCTCCAACAGGGACCCAAGCGCAGTCGTGCCTGGAGAAGCTTCTCACGGTCTGGCTCAATGGAAAGCCGTCAAACCCAAGATGACTCGCCCGTTTCAAACGGTCGGAACCCTTGGAACCTCGTTCGGAAGCCCTCTCAGGATGACCCAAGGAGGAGACCTCTTCAGGCATGGGAGAACCAGCCCGTTCTTGCTGCTAGCGTGTTTGACAGGCTGGGAGTGGGATTCTTCATAGTACCACCCTTACCAGCACACAGCAGGTGTAGTGAATGCAGCGAGGCCTGCACGGAGAAAGGGAAGGGCCTAAAACAAAGCTATGCGAGACCCAAGGAGGAGAAGGAGAGGTTAGAATGCTATGAGAACGACGACGACAAGAATCTCCCGTTCACTGATTACATGAAGGCTATGGAGATACCCGCGAACTTTCGGATGCCTCTTATGGAAAAATATAACGAGAGAGACGACCCCACGATCACATTAATACATACAAGACGAAGCTCCAAGGCCAATCCCCTGCAGTAATGTGTCAAAATTTCCATACCACACTCGCATTCGACGCGAAGAGGTGGTACAATAAGCTGAAGCTAGAGAGCATCCGAAGCTGGCCTCAACTCAAAAGGAAGTTCGTCAATACTTTCATTGGCAATCGGACGATGATAGCTGACATTGCCTAGCTCAACGACATCCGTCAAGAGCTACTTCAAGAGGTTCAGTAACGTTATCAACAAAATCGAGACTGTAACTGATGAAAAAGCCTTGGACGCACTCATGACTGGACTTCACATGCACACTCTCTTCTGGAGAGACGTACAGAACAGTCAACTAAAGACCTACAGCCAGCTGGTAGACTTGGTCCAACGCAAAATTCGGTCGGAAGAGACGATCGAAAATAGGGAGAAGGCTGAAAGAGAAAGAGTAAAGCGCTACAGAATAGATGGGCGACACTCTTCTGAACTCCGTTTCAACCGCTTTCAGATAAGGTGCTCCCTGGGACTGCCGAACAACTATTATAAGAGGTTCAACCAGACAGACGTGGCCCCTGCCCTCCATCCTAACCCGCTCGCGGTAGCTCCCTTGCCAGCAACAACACCATCCAAGTTCTGTCATATACACAAGACTAGAGTATATAACACGGAAGACTACTCGGACGTGAGAGAGCTGATCAATCACAGAAACCACAGGCAGAGAGAAGAGAATGGACCCGTGCAAAGATGTCAAGGGCCACCCGCCCAGGGGCAAAGACCTCATCCTTGATGCCAGGACGATGGACCTTGCCGTAATGACAGAAGAAATGACAGGAACAGGGACCTGACAAGGACAGAAGGGCCCGCAAGAGCCCCACTAGTCTGAGAAATAAACACGATCATAAGAGGGCCCTATGTTAGAGGGTACACCATGAACTCACGACAAAACTACGCAAAAGAAGCAAGAGAAGAGCTCATGGAGAGTTGGCAGGTCCATGGACATCGATCGAGAGTACCACAAATCTCGTTCACTGAGGAAGAAGAGGCCGGTATACACTATCCTCACTGCGATGCCCTGGTAGTCCATATGGTCGTCGTCAGGAACGGACTAGGACGAATGTTAGTCGATGATGGAAGCACCGTGAATATTCTATTCGGCAGTGCTTTCGATCAAATGGACGTGGATCATGAACTAACGGCCATTTCTGAGCCACTATTTAGTTTCATAGGAGATAGCCTTGTCCTGCGAGTAAGGATTACCCTCGCAGTGGACTTCGGAGAACCCCCGTGCCACCTCAGAAAGTTCATGGAATTTTTGATAGTAGAAACCCGCTCTGCCTACCATGGAGTCCTCAGAAGGCCTGTGTTGAAGGATTTGCAGACGGTCACGTCCATACACCACTTGGCCATTAAATTCCCAACGCCGGGTGGGGTCGCCAAGATTTGCGGCAATCAGACAGATGCAAGGGCATGCTATATGATGGCATTACGAAAAGTGGCAAAGCTCGAGGATGTCACCCTGGCAGTGATGACCATATACTCAGAGCCAATGGACGTTGACCACAAAAAAATGGACGAAGAAATGATGCTGGACGAGGGCTTAGGCCCCCGAATCATAGGCTTGGACTCTCTCGCCTCCCCGACCGAGGAGCTGGAAGCATTTCTGGTAAATCCATAGGAACCGACCCAGGTATTGCAGGTGGGAGAGAAACTCGAGGATAAGATGAAAGAGGAGTTGAAGCAGTTCCTATGGGAGAACACTGATATCTTCACATGGAAGCACAGTGACATGGTGGGGATCTACCCATCTGTGGCATGTCACGTCCTAAAGGTGGATCCAAACGTGCGTCCCAAGATACAAAAGTGAAGACCTTTGAGTGCTGAGAGGTACGGCACTTTAAAAGAAGAGGTCGACAAGCTGTTAGCCAACGGGTTTATCAGGAAAGCAGTCTATCCCCAATAGGTATCTAATCCAGTGCTGGTAAGAAAGAGCACCAAGAAATAGAGAGTATGCATAGACTTCTCATACTTAAACCAAGCGTGTCCTAAAGATAGCTTCCTGCTACCGAGCATTGACCAGCTAGTCGACGCGACCGCCGGCCATAAGCTACTTAGTTTCATGGATGCCTGCTCGGGCTACAACCAGATCCCAATGTTCGTAGAAGACGAAGATTACACTTCGTTCATCATAGACCGAGGGTTGTACTGTTATAGGATGATGCCCTTCGGCATGAAGAATGCAGGAGCCACATATCAGCAGTTGGTAAATCGCATGTTCGCAGGACAGATCGGGAACACAATAGAGGTGTACGTCGATGATATGCTTGTGAAAAGCGTGATTACCGAGGACCATATAGGGCACTTGAGAGGAATGTTCGGAGTCCTCCGCAAATACTGCATGAAGCTCAACCCCTTGAAGTGCGTCTTCAGAGTCGCGTCTGGGAAGTTCCATGGTTACATGGTAAACCAATGCGGAATATAATCTAATCTCGAGAAGACTAAGGTGCTCATCGAGATGCGGTCACCATCATCTCCAAAGAAAGTCCAGAGCCTGACAGGAAGGTTAGCGGTCCTGAACTAATTTATATCCAAGGCAACTGATCGTTGCCAGCCCTTATTTTAGACCATCAAAGGAGGAAAGAGGTTTGAATGGACCGAAGAGTGCGAGAAAGCCTTCCAAGACCTCAAGATCCTCCTCGGGAAGGCCCCGCGGCTGTCCAAACCAAAGAATGGAGAAACGTTGCTCGTTTACCTCGCCGTGTCTGAAAAGGTAGTAAGTTTGGTCTTAATTCGAGAAGAAGGCCCAGTGCAGCTTCCTGTCTACTACGTAAGCAAAGCCCTCCAGGATGCGGAGACAAGATACCCAGACATGGAAAAGCTCACCCTGTCTTTAATCATCGCCTCCCAAAAACTCCGGCCATACTTCCAATCTTATAGCATCAATGTCTTGACGAATCTCCTTCTGAGACAAATACTCCAAAAGTCAGACACCTCAGGAAGGCTGATAAAATGGTCAGTCGAACTTAGTCAGTTTGATAACTCCTACAAGCTAAGACCCTCTATAAAGGGACAGGCTTTAGCAGATTTTGTGGCTGAATTCGCCCATATCCCCGAAGGTTCGCTTGAGGCCCGGCCCCAGGAGGTACCAACATGGAGGTTATATGTTGATGGATCCTCGGGCGAGGCCGGAGCTGGAACTGGGATTTTGCTAGTCAGCCCTGATGGCTACAATCTCAACTGCGCGCTTCGCCTAGAGTTCAAAGCCTCAAACAACACTGCAGAATACGAGGCGCTCTTTGCAGGCTTGAGGCTGGCGCAAGAGATGAATGAAAGAAAACTCTAGATTCACAGTGATTCGTAGCTGGTCGTTAGTCAAGTCAACGGGACCTTCACCACCCACGAACAGTCCATGGTGGCATACTTAACAAAGGCCAAGGACCTGTTATCTCACTTTGAGGCATACGAACTCCTACAGATTCCACAGATGGAAAATGGTTATGCAGACGCCCTCTCAAAATTGGCAAGCAGTAGAGACTCCGACCTGATGAAGGCCATCCCGATAGAAAAGCTCAACTGGCCATCTATCGACGAGTCTTCCACACCTACTGCCATGATAATATCTGAATCCCCTAGGTGGATGAAGGAGATCATCACATACTTGACCGACCAAGTGCTGCTAAGCGACAGGCAAGAAGCACAAAAGCTCTGCAGAAGGGTCGCAAAGTTCGTACTACAAGACGAGATCCTATATAAAAGGGGCTTCAGCCACCCCTTCTACACTGTTTAACACAGGAAGAAGCAGTGTACGTGATGAAAGAGATACACGAGAGGATCTGCAGTAACCACTCAGAAGGAATGGCCCTAGCACAGAAAGTCTTGAAGCAGGGGTACTATTGGCCAACTATGAAGAAAGATTCCTATAACTACGCAAAGAAGTACGATCGGTGCCAAAAATTTACGACTATACCAAAGCTCCCGGCTCAGAACCTTATCCCAGTCACCAGTCCTTGGCCATTTGCCAAGTGGGAGATCGACTTCATAGGTCCCCTCCCGACTGGAAGGGGTGGGGTCAAGTTCGCAGTCATAGCGGTGGACTACTTCACCAAGTGGTGCGAAGCTGAACCCCTAGCCAAGATCACGGAAGAAAATACGTAGAAGTTTGTGTGGAAAAACATCATCTACCATTTTGGAAGCTCCCACTCTCTTGTTTCCAACAACGGCACGTAGTTCGTCGGAATGAAGTTCAACACAAACTGCGAGGATCTCGGTATACGGATGAACTTCTCCACCCTTTACTATCCACAGTCTAATGGCCAAGTCGAAGCTGTGAACAAGATCATCAAGCATACCCTTAAAAAGAGACTAGAATCTGCCAAAGGAGGATGGGCTGATGAATTACCCGAGACTCTGTGGTCTTACTGAACCACTTCTCTGATGGTAACGGGCTAAATCCCTTTTGCCATGGCGTACGGAATCGAGGCGATGATCCCCGTCGAAGTAGGGATACTCTCTCCCAGGCACTTCCACTTCGACGAAGTAACAAACGACAATCTATGCAGGGCGAATCCAGACTTGCAGGACGAAAGACATGTAGACTCGCAGCTTTGTCTTGCAGTCTATCAAAGGAAAATGGCTCGATACTACAACTCCAAGGTCAGGGGAAGGAGTTTTCACGTCAATGACTTCGTCTTGAAGAAAGTATTCCATGCTAATAGAGAGGTAGGAGTTGGAACCCTCGGGCCCACCTGGGAAGGCCCTTACAAGATAATCAAAGAAATCTGGCCCAGAACCTACAGATTAGAAAACTCAGAAGGAAAGAAGACGAGGCATCCCCCCATCTGCGACCATACCATCAGTAGTTTTATTTCGCACTCCTCAATTTTCCAATATTGTTTTCGGCGTCACTAGACACTGTGTTTTTTTTAAATAAAATTCATTGTTTCCCAAAACAAGATTGCCCACCATCATGCTATAGCAAGTAAAATTGATCCAGCAGCGAGGGTGTGTGGTTCGCGGCCAACTCTGTCAACTCGCTGGGTAAACATTCAATGTGTAATCCGGCAAGTAAAATCGATTCGACAGCGAAGAAGTGTGGCTCGTGGCCAACTCTGTCAACTCGCTGGATAAACATTCAACACGTAATTAGGCAAATAAAATCGATCTGGCTACGAGAGAGTGTGGTTTGCGACCAACTCTGTCAACTCGCTGGGTAAAAATTCAACGCGTAACCAAGCAAGTAAAATTGATCCAGAAACGAAGGAGTGTAGTTCGTGGCCAACTCTATCAACTCACTGGGTAAACATTCAACGCGTATTCAAGCAAGTAAAATCGATTCGGTAGTGAGGGAGTGTGGTTCGCAGCCAACTCTGTCAACTCGTTGGGTAAATATTCAACGGGTAATCAAGCAAGTAAAATTGATCCAGCAGCAAGGAAGTGTGGTTCGCGACTAACTCTGTCAACTCGCTGGGTAAACATTCAACACGTAACCAAGCAAGTGAAATCGATCTGGCAGCGAGAGAGTGTGGTTAGCGGTCAACTCTGTCAACTCGCTGGATAAACATTCAATGCGTAATCAAGCAAGTAAAATCGATCCGGCAGTAAGGGAGTGTGGTTCGCGACCAACTCTGTCAACTCGCTGGGTAAACATTCAACGCGTAATCAAGCAAGTAAAATCGATTCAGTAGCAAGTGAGTGTGGTTCGCGGCCAACTCTATCAACTCACTGGGTAAACATTACGCGTGTATTCAAACAAGTAAAGGCAATTCGGCAGCGAAGAGGTATGGTTCGCGGCCAACTCTGTCACTCCCTGGATAAATATTCAACGCGCATTTAAAACAAACAAAGATAATGGATTTTCGTTGGCCTACATGGATGGATAAAAGAAATTACATAATAATGTACGTCGCAAGAAGCTTTACAATCTCAAAACCAAAAGAAAACACTAATAAGAAAATGCAAGACTCTTACATCCCAGTTGGGCCTAGGGTTCGGCATAACCGGAGACCCCAAGTTTAGCTAATAGACCCTGGGCCTTCGACAGCTTACTCAACGCCTCGGTCAGTTCTTTGTCTTTGGCATGAATCATGTTTTGACAAGATTTCAGCTGCAACTCATCCGTTTTCTGGGCATCAACACATGCCCTCTGGATTGTCCTGGTTTTAGTGACATCATATGTTGCACGAGCCCTCGCGTCTTTGGAGAACATGAGTTGCTCCCGAAGATCTTTGTTTTCTGCGCGCAGCGCTTCAACATCCTCATCTCCCCCAGCGGTGGAGCGCAATTCGTCAAGCCTCATCTCCAATAATTTGTACAACTCGCAGTTAAGCACGTGACTGTGGGAGGTATACATTTCAGCCAATTTCAACAACTCCGTCAATTCTACGTTATCTGCCGTACTCCCAAAGGTGGAAGTCCAACACTTATAAACTGATGCCACTGCTTTGGCAACCGAGAGTGGCAGTTTTTCTAAGACCGTTGGGTCCAACTTGTCCCGACGGGACCCATTGTTGATCTATTCATATTTGCCAGGAAGAGGAGGAGTGGGGGGGGCCCAGAATGCCTCCTCTCCACTATTGGCACCTACATATCTCTTACCTGATTATCTAGCGCTTCCCGACGAAGGTACGGGTCTCGCGGAAAATGAAGCGAAAGGCACTTTCGATGTCACCTCCGGCGCTAGAGGAACAAAGGAAAGGCTACCCACCATTATCTCTGGTGTCTGCAAAACAGTAACCCCTAGATCAGATGCCGTAGAAGGTATTGGGGTGGATGGGAGATATCATCCACAACCCCTCCACAACTTATCTTAAGCTTTGGGACACTAGAATAATAAAAGCCTGACATGGCTAGCAACACCCAGGATCTGAATATGGTAACAGGAGAGCAAAGGTGGGAAAAATATGGTAGCAAGAGACTAAAGTCCTGTAAACGCATATATAAGCGCGACAGATTACTAACAGTCAGATAAACAAACACGTAGAGAAGGAATGAATGCACCTCAAATAAACCCTGTGAAGAGCGCATGAAAATACGCACCTCGCGAATTGTACAAACGTCATTGCATGGTAACACCACCAACACCTACCCTACGTGGAAACGTAAAGAGCGACAGCCAAGCAAGTTCGGCGAGGACGTCTTGGCCTATAAGCCTCGCAATTGCATAGAGGCGAAGGCGGGGCCGAACGGCCAGAACCGACATTGGCTGCTCTTCGCCAGCAGCTGAAATCCCACAATACACAAGATATACTATCGTTTGAGACGCATTTGGCGACTACAAAATTGTACATGCGGCTTCGTTGGTGCCACATGATGTTGAAGAATTCCGAAGCCCAGGTACCACAAGCAATCCACACAAATGAAACAACCATAGAAATTTTGGTACAATCGTATTTTATTCAACATAATTCAGAATATAAGGCAAAAACAAATACGCATGGTTATTAACCTACTACCCCACCGCCTCTTTGGGTCGGTACATGTTGGGATACTGGATCTAATAAGTCTATACATTGGTCTTCGTCACCTCGAGCCTCATTAGGGGATGGAGATCTGGTTTTACCATGATCGAGAGTCTTCCAAATCAATACGAGTTGATTTGGTGACTAATTAGGCCACACTGCTCAAAAAATACCGTTGACACCTTTTGGCAAATGGCTCTCAGCCCCGTTACCCGAATCAGGGACACGCCATTCGGGACATGGTCGGGCTAAGGCTACTAGGCCCAACCCTCCCAGTGAGTTTGGTCTTCTGAACATTGATTAGCTAGGCATTTGGTCCTCTGAATGTTGATTCTCCAATTGGTAGGCATTATGGACGCCGTTTCTCTATTCGTACTTCCATAGCACGTTTGATACGAAGAGTATGGTCACACGACAAAAATCGTTAGGACACAGGAAGCTAATTCACGCAAGTTACTGGAGTTGCACATGTGTGAGGAACACGATGGAAGGCTCTCAGTGCTTTCTTTTCTTATATATAGAGGCTGCATTGGAACTTGAAACAAGGCAATAAATACGACTGTCCCAGGGGCATTTGGAACACCACACAACTGTGCTGCCTCTCCACTTACCGGGACATTAAAGACGCTAACTCTTTGGATTCTACAAAAAGTCAGCACCGTTAAGGCCCAAGGGAACGATTCCAAAATTTTAGGAGATACCTCCATGCCTGGCAGGCACAATCATTCATAAAATTAAATACAGGAACAGAGATACATCGGGAAAATAAATTTAATAGTTAATTCTGGAACATGCGCAAAAGAGATAGACAAAATCCTAAGTTCAGATGCCCCGCCGACTCTCTAAGAGTCGGCACACTGCGGGCCTTCCTCCACAACAGATGGGAGGATTTGGTAGTCGGCCTTTTCTGGAAGGCTGTTTGTCACTGGAACCTCGGTAGAAGCCTGCCGAAGGAACGAAATATCCCACTCTGGATGGGTTTTTACGATCCGCTCTACCAAATGCTCACCTCCGATGGTCATTAAGTTATGTGCGAGGTCCTGATACTCAGGCATGTCCACAAACGCATCCTAATACACCTCCACCACCTTGGCCTCAGCATCCGCGCACTCGACCCTGACCCTCTCAAATTCTTACTTCGCCTTGGCCAACGACTTCTCCTTTTCCGCGACGACGATCTCTAGTCTGCTGTTTGTAGTGGCTAGCGTAGTCTTAGCTACAAGGGTCCAGTCTTCAGCCAACTTCTGAGCCTCCTTAGCGCACTTCTAAGAAGCTTCGGCAGCCCTCTTCTGATCTCGAGCCTGTTTCAAACTTTCTTTGGTAGCCTTCAACTCGATTTCATACTTGGCCCTCATGTCGGCCTCGTTCATCACAACCAATCCAGCTTGAACTGGAGGGCCCTCTTCTCAGACTCCAACTGTGCCTTCTCGAGAGCCTCGGCTTTCAGGTCTTCGGAAAGCTTCTTGGACTTGGCCTCTCCTTCGCTGCACTGGCTATCAAAGCTTTCCAGGGTACTAAATAACTCTTTGGTCATAACCAATCCCCGTATCAGGTTCATCTTCGCCACCTGTAGCAGCTCGCATACAGTAGCTTTCTCGGCCCTTTTTTCTCACTTTGGGTCTAGTATTTGTACACGCTCGCTGCCATCATCGCAGGGTGAGCAGGGAGCATTTCCATCACAGAGGTTTCCAGTTCCTTCTTGCACTGGAAAATGCAGACACAACTTCCTTGCCCAGCCGAAGAGCCAGAATTCCCTGCACCCTCAGCCCCTCTGCCAGGGCGCGGCGAAGACCAGTTTCTTTCTTCAGCCCGCCTTGCTTTGTGGGCATCTCTCATAAACCCTCCCAAAGCCGTAGGAGCCTTCCTCTTCCGAGCGGCCGCCTCACTCTTGTCCTCAGAAATTTCCTTCTCCTTATCCTTGGAAAGAGCAGGGTCAGATGATGGATAGAAAGATGAAGTGGGGGTGGAGAAAGAACAGCCTACTCGAGGCCTGGAACATCAGAGGCTGAAGGATGGATAGACCTTAATGGCGTGGCATCCTGGACCTCTTGTGATGAATCGGACGCCTCCTGCAGGGGAGCCTAAGCCAAAGAACCCTCTCCACTTGTGGGGTGGGCGAGGCTGAGCGTAGGAATCTCTTTAAGCTTGAAAGTTGTCGACACAAACACCAATATGCAGCTCATTTAGGCAACTTTTCATAGCAAAACCAATATATCACAATTTACGAGACTCACGCATCAGTCTGCAGCTGGCCAATAAGTTGTCGTCCTTCAACATGTTGGTGAGAATCCTGAAGTCGCTGCTGAGAGCTCGCACCTTATTCCACTTCGACCTCAGCTCTCCTTGGTCCATCTTCGGGATTGGTGGCTTCCTGCAGTCTGCAAAGGTAAGCAATACATTAAGTTAAGAACTATGGTCAAAATCCACACAAATGCAGTTGTATATACCAAGTTTTCTGAATTGACGAGGAATAGACACGTGGGAAAGAGGGTCCTCCGGCATAAATTTCCAGTCTCCGCCTACAAAGATGAACATCTCCTTCCAGTTATGCACTTTGTTGGGACTGTTGGTGGCTGTCCCCCATTTCTAGCCTAGCCGAAGAGAAATATTGTACCAGCCTGTGGATCGACAGGGCCAGTAAATAGACTCAAACTCTCTCAGGGTCAGGTTTTCTCCTGCCTCGGTAATGCTCCACAAAAGGTACGAAGCCACCATCTGTCCCCAGCCATTCGGCGTTATCTGGCAAGGGGCCAGATTCCAGTCTTTCAGAACCTCGCGAAAGAAATGATGCATGGGTAGGCGAAGGCCCTGCTGCATCGTAGGTTCGTAAATCATGACGAATCCTTCAGGAGGGTCATCGGTGCGTTTCTCTGGCCCAGAGCCCTGAGTATTATGGACATGAGAATATCATAGGATAACCACATGTCCTCCAACTCCGCCTCAGTGATCCTCGGTAGTCGACCGCTTGAGCTCCTCATCAAGCACCTTGGCTGCTGGGGCATTCCTCTTATCGAGCGATCCTCTCATCTCAGGTACCCCGGCGTCCAGGCCTCCCTTCTCTGTGATTTCTTTCAATGGTGCAGTTGGGCAAGCCCCCCTCCTACTTGTAGATGAAGTCGATGGGCGTGCGGCTGAAGGTGCTTGATTCACTTCTCCAACGACCTCAGTTGATGATGGTGACTCATCTCGAATACTAGGGTTTGTCTGAGTGTCTGACTGATTCTGTGAGTTGTCGTTTCTGGACGACATTACAACCCTTCTTGACCCTAGAAGTTGATACTTCTGCGGTTGTTGAAACGTGTGGCAGGGTTTAATCCCCAAATTATAGAGTCAAGAAATAATCACGAAAGCAAACAACGAAACAAATCACAGCAACTCTCGACGTGCTTACCTCGAAAATGCAGTTAGAACAACGCACACACTTGGAATTTCTTGATTATCGGCAGTACATCCAAAACACTCACAATAAGCACAGAAGTGAGAAAAAGTTGTAATGAAGAAGGGCGCCAAGCTTTATAGATTGAAGCATTCCAATCTCCACCGTCCAACTTCCAAGCGTTACATCTCGACCATTGGCCAGTAGACGCGTGTTTAAAATAGGGCAACAAGCGGGAAACGAAACCCCAAGCGTTTATTGAAACAAGAACGCACGCGCCTCACGCGCGCTCTCTTTATCCACCACGCGCCATTGCATTAAATACATATATCCTCTCACTCATGATTGCCTAGCTACGGATTGATAGCCTTGATTGACAGAATCACACCAATCGCAGACACGTCACCAAAGGTCTAGTCTCCTGAAGCCTCACCCGTCATAATGTTCGGCTTCGGACTTGGATGACTATACTGGGTAAGTTCAATCCATAATTCAATGAGCGAAGACCAAACTCTAGGAATTTTTGCAGAATTTGCCGAAATTTGAAAAAAATTTCCTCTCTTACTCTCAAAGTTCCACACCTATTATAAATAATAGGCTTAGACTTGGGAGACTATTGTTACCACCCGATTTTGATAGGGCGTCCACATCAGTAAAGGCCCAATGGAAGCCCTATATAGGCCCAGCGAGGGCCTTGTAAATTCTAAAAGGGCTTCAGAGGCCCATCAGACATCTTAGCGTTCTTGAACTAGAATATCGCGAGGCCCAGAGAGGGCTTCGACATTCATGACTGACCCATAGGACCTCGCGAGGCTTCGCATTTACTATAACTAGCAGGCAGCACGATATTCTAGAATGACCAGAGAGTTAGTTGAAGATAGATTGTGTTGTATTGGCACACTGATCCTTACAAAGAAACCGAATCGTAATTTCCTAAAAATTAGGAAACGTGGTAAACTCAAATAAGGTAGACAATCTTGGAGATTGCCTGAACAATGAAATCCTTATCCCATAAGGAAGGAGGATCTGATCGGGTATCTGATTGATTTGTTTCCTAAATCAATTAGGACTCTTGCGCTATAAATGCAACGTATTCGGTTGTTCCAAGGTACGCTCTTTTTGCACTTAAAATTTCACCCTAAACTCTGCTTAAATCTCTGCCTGCTTGTCCCTTCCATACCCAATTACTTTCACCCCTCCTCTCCCGTGTATTATTCTTATACCAGCAGTTGATTTGATTGTCGGAGTACCAACGAGCGCCAGACTCTTTTTCTCTAGAGATCTTGGTGCCTAACGATTGTCTGAGTGTGCAGGAAACATACAAGTTAGCAGAGGAGTGATTGGAGATTTGTTGACACGTGGACGTTGTAGGTTCCGACGTCAACAGAAACATCTTCTAAAAATGTTGAGCACGAAAAAGCAAAATGGCTTTTGTAAAGTAAAAGGTTTAGAATTGGATGAAATTGATTTTTAACTTATTTCTCTTTGGTTGAGGAAAATATGATGGATGTTGTAAAAACAATTCATTTTGTTCTTCAAGTAGAAAGTGATCCTAAAACTTATAAGAAAACGATATCTTCAAGTGATTGGATTATTTGGAAAGATGCATTAGAAGATGAAATGGATTCTATTATATCGAATGATACTTGGGAACTTGTCGATTTACCATCCGGCTCTAAACATAATTGTTGTAAGTGGGTGTTTAAGAATAAGTGTCATTTTGATGGTACTCTTAATACATTTAAGGGTAGATTAGTAGCCAAAGGGTATTGACAGAAAGAAGGAATCGACTATTTTGATACGTATGTACTTGTAGCTAGAATAACTTCAATTAGGATCTTATTTGCTTTAGCTTTTATCTATGATTTGGATGTTTATCAAATGGATGTTAAAATTGCATTCTTAAACGGAGATCTCGATGAGGATGTTAATATGGAACAATCGAAAAGGTTTTTTCTACCTGGTAATGAAGATAAATTACGCAAACTAGTTAAATATTTATATGGTTTAAAACAAGCACCTAAGAAATTACATGATATTTTTTGATTCTGCAATACTTTCTAATGATTTCATTTCATAATACTTTATATAAATGTTTGTATTCTAAAGTATTGAATGAATATGTTGTGTTTGTGTGCCTTTATGTAGATGACACATTGATTATAAGTAATTAATTAGTGTTGTACCCGTGCGATGCACGGGAGGAGTTTCAGGAGTAATCACAAAAAATAATTTCGATAATTATCTATGAAAGTTAATTAGTTTTAATAAAATCAAACACTAAATCTTAGTTAGTATTAAACTCATGCATATGTTGACCAAAACGAAGATAAGATTAATTAATTAACTAATTTAAATTAATTAGCTGTTTAAAATATAGATAATTAAATTTAAAAGCATTGAAAAATAATTTTCGCAATGATAACAAAATTTTGAAAATATGAATTTTGAATTATTTTTCTTTCACTTTGCATTGATTGTCTTCCATTATAATCTTAAAATGCAATACCTTAAATGTGATCTCTTAAATCTTAATTAGCATTGAAAAATTCATGCATATTTTGACCAAAATGAAGATAAAATTAATTAAATTAAATTATTTAAGTATTTAAAATATGGATAATTAAATTAAAATACATTGAAAAATTAATTTTTGCAATAATAATTAAATTAAAATGCATTTAAAAATATAGATTTGGACTTATTTTTCTTTCAATGTGCATTGATTGTTTTCCATAATAATCTTGGAAATAATCTTGAAAATGCGATCTCTTAAATCTCAATTAGTATTAGAAAATACATGCATTTTTTTTACCAAAACAAAGATAAGATTAATTAATTAAATTAATTAAATATTTTAAATATAGATAATTAAATTAAAACGCATTGGATAATTAATTTTTGCAATGATAACAAAACTAAATTAGTTTTTCCAATGATAACTAAATTAGAAGGTAGATAGAGGGACTCCAGTTGGAAAAATAAAAAATTAGCCGGCTATTAAATGTAGTATTAGGAATAAACATTTAATGGCTATTAAAAAAAATCAATTTTCGAAAACTGGGAAAAAAAATAGAAATTCTAAATAAAAATGTACTTTGGGCAGGAAAATAGATTTTAACGACACTTCTATTTATATATATATATATATATATATATATATATATATATATATATATATATATATTACATGGAAGATATAAAAGAAACGAAGAAGTTTCTATCTTTCACATTCAAATTGAAAGATGTTGGACAACTGGATACCATTTTAAATATCTAAGTAGTGAAAGACAATGAGTGTTATTCTATAACTCAGTCACATTATATGGAGAATGTGGTGAAGTTCAAACACTTGAATACAAAAAAAAAAAGTGGATACCCATTTTGATCTAAGTATAAAACTTGTTAAGAATAATGGATGAGCGGTTGCACAACTCGAGTATACAAGTGATATTAGTAGTCTAATGTTTTTTTTTTTCAGGAGAGTCCATCATACAATTTAAAAAGGCTTGAAATATAAATTTTTCCTATATTAAATTGAACAGAATTATAATAGCTAAATAATGGTGTGCAATATTGGTCAGCCATAGACCCCCAGTTATTGGATCTAATCATTCACGAAAAGTAAGAAACTCAACATATTTTGACCAATTCAAGGTGAAAAATGGGGTTGCTCCCTCGGAAAAACTTGGATAAAGTTGAGCTAAAAGTTATCGATCTACGGTGCAGTGTACAAGATTAGACATAACATTTGCAGTTAGTAAACTTAGTAGGTTTACCAACTACTTGAGTTCTTAACATTGGAAGGCTATCGATAGGGTTCTTGGTTACGTTAAGAAGACCAAAAAACTTAGCCTCCAATATTCTAAGTTCCCTACTATTCTAGAAGGATACACCGATGCTAGTTGGATATCTAGTGCACGAAAAAAAATCTACCAAAGGTTGGGTGTTTACTCTTAGAAGTGGTAGGTTTTCTTGGAGGTCTAATAAATATATATGTATTACAAATTCAACAATGCAATCCAAGTTTGTAGCATTGGCAGAAACAAGGAAAAAGGCTGAGTAGCTTAGGCATCATCTTTATGAAATCCCTTTGGGTACATCTTCTATATCTATCTTGTCTGATAGTCAAGCCACTTTAACATTAGCATATAGCGAAGTATATAATAGGAAGTTTAGGCATATAAGTTTAAGACATTATTGTGTAAGAAAATTAATTAAAAGTGGAATCATTTTTCTCACACGTGTAAAGCCTATTGAGAACTTAGTTGGTCCATTTACTAAGCCCCTTAACAGAGAATTAGTGATATCAACATCGAGAAGGATGGAGCTGAATCTCTATGATTAAAGATCTACCAATGATGGCAACCCTATTGAAGAGCTGAAACTCTATGATTAAAGATCCACCAATGATGACAACCCTACCTAACTATATGCTTATTTAGGTTCAAATAGTTCAAACAAGTCATTTGAGAAGTAGATAGTTTTCAGCACTATTGTACATGTCATCTCCAGATGATTAGTACTCATTATTACAGTTGGAGGGTTAAGTTTTATATATTTTTAATGAGGTTTAATACAAGGTATAAGTATTTAAATGTAACAAAGATGCTAGAAGAGCTTCGAAGTGGTGCCTCCTCAAATAAGAGTTGGAGTTTTCTCCTAAAATTTCACGAATTAAGATATGCGCAAAGCAAGAATTGTGGAACAATAGAGCACTAGAGTGTTTGTGTGTGTGGTGTTCCGGTATTATCATAAAGAATAACAAGTTCAAAACTTTATTGCTACTTGAAATTTTGACAATTACTTTGTGATTAGAGTTGGCAAAATCGTCCCGGCCCATGGGCCAACCCATATAACCTGGATTTTGGTTTGGGCTGGCCCTGGCCCAAACAAAATTGGGCTGGCCGCAAATATTTTTTTTTTTTTGGTCCTTAAAACTAATCATTCATTTTGTGAATAGTCCCAATACATAATCCAAATAATATCAATCTAAAATAGCCTAAACCCAAGTTTCCAACTTAAATTATCTTTTTTTGAAACATTAGTCCAAGAATCCCAAGCTTCAACATAAAATTATTTAACAACAGGGGTCCCAAACTTTTGAACGTTGTAACAATTGGGTCCTAAACCTTTGTTTACTTGTAGCCGGAGTCTCGAACCTTTCAAACATACGTACCAGGGGTCCTTTTTGGATGAAAAACATCAAATATCAGTTAAGTCATCACGTGCGCCACATGTGATGAATTTCTGAAGGGCAAAATTATCCAACACCACTCAAATATCACTAAACCAGAAAGAGAAAACAAAAATTATGGAAAATTAAGGGCCAACAGAACTCTATATCGCTGAAATCTAATTGCGATGCTATTTACCCGAAGACAAATTCATGCAAATCAGTTCAGTTCGCAAGATATAAAGCGAATATTGAAGTTACCAAATCACTTTGTTCAATTTGCATAAGGGAATGTATTTTCTCCCAAATTGTTTCTAGTATTTTACGAAAATCTGTTGGACAACGATTGGATACATTGACCCAACAATTGCATTATGGTAATGTATTTTCTCCCAACAATATATTTTCTCCCAATAAAATGCACATCTCATCAACAATAAACAATTAACCAAAAGAAGCAAAGAAAACAGACTGACATTGTTTCCATTCCAGACTTGACAAACCCTCTTAGGTTTTGATTTTTTTTTTGTCCATATATATTTTGGGGGTAATAAATAAGACCCCACCCCTTCCCCAAAAAAAAACCCTAATTCAAATTACATAAACTCCTTTTCATCCTTCTCCTTTTGGGTTATTACAAAAGGATACGTGAGAAAAAGGCACCAAAAGCTCACGTCCTCTCTTCAAGATTTCTCTTTGCAAAACCATGCATTGTAGTTTATATATGAAGGGTTTGAATTTGAAGAAATAGTGGAAAAGATCAGAAAAAATTTGGGAGAAAATATCAAATTCAATTTCTTTTCTCCTTTGGTTTAGTGATATTTGAATAGTGTTGGACACTTTTTCCCTTCAGAAATTCATCGCATGTGGAGCACGTGATGACTTAATAGAAATTTTGACATTTTTCATCCAAAAAGGACCCCTGGTGCGTACGTTTGAAAGATTCGAGACTCTAACTGCTGGTAAACAAAGGTTCAGGACCCCATCGTTATAACGTTCAAAGGTTCAGAACCCCTTGTGTTATTTACCCTAAAATAAAAGGTGGAATCAAATTGGGCGGCAAAATAGTCCATCAAATCTGCAACATCACTCTCACGCATAACCCAATGGGCATGAAACCATAAATTTGAATTTCTGGTACGAAAAGTCGCATATTTTCGTGATCCAACGCCTCCTTTTCCGAATTTTTGAAGTTTTGTGATGCCATTTAATTATAAATGTTTTTGGATGATTAATTTGAAGAACTACAACATTGAAACATGTTACGCTCAGTCCAGGTGCCTCTTCCACGTGCAGCTCGACGTAGTCTGGTGAAAATCAGTCCTACGTAGCGTTCCATGTTGCCTGGTCAAAGTCAATGTTGCCTAATACACTGTCCTCTTCTATTCCAAAGAGGTCCTCTTCTATTCCAATGAGGTTGGGAAGAGGAAGCTGACCTTTTGCGCCAAGAGGGTTGAGAAGAGGCAGTCAAAAACCGATCTCGATTGCGTGCTCAGAAAGCCACTCCTAACATTCCGCACGTCAGACTTGAAAAGACTGATGGAATAGCCTATCAATGTGGCTTGTCATAGTCATAGCCTCCTAGCGTACGGCTGAAAGAAACTTCTTCATTAAACCACTAACATGACACCTATGATGTGATATAGGGATCCTTAGAGGGTTGCCCTAAGGATCGAAAGAGGTTCGCCCTATTGGTTTTGATCTATAAATACCAAAGCCACATCTACAAAAAGGGGATAAAAAATTTGTTCAAGAAGCAAAATAAACCAAAGTCCTCTAGAATGATTAACTTAAGTGTTATTCATACCACTTGGAAATCTTTGATTAGGGGCCCTCAAGCCACCACCTCCACTATACTGTCTCCCCCACATTCAAAGCATCTTATCTATTCTTTTATGAGTACACCATAGAGAGCCATAGGCTAACGTGGCAGTCGAAGAATATGGGTAAAATACACGTAGGCAGAGAAGGCATGGAGATCCTGTTGATAGTTATTTTTGGAGGTCAACAAAACATCTATTATTTTTCCATAAAAAACTCAAAATTTCGTAAATACTTTTCAAGTGTTTGTTTCTTTGAAGAATTTTTCATTTTGTTGCTTTGTGCTAAACTTTTAAAAGCTTGTCATATCCTCAAAGCTATTTGTCGGAGTTCTCGAAAGCAATTTGAAATGGGGGAAGTATCATTTTAAAGAAAGCATATTACTTGCATTTAGTGGCAAAGCCATGTTCAGGGGGACGCAATTGTCCCTGCTAAATTTCTGGGACTTTTTTTTCATTTTATTACAAAAGTTAAAACAAAAATTCAACTAAAATTATATAAATGTTGTAAAATTATAGATAATGATGAATGACTATTTAGTTGTATCTAGATGTCTATGTAATTATCTACTTACTCCAGAATAGTGTATTCTAATCAAGTTGTAACTCCTTTTGGATCCTATAAATAAGGATCATTGTTATAATAAATGAACAGACTTGAGTTTTGACTCTCTCTATTTTCTTCTCTTTTTCTCTCTATTTTTCTAGTTTCATAACACGTTATCAGCACGACATTCTAACCAATAAATTAGCAAATAGGTATTATTTTCTATTCCAAAAAAAAAAAAAAAGAGTGAAGCAAAACATTCGGCAGAGACGTGACTTCATAACCCAAATTTCAATTTATTCAGCAGGTATTCTTTTTGTTATAGTACGGTGGTTGAATGATTTTTATACTTCAAATCTAATCTGCAACTGAGTGATGGGTATGTTATCATCAATCATAATATTATAGTTAAAATAAAGTAATGTTTATGTTTTAAATTTGTCATAATTTTACTTAAATGTTATACGATCACAAGACGTTGTTAATATATGTTGATTCTGATAATTCATGATAACAATTAACAACAATGTCAATCCTAGGCAATTCTAATTATCCATGATTGTATATTCATTACTTTCAAAATTCATATTCTCTCCTTATTTTATTTCTGTAAATCCCATAATTTTGGATTCTTTTCTTTTTCTTTTATAGAAACTTATACAAATCTTAAATTGTTATATATATTATATTATTGCTCCTAAAGAGCATATATTCATAATGATATGTTGGTGTTCTTGAAGAAACACAACGTTAATATTTTGACAAAGTCATATGTCAAACCTAACATATAAATATTCTAGAAGAATATTTATTTGTTGCTTCATAATAAGCAAAGATTTATATTACATTAATATTCTAGTATAATATTAATTGCTCCCGAAGAGCCTAATTTTACAAGATATAATATTCTATGAGAATATTATAATATTACTCTTGAAGAGCAAATATTTATTTCAGAATAATGATTTGTTATTGCTCTTGAAGAAGCACAGCGTTACTTTAATAGTCTGGCAGAATATAAGAGAATAATTCATAAGATCTAATATTAAGCTATTGTTCCCGAAAAGCAAATTTTTATAAAGTTTAATATATTTAAAATTATTTGATGTTGCTCCTGAAGAAGCGCAACATTATATTAATATTCTGGCATATTACTTGCTCTCGAAGAGCATAATTGTAAAAGATCTAACTTCTAGTATGATTTTCCTCATGATAAGTAAATCTTTAAATAATAATATGTTGTTGCTCATGAAATAGCACAACATTATATTAATATTTCAGTCGAATATTACTTGCTTTCGAAGAACGTAATTTTATAAGATATATTATTTTATACAAATATTGTATTAATACTCCTGAAGAAGTATAATATTATGAATATCAATATTTTAAAAAAAAATGATATTATTGTTTTTGAAGAAACAGAAAGTATCGAAAATATTAAAAAAGAATATTGCATTGTTGCTCTTGAAGAAGCACAACTTTACAATTTCAGAATATTAATATTGTGTAATATTAGAGTGTTGATATTCTTAAAGAAGTACTATATTGAACTAGAAGTTCAATGTCCTAAAAAAATTATTGATTAGTATTACCGATTAGACCATCCCAGATCAATATGATGTGAATTATTAATGAGTATATCTATTGAAAACCAGAAGATTTTTCAATATAATGAATTCTCATGTGATGCTTGTTCTCATTGTATATAAACTAGTAGACCTTCACTAGGTAAAATCAGGACTGAATTCCCTGCATTTCTAAAAATTATTTAAGGTGATTTATGGGGCCCCATCACCCTCCATGTTGACCATCTATATATTATTTGTATCTAATAAATACATCTACTAGATGATTGTATGGTATTATTATTCGCAATTTGAAGTTTGTGAGATTACTTGCTCAAATTTTAAATAATGAGCATAATCTTCAGATTATACAACAAAGACGGTGATGTGTCTTGTTAATGCTAGTGAGTCTAAATCTCAAACTTTTAATAAATATTAGTTAAGATGATGTTAAATGGTTTAGCAATATTATTTTTCAACGCCTCCAATTAAATTATAAACCATTACTAATGAGAACAAAACACTTCCCATTTTTGTCTAGGAAATGCTATTTTATATATTGAAATACTTATACACATCATGCCAACATCAAAGTTATTCCCGCTATAGTTGGCTTATGGTCAGAGCCTAATATTATCCATCTAATGAATTTTGATAGTGCAATATACGTAAAATCGGTCCACCATAGTGCACTGAGATGGACTTTGAAAAATGTTGAGAATACATGTTTAGTATGGAACATTATAAAATATCTTAAGTCCTAACGGGTGATATTTTATAATACATTTTTTTGAATGTCATTTTGATAAGATAGTTTTCTCAACATTAGGGGAGAGAAATTAAGTAGTTGGAAAGAATACAAATGCAGCATATTATGTTTTCTAGATCCTTGCATAAGACAATATGAACCAGAAGTTCGACAAATAACTCATTTGTAAGTTATACAATTGACAAATGCATTTACTGACCAAAGAGATTAAATCAAATCTCATATAACAGCTCTAAATGCTCCAATTTATATTAACGTCCTTGAAGGACAAACCATTAACATTATATCTGGTAAATTAATGGCACGCCTGAAGCGTGGTGACATTTGATTCCAAACAATTCTCAAATTAAAAATGGTGCCAGTTATAAAGATGGTCCTATTGAGGAAGTGTATACTCTTTGAGAGTATATAGACATAACTAATTATAAAACCTCAGAAGAGGTTCAGCTAGCTGAAATGATGAAACGAAAAGATCTTGTTAACTTATGTCGTTATGAGAAAGAAATGGATTCAAAAATAAATGTTATTGACAACACTTTTGTATATAAAGAAGTGCTTCATATTATAAAAGGTAGCGAAGATATTGAAAGAAATCTGTCAAAGAATTAATTGGCCAAATAAAAGGATGTAATCCAAGTAAATTGAACTGACTAGAGAAACCTAAAGTTTTCGGACACATAGTCGGAGCACCTAAAGGTGTATATTTATGCGAAAAGGAAATGAGAAAATTAAGTCTTAACATGTAATGAACGACTTTTAACATTATGAATTTCGCAAATGCTTATGTAAAGAAATCATAAGTTGATATCTTGTTAGTCTGTCAATGCATGACATATATGCATATAATGAATGTTGTTATAACCATCTCATCTGGTATGATTAATAAAACAATGTATATAAATCCCTGGAGGATTTAGTATGCCTGAAGTATATAGTTCAACTTTTCGAGAACTTAATCAATCAAAGTACAGACATAAAGTGATATTATGATGAGGGGGAGTAAATACGCGTTGTACTCTTTTCCTTGACCAAGGCTTTGTCCCATTGGGTTTTCCTGGCAAGGTTTTTAATGAGACAACTTTAATGGCGTACTAAAGAATTATGTACTCTTTTTCTTTCACTAGGATTTTTGCCCACCGGGTTTTTTTCTAATAAGGTTTTAACGAGGCATATTCTTTCTGTAAATAATATATAATTAGAAGTGGTATAAATATTATAGTTATGGATGTCCATAACCTACAAAATATTTTACCATCATCATAACTCTATAGTTATACTCCCGTGTATTATAAATTGTATATGAGACTCCTGAAGGGAACAACAATAAGATCTATTTTTAATATAATTGCATTAGACCATCATGTTGACTATAGTCAGCCAGAGATATTGTAAGAAAATGATATTGCTGGAGGTTATAACATGGAGCACATTTTACCAGAATTGTTTTATACAAGTTTTAAAAAGATGGTGGCATTGAAGACATTGACGCACAAGATATGGATAGCTCGATACAAGTTTTTTCCACTGGTTGAAATCAGGGAGAGTAGCTGTACTCTTTTTCCTTCGTTCAGGTTTTGTCCTACTGAGTTTTCCTGACAAGGTTTTAATGAGGCAGCGTTTGAGTACTCCAATTTTTGATAAATTTTTTCTTTCTATTGGTATTTTTGTTCCATTGAGTTTTTGTCAAATAACGAACCAGTTATTGTGTGATAAGTCATTCAAGGGGGAGTGTTGTAAAATTATAGATAATGATGAATGAATATTTAGTTGTATCTAAATGTCTATGTAATTATCTACTTACTCCAGAAGAGTGTATTCTAATCAAGTTGTAACTCCCTTTGGATCCTATAAATAAGGGTCATTGTTATAATAAATGAAGAGACTTGAATTTTGACTCTCTCTATTTTCTTCTCTTTTTCTCTCTATTTTTCTAGTTTCATAACAATAAATATATTTTTTTTTTTGTAAAAAGTTTTCTCAAGGTCTCATTGTAATGCCTAAAAAATTCATCATTTCTAATACTTCAATATTTGAGCGAGATAGGCGATGTCGAAAACAGAAACAAAATCAAATTATTAAATTATTTCTAGCAGTCATTTTGGCTCGTTATTTTCAACTGGCCATTTGATGGGTTTTCAATTTGAAAGATACATAGCGAAGTTTGCCATTAATACTTCAAAACAGTACCAAGAACCTACTTTGATGGGTGAAGAACATAGCTCAAAAATAAGCTAAAAGGGGTGACAACAAAGTGAGAATTAATAGAAAAAATCGGATTATAAAATCTATTTTTAGTAGCCATCTTTGACTCATTATTTTGAAATCGCATTATCTCAATGTCTACAACTACCGCTAACTTTGTTTCAAATACGTCAAAATTGTCGGGCGGAAAAATTCATTCAAGCCAATTCGTATTTCAATCCAAAAGATGGTATGTAAATTCGCCATAAATACTTTGAAACAAGACAAATAACCTATTCTGACAAGTGAAGAATATAGCCGGAAATCTTCTCACTGTCCCCAACATTTACCTTTTTTTGCACTTCCATCCCCAACCTTTTATTTATTGGCGTCCATGTTACTAATAAAGGATTTCATCCAAAAAATCCATTAAGTGGTCATCTATAACTCACATGATCATCAATTAGAAAAGGCCATTAATATCCAAACACTAAATAAAACGAATAAATAGCCGTCACCGTTCCTAACCTTTAGCCTCTTGCATTTCTATAATCAACATTTTTTTCTTGGCAACGCTATCTCCTACCTTTCGTATATTCGCATTCATTGTCCCTACCGATTTTTATAGATTCAGCTTGTTTGCATAAAGTTTTCTTAACACCAACGTTGTGGGCAACAAATGAATTCACGAAGAAGAAGCAACAAATTGCAGAAGATGGGAGTCTTCAATTCGTGTTCAAAAAGATCTGAGTGCAATTGTAGAGTGGTGTAAGATCAAAAGCGATGGGTTTGGTTTCATTCCAACATCAATTTAGAAACTAAGACGAGAGTTAAAAATCTCCTTTTTAATTCTACTATTTATTTTTATTTTAAATACTGACGTATTTAGTTGATGTTGTAATTCCACAAACAAACTATTGTATCTCTTTGTACTTCTTAGTGGATTTTTCGGGAATTATTAGAAATGGCCGGGTTTTACTTTTAGCCTTTGACTGAATAAAGAGAGGGGGGGAAAAAGATCATAACAATTATTACTCTCCTGCACTATTCTTATCCCTGATAAACAGTGTGATCAAGGAAATTGTTAATGAGAGAAAACAGGCACTACATAAAGACATTTATTTCTAAGAACCAAATATGAATTAAATACAGTGGTTACACTAAGAAATGTATATATATAACCTCGATACAATATACAGTAAGCAGACTCACAAGCCATTCAAGATGAATTCTACCAAGCATGCATTCCTGTGTATTAGCATTGCTTTGTTTTTCTTCCTTTTCCTTTCCCCAACATGTGCTGCTGCAAAGCCTAAGCCGAAAGCAAAAGCGATAGCAAAACCAACTCCTCCATAACAAGTAGCCAATAAATTTTGCCTCCACACAAGATTGACAACGTCAATACGACATTCTGTTTGAAGGTTCAAAAATCGAGTCCAAAGAGTGCCAAGGCGAAGGATAACACAGCCCTCGACTTTGGTAAGAAAACCAATGTTTTCTTGAAAGCTTTGCCAAAAGACAAGAAAACAGAGCCACCTTTGAAGCCAATTATTCAGGAATGCATATCAGCATATGATGGTTTGATCTCACAGTTTAAGAGTCTAATACAAGATGCAAAGACTGAGCCAGCCTTCATTGGCAATGTACGACTCTATATTGGCTAGCAATGAGATAGACAGTTGCATTGCTGCTTTGGGTTCAACCAAGAATCCCGAAATTGCAGCCAAAAACAAGGTTGCACAGGATTATACTAAGCTTTGTGTGAGCATTGCAGATTTTATCCAGTAAAATAAATTTTATCCTCTGCCTTGCATAAGATTTGTTGTAGAAATATATCTAACATTAAACATGTGAAACTAAATTACACTTGCTATAGGATATATTACATCAATGAAAACCAATTCTTTCAATAGCCTGTGTACGCAAGTAATGTAAGATGTAACGGTTACAATTTTGCATTGTGCAAGGACATGCGATAAAAACCAATTCAAAACGTTTCCAGTTTTTTCCCCCAAAAGAATCATACTCAAGGCAACCTTAAAACACAACATTGAAAAAGAGTTCCAGTACACATTAATTTAACTACTAATCACATCGAGGTCTAGGATATGTAAGAAAAACAGTAGTGATGCCTTTAATACAATGAAAACCATTGTGAGGAGAACGTAAGGCTATGATTTAGACCCACTCTAATCTGCCTTGGTACTCCACATGTTGTTGAATTTTACCATTAGGTAAAAGTGCCTGATTCCTCACCTTAGCAGGCTTAGTGCTGTACTTAACTTCAAACCTCGGCAATTTTCTGTTGTTATTTTCAGTGCTCATTGACATATCTGCCGGTAACTCATCGAGGAATTCATCAGCAACATCTCCATCTTCATCTATTCTAAGGCGCCTCGCGTACCATCTCAGGCCCTGAGCATTAGCACATGAAATTTTCAAAATGTATGCCAAAAAAAATGTAAGGGGAGACTTTGCAGGTCCACTTAGGTGGATATGATCTACGGCTTTCCTTTTCCTCCCAGTAAAATAATCATGGAAAATAATAAACATGCATGCCTACCGATAGACAAATAACTTTGATTTTCTATTAGCATCTGCAACTCTTCCCATTGAAAGACAGATGTATGTTTAATAGCATAAGAGGAAACAAAGAATACCAAAGCCAAATCTACTTTTCATGAAGTACAGCCAAACTCATTAGAGGAATCCTATAACTTGCACAACCCATGTGATTAGGGTGCCACAGATGCGCCTAATTGCAGATTAGAAAATGGGGCTTATATATTGATCAATACCATGCCCTATTTTCAATGAATATCTATAAAAAGGTTTGAAAAGAAATCCAAAACTTTGTTTTCTTTAACTATTGTATAAAATTTAATTAGTTATTGTGATCTTTAATTAATTGTTTATATCAAGCAAATTTCATAAATCAAAACTTGCACTCAAAATCAGCACACGTTATGTTTAGTAATAAGTATGTTAGGAGGTACTGAAACAAGATAACAATCGAACCTAAATATTAGGCACCTCAATGCTCAAATTCTATGACCTTGCATCTATACGAGATATAAGAGTACAAATTCATTAGTTATAACTTTTATCTAATTTTTTATGTTTTGATATTATTAATATTGTGCATTCAGTTATATTATTTGTTTCAATAAATAATCAATTTGGTTATTTTACTATCTTTTTATCCTATTTTGTCATATAAATCATTCTTATGCATACTTAATGTTAAATAAAAACAAATGTTACTTAAAGACTCAACATAATTAGTGTTTCAAGTTATTGAGACAACATAATAAGATAGTGCCCTTGAACTTTCTTATTCGATGAGGGACAGGTTTCTTAAGCAAATATACGATATCTGATGGACGTACATCTTCTTGAAGATCTTCTAAATATGTTATAATGATTCAACATATGTCAGGATTTTCACTTTGCCTTGTCCGTAACTCTCTATTTCTTCTCTTTCTGGTTTACTTTCTTCTTTTTATCACTTTGTGGGCTCCAAGGTCCTCCTAGAGTCCAAAGCATAACCAACTTCTGAACTAAAGCAAAAGGTGAAAACTTACTTTAGGTGACAAAGGGACACGGACGCAAGTGGTTTTGTTTGTCTTCTCCCGAAAATTAAAATTCTAACCTTAACTAAAAAGTGGGAACCATCCTTCAGGCATAAAGAGGTGCAAGAAAAAGTGGTTTGCCTAGATTTATGCGATTAAGTATACTTCCATGAATTCCTTGTGGACATAGGCACCTGGCATCTTCTAATTAACTTTTTTAGTGAACATAAAACATATTATGGAGGCATTACATTATCACTGATTTTAGTTTCTTTCCTTCCTTTTTTATGCATCAGGAGAACTACTTTTTCCCTACATTTATACAATAGTGTTTGGCAAATTCATTAAAACAAAAGGAAGAAATGAAGATTTCACAATCATCACTAAAGACTCTTACATAAGAGCCTTTAGCACCATTTTAAACACAAGTCTTAACAATTGAGCACCAACTAAAACCCATGTTAATGACTTTATAGGCTCTAGTCGTTCATTAAATTTTGAAAGAGTCCAGCAGCCATGAAATTAACCCCCCACCCCACCCAATGTTAATGACTTTACATATGAATTGATGAAAACCAAAAAAGTTTACAGCTTTCATTGCCTAGAAACAGCATAATATTTTATCAGAAAAATACTAATCGCCAGTATCCAGAAATAACGACTCTTTTGAGCATACCACAAAACACCTGCAAACTGTTCTAGGAGACCCGGTTTCAATTAAATATATGATAGGTTCCCTTCCAGATTCTACTCCTTCAGCCACACCACAATTTTGCAATGTAAGAATCCTTGTCAACTAATCAAGTCAAAAATTTTAAGTCATTTTTTTTTTTAAATGATCAATATCAAACTCTTTTGTATTTGTTATATCTTTTTCACATTGAATCATACTTTTAGTTTATTGAAAAATTTATACCATCAGAATGTCATTGAGGTGACCAGACACCTAATACTCTGAAGTCCTAACATAGAAAGGAATAAGAGACTTGGAACACCAGCAACCAAGCACAAATGGGCAATTTGGTATGAAAATACATTATTCTGAACCTTAAAAAGTTGTACTAGTGAAATATGAACGTGACATTGAGGTAAACTAGAAATCAATTATACAATAACTCTGTAGTATACCTGCCCCCATGTAGTTGTTCCCTTCAAAGGAAAATGAGACAAAAAATGTCTAGTAATTAAAACTTACGTATAGCAGATGCACCTCAAGGCTCAAACAATTATGGAGCAAACTATTAAAAAGTTCTTCAGCAAATTCCAAATTTCCAAATATGAAACATAATTGACGCAATTTATAGGCTGCATCAATTTGATAAGTTCTTCAGCCATGATCAAATTGATGCAGCCTATAATAGGGTAAGCCAATTAATTATATAAAGTGTCCTGAATGAATTGATATCTACATTACACCTTTTTCACATTGCACTTAATGAAGACATCTATTTTACACCTTTTTCACATTGCACTTAGTAATGACTTTATAACTTAAAAGTATTTTATTTCACAAGTGGTTTTAATGAACCAAATTATGATCCTCATCTACATATTAGTTGGTACAACGTGCAGATTCTATAATGTAGCTGTCATCTTGTATAACTAGACTAGATAGGCATCAAAAGATTCCATTCCAAGAAAAGACAACTGCACTTCAAAGACAAGCATATCAAAGGTACAGTGATGTTTCAGTACCAACAAGAAAAAGAATTTGACACAGAATAGACAAGAAACCTATCAAACTAAAATCCAACCTATACTATGCAAGAAAATAATAGTATGTTCTCCAATCTCTCAACTGCTCCACTGCCCACGCAACTGAAATTAAACCAGAATGAAGTTCGCATTACATAAACACAAAACTCATGCAAATGAGGGAGGAACGGAACTCTAATCCAGTCATTTTCTAGTCATGTATTGTGCATTAGGGTCATCAGATCTGAAATAACCAGATTCCATAATATTCCAACTTTTATTATCTTAAATTTTCAATGTTTAAATAGTACCAAAATCCAATCAATTTCAGCTTCGACTGAAATAAACATAAAGAACAAAACTTCAACGCAATTGACCCACAATTTATAATTGAACAACAAATACAACTAAAACAACATCAATATAAAATCATTCTACAACCCACCTGAAGGCCGCCATCGCCGGAATTACACGGAACAATGATGGGACCCAACTGGGCCCGCTCGACTGCCACTTGAACCGGCACACTGAAGCCTTTACGGGGAAGATGCTGAACAGGAACTGCAGTAGCTGCAGCAGCAACACCTGATGAAGATATACTCGCGTCAGCAGCGGATTCAACCTCTTCGTTCTCCCCTTCACCCCTCGCAAACCCTAGAAAGCCCGCTAATTTTTTAAATAATCCCATCCTCCTCTAGATATAGATACATATATAAACACATATAGTTTGCAGATACTTGACGGAGGATTGGGAATTGCAGTAATGGCGATCGATGAAATTTCAAGTCAATTGTGTGTAGTTTGCAGAATAAGATTTGATTGATTGTGAGTTTATTTTATAGAAAATCAGGTTTACCATAAAAAGGGGTTAAATTTAGGTTTCAGAAAAAGAAAAATGTTGTGAAATTATAGATAATAATAAATCACTTTGTTTTTATTTAGATTTCTATGTATGTATATATATATATATATATAGTTATATAGTTATTTACTTATTTTAGAAAATTGAATTCTACTCAAATTATAATTCTCATTGAAATTCTATAAATAATAGTCATTGTTACAATAAATTTGCACACAACTCTGTTTGACTTTCTCTAATGATAAGATATATATATATATATATATATATATATATAGTTATATAGTTATATAGTTATCTACTTATTTTAGAAAATTGAATTCTACTCAAATTATAATTCTCATTGAAATTCTATAAATAATAGTCATTGTTATAATAAATTTGCACACAACTCTATTTGACTTTCTCTAATCTCTTATCAGTACGAAAGAGCTCACAAAAAAATAAAGAGAAAATTCGAGAGTAAAATTTAGGAAATTTTGTAGAATTTGTATAGCATGTACAACTGAGATCAAATGTTGATATCTCTATGCTCCGTATTCTGATCGTCGTGAAATGTGGCCAGCAAGTTCAAAACTCGTTGTTCTTCAAACCCAATGGTTATGATCAAGATCCAACGGTTCATTCGTTATATATCACTACATGAATAGAAGTAAATTTGGAATTGATAATTTACTTCAAAAAACACAATAACATCTAAAACTCATTTCATCCAATTGCTATGTTTCAATTCAAAGTGTATATGGAGATGAAGCCAATTGAGTTAACAAAATAATCTTTACTTTATGTTCATAGACAAAAGTTAATATTCTATTTGCTATCGTCTTTGATTATACAATTTTTTTATGTATTGATAAATGGTAGACAAATATTGTTTGATTATTATTTATTATTACATACCAATATTCAGAATGATATAATGTTATTTTTCTCAATAAATATTAATTTATACAAATCAATAATCCAAAATAATATTTCATTGGTCTTTCAGAAGAATCACAACTTTACATTATATTAATATTTCATTAAAACACACTTGCTCTCGGAAAAGTGTAATTTGCAAGATATATTAAGTTATTGATCTCGAATAGCGTAATTTTATAAATATAATATATAAGAATATTATGTTTTTTTACTCGTGAAGAGCAAATCTCTATACAGTTCAGTATTTCAAAATAATTTGTCATTGTTCCTGAAGAAGTACCACGTGATATTAATATTCTGACAGAATATTATTTGATCTCGAAGAGCATAAGTTGTAAGATATAATATTAAGCTATTCTTCCTAAAAAATAATTGTTTATAAAGTTTAATATTTTAAAATAATTTGTTTTTACTCCTAAATAAGCACAAGGTTATATTAAAATTTTGGCATAATATTACTTGCTTTCGAAGATCATAATTGTGTGAGATCTAACATCTATTATGTTTTCGCTCTTGATGAGATCTTTACATAATTTAATATTTTAAAATAATAATATGTTGTTGCTCATGAGGAGCATGAATTTACTTGAAGAATATTGTGTTGAGTTCTCGAAGCAATACAAGTTTTGAAGAATATTATATGATCAAATCTCACGAAAAGTTGTGACACGAATGCAAATTTTAAAAATACATGCTTATCCCCGAAGGAAAGTGTAAATAACTTTTATACGTATTGGTACTAATATGTGTATACTGAAATTACTCGAGATCTACAAGAAATATTTTGTGATATAGAATATGGACATTCATTTATTGAATATAAGTATGCGCGTTTCGAGAGAATGATAAAACTAATATACGTTTATTATAAATTTGTGTGATTGATTATTAATTGTTCATCGCGATTGAAAAGTAATGTCTTATATTTGCTCAATTTCTCTACTAAACGATTTTATGTAGGCAATGTGTAAATGATTTCTTAATGTGGAAGTCTGGAATTTATTTATGCTTACATAGGGGTCATTCATTGCTAGTAGATATACGTATATGAATTTTAGTAATCATTATAATTTATCTATGTATGCATATCAATATGTCGTGTACCATAATCTATAACTAAGAAATTATCAAGTCTTATTTTATTTTTTTATACATAATCTACATTAGCAATTAATTAACTTGAAATCTCAAAGACTAATATGATAATTGGTGATCCATTTTTTATTTAAGATATGTTGATTTTTCTTCAAAATCCCGTGCCATATATATTTTGATGTCAAATGCATGTAAATATGAAAGCATAATATTTTTAATCGATGTTGTTAAACAAATATTATTACTATGGTTTTTTATTATTTTATTGAGATATGAATATCTTTTGATTATGATGTATAAATGAGAGAATATATGGATATCTTTTTATTATAATGTATAAATGAGAGAATATGAATATTTGACGTGGACGGACATAATTTCATTGCATGCATATTAAGTGAAATCTCATATTTGAATTGAACTTAAAACTGGCCAAAGTATGTCATGATAAAATTGAAATTCTTTTTAGCCTATTATATTGTTCACTGTTTTTTGAGATTTGTTTTATGTTCTCCATAAATCTACAAGGTTTTGTTTGTAAAAACATCATTATAGAAGCATGATTGTTTGGATTGATATGGTTGAACCATTGGCATGCTTTTAACTTCTTCAAGGCTTATTATTTGATACTCCGTGTTATGTAGGTACTTGAATGTTTCTCTAAGTTATAATTATTTGATTCTTTATTGATTATGAGAGAGTGCAACCGATAATATTTGTCCACCACCTATTATGAGTACCTAGTGTGTGTCCAAGTACCTCATTTGAAAATGTCACGACTTCTTGAAGAATAAATGAAAGGAAAAAAAAAAATTAACTAGCCAAAGCGTGTCATGATAAAATTGAAATTCTTTTTGGCCCATTATATTGTTCAATGTTCTTTGAGATTTGTTTTATGTTCTCTATAAATCTACAAGGTTTTGTTTGTAAAACATTACTATAGAGGCATGATTGTTTGGATTGATATGGTTGAACCATTGACATGCTTTTAACTTGTTCAAGGCTTATCATTTGATACTTGGTGTTATGTAGGTACTTGAATGTTTATTGATTATGAGAGAGTCACAACCGATAATATTTGTCCACCACCTATTATGAGTACTTATTGTGTGTCCAAGCACTTCATTGAAATTGTCATGACTTCTTGAAGGAGAAATGAGAGGAAAAATAAAGATTTTAACATTAATATAATATCATATTATGCAAATCTGATTGAAGACTCTATAATAGTCAATATTATGTTACTCAAATTTCATTTAATTAGTACATTGAAACAAATATTGTATTGAACTAGAAGTTCACCGTTTTGGAGATTTTGTTTTTTGCATGATCGATTAGACCATATCTGGTCAATAATGATGCTAATAATTACTAAGAATATCTATGGAAAATTTAGAAGATTTTTCAATTTAATGAATTCTCACGTGCTGCTTGTTTTCATGGTATATAAACTAAAAGACCTTCACTAGCTAAAATCGGGAATGAATTCCCTATATTTCTAAAAATTATTTAGGGTGATGTATAGGGCCACGTCACTTTCCATGTCGAGCATCTAGATATTATTTGTATCTAATTAATATATCTACTAGATGATTGCATGGTGTTATTATATATTCGCACTTGAAGTTTGCAAGGTTATTTGTTGCAATTTTATATTATGAACATAATTTTCAGATTATACAATCAAGATGGTATGTCTTGCTAATGCTAGTAGGGATAAATCTTAAACTTTTAATATCTTAGTTGGGATGATGATAAATGGTTTAGCACTGTTATTTATTAAACGTCTCCAATTAATTTTTAAATCATTACTATTGAAAACAAAGTGCTTCCCATTTTTGTCTACGGAATGCTATTTTATATACAACAACACTTATATGCATCATTACAATCATGCCAAAATCAAAGTAATTCCCACTATAGTTGGCTTATGATCAGAGCCTAATGTTATGTATCTATTGATTTTTGATTGTGCAATATATGTACAATTGGTCAACCATAGTGCACTAGGATGGATATTAAAGAATATTGAGAATATATGTTTAGTTTGAACCTTTATAAAATATCTTAAATCCTTACCGGTGACATTTTATAATATGATTCACCGACTGTCATTTTGATAAGACAGTTTTCTCAACAATAGGAGAAGAAATTAAGTAGCTAGAAATAATACATGAAAATGCATCATATTGTGTTTTCTTGATCCTCGCACAATGATAATAAAAATCAGAAGTTCGACATATAACTTATTTTGTAAGTTATATAATACATATGCATTTACTAACCAAAGAGATTAACCAAGTCTCATGTACCAGCTGTAAATGTCATATTGATATTTTGGAAGGACAATTCATTAACATGATATCTAATAAACTAATAACACGCCTGAAGCGTGGTGACATTTTATTTCAAAAGAAAAATGGAGCAAATAGTAAAGATTGTCCCATTGAGAAGGCGTATACTCTTGGAGAGTATATAAACATAACTATTTGTAAAATCTCAGAAGAGGTTCAAGTACTTGAAATGTTGAAAATAAAGAGATCAAATCCGTCAAAGAATACCAACGTATAAATAATTGGCCAAAATAAAAAGATGCAATCTAAGTAAATTGAACTTACTAGAGAAAGTTGAAGTTTACATTTATCCTCAACATAACCTTATTGTTATATTCTCGCGTGTTACAAATTGTAGCCCTTGAAGGGAGCAACAATAAGATCTATTTTTAATGTAATTGCAATAGACCATCATTATAACTAGAATCAACCAAAGATGGATGAATATCATGTATGAAGATGGTATTGCTTTGAAGCTATAAAAAGACTATTATATAAAACATATTTCAACAAAATTGTATTATAGAAGTTTCGGAAAGATGGTAGAATTGATCAGATTAATGCACGAGATGTGGATGGTTCAATACAAAGATTTTCAGGATCGGGAGGAGTAGCAGTACTCTTTTTCATTCGCTCAGGTTTTGTCATATTAGATTTTTCTGACAAGGTTTTAACGAGGCAATATTTGATTACTCCAAATTTTGATATATTTTTTTTTTGTTTGGTATTTTTGTCCCATTGAATTTTTACCAAATTTTTTTTTAACTAGTCAGTTATTATGTAAATAGTTATTCAAGTGGAAGTGTTGTAAAATTATTAATAATGATGAATGACTATTTTTTATCAAGATATCTATGTAGTTATCTACTTAATCCAGAAGAGTATATTCTACTCATATTGTAACTCTCATTGGAACCCTATAAATAAGGGTCGTTGTTATAATAAATTTGCACACAAGTCTATTTGACTCTCTCTATTCTCTTCTATTATCTCTCAATTTTATAACAAGAGACAGTTTAACAAATAATTCTTAGCCCTCCGTTCCATTTAGATTGATTTTTAAATCATGTCAAACAATGAAAAGTTATTTTACTTATTAGTAAACTTTAAAAAAATGGTTAATTACACTAATGGTCCCCATTCTTTGATGTTTGTAACGATTTCATCTCCATTCAATTTTTTTAGCAGATATCATCCACATTCTTCAATTTATTCTCACATACCATTCACACTCACGAAATTTGTTAAAAACTTCCGTTAAATGGGTTCGCATCACACTTTTTCTCTTTTTAAAATGAGGGCATTTTAGGCAGACCAGCTAAAATTTATTCTACTGTTCATATCTTTCTTCTTTCCTCGCCTTTTTGAACATTCGTTTGATTTTGATCTTGATGAACATTCTTTTGATCTTGGGTTTTCTGCTCACAGATTCTTTATCTGGCCTCAGAAAATTTCGGGTTTTTAGCACAGTAAAAAAGCACACCATATTCTTGTGGATATCTTGGGGAGTAGCAGACAGTTTTTATGCTATCCCATGCTATGGGATTTTGTAGTAGAGATGAAAATAGCTTAATCTTTTGAAATTGGCCAAAAAAAATTCTGGGTTGTTTTTGGGGCTTATAGTAGAGCTAATTTACCTGTTTCTTATGGCATTAATAACATGGCTGATTTTGGAATTAGGCCTTCATCGCAATTTCCCATTTCCTCATCTCAGTACAATCTTTACCTTGAAAAATGGCTATATTCCATGAGGGATTCCTCAACACCAAGTTGTGTTTAACATGAACTCATTTTAGATTTTTGACACAAATGGTGAAAGATTGGTGAGATTGGGTTCTTCTGCAACTAAAGAGGCTAGGAAGAATAGAATGGCCCGCCAAAGACACCTCTACCTAAACCATCACCATCACCATCACCATTGCCACCACAATTTAGCATCAAAATCAATGGGGACCTACGCTGTGACTGAATATAAAGAATGGGGACAGATAATGTGACTATATTTAAAGAATGGGGACCTGCACTGCTACAGCTTTCGAAAGAAAAATTGAACATGTCCACACACATAAATGACATCCTACAATTCACAACCAACAACAATTGAACAAAAAATATGTTATATTCTTCAACAATTCATGCCTTATTCTTCTTTTTTGCTGCTTCCTTGGTGTTGATGGTCCCTGTTGAAGTGTTCTAGCAACCACGCACATCCCACAATTCATAACCAACAACTATTGAACAAAAAATATGTTATCTTCTTCCACAAATCTACAATAGTGATAATTCATGCCTTATTCTTCTTTTTTGCTGCTTCCTTTGTGCCGGTGGTCCCTGTTGAAGTGTTCTTGCAACCACGCAAATAAATGACATCCCATGATTGACAACCAACAATAATTGAACAAAAACTATGTTATTTTCTTCCACAAATCTATGGTAGTGATAATTCATGCCTTCTTCTTCTTATTCTTTGCTACAATATGTTATCTTCTTCCACAAAAAGTATGTTATCTTCTTCCACAAATATTTTTAGCTGGTTTGCCTAAAATACCCTCGTTTCAGAAAGAGAGAAAGTGTGATGGAAACTCATTTAACGGCTTTTTTACAGATTTCGTGAGTGGGGACGGTATGTGAGAATAAATAGAAGAATGAGGATGAAATATGCTAAAAAATTGAATAGGAATGAAATCGTTACAAATCTGAAAGAATTAGGACCATTAGTGTAATTAACCCTAAAAAAATGAATTATAGAATATCAATTTCAACTCTAATTAATTAAGTGGCTCTTTGACGTAGCTTAAAATCTGTTTTTCTTTTCTTTTCTTTTTTTTTTATGAGAAATTTGTTAGTTTTCAAACTCAGACTTACTAGGCTTGGTTTGGTATTACTATACTTTTAGGAGAATCGACTTTTGCTATACTGCAGAAAAAATGAGCCGTGGAAAGAATTAGATAAGTATTTGTTAAACTCTTATTTCATATTTTCTATATGTTTCAAAATCGGTATTTAAGTGTTTGATAAAAAAAAAAGTGATTTATTGCTGTGACTGTATAAATTTACTAAAATTAAAATTGATTATAATAATGTTATTTTGTATTATTATTATCATGAGAAGTATTGTAAAATTTCTAAAAATATGTAATATTATTAAATATTTTTTCAAGACAATGCATTTATCATTATTATTTTAAAATAAAAATAATATACATCTATTAAATCTCAAAAATTATAAAAATTAAAAAATAAAACCATGATAATATTGTACAAAAATCAATTAAATTTCAATTTTAATTATTTGTGGAGATGCATTATAAGTAGAATACTAATAAATCTGTGATATATAAGGAATTACTTTAATTAATTAAGGTCAAAATTGGTATTTTAATAATAAATAGGTGGAAAAGGTAAAAGCAGAATCTAAAAAGGTACTATTTTGCTACTTCTTAAAATCTGCTGTAAAATGATACAGATTTTTTTTAATTACTTTTTAAAAATTTTACAAAAAACTTAAAAAAACTTCTGATTGTCATAATCAGAAGTTGAGCTCCAAAATCAATTCTAAATGGATCCTTACCATTAATATAAGGGAAAATTACACAAACACCCATAAAATTGAGGACATTTTGAAATATTAGGTTAAAAGTAATTTTAAAAAATTTTAAAACATTAAAACTGTATTAAATACGCTCAAATCCAAATTAACTCCATAATCAAATAGAAAACCTACCCCCGCTGAAATCCAAATTAAAATGAACAAAAATTTCTTACAAATCCAAATTCATAATAAAAACAGATCTCTTCTAGATTATTGTAACGAATTTCTCGTTGTCTCTTCTCCAATTTAGCACAAAATCAGAACTCAAAATCCAAAATTCTCAGGTAATATGAAAAATTTTATTTAACATGCTTAGTAAGTGCATACAAATGGTTTTGATGTAAATTATCTCATATTCTGATTTTAATCTCCAAATGTAAAGAATATCATATTCCGATTTTAATCTAGACACAACCTTCTTCATATATATATATATATATATATATATATATATATATATATATATATATATATTTGTGATTTCTTATATTTTTTTTTGTGTTAATGTATATCAAATTTCGACTTTAGATTAATGGTATTGAGTAAGGTTATCTCAAAATATACGTGAATATCAATTACCAATAACAGATATGCATATAAGGTATTTGTAAAAATGTAACTATAAATATGATTTTTTTAGATAGAAAAGTGACATGCTCTGACTTTTTATTTTAAAAGTGACATAATAATGTATACAAGTGACACAACAAATTTGGATCACAATTTTCTCTGTGGTTGATTTAACTGCTGAATTTAACTTGATATTTGTTGTACATTATTGAGTGACAAGAATTATTGAGAATTATCAAATATTAATGTATCATTTTTTTAAATATAAATTGAGGCTTTAGATATAAAAGTAACATGCTCTGTCACTTTTTGCTAAAAAGTGACAAAACAATGTATACAAGTGACACAAACAAATTTAGATCACAATCTTCTTTGTGGTTTATTTGATTGTTGAATTTAACTTGATATTTGTTGTATATTATTGAGTGACATGAATTATTGAGGATGATCAAACATTAATGTATCTTTTTTTTATATGAATTGAGACTTTAGATAGAAAAGTGGCACGCTCTGTCATTTTTTACTTAAAAAGTGAGAGAACGATGTATACAAGTGACACAAACAAATTTAGATCACAATCTTATCTGTGGTCGATTTAATTGTTGGATTTAACTTGATATTTGTTGTGCATTATTGAGTGACTTGAAGTATTGAGGATAATCAAACATTAATTTATCATTTATTTTGTCTTGATTATGAATTGAGGCTTTTAATAGAAAATTGACATACTCAATCACTTTTTGCTTAATGATACAATTATTGAGGATGGTCAAATATTAATGTATCATATGACAGTGTTTTTTCTGCAATTATGGATAAAATCAATGTCTTCATCCAATATGGGAGAAATGGGAACAAGGTAACCAATATATAAAAATGACTGGAATTTTTGTCCCAATATAATTCACATACAGGGAACTCGAGGGCATGATATGTTCAGTTACAAACATGAGTCCAGCGACACAAGCAATAACAATACAATATAAGGTGGAGAAAAACCTGCCTCTGATGAAGATTTCAGATAATAATTCTCTTACATTTTATTTGGAGCTCAAAAAAAAGGAGAAACATCTTGTAAACTTTTCTTTGTACATAGATGTCACACCGGTTTTATTATGTCACAGAACTAAAAGTTTTGAAGACATACAACTTTCAAAAGATGCTACTATTGAAAAAAATGACATGATACAATTACAGGTTTTCAAACTCATGGTTCGACGACAACATCAGTTTAAAGTCTACCAACTATTGAAGACTTAGCTGTTAATGTTCCTGCATGCATACTGGATGTTGAAGAAATGAGTAATGAAATGGGAAGTGAAATTATTTTATTTGTTAGTATGAATGAAATTGCAGAGCAAAAGGTTTTTAGGAACAAGACATTGATTAAGAAAAGTATTTCGGTATATGCTATACATAAAAACTTTCAGTTCAAGGTAAGCAAGTCGGACAAGAAAGAATAAGTGCTGGAATACATAGATGATAATTGAAAATGTACTTTTAGAGCTTCAAGACTTGGAGGAACAAAAATACTCAAAATAAAATATATGAGAAACAATCACATGTGCTCAAATAACATCATCTTGGCAGATCATCGTCAAGCAGTGAGCTCAATAGTAGGTACACTCCCGCAGACATGATAAGTGACATGATGAATACATACGGAGTGTTGATGAGTTACAAAAAGCTTGGAGATCTAAGGAGAAAGCTTTGGAATTGGTGAGAGTAGATTCGACAGAGTCGTATGAAAATGTTCCAAAGTACTTGTACATGATAGAACAAACAAACCATAAATCAATTACAATAATTGAAACTTACGAGAACAACAAATTCAAATACCTCTTCATGGCATTAGGATCATCTATTCAGGGATGGGAGTATTGCAGACCTATAATAGTGATTGATGGTACATTCTTAAAAGGAAATTATGGTGTAACATTATTTACAATGTGTACACAAGATGCGAACAAAAACATTTCCGTATTAGCATTTGGAGTTGGTGACTTAGAAGCTAATGATTCATGGGAGTGATTCTTACTTATGTTAAAAGAAGCTTATGGTGAGCGAGAAGGAATATATCATCTCAGATGGTCATAAAAGTATAAAAAGTACAATACAGAAGGTGTATAAGAATGCAATGCACGGTTTATGTTCCTACCACCTGTTATAAAATTTAAAGTCAGCATTTGACAAAAAAAAAAATGAAAAGAATATTACACAACCATTCAATAGAGCTGTTAGAGCCTACACGAAAAATGATTTTTAGTTCCATATGAAACAATTCGATTTTTTGAACACCTGGTATGTTCAAAAATATTTATTTTGAATGCATAATAACATTGTATATAAGAAATTATTACTATTTTGATTGTTCTTTATGCACATGAAGAGATTGGTTATCATATGTGGTCAAAGGCATACATGACAAATAACAGACTTTCTACAATGACTTCAAATATAGTTGAATTAGTAAATTCGATAACAAAACAACAAAAGGTTGTCCTATAGAACTTTTATTGGAATCTTTAAGATATTTGTTGCAAGAATAGTTTGTGAAGCATTTAAACAATGCGCGGGCAATCTTCACAAAACTTGCAAACAAGCAAGAAAAAATATTGAGAGAAAAATCCATGGAGTCAAAGAAAATGAAGGTAAAACACTATAAATTACATGAACTAAATATCATTTATATGCTGAAGGTTATTGTAATAAAAACATGCATATACTAACAAGTGACATAGTGTGATGCGAACCCGCGAATAATTGAATTTCGGAACCCACAACCAAGATTGATATGAACCCAAGCTAAAATCTAGTTGTACGAACTTGACCCGATGATTACTTGAATCAAAGAACCAAAGTTATGAACGCCACACCACAAATATTTGTGAAGACTTTGATAAGTTTTAGGTTAGTTCAATTAATAACACGGAAGAAATTTGAATCCTCACTTTTAATTAATCTCTCAAATAAATCAAAGTTGTTGAAGTTTACAATGAAAAGTGTTTATATATTAAAAAGCAATAAAATCCTAATCTAATTCGAAATTAAGTAAAAACTAAATAAAACAAAGTTCTAATCGAAAAAGGAAACTAAAATACCAAAAATCTGGATTTTTCCAAAAATAAGCTTGGGCGATCGCCCGGGATTCATTGGTTTTGCTTGCTGTTTTGTAAACAGCAGGTGGAGCGATCGTCCACCTATTTTGCCTGTGGGATTGCCCAGGCAAAGTTTCTGCCATTTGCCATTTTTTGCATTTTGACCTCTAATCTTTATTTTATGCTTATTTTGGTCCTCCGATATGCCTGCAATATGGTCTTTAGTTTGAGTCAAGTGTAACAAAGGTCCATGGCTTGCATGGATCGCATCATCCCCTCATTCCTCAAAAGGATTCGACCTCGAATCATCATCGGCATCAAAGGGATAAAGATCATATTCCGTCCTCATATGTACCCAACCCAATCACCATGCTTAAAGATGAATCTATGAACTTTGTTGGCTTTAATTTGATGTCTTTGAAGCTCATTCGTCTCATCTGGATTGCTTCTATAGGTTAGTCGTGTTGGAAGAACAGCTCCAAGTACAAAGTGAAGTTGATGTGCAATGTCTCGAATAGGTGATAACCTACTAGACATCTCCTCTGAAGATATGTCCTCCAATTCCTGCAGTAAAGAAATAGTCAAAGTGGGGAGGGATTGGTTAGTTTTTTGTAGTACAATGTGGGATTCTTTGTGTACTAGCAATAGCATTTGTTGATTTTTTTTCCTCCCTCGTTGCTGTTTCTTGTATATCTAAATCCTCTACTTTAATTTGGGCATGATGAGCATGCCTCACAAATAGCATTTCACCATCTACAGGGTATTCTACACTAATATCCTCCAACTCAAGCATCTCATCAGTATCACTATCATCATCAATCTACACTTTTCCATTATCACGTAAAATTATTATCCTTTTGTTTGGGCATTGTGATGCAATGTGCCCAGAACCAAGACATTTAAAACATTTGATATCCCTATTCCTAGAATGTTGGAAATCTGACTTGGATTTATTGTTGCTAGGTGCCTCTTCTTTTTCCTTAGGTAGTTCAGTCTCCCCTATTGCAACAGTCCTATTACTCACATCATTACTATCCCACTTCAGTTTCCAAGAAGGGTTAGATCCCAAGGAGAACCTAGCTGTCCCTTTTCTTTTCAATTGTCTCTCCACCTTCGTAGCCATGTACACCATATCCTCAAACTCAACATAATGATGTAATTCAACTATATTGGCTATATCCCTATTTAACCTATTCAAAAATCTGGCTAAAGTGGCCTCCCTATTCTCATCAACATTAGCCATAATGATAGCCATCTCTATCTCCTTATGGTAATCCTCTACACTATTTGAACCTTGAGTAAGGCTCTATAAGTTTTGATAGATGTCCCCTATAGTAATGACTAGGTACAAATCTCCTTATCATGAGAGTCTTTAAATCACCTCAAGTTTTTAGAGGTCTCTCATGATTTCTCCTCCTATTTGTCATCAATTGATCCCACCACATGATAACATATTCAGTGAACTCAATTACAGCTAATTTCAAATTCTTCTACTCCGAATAGTTATGACAATCAAAGATTAATTTCAACCGCATTTCCCACTCCAAATAGGCTTCAGGGTTATTCTTACCTTGGCACCGTTGTCGGAGATTTATTTTTAGTTCTTTTCAGTTATATTAGCACTAATTCGAACTTTATTTATTTATTTAATTATCTATTATTATTTTCTTTAGTTATTTTAGTGTTTGATTTGTTTCTTTTCAGACTGTTGCATGCGAAGTGTGAGACACAAGTCTTTAATTCCAATTGATCCAGAGATCGAACGCACTTTTCATCGTAGGCAAAAAGAGGTAAGAACGACACACCAAAAAAACCAAAAACAACAAGACAAAATGAATAACAACGAGATCGCTCGAGCAAGACAAGAAAATGATGAAGACAATATGCTAGTTGGAGAATTTTTTACTCTACCGATCATCTAGAGTCAATCTAGCATTGTCTACCCACCTTTTGAGTAGTCGAACTTTCAGTTGAAGACTAATGTAATTCATCTATTTTTGAATAGACATCAATTCTTTGGCAGGACCGATGATAATCCACATACACATGTTTCACGATTCTTAGAAATGTGCCAACAATTCAAATATCAAGGAATCTCAGACGACGCCATCCAGCTATGTTTGTTCCCACATACTCTCTGTGACAAAGCTCTTGAGTGGCTGAACTCACTGCCAATTGATAGCATAACCACCTGAAATGATCTAGCCCAAAAGTTCTGCACAGAATTCTTTCCACTAGCCAATATTTTGAAGTTGAAGCATGATATCCATATTTCAACAGTCAGAAACAGAATCTTTTGATGAGGCATGGAACAGATTCAAAAATATGCTAAGGAAGTGTCATCATCATGGCGTTGGCAAGGGAAAAAAATTCAGTATTTTTATGCTGGACTACTCCTTTCATTTAAAAGTATGATCGACTCTTCATCTAACGGCTCTTTATCTACCAAAATCGTTGTTGAAGCTTTAGAGATATTTGAAAGAATAGCTATCACCACTGCCATATGGGCATCAGACAGAGTCATACACAAGAGAACTGCAAGAGTACATGAAACTGATACTTTCATGGTGTTATGTGCAAAGATAGATTCATTGGTACACAAAGTGGAAAATATGTCACATTCTACCAATGCAGTGCAAATAAAGAAATCAACATGTGAAGAATGTGGAGCTAGTCATAGTACATCTAAATGTCTTATTCTATCACTACAGCCTGAGCTAGTTGAGTATATTCAAAGTGGTCAGTGCCAACAAAATAACCCATACTCTAACACATATAATCCAAGTTGGCGAAATCATCCAAATTTCTCTTGGATGGATAATTAGAATAATATCAGACCACAGGGTCCTCAGTTTCAGCAACCAGAAAAGAGTACATCATTAGAAGACATACTCGGTAAATTCATCGAGAAAACTGAACAGTACATAGTATCTAATAATCAGTTCATGTGAAAAACGGGGACCACTTTTCAAAATTAAGGCTATTCAATAAAGAATCTCGAGACACAAGTGGGTCAGATAGCTGTTGCCATATCAGGCAGAGCACCAAGTACTTTGCCAAGCAATACAGAGATAAACCCCAAGGAACATGTTAAAGTTATTACTACCAGAAGTGGGATTCAGTTACCAGAAATCCATGTAAAGAGACCAGTTGCAAATAAAGAAAAAGTACCATCCACTGATGAATGGCATGTGGAATAAACTGAGCAAACATCAGATATTAAAGAAAGTTCAGATACACCACATGTTAAGGCAACCGTTCCTATCAAACTATATGATCCTACGATCCCATTTTCTCAAAGATTACAAAAACACAACTTAGACAAGCAATTCAAAAAAATTCTTGAGATTTTCAAAAAACTACATATCAACATCTCTTTTGCAGATGCACTTGCATAGATGCCTAGTTATGCAAAGTTTTTGAAAGACATTCTTTCAAATAAATGCAAGATGGAAGACCATGAGACGATGATGTTGACAGAAGAGTGTAGTGCTATTTTACAAAATAAGCTACCTCCTAAACTAAAAGATCCAGGGAGTTTGACAATACCTTGTACAATTGGAGATTTTTGTTTTGAAAAAGATTTGTGTGATTTAGGTGCTCGTATTAACTTGATGCCACTTTCTATTTTCAGAAAACTAGGTTTGGGGAAAGCTAAAACAACTACGTCAACTCTACAGCTAGTTGTTCGGTCTATCAAACATCCAAGAGAAGTTATTGAAGATCTTTTGGTAAAAGTGGACAAAAATTTATCTTACCAGTTGATTTCATCATTCTAGACATGGAGGAAGATAGAGATATGCCACTTCTTATTGGCCAACCATTTTTAGCTACCGGTAGAGCTCTAATTGATGTACAAAAAGGCCAACTGATTCTAAGACTTAGTGAAGAACAAGTTACGTTTGATGTCTTCAAGGTAATTAAATAACCAATCGAGTCAGATAGCTGCTTCAAAGTTGATGTGGTTGATAAGCTGTTCATGAAAATTTTCAATTCAATAATCCATCAAATCCATTGGAGGCCTGTATTGTTCATTTTCAATCCACTCACACTGATTCTGGTGAGGTTGAGATGTGTGGAAGATATCTTGAAGCTAATCCTTCATATATACGTCGACCACACTTTGATGAGCTGGGCACGAGTTCTATAAAATATTTGCCTTCTGTTCAACAGCCTCTAAAAAATAGAGCTCAAGCAGCTGCCATCTCATCTCTGTTATGCTTACTTGGGAGAATTCTCTACTCTGCCTGTGATAATCATTAATTCTATTAGTGATCTTGAAGAGAAAAAGTTACTTTGAGTGCTCCATGAACACAAGACATCTATAGGGTGGTCTATTGCTGACATCAAGGGCATCAGCCCTACACTTTGCATGCATAAAATCCTCATGGAGGATGATTTTAAACCAAGTGTTGATAGTCAGAAGAGGCTGAATCTTAATATAAACGGAGTAGTCAGAGCATAAGTCATGAAGCTAATGGATGCAGAGATTATCTATCCAATCTCAGAAAGTGCTTGGGTCAGCCCAGTTCAAGTAGTGCCAAAGAAGGGAGGTATCATTGTGGTTCAGAATGAAAAGAATGAATTGATTCCAACCAGAACAATCACGAGATAAAGAGTTTGCATTGACTACCACAAACTCAACACAGCTACTAGGAATGATCATTTTTTCCTTCCATTTATTGATCAGATGTTGGAAAGACTGGCTGGATATTCCCATTACTGCTTTTTATATGGATACTCCAGCTATAATCAAATACCAATAGCACGTGACGATCAAGATAAGACCACATTCACGTGTCCCTGTGGTAATTTTGCTTACCGTATGATGCCTTTTGATCTATACAATACTCCTACCACTTTTCAGTATTGTATGATGGCCATCTTTACTGATATGGTAGAGAAATTCATTGAAATATTCATAGATGATTTCTCAGTGTTTATCTTATCTTTTGATGAGTGCTTGAAGCACTCACACCTGGTTTTGCAGCGGTGTGAATATACAAATTTAGCTCTTAACTGGAAAAACTGTCACTTCATGGTTCATTAGGGTATCGTGTTGGGACATCAAATTTCAGCTAAGGAAATTGAAGTAGATAAAGCTAAAATTCAGGTTATTGAGAAATTACCACCACCAACTTTTGTCAAAGGTATTTGAAGTCTTCTTGGACATGTCGGGTTCTATTGTTGTTTCATCAAAGACTTCTCTAAAATCACAAAATAGTTATGCATTTTTTTGTCAACGATGTGTTCTGTGTCTTTTCTGAAGAGTGTTTATTAGCATTCAACACTCTAAAAGAGAAGCTAATTTCAACACCTGTGATAATTGCACCTGATTAGAGTCTACCGTTTGAATTAATGTGTGATGTAAGCGATTATGCAGTTGGAGTAGTGTTGGGACAACGAAAAGATAAAAAAATTTCATTTAATATACTATGCTAGCAAGACTTTGACTGATGCATAGCTCTCAACTATGCTACTACTGAGAAGGAACTCCTGGCTGTAGTCTATACCTTTGATAAATTTTAATCATATCTTGTTGGACCAAAAGTGATAGTCTACACTGATCATGTAGCCTTGAAGTATTTGTTGGTAAAGAAAGATGCAAAACCGAGGCTGATCAGACGGGTTTTACTTCTCCAAGAGTTTGATCTAGAGATAAGAGATAAGAAGAGAAGCAAGAATGTAGTAGATGATCATCTATCCAGACTTGAGTAGGAAAAGCGAATCGAGACCATGGATATTAATGAAGTGTTTCCAAATGAGCAGATTTTTAACTTGGGAAAAGTACCGTGGTTTGCAGACAGTGAATTTCTTAGCCAAGTCTATCATTCTGCCAGATTATCCAAGCCACCAAAAGAAGAAATTCTTCTATGACTTGAAACATTATTTTTGGGAGGATCCTTATCTATATAGATGGGGTCCAGATCAAATAATTAGGCGGTGTATTCTTGAAGAAGAAGTTTATCAGATACTTGAGCATTGCCACTCCTCAGCCTACTCTAGACACTTTGGCGCATCTAAAACAGCTGCTAAAATTCTACAGTCCGGGTTCTATTGGCCTTCCTTATTCAAAGATACATACCTTTTTGTGAAAGGGTGTGATTGATGCCAGCACACAAGAAATATCTCAAAAAAGAATGAGATGCCTCTAAACAGTATACTTGAGTTCGAGCTTTTTGATGTATGGGACATTGATTTTATAGAGCCATTTTCCTCTTCATTCTCGAATCAATATATTTTAGTTGATGTTGACTACATCTCCAAATAGGTTGAAGCAGTCGCATTGCCTACCAATGATGCACAGATTGTGATAGATTTTTTGAAAAAATACATTTTTACTCGTTATGGCACACTCCAAGTCATTATTAGTGATGGGGGTAAACATTTTTGCAACTGTCACTTTGAGTCCTTATTAGCTAAATATGGCGTTCGGCTTCGTATTGCTGCTCCCTATCATCCTCAAACCAGTGGGCAAGTTGAAGTCTCCAACTGGGAGTTGAAGCAGATTCTTGAGATGACGGTGAGTTCATCAAAAAAAGATTGTTAAAGAAACTAGATGACGATTTATGGGCCTACCGGACAGCTTTCAAAACTCCTATAGGCATGTCTTCCTATCCACTGGTTTTTGGGAAAATGTGCCATTTACCAGTTGAGTTGGAGCACTGGACATATTGGGCAGTCAAGAAGTTAAATTTTGATTTAAAGGCAGCCGGTGAAAAGAGATTACTTCAATTAAATGAGATGAACGAGTTTCGTTTAGAAGCATATGAGAATGCAAAATTGTATAAGAAGCGGACCAAAAAATGGCACGATATGCATATTCAAAGAAGAAATTTTGAGGTTGGGTAGCAAGTGTTGTTATATAATTCTCGCCTCAAGCTTTTTCTGGGCAAATTGAGATCACAGTGGTTGGGGCCATACACAATCACAAAGGTCTATCCATATGGAGTGGTGAAAATCAACCATAAGAGCAAATGCACTTTTAAAGTCAACGGACAGCTGTTGAAGGTTTATTGGAGCGGTGGATTCTCAAAACAAAAGTCCACCGTTCATCTTGCAACACCAGAATGATCAACTCAAAAAGTTAAGCTCTAGACTATAAATCGAGCACTTAATGGGAGGCAACCTATTTTTCTATCCCTTTATACTTTTTTATCCTATTTATTTGCACATGCATATAGAAGGGATAGTTTCATTTCTTTAGATTTAAGCACCGTTTTCGTTTTTATAATTTTTGCACTTAGGTTAATTTTAAGCACATTTTGGATATTTTAGTCATCATGTACACTTTCACACAACTTTAAGTTTTCAGATGATCAAATAGGCCTAGTAAAAAAAAAAAATTCTGGTGAACTAGGTGATCGCCCAGTTATTTAACTCGGGCTCTATTGGGCAGAATGCCCTGTAGATAGCCCAGTCTTAGTGCTGGGGTTATAAATCCCAGCATTTCAAAAACACACGGAAAGGTTTTCTTTTGGCTCTTCTTGCACTCGGTTGTTCACGCACTAAAAAATAATCCCAAATCTCTCAATTTACCTCACTTCATCAACACTCAAATACAATTAATTGTCATTCCATTGCATTCAATTGTTTATTAACATCAAGTTCCTCATACATTGGTGAATTCAACCTAAGGTATGGTTCTCTTCCCCTACTTGTATGAAATTTCTCGAATTTTTGTTTCTTATTGAGGAGTAAGGGCTAGGTAGTTGATGGTTTGTTGAGAATGGTGATTGAAGTGTAAATTTTTTGCTAAATTCAAGTCCCAATTCCAATCAAAATCTACCGACATGGATATTGCCTTGAATGTGTTCGATGAATTGCCTAAGTGGATATTTTTGTGCTAAGTTGAGCTACTTTGAATTGGACAATGTTCATACTCGTTCATGCTTGTTAATTGTGCATACATCCTTATGATTTGCTTTAGAAATTCATCTACACCACTTAGTCCTAAAAATAGGACGCCATGGCATGCCATGACTAGGTATTGGCAGCTCTATGACCCCACTTTCGTTCCCCTCCCGTCCAACTCATATGACCTATGTTCTACCAAAATTTTGAACATGATAAATACCAATCTATGTAGATACATGTGTCCAAAGATGGCTTGAGAAAATTTCAATATTTCCTCAAATTTACCGATGGTAAAAAGTAGTGTTTGGCCTAAGTTTGAAATAAAAAAAGTCACTACTTTTATTTTATTTTTGGGGTGTTTTGTTTATTAGAATTCATTACGGTGCTTAATGATATATATTTTATCCTCATAGGTACAATGTTGCCTAAACGAAAGAACCACCAACAAAGAAGGGCAAAGAGAAGGTCGGTTCATCATCTCACCGACGCCGACAAGTGGAAGAACATGTTGATGACAGTGGTATCCAAAGGTTTCAGGGTATAGAAGAAGAGAACACTTACAACAAGTTGCTAATGAAGAAGAAATTATGGGCCGAATGGGAGGTAATTTTAATTGACTTCCTGTACTCCAAGATGGTAAATCTAATTAACTCTTGTGGCTGGAGATATGTAGCAAGTAAACCTCATTTGGCCTACCCGTTGTTGGTCAAGGAGTTTATTACCAACTTCAGTCATACCATTGAAGAACCTGGGGCAGACCATAGTATACAACATGGGTCCGTGGGAAGTGGATTAAGTTCAGTCCCGCTGTGATATAAAATTATTATGGGTTAACCGACAACGACATTGAGCATGTACCGGCCGAGCATGACATGGCCCTAGTGACTTAGTTTATATATGGAAGAGCAGATGCACGGCCTATTGTTGGGCCCAAATTCTTACACAATCAGCTGACAAAGAGCCTGCAAGTCTTCCATATTTTTGTGTGTCATGACATCAACACCACCTCCCACAGCACAGATTTCAATGAATCTCGGGCCCGGTTCCTTTATCATCTTGCAAGCGGCAAAAAATAGACCTGGGAAACCACATTTTTCGTTTCAATGTTGATCTTGCATCACATTGTGAGTCTTGCCGCTCCCTCATATTTCCATGTCTTATTAGTGCCATTTGCCTATCAGATGGAGTGTCTTTACTCCCGCATGAGGATCTCAAGATCCCGAAGCGCCTATTACCAAACAGACAACAGGCAATCCTATGACCAGGCGAGTAGTAGACAATCCAACTCCAGTACTGGCAGCCAAGAAAAATCACATCTTTTGTCAGGCTCTTACGTAGTTATCCGAGCAGGGTCGGGCTTTGAGTTCCATTCAGCGAACACAGCTAGCTATGCAGCGAACGATAGACCAATGGGTATTGAAATAGACTCATTGAACGTGTCAAACACTACCATCCGAGGGGAGCAACGGACTATAAATTACACATATGACGATGTCAACTACAAAATGCTTCAAATTGTGTGGCACATGGATGATATTTATACCATTGTCTCTCAATCCTCAACCTCGAGCGCCCCTCACCACGGGTCCACTTTTGCTGGTTTGTCAGATAAGCCCAGACTATCATCTTCACATCTACCTCTGGGGAGTAACTAATCTCTTCCCTCCTTTAATTGTTTATATTTTTTCTTATATTGGGGACAATGTAGTATCTTAGCTTGTGGATGGGTTAAGTATCAAGATACTTAAATGATGAATTCTGAATTTGCTTATTATTCAGGTCTGTATAACTGCGATATTTTGTTTAAAAAATTATTTGTCTAGTTGTTGTTGAACATCTTACTGCCAATGATGATATTTGTTTGAAGTTGAGTATGTTTTTAGTTAGAATATTAGACGACACTTTAACTCGTACTTTTACCTGAATACTTATCCATGTTAGACTAGATTTGGAGCACGTAGCCACTATTGACTTATCACTTATTGGAAACATGACTTGAGTGTATGTGTTGATATTATTGAGTTAGAATTATTGTGAAAATCTCGTTCTCAAATCCTTAAGCTAGTAACCAAACTATTTGAGAACAGTTTGGAGTGTTAAAGTTAGTACGTTTGTTCTGAGAATTTTGATGGTTTGAATTTTCTGGGTCTCATCTTTGGTTGACTAGGTTGTAGTCAAGGAATCGAAGCCGAGCACTACTCACTGCTGATAAAAATAAAATAAAATGTCTTACTCAAGCAATTAAGTCTGTTAGGGTATTTTAAAACTTGGTGTACTATGGTCAACTGACTTGGGAGTCATCGGCCCAAAGCTCGCTACATGGGTCATTAAAAAAAATATTTACATCTTCACTTCTCTTACAATCTGTGGGACTCGATCAATTAAGTCCGTTAGGATATTTTAAAACTTGGTGTCCAATGGTCATCTGACTTGGGAGTCATCTTCCCAAAACTCGTTACATAGGTCACATAGAAAACTTACGGAAGAGAGTATTGTACATAAGATATAAGACTCATTATATTAGCTAAATAAATAAAAAGAGTTATAAGTGCTCGGTAAGGATTGCTAGGCTAGAACCTTAGAAACTGAAGATGAGAATTTAAAAGTCACTCACCATCCTAGTTCTAGGAATATAAGTCCTAATTTTTGCCACTTTATTTGAAAAAGCATTGTATTGATCAATAAGGAACCAAATTCACTAGAACATCTCAGGATTGGAGAGAAAAGTATTAGAAGTGCGATAATTTATGAGAGGTGAAATAAATAAATGACTACAAATGGTTCAGGTGTGTAAAAATATCAACAACACAATATTAGTCATGGTCTAATATAGGTGTAGGTTCAATTTTTGGCTAATCACACACTCACTAAAGTCGAGCATCGGATAAGTGAAGTTTTTGTGTATTGTTGTTTAATATATTTCTAAAAGTGTTGCTTTATTTTTGAACATGTGGCATATAGTAAAAAATTTAACATTAATTCAATTCCTATTAATTCTTTTAGCTTAGTTTAATTTTGTAGTTTAATTTTATTTTTGTTCGAAGATGAACAAAGATTTTAGCTTGGGGGTGTTTGATAAGTGTATTTTATGTACTTATTCGGACTTTTAAAATAGGCTTTTATTGTATCACATTACTGATTTTATACTTAATTTAGTGTATTACTCTTTATATTTTAGTTTTGGACCCATCTGTAAGAAATTTGAGAAGATTGGATAAAAAGAGTAACAAGTTGGCAAATATTTAGAGAATATGTGAACTCAATTTCTCTCAATTGAAATTTGAAGGACCAAATTAGAGGCTATGAAAACTTGAAGGACCAAATTGGAGACTGTGGAAACCTAAAGGACCAAATTGTGAGAATTTATAAGAACCAAGTTGGGAGATCGCCCAACTTATAGCTGGACGAGTGCCCAGCACTGTTTAACAAAGGTAAAATGCAAAACCCGTAAACGCTATTTTTCTGCCGCGGTTGTTTTGTTTCCTTGTTAGACTTCCAATTCAATTAGGAAATTTGTGGCTCACAAATTTAATGATTCTTGGGGATGAATTAGGGAACTATATATATGGATGACAAACTCGTAGTCGCGTGTCGAATTTTGGGAGAAAAACAAGAGATATAACACCAAACGGAAGATCAAGATTCATCATTTCAAAAATTAAACAAAGATCAAGTTCAAGATTCTATCTTTTGCGCTTTCTTCTTCTCCGAGTGATGAATAATCTATTTTCTTTTTATCTTTATTTTTTATTAATAGTATACTAGGCTAGACTATTTTGTGCTAGGATTACGATGAAGCTTGTAGTTTAGATTCTTTTATTTAGAGACTTGGTTTTTGACGATTTATTTCAATATAGTTTTGAATTATTTTCATCTACAATTATATACGTAGTAATTGTATAATTGTTTTGGTTTGTTTTTCTATCGAAAGATCAAAAGCAGGCTAGACATTATTTTAATTATCTTAAAGTTTGTTGGGGGACAGAAATATACCGCTATGCTTTATGTGATCTTTAATTATCCATAGAAACTTAATATATTCATTTGTATTCGCATTCGTAATAGAGATATAGTCGAGTCATACATATGAATATGTTTAATTTTATCCAAGAGAAACTGTTAAACAATCTAGGGATATTGATCGTCATAACTGATATACTTTGTCAAAATTAAGAATCAAGATAGATGAATTAACAACTATAAGTGGATTCGGGATCCTAGTGCTTTTCTTTCCTAAAGTTAAAATAATTTTTATCAATCTAATCTTTTACTTAATTGAATTATAATTATTTAATTGTTAGTTTATATTTTAATTAGTTTTTAATTACCAAATTTTTAAAGTTAACAGATTCGGTTAATGTTACTATAATTGCAATTGAATTATTTAAATTTTTGTGGGTACGAGACTTGGACTCAACATCTATTATATTACTTGTAAGATCCGTACACTTGCAGAATATTAAACACATAAAATCGCTGACAATTTGCACAGGCATCGACTTCAAGTTCAATAATATACTAAGTCAATGATGTTTGTGCTTTATATTTGGTGAATATTGAAGAGAAGACATGCACATGCAGTCAATTCCAGGCGGATAAAATCCCATGTGCACATGCATTGGCGGTTATTGAAAAGATAAATGACAACTCATATTTATATTGTTTAAAATATTACAAAATAAAGATGTACATCCAAACATACAGTGGTGCAGTTTACCCACTTGGAGATCGCAATTATTGAAATATATAAGAGGATGTAAAAGTAAGGATAGTCTTGGCTCCTGATCCAAAAAGAAAATCCAGACGACCTAAAGAGAAAAGAATGCCATCAAAAGGAGAAAAAAACAAAGTAAAAAATATGGTAGATGTGGGAAGTATGACCACAATCGAAGATCGTGTCAAACTCTAGCACCTTTAAAGAAGAAGCCACAAAAGAAAAGAAAGTTGCAAGATTTATGAATTTTTTTATTTTTGATTATTTTTTAGATTTTTTGCCACTATTTAATACATATTTGAAACTCCAACACCTTTGATCAATATTGATATTATATTATGTCACTTTTAGAACAAAAAGTGACACAATCACTTCTTCAAACATATTGGTTTTTCTATTCAAAATAGACTTCATATTCATGTCCTTTGCTTTTGTATAAGTATTGACATTAGAATGACATGTAAAATTTGTCACTTAACACTAAAATGTATACGTAATACTTTAACTATTAAAGAATTATGATGAATATTGATATTACATTATGTCACTTTTTGAACAAAAAGTGACACAATATGTCATTTCTTCCTACATATTGATTTTTCTATTCAAATATGTCACTTTTATAACAAAAAGTGATGTCACTTATTCATAGATATTGGTTTTTCTATTTAAAATAGTGTTGACATTCTTGCGCTTTGCTTTTGTATAGGTCCTGACATTATAATGGCATGTAAAATTTATCATTTAACACTAAATTGTATACATGATACTTCAACTATTAAAAGAGTTTGATGAATACTGAAATTATCACTTTTAGAACAAAAAGTGACACATTATGTCACTTTTATAACAAAAAGTGATATAATATCACTTATTCATACATATTGGTTTTTATATTCAAAATAGTGTTGACATTTCTGCGCTTTACTTTTGTATAGGTCTTGACATTATAATAGCATGTAAAACTTATCATTTAACACTAAATTGTATACATGATGCTTCAACTATTAAAGGAGTTTGATGAATACTAAAATTATCACTTTTATAACAAAAAGTGACACATTATGTCACTTTTACTAGTGTACCGCTTCTTTGTGGTAGGATTCGATAGTAGGATGTATTATGATGATAGATTGAGGCGGTGAACATATTTTGTAGATGATCGGTGGAAGAAGATAATCGATTGAGGAAGATAGATTGAGGAGGTGAGCAGAGTTTGGAGATGATCGGTTGAGAGAGATGAACACATTGTCACTTTTATAACAAAATAATGTTGACATTTCTACGCTTTACTTTTGTATAGGTCCTAACATGAATAGCACTTCCACTATCTATATTCAACAGTCGAAAAAAATCATCCACTATAGTCGTGTTTTGTCACTTTTGACATGAATAGCAAGTCACTTCTATACAAAAATAATTTATACTTACATTCTTTACAAAGAAACTTTCAAAACCTACACTGTTAATCCATGAATATGAAACTACATTCACCATATACATTAAATTTACACGTAACATGTAGTCCTAGTTATCTTATATTACAAAAAATTGTTTACAAAAAAATTCCAGCCTTTTTTGTCTTGTCAAACATCTTTTGGCACCCAATCATTATCAGTGTCATAATTCTCCACTTTCTTCTTTTTAGCATATACGTACAATTGAGTGGCCAAGTATTTCCGAACCTGTGCAATGTTGAATGTCTTTGGCATCTCCTTCAACATTTCATTGATGAAATACTTGGCATATTTAATCACATAAATTTCACAATCATCACTCCAACAAAAAAAAAATAGAGGGCACATTAACCAAGAATTGAAGGAAGACCATACATTTCTATCTATCCGACATACAAAAAGTCAAATTATTAAAAAGCAATCTAACCCGTTCTTTTGGTGTAGGAGTTTTGGAACCATCTTTACAACAAGTAGTTTTAGTGTCTCTTGTTTTAGAATGTTGTTGCCCTCAAAGAACCCAGTGTTAAACACAAGATGAAGAATCATAACTGAAAATAGTTGAACAACTTCAAGTACAACAAGATTCTTGACTATCTTATTGTAGGAATTATATACATTCAAATACATCTCTTTGATGTCAAAAGGGCATAAAATCCAATGAGCTGAGTTAAACATCCTCAAAGACATAAGGACATGGTCAACATCACGCCAACTTGTGCTGCAAGGCATGTACAATCCAATTGGATATAAGAGGAAGAAAGTTTGCTTCACAAGGACTAATGGATCTTTCGAAAAATCATCATACATCTCCTTAACTTGGTTGTCAAAGGCAAAGTCCGTAGTTGTAGCCTTGATTTTATATCATATCCATACCTTAACATCTTCCGTAGATAATAAAAACACACATCCATATGCTACAAAACAAATTTATAAAAAGAATAAGCAATCTATTAATAAATTATATACATAAATCTTAAACCAAATAACTAACAAATAAAAACTTACTGTGTCATCCAAAACCTCATTAGTTGTCACTAATTCATACCACCACATTTTAGAAGAAATTAGAATATCGCTGAAGTAGAAGCAAGGGCGAATAGTAATATTCTCATCATTGAAATGCTTAACTCTGTATTACAAAAATAAAGACGTCTCATACAACTACACTAGTATAAGAATTGTAACATGCAATGATTTTAATCTAATTAAAAAATCTTATAATAAAAAAGTGACATACTTATAAAAAATGACATATTGTGTCACTTTTTACTAAAAATGTGACATAGTTATAGTACATTCTTATAAAAAGTGACATACGTATATTAAAAAGTGACATATTCACTTTCTTAGTAAAAAATAACATATTATGTCATTTTCTTAGTAAAACGTGACATACTTATAGTACATACTCATAAAAAGTGACATACTGTGTCACTTATTTAGTACAAAGTGACATACTTATAGTAAAAAGAAAAATACTGTGTCACTTTTTTATTTTTTAGTACAAAGTGACATACTTATAGTAAAAAGAAAAATACTGTGTCACTTTTTTAGTAAACAGTGACATATTTATAAAAAGTGACATATTGTGTCACTTTCTTAGTAAAAAGTGACATATTTATAGTAAAAAGTGACATACCATGTCACCTTCTTAGCAAAAAATGGCATAGTGATAGCAAAAAGTGACATACCCATAGCAAAAAGTGACATACTGTATCACTTTCTTATTTAAAAGTGACATACTGTGTCACATACTTACTTATTTTTTGTCACCAACCCTTCTTTGTACCAACTCCCGAATGCTTCAATATTTGGTCCATATGGGGGGCACAACCTAACCTTGAACGTAAATGTACCCTTCACCACACACTTTGTAGTATCCACCGTAGAATCATATTTATTCACCCAGGGAGACTGAAGAAGTGCAACAGGTTTGTTTTACCTCTTCAAAGGTGCATTCGGAGTGACTTCATTATCAGTCTAAAATTTCACAAAAATATTAAAAAGTGTCAAGTTATGTTATGCAGAAACACAAAAATTAGTCATTCAAATAAAAAAATATTCAAACAAACAATTGCCTCTTCAAGTTTATGTTTAGCTAAAACAGCTGCCGCAATCTGATCAAATTTTTGTCAATCCTCATCTTTCAATTCAACATCATCATCATTTACATCAATTGCACAGGTTTTAGATGACGATGTACAAACAGTTTGAACAAAAATGTACAAAAGATCATTTTTTTACCGTGCAAAAACAGATATAACAAAATAAAAACACAAAATAAAAAATGAAAATAATATATCTTGATACATTTTTTTTACTAAACTATGAGCCGCAACATCGTCAACAATCTTCTAGTCCTCTTCATTAAAATTTATTAAATCTTGATCAATAGACTGAATAAAAAATAAATAAGTCACATTATATAGTACACAAAAACAAAAAAATAAATCTCAAATTAAAAATACAATACATTTGGAATTGAATAATACATTTTCTACCATAGTTTCAGCTGGCCTCTCAATACTTTTTCCAGTCATATCAAACTCAATACCCAATGAAAAACTAGGACAATCACATTATAGACATAAGAATAAATAAAAAGTCACATATATGTATGTATAAAAAGTGACATAATCTCCAAAAAGTGACATACATTTTTTTTTTAAAAATAACATAAATCTTTTAAAAAAAGTGACAAATATGAAAAGAAGTCAAATTCATCTACTAAAAAGCATGTTAAAGGACATGTAATTCCAAACATTAAATGTAGAGTTGTTTCGAAATTAACTACATCAACTTTGTCATTCCTCTATTTCATTTCTCTCAACATTTTCACAAAAATAAATGAAAGTGACAAAATGATCTAAAAAGTGACATACATATTTTAAAAGTAACATGAATCTAAAAAAGTGACAACATCTTTTAAAAAGTGATATACATTTCTGAAAAAATGACATAGATCTAAAAAAGTGACATACCTTCAACATTTGCTGGTCATTCACTTTGCTTTCAACATTTGCCTCTCGTTCTAGAATTTCTTCATTCGATTTCACTATCTCTTCAAGTTCTTTTATTTTTTTCTCAATTTCAATATTAGATTGAACTCTGATTTCAAGCTCTGCTAGTCGATTCTGAATTTCTTCATTTGATTGTATTTTTGACTCTATATCAATCAGACGTTTCAAAATAATGTTATTTGATTCAACTTTCGCCTCAATCTCCGCAAGCGTTTCAAAATTTCTTCATTTGATTGAAGTTTCACCTCAATCTCTGAACGTTTCAAGATTTTTTCCATTTGATTCTAAATGTCTCTGAAAATACAAAAAACAGAGAAAAAAAAATCATAAGAAACAATTATCAAAAACGATATAGAAAGCATAAAAAGATAAATAAATACTCAAAAAATTCACGTCTTCTTTTTCTTCAACTTTGAAGAACTGCCATTGCCAACTAATGGTTCTTAGTCTGCAATCATGAGCTTCGACTGTTGAATAATGGGATGCTCAAAGTCTTCATCGTCATTAGCATCTGGCCCATGAGACTTGCAATTCACGAACAACCCATCAGTATATGCCCCATCCTTCTCCACACCAGTTGGCCTAACGTTATTAACTTCCAATTACAAAAACACATATTTATAAATTTAAAATAACAAAACAAATAACAAACAATGATGAAAAATGTAAAGAAAAATAGCATAAATAATAAATAAAGCTTACTTTAATCAAGTCAAAAACACGTTTGTTCAATTGTAAGGATATCAAATGCACATTAGAACTCCAACTCAAAATCCGAGGAAGCAAGGGCTTGTACTTCACACAACTTTTCTCAGCTATTGCAGGAATAGTCTCGTATATCCAAACTTGGAAAGCAAGAAGAAAACCATTAAGCCTATACTCCAATTTTTTTTTTTTTGGAAGGATCTAACTTCATGGTGAATGCACCTTTGAGAGACATCAAGGTCAAACTATATAACTCCTTCTCCTATGGAAAAGATTCCATTTCACTCGACTCAACAAGTCCAAAAATAGAATCATCAACACATTTATAGTATGACGTGGCAAATAAAAACGACGAAACTAGATAAATAATACTAACATCTATCACATCCTTGTCTACCGTATCAGATGGCAACTCTTTAAACACATTTTGAACACACTCTATTGAAATGCTATCATACTTCTTGAAATATTTATCCTTAATCATACTATTACGCATTCGGTACTTGGTAAAATCATCATTACCCACGCACCGAAGGTCAGACATTAGACAAAATTCTTCACCATAAAATCTGACCAGTTTTACACTGATGTTGAACCATAATTCATTAATGTTTTGTTGCTTCACCCGCCTTAATAAAAATTGATAAATCAACTGAGCCTGAATCACCGTTTCTTTTAGATCAATGTATGGTCCAAAGCATGTTTCCCTAAACACTTGCTTTTGGGTTTCAGTAAGCTTGTCATACATGCATTTGATCACTATATGTGGTAAGTAGAAGGTCAATTTGGCCAGAAAACCAACAGTCTTAGAAAATCAATAGCTTCCAGTCCTACAACAAAAAAATAACAATGATGGTTAGTCAAATAATAATTTTATAGAATGAACATACATTAAATAAAAGTGAGCTCTATTATTTTTTAAGTAAAAATGACAAACATCTCCAAAAAGTGACATAGATATAAAAAAATGACATACATCTCAAAAAGCAGTGATTATACCATCTATTTGTTAGTTTGAATGTTCAAACTTGTTTCATTTGGAATATGAACTGACTTTTAAGTAAAAGTGACATGATTCGTCATTTTTAAGTAAAATTGATAAACTTCTTCAAAAAGTGACAAAAATCTTCAAAAAGTGACAAACATCTCCAAAAAGTGATACAGATCTAAAAAAGTGATATACAACTTTTTAAAAGTGACATACATCTCAAAAAATAGTGATCATACCATCTATTTGTTAGTTTATATGTTCAAACTTGTTTTATTTGGAATATGAACTGGCTTTTAAGTAAAAGTGACATGATCTGTGACATTTTAAGTAAAAGTGACATGATGTGTCATTTTTTAAGTAAAAGTGACAAACATGTCCAAAAAGTAATACAGATCTAAAAATATGACATACAACTCTTTAAAGATGACATACATCTCAAAAAAAGTGATCATAGCATCTATTTGTTAGTTTGTATGTTCAAACTTATTGTATTTATATATTAAATAAAAGTGACATGCTATGCCACTTTTTAAGTAAAAGTGACAAACATCTCCAAAAAGTGACATGCATATCTAAAAAGTGATATACATACTAAAAAACAGTGATCATACCATCTATTTTTTAATTTACATGTTGAAACTTATTGCATTTAGAATATGAACTAGCATATCAAGCCAGAAATGACATATTTTCATACAGGACAAAAAAAAAAAAAGGTTGGTGAACTTGAATACCATCAATTAAATAAAAGTGATATGATTTGTCACTTTTTAAGTAAAAGTGATAAACATTTCCAATAAGTGACATACATCTCAAAAAACAGCATATCATATATTTGTTAGTTTGTATGTTCAAACTTATTGTATTTATATATTAAATAAAAGTGACATGCTATATCACTTTTTAAGTAAAAAATGACAAACATCTTCAAAAAGTGACATATATTTTTTAAAAGTGACATAGATCTAAAAAAAGTGACATACATCTCAAAAAACAGTGATCATACCATCTATTTGTTAGTTTGCATGTTTACACTTATTGCATTTGGAATATAAGAAGTGACATATTTTCATACAGGACAAAAAAAAAATAGATTGGTGAACTTGAATGCTATCAATTAAATAAAAGTGACAAACATCTCCAATTTAGGAGAGAGACTTCTCTCCCTCCAAATCTATTTATGCAATTAATGGAAGAAATCTCGACCGTCAGGGAAGGGATGAGTTGGTTGGCGTTGGTAACTATGTGGCAATGTGTGGTGTGGTGTGGTGTGGGATGGGATGGGATGGGATGGGGTGGGGTGACACACATGAGCGGATTTTTTTTGTGGGAGAGAGGCGGGACCGGACTATGGCCCGGGCCGCCCCGAAAAAAGTCATTTTTTATAGTGTAAAAATAAATAAAATTTAGTAACAGCCTAGTCTTGAAATGCAATTTTTTTTTTTAGTAGCAGCCCGGGCTCAAAAAAAGTTTAGATCCGCCCCCGATGACACATTTTATCTTTTTGTTTTTATTTTATTATAATTTAGATTTGATAAATTTTCTCCTACTTTAAAAAGAAAGTGGAGTCCACATCCGTCCAAAAGGACTAAAGGCATAGATTCAAGAATTCTTCACCAAAAGTCAAAGGTTGAGGACCAAAAGGGGACGACAAGCATACATTAGGGACCATGTACACCAATTTCTTTAATAATAATAATAATAATACAAAAGATTATCATTATAATTAATATCTATTTTAGTAATTGTATACATGGACAATAATAAATCGCTTTTATTTACAAAATTTTAAAATGCTGATTTTGAAGTACAACAATTTTGATACAAAAATTTTAACATACACAAATTATTTTTTCCACAGTTGATTCTTTCTTCAACACAACAAAAGATAATTCTCTTAAAATCACAGTAATACTCAACCAAGTCTAGAATAACTGAAACAAATATTTATCAAATACTTAGTATTATTCTTTTTAAAACTAATTATTTCTTCAACACAACAAAAATTGATTCGCTCGAAATAATAGCAAAACCAACCAAACCAAACCTAGAAAAGTGTATTTGCACTGATTGGATAAATTTTAGTTTATGTTGGATTGCGATTAGTTGTTGACACAAAAGTCCCAATATATTTGGAGAATTTACTTTTTCTTTTTAGGTCAAGAAAATTATTTAAAAATAATAATAATTAACTTACTTATTTATAAATTTTACTGATTATTTTTAAAAAAAATTCCTACTTGTAAGTAAACTTTTTAAGCCTAGCCAAACTTACTCTGGATACAAAGTTTATCTTCTTATCAAATAAAAAAAAAAAAAACAATTGAATTCTTTTTCGCTGCATATGCACCCATTTGTGAGGTGTGTAGTGTTCGGTCTAGTGTGTGAAAGTAAGATTGCATAGTGTTTGTAGGCAAATATTTTAAAGTCTCATAGTTCTAGTTGTGTTTTCAATTAAAATGGACTTTTCTATTAAATTTTAAATAGAAAGAAATACAACACTGAAAATTGAAGTGTATAGTATAAAAAAATAGATTAATAGCCAAGTTTTAACGAGGATGTCACATCAATTTGTGAGTCTCAACAAGGACCACTTCTGACGTTCGCTCAAATACATGTGCTAGTTTCTGCCCTACATAGCACAAGAGGTCATCGATTACCTTCAACTATGTTCTACCAAGTGAACCTCTGGGGTGACCCTCGCAACTATAGCGAATCACATCCAGTGTAGCCTTTTGTCAAAGGTCCTCGCACACCCACGAAGTCCTTCAAGTGGTCTGACATCTTGAGCGAAACCTGAGCCCCAATTGGAGATAAAATTTGGAAAAAAAAAATTATTCTCGATTGACAAGATAACTCCCATAAGGAAACCCCATGTCAATAATAAAAATTGGCAGCTCAATCTTGAAGATTGATGAAGATAGGGAGTGAAATCTTAGGAATCTTAGTCAATCCGAGATTAACCTTATCTCCGCAAGAAAATGAAGTTTGATTACTATTTTTAATGGACTAGGGTTCTATCCCTATGAATACTCGACTATTCTCCATTCAAAGGTACTCTTGATTATATATTCAATACTCTGATCAAATCTCTGTTTGTTTGTCTCTCCCACGCCCAAAACACCACATATTATCTTGTGCCAATAGTTGATTTGACCGTCAGAGCACCAATAGTTGCCAGCCCTTCTTGTCCCTCCACGGTCTTGGCGCTTCTCGGTTGTCCAAGTGTGCAGGTAACATATAGGTTAGCAGAGGAGTAATCGATGATTTATTGACATGTGGATAACACATTTTAAGGGTCAACAATATTATGAATGAGTTGAGAATCCAACAATAATTTTTCCTGGAGATTGATTAGTTTACTAAATTCAAAAGCTTAATAAATTAATAGCCTTATGTAAATAGAGGATTTATCTAAAAGGTAGTCAATACAAGATTTTCGAATTATGGCATGACTCTTAAGTCTTAACACTATTTATGTTGAAAATACACAGAAAACAATTAGAAGATAATGTGCAACCAAACCTCCAACATAAAAAGAAATAAGAATATGCGACAAAAAATTAAGCAAATTAAAATAAACATGAGATGCAGGACAATCTCTACATATTGATTTTAGGAATGACAAAATACTATACCCCCACTCCGCTCTGCCCCATCCCGGCCCATTAGGTAATCAGGGCGAGGATGAGGATCATGTTCCTCACTTTGATTTCCCCGTACCTACCCGAATATTTTTCTTATATTTTATTTTTATATTTTAAAATTTAAATCATATTTAAAAAAATTAAAAATAATATTAATAAATGAATAATTAATTAAATTGGACAGTAAATATGGATATATTTTAATCCTTGTCCCGCTCGGCCCCCCAAAAGTCCCTAACAAGACGAGGATGATAAGGGCCATCTCAACCCTGTCTTTTCCCATTGTCACCCCTAATTAGTTTATGACCCCGATTACCATTGATTCTTCATCCTAACTCGGAAATTTTTCCAAAAAGACTCATGATCGCTATATATCTAATCCATCTTCTTCTAAAATTCCCTGGAGTGGTAATATATATCATAGTCATATTGCAAGGCACAGTCCTCATATGTGAAATTTCTCATGCTACCTCCTCAATACCTATTGTAAAAGTCTTTATTTCTAACAATCAATCCTTCGAGCACGTATGGACCACAAAATTTCTAGTATATTATCAAAATCTTCACATAGAAATAAAATGTAACCTTTGCATGTATGATGTACCTCATTGTTCTCTCTTCGTTATCAGAACTATATAATCTAGGTATGTTGTTCATGTACCTATAATTTTTTTCTATTTTTTATTCACATTCCGTAAAATTTATTATTTATAATCGACAAATTTTTTTTACCAAACAAGTACTTTGTTAATTTTTTACTTGAGGACTTCCCTAAATTGGACCTTGATGGCCTTGTATAGACTGACGTTGGTGCATTTCTTGTATCTTTGTTCTGGCCTTAACCACTTAGGAATGGACACCACATGGCACTACAAGAAAAATGAAAGTTGAAGACCAACTTTTTAACAACAAAAATAAATTGGCCTTGCAGTAAAAAGATAGAAAGACAATTGATCGTGCTCAAAAGATATCTAAGATAGATATCTATTATCTTTTAATAATTTGTTATTTGAAGGAAAATTTTGAGTTTGAGACGACTTAAATGATTGAAGATTCATTCGATCAATCAATGAATAAGCAGTGGAATGAGCTGCACAAAGATTTCAAAATTGTGGGCGGCATTAAAGAAATTGAACGTGCAAAAAGGAGCAAGACTAACTCCGTCACAGAGCAAACTGACTAGGATTTTTTGTGTGATCACTTTGGAAGTAATGTGATGAAGGTTAGTAATGTTTACTTACAATAATTTTATCTCCACTTTTAGAGTTAAGTTTTTTAAAAAAATGATTTGAGCATACTGATTTTGGGATGATGTTTATCAAGTAAAAAAAAATTCCGTCTACTTAGAATTAACAGTAACACATTATTAAAACATTTCATAATTTGTGCATGTTTAATAATATGATATGGAGTAAAATGATCATAGTTATTTTATTATTTTGACTCAATCGAATTTTAGCTTTATTACAAACACTAATTGTTATGGGTCTTCATTGGTTTTATGATTTATTATTAATACCATATTTTTCTACACTTGCATTTGTTTTTTATTATTTCTTTTCTGTCCCTTGCACTTTTATCATTTGGCCTACTAAAAATGTGTATATCTTCAAAATATATCTTTGGAATTAAAGATATCACAAGTGATTAAAATGGAGATTATAGATTTTGTATTAAATGCATGTCTTCTAGCTGTACATATTCTCTATTTGATGATTTTGTATTTTTAATATTTTTTAACTGTTGAGTTTTGGGCAAGCAATTGTTTAAAGTAAATAAGTTTTTCGGGAATCTATTGTGAATTGAAATATTGGTCTTTTTCATTGAAAAAAAGATGTGAAGTAAACAAACAAAATCGTTCACATACTCAAGGGTTCAAATCTTTTGTAGCACATGCTGAAAAAATGGTAAGTTATGAATATTTTTACTACTTTTTTCTTATAAATTTCACATATCAAAATCTACTACTACATGTTCTCAGCAGAGAAATGAAGCAACAAAAGAGCTGCCAGGTCAAATCGAATTTTTGGTGACATACATTTTAGAAAGGGAAAAGGGTGGACAACCAAGAAGCGGATTATTATGTAAGTATTTTCATTCGTTTCAAAAATTATTACCAATGTTTCAAATACTAAGTTTACTTATTTTTATACGTATTGACATAAGAAAATGTTTGACCTTCATATTTCCACGCAAAATTCTTCACTGGAAGCGAACCAAGATTCTTTGCCTTTAATAGAGAATCAAATTTGCAATCAAATACTTGGTAAAAGATTTGGCTACTCCGAACCGCATAAAAGCATGTCTAAGAAAATGAGGTTGGAGGAGAATGCTGCCTTACGAACCAGAGTTAAAGATCTTGAAGACCAGCTGAAAAATTAGACAGATGTTTTAAGACGTATCCCTCAATATATCTTATTGTCTGTGCAAAATGATAAGTCTCAAACATCAGCCAGGTTCGAATGGATGAGATCCTTAGATGTTATTTCTTGTTTTATGGATTAGTCGCATTTTGTTAATATTACTAACTATTTTTAGGTTTTGGAATATTAAAGCTATGTTTGTTATATTTTGAATATTCATTTTTAGAATGTTACTATGATCAATTTATCTAATTGCTACAACAACATTTTTAACGAAACAATATTATTTGCAAAACAGGAAGATGTAGTCAAATGTTGTTTTAACAATAAATTAGTGTACTTACAACGACCGAAAATGGAACTTTTAATGTTAAAAGTATAATTTTACAACGAACCAATATATCTTTAACAAGAGCATACTTAAAATTTTGTCGTAAAAATAATTTTTACAGTAAAATTTTTCATCGTAGTTTTATTATTTTTAACAACAAAATTACTTCCAAAAATTCATTGTAAAAAATTATTAATTCTACAACCAACAGTTTGTTCGTTGAAAAAATCCTTGACAAATTTTGTTATTTTTGTTAATGATGATACTAGTTTTTACTACAACAAATTATCTCATCGTTGCATTTATAATCAACAGCAAATGTATGAAAAAAATTTGTTGTTAATAAAACTATTCAATAACCAATGGTTTGGTCGTGGAAAACAATCCCAATAAAATTTAGTTGTTTCAAATACAATCTAACAACAATTCAAGATAATATGACAATAACATATGGAGTCGTTGAATGCATACAAATTCAACGACTCCATCTATTATGGTTGCCCAACGGACAACTTTCGATGAACGCCTAACGAAATTATTTTGGTAGTTGAATATGAACAACAACAGATAAAAGAGTTTCAAAAATTAATTTATTCATCGTTTAAATTGATATCTCTTGTAGTGTGGTGTCATCTCGTCTGAAAGGGAAAGTTAAAAGTCTCAATCACTTCATTCGAAACTTAAACGGTTAGGAGTCATATTTACTTATCTAAATTTTATTTTTAATATGTCAAATCACTTCATCTAAAAATTGAAACAATTAGAAAATAAAGCTATTTATTTATTTAAATATTATCTTCAACAGATGAATCTTAAGAGGATGTATTTTTATTTTTCCTCTTTTTTTTTTCCTTTTTCCTTTTTCTTTTCTTTCTCTTTCTAGCTTTATTTATTTTTAATTAGAATTAATTGTTTACCCTTTTACAAATTCAAAAAATAAAGACGTGCTGCTCACACAGCATTCTAGGGGTAATTTGGTCAGAAAGGCTCACTTCTGAAATAAATTTGAAGGTGGGGTTCAAAATGTTCCGTTTAAAAGGTAGAGAGTGAAAATGCAATAAGAGCAATAGATTGAGAACCTTTTTTGCTATTTACCCTATCTTCTAATCAAAACTCTAGGCATATTTTAATTAAATTAAGATTTTGTTAGATTTTACTTAAAATTTTGCTATAACACTGAAGTTAAAGTCAATTTTTAATTTTAGAATTTTGCTATAACACTGAAGTCAAAGTCAATTTTTAATTTTAACCACAAATTTCATGGGATTTACAACTTTTATTGATTTTTATCAATTTTTTTTTTTTTTAAAAATTGATGTTTAGCAAAATCAAATGAATACTAAATAAAACTCTACATTAGGAAAAATAACAAATTATTATCTACTAAAAATAATTAGAGATAATTGGACAAATTAACTATATTAAGAAGTCTATTTTTTTTATAACATTTGATGAATTGACTAAATTTAAAAAATTTGGGCAAAATTATCTCTAAATTACCAACTGAATATCTATTATATCCATTTTTTTATCTTCCCAAGTTTACTTTTTATCTCTCTAACTTAAACACTCTCTCCTCACTTCCTCCAATATTGTTGCTGTCCTAAGCTCCATTTCCCATTTCCTTTTGTTATTTTTGTGGCCAGATTCTCTCATTCTTATCCAAAATTCAAATATATTGTCATATCTCTTACTGGTTTTTGACCCATTTGAAAAAGTCGACCGATTTGAAAATTTTGAAATTAGTTATAAGGTATTAAAAATTTAAAAAATTAGTGTATTTTTTATGTACATTACATGAAACTTAAATTTGATATACTGTATCTCTATTTTTTTTTGTCGATATATTTTATGTTGTTGGGAATTTGTTTTTTCGATATTTGTATATTAGTGGATTGTATTAGATATTGAGTTTAATTTACAAAAATTTTTGATATAATTCGTTGGTATATTTTTTTGTAGGAAAATGAAATTGGTTACATTTGTCGAAAACATGCAAAAATATGAACACAAAACTTGTCTATTCGTTGACAAAATAGATGAAGATATCAACAAAATGGACGCCCATTTTGTCGATGACGACAAAATAGGCTCCAATTTTGTCGACATACGATAAAATGGGAAACCACAAATTGGTTCCCATTTTGACATCGACAAAATGGGCATTATAAATAGAGTATTAATTTAGTGTCCATTTTATATGTGCCTATTTTGTCGATATAATCGACAAAAAAAAAAAATTGTCGACATCGACATTATTTGGTTGATATCAACCAAATATTGTCGATGTATTTTTTTATATCGAAATATTTGGACCGATAAATTTTCTTAGAAACTATTGTATGGCTGTCAACTACCATTAAATCTTAACCACACAGAGGAGTGGTCATTTTTACAAAAAGGTATATTTAAAATTTTACACATAAAAATGATATATTTACAAATGTTATAAAAAAATTATCATATTTCTAATTCACTCTTTACTTTGGGTAGAAGTGTCAAGACAGACGGGCCGACCGAACCCTTATCGATCCACCCGCCTCGACCTGGAACTGCGGACCGGCCCGTGAACCTGACGGACGGTTCATGGGCCGAGGAGGCTGACCCGGGGGCCCAGAGCGGGTCAGCCTCATACCACTGGCCCGTATAAAAAGAAAAACTAAAAAATTCAAATGGCAGAGAGCAATAAATGCAAGCGGCTGTCAACTCTTAATAAAAAAAATTATAAATTGAATAAAAAGAAAATTTTTGGCCAGTGACTGTATTTCAAATTATATTGTAGCTGCTGCTGTCAGTCAGTAAGTAAAAAAAATTTAAAAATTAGTAATTTCAAAATAAAAAATTTAATTTTTTATTCATACAGGCCGAACTGGGTCGAACCGCGGCCCATATTGGCTCGACCTGGATGGGCTGACGGGTGGGCCGGACTCGTGAAAAAATTTCGTGGGCTGGGTTGACCCGGCCCACAACCCGTCATGGTGCAAGCTTTTTCTAATGTGAGTCGTTATCGAGGTTTATTGGAAGCGGGCCAATCAGTCCGCCTGACTCGAATTGACACATCTACTTTTGAGTACATTTCAAAATTCTCCATAAAATTATAGAAATAAATAAACACAATAAAACAAAGAGCAGTTGGACGCCAAGGGCCATGCATCAATTAGGAATCCTTTAATTAACTTTTCCTTTTTGCCTTTATTAGTACACAATTAAGCTCCATATATGTGTGAATGGATAATGTTGAGTTGGTCACGGTATTCGATAACTGTACGAAAAGCATTTAGCATGTTTGACTAAGTATATTTAGTTATTTAAAACATAATTTTAGTACAATAAAAAAGGCGTTAAAATTTTTTTAAAAAAAATTTAATAAAGTAATTTTTTATCTCTTAACATATTTAGATAATTTACTTTTTCTATTTTAAGTAAAAATTACTTTTTTAGATAAATTAATAGATTTCTTTTTTCAAACTTTGACTAATGATTGAAAACTTACTTTTTTACTAATTATAAGTAAATTTTTTAAGCTTAGCCAAACACAGTCGTAACGTTGTTATGATATTGTAGACGTAGCAACTGTACAGGGATTATTGGCCTCATCGCCTTTCTCCAAGTTATTTAAGTTGCAATACTAGTATGTTTGGTAAAGTTGAAATTATTTTTTAAGTGCTTATATTATAAATTGTAGGTGAATGTATGGATAAAAAATAGGTTGTAAGTTGTGAATCCTATGAAATGTGTGGATAAAAAGTATGTTTTATTAATTTGACCAGCTGAAATTACAATTTAAGCACTAACAAACATGTGATAAATGACACATTATCAATCATTATAAAATTCAATGGAGAGAGCAATGTGTTTAGCAATGTGATTTCTGGCCTCATCGCCTTTCTCCTGAAATTTTATTTTATTATAGCTTAATGTGTTTAGTTTAGTCGAGAGATGATTTTTTGAGGTTCGACTCAGGTAAGAAGTGATAGTCCAAAGCTTAAATTTGGTTTAAGTCTATAAGTGAAGTTATTTTTAATGTTTAAAAAGATGTATTGAAATTTAGATAAATGTTTAAGCATTATATTAATTTGATTCGGGTGCACTATGAATTGTTCCTACTTAGTATGTTTATATTCGTTCCTTCCAATATTTCCATACAGATAAAATGATCGATTGTGGACGGTGATGATGCAGTACAATCGTGGGGTTGATTGAGATATCTGAGAATTCACTTGACGGTTATAAGTAAAGTTAACAAGTTCTAAGTTAAGTTTTCAAGTTGTGGGATATTATAGTCACTTCTTTACATTTTATTTTAGTTCGGGTGATTTTATGAAATTTCGTTATGATGCTATGATCAAGTGTGTTTAAGATGAAGAATGTGAATTTGGAATTATATATGTTTAAAATTATGTTTAAAGTATAATCTACGCATCTGAATCCTTCTACCCTACAAAAAAAAAAAAAAAAAAAATGACTTGATTAAATATAATCTAAAAAACAAAAAGACAGAATATATATATACATATATATAATGTACGCATCTGATCAATATAAATTGGCAAATTACAAAGACACATACATTAAACTGTATGTGATTCTGTGTGTACATTGTAAACCGTGTTTTTATATATGGATCATAAATAAAAAATAAATAAACAAAACTGATGATAAATATTTTTCTCCTCCTTCGTGTATGGCAGGGACAATAGTGGAGACCTGCAAAAGGTGGCGGGGCTTCTTTCTTCCGTGTCCACTCCGGTGTGATAATCAGTATATGATTAAAACAAAATATGTAGAATAATAATATGGAGTATATGAGAATTGGTTTAGCCTGGGGGTTTAGCCTTTATTTATAAGGGTGACCTACAGTTACGGTATTTAATGTGCTTTAATGACACGTATCTCTTCATTTCCCTTATTAATAGGAGTTAATGAGGATGTTACATCTTTCTAACAGCAAGTGGTAACTATCATTCTGTGGATTGCCTGTCTGGCTAACCCAACGACAGTTGGTTTATTGCTATCCACCCGTCAAAAGCGAGCTCTGAGACCATTGGAGCGGACGAGCCAGTGACGTGGGTGAATCGTTGAGACGGGAGTGCCAAGACGTGCCACTATTGACAGACAAAATATAGCAGCTGTCATCGTAACATATAGCAATTGTCATTGTAACATTTAGCAATTGTCATTGTTTCTATCATCATAAGCCCCTATCATTGTAACATATAGTGGCTGTCATTGTAACATATAGCAGTGTTCTAAAAAGCGACATCAACGCCTCGCTTAGGCCCTAGGCCCGCACTTTTTTAGTCAACTATATTTTTAATAAAAAAGCTCGCACCTAGGAGCGCCTAGCCTCGCTTAGTTACGCCTAGGCGTGCTTAGTAGGCTCGCTTAGGAGCGCGCTTTTTAGTTAAAAATATATTTTTTTATCTTTTTTTTTAATATTTAAAATAATATTAAAATAAGAAAACGCTTTTTCATGCCTCACCCTCGCCTAAGCCTAAAAAGCTTGAAACTTGGCCTCCACATCTAGCAACGCTTTACGCTTTTTAAAACCTTGACATATACTAACTGTCATTGTTTCTATCATCATAAGCCCCTCTACTTTTCATAGACTGTCGTCAATGGAAAGTATATATAATTTACGGCACATGTTCCTCTCTAAATGTTTTAGACAGATGATCATCGCCTTGATTTTTAAACAGAGGCTCATCGCCTTGTTTTTCAGACATGGGCTCATTGCATTGTTTTTCAAATAGAGGCTCATCGCTTTGATTTTTAAACAGAGGCTCATCGCCTTGTTTTTCAGATAGAGGCTCATCGCCTTGTTTTTTTTTTAGACAGAGGCTCATAGCCTGGCCTCGTTTTTTTTTTTTAGGCTCATCACCTCACATTGCCTCGTATGACCGTTGTAGTAGTTGAGAATGTTTGTGTCGCATGACTTACACTTATTAAAGAATGTAGTAAAAATAAGAAGTTGCTGCAGGTCGGGTCCAGTAGGTGCATTAGGACTTCCTAGTTAGCCCAATCCTTCCTTGGTACCCTCATCATTTATCCATCTTAGATAGTTCATTTTCTGCTTGCCTTTGTCATCTCGAGGTTCAGGCTCATCTTGAGTCTTCTTTTTGTTAGATTCAGGTTCCTTTCGATCTTTCATACCTTTGGTAATGAAAGATGCTTTCTCAGCATCTACATACTTATCCCCTATCCTTAGTAACTTATGCATCGTATCCGACGGATTTGTAGTGAGTGACATCTTGAAAGGGCGACTTCGAGTTCCACTCATCATGGCAGTGACTACAGCAGACATTTGCAGATCTTTGATTCCCAGTGTGGCCCTATTGAACTGGGCAATGAAATCTTTCAGCAGCTCGTCTTTGTCCTGGGTCATTGCATTAGTCCAATAGCTATCTTCTTAGCCCGCTTGCTACTGACAAAGTATGCAGCAAACTACTTAGAAAAATCATCAAACGTGCAGATAGATTTTGTGAGGAAAGGTTGCCACCTTGTCCCTTATCTCCTGCCTAAGTATTGGCGAGAAGGCCCTGCACATAATAGCATCTGGGGTGACACGTAATCTCATCAAATCAACAAAGGCCCTGAGGTGATCAACAGTGTCAGGACCCGTCATACTTCTCCATCTTCAGCTATTCGAAGTCTAGTCGCAAATGAACAACCATCACTTCAGGAGAAAAATGATCTTCTTCTAATACCATAGATTGTTGCTTACTATTTTTCTTAGACATAGCCTCTGCTATTTTTTGACCTATCATGTCTTGTAAACGTTGCTCGAGGCCTATCATTGGTGTCTTACCTAGCGTAGGCGAAGCCACCCATGACGGTTGCCCCCAGAGTAGATTTAGGCCAGACGCCAATGAATGAATATGGGGTGCAAATTATGGAGCCAAAGAACCTGGGGCTAGTGGTGGAGCCACTATTGGTAGTATTTTCATTGTTAGAAAGTTAAGAGCCTGGGGCGGAGCACCTATGGATGACAGTCCCACCGGTGGAAGAGCCTGGGGTAGAGCCCCTGGCAGTGATGGTCCTACCGGTGGAAGACTAGGAGCTTGGGGTGGAGCCCCTGGCGGTAATGGTCCTACGGGTGGAAGACTAGGAGCCTGAGACGATTGAAACGCCACAATGTTTCGATTCTGGAGTTGAGCCGCCAAAGTTGCCGCATGAGCTTGCAGTGTCGCTAGTTGAGCGGCAGGGGCAAACTCTAGCTGTGGGTGGTTAGTGGTGGAATTGGACACTATATCAATATCCTCGATGAGGGCTAGGAAACGGTTACATTCCTAGCTCTTCTAGTTCGAGCCTTGACTTGCGATTTCCCACAGATGGCACCAAATGATGATAAATATTTTTCTCCTCTTCCGAGCACGGCAGTGACAGTGGTGGAGACCTGCAAAAGGTGGCGAGGCTTCTTTTTCCTGTGTCCACTCCAGTGTGATAATCACTATATAAGTAAAACCAAATATGTAGAATAATAATATAGAGTAAATAAGAGTTGGTTTTTACCTAGGGGGTTAGCCTCTATTTATAAGAATGGCCTGCAGTTACGGCCTTTAATGGTCTTTAATTACACGTGTCTCTTCATTTCTCTCATTACTAAGAGTTAATGAGGGACATTACATCTTTTTAACAGCAAGTGGTAACTATCATTTTTTGGGTTAGCCTGACTGGCTAACCCAACGACAGTTGGTTTATTGCTATCCATCCGTCAGAGGTGAGCCGGTGAAACGAGCGAATCATTAAGACGGGACCACCAAGACGTACCACTATTAGCAGACAAAATATAGCAGCTGTCATCATAACATATAGCAACTGTCATGGTAATATATAACAGCTGTTACTGTTTCTATCATCATAAGCCCATATCATCATAACATATAGCAACTGTCATTCTAACATATATCAGCTGTCATTGTCTCTATAATCAAAAATGAAAAATATTCAAAACTGAAACAGAAATAGTATATGTATTAAAATATATATATAAAAACTAAAACAAAAACAGTATATATATATATATATATATATAAGTCTTAATTTTTTTACTGTAGCTTTTTTCGTCCAACACGACGTAGTTTTGATATTTTACTATTCTTAGTTTTGTCCAAATGTCACCATTTTTGTAATAGCCGCAATTCTTGACTTTTATGTATTTGGTGGAATCCCATGTTTCATTTACACATGTGAACTTTAAAGGTTTTGTTAAACTTCATTTTCTCTAAACTGCAGTTTTTGTTGTCCAACTCAAAAATTTGTTGCACCTTATACATTAAGTTTTTTTATATAATTCCAATTGGAGACGATATCCCTATGTGTTACCTAACCATTGGCTTTAGTTTTACATAATTTCATGTTATATAACTCAAGTTATGGACAATTTTATAAACAGCGACAGCATGAATCCGAGAAACTGCCTATGGTGTTTCGGTGAGCATTTTAGTATGTCGAAACATGCCGTCGGACTACCAATTTTTAATATGTGGTAGCTTCCTGAGTATTATATGTCCCCTGAAAATTTCGTATTTTTCGGTGATCGTTTTCTATGTCAAAGAAATTTTTGTTACTCCATGACAGGGTGAATTGTTTCTCTAAACTGCAGTTTCTATTGTCTAACTCAAAAATCTACTGCACCTTATATATTAAGTATTTTTACATAATTCCAGTTGGAGACTATACCCCTATGGGTTATCTAACCATTGGCTTTGTTTTCACATAATTTCATGTTATATAACTCAAGTTATGGACAATTTTGTCAACTGCGACCGCATGAATCCGAAAAACTGCCTAGGATATTTCGGTGAGAATTTTTGTAAGCCGAAATATGCCGTCGGACTATCAAGTTTTGATATGTGGTAGCTAAATGAGTATTCTATGTTCTCTGAAAATTTCATATTTTTCGGTAATCGTTTTCTATGTCAAAGAAATTTTTGTTACTCCATGATCGGGTAAAGAAATTTTAGTAACACTGCCCGTATTTTGAAAATTTTCTTTACTTGATCATGGAGTAACAAAAAATTAGTTGACATAGAAAACGATCACCGAACAAAACGAAATTTTCAGGGAACATATAATACTCAGGTAGCTACCACATATTAAAAATTGGTAGTCCGACGGCATGTTTAGGCATACTAAAATGCTCACCGAAACCTCTTAGGTAGTTTTTCGAATTCATGCCGTCGACGTGCCGGAATCGCTATTATAAACCAATCAAAAAACTTTAAGTAGTGTAAATATCTTCTTAAACTTTTGTGGACCTTGGTTTTGTGGTAGTTTTAGTGGATTCCCATGATTTGATTACACGTTAATAATGTGAACTTGAATGGTTTTGTTGGTTGAAATTATCTCATAGCTCATGAAGGCTCATATCAACTATTCTAAAAAAATTATACTAAAATTAAACGATTTTCACAAAATAAATACATTGCCAAACCACTTTAAGAGCCAAAAGTGTCAATTGTTCTGCAAAATCAATAATGAGCTTAAAAGATAATTCACGGTATAATTTTAATCCTGAATTGGCATCATATAAACTTGCACAGAGATGATAAAGTATTATTTAAAATACACGAACTTGTAAATAATCAAACTTTACGACCACGTACATAACCAAAATGCTTCATCAATTCACCCAAAACAGAACGAGGAAAAACCCATAAAGATAAATCTAAAAACTCATAGCTTGAATCTGGGGAGTTTGATTTTGTTCTTTATAGAAATATTACTAGGCAACCAAGACTAACCGAGTTTCTCGGCAACCCCGGCAACCCAAACTGGTTGCTGAGTTTCTCAGCTACCAAGAGTGGTTGCCGAGAAATTCGGCAACCCAGCTTGTGAGGGTATTCTTGCAAAGTCTTGTTTCAACTCTCTTTCTCTCGAATAATTGAGCCTTTAGACTGGAAAGAGAGAGGGCAAGAGGGAAATATGAACAATATTATAGGGGAGGTGAAAAGTGTTGGCCAAAGCAAATCTCTCTCCAATTCGTCTCCATATTTAGCTCTTCTCCCTCCTATATATATAACACACACATGTGCAAGCTTCTGTAACAATTAATCATAAAACAACATTGAAAGCCCACAAAATAGAGAAATAGCTTCTCATTGCTCTTTTGTTGAAATGAATTACCCACTCGTATATTTTCTCTCTCATTCCTATTGATTCGGATTTCTGACCACCTATTTCAGCCATTCTTAACCCGTCAATCTCTCTCGATTTTTTCGGTTCTTACATTCTCGTGCATTAAGGTAAATTTTCAATCTTTCTTGTTTTATTTTTCATTTCTTTACATTTGATGTGGATTTTATTTTTCCTTCTGAACAACATGGTCAATCATTTTTTTTTTTACCTTTTACGATGTTAATATATGTGTAATGGTTCTGTGTATAATCGCAACGAATTTGTTTATGGGTTTATAATCTTGGTTTTGCAAGCATTATATGCATTATATGTTTCTTTGTATAAATTCTATGAAATGAGTTATAAGTTCTTTGCATTCTGCTTGATTGGTGTGTTTGAGCTGCCTTAATTGGCAAAATCTTAGCCAGTTTTCTGTGATATATGCTGCTAATATTGAAAATGCCCTCAAATCTAATTGTTTTAGAGGCTATTGAATTTTTGTCTATCTTTTTATTTATAATGTTTCGGTTTGATGGGATGTATGTGACATTTGCTTTCTGTACTTGCAGTGTTATTGATTATGGATCAGTGTGCAGCTTCAGATTTTTGCGTATTTTAACTGATTTTACAGCTCATTTGACTGATTACTTAGTTGTCTTATTTCAAATAACTTTTAATGACTGATCTAAATGATGTTGGTTGTGTATTGTTTTTCTTGAAGTTTAACGTTGTATTGTATCATGTGACATACCTGTATTTCGATTTGATTCTGGCTATGTAATATTCACTTATAAGTAAATATTTCTCTTTGACAAAAATCCAGGTCCTAAGCTGTTCATAATCGATTTTGAAATTGCATGGGGGTATCTTGTTCATGTCCGCTTGGTGTTTATAGTGATTTAGAGAATGATTTTGAATCTGTCATTGTTAAATCGATCAACCTCCGGGTTGACGATGACCGGAGGACACCACTTCGATCTGACGGCTTCAAGGACCAAGATCTGTAGGCTTCACAGGCTGATGCAGAAAAGACCAACAGACAAAATCAAATATTAGTTTTTAATATAATTAAACTGCCAACCTTGGAAGCTAACATTTTTTTCTAAAGTTTCGATAAGAAAAAAAAATTTGTTAAGTGAAAAAAATTGGAAAAAGACAAAGGAAATGGAAAAGTCCCCATGTTAAAAAAAAATAAAAATTCTCGTGAACAGTAAAATTCTTGGCAATGAACTTTCATTGCCGAGCAACTCAGCAATGAACAAAACAAATCACTGTTCATTTTTTTTTAAACTCACACATATGTATTACAAAAAAAAAATTTGGTTACTGAGTACTGTTCACGAAATATTTTTTTTTCTTTTTTTTAAAAACCCACACATATGTAATACAAAAAACAAAAAAAACAAAAAAAAAATTATTTGGTTCATTGCTGAGTTGCTCGGCAATGACAAATTACTGTTAAATTTTTTTTATTTTATTTTTTAAACTCACACATATGTATTACAAAAAAAAAACATTTTTGTTTACTGTGAAGTACTGTTCACGAAATATTTTTTTTTAAAACCCACACATATGTAATACAAAAAACAAAAAAAAAAATTTCTTTGGTTCATTACCGAGTTGCTCGGCAATGACAAATTACTGTTAAATTTTATTTTTATAACTCACACATATGTATTACAAAAAAAAAAAAAATTGGTTACTGTGAGTACTGTTCATGAATTTTTTTTTTTTTAAACCCACACATATGTATTACAAAAAAAAAAAAATTTTGTTACTGTTCATTGCCGAGTTGCTAGGCAATGAACAAATTACTGTTCATTTCTTTTTTTTTTTTTTTAAACTCACACATATGTATTACAAAAAAAAAAAATTTGGTTACTGTGAATAGTACTTTGTACTATTCACGAAATATATATATATATTTTTTTAAAACCCACACATATGTAATACAAAAAACAAAAAAAAAAAAAAATTCTTTGGTTCATTGCCGAGTTACTCGGCAATGACAAATTACTGTTAGAAATTTTTCTTTTTTTTTTAAAATTCACACATGTATTACAAAAAAAAAAAAAAAGAAATCGTTTTGGTTACTGTGAACTTTGTACTGTTCACGAATTTATTTTTTTTTTTTAAAACCCACACATATGTATTAAAAAAAAAAAATTTTGTTACTGTTCATTGTCGAGTTGCTCGACAATGAACAAAACAAATTACTGTTTATTTTTTTTTAAAACTCACACATATTTTTAAAACCCACACATAAAAAACAAAAAAAAAAATTGTTTTTGGTTCATTGCCAAGTTGTTCGGCAATGACAAATTACTGTTAAATTTTTTTTTTTAAAAAACTCACACATATATATTACAAAAAAAAAAAAATTGGTTAAAATTTTTTTTTTTTTTTTAAAACCCACACATATGTAATACAAAAAACAAAAGAAAAAAAAAATTCTTTGGTTCAACTCAGCAATGACAAATTAGTGTTAAATTTTTTTTTGGTTACTGTGAACAGTACAAAAGTACTGCTCACAAAATATTTTTTTTTTTTTTTAAACCCACACATATGTAATACAAAAAACAAAAAAACAAAAAATTCTTTGGTTCATTGCCGAGAAACTCGGCAATGAAAATTACTGTTAAATTTTTTTTTTTTTAACTCACACATATGTATTACAAAAACAAAAAAAAAAAAATTTGGTTACTGTGAACAGTACTACTGTTCACGAAATATATATATATATATATATATATATATATATATATATATATATATATATTAAAAACCCATACATATGTATTAAAAGAAAAAAAAATTTCTTTGGTTATTGTTCAATGAACAGTACAAATTACTGTTCAAATTTTTTTTTATATTTTAAATCCACACATGTATTACAAAAAAAAAAAAATTTGTGGTTATTGTGAACAATACAAATTACTGTTCACGATTTTTTTTTTTTTTTTTTTATAACTTTGGTTACTTTCATTGCCGAGTTGCTCCGCAATGAAATGTACAAATTACTGTGAAATTTTTTTTTATTTTAAAACCCACAACACTTGTGGTGCTGATTATCTCAATAGCTCTGCAGTTTGAATTTTCTGTAGCATATTTTTGACCCCAGATGATATATTGTGGATTCCTATCAATGTGCCCATGTTTTGCACCATTTCTTTCTGTACAAAAATACCAAAAAAATGAGTATAGGAGCAATGATTCATGGACAACTAGGTGAGATATAATTCCTAGAAAATGGCCACGCATTAAACGACTGAACGTATCCTGGATGTGAATACCAAAAATATGAATAAATGATCCCAGATTATAGGAGCAGCATTCTGTAATAAACAAATGAGTTAAACTTATGTGGTTGGAGCAACATTTCATTTGGAAACCAATTGAATTTTGAACCATTGCTGAATCACTTGATTAACTGGAAACCAGTAATGAAAAAGGAAATTTTGGTTGGCATTCTCTTATGCCAGATAAAGTTAAAAGATTACATAATGGATTTAGCAGGACGAAATAGCAATTTTTTCTTGTTGAGAAATTGTCATTAAAAGACAATTTCTGAAAAATTTCATCCAGGCGATTTCCAAATAAGAGCTCCTTTTTTTTCTCTCTCCATAAATCAGTTCGGTTATAAAACCAAACCAAAATTTGAATTTTTTAATATTAATAATCTAAGTGTAAATTGGAATCTGTCTACATACACAATGATAACAGGTTAACAAACTTAGAGAAATTAGTTTAGCTAGACGTAGACAAAATGTAAAAAAGGCCTACTTTATTAATCTATTTGAAGTAGTCTTATAATAAGTAGAAATCCCAAAATACCCTCCATTCTCTTCCATCTTCTTCTTCTCCAGCAGTGCCCAGCTTCAAGATCCCCTAATGAAGTGTTAGTATTTATATATATGAATTACTAATAAAAAATAAATAGTAAAAACGTAAAAATTTCAAAACTGAAACAATGTAAATATTCATAACAGAAAAACGAATAAAAAAAATTAGTTGCTTGTCAAATAATATCCAGTAAGTTATTTAATTAAATAATTTAAATCTATATGTGAGCTTATATATATACAATAACGACCCTAACCTTCATTTTCCATTGTGTCTTGGTAGCGTTTATTTCTTTGACGCTGTTAAAACTTTCGTCCGTATTGAAAAGCAAGATGGGTTTTGTAATGCAGGTTATGATAAGGAAAATAATTTGAATTTAGCTTAAACTATTAGGGAATGCACTTCTGATTGAAAAACGAATTGGATTTTTTTTAAAAAAAAATTCAAATTGCCCTCATTTTTTTTTTTGGAATTGGAATGGAATATCCTTCTTCAATTCAACTATCATTATTATTATTTTATTATATAAAACATAATAGTTGCACGATACTCAATATCTATGTAAATTAAATGTATAACAAAAGACTTATTGAAATTATGAATGTTGACTTAAATTTATTTGGCACTGCAAATCGTGTCTTCCATAATTAATATTATTAATGAGATTGACCTATTTTTATTTGATATTGCAAAACGTGTAGTTAGCTTAATTAAATATTAAATAATTATTATTAACTATATTAAAATTATCATCATATTAAGTAAAAAATGCATTGGATTTTTTTAAATAACCCTAAGGAGTCTGACAACAACAGCAAATAGACTAGATAAAACGATACGGATAGAGCTAGAATTGATGCTGGTTGCTCCTGGTCTCGCGACATTCCAAATTGAAGGAATGAATGGAGCAGGGGACAGGCCGATACTGGCTGCTTGGCTGCATGGCCCCCCGATGGAGTAGGGGATAACGAATTGATTGAAATGGCCCAGACACTAGACATTTAATTCCATCCAGTCTGGTGTCCACGTTCCATTGCGCTAGTGTCGATGATCTCGAAAAACCACATCGGAGATGTTGAAGTGCATTATTACGACATAGAGCAAGAGGATTGAAAATTGTCCTTTTTTTTGAAATTGGAATAGATCATGCTTCTATTGTAAATTGTATTCATTTTTGTTTTCACAAAAGACGATGTTATGATATATAATAAGATTATTAATAACTATATCAAAACTAATCATCCTATTAAGTGAAAAAACGAATTGGATTTTTTTTTTAAAAAAATCTCAAATTCCTCCTTTTTTTTTTGGAATTGTTATGGATCATCCTTCCTCAATTCAAATATTATTATTATTATTTTATTATATAAATCATAATGGTTGCATAGTTCAATGTCTATGTAAATTAAATGTATAACAAAAACACTTATTGAAAGTATAAATGTTGACTTAAATTTATTTGATATTGCAAAACGTGTCTCTCATAATTAATATTGTAAATGAGATTGACTTATTTTTATTTCGTGTTGCAAACATGTAGTTAGTTAGTTAACTATTAATTAATTATTATGGAATATAAGTCAAATGGATGGTTTTATTAATGTATTTTATTTACTAATTATTAATTTTCATTAATTAATGAATGTTTTGGAGGGAAAACTTAGCAAAAAAATTTGACGAATATCCTACTTTTATATATTAATAATTAACTAGTGCATCACACGTGCGATGTACGGAGTGACCGTTTCCAATTTAATTACCTAAATTGATGAATAATATTTGTTACATTTGTGTATAAAACATTAATTCCAGCAAAAAACTTGGAGTTGGGTTCCCAACAACATATTCTAGATCTTCTGGTAAATAGCAGAATGTTTTAAGAGTTAGCAATTGTGAAAAATAATTAAATAAGGCAACGAATTAATTTGAGGAGTAAGTAATGCATATTTATTACTTACCATCCATTTCGATATTGCCTGATACTTCATCAACTAAAAACGAAAAGGAAACAAAATATATAATAAACTATTACAAAATTGTGATTAGAGTAAATACATTACAACTTTCAAAATAAATTATTGAGTTGATTAGAAAATACTAAAAAAAAAAAACCTTACGTTTGTTTAACCCGGTATTTTGATAATCAACATCGTATTCTTCATTTTTGTCATCCATATTCGATTTCTCATTGTACACCATTAACGCCCCCTCATTTAATATCGTGTAATTTGCCGAGGGACCAATATCTGCTATCAAAATAGGTTGACTCTTTAGATATTGCTCGTACGATGTAGCATTGTATCCGATATTTTTTCTGAAATGCACTTGTCGTTAACCGGCTCGAACAAAGTGTTGATTCTACACAATCGTTGTCTATAAGTTTACACAATATGAACTAAAAAAAAGAAGGTAAAATTGAACGAAACATAAAAAATTAATAAATATCATTTGCGATATCACTTAGTGGTGCTGTTGACAACGGACTTGAGCCAAGTGCAAATAAATTATCAATAGATGTCGCACATGCATGACTTCCATGAGCTTTCTTCGTCTCCGATTCTAAAGTTTCTATTCAAATTGACCCATATATCGTAAATGCGATGAGCATGATAAAATGAAATTGGAAAACTAAATCCTAATTGTGTCGGTTAAAGCGGGTAACCCAATTTATATCCGACAAGTCACATCAAATATTACGTAAATTAAAAACAATGCGGTAAACATAAGTCAATAATCGTTTTAACTAATCGTTTAAACGTATGGTTTTAAATAGTTATACAATCTTAACGAAAAAAAATAATTTAAACAGCAAAATCATCAAACGGAATATAAAATCTATAATTCACCTCGTTAATTAACCTTGTTGATTAGTTATATAGGCTCGTATTATATCAAAAACATTATTGTTGACCCAATCTACCACAATCACCCAAAAGATGCCGAAGCCCACTCAAAATTTGATCTCGGCACGTTTAAGATATCGGCCCAACACAACAAAAATATATACAGAAAATACATTGGATGAAACCCTACATTTTCCCTTCAACCCTCAACTATTCACACTCCCGCCCCTCAAGACGATGCTATCACTTTCGCCGATTCCATTTTTTTTTTCTTTTGAAACATTTTGTAAATCGATCCCAATTAATCATGTTAGATCCATTTGTTCTGCTCAACCTTGGTATTTTTGTGTTAAATCTTTAGATTTTTTCATAATTAACAAATGGATGTAAATATATTTTGTCTTTGTCGGTAAAACTCGAAACCGAAAAATATTCTTTTTTCCATTCGCTTTCAATCTGATTTTAACAAAAAATAGGAAATAAATAAATTGTTCGAATACCATAGGAATCCCAAAAGACAGTTTCATACACACAAAAAAAAGATGATGAGTCCAACGCGTTTCTGAAAAGTTGTTGTATTTATTATTTAATATTAAATGTTTCACTTCGTTTTTTTTTTTTGCAGGGAAATGGGAAAAAAATAAAAATAAACAATCAATGTGTGAAACTAATTAAAGACTATGAAAATTGTTGCATTTATCATTTATAATATTAAATGTTACACTTAGTTTTTTACTGAAAAAGAAGAAAAAATAAATAAATAAACAATCAATATGTGAAAACAATTAAAAAATCTGAAAAGTTGTTGTATTTATCATATATAATGTGTATGTGAAATTTTCGACGGTTATCATATCTATATATATATATATTATAATAGGATTTGGGTCAAAATATCACGCACACAGTTTTCCGCCACTTTTGTCTTTCCATATTTGGTAAATTTTGCCATAAATACACTATATTGATTGTTTGTTTATTTTTGGGTCAAAATATCACGCACACAGTTTCCCGCCACTTTTGTCTTTCCATATTTGGTAAATTTTGCCATAAATACACTATATTGATTGTTTGTTTATTTTTGATGCCCAATTAAATTCTGCCATAAATACACAATATTGATTATTTGATTGTTTTTGATGTCCAATTAAAAGTTGTTATTCCTACTATTCAACCGGATTGATTTCAAAATTATTCAAATAAATTAAATACACCATGCTTTTCAAATTCAAAATAGGATAATAGAACTTCCATAACACGATTTTTATGGGTTGATTTTACTGATTTATTCAAATAAATTAAATAATACCCTGTATTTTTAGAATATTTATATTAGAAAAGTAAATTTAAGTATCTATTGTATATACATAGTAATTGGTGTAATTTTCTCAATTTTTTATGCCCAATTAAAAGTTGTTATCATTTTAATTGAACCACAGTGATTTCGAAATTAATAATTTTTTATGCCTAATTAAAAGTTGTTATCATTTTAAGTCAAGCAAATTGATTTTGAAATTATACAAAAGTATTAAATGCACAATGGTTTTCAAATTAAACATGGAAAATAAAACGTCTGTACACAATATTTTTAAACATTTTGCTGACAAATTGTATAGTTAGCCCTGCATTTCCATTTGATAAAATCCACTGTAGCAAGACGTTTCGATTTCTGCATCATTATAATAAAACTCATTTTATGGGCTGATTAAATGCACCATGCTTTTCAAATTCAGAATAGGATAATATAACTTCCATAACACGATTTTGACGGGCAAATTTATTGATTTATTCAAATAAATTAAATAATACCCAGTATTTTTAGAATATTTATATTAGAAAAGTAAATTTAAGAATATATTGTATATACATAGTAATTGGTATAATTTCCTCAATTTTTTATGCCCAATTAAAAGTTGTTATTATTTTAATTGAACCACAATGATTTCGAAACTATGCATTTTTTATGTCTAATTAAAAGTTGTTATCATTTTAAGTCAATTTTAAGTCAAGCAAATTGATTTCGAAATTATACAAAAGTATTAAATGCACCATGGTTTTCACATTACACATGGAAAATAAAACGTATGTACACATTGTTCTAAAACATTTTGTTGACAAATTGTATAGTTGGCCCTGCATTTCCATTTGATGAAATCCACTGTAACAAGACGTTTCGATTTCTGCATCATTATAATAAAACTCATTTTACATTCTCCACAAACACATGTATATGAAATATCATATTAACACTGCCAAACCCAAAATCTATTAGATTATCATTTTGCTTGAACATTCAGCTATTTTTTTGTCATATTATATAATCAAAAAAGGTTTCAGCCATTAATTTGGATATTTCGAGAATACACAAAGTTAAATGGCTCAATTGTTCAATCTCATCAACGATGCGAATCCAACAAAAACAGAGTGGACATTGAAGGTACGTGTCGTCCGTCTGTACGAGGTCCCGACTTACGGCACCGTGGATGTCTCCTTCAGTCTAGAGTTTGTTTGCCATGACAAAGAGGTTAGTTCATAATCATTATCCGAATTTTTGTTAGAATCATTTCTACAAATTATATGCAATTTTGAATATTTTTTTAAAAAATTAAACCACTTAAATGGAAGTATATTTATCATCTAATCGTGTCTATGCTTCTTCTTTGTGAGTATTTATCAATTTTTTTGGGGCTGATGTTACTTATTTTTTTGCACCATCACTACAACAAAGAGGGTCTATAGCGGCGACATCTATTGCGACGACAACATGTCGTCTCTATTGATTCTACATAGTAGAGACGACCAAGATATGTCGTCGCAATACAAACAAAAATTATTGAGACGACATATGTCGTCGCTATAGAACATAAATCGTCGCTGTTACGTAGAGGCTATAACGACGTCTTTCCGTGTCGTCGCCACTAAGATTCGGAAAGGGCGAGAAGTAATGGTGGCATTTTGATGCATATATAGCGACGACAAGTGTTGTCGCAATTGATTTGCGGATGATGATGTAAGTCACGTGAATAATGAATTATCTCGTAAAGTGTGTTAAGGTCTATAGCGACGACATATGTCGTTGCTATAGCGACGACATATGTCGTTGCTATATACCAACATCATTTTAAGCGGGAAAATTGGCGCCCAATTGTTATATATAGCGACGACTTATGTCGTCGCTATACCTATGTTGATCAAATTTTGCAGGTGCGTGACTAATTACTTTTCTCGTAAAATAGGAATGCTCCTTTAGCGACGACATTTATCTATAGCGACGACAATGTCGTCGCTATAGACTCTTCTTTATCTTCTTCCCATCTCCGCATTTCTGTATTGCATACTACACACAAAATAAATTCTTCTCCATCTCCGTTTCTTCATCTCCATTTCTTCATAATCATCTCCATTTCTTCATAATCATCTCCATTTATTATCAGTACTGTATTTGTAAGAATATAGTATTTTACAAGTATGGATATTGATAAAAGTTAGACAACAATTAGAAATCGCACAAAATTTGCAGATTTTCAGAACGGTTTGCAAGCATTTATAAATATGGCGAGGCCATACGTTAACGACAGAGGAAGAATTAAATGTCCGTGCAAAAAATGTTTAAACGGTCTCACACATCCATTGGAAATTGTCGAGGCTCACATATTTCGTAATGGTTTTGCGGAGAGTTATGTCACCTGGATATATCATGGCGAGATCGATGTTCGTACTACGAATGTGTATAGACAGAATGAGCTAGATGGTGTGGAAGATGAGATGATGGACGTAATAGACGATGTAGTTGGTGATGAGCATGCAGGTACAAGCACCGATGGTTACTATGAAGAACTGTTTCAGGCTCTCCATTCAGAACTGTACCCGGGAGTTTCATCATTTTCATCCCTAAATTTTTTAGTCAAGTTGATGCATATTAAAATTATGAACAAATGGACAAACAAGTCTGTCGATGATCTTTTGAAATTGCTGAAGTTAACATTCCCAAACATGAACCTGGTTGACTCTCACTACGAAGCTAAGAAGCTGATGACAAAGCTTGGTTTGGGTTACAAATCCATTCATGCCTGCAAGAACGAATGTGCACTGTTTTGGAGTGAACATGCTGATAGACAAACTTGCCCGATTTGCCAGGAAAGTCGTTGGGTGCACACTTCTGGGAAAGTGAACGGGAAGAATGTTCCGCATAAGGTGTTGCGATATTTTCCCTTGGCCCCCAGACTAAAACGTATGTTCGCGACGAAGGATACTGCAAAACTTATGAGGTGGCACAGTATAGGAAGGTCTAGGGATGATAATGAAATGCAGCATCCCGTTGATGGAAAGGCATGGCGGGATTTTGACATGAAACATCCAATGTTCGCAAGTGAGATCAGGAATGTCAGGTTAGGTTTGGCCACAGACGGATTCAATCCATTCGGTGACATGAGTCTGTCGTACAGCATGTGGCCAGTAGTTGTAACAGTTTACAACTTACCACCCTGGTTATGCATGAAGCCCGAATATCTCATGCTTACTCTGTTGATACCTGGTCCTAAAGCACCGGGTAAGGACATTGATGTATTTTTACGACCATTAGTGGATGAGTTGAAGGAATTGTGGGCCGATGGGATTGACACGGGAGACGGTGAAACCAACAGCAAGTCGGTATTCAGACTGCGTGCAGCTTTGTTGTGGACTGTTAACGATTTCCCAGCGAGAAGTAGTTTGTCCGGTTGGAGTGGTCAGGGGTACAAGGCATGTCCGACGTGCAACGAGGATACTCCTTCAAATGAGAAAGCAACATTTGCAATGAAATTACTTTAAAAAAATGCATGTTCAAATTGTTGTTACTGTTTTCGGCTTGAATGTTTGTCATTCATTCATCGGTTCATTGGTATTGGTCAAAACGCGAGTTTGGAGTCAAAACGCGAGTTTGGATGGAGTTTCAACATTTGTGTACATAATGTAGAACAAAAAAGTTCTACAATTGTACAAAAACATGATTTCATTTTCCCATTATATCTTCAATCGTAAAACTTGAAGGACTTAAGTTGCAAATAAAATTGAAGGAAATTGAAATAAAAGAAAAATTAAGAGGACCCAAATGAAACATGTTTAAAGTTGAATAACCCAAATAAATATGAAAACATAAAAATTAAATATTAAATATTAAATACTAAAAATTATTATTGATAATATTAAATCTCAATAAATATTAAAAATTAAAAATTAAAAATTCAATATTAAATACTAATAATTTTTATTGATATTATTAAATCTCAATAAATATTAAATATAAAAAATTCAAAATTAAATAATAATAATTATTATTGATAATATTAAATATTAAAAATTATTGATAATATTAAATATTAAAATTTTTTCATAATATTAAAAAGCGGGAAAATTAATAATTATAAAAATTATTTCAATTAAAAAATCCCCTTCAAATGAGAAAGCAACATTTAATTTTCTGTATTGTATTGTCAATAGCGACGACATATGTCGTCGCTATAGAGTCAGGCCTTTTAATTCACACAGAACCTTCTTCTTTTCCATTTCTGCTTTGCTTGTTCTTCTTCCATTTCTGCTTTCGCGCCACCATCTGCCGTCTGCCGTAAGTTTGGGTTGCTCTCTCCCGTCCATTTATCCCACTGGGCCAACTGATCTTGGTCCGGGCTGGCCCATTTTTTTTCCCCAAGTCATTCTTCATACTTCAGAACTTGAAACATAAATCCTATTCCCAGATTCACTTCGCAGAAATCAGCCCCAAATACCTATAACCCAGAAACTAACTACGATTATTTTCTTCCCCAACCAAAATCCTTTCATCTGTGGCAAGGGATTCTGTAAAGATTATAGAAATATACGAAAAGGCTATTATTTTCAATTGGGCTGAGGAAGATGAAGAGCAAAGTATAGAGGGGTTTCAATTTTGGAAATAGTCAGTCAAGTTTTCCTCCTGGTGGATTCAACTTTGGGTCATAAGTTTTCAGGTGTGTACCATGAACTAGATTGATTTTATAGTTCAAGTGGTGGAATTCATTATATACGTGAACCTGTAAGAAATCCCTGAATATAGTGTGTATGTTCAATTGAATTAATTTTGATATGAATTTCTGATTTTTTTTTTCGAATAAGTTGATTTTGGATAATTGTTTAATTATTATATTTGTACGACACTGTTAAGGAGATCTGGACCTCTATTGTTAATCGAATTAGTGAGATTTGCTGTCAAAAAATTTCCAAGTTGGTCGTGTAATGCTGAGCTAACTGGGGATCTACTGCTTATTGCTCAGCTACAAAAGAGGAAGCTAATCAAATTGTGACAAATTTTGCTTGATTATTTGTTACTTGATGCGTATGGTTTTATGGGGAAGTTGGTTTACTTGATGGAAATGTTTACTCATCAGTCACATTACATTTAATGCCAGACTTTACGTATGGTTTTAGTGCAGAATGTTTAGGGACTAATTTGCAATAAAATAAGTTTAGGGACCAATTTGAAATTAAATATAATAAATTCAAAAATTAACATTAATTCAAAGTTTAGGGACTTATTGGAAATAAAAATTAGTTTAGGTACCAATTTATAATAAAGTATAATGAAGTCAAATTTTTCTATGAATTCAAAGTTTAGGGACTTATTTACAATTTTACAGTAGTTTAGGGACCTATTTGAAATAAAATATAATAAATTCAAATTTCCCCATTAATTCAAAGTTTAGGGACTCATTTGCAATATAATAAGCTTAGGGACCAATTTGAAATAAAATATAATATATTCAAAATTTCCCATAAATTCAAAGTTTAGGGGCTTATTGGAAATAAAAATTAGTTTAGGGACTAATTTGAAATAAAATATAATAAATTCAAATTTTCCCATAAACTCAAAGTTTAGGTACTTATTTGAAATAAAAATTAGTTTAGGGACCAATTTATAATTAAATATAATAAATTCAAATTTTTCTATAAATTCAAAATTTAGGGACTTATTTGCAATTTTACAGTAGTTTAGGGACTAATTTATAATAAAATATAATCAATTCAAATTTTTCCATAAATTCAAAGTTTAGGGACTTATTTGAAATTAAAGTAAGTTTAGGGACCAATTTATAATAAAATATAATAAAGTCAAATTTTTCCATAAATTCAAAGTTTAGGGACTTATTTGAAATTAAAGTAAGTTTAGGGACCAATTTATAATAAAATATAATAAAGTCAAATTTTCCAATAAATTCAAAGTTTAGGGACTTATTTGAAATTAAAGTAAGTTTAGGGACCAATTTATAATAAAATATAATAAAGTCAAATTTTTCCATAAATTCAAAGTTTAGGGACTTATTTGCAATAAAATAAGTTTAGGGACCAATTTATAATAAAATATAATAAAGTCAAATTTTTCCATAAATTCAAAGTTTAGGGACTTATTTGAAATTAAAGTAAGTTTAGGGACCAATTTATAATAAAATATAAAAAAGTCAAATTTTCTAATAAATTCAAAGTTTAGGGACTTATTTGAAATTAAAGTAAGTTTAGGGACCAATTTATAATAAAATATAATAAACTCAAATTTTTCCATAAATTCAAAGTTTAGGGACTTATTTACAATAAAATAAGTTTAGGGACCAATCTATAATAAAATATAATAAAGTCAAATTTTCTCATAAATTCAAAGTTTAGGGACTTATTTGCAATAAAAACAAGTTTAGGGACCAATTTATAATAAAATATAATAAAGTCATATTTTCCCATAAATTCAAAGTTTAAGGACTTATTTGAAATTAAAGTAAGTTTAGGGACCAATTTATAATAAAATATAATAAAGTCAAATTTTTCCATAAATTCAAAGTTTAGGGACTTATTTGCAATAAAATAAGTTTAGGGACCAATTTATAATAAAATATAATAATGTCAAATTTTTCCATAAATTCAAAGTTTAGGGACTTATTTGAAATTAAAGTAAGTTTAGGGACCAATTTATAATAAAATATAATAAACTCAAATTTTTCCATAAATTCAAAGTTTAGGAACTTATTTGCAATAAAATAAGTTTATGGAATTTATAATAAAATATAATAAAGTCAAATTTTCTCATAAATTCAAAGTTTAGGGACTTATTTGCAATAAAAATAAGTTTAGGGACCAATTTATAATAAAATATAATAAAGTCAAATTTTCCCATAAATTCAAAGTTTAGGGACTTATTTGAAATTAAAGTAAGTTTAGGGACCAATTTATAATAAAATATAATAAAGTGAAATTTTTTCATAAATTCAAAGTTTAGAGACTTATTTGCAATTTTACAGTAGTTTAGGGACCAATTTGGAATAAAATATAATCAATTCAAAATTTCCCATTAATTCAAAGTTTAGGGACTTATTGGAAATAAAAATTAGTTTAGGGACCAATTTATAATAAAATATAATGAATTCAAAATTACCTATAATTTTAAAGTTTAGGGACTTATTTGCAATAAAATATGTTTAGGGACCAAATTGAAATAAAATATAATACATACAAATTTTCACATGCATTTAAAGTTAGTATGGTTGACGTGATATTCGCAATTATGTCATGTGTTAGTATGGCTGACGTGATGTCGCACAGAGGTGATGGTGCAGGAGATCCTCCACAGCAGCCATCTCACCGGCTCCCTTCGGCATGCGAGTCTGGTAAGACGTTTCGTTCAAATTGTAATTATTTATTATGTTATACATATCGTTGAAGAAAATCGTATGATCAATACATTTTACAATTTTTTCATTTTCAGCACCCCCGCCAAAGCGACGGGGTATATCTCGAGGCATCAATCTTGAGATGGTTTGGTAGGCGAATGGGAAGATGCCACTTCCTATCGCGTTCGACAATGTCGAACGCACAATGCAGCCGATCGGGAATAACGCGAAGTATTTCACGCGCTTGGTTGGGAACCAAGTGAGATTCACCGTGCCCCCGTGCTACCCTTCATGGACAGAGGTTCCAGAGGAACAGCGGGCACGGTTACGTAGCATTATCGAGGTATGAACGTAAATTAGTTTTGTTATTAGTACACTTCATTAATACTTGTTTTACGACTTCTACAGTAACATATTCTTTTTTCACTCTTGCAGAGCTACTTCGATCTGCAGGGCGATCGGTCGCCCGACGAGTACCGGGCAGTATGTGCCGCAGTAGATCGTCTGGCGGCCGATCGTTATCGCGATTACAAACTCAAGGCGCATAATCACTTAAAAGCGCATGGACCGAACCGACCATACGACGAGATGTCCGCCGAGGACTGGCAGAAGTGCATTGACTTCTTCACCAGTCCTACTTTCGTGGTAAGTATTGTTTATATATTGTTTACGATATTTTATATACTCTTTTAACTAATACATTTTTTGCTAATCAATTATATATTATACCTTCAGGACCGGTCCTCCAAAAATAAAGCCAATCGGGGTAAGGCTAAATACCCGAGCGTGCAGGGGTCGAAGAGCTCCTCTGCCACGCGTTACGATCAGGTACAATATATAAATTTTCAATATCATTATAAATATCTTCACTACATTACGTAAAAATGTATACTAAATTTCACGTTTAAATTGTCGTAGCGGCACCCCGAGACCCAGAAGTGGCCGGGGATTATTGATTCGTTCCGGACGTTTCACACCTTCCGGGATGGCAATTGGGTCAACCCGCAGGCGGCTGGTGACTATGTGAGAAATTTTAAATTATGTGAATATAATTTTATCTGACATGCATGATATTATTATTTATTATTATTTTTTCACTGAACAGGATAAACTTGTTGAGTTGAGAGAGACTCAACAGACACAAGTCGCCTCCAATAGCGCGTCATTAGACGAGCGTGCTATTGCAAAGGAGGTTCTCGGAGAACGACGAGGTCACGTCCGTGGGGTTGGTCGGGTTCCGAAGGGCACCTCTCCCTCACTAGATTCGACTGCTGCATCGTTTGCCCCACAAGGAACTTCCCATCAGTCCTCTGCAGACCCCCAGAATAATGATGTTTGGTTTGCCATGTACGAGGAGCAGCTACGCCAAATGCAGCGTGAAATTGAGATTCTAAAAAGTAAAATACCAGCTGCGCCTGCGGATGAAGAGGACGGGGACGGGGACGGCGGTTTAGAGGGTCTGTAGATTTTTTGAATTTTTTATATATTATTTATATTATGTGGAAACAAAAATTTTTTTAAAAAAAAAATTCAAAACGTTTATAGCGACGAGAATGTCGTCGCTATAGTTACTTGCATAATTTGTATTAGCGACGACTTGTCGTCGCTGTAATGGATGCACGTATGGCGACGAGACAATGGTCTCTATTATTTTGTCTATAGCGACGGTTTTTGCGACGACTATGTCGTCCCTATAAGTCCGTTTTCGAGGTATGGTCACGACTCTATTGCGACGATATTGTCGTCGCTATAGATACAAATTTATATAGAGACGACGTATAGTCGTCACTATAACTCTAGAGACACTAACTTGTTGCGGCGACATATTGCGACGACTTTGTCGTCTCTAAAACCTTAAAGATACGACTTATGGATATTCAGCGACGACAAATGTCGCCGCTATTGCCCTCATTTCTGGTTGTGTAAGCCAATACACCTACATATGTTATGTTTGATTCTGGAGCAACGTACTCTTTTATTTCGATGTCTTTCATAGCTAAATATAGTAATCTATTTGATAAATCCTATAGCACACTAGAGGTTAGTAATCTCCCATGTAAAATGTTAAATACAAATCGAATAGTTAATTCTGTTGAAATTAAGTGTAGGCAAAAGAACTGGAACCAACCTAACCAAACCAGAACCGATCGGTTCGATTCAGTTCTATGTTAGTATCAAACAGTTTTTGGTTCTTAGAACTGAAACAGTTTTGGTTTTTGGAACTAATAACCAACTAGTTGCTGTTCTGGTATTGGTTCTAGTTCTGGTTTTAGACCCAGAACCGAGAACCGGAATCGGTTCTAATTTGCAAATTATTTTTTTTAAATTTTAATAAATAATTTTGTTGTTGCTTGTTGATGACCACTTGACCCAATCAAATAATTTACCAATTTTTTTACACAAGAATCAATTAATTTTAAATCAGAGTATCCGACATTCACGTTTAGACACATTAGTGAATGATTATTAAATTCTTTGTTGGCAAATGATTTTTATTAAATTTGGAACCACGCCCAGCCCTAGTTAAAATAGAGATTGGGGAAAAGTTTTAGAGGCAAATCTATACCTATAGGTATTAAGGACTTTGAAGATCTTAGGTATGAATTAGTTGGATTGCAACATCTGATGCTGTCAGAAGAAAGTGTCTTTCTAAAAATCAGGAGAAAAGTAATTTTTTTTCTTTGGAGTGTTAGTGTCGGTGTTGAAAGTCGAAAAGATGTTGAAAATGTAAGATGTCAAGGGTTCTTAGTCAGTGTCACGTCACTGGATGATAGCTATAACACCTCGAATTGTTGATTCTATCCGTTAATTTCAAATTTAGGATCTAGTTTTAGACATTTGAAAATTTAGGGATCAAATTGCAAAAGTGTTATAGTTGATGGACTTCTTGTAATTTTAAATTGCAGATTTTTTGGACTGGTGAATAGTATCACACATAGTTATCAGACCCGGTCCAAACATCGACTTGGACAAGAAGACGGGTCATCGGGTTGCTGGTTCAATCGGTGATCCAGTGGGTCAATTCATATCGAACCGTAAGTCTATTTTTGTTAAATATAACATAAAATCATGAATTATTACACTTCAATAAAATAACATTATATTAATTTTGTGGCAAAATATTACTCTACAAGGCCAAATCAAACAAAATACTATATATATAAATCATCACCATCAGAAATATATTTAGCAAAATAAGTACGAGACTACTTGTATCATTAACTAATTATTGTAAAAAATAACTTAAATTATTGTACTTCATTGCATTAACATCTCATTAATAGAGTAAAGAAGTATTTGGTGCATCTTTTGGCTAGAATAATATAATAAAAAAAATAAAAATTTTCATTATGTAATGAGCCCGACGGGTCACCGGGTTACTTGAAATACTAAAGATTTTTTCGGGTCTTAAATAGTTCGATTGCTGTGCGGTCAAATTAAGAGAACTGGATTGGTTGGGGCAACGAGTCGCCGGTCCGGGTTCAATAATACTAGTATCACATCCGCTGTAGTGATTCCTAAGAGTAATCCATTAATAAAGATGTGTTGAATACCATTTTGGAATGAAAAAGAAGTAAATTAAGATAATTTGGAATTTTGTCTTGCTAAATTTATGGTAAGAATATATGAAAGTAATATTTTCTCACATATATAAGGTAGATAAAATAATTGATTGAGATGCTAATGTATATATGATTATATATACACTCATATATTCATATATTTCCAAGTAATGCATATAAGTAAATTTGGAAAGACAATTAATCAAATCAAAAGTTTATATACATAGCAAACCTCAACTTCACTACAATATCTATCCTTTATGCAAGACAAGAACACATACATTCAACCATACACACATGGTCACACAAACAAATACACCACAATTTCTTCTTATTTTTTAGAGAAAAACAAAGAGAGATGCTTTGTTTCAACAATTTTCAAGTCTCTTTTAAGTGTTATTCCAAGTTCTTCAAGATAAGCGAGGAAAACATGCTTGCATGTGATTTAATTAAGAGTCTCCTTCATGTATTAAAAACATGGGTATCTTTTTTATTGTTTTATGATATAGGTCATAAATGATAAGTTGAAAATGGGCCAGAGGTTGTAGTACTACGCATGAAATTCTAGTCTACGAAGAATTGGCTAGGGTCTTATGTCTCTACTTATAAGTTTAGTACGTGATATCCACTATTTGAGCATGTTTGTTTGATATGTATGCACATGTTCAGTAAGGGGTTTTGAGGATGTTTTCTGGAAGATCTACCAGGTATTCTACCAGATAGACAATTGAAGTTTATAATATATATGGTTCTCAAAACGACACCACGATCTAAACTCTATACAGAATGGCACCATATGAATTGCAATAATTGAAAGTTCAGATTCAAGATTTGTTGGAAAATGATTTTATCTAACCAATTGTATCCCCGTGGGTTAGCATTGTATCTGTTTGTCAAAAAAAAAAAAAAGATGGTACTATGAGAATGTGAATAGATTACCGAGAACTAAACAATCTTACTTTTAAAAACAAGTATCCACTTCCTATAATAAAAGACTCATTCAATTAGTTAAATGGAACGAATGTGTTTTCAAAGATAGATATGCAATTGGGATATTACCAGTTGAAAATAAAGGCAAGTAATATACTGAAGTCGACTTTCATGACTCAGTATGGGCATTATGAGTTTACTATTATGCCTTTTGGTGTAATCAACGATTCGGCAGTGTTCATGGATTTGATAAACATGGCGTTTCATCAATTTTTAGATCGATTTGTCAGTCTTTATGGACGATATATTGATCTATTGTCAAGATAATGATCAACGTGAGGAACATCTTAGAATTGTGCTAGAAACTCTATAGAAGAAACGTTGTATGCCAAATTCAAGAAATATGGATTTTGTCTTGATTGAGTAGGTTTTCTTGGTCATATCATTACCCACCAAGGATTTAAAGTTGACCCAGCTAAAGTAGGGGTAGTGACTAGATGGAATAGACCTGCTAATGCCAGTGAAGTTTGTAGTTTTTTGGGATTGGCCGGCTATTATCAAAGATTTATCGAATGTTTCTCTAAGATAGTTGGACCAATGACTCACTTGACTAAAAAATGTGTGAAATTTTAGTAGTCAAATAAGTGTGAGCAGAGATTCCAAGAAGTGAAACAACAGTTAGTCACGACTTCAGTTCTAACTATATTAGAAAGTTCTGATAGTTTTTCATTTACAGCGATGCATCCAAGCAAGGTTTAAGACGTGTTCTGGTGTAGCATGAAAAGGTAATTTTCTATACTTCAAAACTTGAAGCAGCATGAGTAGAATTACCCAATGCATGATCTAAAACTTGCGGCAATAGTTCCTGCATTGAAATTATGGCGTGACTATTTGTATGAAAGTAATTATAACATCTATGCAAATCATAAAAGTCTCAAATATTTTTTTTACCCATAAAAGTTGAATATTAGACAAATGAGATGGTTGGAATTGGTAAAGGACTACGACTGCACTATTCATTACCATCCTAGTAAGATGTATGTGGTTGCAAATGCTTTGAGTAGAAAGACAGTTGGTTAATTAACATCATCTATTTCGAAACAAGATTAGTTGATTAAGGATATTTGGAGAATTTGAAAATCAAGGTTGTTTCTTCTTTCAACCAAGTCTCAGCTCAGATAGCGACCCTAATGGTTCGACATATTCTGAAGGAACAACTCATATAGGCACATGATAAAGATCTACTCCTTCAAAAGATTAAGAATGAGATTGACTTGAGTAAAAAGATATATCTACCCATATGGCATTAAGGTTTAGAGGATGTATATATGTGCCGAAGGACAAGGAATTGGGGAATGAAATTTTAAAAGAAGCTTATTCTACCTTGTACGCTGCTTATCCTGGCAATACAAAATGTATCGAGAGCTTCTAGATATATTTTTCTGGAGGAACATGAAAAGAAGTGTTGGTTCATTTATTAGAAAATGCAATGTTTTTTAGCAAGTAAAAGTTGAGCACCAAAGGCCAACATGATTGCTGAATCCTTTAGATATGCTAGAATGGAAATGAAAGCACATATTTATGAACTTTGTGGTTAGTTTTCCAAGGTCAGCAAGGAGTAATAATGCCATTTGGGTAATTTTCAATCGGTTGACCAAGACGACTCATTTCCTGCCAATAGGGATGGAAAAAATATCCGATCCGTCCCAAACCCGATGGATACCCGATCCTAATGGAGCAAAAAAATCTCGATCCTCCTACGGATCAGGGTAGATCGGGATGGATCGCTGGGCGGATCAGATCATGTGTGCTCTGATCCGATTCACCCCATTTGAAAAATAAATAGTATTAAATAATAAATAGATGAAAGATTTGGGGCTTAAATTACAATTTAGAGGTGGTTGGACTTAGCTAAAAAAAAATTTATCCCAAAAAAAAATGAAACGGATCACTATGCGGATTACTACTTTGATCCGATCTACCCTGAATCCAATCCGCTCCAAGAAATAGCGGATCAATTCGTAGATTTGGATCTCCTACAATTATTATGGGACGGATACGGATCAGGCCGATTCGAATCTGAATCCGTCCCATTGCTATCACTACATGTCAGTTAAATGACTTTCAGTTTGGATTAGTTGGCCCAGCTCTATATGAGAGAGATATTCAGACTACAAGGAGTTCCCGTCTTCATCAGATCAGATAGAGATCAAAGGTTTACATCTAAGTTCTGTAAGAGTTTACATGGATCTTTTGGAACGTAACTAAATTTTAGCACAACTTATCATTCCCAGACTAATGGACAATCTAAGAGAACCATTCAGATACTAGAAGATATGTTACAAGCTTGTGTTTTAGATTTAGGAAGTAGTTGGAAATCAAATTTACCGTTGGTGGAATTTACTTACAAAAATAGTTTCCAATCCACCATTGGTATTGTACCATATGAGGCTCTCCATGGTAGAAATGGAAGATCACTGGTTCATTGGGATGAAGTCGGTTCATTGGTTTAGAAATTGTTGAGCAGGCAGTTCAGGCCGTGGACAAGATCAAAACCCAAATAAAAACAGCACACGACAAAAGAATTATGCTAATAACCTAAGGAAGTACCTAGATTTTCAAGTATGAGAATAAGTGTTTTTGAAAGTGGCATCGATGAAAGGTTTGCTGAGGTTCAACAATAAGGTAAAACTGAGACTACATTTTATTGGACCTTTCATTATTCTTGATAAGGTTGGTAATATGGTTTATCGGTTGGCTTTAACGCCCAAACTTTCAACCATACACAATATTTTTCATGTGCCAATGACCAGAAAGTATGTACATGATTCTAGTCATGTTGTACAAAAAGACTTTTCGTACAAAGAACCTCCAAATCTCCAATCTCGATATTGGATAAGAAGATCCTAAGTTGAGAACTAAAAAGATTCTATTGGTTAAAGTGTAGTGGTGTAGTCATGGAATTGAAAAGGCAACTTGGTAAAAAGTAGAAGAAATCAAATGCAAGTATCTAACACTTTTCCACTCATTGTATGGTAATTTCATGGAAAAAATTCTTCTAATGTGTAAAGGATGTAATATCCCGATTTTTATTTATTTTTAGCTTGGTGTCTAATTTAGTCAAGAAACGATTTTCCAACAAGTAACTAAGTTGTTCAGCATAATAGTAATTTGCTTGGTTTAACATACAAACAAACCTAATTTTGAATCACCATGTAGATATTTTTAAAGAAAATTTTTATTTTAGCCTTTTGAGAGTTATAAACTCTTCAACTTCCAATTAACACTCTTTAAACCATGTTAAAATCTTGCAATAACTTACATACTATTCCCATTAGATTTTATCAAATGGAAAGTGAAATTATAAGAAAATAAGTTATTTTGTTCTCTCCATTTTCTTTCAAGAAAGCCCGTCCAACTCTTCCTTTTTTCTCTCTATAATTTCTTAAATTTTAGCTTATTTTAAAAAAGAAAAGCGTTGACCTCAAAATCCGTACTATTCACGTGTCAGCCTGTATGTTACATGTACACTTGGACAATTGTTAGACATCTAGACCACTGGAAAAAAAGAGGTCGGCATCGTTGGTATTCCGACGATCAAGTTAATTGCCGGTACAAAAATATATGAAGAGAGTGTTTGGGTGTGGGAGAGACAAGCAATCAGAGATTTGAGAAGAGTTTAAGCGTAGACAATAATGTGTTCCTTAGAATGACTAGGGATCTTGTAATTATAGGTCAATAGTTCTAATTGATTTGGGTAGGCAATCAATTAAACATTTGATGAGATTCTGCTTTCTTATAGGATAAAGGATAATTGAGTGTGAACGCAATCTCCTAAATTTTTATCCTTATCTGAGTTGATTTCCAATATTGCGTTGTCAATCAATAAGAGATCGAGATTGAGTTTTTTTGTGAGAGTTTGTATTACAATCAATTGCAATCTGTCTAAGAATATCACTTTAGTCGTCTCCAATTATCAGATTGTCGATGGGATTCCGCAAGGTGTGGAGGTAATTGATGGAGGGCCCAGACCTGTCAAAAGTGGCAAAGACCTTTATGGGCTCTATTGGAATTGGCACTGGCGTGCGAGGCTTATGACGATTCTATTGGGCCTACGAGGCCTTCGCTGGGCTTATGAAGTCTTTGCTGGGCCCTTGAGGCATTTGCTGACGTGTAGGCTTTACCAAAATTGGGTGGTAACAATAGTCTCCCAAGTCCAAGCTTGTTGTTTATGCTAGGAGTGAGACTTAAGATTTTTTTTTTTTTTTTTTTTTTGTGTAGATGCCTATATGAGGGGTGTACCTTTGACGAAGCTATTATGGTGAGAGAGTTCATCGCACATGTACACAGTCTTAACAAAGTTGTTACGATGAGGGAGTTCTTCACACATGTACACACTCTTGACGAAGTTGTTACGACGATGGAGTTTTTCACACATGTACACAGTCCCCCATGTCCAAGGCCTGATTATTCATGGCAGGCGAGGGTTTTGACCAGCGGATTTCTTAAAATTGGATGGGTTCCACGTGGCTTCTTCTGGGCGGAGTTGTCATCAATCAATTAGGGTTTGTCCATTAAAATGGGTAATGATGGTGTAGCCGTCTCGTAAGTTGGAGCATCATGGCCATCATTGCGAGAGGTGTGCTTGGTTGTGCTTTGGGGACGCATCCCGTTATTAATTGCTCCTAGTTTGTACTTTCTGCCTTGTGACCCTTGCGTGCCATGCGTATACTCTGTCAACATTCCAGATCTGGTGGTTCTAGATTTAGAGCATAGATTAAAGGGGACTCGCCTATTTAAGCCAACTCCTTCTCATTCTTCTCTTTTGCTTTTTGCAATCATCAAGTAAATCCTGAAGTATTTTCTGTTCAGCGTGTGTTTCCGTTCAGAGCCAGACCTCCACCTTAGGTCATTGTTCTTAGGTAAAAAAAGAAATTTTACTTACGTTTCTCATCTAGTTCCTCTGAGCTAGGGATGGAAAAAAAATGGCCACCCTGGACATACACCATGCCTCGTCCCTCCAAAGGCTGCCCTATCCTACTTATTCGGGTAATAGAGGCAGATCCGAGGCAGTCCTGCCCTGCCCGCCATCCTCCTCAATTTTTTTTTTGAAAAATCAAAAAATAGAATAGAAATTATAATTTTTACTAGAAATTGACTAAAGAATAATCGAATCTGGGTTGAAACTTATAAACTATCAATCTTAACCACTACACCACAACTCCAACCATGCCTCTTCTACCACCAGTGCAGCCTACCGGACCTGCAATCCCTTCGTCCCCGCCCATTGTTGCATCAGTTGAAGAGGTTCCTCTATCATCCAGCCGGGACCCTGCCTCTCTCTCTCTTAGAACAAATGCGTGCAAACTAAGAGAAAGAAAATTGCCAACAATGAGGCTCATCAAGAGAAAAAGTGGAGGCCAGCCTCGTTGGATGGCGATGGCCTTATGAGGCTCGCTCAGAGAGCCCGACACAGTAATCGTCCAGACATTGAAGATGTAGATTACGTCAATATCGACTCACACCGGGACGAACTTGACTCTTCCATCTTGGAGACGCCATCATCGGTCCCAGCGATGGTAGCAGCCACAATGCACAAGTTCTGGTCTCCTCTCTGGCAGAAGCTGTGAATGAGGCCTCGCTGGAGGATATGATGATGAGGCAGCCATGAATATGGCATGGGGTTTTGTCCTGAACTCCGAGGTACACACTACGCTTAAGGGCTTCATGGGAAAAGTGGATCAGGATGAGACAAAGGCCAAGAATCTCTCTGATGACCTACAGGCGATGGGCTCAACAAATACTAGGTTGGGTTCTAAAAACGAAGCCTTGCAGTCAAAGGTAGAGACTTTGGTTTCAGCCGAGGCCGTCTTGAAAATTAAGCTTGAAGCTGCTGCTGAGGATGTGAGGCAGGCTGTGAGGAAAGTGTTGGAGGCCCATGGTCTGAGGAGGACGACGGAGGATGCAGGAAGCGAGCTAAAGAAAGGGCCGCAACAGTCGATGAGGCTGTAGCCTTGGTTAGCCAAGATTTCGATGCCATGGTCTTTGAAATGGGCAAATAGTTGGCCGAAGCTATGGACAATCTGGAGGAAGTGAAGCAGGAGTTGGCGACGGTGAAGGATTTGGTGGCAGAGGCTGAGACGAGAGCTGAGAGGTTGTATAGAAAGAATTTTCCAAGCACCCTTGAGTACACCCGCCTCGTAACTTGTTTTATGGAGGCTGGATGTGACCAACTGACGGAGAAGATCCGTGCTGTTCATCCTGAGTGGGATCTTTCGTTCTTGTAGGCGGGTCCTACCGAAGGCTCTAGCCAAGCCGAAGCGCAAAATGCTCTTCCTACTTCGACTGTAGAAGTCCATTCATGTGCCGACCCTACTGAGGTGGCGGGATAGTAGGCCTTATAGTTTTTATACCTTAATTTTCCTTGTAATTTGGATATTTATGAATAAAAGATTGTCTTTGTCATAAGTATGCTTATGTTTGTTTTCGTATTTTGCTTATAACTGTATAATTAACTTTCAACTGAATGTGCAAATTTAGCTCAACTGGGTAGTTTCAAACCTTCTCGTTTCTTGTTTGCTCCAAAGTATTACTGCTTCGTCTGCTCTATTTTCACCAATGAAAACACTTATTCAAACAACATTCTAACCTTGAATTAGTTTAGTAGTGAATCATACCAACTCTTTGTTTCGTTTTTTGGATGTACGCATTAAGTAGTTTCTCCAGTAAGTTGAGAGGTTGGCCGCAAGCCACATTCCTTCACGGGTATACACACTTAATCAGAAGTTGTTGTAGTGAGGGAGTCTTTTGCGAGAGGCGGACCTTTGTCGAGGTCATATCATCAAAGAGGTTCTTCACAATTTGCAAACCTTTAATGAAGTTACTGACCACGGTACTCCATTACGGCCCTTTGCCAAGGTCTTATTGTTGAGGAGGTTCTTCACAAATAACAAACTTTTGACAAAGTTGCTGACCGACCTCCCAGGTTCGAAGCCTGTGCATTTATGGCGAACGAAGGCTTGGACTTAGAGCATTTTGTTGGATGGGGGTCCATACTGTCAAGATTTGAATATGGAGAGTTGTTATTCATGTCATCGTTTTCCAAGGCATGGCGCAGCCTTTATGTTGCTCAAGATGTCGACGCCATTATTGTGTGGGCATGTTGGGGTGCGTGTTTTTTCAAGAGCTTTCTTAATGTCTTGCTTTTTCCACGCATTCTCCTTTCCAACAGTCTAGATCTTGATGTCCCTGATTAACGGCTGTGATTAGATGTTGTGTCTATATATACCCAAGGAACCCTTTTTTTTTTCCAATTTTACCGACACAAATTTTCCAGAACTCAAGTGTTTTTGTTATTGTAGCAATCTTTTTCGGCAAAATAAGGATTAAACAGATTTTTGGTTTAATGGCTAAGTACACCTTCTCAAACATCCCAGTCTTCAGCATTGACGAAGATGAAGATGACAATGAGAATGTGAATGAGGGATGCAATGAAGGCCAGGCGAGTTAAAGGGTCTACTCATTTTCAGGGAGCTGAAGGGTCAATTTATTTTCCACGTTCTCTGGCAAAATCGAGTGTATCAACATAGGGTCCCGCCAGGACAAGCTGACCCAGCCGTTTTGGAGATGCTACCAGTTCCCTCTGCTATGGCGGTGGTCTCCGTCCATTAGTATTAGACTTAAAATTGAGGGAAGGCACTCAAGTAGGAAAATCTATCGAAGTTTATAAAAATGGCAGAGATAAACATCGCCCGGGGCCATGTTTTAAACAGCCAGCTGTACAATGTGCTGGCTGGCTTTGAGGAGAAATTTGATAAGGCCAAAGCCAAAACAAAGAAGCTGGGCTTGGAAAACGAGGATCTTCGTTCCAAGGTGGAGTATCTGGTTTTGGTCGAAACCGATTTGGAGGCCAAACACGAGTCCGCCAAGGAGGATAGACGACTGGCTGAGCAAAGAGCGTTGGAAGCTCAATTACGAAAAAAAATTGTTGAGGGCTCCCGGAGACGGACTGAGGAGAATACTGCAGTGTTCGAAGAGATGGTCCTTACGAAGGATAGACAATTGGCCGAGGCAATGGACGAGCTTGCTAGGGTCAAGAAATAGTTAGCCAGGTCAAAAGCCCCTGCTTCTGTCGACCCTAAAAAGGTGGCGGGGTCCTAGGCATAGTATATTGTATTCTTATTTTTTATGTAATTTGAATCCTTGTAAATAAAAGTATTGTATTGTTTTCTCTTTTGCCTTTGTTATATCATTGTCGCTCTTCATTTGATCCTTATCCCAATGCATAAATAATTAAGATTTCCAAACTTTGTAATTAGCTTATAGCTTTTTATTGTAATTGATTCGTAAATTGAACTCCATTTTTTATTGCATGATTTGTACTATACGCGTTAAGTAGTTTTACCCAGCGAGTTAAAGGGTTGGTCACGAACCATACCCCCTTGCTATCTTGTTAGTCTAACTTGTATGATATGCATTAAGTATTTTTACCCAGCGAGTTTAGGGGTTGGCCACGAACCGTACCCCCTCGTTTGTTTGTTATTTTGAGTTGTATGATAGGCGTTAAGTATTTTTACCCAGCGAATTAAGGGATAGGTCACGAACCATTCCCCCTCCCTGCCTTGTTATTCACTGAAAATTGTAAACTTGATGAGAAAATCTTTATTTGAAACCCGCTAAGTTTTGAAAGCGATTATTGCTGCGGTTCACGAAATTGAATGAAAAGAAAACAAATTGACATACCACTTGGCGCTAATAAATAGAAACTTATTAGTAGTATGGACGGAGGTTTGTGATGTTCCACGGGTGTTTCATTTCTTTTCGTTCAATGTCCTCTAATTTGTAGATCCCAGGTCGAATTACTTCAAAGATATTCTACGGCCTTTCCAAGTGGGCCCAAGAGTTCCTGCTCCGACCTCTCTGTTAGCGAGAAAAACCTTTTCCAGGACCCATTCGTTGACTTGAAAACGCCTATTCATGACTTTGGAGTTGTAGTACCTAGCCATTTTCCTCTGATAAACAGCTAGGCGAAGCTGTGAACTTGTGTACCTTTCTTCCTGCAAGTCGAGGCTCACGGTATGTAGGTTCTTGTTGGATACTTCATCAAAATGTAGGCACCTTGGAGAGGGAATTCCTACTTCAACTGGGATCATTGTCTCTACTCCATAAGCCATGGCAATGGGGCTTCATAAGTCGATGTCTGGGAGGTAGTCCAATATAACCAGATGGTCTCAGAAAGTTCTTCAGCCCATCCTCATTCGGCAGATTCCAGCTTTCTCTTAAGAGTATGTTTGATAATCTTGTTGATAGCCTCTACCTAGCCGTTGGATTGGGAATAGTATGGGATGGAGAAATATCTTCTAACTTCAAGCTTCTCGTAGTTCGAGTTAAACTTCTTTCCAGTGAACTGTGTCCCATTGTCTAAGACAAGAGAGTGTGAGATCCCAAAGCGACAGATTATATTCTTCCACACGAACTTCCATACATTCTCTTTTGTGATCTTGGCCAGGGTCTCAGCCTCGTACAACTTGGTGAAATAGTCTATAGCTACTACTGCAAACATGACTCAACCCTTACCCATTGTGAGAGGGACCGACGATGTCGATCCTCCACTTGGCAAAAGGCCATGGGCTGGTAACCGGGGTGAGGTCTTTAGCTGGGAGCTTCGGCATGGTGGTAGTCCTTCTTCATAGTCGGCCAGTAGTATCTTTGCTTCAAGGCCTTCAACGCCAGGCCATCCCTCCAGCATGATTACCTTAGTCTCCTTCATGTATTTCCTGCATGATATAGTTGGCTTCATCTTTGTTAACACATCATAGGAATGACAGAATGAATCTTCTTTTGTACAGGATTCCATCCTGTAAGATGAACTAATCCGAGAGGCTCGCTAATCATCATCGAGTTCTATTGCAGAGCATCATCGGTGGTGGATCGGCTAAGTTTTTCGGTTGGAATAGCTCTCATCAAATCAGAGTCTTTGCAACTTGCCAAATTAGAGAAGGCATCTACATAACCGTTTTTAGCCCTGGGGATTTGGAGTAACTCAAACTCCTCGAAGTTTGACAGAAAATCGTTGACCTTCTTCAAATAAGCCAAAATAGATTGTTTACGAGATGTGAAAGTCTAATTAACTTGACTAACCACCAGCTGCGACTCATTATAAATCTGGATTTTTCTAGCATTCATCTCATGTGTTAACCTCAAGCCTGTAAGAGTGCCTCGTACTCGGCAGCGTTGTTTGAGGCTTTAAGCTTCAGGCGAAGTGCACAGTTGAGGTTATGGCCGTCGGGGCTAATTAGTAAGATCACAGCTCCTGCTCCAGCATCGCCTGAGGATCCGTTAACATATAGTTTCCATGTTGTTACCTCCTGGAGCTTGGCCTCGAGCAATCCTTCAAGGATGTGGGTAAATTCAACTATAAAATCTGTCAGTGCCTGACTTTTTATGGATGGCCTAGGCTTGTAGGAGTTCTAGAAATAATTGACCACTTCATCAGCTTTCTGGACGTGTCTGGCTTTTGGAAAAGTTGTCTCAAAGGAAAGTTCTTCATGACGTCGATACTGTGCGCCTAGAAGTATGGTCGAAGCTTCCTTGATGCAACTATTAGGGATAGGACAAGCTTCTCCATGTCTGGGTATCTCATTTCTACGTCTTATAAAACTTTACTCACATAGTAGACCAGGAGCTCTGTCGGGCCCTCTTCTCAAATTAGTGCCAAGCACACTGCTTTTTCAGACATTGCTAGGTAGACCAACAATCTTTCTCCGATCTTTGGCTTGGATAGTGTTACCATCAAATTTTGGTAAGACCTCCACGTCAGCAAAGGCCTAAGTCAGGCCCCGCGAAGGCCTCATAAGCCCAACGAGGGCCTCTTGAATTTGTAGAAAGCCTCGGTGACCCGGCAACACCATAGCATTCCTAAACCACATACAGCGAAGCCCATGAAGGGCCCCGTCTTTCATAATCGGGCATTAAATTCACACTAGAATCCAAAACCACATAGAGCTTTGTCAAAAAAATAAACTACCAATACTGCAAAGAATAGTAAAAGTCCTTGGATCTTTTAATTTCGGAGGTAGCCTGTTTTGCAAGATAGCACTGCATTCCTCAGTAAGCATGACTGTTTTGTGTTTGAAAGAATTTCCTTCATAAATTTTGCTTAGCTTGACATTTGAGCTAAAGCGTTGGCAAAATGTATTTTGATTTGGAGTTTCTTGAATACATCGAGGAATTTCTTGAATTGCTTGTCTAGGTTATGTTTTTGCAACCTTTGAGGAAATAGAATTGGAGGGACGTAAGCCGGTGGTGGAATATAATCTGGTGGGGAGCTTTCTTTTTCTTGTTCAACTTCTGCATCTGATTTGTTTCTCTCTCTTTACTTAACACAGTTTCCTTTTCAACACTCGGTCTTTTCATACGAATCTCTGATAATTCAACTCTGCTTCTCGTGGTAATTGTATTTACTTGCTCTTATTGATTAACTTCAGTATTACTTGGTCATGTGCCTGGTTGTCGCTCGGTCAACAATTTAGCCAACTGCCCAATTTGGGTCTAAATCACGTTGTCGTTGGTGAAAGCTCGGTCAACGTTCACGTTGTTATTGGTAAAAGCTCCGTTTGATTTCTAGGTCTAAATCAAATAGATCAAGATCTTATATATGGCGTATACACACTTAACACCTGAAACTTTAAAAAATAGTTGGAATTCAGTGATAACAGAAAGAACTGAGAGGGATAATAAAAAAAAAAATAATAATAATAAAAAGAATTGTTAAAAACTAAATTATCAATTAACGTATTAATTAATAAAACTAGAGCCAAAAACTTGTTGTAGATTTTAATTTCGCAAGTGGACGGATCGTTAACAAGTAATAAGTGATGTGCAAGGTGTCGAACTCACGAGGACTAGGTACCAATTAACCAATTAATTTATAGTTCAAGTTTTAACAATATAAGAACACATATTTTTTTATGATTTTAATTATAAAACTATTCTATCAAAATAAATTTATGAGAACTAATTCGAATATTACTAACACTAGGATTTGTAAATACACCTACACATTCTTTAATCAATTATTCGTTTAACCGCTTTAGCTTATAATTACTATAGATTGAAAATCGGTGATCCTATAATAATCAATAGCCTCTCTCAATAGTCAATCAATTCTATATCAATATGCGAACCTAATTATCTCTAATTAAGTTTTGAACATAAAAATATGTATTTAAATCATAAGAACACCTAAATGGATTTTATAAGGCATGATAGTAATTAATATATATTATTGGACCTTATGTTATTCAATACCACGTGCTTAGTTTATATTGAATCTCTCGACTTCAATATAGATCACAACACATTCTAATGGTAATCAAACATTAAAACAATAGAAAAAAAGAATAAAGAATAATCAACTCAAAATCAATTAATTACTAAAACGAAAAAAAACTTCTAATTAATTAAAAACATGAGGTTTTATCGTTCATCATAGCAATAAGTAATTTAGACGAACATGATTTAGTAAAATAATACAATATTCGTATTAATCATATTCCAGAGAAAAAAGAAGAAAATAAGAATACAACCCATGATTTCGGCTCAAGATTCTTCAATCCGTTCCTTGATCTTCGATTCTTCTCTTGTATATTTCTTCTCAAAATTCGTCTCCCCCGCGATTGTGCTCTATTCTGCCTTTTATATTCCTTTCCCAACTCTTCAAAATGTGTTTTAAGTAGTTGTTTTATCCTGGATTTTGTAGAGTTCTATTTCCATCAGGAAACAACTTAACAGCTTCCCGAAATACCAATGTGATCGCATGGTTTTGTCAAATAATGTTTTGCAGAAAAACTTTGTAGCTTACGATCGCAGCTTGCCTTAACCATGCGATCGCATGGTTAATTTGGATACAGTTCTTGAATTTCATTCTTTGATATTTGCGTGACAAGCCCCTCAAGTCTTTTTGTCTGTTCAATTAAGTCACATTTTCTTCCGTTTGCTCTCTTTTCGTTAGATCGACACTTGAATTTGATTTTTTTTCTAAAATGACAAGAAAACAATGCGACATTATACTGAAAACATGTAAGAGTACTCATAATTGTCCATTTTTGTGAGCTCAGATAAGTACAGAATTGTATTTATCAAGAGCATATGTTTATGGTAGTAGAAATTAAGCATTTCAGATATATTTGGTACGTTGAATTAAACATTTCTAGACAAGATTAAAGAAAAATAATATAAAAAATGTTTTCATGTCGTGGGGGTTTAGTAACTTTGGAATCTAAGATGTTTAAATCTAAATTGGTTCTTTAGATAGACCGATTAGATGGTAAAAAGATTTGTAATTTTTGCACCTTTTAATAACTTCATAAGCGTGGCAAATGGATTTTTAATTTTGCGAGTTCTTTGTACCTTTCATGACAAAAGATTTGTAATTTTCATGAGTTTTTAGTAATTATTTTATTTTCTGCTTAATGTACATTTTTTACACGAGGTTCATTCATGATAATTACTGATATTCATTTTAGATTATTAAATATTTAATTACAATTCTACCACGTGTAATATACAAGTAGTCACTAGTTTCTTAAAAATGCCAAAAATATCAAAAGAATGAACCTCTCGGGCTGACCCACCTCTACAAACAAGCAGACGATATGCCCCTCTACATCTTAAACAAAGCCATCTCATCCGTTTTACACTTGTAGACTATGCTAAACATATTCTATACATTAACTTGGGAAAAATAAAAAAGTATGAAATAAAGAACACAATCTACTTGGTCCATGAACTTTAAATTTAATGTCAAAGCATTCGTGGCACACAAATTTGAGATCATTTCAAGGAAATTGTCTTAGTCTTACAAAAGTAAATTGTTATTTAAAAAAGGCCAAAATAAAGACTAAGAAGAAACTTTTTATCGTGTGTGTATCCAAATTCCTCCACATTGTTATGAACTTCAAAAAAACTAGATCTTGGCTGCAAACTACCAACAAATTAATAATTTAAAACAGGAGCAATATTTGTGCTATTTCTAATAACATCAATATTTTTTCACAAGATGGTGGTTCATTTATCAATTTTAAAATTAGTATATTCGTTTGAGATTTAGACTGACAGAATTGCTCATTTGAGCTTAATAAGTTCTTATACCATATTAAGAATTCAAGTTTCATCTTAAAACGTCAACCTTGTTAAGAAGAGTAACACAGAATCTTATATTTGTCATAGTTTCAATAATTAATCGATATGGAATTGATTCCTTAATAAAACGAAAGTTTTGTCAATATTGAATTAAAACATACTACGTGTCAAATTTAGAGCTCGTTTGAGAGAGCTGTCATCAAATTTTGATCAAAATTTGATGAAATATGTAGATAAAAAATTAATAAAAATTGTAGATCTCATTAAATATGGAGTTAAAATTAATTGTTAATTTTTTAGCAAATTTTCATCTGGACCAAACAAACACTTAAAAAAGTTCAGGGCTTTTACATTGCCCTATTCGGAAATTGATTGACAAGACATAAGAGTGGATCCCATATGTGGAGTACACCCCTATATCTTGTCGGACAATATCCGAATCGGACAACATATAAATTCTATATAAAAGTTGGGACAATGGCAAATTTATGAGCCAAGTTGGTGTCACTATGTACCCAAAAAATTTAGGAAACTTGCCTAGTTTTAGAGCATTTACAACAATTTATCTATATTTAAAGAATATTTTTAGTAGTTTAAAGAGCATATATAAATTTAAATAGCAATTTTTTTAAAACATTGCATCAACTTTTTTATCTCCATGCTCTTCATTTTACTTCTTCCAAGAAGCATTTAATATTTTTTCTCTCCTATTTTTCTTTTCATATGCTTCTCTCCCAATTTGTATATACTGTTTAATTAAAACCAATATATCAAGTATTAAAAATTGAATTTGTTTTAATGTATTTAATAATAGAGATTAGAGAGTGGCGTCACTCTTTAAATTAAAATGTTAAATTAGAGAGTCTATTGAAATATAATTTTGTGAGTTGACTTTTTAAATTAAATAATATTATATATTTAAAGAGTTCTGACTCCACAATCACTCATTCACGTTACCCAACAATCTCATCCTTATCCTTTTCATAATACAACTTACTTATTTTAGTTAAAGTTGAACCAGCTGGTTAGACCACAACCAAACTTGTTAGGTTTATTTTATCAACTGGGCTTTTAATTATTTTACAAGCCCAATTGTTAACCCTATAGGCAGCTGAGATTTTATCCAAATTTCTTATTAAATTTTGAAGTTTCGTCAAAAATAATTGATGTCAACTATACGGATCTTTCTCTATCATTTTATTTTGTTTGTTGCTAGATCAACTAAGTTATTTAAAGAAATTAAATTTTAAAAATTATCATAAGTCGATTTAATTTTAATAGATTCTTTCATCGTCTAATTTGCTCACTTGAAAAACATCGCACAATCAATCGAAGTTAAATTTCATAAAAATGGCATAAATAGAAAAGGATTCCGTTTAAAATGTTGTGAAACTAACATTCTTTCTTCCTTTTGCTCACACTATGAAATACGAATATATTTTCAAATTTTGATTTGAGTTTCTGTAAAGGCCGATAACATAGGTAAACAGAAAAAAAAAAAAAAAAAAAGAATAAACATATCTCACGTAAGATTTTATGAGTTTCTTCATGCTTTAAAGATAAAGAAGAAAGAAAAATCGAAAAGAATAAAACTTATTTTTTTGTAGAAGTTTTGTCAAATTGAGACTCGATAAAGTACACTATTAAATTAATTATGTGATTTATTTTTAATAAGAGAATATTGTACGGATTATTAAATAAGAAACCTTTTTGACCCAAAAAATTCAAAAACATAACATTCTTTATTTATTGTTTTTTTTAAAGCAATATTTTTTTTAAAAAAAATATTTATTTATGTATACGTTCACAAGTAGTATTATTAAAAATGACTTTGAGAAATATTTTATTTATGTTTACGTGCACAAGTCTTACTGTTACATTATATATTTAATTGGTGGATTTAATACACGACTTCAACAGTCAGAAAAGAGATGTATGTTGACCGTACAGTTCCTACACAATTTCATGGAAAAGCGTGGCAATGGCCTATTTTATGCCAAATGAATAAAAATCATAAACTAATAAAGATGGAATTTGGTCAAACTTATAATTTTAGGTACGTTGACCATTTAGATATTGACCAAGGAATGAAGTGGTGCGTTTGGTGGGATGCAAAAGTAGATGGAATCTTATTTTTTTCCCCCTTCCTTCCCATTCCATTTCCATCAATCATCCCGAAAGGGAAATTAGTTTTTGGTCCATAATAGATGAAAATTAGAGTTTATTATACCATATACATTCATAGAGTGAAAAATCTAATAATAAAACTCGCGGAAATTAGCTAAGAAAACTTTATTTTATCAAGAGCATGTGTCAAATTAAGTTTGTAATATGCTATATTTTTGCTTTATAGTTCAAATAAATCAATGAAACAAATCAACAATAATGAGTATTGCACCTTTGTCAGAGTATGAAGTTTCTACTGCTATTAAGTTGATAAACTTTTGATTTTTAAATTTATCTGAATCTAAACAGAAAATATAACTCAAAAGAAGTACAATATCTCATTAAATCTAAATATTAGCAAGATAATAGCAGTATCTTAGATGGCTCAAAATTATAAAAGTGTCTCGCATAACATGCTTAATACGAATAATATTCATACTATCCTTAAATCCAAACAATATGATGCATATTTTTAAGAAAAATATGATTGTTAACATGTCTATGTTTTCTCTTAACCCTTCTATTCTGTGCTGAAGTGTATGGACACGAGTCCTTAATTCAATGCTTGATAGAAATGCTATGCATGCAAAAGTTTTAAACTCACCTCCCCAATCTGATTGTATAACTATGATTTTTCTCTCAAGTTTATTTTCTATAACCCTTTTAAATTGCACAAATATGTTTCACTGCATCTGATTTGTGCTTCATTGTATATATCTAAGTGTACCTATTGTGATCATCCACAAACAATATGTAGTATCTAAAACCAGGGTTAGAGTTTATGGGTGCTAGTCTCCATACATCAATGTGAATCTAGTCAAGTGGTGCGATGACACGTGATGTTGATGAACTAATGGGAAGAGAATGTGATTTGCCATATTGGCATGCATCACAAAATTAGAGCATTTGTCTTGAAGGATGCCCAAGCCTCCATTACCAAACATCTAACTTAGACTCTAATGACTCAACAGAAACTAAAGACTTTTCACAGCTAGAGCTAATGGTGAAAGCAGTATTTTTCATGACTAATTTGATAAAGAATTGATGGCTTGATAAGGGAACCCTAGCTGATACAACCATTCCTTTAGCCTCTCTTGCATCATGACTTTCTTCGTTAGCTGGTCATTAAAGACACAAGATTTTGGATGAAATTCCATGAAGGCATCATTATTAATTGTCAATTATGATACAATATGTGCAATATGCAATGAATTCCCATTATCAACCATTAATTTTTCCTTACCATTGTACTCTTTGGTTGTGGCGAGGTTATCTTTTTCTAATATGACGAGATGACTTGCTCTAGTGTCTATAAACCAAGCAGGATTTGATGCAACAAAGGATGATGGTGCTAAGCTATTGTTACTATGGTCTGCTACCCATGTACATTTCATCATATCTATTGAAGCTCCAAGATGCAGAATGATTATTCCTCCCACAAATTTGACACAGACCCTGATGTTCATTGGCTCTATCTCATCTACCTCTGTTCTTTTCTCTTTCTCTATAATTGAAGGACCTGCCATAGTTTCTTGATCTGGTGACTGCCATTGTTGAAACTAGTCCTTTGAGTGAGATTTGCATAAGCTTGACCAAAGTTTATTGTACACATACCAATTTTAACAACATTCAAATTCTCAAGTTCGCTTTCAAATGTCATAAGCATTGATGTAAGCTCATACCTCTCTACTTTTGATCTGGACCACTATGGGCATGTATTTTTCATCCAAACCAACTAGGACTTTGTTACCAGATCCTCATGAGCAATGGTTTTTTCAACTATTTCCAAATTATCTGCTCGTTGTTTCATTATGGTGAGGTACTGATCAATTGACATTGAACTTTTCCTAGTTCTTTGAAGTTCACCAGTAAGAAAAGTAACTCTGGATCTATTTAATATTCTATAGCTCTCCATAACTGCACTCCACAGCTTGCTTGAGCTTGAACACTTCATCACCCTTATGGCAATTTTTTGTGTCATTGATGAGTACAACCAACCCATCAACAATTAATCTGTAGAAACTCACTTGTTGTACTCCGGATTTGGTGACATCTCAATGCTTTTTCCTTCATTAGTAAGAGTTTGTGCACCAAGAAATTCTAGTGGACACTTCTTTGTCCCCAGTATGAAACCTTCAAGGTTATGCCCCTTAATGATGGGCATAATCACATTTTGCCAGAACAAGAAGTTATTCTTGTTTAACTTTAGTGAAGGAGTTTGGGTCAAATTCATCCCAAATGGTGAGAGGTGACCAGCTATTGATGTGGGTACTATTGATTAAAAATATATTTGCTGATGAAGGAAATATTGTTTGATAAAGCAATGGGGTCGACCCCTACCAAAATTTCATGGGGTGTAAACCCCTAAGGTTAAGAGGTCGACCCTACCTATTAAATTTCTTGGGGTCGACCCTCAACAAGGTCATCCATCACTTTGTTTTTCATTTTCTGTGTGTGCCCCATGGTGCGTGGATCATTTTTACTATTTTTACTTATCCAGAAGTAATTAAAATCACAAGTTGGAGGAAAATTATCTCCCCCATCCAAGCAACTTCCTTCCTAGAGTTTTTAAGGTTTCGTTTTAAATGAAGTAATACATCTCTCTAATTGTAGGATGAGCCAGGCTTAGCTGCAATTATTAGTTTTCCTAATTACAATCTTTTGCACGAGGTAATTTTTACAAGGAAAAATAGCATATTTGCTTCCCAACCTTTAAAAAACGTAATGGATATATTCCTAACCTTTAAAATTAGCATCAGACATCTCCAACATTTTAAGAAATATGCATGGTAAGTCTTTTATGACAAAATTGCAACCTCCTTTAAATAAACAAAAGAAAAGAAAAAAAGCATACGATTGATTAAAAAAAAAACCAAATGTACCCCCAAAAATTAAACATAACAAAGAAGCACTCTTTTTCCTTCACTCAATATCATGGAACCAATCACCATAATAACCCCTTCCCTCCTCTTTCTCCTCCTCTTGCTGTCCTACTACCATTATTGATCTTTGCTTTTCTCTCTTCCAACCTTAAAATCTCAGAAAAAATTCAATCATAGATTAAGATTTCTTAATAAACATAAAGTGGTGGAGATAGAAATTTGCATCTTCTTCATTTAATCTTGCTAGAGTGTTTCCTATTTCTTGGCTCTCCAAGTTGAAGTAAAAGGCTAATTCAGCAGAGATGAAGCAGAAGGATAGAATATACTTTGTCTCAAAATTTGTCGTTGGATTCTACTAGGAGATAACGACGATTCTATTATGCAGATAATGATGAATATTGGAGGCTTTCATTTGGGTTAGATGGAATTGAAGCTAGGCAGAATACATTTTATTTAATCCAAAACCCCAAAATCTAACTGCTAGTTGGATTTAGATCTCCATTTCTGTGTCTTCTGGTGATTCCATTTTACGTCAATTTGGTCTGAAAATGTCTCATGGAAAGAGGTTAAATTTCTTCCATTCTTCGAAGTTCTTTTGCCCTTAACACATCATACAATCTCAATCTCTAAAAAGAAGAAAAATTCCACACACAACTCATGAGCTGTTGACAAATTTCCAACTTTTCTATAATGGGTTGTAATCACAATATTATATGTGACCTTAGACTTTATCATCTTGCCATTTCTTTATCTGATTGTCTTAATTTCATGCTCATCTCTCCTCTGGAACTTTTACAGATTCAGAAAAGAACTATCACATTAACGAAAAGGAAATCAATGCAGCATGTAAAATTGTGGCCGGGGGAAGGGGGGGAAAGAGGATGAATCTTACTGGATTGAAAATAAAGAACATATATATACTTCATTAATAAGAAGGAAAAAATTAAAGCCATTTCTTTTGGGCTTTTTATCGATACCAATCTATTTGCATATGGCGGGGGTAAAGCTGTCGAGGTGATTCCATATTATTGGGTAAAGAAAGAAAATGAAATTTTTATTGTTCTTGTTATGGTACATTTGGTTATTTTTTTATTCTATTTTTTCTTTTTTCTTGTCTTTCTTCTTGTTTATTTAAAACAGAGTGCAATTTCGTCATAAAGGATCTACCATACTTGTTTTTTCAAACGTTGGACATGTCTGATATTATTTTTAAAGGTTAAGAGTATATTCCTTATGCTTTTAAAATGTTAGGGTCCAACAATAATCTATTTTTATTATATTTATATCTTCCACCGTAGGAATTAAAAATTCCTAAAAATTATCGAAAAATTATCTTATTACAATAAGCATGTTGTTTTGTCTTTGCAATGATAGCATTTGCCTATTTAGGTTTATAGAACTCCTAATTTCGATGTAAACATTTTCCGCTTGGATGTTTCTGAATAAAAACTATTTTTCATTCCAAATTAAAAAATAAAAGTTAGTGTTCCCTTCATTTTAATAGTAGTATGTTTGGTTGTACTTAAAAATTATTTTTGTAGAATAGTAATTAAAGTACTAGTTTGGTGTAGATTATAAATTAAATATTGGTTCTTTTGAGCATACTATTGTTGACTTTTAAAAAAATCTTAAGGTGAAATGACAAAATTGTCATTAATTAACAAAATACCACTTTAAAGCAGAAAATGGCAATTTTGACATTTCACCTTAAAAAGTTTGAAAATTCAATAATAGTAGGCTCAAAAAAATTAATTTTTAGATTATAATCCACACCAAAATAGCTCTAAAAATTTATGCAGGAGAAAATAAATAAACTAAAAATTAGGATTAATTATACTTACAATCTCTATTCTTTCAGCTTGGTAATAATACATCGTCATTCAATTTTATTCCCGGATATCGTCTCCAACCTTTCATTTATTCGTAGAGATGGTCCTCAAATAATTTTTTTTACAATTTCGCCCTTGACATAAATAAATTAATATGGTAGAAAAAAGAAAATACAATAGAAAAATTGCAATTGGACCTTAATCTTTTCAAAAGTACAAATAAATCCTAAACATTTTTATTATTATATTTTACAGTTTTCACTAAAAAATAATAAAAAATGTATCATCAAGTCCCAAAACTTCTAATTATATTCACCAAAAGGACATTTGAAATCTCTGCAGATTTCATTAAGTGGTCCGTTAATTGACAAAAAAATTATACCTGCGATCTAAATTTTACCACTTTAACCAGGACAAAATAATTAAAGTACAATTTTGACAATCCATGACGAATCATGGCTGTTGGATAGAATAGAAGGGATCTACACATTTGGCCAATGCACTCCCAAGCTGTGCCCAGTCACTATAAATTTTGCTTTATCATTTTCTCTTAGAATTTCTTTTAGTTTTTTTTTCTAATGGCATAATAGGCTGTATCTGGCTTGTTTTGGCTTGTTCTTGAGGCCAACATAGGTTTTTCTGCAACCCAAGAGCTTTCATGAATCTGTCGTGAACTTTTACCATTCTCGGAGGCTTGTACCTGTTTTAAATAAGTTTATCCCATCTATAACAACATAAATTATTAAACTTTTAGATAAAGTAGTTCAAAACTATCAAGTGATATCAAAATCTAAAGACCATGCATTTGCACTAAAGGCTTCGGTACACTAAAAGCCACATAAATCTGGAAGGAGGGGGTCAGGGTCGGGATGGGTTGGAGAAGATGGTCCCTTTTTGATTTGTTTTTAATTTTTTAAAATTATTTTTAATAGAATATAATAAACTATTTTGTCATTATTAAATTGGTTAATTTTAGATCGCGGGTATAATTTTTTTGTCAATTAACGGATCGCTGGACAAAATCTGTAAAGACTTCAAATGTCCATTCGGTTTACATAATTAGAAGTTTTAGGGCTTGGTGATACATTTTTTTTTATTATTTTAAGTAAAAATTTGTGACAATAAAAAGATTTAGGATTTATTTATACTTTTGAAAGGGTTAGGGTCCCAATTGTAATTTTTTCATTGTATTTTTTATTTTTCCATCATTTTAATTTATTTAAGTTAGGGAAAAATTTGTCAAAAAATTTATTTGGGGACCATCTGTATGAATAAATGAAAGGATGAGGATGATATCTGCGAATAAAATTGAATAGGAATGAAATTGTTACAAAACTGAAAGAATGTGGACTGTAAGTGTAATTGACCCTTAAAATTAAGTTTAACTTAATTTTAAGAGTAAATTCTAGTTGAAATCCTCAATCTTTAATAAGTTTGACATTCAGATCCCAACCCTAAAATGTGATATGCACATCTCCAACATTTCAAAGTTGTAGTAACAATGTCTAAAGTTAATTGAAACCATTAGTTTGACTATTAAAATATCAAATTTTATATTAAAAAGATTATTATACTTATATAGATTTGTTATTTCCATCATTCTAAGGGTATAATAGTCATTTAACAAATTTTTTTACATTTTGACAGAAAATTCTCATCAAGTGGATACCACGCTTGCACAACTTTGAAAGATTAGAAAATTACATGACATATTTGGTAAGTTTGCAACTTAATTATCAAATGTTAAACACACAACTGATATTTTCTTTAATAAAATGTGTTTAGGATTTCCCATATTTTAACCCAAACCCCCCCCCCCCCCCAACCCCAATCGATATATTTATTACACAACCAATGATTAATCCCAAACCTAAATCACTACACACCTTTTTAATTGAGGAAATTACCTCTATAGTGAGAAAGTGAATTGTGTCAACAAGGTTACTTTACAGAAACAGGATACTACATCCATTTCTCTCATGTTCGTGATTATGCTGTCCATCCCTTTAGTCTTCACAAAGATTAGAAAACATATCCAAAAGAATTCTGAACATTTCAGAGACAAATGGCAGAAGTTGATCAAAAAATTCTCCTAGAAATTTGGCCCAACATTGATGATGACGCACTATGGGAATGCTTGTCTTTGCCCTATGCTAAAAACTCCAACAGGATATTGAAACTTACATAAAGAAAGTTTCTCCTAAATATAATTATTATCATCTTCTCCAACCAGATTCAGATAATTTTGATGTTTCTTGGAGTCAATTATATTTCGGCAGACCTACCCAAAGTTTAGGGCAAACATCCACATACAGTGAAAATACTCCTGAAGGTCAATAGCATATAGAGAAACTTTGGAAGTTGCTCCACGATAACATTCACTAAACCCCTACTAACTAGCTCTCCACAAGAATCAGTAACGAATTCACAGCAAATCATCACATCACATCAACTTGAAGTAACGTGATTCATGATGCATAAATTTTCCAATATCTCCACTATTCCGAACCCAGATGTTTTTTATCCAAATGATCTGGATAATCTTGAAAGACTTGAAGAATAGATTTGGGAAAACAAACATAAAATGGAAAATATGCCATGGTGGATATAACGTGGGCTTCCATCTGATTTAGATGATTCTGACACACCCGAACAAGCTGCCAACCTTGGGACCCCATAGATTCCATATTTTATCACGCATCTCTTTTTTTATTGCTTTAAGTCAGTGTCTATATTATTATTGTTACTTTATGTCACAAGTTTGTACTATTGTTACTTTTTAGTAATGCTTTAAGTCAGTGTTTGTATTATTATTGTTGCTTTATGTCACAAGTCTATACTATTCGGTCACGAGACTGAATTATTGTTGTACTATTAAGTCCCGCACTTGTTTATCTTGAGTATGGATAACTCCTATATAATGAGGGTTCCTTTCCTTTGTAAATCATCAGAAGTTTTATGAAACAAATTTCTTTTGTGTTCTTTCATCGTGAGTTTCTAAGTACTCTCTTTTTCTTTCTTAATCTTAGGATAAGTGGTGTTAATATATGGGTGGAAGGTAAGGAAAATTTCTTAGTAGTAGCATAAAGGATGCTCAGCAGTTGCCTCCCTGAGAATCCTTTGCATCAGAACTATGTTTCTACAGATCAAACGATCCGTTATGGCGAGGTTAGTGGTTCTTATAATTCCAAAAGTCATGCTCGTATTTGATGCCCAGAAGAGGCTGTTGGGGCTAGAATACCATGAATTATAGAGAATCATTACACCCTATTATTATAGTATCAGAACCAAATGTTTTATTATCCTTATCCTCCTAGAGAGATATTATCCAACTTTGAACAAGATTAAGGAAGAACTATTTGCTTATTATGTCTACTGAATCTCCTATCTTTCAAGATAATTTACTACCTTCCTCTTTTTGAAAATCTAACGCCTCTAAATCGATGGTATTTATGAAATCACCCATATTCCAGAGACAGAGAAAACCCCTCTTACTAGCCTACCTCTTCTAAATCATTATCATGCTTATGCAAAACCAAAACAATCCATCTCCAAGTATGTCTGAACTCTAATCACCTCTTCAAAAAACTCAGATCAAGGAATATGTTCAAGCCTCCAAATTTGATCAGCACCTTTTACCTGCAACACAACAAGAACAGTTTGTTACACTTGAGCTACCTTCTAATATGCCAAAGTACGGCTTTCTAAAGGATACACTCATCTTCATTTTGGGGTTGTCCGTTTTGCTCTTATTGCCCATGGTAGAAAAGGTCTTCCAACTGTCGCCAGATTAGCACTTCTTGATACTCATTATGCTGATTATCAATATTCGTTGTTGAAACAACATTAAATGCTAGAACAATCTTAGTGACAATGTTTCCCAACTTCAACATGCCTATAGCAGATCCTCAACTTCTGTCTGCTCTAAAAATTCAAGTGTAAATTGTTGGTACAGTCCCCACTTGAATCACATATGGTGCAACTCTTCATTACCAAATGGTGTACCGTATACAAAACCATTCTCTTGGTTTTGTTACACCTCATGCTAGAGAAGATGGTCTATTTTTACAAATGGAAACTAATCATCCTAGTTGCATCTATGTTCCAAGATAGATTCCTAGAAAGGAACTCCTGAAATAGATTCCAGACACTTGGCTCACATCTTATGAACAACATCATTAGGTCTCCAAAAATTCTCAACCCATTCAATCTTCAGCCCATCACTTCTGGCAAGAGTCGAATGGTCAGATTGAAATCATGTTTAAAAGAGAACCCACTCAGAAAAAACCCCCATGTTTTCCACTCAGTTTGCTTTCACAAAAGCTGAAGCCAATATTCCTATTTATGCTTTCGATTCTGAAGAAAAACCCATTTATGTTCAAGCTAACAAAGGCCATATGTATTGGGATGTTTGTTTCTGTAGCAAGTACAAAAAGAAGTCAAAACCTATAAAATCGGCTAGGCAAGGTCAGTAAAAGCTACAAATGGCCTATGAAGAAAATTCTCTCCATATTGGTCTTCTTGGAGAACCATTTGGAAAGTTTGACTATTTTGTCATTTACACTCCTCCTCCATCTAATGATGACCCAATTATTCCTACTGGATGGACAGATGATGATGATGAGGACCACAACAAATGGCACAAAAAATGGGATGGGATGACAATGATGATACGAACCCACATTCTACAATTTTTCGTATCAACATGTATCATCCACCTTCTCTAGAGAATTTTCCTCATTCGGTACCTTTTGACAAGGAGCAGTCTACTCATTCTTGGAAAATACGAAATCCTATGACCAGAATACCTGATGGATCTCTTGACCAACTTTGTGCCGCATAATGAGTTCTGAATTGGTAGTCTGAAAATACTGCACAACAAAACAAATTGTTACAAAAACTTGATCATAGTCAACAAAGAATTGAAAAGGCTTTACAACAACGAACTCAAATCTTGCTTACACCTCTTGAAGCTTGCTAGAAAAAGAATTGAGGTTGTTTTCAATGAAATCATGAACCTCCTACACAAAGACTCCCTTTTGATGATCAAGAAAATGAACTCAAAAGTTTAAAAGCCCAACTCAATTTCCTTAAAAACAGCACACTCATTCCACCATCTTCTCCATATGTTCCTACTTCTCATTTCCATAATCCTCCACAGACAGTGGGACCAATGTATTCATCTGACTCTTCTAGGTCCCTTCGAGTCCGCTTTATACCAGAAGAATGGGAACGAACTTTCAAAAAGGCAAAACCACCAAAAACAAACAAAATCTACAATACCAAAAGATCCTCCTTCAAACCCAGAAAAGGCCCACAGCTAATGATCAAAAATCCTATCTCAGAATTTTTTGAGAGGGCTCAAAACCAAACTCTCTTTACTCTTCCAATTTTACGTATAACTGAAAATTCCGATTCAAACTCAACAGAGTCTTGGGAGTCCTCAGATGATTCATATAAAGAACAACCTCCTTTTTACATGGCTGAAACTTTCCAAACTAGCCATGAAGAACCTGCCAAAGAACCTATTGAAGAAATTGTCCACGAAGAACCTACTATTAGAGAAATGTCTGAAGAATATATTGTTGAAAATCTTCCTGCTCCTGTATCTTTTAACATCCCTGCTCCCAGTAATTCTTTATTAAAATTTACTTTTAATGATGTTTCTCCCCATAAATGGAAAACCAGGTTCCATAAAATGCAGAAATGGTGCTTTGCTGAATTACAGCGGCCAAACATGACACATGCTGCTGTTGTTAAATCTTTTCTAGCAAGGCTTACAAGATTTTTGAAAGATTGGTTTGATTCTCTTGGTCAATATCGCCAACTACAATATCTTAATGCTTCTACATTTGACTGATTCATGGGAGCTTTGTATTGGAAATTCTGTGGCAAACAAGATCCTTTAAAGGATATTGCCCATGAAGAGTTTTTCAAACTCAAGTGTTGTTCTTACAACCCAAAAGATCTTGATGAACATTTCCAGAATGCGATAAAATGCTATTATCTCATTGGAGGAATGGATGATCCCAACATCAAACAAGCATATCTAGAATCGATTCAACAGCCCCTTGGACAAGAAACATTGCGGATCATTGAAATGAAAGGCCATTTTTTAGGCACTACGTCTTTTGGAGAAATTCACAATTTAGTCCAAAGAACCTTAAAGAAACTCTGTAGTCAAAGAGCTTTCCTCACAGACATACATACCACTGGCAGAAAACTTGAAAATGCATGTGAACGACCTGAATTGAAAATCAAATGTCATCATGATCATAAGTCACGTTCTTGCCCAGAAAAAAAAAAGAAGAATCGTGTCAAAAATTCAAAATCCGTAGCAAAAAGTATTATAGATATTTTTCTCGCAAAATAAGGTTTTTCAGACGCAAGTTCTCTAGAAAGAAAGGAGACCGTTGCTTTATTTGCGGACAAAAATGTCATTTCGCCAAAAACTACCCAAAATAGAAGAAAGCTAAAGTGATTCAACAATTTTATGCTACCACCCATGTTGATGAAGAAGTAGACATTGAATCAATATTCTCTGAACAAGATGAACAGTTCCTGACACAGTTTTTATACTGGAAGAAGATACTCTTGAATCTCCTATGCAAAGTGATTCTGAAGATGATTCTAAAAATTCTGATGAATGCTATGGAATACAATTCATCAGTCCAAGCTTTTCAGTACCCATGGTTGAAGTGAAAATTTTCCCTGGAAAATATGATAGACCTATTGTTGTTGCTGGTTTGTTTGACACTAGAACAGCTTGCTCTATTCTAAATCCATCAATTCTTCCATCATCCATGTGGAAATCCCATAGACAGATTTCCAAGCCGCAAACAATGAATATTTTTCAAGTGAAATCATCAGTAAACCTGTCAACACTCAATTCTTCCCCAATTGTTCCATCCCACAAAAAATTCTTGGTTCAACTCTCCCTGGGAAGGATATTGTCACCGGGTTTGATATTATTCAACAGCTATGGGCAAAAAGGGTCATTCCAAAACATAATGGTCTTCAATACAAATCCCACTTCCTACCATACATTCAGCCAACAACCTATTTTTCAATGACAACACTTCATACTCTCACTGAACTTTTTATTAGAGATTGTTGTCCAGAATCTCACATAGATTTTCTCACTAAATACACAAATCCATTGTGGAAAAATCCAAAATTTTTCATATCTCTTCTATTTAAACTCAATGAAGACATCAATCCCACGAAGGCTAGTCATATAGGAATAAGTCCAGAACATCTTCAACTTGCAATCGTAAAACTCACCCAGCTACAGGCCGAAGGATTGATTGAACCAACAAACTCTCAATGGGCATGCCAAGCATTCTATGTAAACAAAAGAGCTGAACAACTTAAGAGAAAAATGAGGCTTGTTATTGATTACAAGCCATTGAATCATTTTCTTGCAGATGACAAATTTTTTCTACCCAATATAAAAGTTTTATTTGCAAATCTTTCTACTGCTAAAATTTTCTCAAAGTTTGATTTGAAAGCAGGTTTTTGGCAACTTGGTATTCTTCCTACAAAGAGACACAAAACTGGGTTTTGCATTCCAAATGCACACTATCAGTTGACAGTCATGCCATTTGGACTCAAGACTGCTCATTCTCTCTTCCAGAAGACCATCACCCGCATATGTCATCCTATCATGAAATCTGCATTGGTTTACATTGATGATATCTTGTTGTTCTCTCCTGATGAATCTTCTCATTTTCAGTTGCTGTCTGATTTTCATAATCTCATCGAGCAATATGGAGTAATGCTCTCTCATAAAAATATGGTCATTGGCGTACCCGAAATCAATTTTCTTGGCATGCATATCAAGGATGGACAATACTCCTTGCAACCTCATGTGGGACAATAGTTATTGAAATTTCCTGATTCAAATCTCTCAAAGAAAGAAGTACAACAGTTTCTTGGAATTATTAATTACATGGCTGACTTCATTGGTCATTTATCCATAGTCATTAAACCACTTCAAAAAATGTTGAAGAAAAATGCACCAATTTGGTCTGACGAACAAACCCAAGCTGTCCAGAAAATCAAACAAAAGATTCATGATCTCCCAGCCTTATCCATTCCTACTGATGGGAAGAGGATCTTACAAACAGATGCTAGTGATTCGTATTGGGCTGCTGTCCTTCTTGAAGACAAAAATGTAAAAAGAAACATATATGGATATAAAAGTGGTTCATTTTCTGATGCCGAAAAGCACTATCATTCTACCTTCAAAGAAATTTTGGCAGTTAAAAGGGGCATTGAAAAGTTCCAATTTTACCTTATTGGCCACTATTTTTTCCGTTGAAATAGATATGCCCGCATTTCCAAAAATGCTAAATTTCAAACAAAAACAGATTCCCAATTCTCAGCTTCTTAGGTGGGTTGAATGGTTTTCAAATTTCGATTTTGAAGTCAAGCACAATAAAGTACACAATAATCTTCTCCCAGATTTACTCTCTAGACCCAAAATCCCAGTTACCTAGTCTATTCCTATCATTTGTATGATGAAACCTTCCTCTTCCAAACCATCTTTCTCCAAGGAAAATTACCCAAACATTGACAATTTCCCTCCAGAAATCCTTACCCTCATAGCCAATAAAACACTCAAATCTCGTTCGGAAGAAATCATGCTAAAATACCATTCCATTGCCATCCAAAACCATAAAATCCATGTTCTCGGTGGATTAGGTTTTCATCTGGACTACCATTATTTAAACCTTTTCTCATTTGACCCTACTCGTCTACAGTTCTAATTCTCAAAAGAACTTCTGTGCTTTTTGTGGTACCTCCTTGAACTTCACCAAATCGCTATATGTTGTAACGCTCAGGCAATGGCTACCTAGCTTCCTGAACTCACTCTTGACCTCTGAAAAACTTATCCTGAGCTTTATCCTGAACCAAATGCAAATGCCAAAAAGTTTTTTGAATGGTTCCATCCCATACATCATTGGATGGAGAAATTTCTTGTTTATATGGGCAAATTTAAGGATATTCACACTTCTGTTAAAAATGTTCACATCATCCTTATTTTTGACAGACATGGTTACTTTACAGAAACAGGGTACTATACCCATCTATCTCATGTTTGTGATTATGATGTCCAACCCTTTAGTCTTCACAAAGATTGGGAAACATATCCAAAAGAATTACGAACATTTCAGAGAAACATGGCAGAATTTAATCAAACAATTCTCTCATAAATTTGATCTAGCATTGACGATGACGCACCATGGGAATGCTTGCCTTTACCCTATGCTAAAAAACTCCAACAGGATATTGAAACTCACATGAAGAAAATTTCTCCCAAATATAATTATTATCATCTTTCCCAACCAGATTCAGATAATTTTGATGTTTCTTGGAGTCAATTATATTTAGGCAGACCTACCCAAAGTTTAGGACAAACATCCACATACAGTGAAAATACTCCTGAAGGTCAATATCATAAAGAGAAACTTTGGAAGATGCTCCATGATAACATTCACTATACCTCCACTAACTAGCTCTCCACAAGAATCAGTTACCAATTCACAGCAAATCATCACATCACATCAACTTGAAGTAACGCAATTCATGATGCATGAATTTTCCAATATCTCCACTGTTCCAAACCCAGATGATTTTGATCTGGATAATCTTGAATGACTTGAAGAACAAATTTGGGAAAATAAACACAAAATGGAAATATGCCATGGTGGAAACAACATTGGCTTCTATCTGATTCAGATGATTCTGACACACTCGGACAAGCTGCCAACCTTGCGCTTTTTTTTTTGCACAAAATTCAGAATCTCTAAGCATTCTCGTGAAACTACGCAAAGTTAATTGAGTTTCTAGTTCATTTAGACACTCTAGTTCTCCTCTACAATTAATAAGTGTTGTTATACCTCGCACAAACAGCTGAAACAAAGGCTAGCTTAGACGTTAATTAAATAGATTCTATATAGTCCGCTTAAACCTAAACCTTCGTCCATCCCTCAAGATAAGCAAATGTTTAGGATTTGAGAACCAACCATCTAACTATTTAAGTCCAACTCGGGCATATCCTATTTTTACCTTTGTCATCGTAAGAATACATGTTCGATGAAGGATACGAGCATAAGCCATCACACCACTTATTGATTCCAGATGATAAAAGTGTGGGATCATTCCCAGGGGGCCCCAGTATAAGCCAGATTAATCCTATGATGATGAAGGAGATAGGCCGACCAGGTCATTTGAAGAGGATAATGATGACGAAGATCTTCTATTTTTCCAAGAGATACGAAGCACTTCTGTACCTAAATGATTCGTGAGGCCCAAATTAGATAAATACACCTGGCGAGGTGATCCCATGTATCACTTCATCATCGTTAAAATGCATGGCTTTCCATATCTCACTGGAGCGGCTAAGAGGTGGTACCTGAAGTTGAAGCCCGGCTCTATTCGGAGCTTGCCATAACTAAAGAACATCTTAATGAGTACTTTCCTGGGCCACACCTTATGCAAAGCCCTTGCCATGAGGCTGAATGACATCAGACAAGGCGTGAATGAGTCTGTCAAAATTACTTCAACAGTTCCAGAATGAGTTAATTGTTGTGGAGTCAATATCAGATGAGAAGGCCCTGGATGCCTTACAGAATGGGCTGAGGTTGGAAACTATCTTCTGGCGAGATGTCTGAAATAAGAAACCCTAAACATACAATCAGTTAGTAGACCTCATCAATGCTGAGATTTAGATAGAGGAGACAATCGAAACAAAAAGAAGCCTGACGACGAAAGAAAGTTGATAGCCCAAAGAGGTACAAAGGGTGTGTTCCCGAGACAGAACAATCAGGGTCAGTAGACGGGACCTCAGAATCAAGGTTATAAAGCGAAGAAGAATGATGTCATCCCCTAGATGAATAAAGCTCCAAGAAAGATCTATGTACCCCCGTCTCAGTCTAAATTCAGCAGAATATACCAATTTGAGAACCATGACATAGAATAGTGCCCTAATGTAAGGGCCACAATTGATAAGATGGTGGGAAATAGATATCGACCTACTGGAGAAAACCATTCTGGACAGCCTTTGCAACCACGACCAATGAAATATACATATAACATAGGGCGCGGTAGAGGAACGAATGGTGTAGGTTACCGCCCGACATCTTGAGTGCCACAACAAGCTAATTAGGAGAGACCAAATGTGTAGCCCCCATCAACCAATCCTCCGTTCGAGAAATTAATACCATCTTGGGTGGACCCATCATCGGAGGTCCTCACATCGGATGAGCGAGTAACAATGCGCAGAAGAATTACATAAGGACAACAAAGAAGCTTATGCTGGAGAATTATTGGGTCCAAAGATAGATGAAGCCTCAGCCTCCCACCATAACCTTCGGATATGAGGATGAGGCTAATGTCCACTATTCCCACTGTGATGTTATTCCCATTGTGATGCCTTAGTAATCTAAGTGGTGATTTTTTGAAACACTGTTAAATGCATGCGGGTTGACTATAGAAGCTCGGTGAATATTCTATTCGAAAGTGCTTTCAACCAAATGGAGGTCGATCATCTGTGGACACCCATGTCTGAGTCATTGTATGGATTCACATGAGATAGCATCATCCTTCAGGGAAAGATCACCATCGCAATAGAAGTTGGAAAGGAACCCTTGGTAGCAAAGCATTTTATGGAGTTCCTAATTATAGATCGAAGGTCTACCTATAATAGAATTTTGGGTCTGCCAGCATTAAAGCAGCTGATGGCCGTCACGTCAATCCATTACATCTCTATGATATTTCTTACTCTGGCGGGGTCGCTACTCTAAAAGGCAACCAGGAGTTAGCACGTGAATGTTATCTCAATGTGAAGCTCTGCGAGCTCCTATTGCGAATACAGTTATGATGGTTGACATGGTAGTCCCTGAGGTGAAAACGAATGGTCAAATTTGCATGGATGATACACTCGACCCCAGAATCCTTGAGTCTAGTTCTGAAGTTGCCACAATGGAAGAACTAGAAGAATTCCAGTAAACGAAGAGGACTAGTCTAAGCAACTGCAAATAGGGTGTGGGTTGGAGCCTGAGATGAAGAGAAGTTTGAAATAATTCTTGAGGGCGAACGTTGACGTCTTCGCTTGGAAACACTCCGACATGGTTAGGATAGATCCTCAAGTGGCATGACATGCATTGAAAATTGACTCCTAGGTCAAGCCAAGAATTCAGAAGCGAAGGCAAATTAGTAAGGAAAAGTATGAGGCAATGAGGAGAGAGGTTGATAAACTGCTAGCCAACAGATTCATCTGTGAGGCCCATTTTCCAGTCTGGGTATACAACCCTGTTCTAGTGCCGAAGAAGAAGAGACTTTGGAGGACCTTCTAGGACTTCACAGATCTAAACAAGACTTGCCCAAAAAATAGTTTTCCTTTACCAAGGATCGATCGGTTGGTAGACTCTACGGCAAGACACGAATTGCTGAGTTCCATGGATGTATACTCAAGGTACAACCAGATACCCATGTTCGATCCTGATGAGGAACACACTTCGTTCATCATCGATCAAGGCCTCTACTATTACAAGGTAATGCCTTTTGGTTTAAAAAATACTGGTGCAACGTATCAAAGACTTGTTAATAAAATGTTTGCTGATCAAATTTGGAAAACCTTGAAAGTATATGTTGATGACATGTTAGTCAAAAGTCTCAGAGTGATGAAATGTTTTCGATCTTCTGAAAGTACAGAAAGAAGCTAAAATCCTTTAAAGTGTGCTTCCGAGGTTGTATCGGACAAATTCTTGGGTTACATGGTGAACCAGTGAGGTATAGAGGCTAATCCAGATAAAATCCAAGCTCTTCTTAACATGCGACCCCCGAGTAAGCCTAAGGAAGTTCAAAGCCTCACAGGTAGGTTTGTCGCTCTAAGTCAATTTATTTCAAGAACCACTGATAAATGTTTCCCTTTTTCCTAATCATTAAGCCTAGAAAAAGATTTGAATGGACGATGAAATGTGACGCTGCCTTTGATGAGTTAAGAAACCATCTTGGGAAAGCTCCCATACTCTCCAAAACGAACCTAGGCGAAAACTTGTTCTTGTACATTACAATTTCAGAGGTAGCTGTGAGCTCGGTAATGGTGAGAGAAGAATGCCAGCTACAGCTACCCTTATATTATGTAAGTAAGGCATTTCAGGATGTAGAGACTAGGTACCCAGAAATGGAGATGCTAGCTCTTACCCTGATTGTAGCTTCTAGGAAGCTTGGCCTTTACTTCCAATCACATAAAATCACATTACTTACGAACCATCCACTGAAACAGGTGCTATAGAAGCCTGAAACCTCAGACCGTTTGATAAAGTCGGATATTGAACTGGGCAGTTGGAAATATTGGAATACTTTATTGTTGAGTCAGCAAAAAAGGACACGGCTGGCCAGACCTCAATCACACCAAAATTCCCAGCATGGAAGCTATACGTAGATGAGTTATCTGGCGAAGATGGTTTCAGTTCCAGAATCGTATTGATAAGTCCATAATGGCATGAGCTCAATTGCACCCTTTGTTTTGGCTTTAAAGCGACAAACAACATGGCTGAGTACGAAGCCCTGCTAGTCGGTCTTTGCCTGGCAAAAGAAATGAGCGCCAATGAGATTGAGATCCACAGTGACTCCCAACTGGTGGTAAGTCAAGTAATTGGTAAATTTGCAGGCTTCTTATCTCATGAAAGCCAAAGATCAATTAATAAACTTTGAAAAATACGAACTAACACAAATTCCAAGGGCTGTAAACTCTTTTGCTGATTCCTTGTCAAAGCTCGCTAGTTCGTAAGACTTCGAGCTATCTAAAACTGTCCCATTCGAGTTACTCCCTAGCCCCCCCACTTTAGAGAAGGATGGCGAGACCCTATGGGTCGAAAGACTGACTCCTTGGATACAAGAAATAGTGGATTACTTGAACGAGCAGAAGCACTCTAGTAACAAAGATGAAGCCAAAAAAATCCGCTTCAAAACTTCTAGGTGTGTTCTTATTGACAAAGTTTTATACAATATACACCTCACCCATGTTAAGATGTGTTGGAGAAAATGAAGCTAAATATGTAATTTGAAAAATTCATGAGGGCATTTGTGGTAATCATACTGGAGGTCACTCCCTCGCACAAAAAAAGCACTAAAACAAGGTTACTATTAGCCTACCATGAGAAAAGACTCTTTCGAATTCGTTCAAAAATGAGACAAATGCCAAAGGTTCACCACTGTACCGAGGCAACAAGCATAAGAAATCACCATAGTTTCTAGTCCATGGCCTTCCGCCAAGTGGAAAATCGATTTCATTGGCCAGTTGCCTCGAAGCAAGGCCAACACTAAGTTCGCTATAGTAGCCCTTGATTATTTCACCAAATTGGTTGAGGCAGAACCACTGTAAAAAATCACTGAAACTAATACCTGCAAATTTGTGTGGAAAATTATCATATGCTAGTTTGGGTTACCGCAGTCGCTCGTGTTAGACAATGGCACACAATTCAAATGAGAGAAGTTACAAAAGATATGTGATGAGCTTGGCATCCAGAAACACTTCTCCACTCCCTATTATCCACATGCCAATGGCCAAGTAGAAGCTGTGAACAAAACTCTTAAGAGCATTTTGAGAAGAAAGCTAGACAACATGAAGGAAAAATAGGCAGATGTTTGCCACAAATCTTATGGACATACCACACAACCGTCTGAACTCCAATTGGGAAACACCATTTTCGATGGGTTATGGCATCGAAGCTATGATCACAGTCGAGGCTGGTTTGCCTTCTTCTCAAAGGTTATACTACGATAAAAAACAAAACGATAAGGCCATGGGGGTAGAGAATGACCTATTGGAAGAGAGGCGGGAGTCCTTCCAATTAAAACTTGCGCCTTACCAAAAGAAGATGGCCAAGTATTACAATTCAAAAGTTCACCTCAGATCTTTCAGAGTTGGAGATCTTGTCTTAAAAAAGGTTTTCCAAACCAACAAGGAATCTGGGGCTGGAACATTGGGTGCCAATTGAGAAGGACCCTATACTATAGATAAAGTCATTGCTCTAGGGACCTATAGGCACGTCAACTGCGAAGGAAAACCCCTAAAAAATCCATGGAATGTCCAACATTTGTGAAAGTATTATAAATAATTTTGAGGAATGTTGCCCTCATTTAGTTTTCCTTGTATTAGCAAAAGTTGTAAAGCCAGAAATGATGTGTTATTATTAATGAAAGGGATATTTTTGTTGATCATTTTGACGAGAATCGGAGAAAACGGTGTTGGGACCTTGATCGGACCAATTATATTTTTTAAGAACTACCTACCCCAAATCATCGTTACGTAGGAAAGCATCGAGATTGCATAAGATCTTCGTCAGATGAACCAAAGGCAGTTTAATGAAACAAATAGAATTGATGGTATTCGGACCGAAGTCCCTTACCCTTTATCTTCTAAGCATCAAAATCATAATGTCATTATGAAATCGGCGGAGTAATCGTGGTTCGTATAAGTGATGGTATTCAGATATTTGAGCAAAGTTCCTTACCATTTGTCTTTAGAAATGTCAAAAGTCATGGCGGCATTGTGGAATTATTAGAGCAAATTTACGAGATCTCGTGTTAATTTACGAGATCCCGTGTTAATTATGAGCCTATTAAGTTGAAGTGTAAAAATGTTTTAACAAGATAAAATTGTTTCATTCAAACTAGACGAACCATCAGGAAGCTCTTAGAACGATTATGTTTTGCTCAGTCCTGACAAGGAAGCTCTTAGAACGATTATGTTTTGCTCAGTCCTGACAAGCCATTATACTTTGATGGTATTTTGGACGAGCAATTTTACAAACGAACCTTCAATGTTGTTTTGTTGCCTCAACTTTTAGACAAGCCATTTAATGATGCTTTACTTATTTAAGCCTTAGGCGAGCATTGCTCACGTTGATGTGTTAATTTCTTCGAATATAGTGTGTTACAAACCATGCTTAGAATGTTATGAATTATTATACTTAAGAGTCATATGTTGCAAACCCGAAGAAACGCATAAACAAAGAGAATTTCATTAACAAAAATTGATTACAAAGTAAGTAATTACAAATAAAGCAATTACAAGTCTTGCAAATTATAAAAAATGGAACTATCTGGGGGTCAGCAGAAGGGGTCCCTTTTGAGGAAGAAGCTAAGAGAGTATTCGTAGGAAAAATAATCTCAGTAAGCTTGGGAGTAGCAGATGGAACTCCCTTTGAAGGCTCGACATCATTGCCTTCAAACAAGAAATCAAAGTTGAAGTCATGATGCTCGTTCTGAATCAGAGCCAACAATTCCCTGTTCTCAGCCTGTTTTCCATCTTCATAGAGCTCTTTTCTCTTAGTAGATTCTCTATAATTCAATAGCTCCCTTTGAAGGCCATCCACCTCAGAGGCCAACCCAACTAGAGACTAGCCTTGTGTTTCCACTGTCTTTGTAAGAAGGCCCAGCTCCTCGTCCTTCAAAACCAGCCTTTTCTCCCAAGATTTTTGCTGAGCGTGGAGCATGTTCAACTCTTCTTTTTCCTCTTCCAGTTACCTCTAAATTTTCTCCTCGTCAGCCGCAGCAGAAATCCTTGAGGCTTCAAGGTCTATCATCAAGCAGTGAACACAGCACGGAGTTTCTGTCTCAAAATTCTTCTTAGTTGACTCTAGCTCCTTCTCCATCTTTTCAACAACCTTTCTTCACTGAACAGTATCCTCCTCCAGCTTTGCCATCTTGGCCAAGCTGATCTCTAGCTCCCTGTTCTGATCTTGAACAAGGACCGTTGCTCGCGCTAGATGGCCCTCAATCACCACTGTGCTGTGACGAGTTGTCAAAGTCTCAAACCAACTCTCCTATGCTTGATTGAAGAAATGGAAAATGGAGTCAGCTATCCTCGCCACGAAGCCTGGAAGCGGAGCCAACTAAGAATCATGAAGTCTCTTCCTCAAGCTGGTGAAGAGTTTGCTCAAAGGCGGAGACGAAGGAAAGGAAGACCGGGATCTCTTCTGAGAAGGACCATCAGAGCACTTCTCAGAGCCTCTCTTGTCTCCAAACGAAGGCCTAGAGCTGCTTGGCTTGGAGAAAGAAGAAGGAAAATGTGGAGTCTTAGACTTTGGTGGAGGCTCTTCACAAACCCTCTTTCATTTTCCTGCCACCTTTGCAATGGTGGCCCTGCTAGAATGGAGAGAAAGCTTCCTGATCACCACCTTCTTCTCCGGTTGTGTAGCCTTCAGCTTCAAAAGAAGTTTCATTTGCACCATCTTCGAAGGAGCGTCGATGTTGGCATAAGGGTTTTTCTTCGCTCTGTTGAAATTAATTTTAGGAAGAGTCATCTCGAGGCCGGCATTGTAAAAGTCAGTGTTCTCTGGTTGTAAGATAACATTGGTCTCCCTCTGCAGGTTTGGATTTTCGAGCAAAGGCATTCAAATCTTAATGAAGAGCCTAGAAATCTGGTCCTCAAAAAAGCGAGGTCCCCTGTCTCTTCCTGAAAAAATAAAAACAACCCAAGTCAGCAAACACAAGCAGAATAATCAGAAAACAACAATAGAAAAAATTAATAAAAGACTCATGAAGCTCACCACAGAAGCGAGGCATAAAACTTTGGGGGTTTGGGTCTGCTGGTTGAAACTCTTAATTTTTTTCGACAAAAAAAAAAGGATTCCTTCAAGTCTTTAACCTTATTTGGGATCTCCACCAATTTTGGATTGGATTTAGACCTAGGGATAAGGTAGTAATATCCCAGTTGGGGGTTCTTTTTATTACTAACTTGAACAAGATAGTAGAAGTAAAGAAAGGTGTCTGATGAAATCTCTCCATTTAACCCGGCTTTCTTCCATAAAAGGAAGGAACCCACCATCACCGCCCATGAGTTCGGACCTAATTGGGTAAGAACAAACTTACACTCGCTCAAAAGCTCTCGAAAGAAAAAGTGAAAGGGTAAACAAAGGCCGAACTCCATAGAGAGAAAATAGATGGCAACACACCCGGGAGGAGGTCTATTGGTCGTCTGATACGGACCGGGGATGATAAGATCTATATCATTTGGGATGTTGTATAGATCTTGGATGTTAGAAAGTTTCTCGTCTGTTTTAATTTATGAGAAGATCTCGCAGGCTTGGTAAATATCATGGGCAGGCTCATCTACTCCTTCACCCAACCCTATTCCACCAACATCCTCATCTTGTGAAATTGGTTCGTCCACTAATTGAAATTTAGATTTTATAGGAGCCCCACCACTTATCCTCATATGGTCAAAGTCCTCTTTAGTAAGGACCTCGGCGAAAGGCCCAACCTCCATATTTGGTAATATGTAAGCGATGTAATCTCCACGGAAGAGGATAAAGACTCAAGGTATACTTCGTCCTCAGTGACCCCTACCCCACCACTAGGATTTTGAGAATTTGTTTGAGAAGACATCTTTGGTCAAATAGAAGGAAAAATTAGAGAGGAAAGGAGAAATATACCTAAGAAAAAAGGAAATCGCAAGGCAAAATTGGACGAACACACCACCAGAAATAAGAAAGAGGATGAGAAAGAAAATCCCTCTAAAACGTTAGTGAATCAGGTGCAAGAAGTAAGGAGCTTCTTTGTAAAGAATGGTCTCCTATTTATAGTTTCTGCCAATCGAACACGATCGTTAAATCAGCCAAAGCATGTCTGAGTCCTTAAAGAGTTGATCAATCCCAACCGTTGAAACTGAAAAGGTAGCAATCCATATTTCAAATGGATGTGTTAGATGCAGTAGGTGAGCTGCACACGCTCTAAAGCACGTAACGAGTAAAACATCGATTTAACAAATGACAACTGCAATCATGATAGGTAACCTTTTCCAATACACACGCCAAATGCATACATTAAAGGCAAAAATCATGTTGCATTAGACACGTGTCCCACTGCTTAGGCAAGTAGAGCGTATGAATATCAGTCAAAAGCTTCGCCTATAAAGTCCTTAGTCCAATATAAATATTTAGACTCGGACTTCGAAGACTATTGTTATACCTAGTTTGTGTGAGGATGGAGCTTTAAAAGGTTCGCATTAATAAAGTCCTTAGACAAATAGTCCAATATAAATATTTAGACTCGAACTTCGGAGACTATTGCTATACCTCGCAGAAATAGCCGAAACAAATGCTAGCCTAGACGTTAATTAAACGAAGTCTATACAATCCGCTTAAACCTAAACCTTTGTCCATCCCTCAAGATAGGCGAAGGTTTAGGATTTGAGAATCAACCATCTAACTATTTAAGTCCAGCCCTGGCATATCCTATCTTTACCTTCGTCATCATAAGAACACCTGTTCGGCGAAAGATACGAGCATAAGCCATCGCGCTACCCACTGATTCTAGATGACAGAATATCTCTAGGACTGCATGTGAATCTCCACGTAGCTAAGTTAGTTATAAAAAGCCCACGTGAGGATAACAACCAAATTTGGTGAAAATGATGGTTGATGTAATACTCTTCTGCCATGTGTCATAGAATTTTCTAGAATGATGAGTCCTCTAATCAAAAGGTGACACGCGGCAAAAGAGGGAAAAAGACTGAAAGAGCCCAAAGGTTGGCAACATCTATAATTAGCACAAATTAAATCAAAGAAAAGAGATAAAAATTATAAACTTTAGCCAAATTCTTGCTCTATGAATTCTTAATCTTCCAACTGTGGTTTATAGAGGTTAAGTTATTCATTCAAACAAGGATGTGGTCAAGGATTTGTTGACTTCGATTTTAGTGGTCAACAAGTGTAAATGATGACTTTTCATTATTTTTTCGATTGTTTGAAGGTCAAATCCTATTATATTGTGGTTTATTTTTGTTTTGCAGGACAAAAACTCGACTTGAGGTTACATTGATGATTAAAAATAGTGGAGAACAGTGATAATATGAACAAAGAATCGAGCTCTGAAGATCAGAATGAACACATAGGGTGAAAAAAGGAAATTTAGCTAAGACTAGACGAGAATAAGATCCTCACTCAAGCGAGGCCCGTACTCGATCGAACAAGGAGTACACCAGAGGCAAATGTTTTGAAAAAGCAGTGACGTGGAAGTGCTCTCGGATATGAATTTGGTAACTTGCACTCGACAATTATTTTGGTAACTTTTTACACGATTTTGAAGCCCTAAAAGTATGCCTATGTATAACTAGACTATTGGACATTACAAGGGGAAATTTTTGGAGACAAAACCACGAGAATTTTTCTTGAAGATTGCATCAATTCCGATTTTCTTGTGCTCGAAGCAAGAAGAAGAAGGAGAATTATTCAAACCAATTGAAGAGATTCAAATATCAAGATTATTATTGTATTTTCTTTTCTTTATATTTTGAGTAATGTATTCTCATTCCAATATATGTTTTGTAACTCATTTATGCTCGACTAAATTTCTATAGACTGGGATGACGATGAAACCTCATTTTTTGAAGTTTCAATATCAAATTCTCGTTTTTATATTAAGTGCTTGTTTGATTTGAATGATTACTATTGATTTAACACGTTCAAATACTTGATCACTATTTGCATTGATTTTTGTCTTTTATTTGGGACCGAGAGGTCGAATAAGGGTTATAGCACATTTTAACCATCATCGTAAAGTCCGATAGATAATATAAATATACTTTCTGTTGTCTTTAATTGAATATTCTAGCTTTCCATGCGTTGTTATATATTCATATCATTTATAGAGATATTATGTGAAAAAATGATTTAATTTTACTTGAGAGAGATTATTACATAAATTAGGAATATGATCATCAAATTCATTCAAATATTGTCAATTACATGTGTTGATATCAAATCTGATCTGTCACATCAACTACATAATTTTTCATTGGCCAACCAATGTCAGGCTGACCTCAACGCAGTTGGATGGCATCCAGGTCAGACATCTACCCTTGTCTTGACCTCATCCCAACCTGGAGTATATAGTATATACACGTCGAACCTCATCTATGAATGTTCAAGTCGGACTTTGTCCCTTTTTGCAGCCAAGCTCACATCATCAGTATAGCATGTCATCTCATGTGTTAGACGCCAGACTAGCTACAACAATTAATGCAAATGTCACTTCATAATAAATATCCAAAAAGGTGATGTATTGTAGGCATTTAATGCTGAGCTTAGCATTAAATGCATGTAATCATTACATGTCTTCCTATAAATAAGAGACATAAATGTCCTACAGGTCGGACATTCGACTGCTGAAATAAAAGCACACTTAAAAAGATTATACAATCAGGTCTTCTAATATATATTTACATATTTGCTATCCATTACGGTCATAGTCGACCAAAATACTTAACATTAAGTTGACTCAGAATCAGTACAAACCAATTTCCAATGTCAACAATTTGGCGCTAGAATGAGGGGACCCCCTAAAAAGGCTCTCTATATTCCAAAAACTCACCAAAAAATCAACACTTCAACCCATAAGAACACCTTCAACATGAGCTGCAGTCACGACTCAAGGGTTTGTAGCCACGTAAGAACTGGAAGCCAACATGTTGATCTCCTCCAGGTCTTTCGCCGAAGGCACCAAGGAGAAACTTCAGCTCAAACGCGTGTCCCTGAGAGGGATGTAGTTCTACAAAAGCTGGAATACCTAACTCATACCATTGAACGGCTTGAGAAGAATCAAGCTACCACTAGACACATTTCTGACTCACAAGCAGAATCGTCAGTGCGTGACAAACTCGAAGATCGACGCGTGAAAAGAAGATTGGATTTTAGCGAGAAAAATCCATTAGAAAGCAAGGAAGGGGAGAACAAACGTCCTAGTCCTAGGAAGGCTGCCTCACAACGATCAGTGAGTGTTTTCGAACACCTAGGTCGCCCCTCCCAGTTACCACATGCATCGCTTGAAGAGAAAGTCCAAAGAAAGGAAGGAGTCTCATCTACAGCAGCATCGAGTGTGCAAAACACTCCGGATGAGCTAGAGCTAATGAAGCGACATTTGGCCGAGCTAGAAGCCAAGCAAAATAACATCCCAGAGGAGTACACAATAGACTGACACTCTCCATTCTCGGAGGATATCTTGGCGAAACCACTGCTAGAAAAACTTAAAATGCCACAACTGACTAGCTATGAGGATGGCAACGATCCCGTCGGACATATCGATAGGTATACCTCCTTGATGGAACTCTAGGAGGCCAGTGACGTAATCATGTGTAAAGCCTTCCCTCTAACCTTCGGAAACAGGGCAATGAGATGGTTTAAAAAACGACCACAACGATCCATCCGAAGTTGGAATGACTTGTCAGCTCAATTCGTCTCCACCTTCATGAGGACAAGAGCTAGGTCTATTCCTAAAGAACGACTAGTCAGCATCAAGCAAGGAAAAACTGAAACCTTGAAGAGTTACATGGATCGATTCAGAAAAGGATAGTAGAAGTGGACAAAATCTCTGACGACGCTGCTCTGATGACTGTCTTGTTAGGTCTACATACCACAACGCAGTTCTAGTGGTCTGTTCATGAGAATGGACTGGCAACATACTGGGAATTTCTATCTAGAGCTGAAAAATACATCAGTGCCGAGGAAGCGACCTCTAACCAAGAGAATGAAAAGGATGATCGAAGAGACAATGTCAAGGGCAAAGAAAAAGATTGCAAACCAGAAAAGAAGGAAAGTCCCCAGAAGGGACTTGACTTCCAGCACCCAGGTCGGCCAAGACCAACTCCCCAAAGGTTCCAGAGATTCCACATCCTGAATATCTCACTCGAGAATGTCCTGATGAAAACCAAAGGCAAGGACGTCCTCAAAAAACCTGTTCCCATGAAGGAAAACTCATCTAAACTGAACCAAATGAAGTACTGCAGATATCATCGATCTGCTGGGCATGACACCGATGATTGTCGAGACTTGAAAGGAAAAATAGAGAGCCTCATCAGGCGAGGCCACATGAAAGAGTTCCTAGTGCGACCAACTGAAGGAGTTGAGCTATCTTCACCACATGATCTGGCTGAACTACCACCTCTATCTCCATCTCAATAGGGACGAGGTGAAATTCACATGATAGTGGGAGGAAGTCAACACCTGGAAGGATCAAGGACACAACGCCGCAAACTCTCTCGCGAAGCTTATACCAGCTATCAGGTACTTTCGAGTGCCATAACCAACCCGGATGCGGAGAAGTTCTCTTTATCTGAGGAAGATGCGTTCCACATATTACAACCACACTCGGATGTACTCGTCATTACTATGCCAGTCTCTGGAATAAATATTCATCGAACACTTGTGGACAACAGGAGCTCTGTAAATGTTCTATACTTGAGAACATTTAAGCAAATGGAGATCAACGTGAGACATGTTAGGCCATTCCCAAAACCCCTCCAAGGATTCACGGAAGACTACATGGATCAAAAAGGCCAGATCGCCCTCGTGGTGGAGCTCGGCCTACCTCCGTGCCAAAGAAGGATAATTGCAAATTTTGTGATTGTGGATCTTCCGTCCAACTACAATGCCATCTTAGGACGATCGATACTGCATGAACTCAAAGCAGCTGCGTCCATCTACCACTATGCCATAAAATTCTCCACTATCCATGGAGTCAGAATAGTGAGTGAAAATCAGACAATGGCCAGGAGTTGCAACATTACCTTTTCCCGAGTAGGGATAGACATGCTCCAAGGAGAGTCCTGATGCCCAAGTTGTAGGACAGACCTCGATAAACTAAAAGAAGAGCCAGTGGAAGAGCTCGAATATCTTGATCCTAGGTCGGACCAACACGAACATAAGGTCGAGTCAGTTGAAGAGCTAAAGCTGATTGAGGTCGACCTCAACCATCCTGAGAAGGTCCTACGCATTGGGAAGGAACTCGACGGGCTAATAAAATCACAACTCACGACCTTCCTAAAGGACAACATTGATGTCTTCGCATGGGAACATGCGGATATGAAAGGAGTAGACCCGAAGGTCGCATGTCATAGGTTGAACACATGCCCGGACGTCAAACCAAGGCAGCAACGCTGACGCCCTCTAAACCTGGAGAGATACGAAGCTCTTGCCAAGGAAGTGGACAAATTGCTCAAGTGTAGTTTCATCAGAGAATCACTATACCCCCGATGGGTGGCCAATCCCGTCTTGGTAAAAAAGAGCAATAAAACTTGGAGGGTATGCATTGACTTTACCGACCTCAATAAAGCTTGTCCTAAAGACAACTTCCCACTTCCCCGAATTGATCAAATGGTAGATGCCACGGCTGGTCATGAACTCCTGAGCTCTATGGATGCATACTCTAGTTACAACCAAATCCCGATGCATGAAAGCGATTAGGAGAATACCTATTTCATTACTGATCGAGGTCTGTACTGCTATTGAGTTATGCCTTTTGGACTAAAAAACACCGAGACAACCTACCAACGGCTAGTCAACACGATGTTTTTTGGACTCATAGGAAAGACCATGGAGGTATACATTGACGACATGCTTGTGAAAAGCACCAAAGCCGCAAACCATATTCAACGTCTTGCTGAAATGTTCTCCTTACTGAGAAAGTATAGGATGAAGCTCAATCCTTCGAAATGTTCTTTTGGTGTCGGATCAGGAAAGTTCTTGGGCTACATGGTCCACCAAAGAGGTATTGAGGACAATTCGGAGAAAATCAGAGCCCTACAAGAAATGAGACATCCTACCAAAATAAAAAAAGTACAAAGCCTAACTGGGCAGATAGCGGTGCATAGCTGTTTTGTTTCAAGATCGACAAACAAGTGCAAACCCTTTTTTGAAGATCTGCGTGGTGGCAAGGAGTTCAACTGGAATGATGCATGCCAGCTAGCCTTCGAAAGACTCAAAATGCAACTAGCACAACCTCCGTTATTATCAAAACCAATGACCGAAGAAGTCCTAATTCTCTATTTAGCGGTCACAAAGCACTCCATCAGCTCCGTACTAATAAGGTCAGACGAAGAAACGTCCAGTATACTATGTTAGCCAAGCATTGCATGATGCCGAACTGAGGTATAGCCTGATGGAAAAGCTAGCATACGCTCTCATCATGTCAGCAAGGAAACTCAGACCTTACTTCATACAACATCCGATAGAAGTCATAACAAACTACCCCCTGAGGTAGGTCCTCAAAAAACCAGATTCTTCTAGGAGACTTGTGAAATGGGCGGTAGAGCTCGGTTAGTTCGACCTCTACTTCAGACCCAGGACTTCCATCAAAGGTCAGGCACTCGCTAATTTTGTTGCCGAGTTCAGCCCGGAACATGAGCCCAGTACCAAACATAAAGAAAGTTGGACTTTCTTTATAGACGGATCCTCAATCGAAACACGTACTAGAGCTGGAGTGGTACTGATGAGCCTGGACTTGGAGCCACTTTGTCAGTCCTTGCGATTTATTTTCATGCCTCTAGCAACATGGTTGAATACGGGACCCTAATCACCGGTTTAAGGTTTGCAAAAGGAATGGGTGCACTCAGACTACTCGTGTACAGTGACTCACAACTAGTGGTAAATTAAATTAAGAAGTCCTACCAAGCTAAGGACGAAAGGATAGCGTCTTACTCACAGATAATAGAGAAAGAACTCAAATCATTTAGTATCGTCGAGGTTAAACAAATCCCAAGAACATAAAACAGCCTCACTAATGCATTGGCACGACTTGCTACCAACGAGGGAATAGAAGAATTGGAGAACATTCCAATCAAAAAAATGAGTAATGCACCAATCAATCAGCCCGAGCTCATACTCACCACGGTCGACCTAAATCCTAGTTGGATAGATGAGATCATCCAATTTTTAAAGGATGGTAGGGTGCCCCCCAGATAGTGCGGAAGCCAGGAAATTGAGGACTAGAGCGACCAGATACACAATCATAGACGAGGTCTTATTCAAAAAAGGTTTCTCACTCCCATTACGATGTCTGAGAGAAAACAAAGCCCAATATGCCCTAAGTGAAGTTTACGAAAGAATATGTGGCAACCACACTGGGGGGGCAGTCATTAGCGCACAAAATCTTGAGCCAGTGTTATTTTTTGCCATCATTAAAGAAAGATTCCATCGAATTCGCTAGAAAATGCGACAAATGCTAGAGGTTTTTCCCCACCATCAGAGCTCATCCGGAAGGACTGACCTTAATCATCAGCACATGGCCCTTCTTGAAATGGGAGATTGACCTAATCGGCCCAATGCCAATAGGAAAATGTGGAACTAAGTACACCATAGTCGTTGTCCATTATTTCACCAAATGGGCAGAAACATAACCACTTGCCAAAATAACAGAACAAAAAACCATCGATTTCATATGGAAATAGATCGTCTACAAGTTTGGAGTCCCCTACTCAATCATCACGGACAATGGCAAGCAATTTGACAATACAAAATTGGGGTCATTCTGTAAACAACTGAAAATTAGGAAGCACTTCTCCACCCCAAACCATCCTCAAGCTAATGGACAAGTCGAGGCTATCAACAAAATCATCAAACACGCCTTGAAAACAAGGCTGGATGAACTAAAAAGAGCCTGGGCAGAAGAACTCCCAAGTGTACTATAGTTTTACTGCACAACATGTCGGTCCAACACGGGAGAAACACCTTTCTCACTAGCCTTTGGAACCGAAGCCGTCATCCCAATAGAAGTCAGACTCCCGTTATTCAGAGTCCAAACTTTCGATGAAAATTGCAACGAGATTTCCATGAGAACCAAGCTCAACCTACTTGAAGAAAAAAATTGGGCCAGAAATGAAAAATGCAGTTTACAAACAAAGAAGTGCAAAATACTACAACAGCAAAGTCAAAGAATGAAAATTCAAAGCTGGAGATTTCGTCTTAAGAAATGTCTTCCTGGCAACAAGAGAAAGCAAAGCAGGAACACTTGTTCCAAATTGGGAAGGACCTTACAAGATCGTCACAGTTCTCAAAAATGGCGCTTAGGAGCTCCAAAATGTAGAAGGTCTATCTCTTATGCACCCGTAGAATGCTGAACATCTAAAGAAATATTACCAGTAGAATTTATCAACAATTGCCCATGGACGTGAACTGTTTTTGTTAAAAAAAAGCCACGGCTTCCACGTTGTAAAAATTTTCCACACGTTTATGAAATGAAGGAACGTTCTATAAAGTCAGTACTTACATCAAAGACAATAAGTCTAGAAATAGTCCGAACAAAAGATGTGATTAAGATCATAGTCATTTGGACACATAGGTCCCACATACCTCAGACCTGTGTTGGATGGCATAAGTGATACGTCATCAACATCAAACTGAATCTTTACACCCAAACTAAAATTCTCTACTCCCACGGACACAATAGTCTACCAAAACCAAATACAAAATAGCTCAGCCAAATTGGTCGACCTATTTCCCAAAATTTTGAGACCATTAAAATTTTCAGTTCGTCCAAAAGTTGTCACTAATCCGAAGTCAAGTGTAAGATGTCCAGAGGTAAAAACTATAAAGTCAGATATCAAACCTTCATAGTCAGTAGTCTAAAGTAAAAAATCAAATGTAAAAGCTATAAAGTGGGAAGCACTGATATTGGACATTCACACCATATGACCGAGCTACAAACTTGGGGACATTCACACCATCTAAACCTAATAGATCCGAAGTCATACGTTGGATCGAAGTTGGAAGTTCCAACTCACCCATTATATTGACGATCGAAGTCAAACATCAGATACTTGAGGTCAGATGTTAATTATCAGTAATTTGAAGTTAGAAGTCAAATATCAGATACTTGAACTCAAAACAACGGATATTTTCATTAATTGAACTTTAGTACATTTCATAAAAGAGTTCAGTACAAGTACCAATGAAAAACTACACAAGAAAAAAAAATCATTCATCATAAGGAAGTAGACCTTTTCCTGGTCGGCCAGATACGCTTTTGAAGACTTGATCTCTACCACGACCTCATCTCTATCAACTTTCTTTTCCAGTGCAGCCCTGAGCTCAGCCTGATTCTTCTTTACCGCCTCTAGCTCAGTCTCCAGCTCAGCTCTAACCTTATTCGTTGCCTCCAGCTCCTCCGCCAAAGCCTTTAGCTCGGCCTTCGATCTCCTGAGCTCTTCATCTTTCTTCCTCAGTTCCACCCCGTCTCAGCCTGGACCTTCTTCTCTTCGATCAGTTCAGCAAAAACCTTCCGACCTTTCTCCTTCATAACTTGGACACCAGACAAAATTCTTTTCATCTTCTCGGCAGCCGTAGTAAAGTGAATTGCCGCTCTAGAAGAATTTATCGATGCAGCTATAATGGACTCCACTGCCTCCATGCTTTCCATATACTTTAGCTGGACTAGAGTCTAGCTCTTCATGAAAACTTGCATTACTTTCCTCGCAACAGGGAGAAGGGAAGAAACGTCATCCCTTAAAGGTGAGTTCGACCTCCAAAAGTCACGAACTGGCTTCCAAGACTTCCACAGAGTCTTAGATACTCATCGTCCTTCTCTGAGGTCGAACCAAAATAGGTGCTAGGAATCTGAGAAGGCGAAGGAGGTCGGGAAGGCTGGCTCGATGAAGGTCCTCCACGGACAGGAAACAAAGTGATCTCATCAATGCTACAGGCTGGGCTAGGAACTCGTTGAGGCGTAGGCTCCGACGGCGGCATAGGTCGAGTTAGTTGGTTATGGCCCTCAGCCGAAGCCTTCCTCTTGCCCTTTCCAGCCTGGTTTTTCTTCTTCAAAAGTGCTAAGATGTCCTTCATTACTTCTCCAAATTGACCTGTAAAAGAACGAAGTCAGTGCTGAGGAGTTGTATTAAAGTATTGAGCATGAAATTTAGTTACAACTTACGAGGCTGAGCACGACCCGAGCTGGCAGGAGAGAGTCAGGCTGATATCAGATTCTCCTCAGTTATCAACGCACTACTGGATCAAAATAGTCATTTACATCATTGGCCTTATGAGCTCCTTCTGAAGACTCCTCTGTTGGCTCTTAAAGATATATACCTTGGAAGAGAAAGTAAATAAAAATAGGGCAATAAGCAATCAGTCAAACTGACCTAAACAAACAAAGAAGTATGCTTACTTTGTTTGTGATAACGAACTGGAATGTTTACATCAGGCCTGGTGTCATTCACAGAGAATTGCCAGGGACCAGCGACAAAGAACAAAAAAATTTTCCACTTTTTAATAGAGTCCGGGGTCTGGTGATGACACTACCTCCTGTCTTCGCCTTCAAGGAAGCATACCACCAACCCGACCTTTTCCCATCCGACTTGAAAGAGTACAAACTAAATTTCCTAACTGAAGGATAAGGAAAGCCGAGCTGATCCCACAGAATGAGAAAACCTATCATGATCCTCCAACCATTGGGTTAGACTTGGGTTGGAGCTATTCTCCACCCCCTCAAGAACTTCCTATCTATCCTAGGAAAGGGAAGTTAGAGTCCGGTAGCTAGTATGGCCTGATTCAAGGCCACGCAGCTCAATGGTGGATCATCAGCCCGGTCACTAGGACCAAGGATGAAGAACTCTATGTCATCTGGGACTCTATAAGTCCGATGCCAATCTCTAAGTTGTTTTTCGCTGATCTCAGAAGGAAAGAACTTACATTTCTAGACCGGAGCAGTCCTATGGCCGGACTCAACCTCCTTTTCTCTCCAGCCTAAAGCCCCAAACCCTGCCTCCCTATCACCACTCACTTCGACCTGTGGGGACGACCTAGTTGGTGGAGGAACAGTAGTCAAGGAAGCTGGACTAAGGACCTCATCCTTGTCTATCTCCTCAACCATCTTACCCGAATTAACTTCTTCTTCCTCCTGACCTCTACCCCAGCCCCAGGACAAGGCTTCTCTCTCGCTCTCACTTCCTACCTCGCTAGACATCCTACTGACCAAAAGAAGAAGATAGAAAAGGAACAATGTGAAAGGAGAAAGAGTGGATACTGGCCGTTCTGACCCTCAGATCGGATGAGCTTAACGGCTCTGACCCTCAGCTCAGACAAAGCAACTGGGAAGTAGAATTCGTAAAGGCAAGAGTTCCAAATGAACTTCAGTTCCCTCTACTTATAGAAGGAGAATATGAAAAGTCAGCTCAATCAATCCCATAATAATGAGACAGTGCAATGATGGTTCTCCACTAAAAGCACATCCTCGAGCTACGCAAAATCTGACATCACCATTGAGTTTATGCCATTTGTCAACAAACAAGATGGACTGCCAGAAAGGTTACGTCCACCGATCAGAGTTCAAATCAGTATGGATAAGAGTTGAGGTACGAACTAAAGACCACCTTTGATTAATTCTAAGAAAGGCCTTGGGGGCAATTGTTGATATCCGATATGATCTGTCACATCAACTACATAATTTTCCATTGGCCAACCAATGTCATGCCGACCTCAACATAATTGGATGGCATCCAGGTCGAACATCTACCCTGGTCTTGACCTCATCCCAACCTGGAATATATACAGGTCGGGCCTCATTCATGAATGTCCAGGTCGGACTTCGTCCCTTTTTGCAGCCAAGCTCACGTCATCAGTATAGCATGTCCTCTCATGTATCAGACGCCAGACTAGCTGCAACAATTAATGCAAATGTCATTTCATAATAAATACCCAAAAAGAGGATGTCTTGTAGGCATTTAATGCTGAGCTTAGCATTAAATGCATGTAATCATTACATATCTTCCCATAAATATGAGACATAAATGTCCTACATGTCGGACATTTGACTGCTGAATTAAAAGCACACTTAGAAATATTATACAATCAGGTCTTCCAATACATATTTACATATCTGCTATCCATTGCGGTCAAAGCCGACCTAAATACTTAACATTAAGTTGACTCAAAATCAATACAAACCAATTTTCAACGTCAACAACATGAAATTGAGGTTAAATTGAAAAAATAGAGGTGGATTCTACTTCATCAATTTTAAGTTTTTCTACAAAAATTGTCAAGTCACTTTGATTTGCTATTTTAGAATTTAAATAAAAAAAAAATCAACTAATTTGAATCTATTCGATTAAAGTTATGTTTAATTGAAATAAAGCTAAATACGTAATTATCATGGAAAAGATACTTAATTCATTACTTTATTATTGGTGTAGGACACACTTGTACAAGTTTAATGTACAACAAATTTACCTAGAAAACATTTTGATAGAAGGACCCAGCCGTCATTATCATTTCACATGAGGGAGCATATTTAATGAATTTTTTTGACGTAAGACAAATCCATTTTGGTAAAATAAAATTAATTAGTTATAGTAAATTTTAATTAAAATTGAAAAGAAAATTGTTTTACCATTTCTTTGGTATATGAACGGAACAACTCAATTCAAAGATGGTCTCTCTCCCTCTCTCACACACACTAGAAACCGGCAATACACCTTAAAAGAGCCCGAAAGGGCAGATGCATGAAATTTGCCAGATAGTCAAACAGTGTGAAACAGGCTTCACAGTCGGTTCTATACAACTTCTTGTTCGCATCATATTATCTTTTTCATTCCCAGCAATTTTCTTTATTATAAATTAATTAATATTTACAAGCATATTTAGTGTAGTTTATAAACTAGTTTATTTGATAAAAATAATTTATTTAAACAAAAAAAAAATGACAAATAAACTATTTTTTGCTGAAAAACTGATTTCATAAACTACAACAAACAAGCTCTTGAAGGCATTTTGCAGAATCACACACAGAGCTCGCGCTGTTCAATTGACGGCCATACAAGTTCGAATTGTTCCTTTTTAAATTGCTTTTCTTTGAAACATTCTCGAATTCGTTTCGAGAATTGATTAATCCTTTCGATTCTGGGACTTCGAGAAATCGTTTCGAGAATATGATTTACAGAGGGAAATATTCATGCAAAATTTAATCCTTTCGATTCTGGGACTTCGGATTTTTCTTGATTTTTGAAAATTAATTAGAAACAAGTATCTGTGTTGTGTGCATGTTCTTATTCACGGTGGCGAATCCACGAGATAGCGGAGAGTTTGCCAGATTTTCGGCACCAGATGATACAGAAACTACCATCACCACCACCACCGCCACCACCGCAGCCACCACTCCTAATGTTTCGTACTACCAAATGCAACAACAAGAACAACCGGATTATCTATTCCCTGGGCTGCAGCCGCTGCCAGCTCCGCCGATGTTTTCCGAGTACAGCCAGTCTAGAGAGATGTCGGCCATGGTATCGGCGTTGACGCATGTTATATCAGGGCGGAGCTACGGCGGAGATTTAGGGAATATTTATTCATCTAATTTGCCTTCATTTTCTTCTCCTTCTTCGAGATGGGCTGGCCATAAGAGAAGACGTGATGCAGAAGATATTCCAGAACAATTCCACAGTGTTCATCGAAGTTTCGGAGAATCATCTTCTTCTTCCGTCAAATCTGGTTAGTTAATTAATTTTATAATTAAATCCTGATTTATCTTAATTATTTTTAACTAATTAGCATGCAATTTCTCTTCCACTACAAAGATTGATTGTTTCCATGTATATACTATTATTGCATGTATATTTTGTATAATTTTTAACTTTTAATTTTGCAGAGCCAGATTCAGGAACTAGTATCACCGCCACCACCGCCTCCGCCTCCGCCTCCGCCTCCGCCTCCGCCTCCGCCTCCGCGGCCGCTGCTGCCGAGCAAACTCCACAAACAGAACTGTTTGGCGCTTCACATGAAGAAACAGGAGAGAGAAGAAGGTACAGAGGAGTGAGACAGAGGCCATGGGGCAAATGGGCAGCAGAAATAAGGGATCCACACAAAGCCGCCAGAGTCTGGCTAGGAACATTCGAGACGGCGGAGGCTGCCGCCAGAGCATATGATGAAGCCGCCCTGAGGTTCAGAGGCAACAGAGCAAAACTCAATTTCCCTGAAAATGTGAGAAACTTGCCACCACCCCATTTCTCAGAGTCCACACAGTTGGCCATTTCTGCCACCCCAGCACCACCTATAGCCGTCACGCCACCGCCACCGCCACCGCCACCGCCACTGACGACGGCAGTTCCTCCAGCATTCATGCAAACACAGACTTCCCAAACCCCTGAAAACATTTCCAGGGATTATTGGGAATACTCACAATTACTTCAAAGCAATGATGATTTTCCCATAAACTTGTTGGATCAAATGTTTTATGCTACTTCTGCATCAACTTCCGGCGGACAATCAGTTAATTTCCGGCCACAAGGAAATCAAACGAATGGAAATAACACAAGTTTACCTGCACCGTCATGGACCAGTTCTAGTCAATATCCTCCCTCTTCCTCTTCTTGATTTTGCTTTTTCTTTTTCTTTTCTTGAAAAATCTAAAAAAAATTATTTTCTTTTTTCATTGACATTTTCGTGTCATTTGTACTTGTGTTTAGGTAATTAGGCACTATTATTGATTTTTATGGTTGTTTTGTCATTGTTTCGAAATTTTAGGCAATAAAGTAGTGGTATTTAGGCAATTGGCTTTAGTTTGGTATCCATACATTTTGTGTGTTATTTGCTGATAAATTATTTATCGCGATTTTACTCTAATTCTAATTTATCTTATTTGATCTTTTGAAAATATTGCTACGATTTGTCAATATACATTGTTTATTTTTATTTGACATCGTCCAATGGGAACATAAATTAAAAGTTGAATTTACTGTTTACGATGGTCTAAATAAAAGGTGTAAGGAGAAGGAAAATTAAAATATTTTGATCTACTCGAAATGATGAGCAACGGCGAATGACAATGTAAAGTGTTTGAAAGAATGCTTGTAGGTTCTCATCTTATAACTTTTAACGTCATCATTTCACCACCAGATTTTATACTTAAAACTGTCAACTCACTAACGAGCTGAAATTATTATTCAAAAAGTAAAAGTTCGTTTAGTGTTAGGTAGATAAATACAAAAACAATTAGGTGGTGGTTATTTTATGATATTTACGCATTGGATATTGTGAACCGATAGAATTAAATACATTGAACGGTATATCAATTTTCATTTTTTTTTCTTTCTTAATTCAGTTGAATGTGAATCTGTTTCAAATGTTTGAACATGCCAATGTGTTATTGTTAGTGGCCATAAAGAAATCAATGGATTGTGAAGATTTTATTTATTGGGGGTTATGAAGGCTTTTATAGGTCAATCTAATTATAAAAATATATATATAGTAAATGGTCCAGAAAAATGACATGAAAAAGGAATGAAATCTATTGTAATTTTCCTTCATTTTCATTGACCATACATGCTTGAAGAATATCATTAGCTATATATGAGTAACATTTTCTTAAGAAGAAGAAAAATTTGATAATAACCTATATGGGAGTAAAAAAAAATGATGTGATATGCTAAGTGCATCTTTGATAGTTTCAAAGTTATTTTTTAAGCGCTTGTTTTGTCTAATTTAAAAATAATATGTCACTCGTACGATGTACAATACTTATTTTTCATGATAGTAATTTTAAAATATTCTAAAAATATATTGTTTATTTATTATATTCAAATAAAAAAAAAGGATCATAAAAATAATATTTAATTTCTCATCGATATTAAAAAAAAAAAATGACATAGCTAATCTGGATTTTGAAACACCAATTTGAAAACCACGTTTGTGGTCAAATTGAGGCAGGTTTTGAATCGTATGAATTTAATTTTGAAATTATCATATATAGTTTATTAATTTAATTGAATTATTATTTTTAAACAATAAATCAAATCATTTGATAATATAACACAATTATATGTTTTGTGTGTATTGATTTTTTTTTTAAATTGCAACCTATTTAAACCCATTATGGGAAATATAAAAAATTTGTGGGAAAAATAAATCTATTTTTAAGAAAACTATTGCATTATTACTAATAGTTCTCGTGCATTGATGTTTCGTTTTTTTTTTGAAAACATAACTTCTTTAAATTCTTCAACCGGTATAAATTAAAACATTGCAACACATAACCTTATTTGTTATGTGTTTTCAAGTAAATTTATCTTTATGGAAGTCTAGAAGATGTGCATTTTTTTTTTTTGAAAATGTTAATTCTTAATATTATTTATTTTAACTAAGTATCATAAAAAATTAAAACAATGGAATGCTCATCGTGATTGAATTGTATTTGAACATTGATTATTTATATTGGAATATTTTTGTTAATTATCTGTATTTGGGAAATTAATTAATTAAATTAATTAAATTTTAATATTATAAAATATTAAAAATTTGTCATTTGATTTAATTATATTTTTTTGCTGACTATGCGTAAATATAAATAACAATAATATTATAATATAATATAAATACTTTAATATTATGTAATATATAATATAAATAATATAATATTAAAACTTGTTGAGTAATTTTCTATTATAATTTGAAAAATAATTTTCGGGTATGCATAGATAAGTTTTTTTTAATAATCAACACAAATATTATTGGATGGATTGATTTTCAATTACAATAACAGTTTAAATCGTATCATTTGTTTAAATCAAATGAATGTGTTTTCCTCTCTCTATTTAACAGTCAGATTGTGTATTTATATATATTTTGTACATTACAACTAATTTCAACTGTTTCTTAGTTAATGTGGAAAAAAATTTAAAACAAACAGAATTTAAGAGAATGCTTGATTATCATTTTCTAATTTTTAAAAAGTGCTTCCGGCTTAGTTTTTGGCACGGCTCATTAAATAACTCATTAATTTTTATATTATAATTTAAAAATTGATTTTCTAAATTGTAGAGATGCAAATTGCATTAATGATATTCTGTAAATTTATTATTTTTCTATTTGTAGAAAATTAGTAATATTTACATACTCTAAATCTTATATTGATTAATTAATGTAGCATTCAAATTTGTTATTACTAATAATTGTCTATAGATCTTTAAATAATTTTTTTTTCATTGCTTACATTAGTTAATTGTATTATTATTATTTAATGACTTGTTTTATGTTTATTGTCAGATTAGGCAACAATAATTTAATAATACTAGTTAAGAATACGTGTGTTGCACGTAATTTTGTAATAATATTATGATTTTTTTTTATAATCATCGATTAATATAATACTTATAAAAAACTATTTTTTAATCATAAGTTCATTCATAACTATGACCAAATAAGGAATAACAGAACACAGGTGGTTCATTAAAAAGTACATGGCCTACGTGAATGTGAAGTTTGAAGGATTGATGACGTAACATGTTAGTATAATGTTGATACACTTTTAATTATATTTTGAAGCATATATCTAATGACATATCAAGAAAGATAACTTTTTTTTATGAAAATTAGTATCAAATTCTAAAATATAATATAATACGTATAACACAATTTTTCATTGATTTTCTTCATATCATTATAAAAAGTACATGGAAGCAAAAAAATTTAACATTTTTAAGCAATTTTGTCAAAAAAAAAAAAAGAATCCTAAAATTATTTGACATTAAATAAAGAAGAATTTTCTTCTGCAATATCTTCACTAAAACATTGATCAAGACATTCAGTTTTAATACACCTATAAATTAAGATTTTTTTTTCGTTCATGCATACTTTACTGCAATTCATTCTTAATATAATTCATAATTTTAAATCATCACATAAAACTAACTTATTATGCGAGATTTACCTTTACCTTATGATGACACGACTCAGTTTATCTAAGTTATGTAGTACATGTTAACACTCTTACTCAGCTGCGGACTTAAAAGAGCTAGAGCAACACCAATCTTCTTTATTCTAACTTGTTCTTCTTCAATAAATATATATTTAATTTCTTACAAAATGACATAAAATATCATTCGAGCTTAAATCCTTTTGCTATTAAGACTATCACGATAATTAACATTTTTAACTGGAATAAACATTATAAATCAAGAAAACAGATATTGATATCAAAATTTAAAATAAATATTATCATCATATTCTCAAATATAATGAATGCTTCATGGAATTTAACACATCCGCTATTACAACATTACTATCAAACTATTCCTAGCATAATTGAAAAAAAAGAAGAACAACAAATGATGAAACTATGAATCAATAATAAGAAAGCCGAAATTCTCTTGTTTCGTTATGTTGATCAAAGAATTTGATTAAATTTTCATGCATAATACGATTGACTCTTTGAGTGTTTACTATTAAAAATAATAATTTCAATATATTAAAAACCTTATTAGCATTACATTTTTATTTATTTTCATTATTTACAATATATAATGGAATTTAAAGGGGCAATCTACTTTCAATGATCCTAAATACAATATATTATTTGGTATTAAATAATTTAAATTTAATTCAAAGCCAAAATAAATAATACTAATTGAAATACGATTTTAGGAATTATAAGTTATTAACGTGAGCAATATCGTTCATAAATATTCTCCCCCATTTAAACTTTTATATATAGTGTAGATATAGATATATGGTGGACCAAAAAAAAAAAAAACCACATTAACCCAACCCAAAATTTTGACATTAATTAATAAGCTAATCAAAACAAACCAATATCATAATTAGAAATGTTAATTCATAATTTTATTCATTTTTATCGAGTATCATAGAAAATTCAAAACATTGGAAAATTAAACCATCGGTACTATTTACACTGTATTGGAATACTGATAATTAATTAATCGAAGTTGGGCAATTACTTAACAAATGAATCATTGAAAATCTCATCTGGGCTGCACATTAAATCTGATTATTAATTACCTAATATTGGAAAATTAATTAATTAAAGCATATATTTATTTATATATATATTATTATTCTGTAATATGTGAGAGACGTTTTGGGCGGAAAATTGTGCTGACTTTTAATGATGAATATCCTCATTTTGTATATATTAAGAAATTATCTAAACACACAGTTAAAAAAAAGATGCAAAATTCAAAAGTACAAATAATTTTAAAAAATGATTTTAATAAAAAATAGGAAACATATAAACTGTTTGAATACCACTGGAAGCTTAAAAGATTGTTTTATACAAAAATATGAAAATGGTGAGTCCAACGCGTTTCTGAAAAATTGTTGCATTTATTATTTAATATTAAATATTACATTTCATTTTTTGGAGGAAAAAATAATAATAATAATAAACAATCAAATTGTTAAAGTAATTAAAGAATCTGAAAAGTTGTTGCCATATATAATATTAAATGTTACCATTTGTTTTTTGCAAAAAAAAAAGAGAAAAAATAAATAAACAATCAATGTGTGAAACTAATTAAAGAATCCGAAAAGTTGTTGCATTTATTGTATATAATATTAAATGTTACACTTCGTTTTTTGTAAAAAAAAAATAAACAATCAATGTGTGAAACGAATTAAAGAAAACAAACTCCTATGCAACATTTATGACAGAGCTTACCAAATTTGAGAACAAAAATGGCGGGAAACTATGTGCGTGAAATTTTTGACGGTTATCCTATTATAATACTCCCTCCGTCTCACAAAGGTAGACTTATTTCTTTTTTCACACAGATTAAGAAATCCCATTTAATGTAATTGAAGTTATAATTTTTTCACACACTTTTTATATTATACCCCCATTTAATATTAGTCATTCATGAATCTAATAAATTTAAATGCATGTTTTGGGTTGATAACAATGTAAATTAAATAAGGGTATATTAGGAAAATGAAAAATTTAATACACCCTCTATAAAGTAAGTTGAGTATAATTTGGGACAGATAAATAAGGAAAACAAGTCCATCTTTATGGGACGGAGGGAGTATATATATATATATATATATATATATATATATATATATTACACTTCTTTTTTCAGGAAAATAATAATAATAAACAATCAATGTGTGAAAGAAGTTAAAGAATCTGAAAAATTGTTGCATTTATGATATATAATATTAAATATTACAATTCGTTTTTTGCAGGAAAAGAGAAAAAATAAATAAATAAACAATTAATGTGTGAAAACCAATTAAAGAATCTGAAAAGTTGTTGTATTTATCGTATATAATATTAAATGTTATACTTCGTTTTTTGCTGAAAAAAAAATAAAAAAAAATAATCAATGTGTGAAATCAATTAAAGAAAACAAACTCGTATGTATCATTTACGATAGAACTTATCAAATTTGGAAAGAAAAAATGACGGAAAAATGTGTACATAAAATTTTCAACGGTTATCCTATTATAATATATATATATATATATATAATAATAATAATAATAATAATAATAATAATAATAAAAATATAGATAGATTAGCTTTTCAATACAAAATGGTCAAACATGTCATACTATGAAAGCAAAATTTTGTTCAAATATGTCATACTATGAAAACAAAATTATAGTCAAATAAACTATTTTGAGTTGAAAAACTAGTTTTTAAAGTAAACCACATAAACACTAAGTACCTATAAATTCTGGATCATATAGATAATAAGTTAATAGTAAATTATAGGTCTTATAAAATGTGTGAATAAAAAGTATGTTGAACTAATTTAAAAATAAAATTTAAAATAAGATAGTTTTGATAAATTGCATTGTATTTTTCGTTTTTTGATAAATTTTTCTATAATGGCATTCTTATCAATTGCTGAAAATAGTAGTGACCCAAAAAATACAAAATGTTTCATATGATTCATCTTGACATAACAAGTAAGAAAGTTCGAAAGTTTTAACTCCAATTGTCAAAGCATTATTTTTTGTCATATTTTAATGGATTTTTACGATATTGAGCGCATGTTTGGCGGTGTTAAAATTATTTTTAAGTGCTTATAAATTATGAGTCTTATAGAATGTATGGATAATAAATAAATAGTAAATTATGTGTCTTACAAAATATTTAAATAAAAAATATGGTTGATCAGTTTAAATTTTAATTTAAGCTAAGACAAATAAGTCTTGAGTGTTGATATGCACAATACCAATTATTCATCATTTGACAAAATCGAGTTTTGGTTCTTTAATTTCGCGAGTTCCATTTTGTAGTGTTGAATTGAGAACCCCGAAAAAGAAAGAAAGCTCATCTTGAAAATTAGAGAGTTGTATTCAATCTTTTTCAAGTACATTTATGGATTTTTTAAAGGGTGTTTACCCTAAATATGCATTTTAAGAAGTATTTTTGGAGGGGTGCAGGGAATAAAGTTTTAATTTTTTCCTTTTCTTTTTCTTGTTCTTTTTCTTTTTGGTCTCTAAAAAATTCCCTTTAGAATATCTCAATTGAAAAAACTTGTTTAATTATTTAGAAATATAGTGAGAGCAATAGCCATCTCACATGTTAAATTGTAAAACTTAATTTGTTGTGCTACATGAAGCTCAGCATCGCGGATAAAGAGGGCAGGCGGCTCCCTTCCAAGGACTAGGGGGCAGCGCCTCTCAAAAGGTCTACGGTATTTTTATTTGCTTAAATAAAGAGTATTTTCGATTTTTCTTTTCTTTTTAATTAGATTGTCCTAAACTTTCATTATAATTAGAGAATTTTTATTGGTTTATCTTAGAATTTTATTATAAGTAGTGAGTCTTCATTAAACTGTTATATATATAACTTATTTCTTGTAAACAAAAATCATCATTCATTATAGTAAATTACTACAGCGACTGAATATATAACATGACGTAATCTAATATTGAAATAAACATATTTAAATCATTTTATTTTTTACTTTTCACTTTTTATTTATTGTTCTAGCATCATCCTATCTATCCATAATCTAGAACGTGCGTCATTTTCTTGCATAAAATATGGATAAACAAATATCATTCAAAAGATTTATAGAAACGTGTTAAAAAAGATTTTATAATGGTGCCTACTCATACACACCTAACTCAATATAATAAAATATACCAAGGTATATCAACTTGTGTAGTATTTTATTATCCACGTGCATAATTAATACAACTTCATATCCAATATCTAGATTTCAATAAATTGTTTATTATATTCAAACATAATTTGTATGAATTATATGATATTGGGTTCTTTGTTGTAAAAAAGTATCAATTATCAAACATTTTCACCCCTCCTCCCTAAAAGGAGGCTCGAATTGAGTATCATTGGCTTGTGAAGACATCACTCTTATCAATTGAGCTAGACCTTGGTCCTTGTATAAATTAATTCGTACTATTTAATGAGTATATAATTTTATCTGTCTGTATTAAATAATTCAAAAACATATTTAAACACGTCTTGCCTTTATATGAGGATAAATTAATTTATACATAAATAGTTTTGAAAGTGATACTTTAATAATTTGTTAAATCAAAATTGGTCAAAAAAACCGGTTCAACCATGAAACTAAGCTGGTTTGTACTTGTTCACTTCACTTTCTATTTGTTTGATGAGTTTAAATGCCACCTGATTCAATTATATCACTCAGATGAATCTCGAGTCTGATTCATCAGATTTTTGGTCGGACTGGTCGATTCGTTATTGGTTTAATAGCTATGGCGGTTAGTTTATATAACTTCTACATTGAGAGTGAATATTTATTTTCAATTTTTTATTTCGTATTATCACTCTCCGTGATAAAAAAAATTAGTTGTTTCATACATAAATGTAAGAAAGAATAAATCAAAATCTAAGTGTCTTCCTATATTCAGGAGTCGAGGCATAAATAACGTATTTTAACAAATTTAATACTCATATATTACTAATTAGATACATGTATGTAACAAGTGATTCTTGTACCAGCTACATATATTAGTATCTTAAAAAGAAGTGTTTAATAATTATCAGATACACAACATAGGTTAAGTGTATATTTTAAAAACTCCATAAATAACTAAAGTACCCCTATACATTTTGTACCAATCTACAAAATTGAAGAGGAAAAATTTCTCTTCAATTTTTGCTTTCTCTTTCATAGTTTATCTTCAATCTTCGATTTCTTGCGAAGTTATCTTGTGGCTACTTTGATCACTTCTAATATTAAAATACTAAGGGCTTGTTCGGTTTTCATTTCTTTTTCCCAAAAAAAAATCATTTTTTGCCTACTATTTTTACTTTTCAAAATTTTTACACTACAAAAAAGTTTGAAAAGTAAAAAAAATAGACAAAAAAAGCTTTTTTTTTAAAAAAAAAAGCTTTTTATTAAAAAAAAAAAAACTACACCGGACAAATCCTAAGTTTTATCACATCTCACCAGTCCAAGAAAAGAAATATTTATCCATAGTTCCTTCAAAACTAAGGTTTACTTGCCACATAATATTTGCATGTCATCAACGTCACCTTGTTGAGAAAGGGACATGGAAGAAGCTTATATAATGTTTGTCTTAGTTTAATGAGGTCAGCTCTCACGTGGAATAACACATGAAATCAGTCTTACATGTGAGGTAAACACACGAGCCACGTTCGGCGTGGGTGGTACGGTAATTGCCGCAAGGTACAACTACCAATTTGGACCCACTTCTTAGATTGCATGGATGTGTAGAACTTGGACACGTGGTTTTACTCTTTCCATACTTCAAAAACTAATTATATTATTATATTGAAGGTCATATCAGTGTAGGCATAGGGGGTTGAAGGGTATATACGTAGCCGTATTAGCTAGTTTAAGAATAATATTCAACATCCAAATTATGAAGTCGAATTTAATTAGGGGATAATTGTGTGAAAGGTCTCCAATCTTTTAAAATTGATAAAGATATACCTCTTACTAAAAAAAAGCACCAGATATCCTCAACATTTGAAGAATTTGACATAGTAAGTCATTTATGACGAAATTGCCATTTCTTTTAAATAAACAAAAAGCAAGAAAAAAAAATGATTAAAAACTAACCAAATGTATCTCAAAAAATAAAAAGTAAGAAATGTACATCCAAAAAATAAAAAGTAACAAAGATGTCATCTTCTTTATGAAAAGTAACAATATAGAAAGTAAGAGTAATAAACAATATATGAATTATTTATTATCTAAAGATCTGCAATAAAATGGCAAGAATATCAATAGAAAAGATACCAAAAAGATTTCTTAGATTTGTAGATAGAAAGTATTTAGAAAAGTTAAGATTAATTAAATTATGTGTTGGAAAAATATGTGTCATATTTTTCACTTTTTATATCTTGGCTATCTTAATAAATATAACTGATTTTTAATGATAAAAGAGCAGGTCAACATTTGTGTTTCTGACTGGTCTGATTAACGCCAGTTCTGACTGACTGGCTTGATAGGCGAATCATTTTTCCAGATCAGCAAAAGCTGCGATTTTATTCTGTTTCTATATTTGATATATTCTGATTTCATGAATATTAATGACAGCTCCTTTTGTAGGTTAAAGAATTTTTCTTATTCTCTTAGATTTGTTTAGGAAGGAAATATTTAGTTTCCTAAATTCTTTCCTACTACAAATCTAAGAAAATCTTTCTATATTCTTTCCCACTAATTCTCTTACCATCTTTGTTGCATATTCTTAGGTAAGAAATAATTCCTGAATTGATTTCTACTTTAACTATAAGTAAGAGTGGAAATCGATAAGGAATTAAGACTTTGAAAAATATTTTTGTGTTCTTGTTCCATAAGCTTCAACCTAGCCGAATCCATTCAAGGAGAACAAGACATGGCGCCTCATTGATTCAACTTTCAAAGTACAAAAGTTTTCTTCAAACTCATTGAAGAATCAAGAACTAATTGGTACTCAACGAACAATTCCATATCTTGCTCAAGCTACTTGGCGTGAAGTTAAGAACGGGGGTTCTTAATCTAAGTGGTGGTTGCGGTCAAGTACAATAGGGAAGTGGCGATAAAGTCAAGACCGGTGGGTTTGATTCCACTTCATCAACAAGTCAGAAGAAGAAGTATCACAGGGAGTTGATCTATTTTCTTTTGATTGTTATTTTGTTAATTTTGCGAAATTACAAAAACCGATACTATTATATTTTTGAACAAAATTATTAGTGGATTGTTTCTACCCATGGCATGGGGGCCCGTAGATGTTTCCCTTAGGGGTTTACCACGTTACATCTTGTGTTTGTATTTAATCTTTTAATTTCTGCACTAGACAAGATTAGGAAACGAACACAGTTGTGCGAGTCAGAACTGTTATCTCTATATCTTTTCAGTTCTGACTACATTCTGTCCACTGCTTATTTAATTAAAATTAAAATTCATGTTTAATTTAATTAATCTAGGTTTTAGAACTTTCAATTGGTATCAGAGCGGGTACACTTTTTAAGTACGATCCATATAAACCTAGTTATGGACGGAGCTCCATTTAGACCACCTGTTTTAGATGGTACTAATTATGCCTATTGGAAAATTAGAATTCAAGTGTATATCCAATCCCTTGATGAAAAAGCTTGGCACTCAATTGTCCATGGATATAAAACTCCTACCATCACTGAAGATGGTGTAGAAAGAGAGAAAAAGGCAGACGAGTGGGTTACAACTGATTACAATTATACTAATTGGAACTCTAAAGCGTTAAATGCCATATTTTCTTTTGTAGACTCTACTTGTCAGGTTGCAAAAGATGCTTGGGACATCTTACGAATTGCTCATGAAGGAACCAATATGGTCAAGTCATCCAAGCTTCAAATTCTTACTCTAGAGTTTGAACAACTAACCATGAGAGACGATGAACAATTTAAGGACTTCTATGCAAAACTCAGTGATATCACCAATACTGCTTATACCTTGGGAAATAAATATTCAGAGAGCAAAATTGTAAAGAAAATCCTCAGATCTTTGCCTGATCGTTTTCATTCTAAAGTAACTGCAATTGAAGAAAGTAAGGAGATTGAGAATATGAAGGTTGAAGAATTGGTGGGATCATTGATGACATATGAGCTACATCTACAAAGGAGAAAGAAAGAAAAGGGATCCAGTATTGCCTTCAAAATTAACAACCATGAAGACAAGGTTGAGTGTGAGGAGAGCGAAACAAATGAAAACATGGCCATGCTCACCAAACAATTCAAAAAATTTCTAAAAGGAAATCAAAAGGGAAAGCACTTGAATACCTCTCTCCAACAAAAGAAGAGATTTCTGACTAACACTAAACAAAATCCCACTACCTCTATAAATAGATCTGACAATCGAATTCAATGCCATGAGTGTGAGGGTTTTGGTCACATAGCCTCTGAATGTGCAAATACTTTAAAGAAATCTCATACCAAGAAGGCCATGAATATCACTTGGAGTGAAGATGATGAAAAAGACTTAAATGAGGACAAGGATGACAGAACCACTGATGATCAGGTAACGTCCTTAACTGTGAACTTAACCTCTCATACTGATTACGTGCAAAACTTGATTGAAGGTTCTGACTTCTTAGCAACAACCTCTGAAGAACCAGTCCGTGTCTGTCACAACTGCAGCAGCCTGAATAAAAAATTACAAGATGAACAGGAGAAAAACTTGTCCACTCAAGTCTTGATGGAATTTTTGGAAGATGACAAGGCTGAAATCAATTCCCAAAATAATACTCTTACCAACATCTTAAAAGAGAAGGATGATCAAATTGCCAATCTCTTAGATGAATTAAAAGTCTCAAAAGAAAGGATCAAGCAATTAACAATTGGAGCCTCTCGCTTAAGCGAAACACTGAGCTATGGAAGAACTCCAAACGTCAAAGAAGGTTTGGGATATGATGGAAAAGGTGAAAGAAAAGCTGGGAATCAGATCAACTTCATCAAAGAAACTAAGTCTGCTGTATTTTCATACAAAACTGCACCCATCACCGTCAGAACTAAGGCTGACCTGCCTATGCAAGTTCTGACCAATGCCAAGACTCAAAAACAGTCACGACCATCAGGTATACAATCAATACAGAGAGGTAAGTCAAAGTACTTTGTAAAATGTTGCATCTGTGGTAATTTAAGACACGACTCTTTTCATTGTTTGTTTAGTAAAAACCTGGCTAATAGACAAATGAGACACCTTAGCAACACTAAAGTAAGACAAATTTGGGTTAAAAAGGGTGAATTAAATTGTTATATGGTTGATGTTGCATATAGATCCTTTATTCCTAACTCTTGGTATTTTGACAGTGGTTGTTCTAGACATATGACTGGTAATCGATCTTATCTAACTAACTATAAAAGTCATGAAGGTGGTCTGGTTACTTTTGGTGATGGAGCACACGGAAAAATTGAAGGTGTAGGCACTATTCTAATTGATGGCTTCTCCCCGTTAAAAGAAGTTCTTTTTGTTGTAGGTTTAAAAGCTAACCTAATTAGTATAGGCCAACTTTGTGATGACAAACACTTGGTTATGTTCTCAAAAAATTCCTGTAAAGTCTTGAAGTATGATGGTAGTTGTATTCTACATGGTACTAGATCCAATGATAAATGTTATCTCCTTGACACCAAAATTACTTGCCATATTTCAAAGACTGACTCAACCGAGTTGTGGCACAAACGATTGGGACATTTAAACTATAGTGATCTGTTGAGACTGACAAAGTTGAATGCAGTACGAGGTGTTCCTAAGCTTACTGAAAAATCTGAAGGATTGTGTGGTTCATGCCTAAAAGGTAAGCAAACCAAAAGCACTCACAAGCAAGGTACGTTTCTTACTACAGCTCATGTTTTAGAATTACTTCACATGGATTTGATGGGACCTATTCAAACTGAAAGTATTGGGGGCAAGAAATATATTTTTGTTTGCGTGGATGATTTTTCTAGATATACTTGGGTTGATTTCTTGAGAGAAAAATCTGATGTGCTTGAAAGATTCAAATTTTTGCACCTAAAATTAACAACAGAAAAATATTTTGAGGGAATAAAAATACTAAGGATTAGAAGTGATCATGGGAGAGAGTTTGAAAATGCTAATTTCTCTGCTTTTTGTGATCAAAATGGTATCTTTCATGAATTCTCTGCACCCAAAACTCCTGAACAAAACGGTGTTGTGGAAAGGAAAAATAGGTCTCTTCAAGAGATGGCTAGAGTTATGCTAAATAGTAAGAAGCTCCCTGTTAAATTATGGGCTGAAGCTATTAATACTGCTTGTTATATTTTGAATCGTGTATCTTTGAGAACTGGAACCACTCAAACTCCTTATGAAATCTGGAAAGGTAGAAAACCGAATCTCAAATATTTCCATACCTTTGGGAGCAAATGCTATGTGTTAAATGATCGGGAATACTTGGGTAAATTCGATTCAAAAAGTGATGAGAGAGTGTTTATTGGTTATTCTGAGAACAGCCGTGCTTACAGAATTTATAACATGCGTACTCAGACTATCATTGAATCAATCAATGTAAAAATCGATGATACTGATGACTTTTCATCTTATTCACAGGAGCCTAATATTCAGACTTTGGAAGAACAGGTTGCTGGACGTCAACCTACTCAAGATCATCATGTACCTGCTCCAGACAGTGATTTGCAGAAGGAACATCCAACTTCAAGTTCTGATGTCTCTGCCACTGCTCCTGAAAGTTCTGACGCACCATATACAAATAACGAACAGGACATGAGAAGGCAGCCTCCTTCTTGGATTCAGAAAGCACATCCACTGGACAATGTGCTCTCAAATTCCAGAGACGGCATGATGACTCGGAGGAGGCTTGCTAATGAACTTGGAAATGTTTGCTACACTTCACAAATTGAACCCAAAAATATAAATGAAGCCATTATTGATGAAAACTGGGTTCTAGCCATGCATGAAGAGCTAGCTCAGTTTGATAGAAATGAAGTGTGGGATCTTATTCCTCGGCCAAAAGACACAAATGTGATCGGGACAAAGTGGATATTCAAAAATAAATCAGATGAACATGGCAACATAGTCAGAAACAAGGCACGCTTGGTTGCACAAGGTTACACTCAACTAGAAGGAGTGGATTTTGATGAAACTTTTGCACCTGTGGCCCCGCTTGAATCCATTAGACTCCTACTATCTGTGGCATGTCAAATGAGATTCAAGCTGTACCAAATGGATGTCAAAAGTGCCTTTCTGAATGGAATTCTAAATGAAGAAGTCTATGTTGAGCAGCCTAAGGGATTTGTTGATCCTTATTTCCCCGACCATGTGTTTAGACTTAAAAAGGCTCTGTACGGACTAAAGCAAGCCCCAAGAGCTTGGTATGAACGATTAACCATGTTCTTGTTGGAACAGGGATACAAGCGAGGAGGGGCTGACAAAACGTTATTCATCAAACATTTTAAAACTGGATTAATTGTTGCACAAATCTACGTCGATGACATTGTATTTGGTTCCTCACTAGAAACAAAATCCAAGGAATTTGCTACTCTTATGCAAAATGAATTCGAAATGAGTATGGTGGTGAACTAAATTTCTTTTTAGGTTTGCAGATCAAACTCTTTTTAGGTTTGCAGATCAAACAGGTTGGATCAGGGATTTTTATCTCCCAGGCCAAGTATGCTAAAAATCTTGTGAAGAAGTTCGGTCTTGAACAGACTAAGTCAGTCAGAACTCCCATGGCCACGTCCTTAAAAATTTCCAGAGATGACCAGGGAAAGGAGGTTGACTCCAGCTTGTACAGAAGCATGATAGGCAGTCTGCTGTACCTGACTGCAAGCCGTCCTGACATATCATTCAGTGTTGGAGTTTGTGCACGTTATCAAGCTAAACCAAAAGAATCACATCTTGCAGCAGTGAAGCGAATTATTCACTATATTAACTGTACTTCTGATTATGGTTTATGGTATACTAATGATACTAATTCTCATCTTGCAGGATACACTGATGCCGACTGGGCTGGAAACATGGACGATAGGAAAAGCACGAGTGGAGGATGTTTCTACATTGGTAACAATCTCATTGCATGGTTAAGTAAGAAACAAAACTCTATTTCCTTATCTACTGCAGAAGCTGAATATATTGCAGCGGGTAGTTGTTGCACTCAGCTACTTTGGATGAAACAAATGCTTTGTGATTATGGTATTGATCAGGACTCTGTTACTGTATTCTGTGATAACACTAGTGCTATCAATATTTCTAAAAATCCTATTCAGCACTCTAGGACCAAACATATTGATATTAGACATCATTTTATTAGGAATTTGGTCGAAGAAAAAGTTATTACTTTAGAACATATTCAGACTGAGTATCAGTTGGCTGACTTGTTTACCAAAGCCTTAGATTCTGCTAGATTTGAAACTCTACGGAAGGCCGTGGGCATTTGCTTGATGCATTAGTTTTTATTTTAAAAAAAAAAAAAAAAAAATTCATGTGTGTTTGTTTGCATTTGCTTATTTTTATTTTTATTAACAACAAAAAAAAAAAGGAGGGGGAGAAGAATGGTCCTTCTTGCAAATAGCATATGATATAGTTGTATGATTGGTCTATGATTTTTGAGATTTACTTGGATTAACCAATCAGTTTGGTATGCTCATTATACTTAAGGTAAAATATGGTCAGATAAGCACACTTTGAGGACATATTGTCTTGGTTGATTGTACCTTACTACTAACTAGATTGTTATCTTTAAAGTAGTTTCATACTTTGTTGTGACCTATGGTCAGTATCTATGTCTCTCGGCACCATAGTATGTTGTTGTGTTAAACAGACAATTTCATGGAGGGGAGGGCTACCACCATAAATGTGTGCAGCCGTCCTTGATAATGAACATAAATCATGTAGAAAAGGGCTACCTTTATGGCTGTGAGAAAGTCAACTCCGTGATCTTAAAAATTCAGTGCTTTGACAAATCAAAAATTATATATATATGCAAATAAAGTCAACACTCTGAGTACTCAAAAAAATAAAAAAAAATTGCTATGGTACTCATGTCTGGCACGCTCATATTTTTTATTCAAAGAGATATGTTCAGATGATGACTGGTTTGAAATACATCTTAGTATTGATCTTCTTGACTAGGTTCAATTTGGCAAAGTGGGATAGGTTATGATTAATTAATCCAGTATGTCCTATCACACACTCACGTTTTAAATCTGACAAATCAATTGAATCTAATTATGCGCATATATCTGATTGGAAGATTCTGGTTGATTTCGATATCCTTGGACTGATTGTATAAGTTGTAGAACTATGAAGTTTGCCCATAAATAAACCATTCAATCTTATCTCATAAAATATTCTCATTATTTGTGTGTGAGTATCTTGTATGGGCCTTCTCGTAGAAATTTCAATCAACAGTCTATTTTTGGTAGCACAATCAGCTTAATTGAGAAAAATCTGGATGAATTCTTGGTTTATGGAATCCAATCGCATTTTGGTTCTAATTTAAAAATTCTGTTTTCCATAAAATAACGCTTTAGGCGGTTTATTTCAAATTGACTTATCTGATTAAGGAAGGTTTCGTGGTCATTAACTGCCATTTATCAGTTTTTTGGTAACTGCCTTCTACACGTCCTTAATTAACTACTCCCTTCTTGTGCAATTTTGAAAAATTTCCCCTTTTAAACCGTGATCTAGGGTTTTCATCTTCACATTCTCACTCTCAATTTTCAATTCCTAACTCCGGAGCCCTTCATTCTTGATCTCGAAAGTGTATTTGAGTTTTCTTTTTCAGATTCAAACAATGGTGAAGACTAAAATGCCAAAATCGAAGAAACATCCAGGAAATTCTTCCAAGGACACTGTTGCTCCAGCGTCTACTGCAGAAACTGCGATTGGGCCGCAAATGTCGCCGGCAAAGACTCTCCGGCGAAGCACAAGAAGACGGGAACCCTCCAGTTCTGACCCGGACACTTTTCCAGCGGCAATCGCATCTCAGGCTGACCAATCGACGGACATTGTGGCATATCAATCGCCGGTCAGCCATTCTAAAAATCAGCCCCGTCCAAAAACTAACGACCCAATCTCCTATCTGAGCAAGAAAGTCACCTTGGGTGCTCAAGACCCAGATGAAGATGGAGATGAGGATGATGAATCTGCAAGTGACAGTGGGTCTGAAAATGCCGAAATTGAGGAGGAGGTCCGTGAGGATGAAGGGGCTGGTGATGAGGAGTCTGAACAGCCTCCCCCATTCGTAGAAGGTTCAAGTAAGCCCCCCTCTCAAAAATCTGATTCTGATTTTGATGTTGCCCTTGATGAATCTTCAGAATCTACTCCGACACCTCCTCCAACGAAAAGGGCCACCAGGGCTGAGAAAGGGAAAGGTAAAATGGCTGATGTTGCTGAAAAACCCACGCCTGCTGGTCAGAACAGACCTGTCACTGCCTCAGGGGGTGCCTACAGAGTACTGCCTACTCCTAGTTCAGACCCCCAAATGTTCAGACTTGACACATTAACTAGAGGTAGACACTCTGTTAACCCTCTCAATTACTGTTTTCTATCGGAGAGTGCTGAGAGTTTGTTTATGTCATTTACCATCTACCGTAAGTTTATCATTGAGTGCAAGGTTGCAATTGCCGAATTTAGTTCATTTGGTTTGGTTGAAATTGTTGATTTCCACAATTTACATAATCTGTTAAGTTTTTCTGGGCCGTTCAATGAAACTTTGGTCAAGGAATTTATGGCAAATGTTCCAAAGAATCTGGGAAAGGCTGGCAATGAATTCAGGTGGAAGGTTTATGTTCGGGGAAGACATCTTACCTTCAGTCCTAACTCCCTCAGGGACTGGCTTGGAGTAACCACTGTGGGTGTCACAAGTGACGAAGAATTGACCAAGGACATCATTGCGCAAGAAATGACTGGCTCCACCTGGCCGGAATCAGGAGAACTGACTACTTCTCGGCTATTGCCCAAATATAAAATTCTACATCGGATTCTCATCAACAATATCGATCTGTTAACTCATCGATCGGACATTTCGGGGGACAGGGCCGTTATGCTATACAAGTTAGGAATGAGGATGCCAGTTGACTGGGTTAAACTAGTTTTTGATAGAATTGTTTATGAAGGGCCGAGGAGGGCCAAGCAGTACAGACTGCCGCATCCAGCTCTGATTCATCACTTTCTTGTTCACCAAGAAGTGCCTGCTTTGGATTCAGACCGCTTCTCTGAGAACATCCCAGCGCTGGGTATACATGAGTTTACAAATTTGGATAGCACACCGCATCCCACTCCCAGAGTTCCCAAGCATTTCCTATCCTCATTGGACCATTCTGGACGTCTTGATGCACTAGAAACTCAGTTGGGGCTGGTTCGAACACAGGTAGATCAAATTTTTGCCCTTACCAAAGGTTTTTCTGATGATATTACTTTCATGCGTAGGGTGTTGGGCAAAATGGAATTTCTGGGCGATGAGCACATAAAATCTGCATTCCGGATTGTTACTCCGGAATTCTCTGCACATCCTGGAGATCCAATGGAGATACCGACTTCTGAACCCGTTGGTGATCAACCTGCTGCCCCAGCCTCTGCACCTATCGCTGCTGATGCTCCAGCTGATGCTCCTTCAGATACCCCTGCTCGCAAGAGGGTTACCAATGCATCTGCATCCGGTACAAAGAAGTCCAGATCCTCCCGGCACTAACTTCTCCCCGTTCTAACTCTTAACTCTCTAACTATTTGGCTATGGATAACTGTTTTAAACACTTAAATTCTGCTTTATTTCGCTTCAAACACTGCTTTACTTTTGTTTTATCCCTTCCTTTGGCGTTCCTCTTCCAAAAAGGGGAGTAGTAGGTAATTTTTAATTTTTGTCTTGCGTTGGACACTTTGTTGGTTAAACTTTAATAGTAGTATAAAATGTAGGTTTATGAATCTTTAGGTTTATGATAGTTTGATCACTACACTTAGATGATATCTTGCTAAGGGGGAGCAATATTAAATGTTGTGGCTATTGTGTGTGGTATTTGCATATGTTGTTAACTTCTTTGCAGGAGTTCTTGGTTTACACACTAAGGGGGAGCCATAATCCTTGTATGTTGATGCTCATGGGTTCTTTACTTATTCACACACATCACACTTACATTAAGAATCTGATAGTTATGTGTTTGTAATTAAGCAACGCCAAAGGGGGAGATTGTTGGAAAAATATGTGTCATATTTTTCACTTTTTATATCTTGGCTATCTTAATAAATATAACTGATTTTTAATGATAAAAGAGCAGGTCAATATTTTTGTTTCTGACTGGTCTGATTAACGCCAGTTCTGACTGACTGGCTTGATAGGCGAATCATTTTTCCAGATCAGCAAAAGCTGCGATTTTATTCTGTTTCTATATTTGATATATTCTGATTTCATGAATATTAATGACAGCTCCTTTTGTAGGTTAAAGAATTTTTCTTATTCTCTTAGATTTGTTTAGGAAGGAAATATTTAGTTTCCTAAATTCTTTCCTACTACAAATCTAAGAAAATCTTTCTATATTCTTTCCCACTAATTCTCTTACTATCTTTGTTGCATATTCTTAGGTAAGTAATAATTCCTGAATTGATTTCTACTTTAACTATAAGTAAGAGTGGAAATCAATAAGGAATTAAGGCTTTGAAAAATATTTTTGTGTTCTTGTTCCATAAGCTTCAACCTAGCCGAATCCATTCAAGGAGAACAAGACATGGCGCCTCATTGATTCAACTTTCAAAGCACAAAAGTTTTCTTCAAACTCATTGAAGAATCAAGAACTAATTGGTACTCAACGAACAATTCCATATCTTGCTCAAGCTACTTGGCGTGAAGTTAAGAACGGGGGTTCTTAATCCAAGTGGTGGTTGCGGTCAAGTACAATAGGGAAGTGGCGATAAAGTCAAGACCGGTGGGTTTGATTCCACTTCATCAACAAGTCAGAAGAAGAAGTATCACAGGGAGTTGATCTGTTTTCTTTTGATTGTTATTTTGTTAATTTTGTGAAATTACAAAAACAGATACTATTGTATTTTTGAACAAGATTATTAGTGGATTGTTTCTACCCATGGCATGGGGGCCCGTGGATGTTTCCCTTAGGGGTTTACCACGTTACATTTTGTGTTCGTATTTAATCTTTTAATTTCCGCACTAGACAAGATTAGGAAACGAACACAGTTGTGCGAGTCAGAACTGTTATCTCTATATCTTTCCAGTTCTGACTACATTCTGTCCACTGCTTATTTAATTAAAATTAAAATTCGTGTTTAATTTAATTAATCTAGGTTTTAGAACTTTCATTATGCATAAATATTTTTTCTCTAAACAAATCCAAGAAAATAAGAGATGCTACTTAACCTAAAATACATAAGTTGTTATTGTTATTCATGAGTTCAGATCATAACACATAAGAAAACAGAATAAAAAGTTCACAGTCTTTATTTTCTGCTTATCATTTCAGCTAGTTTGAACTGGTAATAGCGTGTCTTGTCAGAACATGCACGCTTATCTCTATTTTCAACATTTAAAAACCAACAATATAAATTAAGTAAGTCAAATTAAAATATATGTAAAAATATGTGGCACTCTCAAACTAGTTGGAGATTTGAATTTCTGGTGGTTTTTCTTGAATAGTTATTCCTTTTACTTATTGAATTGTCACTATTTCATCATAGATGTTTAGAATTTTATAAATTGGTGATGGAATTCATAAAATCCAAAAAAAAAAAAAATATTAACCAATATAGTGTCCACATAACATAATTCAATTTTCCACATTGTGTTCTTCAAGTTTTCAAGTTTTTACTTCGCTTGTTTGAAGTCGTGTTTGAGCCTTCTTTCATAGTATTATTTCAAATTTCTTTTCTAATTTTTCTCCATCATTTACAATTTTCTTCACATTTTTTTTATCAGAAACATATATGTATATAGTGTTCATTATATATCTCCAAAGCTCTGAAAATAATTGTCACGTGAGAATTAAAACAGGGGATAAGACCCCAAACATTTTGTACGTTTCTCAGCGACCAAGGTTTCCCCACCGTGTCTCTCCACTAGCAAGGAAGAACTGTGACTGTGTAGTTTAAGTATGAAAACTATATATATAATGCCTATTATTGTTTTAGTATGAAAATTATATGGGGATTTTTCTTATATACGCCATTCATTATATACGCATATGTTATATATATATAATGCATATTATTGCATTTATAGAACACTCAATATAGTCATGATTGTTTTGGACCTTTCATTTTACAATTAGGTGCATTAAAACACATGAAATATGCACCATCCGCTCACTAAGTATCATAATTGAGTTAGGTTTGGGTCAATATTTAGTTGAAGGATGTGAACCCAAATCTCTAATATTTAGGTTGGATTTTTGTCTTTTTTGTTAGAGAAATTGTTAGTGGAAACTAGTGGAAACCCAGCAACCCATATTGAACTTATCTACATGTATCAACTGTTTTAGGACATTATTGGGCCTTTAAAATTGTCTATGACAATTATTGTTAGGTATACCACTAAAAATTGTTTGTCATTCCATCTACGTGCATTGATCAAAGATCCCCTCCATTTATTCTTTGAATGTATTGAATGATCATGGTTCTCGAGTATCCAATCTACCAATCTTCTAAACCAAAAAATGTAGCTTTACATTGCATCGAATTTTGTCCATGCATGTTTCTCTTTTAGGGTTTGTTTGATTTGTTCAAAATTTTGTTAAAAAACTGAGGTCAAAATCAATAATTAATTTTAATCATACATTTTAGACTACCCATAACTTTTCAATCATCATATCATCAACTTTTATCAAAACTTACTAAAACTGATTTTTAACAAAACCAAACAGACACTTAGTTTTAGAGATGGGTGTGTTGACCTACAAAAATGGCTGTCAACAGAAACCTCACGCCTTCTCTTCCTACGTGTATTTCTCTTCTTGTTTGGAACGCCACGTGATTTATTCAACCACATAAATTAGCTTAGGACATGGTGGATATGTAACAAGAGGTAAAGAGAAACACACTCTGGTAGAGGTAGTTTCTTAGGATCCCTACCTAACAATTTTCCGGACGGTTATAACACTTGAAGAATAATTAGTGTAGAGGGTTTGATATCTTTTTGTTAAGTAATAAAATTCAACTTCCTTTTTTTGTGGGAACGAGTTTGCTATTTATAGATAAATTCTATTAGATTTTACTCCATTCGATTCGCGACACGTGGCTTGATCCAGAGAGCTTTAGAGTTATGTCTTGGGTGTCGCATCATTGTAATTAATGCGGAAGTTTCTTTGAGTTGCAACCTAAGAGGCTATGACGGTGACAAGCCGCCTTTTGCAGACTGTCACATCAGTCTTTTTCAGGTCTGACATGTAGTGTGCTATGGAGAAGTTAACACGCAATCAGGGTCAGCCTTTAACAGTCTCGGTTGACATACCTCATCGGCACAAATAGCCTCAGTTCAGTCAGAGCAGGTTGACTTTGACCGTGCCTACGTGGAACCCAAGTGGGATTGAGGCGTAACAATAGTCCCCCAAGTTTAGGACCTCTATTATTTATGAAGGGTGTTGGACTTGGTAAAGAGGCAGTGCTGTAGTGTTTGGAGAGTGGCTCTGCAATTGCAAAACTGGAAGAGAGTTAGTCCCACAAGTCTAAGACCTCCCTCATTTATGTGGGGTGTTGACCTTGGTATGGAAAAAATCCGAATTGGTAAAAGGATTGTCGTGGAAGAGCCTATTCCTAAGTTGGAGTGGCTTGGCTATAGAAGCGCGTCTCTGAAGTAGGAGAGGCTTGCTGTAGAAGAGCCTAGTCTCAAGTGGGAGAGGCTTGGCTATAGAAGCGTGTCTCCAGAGTGGGAGAGGCTTGTTGCAGAAGAGCCTAGTCCCAAGTGGGAGAGGCGTGGGTGCAGAAGAGCCTAGTTCCAAATGGGAGAGGCTTGCTACAGAAGAGCCTAGTCCCAAGTGGGAGAGGCTTGGCTGCAGAAGCGCATCTCCAAAGTGGGATAGGCTTGCTGCAGAAGAGCCTAGTCCCAAAGTGGGAGAGGCGTGGCTATAGACGCGCATCTCTGAAGTGGGAGAGGCTTGTTGCAGAAGAGCCTAGTCCCAAGTGGGAGAGGCTTGTTGCAGAAGAGTCTATTCCCAAGTGGGAGATGCTTGCTGCAGAAGAGCCTAGTCCTAAGTGGAAGAGGCTTGGGTGCAGAAGCCTATCCCCGAAGTAGGAGAGACGTGCTACAGAAGAGCCTAGTCCCAAGTGGGAGAGGCCTGGTTGTAGAAATGTATCCCAAAGAAGGAGAGGCGTGCTGCAGAAGAGTCTATTCCCAAGAAGGAGAGGCTTGTTGTGGAAGCATTAATGGCTGAGTCCACGAGTCACTGAGTAATTGGGCATACTGATGTGTGTCTCTTCGTTCGTGGTGAAAAGACGGCTGCAGGCAATGATGGCATTGGACTTTGAAGCATTGATTTGGCAAAGAAACCACGCGCTCGTGACAAACACGCCCATATCGTGGCCGTTCATTCAAAAAGACTGTTGGCGCCTTTTAATATTTGAGGGTGGGGATGGTTTGCCACGTTTGGACAGTTCAGATGGATCTTGGATGGATCAGACGGTAGAAACACATCGCCCATTGTCTATATATATAAGGGAAAAGTTTTATTTTCTTTATCTTACGTGACTTTGAGAGATTTTGAGAGAGTTAACGTTTTAAGCTTTTCGGCGAGAGTTCTCCGGCGACGGCTTCCTCATTTCTTTTTCTGTTGTAGGCTTAGATTTAGGTAAACACTTTTCCCTAATTGTTTTTACTTATTGAATTTCTTTTGTTAACAATGTCTGTGAGAGTTACTGAGAGAGAGGTTTCATGGTGTGTTGGGAATGAGATGTCTCCTCCGGTGTCTCCGTCCATGGCAGGCGTGTTGCCTCTCTGAGGAGTCGATACTTCCACAGGTGAGGAGGTGTCTATAGCATCACCACCGAGGCTGACAGAGGGTGAAGATCCTTATAGATCCGACCTCGTTAGGTGGGTTGCTTTGGATGTTCCATCGATAATGGTGGATGAGGATTTAAAATTGTTGAGGGAGTCATATAATATCTCCGGCGATATTGCACTTATTTTGTCGGACCCTACCAAACGAGCCTGCCGTCCGAGGAGAGAATGTACAACCCTACATTTAAACACTTTCGTGGGTGGGATGCGTTTGCCTCTGCACTTATTTTTTCGAAGGATTTTGCGTGCGTATGGCCTGGCTCTAACGCAAGTGGCTCCGAACGGGTGGATTCAAATGGTTATGGTTCAGACATTCTTTTGGCCTGGAAATGACTCTGCACGTATTCCAAACCATATACCAGCCGAGGAAACTACTGAAAAAGAAAGGCAAGGATGAGAAAATTGGGTGGTATTATTTCGGCCGCTAGGGGTCTCATAAACCTTTAGTGATGGATTGCTTTTCCTCCATCAAGCAATGGAATGAGTCCTGGTTCTGGGTGATGGGCAATTGGCAGAGGATAGTTGATGACTCAGAGCCTGATTTGGATGTGCCTGGTGTTTATGAAATAGCTAGTGAATGGGGATCGGGAGAACTGGTTGTTCCTGACGTTGATGATTATGTATTCTAATATGCTCTTTTTTCTTTTTGTAGACGCTCTTTCCCGTTGTGAGTTGTTGGGCGACCTTGTTAAGGTACTTTGGGCTATATATCAGTCGTCTCTTTTCAATAGGCGGTACGGGTTCCTCTTAAATAGACATCGTTGCTTGACTGAACTGGGTTTGATGGCTTTCAAAGGTAATGTCTTCCAATGTTATTTGCCCCATTTTACTGCATGCTATTATTTATACTTGTTCTTTTGTGTAGCTGAAATGGACCAAGGAAAGTGGCCTAAGTCGACAATGGCTAGTCTGGCGAGTAAGAAGCCGAGGGCCTTGGCCCCAGGATCTTTTGAGGACTCTAAACAGAAGAAGGTTACAGAGGATCTAAGCCAAGAGAGGAATAAGGAGGGGACTGACAAAGCCGACGTTATTGAGGTAGATGATAGCGTGGGGGTCACTGAGGGAGAGGTACCTCTGTCGAGAAAGAAGAAGGCTGGGGCTGTTTCTTAGACGAGGAAGAAAATGGTCGAGATTGTGGACAACTATGCTGTTTGTAGTCCACCGCCTTTCCAACGGACGCTATCGGTCAGTGTTAGAAGCTCCTCCAAAGGCTCTTCAGTCTTCGGTGGGATTTGAAGGGGGATCCTATGACTCAAAGAGAAAATTGAGAGAGCTGATTGGACCTCTTGGGACGAGGATTCCTAAAGACGTAGTCCGTAGCCTCTCCTTTTATCCGGCTATGGGGGCTTAGGCTTTCAAGAAATACTTCAGCCCTAAGTGGGAGGATTTCACTGCCCACAGGGATTTGGAGGACGCGTTGGAGGCCAGTTTGGCTACAGCGGTGAGGACGACCGGGATGCAGTTGAAAGTGTTGGGAGAGTTTAGACAACTGATGCAACGACACAAGAAGCTCGTAAATGAAGCTTCAAAATCGGTGGAGCATCAGCAGGCTATGGAAGGATTGCAAGCTGCCGTAGAAAGTATGGGCACATCTAATGAGCGGCTCGAGGCGGACATGAAGGAGTTCGATTTCAATGTTCTGAGTCTAACTAAGAAGCTGGACGATGCCAATGCAGCACAGATTGTCACTGCCAAAGCCCTTGAGGCCGTAACCGAGCAGAAGAAACGACTGCTGGAGGAGTCCACCTCCCACCGATTGGAGGCCGAGGGTCTAAAGGAGAGTTTGGACACTTCCGAGAAGGGGCGAAAGGAGGCCAAGGCTGAAATTGCCAGGCTACTTGGCAAAAAGAAAGAGATGGGAATGAAGCTGGAGAGTGTGGAGGCGGAGTATGTGGCTAACTTTCACAATACCGAAGCTTATACAAACTTCTCCAACTACTTTGCCAAGGTGGGGCATCAGGAAGTGTTAGCGGTTCTTAGGTCCGAACATCCAGACTTCAATATTGGCTCATTAGAAAATAGGTTTCTCCCACCCGATGCTGAGGGCGAGGAGGACACTTAGCCACCCCTGTACTTCTTTTATTTTAAGTAATGAAGTTTTAAGTAGTGAATTTTTTTGTTTCCTCACCCGAGGCTTCCTGTATTTCTTCTATTTCAAGTAATGAAGTTTACTTTTCGAAGCTTGTTTTGAGTGTGGAGTATAACAAACGTATCATATGGCTTTTTTATGCAAGTGTGACATACATGAGAGGACTCACTAGCACTTTTGAGTAAAAAGATAAAACCTTAGCATAATATAAATTCAACATCGTAACATTACAGATAGTCATTTAGCCTAACACATCACAAAGTCTCATAGCCTAAAATATACCTTTGTCATTGATAATACCGGCGTAGATGCTTGGCATTCCAAGGATGAGGTTGTTGTTTGGCATTCATGTCCTTGATACTATACGTTCCGGGGCGCGCTTCTTTGCTGATCCTATAAGGTCCTTCCCAATTAGGGCCGAGAGGACATGTGGGAGCTCATCAACCCATTCCCCTTTGGATGCATCAAGTTTCCGCTTGAGAGTATATTTGATAGTTTCGTTAACAGATTCTACCTGACCGTTAGCCTGAGGATGATGAGGGCTGGAGAAGTGCTTGGCGATCCCAAGCTCCTCGCATTGTCAGAAACCAGGGATTGGGGAATCCTGAATCTGCAGATGAGGTTTTTCCATTTAAATTTAGATGTATTAGCCTTGGTGATCTTCATCATTGGTTCTGCCTCGACCCACTTTGTGAAATAGTCGATGGCGACTATGGCATGGCATGCGTTGCCTTTCCCCATCGGCATAGGACCTATGAATTCTATTCTCCATTTAGCGAAAGGCAAGGAGCTATATACTGTGGTGAGTTCTTGGTGGGACTGTCGCGGGATTATGGCGAAGCGCTGGCATTCATCACATTTTCTAGCGTGAAGCAGAGATTCCTTCTTCAGTGTGGGCCAGAAATATCCTTGCTTGAAGATCTTCTCGGCTAGGGCTAGTCCCCCTGTGTGGTTGCCACATATTCTTTCGTGGACTTTCCTGAGGATGTAGTCGGCCTCATTGGTTTCAACGCACCTGAGGAGGGGCATGGAGTAGCCTCATTTGTAGAGGACTTCATCAGATAGGACAAAGTGCGCGGCTCTACTTCTCAGCATTCTAACTTCATCTCTATCAATAGGGAAGGTTTGGTCCTTCAAGAATGCTAGGATGGGGTCTATCCAAGTAGAAGTCTCCTCAATCCACATCACCTCCGTGACAGCCTCTATGGATGGTTTGCCGAGGTATTCGATGGGAACCAGCTTGAGGAGTTATGGATCCTTGCTGCTCGCCAGTTTAGATAGCACGTCTGCGTTGGCATTATCGGCTCTGGGTATTTGGATCAGTTCAAATCTCTCGAAGTAGGAGATAAGATCCCTTACTAATTTGAGATAGGAAGCCATTCCTCTTTCTTTGGCAGCGAAGCTTCTGTTAACTTGGCTCACAACCAGTTGGGAATTGCTTTCCACTGAGAGCTTCTGTACTTTTATTTCTTTGGCCAAGCGGATGCCGGCGAGTAAGGCCTTATCCTCTGCAATGTTTTTCAAAACTTTAAAGTCGAATCTAATTACACAATTCAACCTATGGCCTTGGGGAATGGTGAGGACCAGTCCGGCACCTGAGCCCATATCTCCCGAGGAACCATTGACGAATAGGCACTACGTAGGTGATTCCACAGGTGCCATTGGGGTATCTATTTCGGGAGTGTTAGCAAATTCTACCACAAAATCAGCAAGGGCTTGTCCTTTGATGGATGCTCTGGGTTTGAATACAATGTCGAACTGGCTCAGCTCGACGGCCCATTTCAATAGCCTCTCCAAGGCATCAGGTTTCTGCATCACCTGTCTTAGGAGAAAGTTAGTCAGGACATGGATGCTATGGGCCAAAAAGTACGGCCTCAGTTTCCTGGAGGCAGTGATGAGTGATAATGCTAATTTTTCCATGTCTGAGTAGTGTGTCTCCGCTCCTAAGAGAGCCTTGCTTACGTAGTAAATAGGTAGTTGGTGTTCCTCTTCTCTGACAAGGACTGAACTCACTGACTCAAAGGATACAGCTAGGTAAAGCAATAAAGCCTCTCCTAACTTAGGCTTTGATAGTAGGGGAGCGTGACCGAGGTGTTCCTTTAGGGCCTGGAATGCGGCTTCGCATTCCTTTGTCCATTCAAATCGATTATATCCTTTCAAGACTTTGAAGAAGGGGAGGCACTTATCTGTAGCTTTTGAGACAAACCTGCTAAGGGCTACCATTCTCCCGGTGAGGCATTGTACATCCTTGGGCATCCTGGGCAACTTCATTTCTATCAATGCCTTAATTTTCTCCGGGTTGGCCTCGACCCCCCTTTGGTTCACCATATAGCCTAGGAACTTTCCAGAGGCAACTCCGAAGACACATTTCAGAGGATTAAGCCTCATTTTGTAAGCTCGGAGGGTCTGGAAAGTCTTTCCCAAGTGTTGCACATGATCTTCGTCTTTCAAGCTTTTAACTAGCATGTCATCCACGTAGACTTCCATGGTGGAACTTAGCTGATCGGCAAACATTTTGTTGACGAGCCTCTGGTATGTTGCCCCGGTGTTTTTCAAGCCAAAGAGCATGACTTTTTAGCTATGAAGGCCCTTGTCTGTCACAAACGATGTGTGCTCCTCGTCTGGTGGATACATGGGAATTTGGTTATAGCCTGAATAGGCATCCATGAAGCTTAGGAGCTTATGTCCAGAAGTGGAATCCACCAGCTGATTAATCCGAAGCAACAAGAAGCTATCCTTAGGACAAACCTGGTTGAGGTTGGAGAAATCTATACAAATTCTCATCTTCCTCCCTGGCTTTTTAACCAGAACCGGATTGGATACCCTCTTAGGATAGCGGGCCTCCCAGATAAAGTTGCTTTGTAGGAGTTTCTCCACATCTTCTTTCAAGGCCTCGTACTTTTATGGGTTTAATGGCCTCCGCTTTTGTTGGTGAGACGGAAATTTAGGATCGACGTTGAGGCGGTGACAACTTACCTTTGGGTCGATCGCAATCATATCCTCATGTTTCCATGCAAAAACATCCAAGTTGTGGCAGAGAAACCTTTTCAGGCCTCTTTTGGATTCTTCTGGGAGATCCTTTCCTACTTAGAGCCTCTTTGTTGGGTCATTAGGATCCGCCGTGAAACTTTTTAGCTCCTCGACTAGTAAAGTCTGGGAGTCAACTCCCGTTACCCTTGGATCGATGTCTTCAGGGGACACAGGTTCTTCCATCATGGCATTCTCTGGTACCTCTTCCGAGGCATCCGTCATTCGACGTCTAAGAACGTCATGTTTATCTCTTTCTTCTCTGCCTTTCTCAAGGTATTTCTGTAGCATTTCCTAGCCTCGAGCTGGTTGCCTCGTATAGTGGCTATGCCTCCTTCAATAGCGAATTTCATGCATAGGTGGTGAATGGACGTTACGGCCCAAAGTTCTTTCAGAGATGGTTGGCCCCGAACTCTATGGTAGGCTGACCTTCGGTCCACTACCAAGAACTCCATGAAAGTGTGGACATCTAGAGGCTCTTCTCCCATTGTAACGGCTAAGCGTACTATTCTTTTTGGAGTTACACAATCACCTGTGAATCCGTAGAGAGGCTCGGATGAAGGTTACAATGGGGTATCTACGTTCATTAGCTCATAAGTGCTTAAGAAGATAACATTGTCGGAGCTGCCATTGCCTACGACAATTCTCCCTAATCCATTCTGAGCCACTACTGCCCTTACTACAAGGGCATCGCAGTGGGGGTAGTATACACCATTCATATCTTCTTCAGTGAAGGTGATAGGGTCTACCTTTTTTGATCCCGATGGTCGACTGTTAATGAGCCTATTGATCATTAGGGTCCCTTCAGCCTCTTTAGCGTAGCTTTTCTGGGCATTCTGAGTTTGGCCTCCAATATAAAGACCTCCGAAAATAGTGTCTATCTCTCGATTGGAGGCCTTTTCAGGACCTTGATTAGGCGTGGTTCTGGGTCATTCTCCAGTCGAGGCTACCTTGCTGAACTTCTTGAATTACGCCTCTTTCACAGTTCTTGGACCAAAGGCCTCCTATCCTATTGTTGGTTGTGTCTGTCATGGAATGGTGGTCGACGACCTCTCATCGGAGATTGATCTCCTTGTCTAGGATTCGCCTCGCGTCTGTACCCTCGATTGGCCACCCTTCTGTTAGTCAAATATTCCACCTCGCGACATTCGTCCGTGTTATGTCCATAACTTAGGTGGACGCACCAATATTTTGTGGAGGCCAATTGATGGGAGAAAGCACCGGAGGTGTGCTGGTCCCCACTTTATAATATGTCGACGGAGACATACCATCGTTATAAAGTCCAGCGGTAGGACCTGGAGCTACTGGAGTAGTATAAGGAGGAAGCAGGCCCTCTTGTACAGATGCTACGTAGCTCATCCCAACATTTGGGTCGGATGGGTAGTTTCTTCAACGCTGATTTTGTTGGAGAAGGGATCTGCCGTGGCCTTTGACATATCCGGCTTTTGACGCAGGGTTGACACCCACTCTACCACAATTCCTATGAAGGATCATGTTCTCATTTGTTATCTCTTCGGTGATCATTTCTACCAATTGGTCGAAGGTGGCTGGGTTTTTGTTACAGACGTCCCTCCAGAACGGGAGGTTCATGTCTAGCCCTGTCTTTAAAGCGGATAGGGCATCAGCATCGGTCATTCTTTCGCAGAATAGCATTTCTTCGATGAAGCGGCCCAGGTAGCTTTGTAGTGGCTCACTCGGAGTTTGTCTTACGTCATGGAGGCATTGGACCGGAGCCGAGGCAGGCTTCTATGACGAGAAGTAATTGATGAACGTCTTTTTCAACTCTGACCAGCTAGAAATGCTTCCAGCGACTAGTTTGTTATACTATCACTTCACTCCTCCTATTAAGGTAAGGTGAAAAGCTCTGCATTTCAAGGCCGAAGTTGCTCCTCGGAGACTCATCTCGATCTTATATGTGTTTACATGGTCCAAGGGGTCTCTCCTGCCTGTATAAGGGACAATTTTGAGCACACGAAACTCATGAGAGATGGATGCATTCCTAATCCCGACCGAAAATGGGAGGTTCTCGTCATCATCATCTATTTCAAACGATCTCATTAACTTCGAATGTTCTCTCCCAACGTTCATTTCCAGAGAGAATCGTGGTAGGCGCTGAGCCTGTTGTTCATTTTTGTAGTATTGGGACTGCTGGTGCATCGTTTGTTGAGGTAGGTAAGGCTGGAAGTCAGATTCTCCCTTGGCTTCTGCCTCTCTTGTTCTTCTTTTCCACCTATTTGTAGGGAGACTCTGAGGCTGTTCTTTTCTCGATAGATTCTTCTGAGGCCAATCTCTTTTTCCATGTTCGTCTAGTCTTTCAAATACGATGGCAGACACCGTTGGTTGAGGCCTTCTGTCACCTACCGGAGGGTTGGTTCCTTCTCTGTATGTTCTAGCGTGGGAGAAGCTGCCTCTCTCAATCTCCTTTCCCGCCTATTTCTAGGGGGACTCTGAGGATGTTCTTTTTTCGGTAGATTCTTCTGAGGCCAATCTCTATTTCCATGTTCGCCTAGTCTTTCAATTACACTGGCAGACACTATTGGTTGAGGCCTTCTATTACCTACCGGGGAGTTGGTCCCTTCTCTGTATGTTCTAGCGTGCGAGGCTTCTCTCCTGACTTGAGGATCATGGGGATGACCCCTGTCTACTTCTTGCTCCTTATTGGGATCGTCTGGATCAGATTCATTAGGCCGGTTTCCACCTCGCACTTGCATAATTTGGATGTATCCTTGCATTTGGGCATGGTGTTGGGCTAGCTACCTCACGCTGGCGGCCATAGTTCTCATTTCTCGCTCGAGATTGGTGGATGGCCTCCTCCCACACCTCCTCCGAGGGGCTTCTTCGACTCTTGCTCCCACCGCAGTTTCTCCGTCCATTGCAGGCCTGGTTCTCCTCAGATTCTCATCCTCATTGCTTCCGCTCATTCTATTCTTTGGTGGGTTGGTTGATCCTTTGTTCAGGGAGACTCTTTTGTTCAAGGAGGCTAAGGCTTTTAGTCATGTTTCACTTGTGGTTAAACGTGTCGATTCCCACAGACGGTGCCAATCTGTTGACCTCCAAAAATGGCTGCCAATAGAAACCACACACCTCCTCTTTCTACGTGTATTTCTCTTCTTGTTTGGAACGCCACGTGGTTTATTCAACCACGTAAATTAGCTTAGGACAGGGTCGATATGTAACAAGAGGTAAAGATAAACACACTTTGGTAGAGGTGGTGGATTGATGACCCCTAGCCAATAATTTTCCAGGCAGTTATAACACTTGAAGAATAATTAGCATAGATGGTTTGATATCTTTTTGTTAAGTAATAAAATTCAACCTACTTTTCTTGGGGGAACGAGTTTTCTATTTATAGGTAAATTGTATTAGATTTTCCTCTCTTCGATTCGCGACACGTGGCTTGATCTAGAAAGCTCTAGAGTCATATCTTGGGTGTCACATCATTGTCATTAATGCATAAGTTTCTTTCAGTCTCAACCTAAGAGGCTATGACGGTGACAAGCCGTATTTTGCAGGCTATTCCATCAGTCTTTTCGGGTCTGACATGTAGTGTGCTAGGGAGAAGTTAACATGCAATCAGGGTCGGCCTTTAATAGCTTCGGTTGCCATACCTCCTTGGCACAAATAGCCTCAGTTCAGTCAGAACTGGTTGACTTTGACCGTGCCTACGTGGAGCCCAAGTGGGACTGGGGCGTAACACGGTGCAAGATGAGTTTGTGCTTCTTTAGCCTTATTTTGGCAAACGCAACGAACTCGAAGGGTGGTCGAGTATTCTTATTATTCTATGTTAAATTTGATCTTCATTTGATCTTCTCATCTGTTGCCACCTTTGATAATGAGTTCTGTTGGAAAAATATGTGTCATATTTTTTCATCTTTATATTTTGGCTCACTTAATATTAATGATTTTTAATAATAAAAGAAGAGGTTAAAGTTTTCGTTATGAATGGTCTAGACAACGCCAGTTCCAACTGACTGCGTTGATAAGCATATTAATTTTCCAAATCAATAAAGCTATGTTTTTATTTTGTTTTCATACACGATATATTCTAATCACATGAATATTATTAACAGCTTCTCTTGTAGGTTAAAGGATCTTCCTTTATTGTTTTGAATTTGTTTAGGAATGAAATATTTAAAGTTAATATTGAATTTCCAAAATGCTTTCCTTCTACAATGTTTTCAATCTTGAATACCTCTAGAGGTAATGGTTTAGTTGTGGAAACTGATAAATATGTTAAGGAATTTTAGTTTAACTCTCTTGATATTCTATTGACTAATATGGAGATGAATTTGAAAGTTTATGTGAGTTTTCATTTGAAGTTGTTGCTTATCAAGCATTCAAGTTGTTTGTTGTTTGTGTTTCTTAGTATACTGTTTGATTTGTTCTTTTCTTTGCAACAGATACAAAACTCATTAGAAGAGCCTTTACCACAATATATATTAAGATACAAATTTGAGAATTTGTAATAAAAACAATAAAAAAAAATAATCAAAACAATATTAAATAGCAAATTACACATAAGTCGTCACATGCATCGCACGGGCCGAAAACTAGTTATTAATATATGCTTGAGTATTTTTTTTTCCAGATTGTCTTGATTCTTGAATATGCTCCACTTTAGTATCTGATTATATATTAAAATTGAATAGGCTTGAGTATTTGTTTGAACTTTGAAGAGAAATGGAAATGCTTGATTCTTGAATATGCTACAACCTAATTGAATTAGAATATGTGTGTAGATTTGTATGCATATCGACGATTAATTTCAATGTAATGGTGGAACCTCGTCAACAACAAATACAGCTATAGATGCTGTAAATGTTCTTCCACTTCTACCAATGACTTAAGGAAAGAGAAAAAATTCTAGGAAAACATCGGAGGTTTGGAATCATTTCACAATAGTAAGAGACCTAAAAGTGGAAGATATGAGGTGTGAGTATAAATATTGTGGGCATTCTTATTCTTATGGGGCTAAGAAGTGCAGGACAAGTTATTTTAGGGCTCATTTGACTAGTTATTGTAAGAGATATATGGGAAGAGTTGAAGACAAACAACAAAATATCTTAACTTTTGATAAACAAGATGAGGTTGGTGGGAGTAATCTTATGGCTATTGGGTTTAGCAAGGAAGCGTGTAGACTTGTATGTGCTAAAATGGTAATTATCGATGAACAACCTTTTAGCTTCGTTGAAGGAATGAGATTTAAGATGTGTTTGATTTTGATTAAAATTAGACTTTTTGGAAAAATTGATAAAAGTTGATGAAATGTGTGGTCGAAAAGTTGTGGGTCCATAAAATGTGTGGTTAAAATTAATTGTTGATTTTGATTTCAGCTTTTTAGCAAAATTTTAATTGAAAACAAACGAAGCCTTAGATACTTTCGTAGTGTAGCATATCCTATGTTTGATCATCCATCTCGTAGAGCTATTGTTAGAGATATTTGCTAGCTATATTTGGATGATAAATTGAAGTTGAGAAATAATCCTTACTACCCAATGGAAAAGATTTTCCCTTACTACAGATACTTGGACATCCATTCATAACATAAATTATACGTCTCTCATTGTCCATTTTGTTGACTCTGATTGGATGATTCGAAAAAGAATTTTAAATTTTTATGTGATATCTAACCACAAGGGTGAAACTATTAAGAAATTGTTTGCAGGAAAGGGGGACATAAGGTGTTCACAATTATGGTGGACAATGCTAGTGCTAATGAAATGGCCATTTCATATGTGAGGAAGAAGATGTTGGGTTGGGGCAATGATAGTTATGTGTTGGATGACAAATATTTGCACATGAAGTGTTGTGCACATATTGTTAACTTGATAGTGTGTGAGATGTTGAAAGAATTACATGATTCAGTAGTTAGTATTCGTAATACAGTCAAGTATGTAAATATTCGCCTACGAGATATGAAAAATTGAAAGAGTGTGTGACCAAAGAAAAGATTGAATCAAAATCAATTGTATTTCTAGATATGCTTACTAAGTGGAATTCCACCTATTTGATGTTGGAGGCCACTTTGAAGTATCAAAATTCTTTTGAGCTATTAGAAGATGATGATTAGAGTAGAAGAAGGAGTGGACCTCCTTCATCAAGTGATTGGGAAAATGCCTCGGTTTTTGTTAAATTCTTAAAGTATTTTTATGATGTCACTTTAAAGTTCAATACTTCATTGCATGCATGATATCTCCTTGAAGTTTGTTCACTTGTAGTTGATTTAGAAGGTTGGAGATCAAGTGGAGATTATCTTTCAAGTGAAATGGCTACTAACATGAAGATAAAATTTGACAAGTATTGGAGAAAGATGGACAATGTCAACCAAATGGTGTTGGTTGCTACAATACTTGATCCAAGATACAAATTGGATTATGTTGAGTATTGTTTTTGTGATATTTATAATGATAAGAGAGTTACTCGTACCATGACTCCAACATTGAAGGATAATATGATGGTTATTTGTGATTAGTATGTTTGGTATGAATGGAGCACTGAAAGCAGACAAAAGTCTAGAAATATGGATTCTGCAAGTGGATTTTCTTCTGCAAGTCATGACAGTTCCACTTCTAGTGCGTCTTCTGCTTGTATTTGGAAGTTTAATGAAATACAAGCAGTAAAAGATTAAGTTGAGATAAGAAATGACGTGTGTAGGTACTTGTTGGATGCTTTGAAGACATAGAGAACAAATAGTTTGATGTCCACATGGTAGTAAGTACACTACCTTGTCCAAAGTTGCAAAAGATGTGTTAGAATTTCAAGCGTCCACACACTACAATGGCTTCAGAGAGTATTTTCAATATGGGAAGAAGAATCCTTGATCATTTTCGTAGTTCTTTAACTGCTAAGATGGTCGAGATTTTGGTTTACACACAAAATTGGGTCAAATCTACTCTAATCGAGGAAACATTCTACATGGAGAATGTGGTGTATTATAAAAATTTGGATGAAGGTAATTAACCGTTTCAATAATTATGTTAATTATATATGATTATTTATTCAATTATTATTTTGGTTGATTAGAACTTTTGGAATCAATGACAAGGAATAAAGACTCCACCAATGATCAACGATTCATGCTTTTTTTGAGTGTTTATGGTAAGGTATATTTACTTATGGCTTTACTATTTTCTATTATAAATTTATTGCGTTTCCAATCTCTATTTACATGACAAATGACTTTTTGTAAATCTTCGCAAGTGAATGATTTTTCCAACTTTTTGCTTACATTGATTACTACGAGAATCAAAGTGATACAACACTATCTCATTTTCATATATCTACGTTGATGCAACTTTGTTCCCCCTAATACTGAGTAAATCCTTTGACTTAATGGAGAAGAAACCATTATCAATATTAAATTTGTCCATCCAAATACCGTAATATTGTCTCTTGTGGAGTTTTCAATCTGATTTACTAAACTTGACATATTATTAGTTTCATTTTTCATTATTCTTTCTTTTCTCCTTTATGGAGTCATGACAATTTCAACCAAATTATTGAATGTACAAGAAGTACCCATAATAAGTGAAAGAATAAATATATATAAATACTTTAACTTTTAGGACATAATTAAAATAGAAATATTTGTCCAAAATCTCAATTGATCTTAATTATCTAAATCAGAATCATGTCAAATATTGTTTGAAATATTGATAAAATTAAACATAGGATTGTATTCCCATATTCCATTCACATCTCATTCTCTCATACTCAGTGTTCTAAAAAGTGCGCCGAGGCACATGGCACCCTACATGTGGGCCATTCGCGTGAAAAAGGCGGTCAACTCCTATGTTGATTGTGTTATGCGGGCCTAGGCCTGCTTTCTTTTCTTTTTTTAAAAAAATAGTAATTTTTGTTTACCCGTTTCTTGTACATCTAATGAGCTAAAGTGGACTTGTATAATAATCTGGTTTTGGACACATTTACCTAAATCCATTTGCCTCATTATCATTTTATTTATCTTTTGAAGTCTGGAAGCCCAATCTCCAAAAAGTAAAGTGTCTAAATGTGAACTATCAATTAACGTTGTGAATGAGTCGATTGACCATCAACTCTATCACAATGAGAGAGCCTGGTGAGACAAAGTTGATCCTTCCATCAAGGAAGACTATCAAGCGTCCCTCTACTCTCCTGCTGAGGGCATGGAAAATAAGCTCCTGTATCCAGAGGATATGCATAATAATAACGAATATGTCCCATTCACAGAGGCAATTAAGACATAGAGAGAAACTAGCAGGTTCTCCATACCAAAAATACATAAATTCAATGGAAAGGTAATCTCTTGGATCACATCAAGGACTACAATACCCACATGAACTTTGTTGGGGCAAGCGTAGCCTAGAAATGCCGATGCTTCTACATAACACTCTTAGGAGAAGCAAAAAAGTGGTACAACAAGCTTGCACCTAGCAGTATATGCCTGATTTAAAGAACTAGTTTATCTACATGTTTGCTGTAAGAACTGTGGCTCGAACCCAGTAGTTAGGATCTGTAACATGAGGCAAGAGCTAGATGAGTCTTACAACCCACATTTAACCTTTTTACGAAAAAATGTTGGAGGTAGAAAGCATTCTTGGCCTTCCAGGATCTAAAGAACGAGCTGAACAAGTCTACTATTTTCTGGAGAAACGTTCAGAACAGAAGACCCTCATCATATGATGGTCTAGTGGATTTGATCAAATAAGAAATTCATGACCACGAAATGGTTTTTTGGAAGATACACAAGTGAGGAAGGGCCACCATTTGGATAAAGAGAAAGCCCCGATGCCCAATCAAAGGGCGTCGTGACCTTTACGACTAAGGTATAATTACTAAATCGTCGGGGTGAATGCTGTTAGCCTCAGAAGGTCAGTTCAGGATGGAAGCTTTAGCCAGAATCTTGAAAGTATGAAAGCCCTGCCACTGACTAGATATTTCAAGTACCATGGCATATATGACCATGATACTAATAAGTGCCGTAACATGAGGGCTGCCGTGAAAGAAGTTATTGCTGAAAGAGACAGATATAATGCTAGGTAGCAGTGTAGAGGCAAAAATTGGTCATGTGCACAATGAGGGTGGCCTATACCATCTAGGTATTGCAAATGCGGAGGAGTCCGACCCTCCAAAGAGAAGATTAGAGATAAAAAAAGAACAATTAAAATGGTGAGGGCCAATCCGAGAGATTCAAACCATCTTCAAAGGCCTTTACGTTGGGGGACAGTCGATGAATTCCTAGTGGAACCATGCCAGAGAAGCGAGTGACCCTCAAATGATGATCTACTTGGTTCAGGATGATAAGCCAAATAAGAGGAAGGCCATGTCTGAGTGGATCTGCTTTACTGAAAAGATTTAGAAATGGTGCATTACCCTTATTGTGATGCACTTATGGTAAATGCTGAGATAACGAAGAATGCAATATGGAAGATACTAGTTGACAATGGAAGTTCAGTTAACATTATAGAGGTCGACCATCTGCTAATCCCAATCTTAGAACATTTGTATGGATTCACTCACGAAGTCATCGTCCTACGGGACAAGATCACCCTATCAGTTATTCTAGGTGTGGCCCCGAGGTTTACCCAATTTTTTTGGAATTTTTAGTGATCGACTTCTGATCGGCCTCTGATAAGTGTATTTTATACGCTTATTTATACTTGTAAACTTATTATATATTCACTATACGAGCAGATTTCTATTTAAATGAGTTCAATTATTGTATACATAGGTACAAAACACAATTTGGATGAGTTTAGAATGAAAAAGAAGAGTTTGAAGCTTAATTGATGCTACTGTGGTGAATTCAAAAGTTTCGGGAGCAAAAATCAGATTTCTAAAAGTTGTGGGACTAATTTGCATAATTTTGAACAGTTGGAAGGTCACTTTGGAAGACTTTAGAAGGGTGAGGACCAATTAGAATGCATTTGGAAGCTTTTGGATTGAATCGAGAAGATTTAAAGAAGAACGAACAAAAATCGTACATAAGAAGTCAAATCGGGGACCAAATTGTATGTTTTCAAAACTTATGTCACACTTGGGTAGTGTGACCTAGGTGCGGTAGTGAAAACTTACTGGAGGTCGCACCTAGGTAGCAAAATGCATCGTGCGACCTAGGCGCGACCTAAGTGTGACCTAGGCGCGACCTACGTTGAAGGAAAGTTTTGAATGCGATTTTCTAAAGTTAAGTGGTATTAGGACTCTTTCAAGACACAATTTTGAAGACTTTCCAAGGACTATAAATAGACCTCTTCTAGGTCTTTTGAAAGGGGTTACGTAATTCAAGAAGAGTTACGCAATTGAAGAGAGATAGAGATCAAGAGCAAGGAAAAGAAGAATTCTTGGGCAACATTCATCGGTGCAATTGGAGATCTTGGATTAATTCAAGATTGAGAGTTGTATCTATTCTTCGTATTTTTCTTCCGGTTCATGAATTTTTTTATTAATGCTTTATGTGATTTAGGTGCTAGTGTGAATTCTTTTATCAATTGGTAGTTTATTTTTTGATAATGCTTTATGTGATTTGAATGCTAGTGTGAATTTAATGCCTTATTCTATTTTTAAGAAGCTCGGTTTAGGAGAAGCAAAGTCAACAATAGTAACACTGCAACTTGCAGATAGGTCTATCAAACGTCTACGGGGGATAGTTGAAGACATATTGGTAAAAGTGGGCAAGTTCATATTCCCTACTGATTTTATTATTTTGGATATGTGCAAAGACAGGGATGTACCACTCATTTTGGGTCGACCTTTCTTGGCTACTGGTCGGGCAGTGATTGACGTTCAAAAAGGAGAACTTATGCTGAAGTTGAACGATGAACACATTACATTCAATGTGTTTAAAGCAATTAAATTTCCAAGCTCTCCAAACTCCTGTTTCGAGATTGATGCCATTGACTAGGAGAGAACCTACACTTTCACATTGGAAAACCAGTTAGACCAAAAGGAACACATACCAATCAATAAACCTAGGAGTGAAGAAGTAATTTTCTTTTGGTTGTATTAAACTTCTCTCTAGGCGGCGAAAAAGGAGAGTTTTCTCCTTATGGCTTTACCACCCACAAAACCACCCGATCCACCACCTTCTCTACCGGAAAACAACACCATTGACGGCGGAAACACATCCCCAACAACATCTACTACATAAATCAGACATATAGCAGTAGATTTGGGACAAAATAAATCAGTTTTGCATTGGGAATCGCGAGGCACGCATCCCAATGCACTCAATTTGACATCTTATGATCAGAATTTGGACATGGGACCATCACCAATGATCTCAGAAGCCCCGAAAACCCCCAGAATGTGTCCCCAACTTCCAATTTGACCAGAATCAATACCTTGGAAACTGTGCAGCAGATTTCAATTCACTATCCTGTGGGCCCCACCAAGTTACACGCACCTGACCCACAGTTAGGTAATGTTATTTCGACCACTAGACCAAACTTTCAGCCTGATCTGACCTCGGACGCGCCCGTGGGACCCGATTTTCAGAACGAACAGTCGCTCGGAAAACAGGCCATATCTCCGTCTGTGGACCTCCAAATTGAAAACGCGCCACATGCCAAGAATCAGCATGAAATTCTGCACCTTCTTGTAAAAAATCATCGAATTTCAACAAGGTTGGTTCTGGGGCCCCGCACGGGAGGCCCCACTAGGGTGGCGTGTGGGACCCACGCGCCGGTGCCAAAAAAACAGCTTGTTTGGCCAGTTAATCCACACCCAGATCCATCATCAGTTTTCCTACAGGAGGACCAGTCTGCACTTAATCAAGGTAGACAGACATATGCTTCAGCTGTTTCTGGTCGTCCTACACTTTCACAAGTAGAGCGGAATGAAATGAAATCTTTTTCTGCTATTTTAGCTACTCCACAGGCTTCAGTTATTCACTCTATTATGCATAGGCCACCTGGGCTACATCGAGGTGAGCCGTCATTTATTTTGACTGTGGAGGAAGAGGCAGCGCTTTCTGAGCCATTCAAGTTTACACTTGTTGGCAAATTCTCACATCGAAAGCCTACTATGGCAAAGGTGCGTGATTGCTTTCTGAAATTTGGATTCTGTGGTGATTATAGGCTTGGCTTGATAGATAGCAAGCATGTATTGATTCACTTGACGCATGAAAATGATTATAGTAGATTGTTTTTGCGTTCTTTATATTATATTGATGGATGTCCTATGCGAGTCCTTAAATGGACATGTGACTTTGGACCTGATTGTGAAACCCCTATTGCTCCTCTTTGGTTGTCCTTCCCTTTATTACCTGTGCATATGCGATCCAAGGGTGTGATTTTTGCTTTGGCTAAGATTGTGGGTATACCTTTGCGTATTGATGAGGCTACTGTGGATTTGTTGAGACCTAGTGAGGCTAGGGTCTATGTTGAGGTTAACTTAGAACATAAGTTACCTGAGCGGATTTGGATTGATAGGGGTGATGGTCGAAGTTTTTGGCAGACTGTGGTTTATGAGAAACTACCGTTATTTTGTTCTAAGTGTCGACATATGGGTCACTCTCTTGGTCAGTGTCGAGCAGGTGGCCTATCTTTTGCTCCTTATTCCCCAGTTGCTCCATCGGGCCAGCCTCCTCCTAGTACTAGTTTGCCTCCTCCACTTACTCAGACTGTTTCTGCTCCTCCTGTTACTAGCACCGTTACTGAGATTACTGACAGGTCCAGAAAAGCTAAGGGTAAGGAAGTAGTTGTTGATCAGCCTCAACAGTGGGCCCCAGTACGATCGAGAGCACAGCATAGACGAGGTGTTGGTATCTCCACCTCTACAAGTCCCGCCACTTCTCTTGCAAGCCATAGTGGAGGTTCTCGCTTTGGTGTTCTTGCAGACCCCACACTTGATATAGTGCAGTGTTCTACAGTTGTTAGTTCTACTACTCTTGTTTCTACCATTTCTCAGACACAGCAGACTGTGGGCCCAGACTCGCGACATGTGGGACCCACTATTAATTTCTCGCATAGTATTCATACGGGCCCCACTTTGGAGGCTCCTTTGCCTGCTGGACCCAGCCATCTCTCTACGGCCCCATCATACATTTCATCACTACTTCCTACTCCGATTCTCTCAGTATGTCAGGTACTCATGGTTCCCTCTCTCAGTCTTTGTGATGTTAGTCCTCATATGGAATGTTAGGGGGGTGCGCGCTTCTAAGACTCGCAAGAGACTTAGGAAGCTTGTTCAGTTACATCGTATTTTTTTCCTCGCTCTTCTGGAGCCTTTTCTGTTTGAGGATAGCTTTGACTTTGTTCGACGTTCTGTTGGGTTTGATATCGGTGTTCAAAACCAGTCGAGTAAGATTTGGTGTTTTTGGAATATGGGGACGGCTGTGTCTGTGATTGTTGATCATCTCCAGTTTCTTCATCTCATGATCGAGGATCCGAGATTGGCTAGACCTATCTTTTTATCGCCTGTGTATGCTTCATGTTCTGTTGTAGGACGCAGGGATTTATTTGAGGGACTTCACCGGGTTTTCCAGACTATGGATGGCCCTTGGCTTGTGGGTGGTGACTTCAATGTCATTGCTCATGATGGTGAGCGGACGGGGGTCAGTACTCGTGATAGGGGGAAGACTGATTTTTGTGATATGATGATGGAGTGTGGATTGGCTGATGTTGGATTTTCTGGTAGTCCTTATACTTGGCATAATAGGAGGGTGTGGAAGAGACTTGATAGGGTTTTGATGAGTCATGATCATTTGCCTTTGTTATTGAGTTGGGTTGAGGCTGAGGATGGGGATGGGCCTAGGCCTTTTATGTTCCTCAATGTTTGGTCCCGTCATCATGACTTCTTATCCTTTGTATGTCAAAAGTGGTCATACCCGACTCAGTTTACAGAGATGGCTGCTCTTTGGGAGAAGTGCTTTAGGATGAAGCAGGGACTTCGTTGGTGGAGTAGACATGTGTTTGGGGATATATTTCAGAGAATTAGAGATGCTGAGAGCAGGGTGGATGAGGTTGAGATGGAATATGATTTGGATCCATCACCTACACATAGAGAGCACTTACATCAGGTTCAGGCCCTACTGAACCGTGCTTTGTCTATTGAGGAAGGCTTCTGGAAACAGAAGGCTGGGACTCGTTGGATGTGCGAGGGAGAGCACAACACGTGGTATTTTCATTCAGTGGTGCAGGAGCGCCGCATGTGGGCCTGTATACATTCTATTAGATCTCATACGGGAGAGACTTTGTCTGCAGAGAATCCTTTTTAGAAATTCGTTCTTTTACTTTGAAAATCCACTTGCAGTCTACTACAGACTTATCTTTTGGTTTTGGAACTAATATCTAGGTGATATTCTTCTTTAAAGACTCCATTTCTTCATTCATAACACTATACCAGTTATCAGCAAATTTACTACTTACAACTTCACTGTAAGAGTTTGGTTCTTTAAACATAAGATCATTATAGGACATAACAGCAAGAGAAACAAAATCATCAAACCTTGAAGGAGCCTTAATATCCCTTCTAGTCCTATCCCTTGTCAACTGGTAATTATCAAGATCAGATAGATGAGTTTCTTGGGTCATGTCTTCCATTTCTGGGTGACCCTCATCATCCTCATTAGAATCAACATCAGAGGCTGTAGCATTTTGATGCTGATTAAGATCAGAAGGAGAATCAGTCTCTACCTGAAACCTAGTGCTATTTTCAGAGGTACTTTCATCAGAGCCTTTATCAGCAAGGCAAGGCATGTTAGACTCATTAAAAGTCACATCCCTACTAGTGATTATTTTAAAAATCATTTACTTATTTTTCCCATAATCTGTATCCTTTTACACCATTAGGATAACTAAGGAAAACACACTTTTGAGCCCTTACTTCAAGTTTTCCTATAGATTGATGAGAATAGGCTACACACCTAAAGGTTCTAAGATGAATATAGTTAGGAGATTCTCTAGACCATAATTGTTCTAGAGTCTTGCCATCTAGAACACTTGAAGGTGTTCTATTGACAATGTATGAAGTTGTCATTACAGCTTCCCTCCATAAGACTTTTGGAAGGCCAGAACTAACCATCATACATCTCATCTTATCTAAGAGAGTCCTATTCATTCTTTTAGCTACCCGATTTTGTTGGAGAGTATAGGGTACACATTTATGTCTCAGAATACCATATTCATCACACAGCTGATTGAAATCATAGTTACCAAATTCTAAGCTATTATCTGTTCTGAAGATTTTAATCTTCTTTCCAGTCTAGTTTTCTACAAGAATTTTCCAGGTTTTAATCCTTTCAAAAGTGTCAGATTTCTGTTTTAACAAGAAAATCCAAACTTTTCTAGAGAAGTCATCAATTAAGGAGAGAAAATAACTATTTCCTCATTGCGTAGGGACAGTGGCTGGACCCCATAAGTCTGAGTGGATGTATTCTAAGATAGAAGTGGTTTTGTACTTTCCTGTGCTAAAGTGAAGCTTGTGGTGTTTGCCAAGAGTGCAGTGTTCACAAAAGGGGACTTTTGAGATCACATCTTTACCAAAAACTCCTTGTTTCTACAAGATGTGAAGTCCTTTTTCACTGACATGTGCCAACCTGTTGTGCCACTTTAAAGTGGCCTCAACTTCAGCACTTGAGGATAGACTATTACACTGAGACACTATTTTAGCCCGAGTTACATAAATTTCATTTCTCTTGAACCCTTTGAAGATGACAAGAGATCCATTGATCACTTTTAACATGCCATCTCCAAATTTACCACACATTCCCATTCCATCTAAGTCTCCTGCGGAAATTAAATTCCTATTGAGATCAGGTACATATCTGACTCTTTCAAGAGTAGAGATATAACCATTTTCAAATCTTGAAGTCACATTTCCAATCCCCTCAATTTTATTCTCATAAGAACTTTCCCATTTGAAACATTCTTAAAATCATGAAGCCAATGCTTCCTAGATGTCAGATGGAAAGTGCAACCAGAATCCAAGATCTATTCTTGAATTTGATCACTTTTATCTGCAAAATTAGCAGAAGAGTGCCCACTGACTGGTTCAGTGACAACATAGACATCTATTGTATTTGCTTCTTTTGGTTCAACTACATTTCCTTCATCTTCCATTTTATCCTTTTGCTCATTCTTTCTTTTATAGCAATCTTTGATGAAATAGCCAGTTTTACCACACCCATAACACTTCTTACCTCTAGTCTTAGACTTAGATCTAGACCTCCATTTGTTCTTTTTCTTATAGTTGCTATTAATGCTACTATCTTGACTTTGCTGACTCTCATAACCTCCATTCTGCCTATTTTGAGACCTACCTCTAACATAGAGAGACTCTGAACTACTACCATCAACTTTTCCAGCTTTCAGCTCTAAATCCTTAGTCCTTAAAGAATTTACAACAATATCTTGGGTGAGGTATCTCTACCATACTTAATGGCAGTCTTAACATCCCTATAGACTTCAGGATAACATTTAAGAGAATAACAACTTTATACTCTTCAGACACTTTCTCACCAGTATTGGTGATATCTTGAACTAATTTGTTAAAGATATCAAGATTGTCATCAAGATCTTTTGAGGAATCTATTTTAAAACTAAAAAACTTTTCTAATAGAAAAAGCTTATTTGGCAAGGATTTTACTAAGTACAATTCTTCTAACTTTTCCCACGGAAGTTGAGTATAATCTAACTTTTCTACTTTTCTTAGGACTTGGTTAGAAAGATATAGAATTATGGAGGTGTAGGCAAGTTCATCTGCTTCAGTTTTTTGATCTTCAGTCATAGTATCAGGAAATGTTCCATCTATGGCTTTTGCTACTTTCTGTTGGACTAACACCCCTCTCATCTTTTGTTGCCATATTGGAAAATCCCCTTTTCCAGTAAAAACTCCAAGTTCAAAATTGGTATTTGTCATGACTGCAAAATAATTCACCAAGAAATGCAACATGCAAAGTAGAACAGGGAATTAAACAATTATTTTGGCAACTCAGAATATTAACAAAGCAAAAATAATCAAGTAAGGCACACTCAGTACACTTATCAAATTGATTAGATTTTATTTAATTCTATTCACGAAGACTATAAAGAGAAAAAACTATCACTGCTCAATTTCACCAGGATTCCATGACAATCACGTTCCAGGTCAAGGTACAAAGCTGAGACAATGGGTTTTTACAAACTTCTTTGACAGAAAAGATGATGTTCAGTAACAGAGTAACATAATCGAAAACATTTCAACAAGTTTTATTCATTTACTTCTGAAAAAAAACTATTCATAGAGCAGTCAAGATTTTAATAACAACAGAGTTAAAGGGTGCAAACCATTGTGGTGATCAGAGACTTGATCACCATTTTACCTTTATTAAGCCGAAAAGTCACCAAGAACAAAAGTGCAGAAAGTAAGGTGTGTAAACAAAAATATAGCAGACTAACAGGATCTTTTAGTTGTCACACAGATCTGAGCGTTTTTTACTGTTTAGATCTTTAAAGCGAAGACCATGAAGGAAACTAAAAACACAGATCAGTTAAGATCTTTTAGATCTAACCAAGAAAACCACAGATCTGTTAAAAAGAAACATCATATTTTGAAAACGATTCTTCTTACTCAAAGATAAAAAGGTTTTTCAAAAGGAAAGTTTTCAAGAACGCCACTCAGGATCTGATACCACTGTTAAAATACAAGATCCTCTTACAAACCAAGAACGGGGTTTTAAAATCAGAGTAACAATATATACACCAACGGATTTAGAGCTCAGAACATTGTACCCTTAGCTACAACCTCAAGAATCAGACCGAAAACCACAAACTTCTCTAAACAAATCGAGTTGCTACAGTAACTCAGAACAACGGTAAAAAATAGAGACCACAACCAACACTACTTCCTTCCTTCAATCACTTAGAAACCTTCATCAGAAGGTAAGAAGAAGCAGAAGAACTCTAAAACCAAAGGTTTTAGAGAAAGCAGAAAAGAAGATGAAAGGAATCACAACACAAGAAACACTAACTCTATTTCTCTCTCTTTCAGATGGCGGATTGTAATTCTGAGCATTAGGGCAACTTCAAGTCATATTTGTACCAGAGCTGCCAGCCATATCTCAAGAATTCATCCAACAGTCTCAGCCATCTCAGGTTTGTTTAGTAGTTGGGTCGGGTTATCCAAAATGGGCCAATTGTAACATGAGGTGAAACTTATCAGGCATTGGATCATGGAACATCTCCATATTAGGCTAAACCCAATATCATCATTGCCCCTTGAAATTGTTGGCATCACATATTCAGCCCAACAAGAATGGAGCCTGATTTGAAACAGGCGATTGCGCAAGAGTTTTTGCTGGCATAGGAGCCACGGTTTAAGCCGATACAGACTGTCCACTTCTCTCAGCCCCTGATTTCTTGGCATAATGGAGAGATGGTTGGGATACTTAGGTTTGTTCTTCTCAAAAGAATCTGTATACAAAAATCACAGTTAGTTTTTTCTCTAAAAGAAACGTAATGTAGTGTAACACACTTGTCAGCAGTAGCAGTTTCTGAAATCGAGGCAGATATAGAAAAGAATGGAGCCTGATTTAAAGTAGGCGATTACGTAGGAGTTCTCACTGGCATAGAGCCACAGTTTGAGCTAGTACAGACTGTCCACTTCTCCCAGCCTCTAATTTCTTGGCATAAGGGAGAGATGGTTGGGATACTTAGGTTTGTTCTTCTCAAAAGAATATGTATACAAAAATCACAGTTAGTTTTTGCTCTAAAAGAAACGTAACGCAGTGTAACACACTTGTCAGTATCCTACCGTGGCTCACCATTAGTTCGAATCTGGCCAAATACTTGTGTCGATTGACTAATTTCTCGAAAGTCCACTTTTTCTCAGGCACACTGATGAACTTGGCAACCTAATCCTGCTCGATTAAACTTAACCTATAGCTCAACCCTATACGACAGTGAAAAATTTTATTAGAGAAGAACTTAATACAAAAGGCAAGTATTAGATACCAGCACCACCCTCCCCACTCACTCAGTATTCTCTAGGAACATTGACATCTAGCCTAAGGTTGTTGGGATAAGGAACTCTCAATTTTCGCTTACAAATAAAAAAGAGTCATCTAATCCCATCATCTCAGACATGAGGTTAGCCACCACTAAGGCCTTAAGGTGACATGTAGTACCAACCCTCGCCCATCTTGGCTGTCGATCGCCTCAGATGATAGATCGCTTGAAAGAAATGAAGCGACATGTCATCCACATTACCATCAATACTCTACAGTAGAAAGCGCCCTTCAGGAAGGCCTATCTATTTGGCTGCAATGGGGTCGGTGCCATCCCTCTATGGCCTAAAACAAGCTCCTAGACAATGATATAGGAGATTTGACTCATATATCCAAAGCCTTGACTTTAAGAAGAGCAGTTATGACATCTTCTTGTACTATAAAAGAGATCGAGGACCTGGTTCATATACTTCTTCTATATGTGGATGATATACTTCTTGTTGGGTCTGAAAAAAGAAAAATTTGGAAAATAAAAGAAACAGTAAGAGCTGAATTTGAAATAAAGGATTTAGGGGCTGCGAGAAAGATTTTAGGAATGTATATAAAAAGAGATAGATTGAGTGGTTCTCATGTTTTAAATCCTTAACAAGTTTTCAATGACAAAATCTAAATCTGTATCTTCGCCTTTAGCAATCCATTTTAAATTCTCTTCATATCAATCTCCTGAGTCTAAAAATGAGCTTAATAGAATAGAAATGATTACACATGTTAATGCTCTTGGGTCCATTATATATATGATGTTCTGTACCAAACCTCATCTTGTACACTCCATTAGTATCCTTAGTAGATATATGTCAAATCCAGGTTAGGCAAACTCAGAAGGGATAAAATGGGTGTTCACATATCTGAAACGGACCTTAGATACCTATCTTTAGAAAAACCAAAGAATGTTCAATTTTGAGAGGTTTTGAGACTCTGATTATGCTGGGGAAGAGGGATACTTGTATAGGTTGAAAATCTCAATTTTAGAAAATTGTAGCTCTATCTTCCATGAAAGCAAAATGTATAGCAGCTACAAATGCTGTGAAATAAGGTATTTGGTTGAAAAGTCTACTAAATGAAATTGGTTTATTAATGATGATGTTTTCTCGTATTTTGATAGTCAAAGTGTCATATACTTAACAAAGAAATCTAGTTTTCCATAATAGAACTAAACATGTACATGTTAAATTTTAGGGATAATTGGATCAAAGGTCCCCCAACCTTTCAAAATCGTTGGGGATATGCCCCTAATATAAAACAATAGCACCACACGTCCCCAACGTATGAAAAAATAGGCATCGTAGGTCCCTCTTCACACTTTCCGCCAGTTTTATCCGTTAAAAGCCAAAATTGGGCTGCACGCGCTACACTTCTCCAAAAAAGGGGACTGAGAATGGCAGACAAATTCCACATTTTTGTCCACTCCATGGAGGTATGCAAATTTTTTGAGCCCTTCTTATCCGATAGTGGAATTCTCCATATTTTAACCTCCTCAGGTGGAGGTGGAGGTGGAGGTGGAGGTGGAGGTGGTGGTGGTGGTGGTGGTGCTGTTTCTCCGTCCTCATTCTTTGGCCTCTCTACCTCTGGGGCAAGTAGGCACTCTTTCGGGACTAGTGGTGGTAGGGCTGGTGGAGTGACTTCATGAATTATAGTTTCTTTGATTTGTTCAAAAGCTTCAAGTTTTTCTTCAATTTTTTCAACCACGGTTACTGGTGGTTCCGCAGCCGGTGGTCGAGTGGTTTTCTCTTCTTCATTTTTCTCCACCTGGGCTTTGGGTTCCGGCTTTGTTGCCTTTTCTTTGATGGGTTCAGCTGGTGATGGAACTTCAGCCAGATCCTCCTCACAAGTTTCTTCTTTTTTCTCTTCAGGCTTTGATTCTTCTTCTTATTTCTTCTCCTCAGTCTTTTTCACCTCCTCCTTGGTCGACGATAGAGCAGTGAATTCATGCTTCTTGAGTGCCTCCTGAATCAAGTGCTTGAATTCATCCAATGCTTTCTTTTCTGGGTCTATAAGATCATCAACCTTATTACTCTTCTTCTTAAAGGAAGCCGGTTCAACTACCTTCTCATCTTCAACAGACGTCGTCCCTTTCTCACCTTCCACCACATGTTTCTCAACCTTCTCCACCTCAGGTTCTGGCTGTGGCAGCGCTTTCTTCTCTACAACCGCAGTTGTGGGTGTCTCCACCACACAAACATCAAATACTACAACCCCTTCAGTAGTCAATTTTTTTGTTTCTTCAGCCTTTATAACACTTTTTTCTTCTATTATCAAGCAATTTCAAGAAAACAAACCCAACACAGAAAAAAATGAAAGCTTTGTAGAATATCAAATGATTTGAAGAGAAAACAAGGAAGGGAGAAAATTCCAGTCACCTTTTTTGGAAAGAGAAAGAGCGTGCAGTCCAATTTTGACTTTTAATGGAGAAAATTGACGGAAAGTGTGAAGAGGGACCTACGATGCCTATTTATTCATACGTTGGGGACGTGTGGTGCTATTTTTTTAGGTTAGGGGCAGATCTCAAACAATTTTAAAAAGTTGGGGACCTTTGATGCAATTATTCCTAAATTTTATTTTATAAGGGATATAGTTGAAAAATAAACAATTAAAATTGGAAAAAATTTAACTAAAATAAATCCGACAAACATGGGAACAAAAATTGAACATTAATACTTGCTAAATTCTTTATGCAGGTAAGTGAGCAAATTAAGAAGGAAGCTAGTTGCCTCAAAATGCACTATGGTATCCCAAAATTAAATCAAAGGTGGCGATTGTTGACCAATAAGGGTTTATTGAATGTTTTGACCAAGTAGTTGAATTTGTTGATTTGAAGTCAAAATTGTGTTTTAAAGAGAAAATGATGAAACACCTTTTAAAGTGGACGTTTCTCTTGTGATGTTTGCCAGTGACAAGTTGTTGACCCTTGGATGAAAGACTAGTCTACTATCTATGGTACGACCTCCATTTAGATCTGAATGCCTTTCATTTTTCTCTCTAACTTTGTTCATTTTTCTCTCTAACTTTGTGCAGTCTATTCTTCTCCATTTTTCGTTCTCTTCGAAAAACTTGTGTTTTCTAATTCTTTGAGTGAACATTAACTTCTGTGAGGAAAAATATATGTTTTAAATAGGGCTCTGTGTCTGTAGAAGCCGCTTTGGCTAAAAGGTCGTGTCAAACCATTCAAATCGCAAAAGCGTTTAACTTATATCAAATAAGTTGAAAATGCTTCTTTTACGTAAAAAAAAGACTTAAATACCCTTACTAAATAACTAATGTTAACAAACCATTAACATACCACATGTCTGTTAACAGACGTGTAGTCTGTTAAGGCCAAAATTAAAATACCACAGCCAGTTAACAGACCACTGGTCTGTTAAGATGTCTATTAACAGATCATGTGACCGTTAACGCGAATTTACACATTTTTAATTGATTTTTCAATTAACCCACTTCAAATGAACTCAGAATTACAGAAATTTAAAGCAAAAACCACAATTCATACTTAGATGTATATATATTTTCATGATTTATACTATAAAATGTCGTTGATCTGTGTTCTTACTCATTTGATGAATCTGAAAAAAATGTAAACTTACAATTGAATTGAATAGAGTAACAGTTTAATTCGAGCCCACCAAATTCACGATGTTTTCTTAAGAAGAATTTGCTCTCTTCTAATTTACTTAAAGGGTGTACATCAATCTTCTCCCAGGATAGAACGAATTTCGTCTCCTATGGAAGCAGCACTGCAATCTACAGGAGTTCCAGCGAACACAACTAGTGTTTTGGCGCTCTCAGTGAAGGCATGGAATATTTACAATGAAAAATCATATGTCTTTTCTGGCTGCAGTGAAAATTCATGGCCATTGGAATTCTCCTCAAGCCTCTTTAGAACAATGGAAACTCTTCAGACATTCCCAGAAATGAACAGACGTACCTATTGTTAAAACACTGTTTCAGTTTTTATTTTTGTCAGTAGGAATTTCCAAAAACGAAAAAAGATTAATTTCATTAAGTACCCAAGAATTTGATTAGTTACAATTTGGCCTAAAATTTTAAATAAATTTTGTCCAAAAAAATATATCTAGCAGAAGCACCCACACCTGAACACAAACTGGACCAGACCCGGACCCATGCATGTGCTGAGCCGAGTCGATCCGAGTGGACGGACGGACGGACGGACGGACGGTGGGGGCAGCGGCAGCGACGGCGCGCGTGTGTGTAGGGTTAGAACCTAACCCAATAAGATATAGGTCTTCCCCCTTTTAAAGACTATTTATACCGTTTGGGGCCCAAACCCAATTGCCAAACTTTCACAATATAAACCACACAAAAGTTTCCTAACTTTCGTATGTAGGATAAGAGTTTCACAATGTCAAAATCTTCACTTAAAGTTTCAAGTGGGTAACTTTGAAATCTATTATTTCATTCAATTATAAATGATTTTTGATAAATAAATATATCACGGTGATTATCTCGCGGAGTAGAACATGAATATGCTTAGTCCCGTTAAAATTGGAATATGGGTCCCACTAAAATTAGAGCTCAAAGTTGTCCCATTTCATTTCAATTATAAACCATTTTCCAACAATCCCCCACATGAATGAAATACGTTGGTTTTTTCCAAAATGATACAATCACTGATACGTATTTTGAGTACAAATGAAGAAAAACTACATCGAGATAAGTAGCCAAAGACTTTGAGCTTTCCCTAGTAAAATCTATCGGATTTACTTAGCTAATCAGTAGCAAGATGCTTTGAACAATCAGCTGTTCGTGTAAACCTAGACAATAGAAGTCACACAGTTCCCTTCGAACACAATTGGTTCTCACGTTTGTGTCCATTTTGGCCTTGGACACCACCTGGTTCATGAGTGTTGTTTAGAGAAATTGTCTTCACATAATTCTCGTAGAAGCGGCCCCTTCTCACTCACATAGGTGATCTCCATAAAGAGTATTCTGCTATACTCCACTTGAATGAATCAAGATGTAGAGATTAAAAGCGTAACTTTCTAATCATAAGAATGGGTAGGAGCATTTTAATCTCTCCAATGCGTACTGAGTTTTTCACAGTTCGGTTGTCCCATTGAACCTAGATCTTGGGATCTCCAGTCAACTAGGTTGGGTTGCCACCATGGAAACTCTTGTTTTACTTTATAAGTTTTAATCCCATCTCCTTTGATGAACTTTCGACTTACTATCTAGTCAAACTTTTTGTTAGTAGATCCGCAATATTCTCTTTTGATTTTACATAATCTATAGAGATAATACCAATTGAGAGTAACTATCTGATGGTATTGTGTCTACAACGTATATGACGAGATTTACTGTTATACATGGCGTTCTAAGCCCTTCCTGTTGCGGATTGACTATCGCAATGGATACGTATAGCTGGCACATGTTTTACCCAACAAGGAATATCTTCTAGGAAGTTTCGTAGCCATTTGCCTTCTTCTCCAGCCTTATCTAACGCAATGAATTTAGATTCCATCGTTGATCTAGTTATACATGTTTGTTTTGAAGATTTCCATAATACTGCAGCACCTCCAAGTGTAAAGACATATCCACTTGTAGACTTGGAGTCTTTAGTATCAGATATCCAATTAGCATCACATTATCCTTCAAGAACTACTGGATATCTCGAATAGTGCAATCCAAAGTTTTTGGTATGTTTTAAATACCCTAAAACTCTAACGATTGCTTTCCAATGCTTAGTACTTGGATTACTCGTATATCTACTCATCCTTCTTATAGAGTAAGCAATATCAGGTCGAGTGCAGTTCATGACATATAAAATAAACTGCCAATAATGTGAGAATATTCTAACTGAGATTTACAATCACCAGTATTTGAAACAAGATGCATACTTGCATCCATAGGTGTTTTCATAGGGATAATATCATATTTTTTGAACTTATCAAGAATCTTCTCAATATAATGAGATTGAGACAATATGAGACCATTGGATGTTTTAGAAATTTTAATTCCTAATATAACATCGGCAACACCTAGATCCTTCATTTCAAACTTACTTATTAACATCCTTTTTGTCGTTTAAATAATGGAATCATTATTTCCCATAATTAGCATGTCATCTACATATAGACATACCATGACATATCCATTTTGAGTGCTCTTGACATATACACATTTGTCACACTCGTTAATCTTAAAACCATTTGACACCATAATTGTATCAAATTTTTCATGCCATTTTTTGGGAGCTTGCTTTAAACCATAAAGTGATTTAACAAGTCGACATACTTTCTTTTCTTGTCCTCGGGCAATAAACCCTTCAGGTTGCTCTATTTAAATTTCTTCATCTAATTCACCATTTAAGAATGCTATTTTTACATCTATTTGATGTATATCTAAACCATTTAATGCTGCTATTGCAATAAGCATACGAATAGAAGTAATTCTCGTAACAGGTGAATAGGTATCGAAATAATCAAGACCTTCCTTTTGCTTGTAGCCTTTAGTGACAAGTCTAGCTTTATATTTATCAATTGATCCATCTGCCTTCATTTTTCCTTTGAAAATCCATTTACACCCTAATGGCTTATTGCCGGGTGGAAGTTCTACTAATTCCCAAGTATGATTTTGGAGTATGGATTCAATTTCGCTATGAATAGCTTCATTCCAATATAAAGCTTCAATAGAAGACATAGCCTATTTATAACTTTGGGGTTCATTTTCTAATAGATATGTTAAAAAGTCAAGCCCAAAGGAGATTGATGTTCTAGACCTTTTACTGCGTATAGGTTATTCCTCATTTATAGATCCTTGATTTATAGCCTCATCATTTTCATGAGGTCTCTTCAGTGAGTTTGATTCACTTTGCATGTTATAAGGAAAAACATTTTCAAAAAATGTAGCATCCCTAGATTCAATAAATGTATTGACATGCACATCGGGAATTTCAGACTTATGTACAATAAATCTATATGCACTATTATGGTAGGCATAACCAATGAATATGCAATCAATGGTTTTCTTGTCTGAGCTTAACCTTTTTGGGTTTAGGAACCGCTACCTTAGCTAAACATCCCCATACTTTTAAGTATTTATAGTTAGGTTTGTGACCTTTCCATAATTTGTAAGGTATCTTATGCATTTTTCGATAGGGTAATTTGTTGAGAATATAATTGGCAGAGAGCAAAGCTTCCCCCCACAAGTTTTGTGGTAATCCTGAACTTAATAACATAGCATTCATCATCTCCTTCAATGTTCGATTCTTTCGTTCACCAATACCATTGGATTGAGGAGAATATGGCGCGATAGTTTGATGAATAATTCCATGTTTCGAACAGAATTGTTCAAACAGAGAATCATATTCACCGCCTCTATCACTTCATATTGCCTTAATCTTTTTGCTGTGTTCATTCTCAACTTCTAACTTATAGTGTTGAAACACTTCAATTGCCTCATCTTTACTCTTGAGTAAATACACATAACAAAATCGAGTGCAATCATCGATAAAAGTGATAAAGTACTTTTTACCACCTCTAGTTTGAACAAACTTTAAATCACATATATCAGTGTGAATTAAATCTAGAGGTTCAGTACTTCTTTCGACAGAACGAAAGGGTAGACGAGCCATTTTGGCTTCTACACATACATCGCATTTGTGATTAGGATCTAAATCGCACTTTGGTAATAAATCTAATTTGATTAATCTACGCAAAGTATTATAGTTCATGTCCTAAACGTTCATGCCAAACATTAAAAGACTCCAACAAGTAAGAATAAGATGTAATTTTATTAGTAGAAGGAGGTACAACTGTCATTACATTCATCTTAAAGAGCCCCTCATTTAGGTAGCCATTTCCTACAAACATATCATTTTTAATAAGGATAAATTTGTCAGATACAAATACAAGTTTAAATCCATTCTTGCTTAACAAAGAACTGGATACCAAATTCTTGCAAATCTCGGGCACATAAAGAACATTGTTTAATGTAAGTTCCTTTCCACTAGTCATTTTCAGCACGATCTTTCCCCGTCCTTCAACTTTGGAGGATGATGAGTTTCCCATGTAGAGTTGTTCATCATGATCCATTGACTTGTAAGTAGAGAACATCCAACGGTTTGCACATATGTGGCGAGTAGCTCCAGTGTCTACCCACCATTCCTTAGTATTCCCTACTAAGTTTCATTGAGAGACAACTGCAAAAAGATTTATATCTTGTACTAAATGTTGTCATGTTCTGTTACATTGGCTTGAGATGTTTTACTCTCGACATTTTTTGGCTTTCGACAATCCTTGGATCGATGTCCCGCTTTGCCGCAGTTGTAACAGTTACCTTTTAACTTTTTAGGAGCCTTTGAAGAACCAGTTTGCCCTTCCCCGTTATGCTTCTTCTTTTTGTTGGTCTTGGGACCTCCTTCAACAATGTTGGCCTTTGATTCCATCGAATTGAATGCACCATTCCTCTTTTCAAATTTGCGATTGTCTTCTTCAATTCTCAACCGAACAATAATATCTTCAAGTTTCATTTCCTTACGCTTATGCTTCAGGAAATTCTTGAAATCCTTCCATGAAGGTGGCAACTTCTCGATCAATGCAGCAACTTGAAATGATTCACTAAGTTGCATTCATTCGGTATGAATATCACTGAGTATAATCTGAAGTTCTTGAACTTGGGATATAACAGTTTTGCTGTCAACCATTTTGTAGTCCAAAAAATGACCAACGATGAACTTCTTCGCGCCAGCATCTTGTTTTGTATTTGGTATCCAAAGAGTCCCATAGTTCTTTTGAAGATTTTGTATTGCAGTACACATTATATAATGTGTTTTCCAGTCCGTTCAATACATAGTTCCTGCATAGGAAGTCCAAATGTTTCCATGCATCAACCGCAGTCAGTTTCACTGCATCACTTTCATTTTCTTCGTATGAAGGTGCTTCTTCTTTGAGAAACTTTGCCGAATTTAATGTCGTCAGATAGAAAAGTATTTTCTGTTGCCAACGCTTAAAATCTAATCCATTAAATTTATCGGGTTTTTCTCCGGTAGTATTAGGAAGAGGAGTACCAGACGTAGCCATTTCTGATACACAATCAGAAGATAAGCAGAATGAGAAGGATGAGAAGCAGACACAAAAGAAATTTCTTCTTAAGATTGTCGTTGATCTGTGTTCTTACTCCATTGATGAATCCGAAAAAAAATGTAAACTTACAATTGAATTGAACAAAGTAACAGTATAATTCGAGCCCACCAAATTCATGATGTTTCCTTAAGAAGAATTTGCTCCCTTCTAATGTGCTTAAAGGGCGTACAATAATCTTCTCCCAGGATAGAACGAATTTCGTCTCCTACGAAAGCAGCACTGCAATCTGCAGGAGTTCTAGCGAATACAACAAGTGTTTTGGCACTCTCAGTGAAGGCACAGAATATTTGCAATGAAAAATCGTATGTCTTTTTCTGGCTGCAGTGAAAATTCGTGGCCATTCGAATTCTCTTCAAGCCTCTTCAGAACAATGGCGACTCTTCAGACATTCCCAGAAATGAACAGATGTACCTGTTGTTCAAACACTCTTTCAGTTTCTGTTTTTGTCAACAGGTATTTCCAGAAATGAAAAAAGATTAATTTTATTGAGCACCCAAGAATTTGATTAGTTACAATTTGGCCCAAAATTTTAAATAAATTTTGTCTAAAAAGAATATATCTAGCAGAAGCACCTGAACACCAACTGGACCGGACCGGACCTGTGCACATGCCGAGCTGGACGAATGGCAGCTGCGCGCGTGAGGTTAGAACCGAACCCAATAGGATGTAGGTCTTCTCCCTTCTAAAGACTTTTGGTACCCCTTGGGGCCCAAACTCAATTGCCAAACTTTCACAATATAAACCACACAAAAGTTTCTTAACTTTCCTATGTGGGATAAGAGTTTCATAATGTCAAATTCTTCACTTAAAGTTTCAAGTGGATAACTTTGAAATCTACTATTTCATTCAATTTTAAATGGTTTTTGATAATAAAATATGTCACGTTGATTATCTCGCGGAGTAGAACGTGAATATGCTTAGTCCCGTTAAAATCGGAATACGGGTCCCGCTGAAATTGGAGCTCAAAGTTGTCCCATTTCATTTCCGTTATAAACCATTTTCCAACATAAAATCCACAATTTCTACCGTGAATTAAAAGAAGAAGAATAGACACAGATGAATTTCTACCTTGAAATGAAATTTCTTACATAGATGAAATGAGTTGGAATCTAACCTTGAAATGAGTTAGATTCTAACTTGGAAATCTCTTTTTTAGCAGATGAAATGATTTGAATTTGAAAGTATTTGAAATGTAATAATCGGGGAAGAGAATATGGAATAGAAGACAGTATTATATTTGATAATTTACAGGCTAAAATAGGTCAACCAAAATGGCCGGGTGACCCGGCCATTCAGCACTATTGCCACGTCCGTAGAAGTGTGTTTCTGGGTTTTCTTTTTTTTCTTTCTAAACTTTGATTTCTTGGGGTGCTATTATATTTTGAGTGTAATCATTTGTTTACTGTTTTTTTATTATTTACGCTTCTTTGATGCTGGTTGGGCTTAATTGGGGACCAACAAAAATTACAGCATTTTCTCCAAATTTTGGATTAATTGCCAAAATAACATTCATAGAATCATAATGTACGCTATGTATATCCTGGGCGTGCAAAACGTCTTCCATAACTTCGTTAATGACGTGTTTTCCTTTTGTAATTTAAACTTTTTTTTCAAATACTCTGAGACTTAGTTTCCTCTTCTTTTCTTTCTGGTTCAAACCTTTAGACTTCGATTTAGTAGGTCGATTAACTGTTCGAATTACAATCGTGCCAAACTGCCAATGTTGGATTTGGGTCTTGTAATTTAGGGTATCTGTTCTTGTAAAATATTTGGAGCTGTGAAATTGGATTTTTCTGGAATATTTCCTTTTTTGAATGATTTTAACTAGTAAAGTTTCGGAGCATTAAATTAAAAATATATTAGTGATAGAGAAAACATATATAATGTGAATGGTGAGAGAGTGGATAATAACCATTAATCTTGTTTTTCAAATATAAACATATAAAAACAGTAATTATCAACAATTTTGAAAACAGCAATGTTTTTCAGTTTAAAGTAAGTTCAGGGCCATATTCTATATTTTATTTTTGGGCAAGGAAAGCCAAGGACTTGTTCCATAATCTTTTTGTCGTATTGAGCTGTTAGTCGCATAAGGCAAAATTTATTCCATTTAAAATACAATTATTTTTGGCAACATAAAATAACTTAAAACGCTAATTATTAATTTATCCTTAATATGGTGATGATAAATAATTTTCTCTTCCTCCGAGTACGGCGGCGACAGTGGTGGAGACCAGTGGCGGAGCTAGGAATTTAATGTTGGGGGTCCTCGAACAGTGGTGGGTCAGGAGGCTTCTCGGGAGTTCGGGGGCAGCGCCCCAGATTTTTTTTTTTCTTAAACCACGATTACTGAGTCAATTTTTATGAGAATCTAATATTTTTTTATGTCATAATCTTTAAGAAGTTTAAAAGAAAATATTAAATACAATCGATTCATACAGTTAGACGTATTCGATACTCACTTCGTATTTGTTATGATGCTTGAAAAGACTAATTTCAATACTTTCTTCTTGGTTATTGAATGATTCCAATTTAATCTGAGTTAGATTGGACTTTATTTGTTTAGTTCATTTATCGTTGGGTTTGGGCTTTACTATTTTTTGTTTTGGTTGATTATTAGATAGAATAAGTGATCTTAAAAACATGTTTGATTTTACTATTTTGGAAAAAAAATAGATTTTTCCTAAACAAATTTTGGCCCACATTCTATTCAATAAATTTGTAATTTCAATTTTACCTTTGTTGTGTGTATCTAATTATTAAATAGAGAATCAAACACAATATTTAAAAAAAAAAAATTAAAAAAAAAATTTCTTTTTTCAGAAAGTTGGGGGGTCCTGGTCCCCCCCACCTCCGCCCCTGGTAGAAACCTGCAAAAGGTGGCGGGACTTTTTTTCCCCGTAGCCACTCCGGTGTGATAATCAGTATATGATTAAAATATATATGCAGAATAACATTATGGAGTGTATGAGAATTGTGTCTTCTGTGTTTACCTAGGGGGTTGGCCTCTATTTATAGGGATGACCTGCAGTTATTGATGATGGGTGTCCCTTCATCTCCCTCATTTTATAATGGGTGTCCTTTCATCTCCCTCATTATTAGGAGTTAATGAGGGTTGTTTCATCTTTCCAATTGTTAAGAGATGTTTCGTCTTCTAGATAACTGGTGGTAACTGTCATTCCATGGGTCGCCTACCTAGCTAACCTGACGACAGTTGAGTTGTTGCAGTCTATCTGTCAGAAGCGTACTCATGAGACCAACGAGGCGGGCAAGCCGGTGAGGTGAGCGAATCGTTGAGGCGGGCGTGCCACCATAGCTAAATAACATACAACAACTGTCATTATTTATATCATCATAAGCCCCTCTAATTTCTATAGACCACTTTTCATAGACTGTTGTCAATGGAAAGTAGAAATAATTTATTGCACCTGCTATTTTCTAACTTTTTCATACAGAAGCTCATTGCTTTGATTTTTAAACATAGGCTCATCGCCTTGTTTTTCTAACAGAGGCTCATCGCCTTGATTTTTAAACATAGGCTCATCGCCTTGTTTTTCTGACATAGGCTCATCGCCTTAATTTTTAAACATAGGCCCATCGCCTTGTTTTTCTGACAGAGGCTCATCACCTTGTTTTTCTAACAAAAGCTCATCGCCTTAATTTTCTGACATAGGCTCATCGCCTTGATTTTTAAACATAGGCTCATCGCCTTGTTTTTCTAACAAAGGCTCATCGCCTTATTTTTCAATGGTGGCTGGTGGCTGTCATCTTGATTTTTAAATAGTGGCTATCGCCTTGATTTTTAAACAAATGCTCATCGCCTTATTTTTCAATAGTGGCTATCAACTTAATTTTTAAATAGTGGCTATCGCCTTGATTCTGGCCTTATAAACCCATCTACTTTTCATAGACTATCGTTAATGAAAAGTAGAAGTAATCTAACGAACTTGCTCATCTCAAATTTGTTTTTTTTTTAATTTGGGCGAGGTCGCCTTACCTGGAGTGAGCTCGCCTTAACTTTTTTTTTTTTTGGGCGAGGTCGCCCGCCTGGAGTGAGCTCGCCTTAATTTTTTTTTTTTTTTTTTCGGCGAGGTCGCGTCGCCTGGAGTGAGGTCGCCTTAAATATTTTTTTTAGCCAAGGCTTTGTCTCCTCCCCTAACCTTTGCAGTAATTGAAAATATTTTTGTCACAGGTTGAATGCAGTAGATGCACTAGAACTTCCCAGCTAGTCAGATCATTCAATGGTACATTCATCATTTATCCCCCATATATGGTTTATTTTCTGCTTGTCTTTGTCGTTTTGAGGTTCGTGCTCATCTCGAATCTTTCTTTTGTTAGACTCAGATTCATTTCGATTTTTCATACTTTTGGTAATAAGATATGCTTCTTCAGCGTCCACATACTTATCTCCTCTCTTTAGTAACTCATGCATCGTATCCAGCGGATTTTTAGAGAGTGACATCTTGAAAGGACGACTTTGAGTTCCACTCATCATGGCAGTGACTACAGCAGACATCTGCAAATCTTTGATTCCTAGCGTGGTTATATTGAACCGGACAATAAAATCTTTTAGCAATTCGTCCTTGTCCTGCGTCAATTGTATAAGACTGATAGCAGTTTTCTTAACACGTTTGCTACTAGCAAAGTGTGCAGCAAAACTCTTAGAAAAATTGTCAAATGTACAGATTGATTTTAGGGGAAGGGTGGCTATCCAGTCCCTGGCCTCCCGCCTAAGTATTGACGGGAAAGCCCTGCACATAATTGCATCAATGGTGGCTTGTAACCTCATCAAGTCAACAAAAGATGATCGACAGGATCAGAGGATCCGTCGTACTTCTCCATCTTTGGCTGTTTGAAGTCTCGTAGCAAGGGGACTGCCATCACTTCCAGAGAAAAATGGTCTTTTTCCAACACCATGGATTGTTGCCTACTACTTTTATAGGACATAGCCTTAGCTATTTTACGACCCATCATTTCTTCTAGTCGTTGTTCCAGGCTTAACATGGGTGTCACAACCAGCGTAGGCGTGCCCATCCATGACAGTTGCCCCCAGTGTGGATTTGGCTAGATGCCAATGAATTGAAGTGTGGTGCGGAAGGTAGAGCTAAAGAAACTGGAGCCTGCAGTGGATATGCCGTTGGCGGTGTTTCCATTGTTGGAAAGTTAGAAGTCTGGAGAAGAGCTCCTTGCGATGAGGGCCCTATCGGTGGATGACTAGGATCCTGGGGCAGAGCCCCTGGTAGTGAAGATCCTACCGGCAGAGGTCTAGGACCCAGTGGTAGCTGAGAAACCGCAACGTTTCAATCTTGGAGTAGAGCCGTTAAGGCCGCCACCTGAGCTTGCAGTGCCGCAAGTTGAGCAGCAGAGGCAAATTCTTGTTGTGGGTGATTAGTGGCGGCGTTGGACTTAGTGCCTACATCCCCGACGGGGGCTGGTGGAGCAGTTACATTCCTAGCTCTTCTGGTTCGAGCCATAACTTCTTGTGCGTTTCCCACAAACGGCGCCAATTGATGATAAATAATTTTCTCCTCTTCTGAGCGTGGCGGCGAAAGTAGTGGAGACCTGCAAAAGGTGGCGGGGTTTTTTTTTCCCGTGGCTACTCTGGTGTGATAATCAGTATATGATTAAAACATATATGCAGAATAACAATATAGAGTGTATGAGAATTATGTCTTCTGTTTTTCCTGGGGGGTTGGCCTCTATTTATATAGATGACCTGTAGTTATTGATGATGGGTGTCCCTTCATCTCCCTCATTTGATAACGGGTGTCTTTTCATTTTCCTCAATATTAGGAGTTAATGAGAGATGTTTCATCTTTCCAATTGTTGAGAGATGTTTCGTCTTCCAGATAACTGATGGTAACTGTCATTTCATGGGTCGCCTGCCTAGCTAACCTGACGACAGTTAGGTTGTTGCAGTCTATTTGTCAGAAGCGTGCTCATGAGACCAACGAGGCGGGTAAGCCGGTGAAGCAATTGAATCGTTGAAACGGCCGTGCCACCATAGCTAAATAACATACAGCAACTGTCATTATTTATATCATCATATAGTATAATCTTAATTTAGATTAATCTTCAAGTGTTGAGATTTTATTTTCTTTTAACTCTTTTCACCAATATTTTCCCTTTCATCCTTCATAGTAGGATTTCTGTTTGCTTTTCAAACAAGTTGAATTTGAGTCAATTTCCAATAAAATCACCGTGTGACACAAGTACAGGGAGAATTTTTTGAATATGAAAACTCAAATTTAAAAGATAAGACAATCCAAACGACTGACTATGATTTTTTAGTTTTGTTATATTGTTTTGTCTTGTCTTGTCTAAAGTAGTATACTAAATATGACTTTAAATATTTATTGCTCATATCACTATTCTAATATGTTAATCATATATTTTAAAAATAAATTTAAAATAGAAAATACCCTCTTTCTTCCAATGTCCATGATCCTCTCAACCACACTCAAGTTAAATTGAGAGAACTAGAGCACATACACGTGTAATGTCAAAAATCCATTAATAGTCCAAATCTGTGGATTGCCAAAAAAATACGGTTAGTGAAATTTTATCAACGAAACGTTACAGCATGAAGAGAAGAAATTTATTCTCTGGTTATGTTAAAACTACGTTTTATTATAAATACACTACATTTTATTACATAAGAAATTTTTAATTTTTATTTATTGGTACATTTATGTCCTTATATTTTTTTTCATCGATTTCTTATATCTAACATTTTATTAATTAACAAATCTTGTTCATATTAACGATTTTCATCTAAAAATTCCATTAGTGTAATTTAAAATAAGGGACAAATATTTAATCGAAATTTTATATTTATTTATTTATTTGCTTATTTTAATATACAAGGAGAAAATGAGTCTTTTTGTTATTTCTTAATGAAAATTTTGGACAGAAATTGTTATCAGATGCAATATATGCTAATTAATGGAAGGTTGATTATAACAATGCGATCAAAAAATATTAGGAATATAAATGTAATAATAAGTAAAGATTATGGACCTTTTATGCAAATTAAATATGGTGCACTTATAGAAAAATGTTGTGTAATTATTTATTTCACCATTTACCATATAGTGCATGAATACGATGTTAAAATTACTATTATTGAGTGATATTTTAGGAGCCAAATATCTATACACAAATGCAATAAATACAACAATAATTATTCCCCCATATTCAAGCAATAATATTAAAACTTCAATAAATTTATATGCGATAAATTAATTATCGTGCGTAAATTAATATTTTTGCTAAATATATAAGATAAATAAATTTTTTCAACTTTTATAGGTCTCATTGAATATATAATTAATAATTTATTAAAATAACATATAAAAATTTATGAGACATATTAAAATTTCTTTTTATTCTCTTATTCTCAATTTCACAATTTATTCCTGAAAAAGAAAAAAACTTAATAACTTTTTTTATGTTCTAAAATACGGAAAACAATATTGATAATCATATTTAAATATTTCTCACTTAGGTAGGTGTCCTCAACTTAGATTTAAATAGATTTTAAAAATTCATGTAAATTTTGGTGTCCACAACTCAAATTTTAATTGATTCAATTGAACAACTCATATTTAAATAGATTCTTTAGAAATTTTGGTGTCCCAATTATTAGTGGATTTCTAAAGATTTCATTAGTTTAAATATTTAAACAGATTTGCATGGATTTCAAACTCATAAATACAAATACCAAATTCATTTGGAATTCTATCCACTCCCTCAAAATTTCAATCTAATTCTTTTCTTACGCATCTCTGCCTCTTGCCTCTCTCATCAATTTGTGCCACAAGGTTTTGTAGTAAACTCTAGTTTTTTATTTTCAATTTATATTAGCATGTAAATTTATTGAATTTTATATTTTATATTTTAATATTTTTACAATTGTCAAACATCTTATTTGAAATTTCATTATTAATACTCTATGATCATTCATTCAATCAAACAATTGGGCTGAAAAATATAAATAAGGGGCCTTTTCACAAATAACTACAATAAATAAAAGATTTTTTAAAATACTGTTATACTTTTTTATATATTATAAAAGTACTATTTTCAACTTTTATAACACTTTTTTTACATTTGTTATTTTTGTTACAATAAATGTGTTACATTAGGTATTAACAAACATACATATGTAACAACAAGTATTACAAAAATAAAAAAAAAAAGTATTTTTAGAATAAAAAAAGTTAATATTTTTTATATTATTTTAAATTTTGTGGTGTATGATAAAATTATCACTATAAATAATCTATTAGTAAATATTAATTAGATAATTAGTCTAATACCATATAGGGCAGTTAGATATTGGACTATATAATCAGTATAGCACTAAAAATTCATTTTTGAACTTGGAAAGATTTACTCGTCAACTGCGATACATATAAATTATCTTTTTAAGCCGTAAATAACTTTTTATACAAAATGGTTAAACAACTGATTTTGAAAGAGAATGAATCCTAAATATCCATCATCTAGTCTCGGATATCAAAGAAAATTTTACTTTTAAAAAAAAAAAAAAAAGACAAGTAGAAAGAAAGAAAAAATTAAACTTTATTTCAATTTTTTTTTTTTTCAATATGCCTTGCTCTTTATAATCAATTTTTTTTTTAATTCAAAACTGAGGAAAATGATAATAGTAATGTGAATCCCCTAAACAATGGATCTAATTGCGCTTCGAGCTTAAAGACGACGGATTACCTATTTAATAGTTTATTCCCTATGAACTTAGCTGACACAGTTGTCGGATTGGTATATGTAACGCCGCATGTTCACTTATATGATTATTATAGATTATGACGATACTTGTCTTAATATTATATTTAATCTTTAATTATTAAATTATCATTTTTGTGACTAATCATGGTTTTTGCAGTGGAATGTTCTGTAGACGTCCTAGACGATCGACGTGCCTATTAATTTAAATTACAAGACACTTCTAATTTTATTTAAATTTGAATTAAAGTATATAATATTTTTTAATTATTATTATGTACCTATGTCATATTATATAGATTAATGAACCTAGACATATCTCTTGAACACATTCATTTCTTTCACATGAATTAAAATATAATTAAATCAATATATTATAGAGAGCATGAATTTGGGCCTCAAAAACGTGAATGAAACCAAATCTTTTCACAAAATTGGCATGATTGACTTTTAAATGGGCATCCTAAAATTGGATACAAAAGATTCTTTTTTTAGCACTTGTCTTTATAAAAACAAAATCACCATTCATTTCATTTTCATTTTGGAAGCACTTCTCGGTGGTCATAAAAAGGTACACAATTTTTAATATTATTTTATTGTTGAATTTATATTTCATTATTTAAAATCTTTGAGCTTTGTTAGTGAATTTATGGAATAGGAATATCATTCCAATACAAATATATACACAAGTTAATATATAGGTATATATGTGTTTATGATTTCAAGATGACACTTAAGGTACAAGAATCACTCTATTATTAAATTATCAATTGAGGGTGGGATTCATTATCAGGCCCATTTGTTTTGGATTGAAACTTATTATCATTAAGTTGCCTGCCATTGATTATATGTGTATGTATATTTATATTATATATATATATATATATATATATATATATATATATATATATATATGCAATTGTTAGAATTTATTTATTTTTGATTTCATAGCCTTTACTCATTTTTTAAAATCTCATAAGTTATATGATAAAATTAGACTTAATGCATCATGTCCCTGTTTTTTTTTCTTTCTCATAAAGACAATGTATTAATTTAATAGCAATTCAACCAAGCTGCTAGGGATATATAAGTTGACAGTTAGCGCTTTTCTTTTAAATTTCTAAGGGATTCTTGACACTTTAATTTAACACTTTGGTCGTAATGAATTAATAAACAAATTTATTTTAATAGGATAATGGTATATATATGTTCATTTATTTCAAGAAACGAATCTTGTTTGGAATTTTAAATAAATGGTAATGACCTAGGATTTTCGGCACGTTGACTTCGTGGGCAATTCGGGACATCTCCATTTGCTACTTAAAACGTGAATAAAAATCCAAAGTAAGTAAACTCTCCTAGTATTCATTTATAGAATGCTATGTTAATTGTCTAAATGTATTATATTATTATCTGAACATATTATTTTGTAATGGCTTTATATGTTATTAATATTCATGTGACATATTCTTGCATGTGTAATTAAGTTAAATGCATCCATAAGCATGCATGAAGTAAAGTTGTCAATGATAATATTGTAAAAATGTATTTTATTCAAAAATGATATGTATCCCAAATTTTATAAATGAAATGGTGTTCGCCTATGCCATGAAAGGTGTGAGTGGGAAATGGGGCGTGGGGGACCGGCGCACCCGACGAATGATAATGTTGAATGTTTAATGTTTAATGTTTAATGTTTAACCGCTTTGCGGTACTACCGGTAGATGGAACGGGTTCTAAATAATAATGGCCCACTGCATACTGATTGGATAGGCGATACACAAAAGTGAGCTCACAAATGTTAAAGTTTTTAAATGATAAGGAAAGATGGGATACATATTCTAAAAAACTAATTGAAACCAATGCATATCATAAGCATGCATCATGTGCATGAGGTTTACTTACTGGGCGTTAGCTCATCCCATATTTTCCACATTTCAGATGATGAGAGCTAAATGATTCGAGACGATTGCTTGGGGCGAGACGGACTCAGTACTGTTTAAATTAAAGTTTTATTTTGTTATTATTTTAGAAATAAAATGCCTTAGGCTGATTAATGTTTTTTTTGGAATATTATTCTTTTACTTATTTTAATTTAGTCAGACTATGAAATTTTCCGCAATTATTGTGTTTATTTCAATAATGGATTTGGGCATAAAATTTATTATCCAAATTATGGTTTTTAATTAATACGGTTTAAAGCAATTGACATTTAGTTCGTATTTTCAAATAAAATAAAATAGAATGAATGTTCTATCTATTTTTCCGCATTTATATCTTGTTATTTAATGGAAATTAAACGATAACATTTCTAAATCTAGAGTTTCTAGATTTGGGGTGTTAAAGTATACCTCTTAATCGATCGGATTATTCACTTCTTTGACTGAAAAGATTTTTTACTTCTTTATATTTCAAGAATTTTCTCTTTTCAAAATTCTATTCAAAATATTTGTTTATGAAAGACTGTCACTTGAACTATTTAGAATAAAAACAATGTAAAATTACTATTTTTAATAAGGAATAATTGCATATTTGGTCTCTAACCTTTCAAAAACGTTAGGGATATACCTCTAACCTTAAAAAATAGCATCAGACATCTCTAATGTTTGAAAAATTTGGCATGGCAGGTCCTTTATGATGAAATTGTCCTTCCATTTAAACAAACAAAAAAAGAAAAAAAAAAGAAAAAAGAAAAAAATGATTGAAAAATAACCAAATTTACCCCCAAAAAATAAAAAATAACAAATTGATCCTCTTTCTTATGAAACTTCAAAAAAATGATTGTACTCTTAAATTGTATTGGAATGTGCAATAATTATACTCTATCGACAAAGACGAATTAAAAACTTGAGATGCAAGGCAAGTATAATTTACACACCATTTTCTCAAAATATTGTCATCAATTATATTACCACAAATGACTTTCAAAATTACTAGAAATCATATTCTTAATCATATTATTTCCAAAAAAATCCACAATCTTCTAAAGTTGTGTGCAACCACGGATGATTATAGTCCCAACCCATATCCTCCGCCGGCGTCGCCTCCACAGAGTCGTAACTCGACTCCAAACTTGGCAGCTCAACTATCTCGCTCAACTCTTCCTGGGCTGGTGCATCCCTGATTTCTGTCGAGACATCCTCCGAATGCGCTTAACTCTTCCTGGGCCGGTGTATCCCCGATTTCTGTCGAGACATCCTACGAATGTACTGGTGATGACGTCACAGTTGAGACAAGTGACGAAGATGAGGAAGATGACGTCATCAAGGATAGGGATGAAGTCACTTCTAGCCGGTTGGGTGGAGGTGGTCTATGTAAGCAGCTTTGGTAGCGGCGGCCTGGACGTCGCGTAGAGAGCACAAGGCGGGACGCGGCATCAAGTTGGATATTTCAGGAAAGTTGAGAATGGTGTTGCTGCCTTTAATGGCGACCTTTGCTATATCGTGGGCTCAGGCCACCATTTCAGGGTTCGCGAAGGTTTCGAGCAGGATCCGAGATTTCTTTCGGGGCTCTAGTATCTCGGAAACCCATTTTTCCCAAGCCCACATTCCCACTCTCCTATACACCGGATGCTTGCTATTAGTATTATTATTGTTGTCGATACCAATTTTTGTTTCTCACATTTTTATGAAGTTTGATAAAAAAGATGGCTACTTTGTTACTTTTTAGGGTAAATTTGGTTATTTTTCAATTATTTTTTTTTCTTGTTTTTTAGTTTTTTGTTTATTTAAAAGGAAGGGCAATTCCGTCATAAAGAACCTACCATGTTAAGTTTTTCAAACGTTGGAGATGTCTGATACTATTTTTTAAGGTTAGGGGCATATCCCCAACGTTTTTGAAAGGTTAGGGACCAAATATGCAATTATCCCTTTTAATAAAAATGACACAAATCCATTAAAATTCATAGAAATCCATAAGAATATATTGAAATTTATAATATACAATTTTGTTAAAATCTTATAAATTCTGTGAAATTCTATTCAAATGCATGAAATTTCATTCAAATTCATAAATATTAACAAATCTTTTAAAAATTGAGTTGAGGACATGTCTTTGAAATTATATATATATAGTTCCATCATTAAAATAGAATACACAGTTTCTCTCTATTTTCTTATATTATTCTCCCTAGTTTATAATATGTTATCAGTACAAACAAGCTCACTCAAAATATAGAGAAAATTCGAGAACAATAGTTAGGAAATTTGCATAATTTGGACAGCATGGCTGTGATCAAACATTGATATCTCAATACTTCGTGGTCCGATCGTTGTGAAATTTTGACAGCAAGTTCAAAACTCATTGTTCTTCAAATGCAATGGTTAATATAAAGATCCAGTGGTTCATTCGTGAGAAATTGCTACGTGGATAGTAACGAATTTTAAATTGGTACGAGTTTCAACAAATGACTATTTTCCTATTCTAAGTAAGGTTATTCTTACAAATTTTTTGATTATTTTTTGTAAGATTGAATTTACATGATTTGTGAAGTTTTTATCGATTAAATATTTTGTTTTAAAAAATTAAATACTTTTGAAAAAGCAAAATTGTGTTATGTTCTTGAAGAAACATAACACAACTACATAAATATTCAATAATAATAATTTTTTTGTTATTCTTGGATAAATCAAAATTTTATACAAATCAATATTCTAGAAGAATATTATTTTAGTCTTGAAGATTAACTTTATACAAGTCTAAGTTTGATAAATAAGTTAATGCTCCCGAAGAACATAACATTATATGAATATTCTAGAAGAATGTTACTTGTCCCTAAAAAGCATGACATTACAAATTTAATATTCTACAAAAAAAATTGAGTTATTGTTCTATAAAATTTTTTATATCAATATTTATTGAAGCAAATTGTATCGTTATTCTTGAAGAATGGTCTATGACTAAAAATTAATATTCTAGAAGAATATTACATAATTTTTTTTGAAAGAAACACAACTTTGCAAATATCAATACTCTATTAGAATATTAGTTGCTCCCGAAGAGCATAGTTGTATAAAATCAAACATCTATTATGTTTTTGCTCTTGGTGAGTAAATCCTTACATAATTTAATATTCTTAAATATTAATATGTTGTTGCTCCTGAAGTAGTATAACATTATATTAATATTTCAGTAAAATATTAATTGCTCCCGAATAGCGTAATTTTATAAGATCTAATATTTTATAGGAATATTATGATATTGTTCCATAGAAGCATAAAATTTATATATGTTAATGTTTTGGACAAATATTGAGTTCGTCCTGAAGAAGAACTATTATTTTTATATTAGTATTTTATAAAAATATTGTATTAATACTCCTGAAGAATAATAACGTCATTATTATCATTATTCTAAAAGAAAATAATGTTGTTGTTCCTGAAGAAACTCAATGCCCGTTTAGTTTGTGGATAAAACTATTTATCTAGATAAAATTTATAAGGATAAAACTTATATAATATGTTTATTATTATCTTGTTTGGTTCAGCTAAGTATAGGAATGAAAAAAGTCACTTTTGATTAAAAAAAAAAAAAAGACAATTATACTATTATTCTTAATTAAAATAAAAAAGTAAATAAAAAAAAGAGAAAAAAAGGGTGGAATGTTGTGTGATTTAAATCCCGCAAGTGGACGGATCGTTTACAAATAATATAATGATGTGTAAAGTGTCGAATCCACGAGGACCATATATTAATTTTACCAATTAATTTATAACTTAAATTTTAACAATAAAAAGAAAAACATATTTGATTTGGATTTATGATTCTAAAACTATTCTAATTTAATCTAAATTATCAAACAATTAAAATAACTTTATGAGAACGAATTCGAATTATACCAACACTAGGATTTACGAATCCACCTACACGATCTTTAATTAATTATCAGTTTAATCGCTTTAGCTGTTAATCACTCTGGATTGAAAATCGGTGTTCCTAAAATAATCAAAAGCCTCTCTCGATGGTCAATCAATTCTATACGATATGCGAACCTAATTATCTCTAATTAAGTTTCGAACATAAACATATGCATTAAAATCTCAAGAACACCTAAATGGATTTCATAAAGTATAATAGTAATCTCTATCTATTATTGGACCCTATGTTATTCAATACCACGTGCTTAATCTATATTGAATCTCTCGACTTCAATCTAGATCACAATATATTTTAATGGTGATCAGGCATTAAAATAATAAAAATAAAGAATAAAGAATAATCAACCCAAAAGCAATTAATTACTAAAACAGAAAAACTTCTAATTAATTAAACGCATGAGGTTTCATCGTTCATCCTAGAAATAAGTAAATTAGCCAGACATGATTATGTAAAATAATACAAGAATTGTATTAATCATGTTCCAGTGAAAGAAAAAGAAGAAGAAATAAATAAAACTCGTGACTCTGGCTGAAGAATCTTCAGTCCCGTGCCTTGATCTTCAATTCTCCTCTTGTATCTTGTTCTCAAAATCTGTCTCCCTCTGTTCTGGCTATTATCTGACTTTTATAATGCTCTCTAAAGACTCTAAGACGTGTGTTTAAGTTGTTGTTTTATCTTGGAGTTGTAGAATTCTAATCCCATAAGAAAACTGCCAAAACGGGTGCCCGTTATGCCCTTGCGATCGCATGGTTCCGAACCGTGCGATCGCATAGCTTGATCAATTAACTTTTTGCTGAAATTTTGGACGTCTTGCGATCGCATCAAATGTTAACCATGCGATCGCATGGTTATTTTGGACGCATTCTTGATTTTCTTCCTTTAAAATTTGCATGCCAAGTCCTTCAAGTCTCTTTATCTTTGCAATTAAGTCCTCTTTTCTTCTGTTTGCGCTCTTTTTTGTCTTTTCGTCAGATTGATACTTGAATTTGATTATTTCCTAAAATAATAAGAAAACAACCTGCAATTAAACTGAAAACAAATAAGAGTACTCATAATCTTCCCTTTTTGTGAGCCCAGATAAGTACAAAATTGTACTTATCAAATACCCCCAAACTTGAACTATTATTCATCCTCGATTAAACTAGCTAAAAACAATCATTCACATACTAATAAAAATAATAAAAAAATTATACTATAAATAGCTTGCTGTTCTTTTGTAACAACTTATAATTCATGACGAGTATCCAGGTATTACTATTGCAAACGTGATCCTATTTAAACCATATTTGATACGTGTGTGAAAGCAGTTAATCTGGGTCACTTAATTTCTATGGTGATGGTAGCCCAACCATCTGGTCAAATTTTCCTTTCCCTCTTGTAAGGTACACTTTCTCCCAAAATGATTTTTTTTCCTTTCAATTCCCGAGATTTTGGTTCTAAGTTTATGGTTCAAATTCTTTTCTTGCTCGAGACTGGTTGAGACGGCTAGTAATCGTGACAACCTAGGTTTATGAAGATTCTCCAATTTATGAGCACTCTTGACCAAAAATTTGCTACTAAGTAAGTCAAACCCATTAGTCATCTAATCCTCATGTTTACTTTGCAAAGGATTTCATAATTTTTTTTAAAATTTAAATCTTATGTGCATAACTCAATTCTTTAAGCTTTCTAGATGACTCATGTAACAAGCTTTAGGTCGATAACTCCCAAGTCTTTTGAACTTTAGGACATCGGGTTTTGAGAAACCCATACGGACCTTTTCACTCAAGTCAAATAGGCTACGAAAAGAGTTACAAGATATTAATAGGGTGCCAAACTCAGTCCATTAAGCTTTCTAGATGACTCATGTAACGAGCTTTAAGTCGATGACTTTATCACTCGAGTCAAAAAGGCCACGAAAAGAGTTATATAATAATAACATTGTTCTTTGCGTGCAATAAGTTCATGCTATGGGATTAGATTCCTAACATTCGGTCATTACTTAGTTTCCTCTAACTAGTCTAAAGTGCTCCACACAATTTTTCAACATACATGGAATCAATCATAACCTAGATAGCCAATATTACAGCTTAACTACCACACTTACTCACTCTATTAGTTACATGGTTGAGATACAAATGATTCTTAGGTTCAAACTGAGGTATCCTATTGTTTTCAACATAAGTGCACCAACATAGCTAAAAATCATCTTAACTGGCCGACATAACACGACATCAGACATGGTCAAATAGCCTCACATTTAAACAAACGTAATAATATGTTTACAAGTCATGGATTAGAACAAAATTTAAAAAAATTCATTATTAGCCGACAAGGCTATTCATATCACACAAACATGCAAACAATTAAATTAATTTTTTTTAAAAACAAATAATTTAACAATCAATATCAAGTATTATCATCAAATCAAACATTTTTTCACTACCCCCAAACTTGAAAGATATATTGTCCCCAATGTAAAAATAATTCAAAGGAGTATATAAAGATCAGAGACTACCCAGATGTGGATCAGATGGTGCTGGAAGAAGAAGTATGGTATGATCAACTGGTGGAGAATATGTACAAGATGGTCAGCAAATTTTTGCTTCAATGTCATCCAGCCAGCCTACAGGTTGTAACCCTAAAAAAAATAATAATAAAAATAATAAGAATTTTTTTTAAAAAAAAATGAATTTTTATTTATTTATTTATTTATTTTTAAAAACGAATTTTTTTTAAAACTATAAGGAAAATGACGATGATCAAATCCTCATTACCTAAGAATTGAAAGCCTACTTTAAAAATCTTAGAAAAATCCTAAAACGTGCAAAAATGTCAATTGAAATCTTATAATTGAAAAAAATACGAAAATTTAAATAAAAGAGTAGAGAAATGGGTTGCCTCCTGATAAGTGCATTTTGTGCACTTATTAGGGCCTTTAAACTAAGCTTTTATCCCGTCAGTTTATTGAATTTATACCTAATTTATTGTACTATTCTTCCTATTTCAGTTTTGGACCCGTTTATAAGCACATGGAGAAGATTGGACGAAAAGAGCATAAATTTTGGTGAAATCAACGAGTAAATGATATACCATTGGAAAGATAATCGAATTACGAGTCCACCACTTTTTAAGGATCTCAATTTGGAGCTTTCTACAAGAAGTTATGGCCGTTTGAAAAACAGCCGCCCATGCTAACTTTTGGCTGCGGGAATTTTGTTTCCTTTTCGAATTCTATTTCGATTAGGAAACCTTTTTTTGAAGCTATTTTCATAATATTTTGAGATATTTTAGGGCACAATAAGGTAACTATATATATGAGTTATTAACTCATAACATGGATGGAATTTTGGAGAGCCGAATTTGGAGAGAAGAACGGGAGACAAATCAAGAACGAAGATCAAGATTCATCCTTTCAAGATTAAGACGAAGATCAAGTTCAATATTTTATCTCCCAATTATTTTCTTTTTATCCGAGTGATGAACTCTATATTTTCATCTCTTCTTTATTTTCGTATTATTAGTATGCTAGGCTAGAATTAAATAGTGCTAGGATCGTGATGAAGCTTGTATCATGAATCTTTAATTCTTCGAACCTAGTTTTTGATATTTAAGCATGTTTTTATTTTTGAACAATTGATATTGATTTTCTCTTCATCTACAATTATATGCGCAATAGTTGTATGAGTCTTGTGGCTTATTTTACCTTCGAGAGATGAAAAATAGGTTATACATATATTAATTGTCGTAAAGTCCGATAGGGGATAGAAATATACCGCTATGCTTTACGTGATCTCTAAGTATTCACAAATTCTAATGCATTCTTGTATGCTCGCATTCGTCATAGAAATATAGTCGGGTCGCACATAGGAATAGGTTTAATTCTACTCGAGAGAGATTGTTAAATTAAATTAGGAATATTGATCTTCATAAGTAAATCATGTTATCAAATTTAATGATTCGGGTTAAAGATAATTGATATAAGTGGATTCGGGATCCTAGTACACTTTTCTTTTCTTTTCTTTTCCAATTTTAAAGTAATTCTCATTTAGTTTAATTTCTTATTTGTTTGATTTATAATTAGCTAATTAATTTTAGTTTATACTTTAATTAGTTCTTAATCATACAAACATCCAAAGTTCTTTAGATTCGGTTAAGGTTAGTACAATTGAACTGAACTATCTAAATCTTCGTAGGAACGATACTTGAACTCACAATCCATTTTATTACTTGAGCGATCCGTGCACTTGTGGAATTATTACAGATATAAAATCGCTGACAAATTTTTGGCGCCGCTGCCGGGGATTTAGTTTTAGTTCTTTTTAGTTATATTAGCACTAATTCGAACTTTATTATTATTATTATTATTATTATTATTATTATTATTATTATTATTATTATTATTATTATTATTATTATTATCATCTCAGTTTACTTCAGTTTCAATTTCTCTTTTCTTCAGACTACAACACAAGATGGAATATCAAGAGATTGATGAAGACAATATGCTAGTTGGAGACTTTTTAACTCCACAGATGATTAAGAGTCAATCTAGCATTGATGAGGACAACATGCTTGTTGGAGATTTTTTCACAATGCACAAGGCTAATGTCATGAGATATGATGCAATTTCTGAGATTGATGAAGACAACATGCTCGTTGGAGATTTTATCGCAATGCAGCAGGCCAAAGAGATTAACGAGGAAGTAGACATTATCACGGTGCTATCTGCAAAAATAGATTCTTTGGCACACAAAATAGAGAACATGTCACGATCATTCTATGTGATGCAAATGAAAAAATCAACTTGTGAAGAGTGTGGGGGCAAATCACTACACATCAGAATGCCCTATTCTATTACAGCAACTCATGCAAGCCGAATATGTTCAAGGTGTCCATTATCAGCAAAATTATGCTTTCTCTAATACATATAATCCAGGTTGGCAAGATCATCCAAATTTCTCTTTGAATAATAATCAGAATAAAATCAGACTACAATTTCAGCAGCCAGAAAAGAGAAATTCACTAGAAGACGTATTTAATAAATTCGTGGAGACAGTTGACCGGTGCCTAGGATCTAATAATCAATACATGGACAAGACGGATATCTCTATTCAAAATCAAGGCGCTTCAATAAAGAATCTCGAGACACAAGTGGATCAGATAGCAATTGCTTTATCACCCAGAGTACCAGATACATTGCCAATTAATGCAGAGGTGAATCCTAATGAAAGTGTTATAGCTGTTATTATCAGACGTGATGTTCAATTACCAAAAATTCATGTGAAGAGGCCAGTTGCAAATAAAAAAAATGAACCATCCACTGATGAGGAGCACGTGGAACAGACTGAACAGACAACATATATTAAAGAGAGTTCAGATGCACCACAAGTTAAGACAACTGTTCCTATCAAACCATATGAGCCTCCGATCTTACTTCCTCAGAGATTACATAAGCACGAGTCAGACAAGCAATTCTCCTACTCTTCTGTCTCTTCTAAAATTGATTTTGTGATCAAGGTCGATGAAGAACTTGAAATTTTGTGGTTGTGTTCGAGCAAGGTGCTACACTAAAATCCTATGTTTATGAGGAGCACAAATTCAAAATTTTGAGGATAAATGAAAAATGGTGCAAAGTCAATAGATGCAAGCAAAGCAAGTCCTCAAAAGCATTATACAAAGTGTCGTGAGCAATCAGACAATAAGTTAAGCTAAGGACTATAAATAAGCGCTTAATAGGAGGCAACCCATTTTCTAATCTTTTTATTTACTTGCTTTATATGTAGTAGTTTTAATCAGTTTAAATAATGTATTAGTTTTTATTTCATTTATCTATGCCCTTAAAAAGCTTTACTATGTCAATCGCAGGATATCCTACTTTGCAAGAGTCCCAACTCTACATCTGATTCCACTTCAACTAGACCTTCATCCAGCCAGATCCATCTTTTTCACATTTATCTCTGGGGAGTAACTGATCTTTTTCCTCCTCTATTTGCTTTATTTTGTTATTACATTGGGGACAATGTAATGTTTTAGTTTGGGGGTGGGTTAAGTATCAGAATACTTAATTATTTTGAACTTGCATACTATTCGGGTCTTGAAAAAAAAATTAATTTCATTTTTTTAAAAAAAAAAAGAAAAAAAGAAAAAAAATATTTTTTTCTTCGTCTTTCAAAAAAAAAAAATTAGCTATTGTTGAATATCTTATCACCAATGATAATATTTGTTTGAATTTAAGTACGTTTTTTGTTAGAATATTAGACAACACTTTAACTCGTACTTTTACCTGAATACTTATCCATGTTAGACTATATTTGAAGCACGTAGCTCCTGTTGACTTATCACTTATTGGAAACATGATTTGAGTGTATGTGTTGATATTATTGACTTAGATCATTGTGAAAAATTCCATTCCTAAATCCTTAAGCTAGTACCAAACTGTTCCGAGAACAGTTTGGGGGTGTTAAAGTTAGTACATGTTTTTGTAGAATTTTGATGGTTTGAGTTTTCTGGATCTCATCTTTGGTTGAATATGTTGTAGTCAAGGAATCTGAATCGAGCACTATTCACTGCTGAAAAAAATAAATAAATAAATATATATAAATAAATAAATAAAAATCTGACTCGAACAATTAAGCCTGTTAGGGTATTTTAAAACCTGGTGCCCTAAAGTTATCTGACTTGGGAGTCATCGGCCCAAAGCTCGTTATATGAGTCACAAAAAAAAATATTTACATCTTTACTTCTCTTATAGCTTGTGGGACTCGAGCAATTAAGTCTGTTAGGGTATTTCAAAACCTAGTGCCCTATGGTCATCTGACTTGGGAGTTATTGGTCCAAAGCTCGCTACAAGGGTCACATAGAAAGCTAGTGAGAGAAAAGTATTGCACAAGATGTAAGATTTTTCATATTGGTTAAATAATATAAAAGAAGTTAAAGTGCTCGGTAAGGATTCTAGGTTAGAACCTAAAAGACTGAAGATGAAAATTTAGAAATCACTCACCATCCTAGTTCTAGGAATACAAGTTTCTAATTTTTACCACTTTATTTGAAAAAAGTATTGTGTTAATCAATAGGAACCAAATTTGCTAGAACACCTCGGGATTGGAGAGAAAAACTTTAGAAGTGTGATAATTTACGAGAGGTGTAAGGAAGAAACGCCTAGAAAGGATTCGGGATTGTAAAAATATCAACAACACAATATTGGTCGTGATCTAATACAGGTGCAAGTTCAATATCCCGGCTATTCACACCCTCACAAAAGGTTCAGCATTGGATAAGTAAAATTTAATTGTTGTGTTGTTTAATATATTTCTAAAAGTGTTGCTTTATTTTCGAACTTGAGGCATATGGGAAGAAATTTAACATTAATTATACTTATGATTATTCTTTTAGCTTAGTTTAAATTTGTAGTTTATTTTTATTTTTGTTCGAGGACGAACAAATGTTTAGTTTGGAGGTGTTTGATAAGTGCATTTTGTGCACTTATTAGAGCCTTTAAACTAAGCTTTTATCCCGTCATTTTATTGAATTTATACTTAATTTATTGTATTATTCTTCCTATTTCAGTTTTGGACCCGTTTATAAGCACATGGAGAAGATTGGACGAAAAGAGCATAAAATTTGGTGAAATCAACGAGTAAATGATATACCATTGGAAAGATAATCGAATTATGAGTCTACCACTTTTTACGGATCTCAATTTGGAGCTTTCTACAAGAAGTTATGGCAGTTTAAAAAACAGCCACCCATGCTAACTTTTGGCTGCGGGAATTTTGTTTCCTTTTCGAATTCTATTTCAATTAGGAAACCTTTTTTTGACAAGATTTTCATAATATTTTGAGATATTTTAGGGCACAATTAGGTAACTATATATATGAGTTATTAACTCATAACATGGATGGAATTTTGGGGAGCCGAATTTGGAGAGAAGAACGGGAGACAAATCAAGAACGAAGATCAAGATTCATCCTTTCAAGATTAAAACGAAGATCAAGTTCAATATTTTATCTCCCAATTATTTTCTTTTTATACGGGTGATGAACTCTATATTTTCATCTCTTCTTTATTTTCGTATTATTAGTATGCTAGGCTAGAATTAAATAGTGCTAGGATCGTGATGAAGCTTGTATCATGAATCTTTAATTCTTCGAACCTAGTTTTTGATATTTAAGCATGTTTTTATTTTTGAACAATTGATATTGATTTTCTCTTCATCTAAAATTATATGCGCAATAGTTGTATGAGTCTTGTGGCTTATTTTACCTTCGAGAGATGAAAAATAGGTTATACATATATTAATTGTCGTAGAGTCCGATAGGGGATAGAAATATACTGCTATGCTTTACGTGATCTCTAAGTATTCACAAATTCTAATGCATTCTTGTATGCTCGCATTCGTCATAGAAATATAGTCGGGTCGCATATAGGAATAGGTTTAATTCTACTTGAGAGAGATTGTTAAATTAAATTAGGAATATTGATCTTCATAAGTAAATCATGTTATCAAATTTAATGATTCGGGTTAAAGATAATTGATATAAGTGGATTCGGGATCCTAGTACACTTTTCTTTTCCAATTTGAAAGTAATTCTCATTTAGTTTAATTTCTTATTTTTTTGATTTATAATTAGTTAATTAATTTTAGTTTATACTTTACTTAGTTCTTAATCATACAAACATCCAAAGTTCTTTAGATTCGGTTAAGGTTAGTATAATTGAACTGAACTATCTAAATCTTCGTGGGAACGATACTTGGACTCACAATCCACTTTATTACTTGAGCAATCCGTGCACTTGCGGAATTATTACAGATATAAAATCATTGACACCTCCCATTGAGCACTTCTTTAAAGTCATTAGCTTGACTTTGTCGTGATGATCGCTCAAGACACTTTGAATAGATCTTTGGAAGCCTTGCTTTTCTTGCTTTGATCGACTTTGGAACCATTTTTGTTTACCTTCCAGAGCTTGATTTCCCTTATCATATTAATATGATTTTGTTTTGCCACCATGCTCGAATTCAACTAAGAAAATTTCAGTCTCCTCATCAGCTTTGATCACATAAGACGGATGGAATTCCTCTTTCTGCACATACTCCTCTTCTCTAAGTGGTACATCTTGATGTTGGGTAACAACTTTATCATCTAAACTCCCTGCCTTCTGGTCAATGGCATCAATCTCAAAACAGGAATCTTGAGAACTTGGAAATTTAATTGCTTTAAACATATTGAATGTAACGTGCTCATCATTCACTCTCAGCATAAGTTCTCCTTTTTGAACGTCAATTACTGCCCGACCAGTAGCCAAGAAAGATCGACCCAAAATGAGTGGTACATCCCTATCTTCACACATATCCAGAATAATAAAATCAGCAGAGAATATGAACTTGCCCACTTTCACCAATATGTCTTCAACTATTCCCCTTGGGCGTTTGATTATTCTATCTGCAAGCTGCAATGTTACTGTTGTTGGCTTTGCTTCTCCTAAACCGAGCTGCTTAAAAATAGAATAAGGCATTAGATTCACACTAGCACCCAAATCACATAAAGCTTTTTCGAAAAATGAACTACCAACAGTACAAGGAATAGAGAAACTCCCTGGATCTTTTAATTTCGGTGGTAGCTTGTTTTGCAAGATAGCACTGCACTCTTCAGTAAGCATAACTGTTTCGTGCTCTTCCAACTTCCTTTTATTTGAAAGGATTTCCTTCATGAATTTTGCATAACTTGGCATCTGTGCTAGAGCATCAGCAAACGGTATGTTGATTGTAGTTTCTTGAACACATCGAAAAATTTCTCGAATTGCTTGTCTAGCTTGTGTTTACACAGTCTTTGAGGAAATAGAATTGGAGGGACGTAAGCCAGTGGTGGAATATAAGCTGGTGGAGAGTCCCGTTTTTCTTGTGCAACTTTTGCATCTAATTTGTTTTCTCTCTCTTTGTTGGACACAGTTTCCTTTTCTACACCTAGTCTAGTCACATGAATCTCTGGCAACTGAGCTCCGCTTCTCGTGGTAATTGCATTTACTTGCTCTTTTGGATTGACCTCGGTATTGCTTGGCCATGTGCCTGATTGTCGCTCGGTCAACAGTTTAGCCAATTGCCCAATCTGATTTTCTACATTCTTTATCGCAGCATCTTGTCTTTTCTGCATCTCTTTCAACTCAAATTCCATACGCGTGACAGTTTCTTCTAATCCCCCTTTTTCTCTCTTGTGGTCTCCCTTGATTTGGCGGATTCTGAATGTTTTGAGTGTTGCTATAGGAAAAGTTTGGATGATTTCTCCATCCTGGATTGTAAGTCTGTGAATACGGATTATTCTGCTATCGCTGAAAATTCTGAGCATATGAAACTTGTTCAGGAGATGGCATATCAACTTTTGTCAATGGACACTCTGAAGACTGATGGTTTGCCACGCATGTTACACAAATTGGTGAGACATCTGAACCATATTGGCTGAATGAGAATATTTCATTGCTTCCATCTGCTTTGCCAATGCATCGATTTTTACCAGTACAAGCAAATTTGTGTCTACCTCATGTACCCCTGTTGCTTTCCTCTGCAATTCTCTTTCTGGCCACATAATAAATTGTTCACTCATAGTTTCAAATAGATCATAAAGGTCACCGGCGGATCTATTTTGGATAGAGCCACCTGCTGCAGAATCTATTGAAGAACGACTAGTTGGAGCTAGTCCAGAATAGAAATAATGGTTCTGAGCTGCTAAGGGGAAACCATGACTTGGACACTTTCGAAGCAGTTGTTTGAACCTTTCCCATGTCTCGTAAAAGTTTTCCAACTTAGATTGTTGGAAATTGGAAATTTCATATTTCAATTTGTTTACTCTGGCATGAGGGAAATATTTCAGTGTAAATTTCTGAATCAGATCTGTCCAAGTAGTAATGCTCCCTGGCGGTAGAGAATCTAACCATTCTCGAGCTTTATCCTTCAGTGTGTGTGGAAATAGTCTCATCTTAAGTGCCTCTTTATTAACACCTTGGTTTTTGAAATTGCCACAGAATTCATCGAAGCGAGAAATGTGGTAATGTAGATTTTCATCTGTCATCCCATAGAACGGCAGATTGTTCGAAAATAGATTTATCACATCTGGTCTCAACTGGAAGTTATCATGTCCATGAGGCGGATAGACTGTGTTGGATCGATTCTCAACAATCGGTGGCATCATATACTCACCCATAAGGATATCCCGCTCATTAACTTCGACTGGTCGAGCTATTGGTGGGTAATTATTTCTACCATCTGCATGTAATGGATTCCGAATTCGGTTGTCCTCCATTATGTCTTTCTACTATTGTTTCTTTTCTCTTTTTTCAGTTGTCGTCGGAAAGCTCTGTTCAATTTCTGGATCTAAATCAAATAGATCAAGATCTTTTGTACGCCGCATACACACTTAACACCTGAAAATTTAGAAAACAGATAAAATTCAGCAGTATCACGACGAATTGAAAATATGAATAAAAATAAAAATAAATAATACTAAAAAGAATTGTTAAAAACCAAATTATAAATAAACGTAGCAATTAATAAAACCAGTCCCCGGCAACGGTGCCAAAAACTTGTTGTGCGATTATAATCCCGCAAGTGGATGGATCGTTGACAAGTAATATAGTAATAAATATAGTGTCGAACCCACGAGGACTAGATATTAATTTAACCAATTAATTTATAACTCAAATTCTAACAATAAAACGAAACACAGATTTAATTTTGATTTGTGACTCTAAACTAATTTAACTATTTTAGTTAAATTGAAAATAACAATAAGCAACTTTAAAATATGAGAACGAAAACAAGAATTACTAACCTTAGGATTTATAAATCCATCTACACGTTTTATAATCAATTATCCGTTAATCACTCTTTAACTTTTAATTACCTTGGATTGAAAATCGGCGTTCCTAAATTAATCGAAAGCCTATCTCAATGGTCAATCAATTCTATACGATATGCGAACCTAATTATCTCTAATTAAGCTTCGAATATAAACACATGCATTAAAATCTCAAGAACACCTACATAGATTTCATAAAGCATAATAGTAATCTCTATCTATTATTGGACCCTATGTTATTCAATACCACGTGCTTAATCTATATTGAATCTCTTGACTTCAATATAGATCACAATATATTCTAATGGTGATCAAGCATTAAAATAATATAAAAACTGAATAAAGAATAATCAACCCGATAGCAATCAATTACTAAAAAGGAAAAACTTCTAATTAATTAAAAACGTGAGGTTTTATCGTTCATCCTAGAAAAAGTAAATTAGCCAGACATGATTATGTAGAATAATACAAGAATTGTATAAATCATGATCCGACGAAAGAAAAAGAAAAAGTAGATAAAATTCGTGATCTTGACTGAAGAATCTTCAATCCCGTGCCTCGATCTTCGATTCTTCTCTTGTATCTTGTTCCCCAAAATTCCTCTCCCTCTGTTCTGGTTATTATCTGGCTTTTATAATGCTGTCTAAAGACTCTAAGACGTGTGTTTAAGTTGTTGTTTTATCTTGGAGTTGTAGAGTTCTAATCCCATCAGAAAACTGCCAAAACGGGTGCCCATTATGCCCTTGCGATCGCGTGGTTCCGAACCGTGCAATCGCATAGCTTGATCAATTAACTTTCTGCTGAAATTTTGGACGTCTTGCGATCGCATCAAATGTTAACCATGCGATCGCATGGTTATTTTGGACGCATTCTTGATTTTCTTCCTTTAATATTTGTATGCCAAGTCCTTCAAGTCTCTTTATCTTTGCAATTAAGTCCTCTTTTCTTCTGTTTGTGCTCTTTTTCGTCTTTTCATCAGATTGATACTTGAATTTGATTATTTCCTAAAATAATAAGAAAACAACATGCAATTAAACTGAAAACAAATAAGAGTACTCATAATCTTTCCTTTTTGTGAGCCCAGATAAGTACAAAATTGTACTTATCATGGAACAGCGATGGCGGTGGGTCGGAGCGGTCATTACTATCCCCACCACGTTGGGAATTTTTGGAATGCGGGGCAAAGATTAAAAAATCTTTATTTACTACCGTTTAATTAAATAATTAATTTTTAATATTAATTTTTATTTTTTAAATATGATTTAAATTTTAAAATATAAATATAAAATAAAATAAAAAGAGATCCAGAAAATTTTGAAACGAACTATGATCCCCGTCCCGAATACTAACCAAGCAGGGTCAAAGTATTTTGCCATCCTTAAGTGGCAGCTATTATTCTAAGATATAAATGTTCTAAAATAGATTTTTTTGTTATATTACAAAGGGTGTGTTCGTCTTTAAAAAAAAGAGAATCATTATCCGGATAAAAAAATATTACGTTGTAGCTCTTTGAGAATCATACACTTTATACATATCAATATTCTATAAGAATATTGTGTTATTGTTCCTTATTAGCGTACATTATAAGATTGGTTTTTAATTGTGTTTTTTCAGAACAAACACAATTTTACAATTCTATTAATATTCTCGAAGAATATTATGTTCTCGTTTTTTAAAGAAAACAAAATAAAACACAACATAAGCATATAAATATTCTAGAAGGATATTTTGTTGTTGCTCTTGAAGAAGCACGTCTTAATTAAACGAATATTATATGATTACTTTGAAGAAGCATAACTTTGTACATGTCAATATTTTAGAATTTTTTTTTGGTTGCTCTTGAAGAAGCACAATTTTACAATTTCAGAATATTAACATTGTGTAATATTAGAGTATTGATACTCTCAAAGAAGTACAACTTCAATGTTTCACTATTTTAGATGTGATAATTCTCGAAAAATATCATAGCACCTAATCGTATAAAAGATATGATTGATATGGCAATTTTATAAAAATTAGTTCAATTCGCCATTCTTATCAGCAACGAACTTTGTTTCTAGAGTATCATATTATTTTGTTTATTTGATTTGATCTACTTTGTTAAATTTGTTTACATATCAACAATCAAGTCAGGGATTTAGATGTTGAATTGTTTGTCTTGGAAAAAAGACGGACTTGCTATATTGTATTTAACTAGAAGTTCAATAGCTCAAAATTTTATTGATTGGCATTACGGGTTAGACAATACCGGATCAATATAATGCGAATTATTAATGAGAATATCTATTGAAAAACTAAAGATTCTTAAATATAATGAATTCTCACGTGATTCTTGTTATCATAGTATATAAAATCAGGATTGGATTTCATGCATTTCTGAAAATGATTTAAGGTGATAATTGGAGTCTCGCCACCCTCTATGTTGATAATCTAGATGATTGTATGGTGTTATTATTTACAACTTGAAGTTTGCGAGATTACTTTGTTCAAATTTTAAATTATGAACATAATTTTCAGATTATACAATCAAGACGTATTTCTTGTTAATGCTTGTGAGCATAAATCGCAAATTTTTAATAAATGCTAGTTGAGATTATGATAAATGGTTAGCACTATTATTTGTTAAACGCGCCTCCAATTAATTTCTAAATCATTATTATTGAGAACAAAATGTTTCCCATTTTTTTTTATAGGGAATACAATTTTATATGCAGCAACACTTATATGTATCATGTCAACATCAAAGTTATCCCCACAATAGTTGGCTTATGGTCAGAGCCTAATATTATCCATCTAATGATTTTTTATAGTGTAATTTATGTACAATCGGTCCACCATAGTGCATTGATCTGTACATTAAAGAAGATTGAGAATACATATATAATTTGAACCTTTAAAAAATATATTAAATCCTAAAGGGTGATATTTTATGACACGGTTTGCCGATTGTCATTTTAATAAGACAGTTTTCTCAAATTTAGGAGAGAGAAATTAAGTAGTTGGAAATAATACATGAAAATGTAGCATATTATATTTTTTAGATCCTCGCATAAAACAATACGAACTAGAAGTTCAACATATAATTCATTTGTAAGTTATATAATTGATAGATGTATTTACTAACTAATGAGATCAACCAAATCTCATAAAACAATAGTAAAATGCTTCTATTGATATTGAGGTCCTAGAAGAAAAATATATTAATATTATATATGGTAAATTAATGGCACGTCTAAAGCGTGGTAGCATTTGATTTAAAAAAAAAAACCTTCAAATCAAAAATATAACCAATTGTAAAGATAGTCTCATTGAGGAGGCATATACTCTTGAGTAGTACATAGACATAACTAATTGTAAAATCTCAAAAGAGGTTCAGGTATGTGAAATATTAAAAATGAAGAGATCTTAGTAAGTTATGTCGTTATGTGGAAAGAATGAAATAAAAAAATGTTGATTGACAACACTACATGATGTAGCGCTTCACATTATGAAAGGTAGCGAGAATATTGAAGAAAATCTGTCAAAGAATTAATTGACCAAATATAATGATATAATCCAAGTAAATTGAATTTACTAGAGAAACGTGAAGTTTCTAGACCTACAGTCCGAATACCTAAAGGTGTATACTTACGCAAAAAGAAAATGAGAAAAATAAAGTTGTAACATGTAATGCATGACTCTTAACAACATGAATTTTGCAAAAGTTTGTGTAAAGCAATCACAAGTCGATACCTTGTAAGCCTGTTAATACATAACACTTTATACATGTATAATGAATATGGCTATAATCAACTCATCTAGTATGACTAATAATACTATGTATATAAATCCTTGAAGGATTTAATATGGCTGAAGTATATAGTTCAACTTTTTATTGATCAAATTATAGATCTCAAGTGATATTATCAGGAGGGTGAGTAAATACACGTTGTATTCTTTTTTCTTTGACTGAGTTGTTGTCCTATTGGGTTTACCTGGCAAAGTTTTTAATGAGACAACTTTCATAGTGTACACAAAAGAATAATATACTCTTTTTCCTTCACTGAGATTTTTCCCATAGGATTTTTTCTAGTAAGGTTTTAACGAGGCATATGCTTTTTATAAAAGATATCCATTGATAAATGTTATAAGTATTATAGTTACGATGTCCATAACCTACAATATATTTATCATCAACATAACTCTATGGTTATACTCTCGTTTATTACAAATTGTATATGAGACCCCTGAAGAGAGTAACAAGAAGATCTATTTTTAATATAATTGCATTTGACCATCATACTGATATAGTCAAACAATATGAATATGATATTGCTTGGAGGTTATAACATGAAGTACATTTGATCATAATTTTTTTATACAATTTTTAAAAAAAAAATTGGCATTGAAGACATTGACGCACAAGATATGGATAGCTAGATATAAGGATGTTGATTGATTGAAATTAGTAGGAGTAGCTGTACTCTTTTTCTTTCATTCAGGTTTTGTTCTATTGGATTTTTCTGACAAGATTTTAACGAGTCAGCATTTGATTACTCTAAATTTTTGATAATTATTATTTTTTCATTCGATTGGTATTTTAGTCCCATTGTATTTTTACCAAACATTGTTTTTAACAAATCAGTTATTGTACTGATGGCCATCAAAAGGGAGTGTTGTAAAATATGAAAAATAATATTGATGACTATATTTAGATATTTCTTATTTAGTCTACATGTTTTTGAAATTATATATATATATATATATATATATATGTGTGTGTGTGTGTGTGTGTGTGTGTGTGTGTGTGTGTCCATCATTATAATGAAATACACAATTTTTCTCTTTAGTTTATAACATTTTCTTAATTATTCTCTTTCTCAAAATATGCATCTATAGTCGTTTGCTTTTTCCGTTTCCCTAAACCAAACACAATTTCATCCTTGATCTTTTGGATTGCATACACCACATTTGGTATCTGTTTTCACTTGTAGTGAAAAGTAGTTTAAGGTCGCTACTGCTTGAAAATGTTACGTAATGTATTTGTAATATTGTATTTATCATTATTTACATTATTTATGATATATTTACTTTATGGTAAATTTAAAAATTTGTAATTTAATATTTATTCTAGTAAAGATTTAAGTGGAGATATGAAGAATTTTTTTTTATAAACACAATAGATTAATATGGATAAATACTTTAACAAATTTAATAAGCACTACATAGACCAACATACCCTTACAATTACAAAAAAAATGCTAATTTAATGATACTATTTTATTGTGATATTGTTTTGTTGTGATACTGTTTTATTGTGATATTGTTTTGTATGATACTATTTTATTGTAATACTGTTTTGTATGATACTGTTTTATTTAGATAATGTACATTGATATATTTATACTATGCTTTTATCTTTGATACTGTTTTATTATGACAATGTGTAAACCTATGATCTTGTACTATTAATGGAGTTTTTTAATAACAGTATCATTACTTCAACTATTAAAATATCTTGTACTTAGTTTTATATATGATGCTATTTTATCTATGATACTGTTTTATAAAGATAATGTACTATGGTACACTTACACCATGATTTTATCTTTGATACTGTTTTATTATGATAATGTTTCAACATATGATACTGTTTTAATCTATGATAATGTTATTGAATGGAAACAGTATCAATGGTCTTATACTACTAATGGATCATTTTAAGAACAATATAATTACTTCAACTAGTAAAATATCTACGATACTAATTTAATCTATGATAATGTTATTGAATGCAAACAGTATCAATGGTCTTGTACTACTAATGGAGTATTTTAAAAATAATATAATTACTTCAACCAGTAAAATAGATCTATGATACTGTTTTATTTAGATAAAGTGATTGGTATACTTATACCATATTTTTATCTTTGATACTATTTTATTATGATAATGTTTCAACCTATGATACTGTTATTTTATTGAGTTGTAGTTTGTGTATGTGATATTGTTTTATTAAGATATTTTTATGTATGATACTAATAAATTAAGATACATTTATCTATGATATTGTTTTAGTATATATAATACTATTTTGACAAGAAAAATTGAAGATTGTCATTTAAGTTAAAGAGACGACTTCAAACGGCAAAAATCCATCGTACATAGTGGTCTAGACCAATTCGTCCAGACCATATCGAAAACATATTATAATAAAAATTCTGAACACGTATGCGAATTCTATGCCATTTCTGTTATGATAATATTTTGTGATACTGTTTTGTATAATACAGTATCAAATAACATACATGCCTAACAACACAAAGAAATAATCTAATGTCCAACTTTCATCAAAGCATGCCCACATCCAATAGCAAGAAGTAATGGCCATCAGATGGTGGAGCATTATCACATATCTTCGTTCCATATCTTCATTCTTCATAATCTTTTTCACATACAATTCGATTCTTTTCAAAATCCAAATACTAACCACTTGTGTATGTGAAGCAAGTGAATGTGTACAACCCAAGGTTTGCCTGTGCCTCAATATCCACCGCCACCGCCACCGCCGCCGAGACCAAAATTAAACCTTGAATGTATGTAATTTTGAACTTCCATTTCCCTGTTTGCAGTTAGAAATTGGAATTCAACGAGAACAGAGTATTTCCAACTAATTAATTCACGTAAGAAACACCAATAAACAAGAAACCAGAAAGCAAGAAACACCAGAAAACTAGAAACCAGAGCCAGATTTCTTATGGTAGACCCGACCCCAAAACCACCGGACACAGACTTCACCATGGGCGGACCACCTTCGATCACCCTCGTCGCACCCATACCTGGCCTTACACCATCAAATTTAGGGCCCATGCCAAAAAACAGCATCCAAATTGCGGCGGACCTAGGTTTAGCCCCTAGCGCCGTCGTGACCTCCTTCACCGAACGCACGACCACTGGACGGTCACTGGTCGACTTGCCCACCTTGGGCGAGCAGTTTGATGTCTCAATTAGCGCCCAAGGGTTGGTGGCTGTAGATGTGGAAGAAGACGCCAATGTTTGTGGACGGTAATTTGGGATTAATTTGAAATATTGCTGAATAGTATGACTTAATTACAATTTTGAAAAATATTTTGACCTAATGTTGAACAAGTCACTTATAAGTGACTTATATACAATTTTCCCTTTTTTCTTTTCCCCTAATGTTGTTTATATTTTAGCTTTCTATTGAAATTATTCACTAGTCATGTTGTATGGTACTATAAAAGTAATCGCGTAACAAAAAAGACATTTATTTGTTGAGACATATCTCAAAATCGGTCCAAGCACAATAAATACTACACAAAATCCCAATTGAAGTAGAATAACTAAATAAAGAGATAATATTTCTCTCTTAAAATGTTAACATTGTTATGAGTAGCAGTTCAAACTTTTTCATTGTCATGGCATATATGCATCGCTAACGAAAAGAGTTTGGCATCATACTCAGGTTTAATAGTTCTAATTAGGATAACAATTACATTATCTGTCATGGATTATTAAAACTAATCTTAAATAACTCAATTAAAACACCATATTTGTTAACATTTTCTAATAAATTATTATAAATTTGCAATAGCGTAAATTAAAATTAATGTAGAGAAGTTCAATTGACGTAACATTTATCACTATATCCATATTATAAATTAAATTTAAAATAAATAACACGATTAAAATTACTAAACATCAATTTAATTTTTTTTATTTTGTTATATAATTTTAAACAATCACGCCCTATCATATTTTTAGAAACACTTCTAAAAGATGTTTGGACATACCTTTCCACACAAGTTAAATGTGCACATAATCAACATAAGTGAACTACGATTCTAATGTGCAGATCGTCAACATTAGTGAATTATAATTCTCTCGCCACTCTAATCATGGTAACGAAAATAGGTACATATAGTTATTTGCCACCTTAGAAACTTTGACCTAAGTTTCACTTGCAGTTGAGTCAATACATTGTAGATCAAGGTCGATTAAGCACACTACTCGACCTTGATCACAACTCTCTAGAAGAGTCAAATTAATCACGGGGCCTAGATGGATCCCAAGCAAGCATGTCAACAGTCGTTCCAACGTTGATGATCAAAGACGATGACTCCAAGGATGGGCTCGATGTCAATTAGAAGTGGTTGAGCCCTCTAACACTTCAAGGTCGATTAAAGCTTACTCGTAGAAGTGTAATAACAGTCATGGTGTCAGAAGACACCACTTACCATATTATCTACATGCTTTTAGGAACAGATGAGGAAACCTGTCCCTCAGTACATAACAATCTTCTTGCCAACGTCAACAAATGTGGGGGTAACGTCTTAGGTATTCCTCCTTAGACACACTCTACACGTCTTCATCATTTTACATTTCATAAACTATCTTCTCTCTACATTTTGACTTTACCATGAGAATATAAACAGGAGAGGTCTCCCTGTCATTTCAGGTACCAAGGTGCTTTACTACCGCCATCTATGGATGAAGAAGGGCTCATATATCATGAATAGGTATTCATCGAAAATTTACCCTTTCTCTAAAATAGATCATAAAGGAATGAAAGTAGACTTGTGTTTCTATTTTTAAAAAGACGTATTCATCTTATGTGATTTTAGTGTTTTTTCATGTAGACAATTTAACTAACTTGACATATTTGATTGTAAAAGTTAACACGCAATAATGTTGTTACCCAGGCTACTAAGCTTTTTGTTTCTTCGGCTCCTAAGCCTGTCGTTGTTCTGACTACTAAGTATGTTGATTCTTCGGTGCCTATTGTTGATAGGGCCGAGAAGGATAAAGAGAAGGAGGTTGTTGTTGAGGTTCATCAGCAGAGGGTCCCAGTTGCTGGTTCTTCTTTAGTTGCTATACCATCTCCATTGGTTCAAGTGGGGCCCACCCATTAAACTAGACCTAATATTCCCACCATTGTGGCTTCAAAGCCCTTCAATGATTTTTTTCTGATCCACTATTAGATCACATTGTGTCCATCCTTTGTGAGTTTCCTATTTTGTCAGAGCCGGTGCAGCTAGTTTTTGATACTGATCCACATGTCAGTCCATGTCTCAGTGTAGAGGCTTCGATTCCTTCAGACACTACTAGCTCTATTCAGATAGATGTTCATTGGCAGGGGCACTTTTGGAAGAATTCTTCTGATGAATTGGTCGGTTTGGATGAGCGGTAGGAGGCCAGTGGTTTTACTGTGGTGCATAGGAAGAGAGGAAGAAAAATCCAAAAGTTATTGATATCATGCGCCTAGTCAAACGGGTGACTCGTAGTCAGACAAGTGCTTCGTCACAAAGTCAGTCTTTTTTATGAGTGTTATCATCTTGAATGTGAGAGGTGTGGGCAGTATTGCCCCTCGTCGACTTTGTTTTGAGAAAGAACTTTGACTTTATCAGAAGATTTCTCTTTTTTGATATGGGATTACAGAATGAGTCGAATAAGATTTGGTGTTTTTGGAATTTGGGGACTACTATTACTTCGATTGTTGATCATCCCCAACTCTTTCACATTAAAATCGAAGATTCTAGATTAGCCAGACCATTGTTTATTACTCCGGTCTATGCTTCTTGCTCGCCAGTTAGGCGTAGAGATTTATGGGAAGGTCTTCACCAGATATCCCTTTCTGTGGATGGGCCGTGGCTAGATGGGGAAGACTTTAATGCTATCGCTCACAATGGTAAGCGTACTAGTAGGAATACTCATGATATGGGCACTTTAGACTTTGCAGATATGATTATGGATTGTGGTTTGACAGATGCAGGGTATTCTGGCAGTCAGTACACGTAGACAAATGGGAGGGTTTGGAAGTGTCTGGACAGAGTTTTGATTAACTCACTGGTTGCCTCATTTGTTCTCGATTTTTAGTTCATCATTTGAACCAAAATACATTTGAACACTCAACTCTTCTAATCCAGTGGTCTTATGACGATGATTTGGGGCCTCATCCTTTTCAATTCCTCAATATTTGGTCTAGGCATCACGATGTTCTGAGCTTTATATCTTAGAAGTGATCATTTCCTACACATCTTACGGGAATGGATGCTCTGGGAGAAGATTTTTAGGCTCAAATAGGGACTTCGTTGGTGGAATCAACATGTATTTGGTGATATTTTTCAGAAGGTTAGGGATGCAGAGTGTAGGGTGGATGAGGCAGAGTTAGACCATGATAGAGATCATTCTCCTTCCCATCGTGATACTTTGCATCAGGCTCAGGAAGTTTTGAACCGTACTTTATCTATTGAAGAAGCCTTTTGGAAACAAAAGGCAGGGGCATGTTGGACTTGTGAGAATGATCATAACACCTGATACTTCCATTCTATAGTGCAGGGACGACATATTCGAGCTAAGATCCGGTCTATTACTTCAACTTCGAGTGAGGTGTTTGAGTCTTCTAAGACTATTTAGCCTTCAGTAGTATCTTTCTTCCAGGAGCTTCTTTCGGCTCTTGCTCAGCCTGTCGACCCTATTCAAGCTGGTATTATACCTAGATTGGTGTCAGGTGAAGATAATTTGCTGCTTAATCAAACTCCTACTTTGACTGAAGTGCGAGAGGCTATTTTCAGTATTGATCTAGACAGTGTCGTCGGGCCAAATAGGTTTTCATCTCATTTTTTTTCAGGTCTGTTGGGACATATTATCAGAAGATGTGTTTCAAGCAGTCTTGGACTTCTTTGCTGGAGGGCACCTACCTAAGGGCTTTGCAGCTACTTCTATTGTCTTGCTTCCAAAGTGGGACAATGCTTGTAGGTGGTTAGAGTTTCATCCTATCAGCTTATGTATAGTGTTTAATAAGTTGATTACGAAGCTGATGAACTCACGACTGAGTACTTTACTATCTCAAATCATCTCAGCTCCTTAGAGCGGATTCATCTCGGGATGGCTCATTGGAGATAATGTCTTCCTTGCACAGGAGTTACTACATACACTTGATACGAAAGTGTGATGGGGTAATGTTATCCTCAAGCTTGATACGGCTAAGGCCTATGACCACATGGATTGGAGCTTCTTGATATCTATTATGGTGGGTTTTGGATTCGATGCTCTTTGAATTGATCGAATACAGAGGCGTATTTCAGATTGTCAATTCTCGATATTACTTAATGGCAGACCATGTAGTTCTTTCTCATCATCTCGGGGGCTCAGACAGGGTGATCCCATATCTCCATCGCTGTTTATTATTATTGCAGATTATTTTTCATGACTACTCACTTAGCAATATCAGCATATTCTTTCGATGGCATACAGACATGGGAGTGATGCTCTTATCTCTCATTTGTCATTTGCAGATGATATGATTATTTTCGCCAATGGCCAGAAGCAGTCCATCAGATGAGTATTACAGTGTATTGAGCACTATAAGGGGCTTCTAGGTAGTTGGTGAACAAAAATAAGAGCAGGATTAGTCCAGATAAACAGACTGGAGAATCTGACAGGGTTTCGTCATCAGCAGCAGCCCTTCACTTATCTTGGTGTTCTTTTATTTAAAGGAGCCAGGAAGATCTTCTTGTATGATGACTTAGTCCAGAAAGTCCAGAGTAGGATTTCTGGCTGGGCCTCGAGGCTCCTATCATTTGGGGGACGGATTACTTTGATTCGGTCGGTGCTATCCTCTATTCTTCTCTATCTTCTTCAGATTATAAAGCCTCCCAATATTGTCTTGAAGAAGTTAGAGGGCTGATATTCTTTTGGCACGACTGCTGGATGGACGAGTCTACATTAGCTGATCAGCACCTACACTTGACACATTCTTCTATCCAAGTTAGAGAATTATTTGATGAAACTGGATGGAACATTGACAGACTTCTTCATCTAGTACCATATATTATTGCGAATAGATAGGGAGCACCCCTATCACTGCTGAGGTGCACGATCAGATTATGTGGAAGGATACTTCAGATAGTAGATTTGCTACCAAGTCTGCATAGCAGCTAGTTCATATAGGGCATACTATTCAGGCTGTATACATCATTATTTGAAGTTCTATTATCCCGACGACTGTCTCTTTTTCTACTATAGACTATGACAGGGTCTTTTCCCAGTTGATGTTGTGATTCAGAGGTGGATTGGGAGTCATATGGCTTCTCGTTGTCAGTGTTGCTTGGCTATTGAGACTTTTCAGTGTTTATTTATTGATAGTTGTATTGCCGACCAGGTTTGGCGCCATTTTTTTTGACATTTTTCATATAACCCTTCGGCCGATGGAGGGTTTTCAGTATCTCTTTCAGTCTTGGCATTTATTGGGTCAGTTTGTCAGGAATGGTCATATTCACACGATTATTCCTCTTTTGATTTCTCTGGTTTATTTGGACTGTGATGAATGATGCAAAGTACCGAGATATCTCTATGGATCCGAGACATATCATCTGGAGAGTATACCATACTATCTCCTTACTACATACAGACCGTTTATTTTGAGTTATTCATTGGCGAGGAGATATGGATATTGTTCCTCTTTTTGGTATCTCTCTTACTACTCCATCCATTCCTTCTCCTGTTTTGGTTTATTGGCGTACTCTACCAGAGGGATCTTACAAGGTTAACAATGATGGATGCATCAAAGATGGATTTGCGAGTTGGAGGTGGGAGGATTATTAGAGATTCATCATGTCAGTGTGTTCGCGCCTTCTTCTCTTCATATGGTGAGTGCCCTATTTTAGAGGCCGAGCTCAAGGCTATTCTTGACGGTATCATTCTTGCTTGGAGGATTGTATTCTCAGATTTATGGATTGAGGCCGACTCTACTTTGGCCATTCAATGTATCACCAAATATGGAGGACTTTGGTCTATTCAGGCCACTCTTCACACATCAGACATCTCATTATCTTCGACCGTGGTACTATTTCTCATCTTAATTGCGAGGGGAACCATGTGGCTAATTTACTTGCTTCAGAAGGTTGAGATCGTCGTTGCTATTTTGAGTACAGTGCTCAGGACTTACCGCAGAGATACCGTAGCTTAGTTCAGATTGATAGATAAGGGCTTCCTACAGTTAGGGGTTTGTAAATTTTTTAAAACTTATTGTTTGGGAGGTAGTACCTCCTTATTTATTACTTTATTATTTATTCATTTATTTGTTTGTTTTAGCTATTCTGATTGGAGGTCGGGTTTTATGCCCACACCCATGTATTTTTTATGAGTTATTTATATATGGTTGGGGTTTCCAAAGGGGGAGAATATTGCAAAAAAATTCAAACATTTTCATTTCTAATGAAGAATTAGAAACTTTTAAAATCAATACAAAAAGGCAAGAAATTGCTAAACTCTTCGAACTTTGCTGTTCTGAAAATCTCCTTGATCCAAACATCAACAAAGGAACTTTCACAGCAAAAATTGAGATTCTTGATGAATTCAAAAATAAAATCATCCGTGCCAAAGCAATGGCATACAGTCCAAAAGATAGAGAAGAATTCTCTATTCAAATCAAAGAACTCCTAGATGAATTTATGAAAAAGGTAATCTCAAAGTTCAGACTCTACATTATTTCCAACAAATTTCTGGTAAGAACAAACTCTTCAGTTTGTAAATCTTTCCTAAATTGTAAAATTCATCCTGATTATAAACAATGTAGATTAATCAGATGGCAAATGTGGTTTAGCCATTATGATTTTGACAAATCTACCATCTCTAGTGGTAGAGATGGCAAAAAAACCTGCCGCTCCGAACCCGCCCCACTTATTCGGGTAATAAGTGGATATTCAAAATCCAGTTTCGAATCCTCAACAAAAAGACAGTACTCCTCTTGTATGATTTGGCACTTCAATGCCTGGTAAAAAATTCTATGTCATCTTTGACGGCCCAAACCGTGGTTTTTACACTAATTGGGAACAAGTCGAACCACTTATCAAAAACAAACCATACAAACACAAAAGCTTTAAAGCATTCATTGAAGCCCAATCTGCTTTCCTTGAATTCCATAAAGCCAAAGGATCTGATCCCACTCTTTAAAAACATCTCATTGATCATTCACAGTTATCTTTGAGACCACAACCTTTTTAGAAAGACATCCATTCTAGGCCAAGAATGCATACATTTCCAATTTCTGAAAACCAAAGATTTAGAAATTTCTCCTACAAAGAAGCTGCTCAAGCTAATACAGAAATTCTTCCTGACAGATTTAAAAGTCTAGGAAAAACTCCCAACAAAGAAAGTGCAACCCTTTCTGACATTACTCTTCAAGACTTTCTTTCTCTTGAAGGAGAAGCAAGAGTTATTTGTGGCTCTGCTCCTGAACAAACTTACATTGGCACGTTTGAGAAAAAATTCGGTCAGTTCATCTTTTTTGAAGGAGCTGAACCAACATTCGTAAGAAATGCATTCTACTGTGGTTTAATTAAGACGATGATTCCAAGTTCGGATTTCAGGGAATTATCCTTAATTGATCCAAAGCTTTTACAGTGCTTAATTGATTTCAAAAAATATGTCATCAAAAATCCTGAATTACAAATCATTTTGAAATTCAACAGCACTATACCTTTTTGGGATGAAAACAACATTTTATACAAAGGATATCATTATATCCAAATCAAAACTTCCCAACAAGTGTATTTGGACAAACCAAAAGAAGCACAATAATCTAGTGTTAGTGAACTAATATTAGAAGATTGGAGATCCTTATCATTTCAAAGAATTGTGACATCTTTAAAAACATTCAGTGGTGAATCCAAAGCCAAAGTAAACTTCCATTCAAAATATATTTTGGTGACAAGCAAAACCGGTGTCCCCATTACTTCTGAAGCTGTCAAAATTATTTGTAATTTTGAAAAAAGTTTTTATAACTTGTTTAACACCACCCCTGAATATAATGGTCATTTATGCGAAGCTCTTAAATCCAGTTTAGGAGAATACCATAATTGCAAATTTTGTAAAAACAAAGACGCAAAAAACAAAGGAAAAGAAAAAGAAAAAGAAAAAGAAATTCATCTGGATGATATTGAAAATTTTGTTGAAGATGAATGTTCTTGAATCGAAAAAGACAGTCAGCACGCTGATAGTGCTTATCATTCAGAGTAAAATCTGTAATATCTTGATTGGCCTGATGTTTCCCGGTGAAACGTGTGCCACAGTTCCTTACATTCAAATCTGCAGAAAGATCAAGCAAAGAATCTTACAAATTTGTCATGGGTCCCATGAATTATCAAATTTCAAAAAGCTGGCAGACAGACAGACAGAAGGAATCCTCCTTTTGCCAAAGTTTTCAACTATCAACAAAAATCACTGTGCTGCTACAGTAAAAAGTAAAAAGTCAAAATCACTATTAATCAACAGTGAAAAGCAGATTCCTTTACTGTGCAATCACGGGATAAAAGGAAGAAAATGCAGAAAGAAACAAAATACTTTTTGAAAAGTAAGCAGCAGCTGGCGTGGAACAAATAATGAAGCATCATGTGGCTGTCTATTTAAGGGAGCTCTTTCAGACATTCAAATATTCAGCAACTTCACTCAGAAATTTTCCTTTGTAAAATCTTTAGTCTACAACATGCTTTGTAACTAAATTTACATTGATACATTAGATCCAGTTGGATCAAACCTTTGTAACTAAATAAGCTAAAGAGATTTTTCTCTTTAAGCCTTGTGATAATAAAACTATGTTTTAGATTCACATACTCTTTTATATATTCTGGACGAAACTCGTTTCTTATAGCCAAATACACCAGTAGGCAGGTGCCAAATCCTACAAGAGGAGTACTGTCTTTTTGTTGGAGATTCGAAACTGGATTTTGAATATCCACTGGCTCTTGCGAGCTTGTTTCAAATGTATCCTTCACAATTTGAGGTAATGTTTCATTAGTTTCATTACTCTTGGTAATGTCGCCTTTCAATCTCTTTTTCAAATTTGAGATTTTTTTCTTAATTACCTGTATTTCCATTTCTTTGATTTCAAGTTGTTCTTCAAGGTCTTCCAATTGCTTTTCAATGTCTGACATTTTAACTACACAAATGCAATTCACGTGTTAATGAATCAGCAAGATAATTATCTTTACTTTTAATAATTTCAATGTCAAAATCATAATGGCTAAACCACATTTGCCATCTGATTAATCTACCTTGTTTATAGTCAGGATGAATTTTGTAATTTAGGAAAGATTTACAAACTGAAGAGTCTGTTCTTACCAGAAATTTGTTGGAAATAATGTAGAGTCTGAACTTTGAGATTGCCTTTTTCATAGCAAGAATTTCTTTTTCGTTAATGTGATAGTTCTTTTCTGAATCTGTAAAAGTTCTAGAGGAGTAACTACATAATTTTTCTTCTTCAGAAAAACTATTTTTTGCTTTTAATACTCTCCCCCAAAAATCTTGGGAAGCATCAGTTTTAATAATCATTTTATCAGCTGGTAAAGGATGATAAAGAGATGGAAGATTTTTGATTTTTGATTTAATCTTTTGAATGTAAAGACTATCTTCTTTAGTCGAATTCCATTTGTAATTTTTCTTGAGTTTCTTTTGAAGAGGTGCTCTCATTTTTGCAAGGTTTAAAATAAATGATTCAGCATAGTTTAAACAACCTAAAAATCTCATAAGTTGTTTTTGATCTGTAATTTCATTTGGAAAATTTTGGATATGGTCAAGGATATGGGGCTTGAGTTGTTTAAAACCGTAAGCAATTTCCAATCCAAGGTATCCAATTTTTTCTTTAAAAAGTTCTGCCTTTTTCTTTGACAAAATTATACCTTCTTTCTGTACTTTTTTGAGAACTTGTAAGACATGAGTTTCATGGTCTCCTTCGTTTTCAGAGAAAACTAAGATATCATCAATGTATACACAACAACAGAAATCGTTGAGATTTTTAAATGTATTATCCATGTCTCTGAAAGATACCTGGGGCTTGTTTGAGGACGAAAGGTACTACTGTCCATTGGAAGTGTCCTTGAGGACAACTAAAGGCTGTAAGAGGTTTTGTTGATTCTTCAAATCTAACTTGATAAAAGCCAGATTTTAGATCAAATGATGAAAATATCATTTTTTCTTTAATAAGGTGGAGGAGGCTTTGCATGTTTGGAAGAATGTAACCATCAGCTTTTGTAATTTTATTAAGCTGGGAATAGTCAATGACCATTCTAGCTTTTCCTCGTCTTTTTTCTGCTTCTTTTCTAACCATAAAGGCCGAAGAAGAGAAAGGAGATTTACTAGGTTCAATGACACCTAGTTCTAGGAGTTCTTTGATTTGAATAGAGAATTCTTCTCTATCTTTTGGACTGTATGCCATTGCTTTGGCACGGATGATTTTATTTTTGAATTCATCAAGAATCTCAATTTTTGTTGTGAAAGTTCCTTTGTTGATGTTTGGATCAAGGGTATTTTCAGAACAGCAAAGTTCGAAGAGTTTAGCAATTTCTTGCCTTTTTGTATTGATTTTAAAAGTTTCTAATTCTTCATTAGAAATGAAAACGTTTGAATTTTTTGCAATATTTTCCCCCTTTGGAAGAGAAATTTTTTTTGAATTTGGGATTTTGAACATGTCTAAAAAATTTTCTTTTAAAGAGTTAAAAGCTAAGGCTTTTCTTTTCTTTAAAATCCAAATTTTCTTATGTTGTAAGGTAAAACTTACTGAGTTGATTTCTTGAATAAATGGATGATATAACTGGCAAAAGTTATTTCCAATTATGAAATCAATTCCTGTTTCAAGTTGGTAAACTGTTGGAATTTTGAATTCAAACGTTTGGATAGTGGAATTGTGGTTTCCACATATTCCTATATTAATGTTTTTAACAACTTTTGAAGTGGATATTTCTGAATTATTCGCAATTTTTAATTTTAAAGTTCTTTCAGAAAGGACCCAAAATTGATTTGGAATAATCCATTTGCTTGCAGTGCATACAGATGCTCCTGTATCAATGTAAGCATGAATTGTGTATTTTCTGTATCCTTCAAAACTAAGTTTGATAGGAATGTAAATAGAATTGGGATTTGTTATATTTTTATTACTCATAATCAGAGGATTCTGATGGTGAATAATTAGATTCAGTGTCTGTAGATAAGTAATACAGAGATTCTGTATCACTAGGATCTTCAACTGGATACAAACCTTGTTTTTCAAAAGTTTTTAACAGTTTGACACGGTCTTGATTTTCAATTCTTGCAGGGCACTCATTCGCATAGTGTCCTGATTCATTGCAGAGCCAACATCTGCAATTTTTCTTCTTTTGAGGACAAAATTTCTTTTTATCTTCAATTTTTCCTTTTTTAGGTTTAGTGTATTTTTTAAAGAACTTTTTTTTCTTAAAGAATTTCTTCTTATATGGTTTTTTGTATTTTTTGAATTTATAACTTTTTCTTCTTGGTTTTTGGATTGATTTAATTTTTTTCTTTCTTTCAGGATAACATCCATAATGTCCTGGGATTCTATCCAAGTATTTACTACAGCAAATTCTAGGATTTCTGGGTACTGTCTTAACACTGGATCTTGTTAAATGTGCTTGCTTACATTTATCTGCAAGTAGGTTTCTTGTAACAGTAATTGCTAATCCTAAAGAGGAATCAATTTACATGTTTTCTTTGAAATTGTCTGTACTAGGTTCTTGAACTTTAATGGCTTCATTAAAAAGAATGATGACTTCATCATTGAAAGGATAAGGAAGTTTTCTCATAAATTTTTCTGTTAATTGTTTCCATTCTGTTGGAGGACAAATGTAATAGTATTTTGAGAATTCGCATGTGTATTCTTCAAAATAGCACATGTCACAAATTGTCATTTTTTCCAGATGGTTTAAAGCATATCCTTGATCTATTATTGATCTGACGCTTTTGTAGGCTTCAAAGGTTTGACCAGTAAATTGTTTGTAGATTTGTTCCACAATTCTTTTGATAAATTGAGGAATATTTCCACGGGTTTCAAGCCATAGGGCATTTTTTGCTTCATAGCTGAAAGTTGTAAGGAATGCTTTTACATTTCCTCTTGTGCTTGAAATAACATAGTGCCATGAGTTTTGCTCATCTCTATGTATTTCTTTATGGATGATCATTGAAATCATGATATTATTATACCAATCTTCAATGACTGTTTCTGGATTTATTACACAGTCTAGGTCAAGTATCTTAACATCGACAGGTAATTTTTTTGGTTTATGAAGAAGATATGAAGGATCAATTTCATTGTCTTCATAAGGTGTTGGCCTAGGAGTGAAGTCTCCTATAGGTCTTTTTCCATCCCCTTTTGGGTTTGATGATGTAGGTTCATAGTCCATTGGGACTGCTTCGGTTTCATCTTTTGGTTCTCCAAACTTTACTCCAATGTCAGTGTTTGTGAAGAATCTTTCATGTATGATAGTTTCTTCTTCAGCACTCTCTGAATTATCAATTGTTATTGGATCATTTATTTCTGGAGGATTTTCAACTGATTTGGCTGTGAGGATGATTTCTTGGTCATTTATGTTGACTTTTTTGAAGATAGAAGCTATCTTTTCGAGTTCATTATCTTCAAATGCCAATAGAACATTAAGATGTCCTAAATCGTTGGATGATTCATAAATGTTTTCAAGAATTTTTCTTACTTCAGTCATTCTGATTCTGAATTTTCAAAAATCGAATTTTCCTTTTCTTGTATTTTTCTGTTTTTCTGTAAATTCCCCCCTTTTTTGAAGGATTCCATATTTTTTAACGGATTTAACAGGCTCTTTTGATGTTGAGGTAATTGGATTTTTGATTTCAGTTATGATTATTGCCAAATGTTGGTCTAAAGATTTTTCAGTCTTTGAATGATAATCTTTAAGATCATTTTTTAATTCTTCAATAATGTCTTTTAAAGATTTTATCTCTTTCAAGATTTCTCCTAATGACATTATTTTTTAGTTAAGAGAACATTAGCTAATTGGTTAACTGTTTCTTTAATTTCTCTTATTTCTCTTTTTTTGGCTACTTTCTGGAATGTCTTCTTTCCATCTATACATAGGATCTTTCCTAGTTGATGTTGAATGTAGAAGTAAAGGTTTTTGTTCTTTAACAAGAGTCTTTTTTTGTTCGAGATCAATTTGTAATGATTTTCTTGTCGGTTGGACAAGCCAATCAAATTCTGTTTCTTTGTGTTCAAGGTAATCTGAGAATAAAAGATCAATCTTTATTCCTTTTGGTTTTTTAACAATTGTCATATTATGTTGGTTATGAATTGCATAACTCACAAGATATGAAACTGAAAAAGGAACATTGTTGTCTTTGACTAAATCTTTTCTTCCGTATTTAAATACGAATGAAAGAATTCCATCAAAGTCTTGGTCATGAAGACTTACTGAAAGTCTTGGGTGTGATGTGAAAATCAATTTTCCACATGCAAGGTTTCCACTTAGGGTGCCTGAGCATCCTTCTTTAGGATTTTTGATTCTTTCATCAATTAATCCCATTACAATAGGTTGGTCAATTTTGTCAGATAGGGTGCTTCGGAGTTGAATCCGAATAGCTCCTATTGTGATCCAATAAAAATTTTTATTGTTATCCAAGTCAATCTTTTGCTTGGCTTTGTTAATGTCTTGTTTAGTAAGAAGGAGATTCCTATCTTACCATAAGTGTGTTGAATGTGAATAGCAAATTCTTTTTGGGAAACCCCATAGTAAATATGCTTATCCCTATTCATAAATTTGTTAATGAAGTTAGGTTGTACAAACACTTCACTTGGATTTAGTGTCAAATTTGTTTTACAAATTTTTGCTAAGTTTTTTGTCAGAAATCAAAATTTCTTTTGAAAGGTTTCCAAGTGACTCAGTTTGTTCAACAACTTCGTCAACTTCAACTTCAGTAGTTATTTCGCTACTCATGATGATGATAAAGATAATGTAACATAAATTCTTTGACGTCTTCTTCAAATAATGTTTTGTATTTATCACGTTGTTGTCTCATATAAATTCTAACTGAATGATGAACATGTTCAAACATTAGTTGGAATCTATATTCTTCATAATATTCATAAAGGTTACCTTTATTGGCAATTGAATGTGTATATGCTGTGCAGATTTTACAATCTATCATGGTGTATGATGATGTAAAGCATAATGAAGTAAAAATGTTTTAACTTCTTCAAAATGATTACTTAATGCAGTATTCATTTTTTCTTTTTGTTGGTTTATTGCAATTCTGTGTGCTCCAATAGTGCACAAATATGTGTATCTATAATACCAGTATGTATACATACTATAGTGTTTTGTAATTGTAACAATGTATGTATTACATAAACGACATTCAATCATTATGTAAGGTGATTTAAGGCATAATGCATTAAATAGCATTCCATTTCAGAGTTATAATTTGTTGATGCAATATTTCTTTCATTTTCATGAATTCTATATGCATAAAGGTATAAACTTATATTTCTATAAGCTTTCAACTGTGAATATTTGTCATAATGATATTTATAGAGAGTAAAATAATTCTCTAAATTAAATGTATAACGGTTACACATTCTACAATTATTCATTTGTTTAATGTAAATATGGCTCTGATACCAGTTTTTAAATGCATTCTATAAATGTATTTAAACTGCGGAAAGATTGGAAATTTATCAAATAATTTAAACAGATAAATTAGATACCAAATTGAATACCTTGTAAAAATAAACTAGTCATTAATCTCAAAAAGTCTTACTGTATTTTGGTTGTTGCTCCTTTAATATTTTCTGCCTGACTCCGAGCTCCTTATGCACTTACACGCTACAACGGCCACTTGCCTACTGGTGTATTTGGCAATAGGAAACGAGTTTCGTCCAGAATATATAAAAGAGTATGTGAATCTAAAACATAGTTTTATTATCACAAGGCTTAAAGAGAAAAATCTCTTTAGCTTATTTAGTTACAAAGGTTTGATCCAACTGGATCTAATGTATCAGTGTAAATTTAGTTACAAAGCATGTTGTAGACTAAAGGTTTTACAAAGGAAAATTTCTGAGTGAAGTTGCTGATGATCTGAATGTCTGAAAGAGCTCCCTTAAATAGACAGCCACATGATGCTTCGTTATTTGTTCCACGCCAGGTGTTGCTTACTTTTCAAAAAGTATTTTGTTTCTTTCTACATTTTTTTCCTTTTATCCCGTGATTGCACAGTAAAAGAATATGCTTTTCACTGTTGATGAATAGTGATTTTGACTTTTTACTGTAGCAGCACAGTAATTTTTGTCGATAGTTGAAAACTTTGGCAAAAGGAGGATTCTTTCTGTCTGTCTGTCTGTCTGCCAGCTTTTTGAAATTTGATAATTCATGGGACCCATGAAAAATTTGTAAGATTCTTTGCTTGATCTTTCTGCAGATTTGAATGTAAGGAACTGTGGCACACATTTCACCAGGAAACATCAGGCCAATCAAGATATTACAGATTTTACTGTGAATGATAAGCACTATCAGCGTGCTGACTGTCTTTTTCGATTCGAGAACATTCATCTTCAACAAAATTTTCAATATCATCCAGATGAATTTCTTTTTCTTTTCCTTTGTTTTTTGCGTCTTTGTTTTTACAAAATTTGCAATTATGGTATTCTCCTAAACTGGATTTAAGAGCTTTGCATAAATGACCATTATATTCAGGGGTGGTGTTAAACAAGTTGTAAAAACTTTTTTCAAAATTACAAATAATTTTGATAGCTTCAGAAGTAATGGGGACACCGATTTTTCTTGTCACCAAAATGTATTTTGAATGGAAGTTTACTTTGGCTTTGGATTCACCACTGAATGTTTTTAAAGATGTCACAATTCTTTGAAATGATAAGGATCTCCAATCTTCTAATATTAGTTCACTAACACTAGAATATTGTCCTTCTTTTGGTTTGTCCAAATACACTTGTTGGGAAGTTTTGATTTGGATATGATGATATCCTTTGTATAAAATGTTGATTTCATCCCAAAAAGGTATAGTGCTGTTGAATTTCAAAATGATTTGTAATTCAAGATTTTTGATGACATATTTTTTGAAATCAATTAAGCACTGTAAAAGCTTTGGATCAATTAAGGATAATTTCCTGAAATCTGAACTTGGAATCATCATCTTAATTAAACCACAGTAGAATGCATTTCTTACGAATGTTGGTTCAGCTCCTTCAAAAAAGATGAACTGACCGAATTTTTTCTCAAACGTGCCAATGTAAGTTTGTTCAGAAGCAGAGTCACAAATAACTCTTGCTTCTCCTTCAAGAGAAAGAAAGTCTTGAAGAGTAATGTCAGAAAGGGTTGCACTTTCTTTGTTGGGAGTTTTTCCTAGACTTTTGAATCTGTCAGGAAGAATTTCTGTATTAGCTTGAGCAGCTTCTTTGTAGGAGAAATTTCTAAATCTTTGGTTTTCAGATTTGGAAATGTAGGGATTCTTGGCCTAGAACGGATGTCTTTCTGAAAAGGTTGTGGTCTCAAAGATAACTGTGAATGATCAATGAGATGTTTGTAAGGAGTGGGATCAGATCCTTTGGCTTTATGGAATTCAAGGAAAGAAGATTGGGCTTCAATGAATGCTTTAAAGCTTTTGTGTTTGTATGGTTTGTTTTTGACAAGTGGTTCGACTTGTTCCCAATTAGTGTAAAAACCACGGTTTGGGCCATCAAAGATGACATAGAATTTTTTACCAAGCATTGAAATGCCAAATCCTACAAGAGGAGTACTGTCTTTTTGTTGGGGATTAGAAACTGGATTTTGAATATCCACTGGCTCTTGCGAGCTTGTTTCAAATGTATTCTTCACAATTTGAGGTAATGTTTCATTGGTTTCATTACTCTTGGTAATGTCGCCTTTCAATCTCTTTTTCAAATTTGAGATTTTTTTCTTAATTACTTGTATTTCCATTTCTTTGATTTCAAGTTGTTCTTCAAGGTCTTCCAATTGCTTTTCAATGTCTGACATTTTAACTGCACAATTGCAATTCACGTGTTAATGAATCAGCAAGATAATTATCTTTACTTTTAATAATTTCAATGTCAAAATCATAATGGCTAACCACATTTGCCATTTGATTAATCTACCTTGTTTATAGTCAGGATGAATTTTGCAATTTAGGAAAGGTTTACAAACTTAGGAAAGGTTTACAAACTGAAGAGTCTGTTCTTAAGAAATTTGTTGGAAATAATGTAGAGTCTAAACTTTGAGATTGCCTTTTTCATAGCAAGAATTTCTTTTTCGTTAATGTGATAGTTCTTTTCTGAATCTGTAAAAGTTCCAGACGAGTAACTACATAATTTTTCTTCTTCAGAAAAACTGTTTTTTGCTTTTAATACTCCCCCCCAAAAATCTTGGGAAGCATCAGTTTCAATAATCATTTTATCAGCCGGTAAAGGATGATAAAGAGATGGAAGATTTTTGATTTTTGATTTAATCTTTTGAATGTAAAGACTATCTTCTTTAGTCCAATTCCATTTGTAATTTTTCTTGAGTTTCTTTTGAAGAGGTGCTCTCATTTTTTCAAGGTTTAAAATAAATGATTCAGCATAGTTTAAACAACCTAAAAATCTCATAAGTTGTTTTTGATCTGTAATTTCCTTTGGAAAATTTTGGATATGGTCAAGGATATGGGGCTTGAGTTGTTTAAAACCGTAAGCAATTTCCAATCCAAGGTATCCAATTTTTTCTTTAAAAAGTTCTGCCTTTTTCTTTGACAAAATTATACCTTCTTTTTGTACTTTTTTGAGAACTTGTAAGACATGAGTTTCATGGTCTCCTTCGTTTTCGGAGAAAACTAAGATATCATCAATGTATACACAACAGAAATCGTTGAGATTTTTAAATGTATTATCCACGTGTCTCTGAAAGATACCTGGGCTTGTTTGAGGACGAAAGGTACTACTGTCCATTGGAAGTGTCCTTGAGGACAACTAAAAGCTGTAAGAGGTTTTGTTGATTCTTCAAATCTAACTTGATAAAAGCCAGATTTTAGATCAAATGATGAAAATATCATTTTTTCTTTAATAAGGTGGAGGAGGCTTTGCATGTTTGGAAGAATGTAACCATCAGCTTTTGTAATTTTATTAAGCTGGGAATAGTCAATGACCATTCTAGCTTTTCCTCGTCTTTTTTCTGCTTCTTTTCTAACCATAAAGGCCGAAGAAGAGAAAGGAGATTTACTAGGTTCAATGACACCTAGTTCTAGGAGTTCTTTGATTTGAATAGAGAATTCTTCTCTATCTTTTGGACTGTATGCCATTGCTTTGGCACGGATGATTTTATTTTTGAATTCATCAAGAATCTCAATTTTTGTTGTGAAAGTTCCTTTGTTGATGTTTGGATCAAGGGTATTTTCAGAACAGCAAAGTTCGAAGAGTTTAGCAATTTCTTGCCTTTTTGTATTGATTTTAAAAGTTTCTAATTCTTCATTAGAAATGAAAACGTTTGAATTTTTTGCAATATTTTCCCCCTTTGGAAGAGAATTTTTTTTTGAATTTGGGATTTTGAACATGTCTAAAAATTTTTCTTTTAAAGAGTTAAAAGCTAAGGCTTTTCTTTTCTTTAAAATCCAAATTTTCTTATGTTGTAAGGTAAAACTTACTGAGTTGATTTCTTGAATAAATGGATGATATAACTGGCAAAAGTTATTTCCAATTATGAAATCAATTCCTGTTTCAAGTTGGTAAACTGTTGGAATTTTGAATTCAAACGTTTGGATAGTGGAATTGTGGTTTCCACATATTCCTATATTAATGTTTTTAACAACTTTTGAAGTGGATATTTCTGAATTATTCGCAATTTTTAATTTTAAAGTTCTTTCAGAAAGGACCCAAAATTGATTTGGAATAATCCATTTGCTTGCAGTGCATACAGATGCTCCTGTATCAATGTAAGCATGAATTGTGTATTTTCTGTATCCTTCAAAACTAAGTTTGATAGGAATGTAAATAGAATTGGGATTTGTTATATTTTTATTACTCATAATCAGAGGATTCTGATGATGAATAATTAGATTCAGTGTCTGTAGATAAGTAATACAGAGATTCTGTATCACTAGGATCTTCAACTGGATACAAACCTTGTTTTTCAAAAGTTTTTAACAGTTTGACACGGTCTTGATTTCCAATTCTTGCAGGGCACTCATTCGCATAGTGTCCTGATTCATTGCAGAGCCAACATCTGCAATTTTTCTTCTTTTGAGGACAAAATTTCTTTTTATCTTCAATTTTTCCTTTTTTAGGTTTAGTGTATTTTTTAAAGAACTTTTTTTTCTTAAAGAATTTCTTCTTATATGGTTTTTTGTATTTTTTGAATTTATAACTTTTTCTTCTTGGTTTTTGGATTGATTTAATTTTTTTCTTTCTTTCAGGATAACATCCATAATGTCCTGGGATTCTATCCAAGTATTTACTACAGCAAATTCTAGGATTTCTGGGTACTGTCTTAACACTGGATCTTGTTAAATGTGCTTTCTTACATTTATCTGCAAGTAGGTTTCTTGTAACAGTAATTGCTAATCCTAAAGAGGAATCAATTTACATGTTTGCTCTGAAATTGTCTGTACTAGGTTCTTGAATTTTAATGGCTTCATTAAAAAGAATGATGACTTCATCATTAAAAGGATAAGGAAGTTTTCTCATAAATTTTTCTTTTAATTGTTTCCATTCTGTTGGAGGACAAATGTAATAGTATTTTGAGAATTCGCATGTGTATTCTTCAAAATAGCACATGTCACAAATTGTCATTTTTTTCAGATGGTTTAAAGCATCTCCTTGATCTATTATTGATCTGACGCTTTTGTAGGCTTCAAAGGTTTGACCAGTAAATTGTTTGTAGATTTGTTCCACAATTCTTTTGATAAATTGAGGAATATTTCCACGGGTTTCAAGCCATAGGACATTTTTTGCTTCATAGCTGAAAGTTGTAAGGAATGCTTTTACATTTCCTCTCGTGCTTGAAATAACATAGTGCCATGAGTTTTGCTCATCTCTATGTATTTCTTTATGGATGATCATTGAAATCATGATATTATTATACCAATCTTCAATGACTGTTTCTGGATTTATTACACAGTTTAGGTCAAGTATCTTAACATCGACAGGTAATTTTTTTGGTTTATGAAGAAGATATGAAGGATCAATTTCATTGTCTTCATAAGGTGTTGGCCTAGGAGTGAAGTCTCCTATAGGTCTTTTTCCATCCCCTTTTGGGTTTGATGATGTAGGTTCATAGTCCATTGGGACTGCTTCGATTTCATCTTTTCGTTCTCTAAACTTTACTCCAATGTCAGTGTTTGTGAAGAATCTTTCATGTATGATAGTTTCTTGTTCAGAACTCTCTGAATTATCAATTGTTATTGGATCATTTATTTCTGGAAGATTTTCAACTGATTTGGCTGTGAGGATGATTTCTTGGTCATTTATGTTGACTTTTTTGAAGATAGAAGCTATCTTTTCGAGTTCATTATCTTCAAATGCCAATAGAACATTAAGATGTCCTAAATCATTGGATGATTCATAAATGTTTTCAAGAATTTTTCTTACTTCAGTCATTCTGATTCTGAATTTTCAAAATCGAATTTTCCTTTTCTTGTATTTTTCTGTTTTTCTGTAAATTTCCCCCTGTTTTGAAGGATTCCATATTTTTTAACGGATTTAACAGGCTCTTTTGATGTTGAGGCAATTGGATTTTTGATTTCATTTATGATTATTGCCGAATGTTGGTGTAAAGATTTTTCAGTCTTTGAATGATAATCTTTAAGATCATTTTTTAATTCTTCAATAATGTCTTTTAAAGATTTTATCTCTTTCAAGATTTCTCCTAATGACATTATTTTTCAGTTAAGAGAACATTAGCTAATTGGTTAACTGTTTCTTTAATTTATCTTATTTCTCTTTTTTGGCTACTTTCTGGAATGTCTTCTTTCCATCTATACATATGATCTTTCCTAGTTGATGTTGAATGTAGAAGTAAAGGTTTTTGTTCTTTAACAAGAGTCTTTTTTTGTTCGAGATCAATTTGTAATGATTTTCTTGTCGGTTGGACAAGCCAATCAAATTCTGTTTCTTTGTGTTCAAGGTAGTCTGAGAATAAATGATCAATCTTTATTCCTTTTGGTTCTTTAACAATTGTCATATTATGTTGGTTATGAATTGCATAACTCACAAGATATGAAACTGAAAAAGGAACATTGTTGTCTTTGACTAAATCTTTTCTTCCGTATTTAAATACGAATGAAAGAATTCCATCAAAGTCTTGGTCATGAAGACTTACTGAAAGTCTTGGGTGTGATGTGAAAATCAATTTTCCACATACAAGGTTTCCACTTAGGGTGCCTAAGCATCATTCTTTAGGATTTTTGATTCTTTCATCAATTAATCCCATTACAATAGGTTGGTCAATTTTGTCAGATAGGGTACTTTGGAGTTGAATCCGAATAGCTCTTATTGTGACCCAATAAAGATTTTTATTGTTATCCAAGTCAATCTTTTTCTTGGCTTTGTTAATGTCTTGTTTAGTAAGAAGGGAGATTCCTATCTTACCACAAGTGTGTTGAATGTGAATAGCAAATTCTTTTTGGGAAACCCCATAGTAAATATGCTTATCCCTATTCATAAATTTGTTAATGAAGTTAGATTGTACAAACACTTCACTTGGATTTAGTGTCAAATTTGTTTAACAAATTTTTGCAAGTTTTTTGTCAGAAATCAAAATTTCTTTTGAAAGGTTTCCAAGTGACTCAGTTTGTTCAACAACTTCGTCAACTTCAACTTCAGTAGTTATTTCGCTACTCATGATGATGATAAAGATAATGTAACATAAATTCTTTGACGTCTTCTTCAAATAATGTTTTGTATTTATCACGTTGTTGTCTCATATAAATTCTAACTAAATGATGAACATGTTCAAACATTAGTTGGAATCTATATTCTTCATAATATTCATAAAGGTTACCTTTATTAGCAATTGAATGTGTATATGCTGTGCAGATTTTACAATCTATCATGGTGTATGATGATGTAAAGCATAATGAAGTAAAAATGTTTTAACTTCTTCAAAATGATTACTTAATGCAGTATTCATTTTTTCTTTTTGTTGGTTTATTGCAATTCTGTGTGCTCCAATAGTGCACAAATATGTGTATCTATAATACTAGTATGTATACATACCATAGTGTTTTGTAATTGTAACAATGTATGTATTACATAAACGACTTTCAATCATTATGTAAGGTGATTTAAGGCATAATGCATTAAATAGCATTCCATTTCAGAGTTATAATTTGTTGATGCAATATTTCTTTCATTTTCATGAATTCTATATGCATAAAGGTATAAACTTATATTTCTATAAATCGTTGGATGATTCATAAATGTTTTCAAGAATTTTTCTTACTTAAGTCATTCTGATTCTGAATTTTCAAAATCGAATTTTCCTTTTCTTGTATTTTGAATGGAAGTTTACTTTGGCTTTGGATTCACCACTGAATGTTTTTAAAGATGTCACAATTCTTTGAAATGATAAGGATCTCCAATCTTCTAATATTAGTTCACTAACACTAGAATATTGTCCTTCTTTTGGTTTGTCCAAATACACTTGTTGGGAAGTTTTGATTTGGATATGATGATATCCTTTGTATAAAATGTTGTTTTCATCCCAAAAAGGTATAGTGCTGTTGAATTTCAAAATGATTTATAATTCAGGATTTTTGATGACATATTTTTTGAAATCAATTAAGCACTGTAAAAGCTTTGGATCAATTAAGGATAATTCAGAATCAATTTGCATGTTTGCTTTGAAATTGTCTGTACTAGGTTCTTGAATTTTAATGGCTTCATTAAAAAGAATGATGACTTCATCATTGAAAGAATAAGGAAGTTTTCTCATAAATTTTTCTGTTAATTGTTTCCATTCTGTTGGAGGACAAATGTAATAGTATTTTGAGAATTCGCATGTAGAAACTTTTAAAATCAATACAAAAAGGCAAGAAATTGCTATACTCTTCGAACTTTGCTGTTTTGAAAATCCCCTTGATCCAAACATCAACAAAGGAACTTTCACAGCAAAAATTGAGATTCTTGATGAATTCAAAAATAAAATCATCCGTGCCAAAGCAATGGCATACAGTCCAAAAGATAGAGAAGAATTCTCTATTCAAATCAAAGAACTCCTAGAACTAGGTGTCATTGAACCTAGTAAATTCCTTTCTCTTCTCCGGCCTTTATGGTTAGAAAAGAAGCAGAAAAAAGACGAGGAAAAGCTAGAATGGTCATTGACTATTCCCAGCTTAATAAAATTACAAAAGCTGATGGTTACATTCTTCCAAACATGCAAAGCCTCCTCCACTTTTAATCGGGACGGGTCCGGGGCCGCCCCGCCGCCTCCTCAAAGTTTATTTTTATTTTTATTTTTTAAAAAATCATAAAATAGGGTATAAATTGTAATTTTCACTAAATATGGACTAAAGAAGAATCGAATCCGAGTTGAAACTTATAAACTACCAATCTTAACCACTACACCACAACTCCAATCTTGTAATTTTTTTTGTTTTGTTTGGTGCACATATTTACAAAATTTGAATTTATTTTTTTTAATTATTTTTTCAGTTTAACAAAAAAAAAAAATTTAACTGAGACGATTGGCGAGTCGCGGGGCGGGGTGGGTCAGGCGAGGCGAACCTGTCCCATTGCCATCCCTACCTGATGGAGGCCAGACAAATAATGGGGGATTTGGTTAAAATGACTAATGAATAATAATGTTTAGTAAAAATGCCTTCGCTCAATGGTTCTTGGTTAAAAGGCCTATAATCTATTTTATTACAAGTTAATAAGTCATAAATACCCTTTACTTGAAATGTCTAAAATGTTCAATTGACACTAACATTCATAAGTATCCCTAAACGCTAATCTCCCATTTTTTCTCTATTTTTATTTCATTCTTCGAAGTCCACCCTCAACTCTAATTTCTTCTTCTTCTTTGTTTGCATTGTCTCCAAAATTCATTGCATTAAGTGATTACATTTCTAAAGTGCCTATATTTAAACGAAAAAAGAACTTCAAGGGGTGCAGATTGGTATCCATAAACCAAGAATTGAATGTATGCTTTATAATATGGAAAATATCAAATTTTCATTACTTTCCACTTATATTCTACCTCCAGAATATGAAAATTCAATTATGTGAAGAAAATAAGCAGCACAACATAAAATAGAATGGTGTCGTTTTTTGTGTAGTTTGGGTATCGTTTCCCTATAGCTGGGGTGCATTCTTTCGAAGGTAGGGTAGATGTCCTTATAAACGACGATTTTGATCAGTTGGAGAGAAGAAAAAGACTAGAAGTTTGGTACGTGTTGTTAAATGGGACATAACAAAATTCTCTACCGCTAGAAGACTGGCCAATTCGAAAATGATTTTATGTAATTCAACATCAGTTTAAATTCTATTTTCTTTTAAATCGGAATTTTAGTTTAGATTTCATAAATACTAAACTTGATTTTGATTTGTTGGTTGTCTTTAATTTGTTAATGTTGTTGGTTGGTGTTAAATTGTTGATTGTGTTGTTGATGCATATTTTACAAATTAGACACGTCTCTATTGTTTAACAATAGTATATTGTATTAAACTTTTAAATAGCACTTATTCGTTTTAAACGATAGAATGCCATTTTAACTAATTCGTGTTTATTTAAAATTCTATTCTATAATAATGCCTTTTTATATAATCAAAATTGTACTTTATAAATCTAGTGTTGAAAGATTGTGTATTGTTTTTACAAATTCGAACTCTTCCGTTTTGACCCATAATGGATTCTTTGTCCGTGATCTATTTATTTAATACATGTGCATATTAATTTGACTAACACGTTACACATTTTTTGTTGAAGTGCAGATATGAATTCTAGCGTAATGATTGTCGTTTGTTATTTTCGTCGAATTTGAAAAGAGTGATCTACTGGATAATTTTCCGGCATTTAATTTCATGTTAATAAAAATATTAATTCTTGGCAACACTACGAACTTCCTAGTACGATTTAAAATATTTTTGTCGTGTTACATGTTGCATGTATTTGGCTTATATTTTATTTGACGAATATAAAATTTTATTTATCACTGAAATTCATTAATTTTTTTTGGACCGAATAATTTTTCTTAAGTTAATTTTGGGTTAATTTTAGACCAGTCGTTTAAATTAAAAATCAACAAGTTTTAAACATCTTCTCGACCTAATTTTGGTCAATTTATTCACATTAATTGCAATCCAAATTCAGCTCATTTATCCACCATAGTTTCGACCTATTTTTAGCCCTATTATCCTCCCGTATTTAGCCCAAAACTTGGTCCACCTAATTGTCTAAAAACCACCCACATGTCCCTAAGCTGCTCCTATAACCCACCAAATTACTGATAGAAAAACCATCCCCTAGCCCATGTTCAGCCCTAGTTATCCACCATTTTGTCTACTTCAAATCCTAGCCAAATCAACCCCATTTTTCCCAACCAAACAGCCCCCATTCCACCTGGAGAAACTGTCCCCCCAACTGCTCCATGATCAACCCATTTTTCCACTTCAAATCAGCCCCATTAACACACCACTTGTTGAAAGAAAACAGCCTAGCTCCAGCCCCATTTTCCCCTCTTAACTTTGGCCAATAGTAACTAAAGATCTCTCCATTTTCAGTCCATTTTCTGCCCTTAGCCACCCTTACCTCATTAATCAGCCACAAAAATAATAGATTTCTTTCTTCAGATTTTACTCATTTTTCGGCCAGCACTTCTCCCTATACCTTTTCCATTTTCAGCTAGCCCAAAACCTCCAATTCTCCTCACTTCAAGTCACCCATATTTTCTTTTATTCCCCCTCATTTCAGATACCAAAAATACTCCAGCAATTCATCTTTTTGCTTCAGAAAATTCAGTCCTAGTAGTATCATTTCTACATCCATTGTTGCTTCAACATTTCTCCTTCTTCCCTCATTAGTTTTGGCAACCAACATCTCATTTTGCTTGATTTTTTTCCTCTTTCTCACTCTCCAATCTCGTCCAACAAGACCCCAACCTTTCATCCTATTTTCGGACCCCAATTTTCAGCAACTTAATTATGTTTTCTTCACCATTTTCAACTAGCAACTCTCTCATTTTTTCCAAATTTTATACCCCGCACTACAACACTAGAACTTGGAAATCAAAAGGGCAAAGGTACGAAGTTAATTTGAGGAAAAGTGACATCCACTTTTCATCTACTTTTCAACTCAACAAAACATCTACTTTACAAGGTAGTTTCTTATACTACTTAAAACATGTTTTACGGAAATTTATTTTGTGAAAATGATATGTAAAATATATGACATGTTGAATGTTTAAGATGGAATATTATGATAATGATTGAAGGTAATCACTTATGAATTATGTGGTGCCGGTTACCAAAATATATTATTCTTTCGTATGATTAAAAGTATGGCGTGTCGCATATTAATTTTGTATGATTTAATTTTATCTTATGTTGTATAATTGATGTTGAGTGTTTCTTTGGAAATGCTCACACCCCCAAAATTATTTACTCTGCAGATTGATATGCTTGGCTTTGGTGCGACGGCATAGATTAGCGACTGTAAAGGAGAAATATGTAATTTTATATTCTTTATGTTTTGACGTCGATATTATCGAGCCACTTGTTATGTAAATTAAAGTACAATATTTTATGATGTTTTAAGATTGTAATTTATAAGTAAAACTGAATTTATTTTTGAGTTGTTGTGTTAGAAGTTGAAGTTATGGCTTTTTGTTATAAGAATTTTAGCATTCTGTCCTAACATTGAAATACCATAACTTTTTGTGTACTTTGAATTTTTAAGTTAAATTAGTGGATTTTGATAGATTTAGAGGTTATCTATTAGTAGAATTTGGAATCACTCTAAAAGTATGTCGTATGAATTTATTATGATCCTTTTACTGGACAACATCAGTTGTACCCGAAACAGTTTTTCAAGCAACTTTGGCTACATTTTTCTCATATCAAATGACATGGCTAATGTCTAAATTTTTGGTATGTTGTAGTTTAATCTACCAAGTACTTACAGTTCAAAAATCATAATTTTTAGAGCATATTTACATGGTCAAATAATTATTAGCGACACCTCGTGTTAACGTTTAAAATTATGAAGTTTTAGAAGTCTGAGTTTTCTTGCGTGCTTGCTATTTTCTGATGTAATTAAATCTTAAAAACTATTCAAGGGCATGTGAAATTGAGATTTAGAGTTGTCAAGTATAGTTCAATATTTTTAAGTGACTCTCCGGGTTAAGAAAGAGCATTACATGATCAATGTAGATGGATTTGGAAATGATTAGAGAATGATCAAGACACTGCGAAAAATATTTTTGCTTCAAAAAATATTTCATATGCAGATTTGTATTATAAAGCCCAGGAAGTGCTTAAGATTGATTCCATTCTGTCTGAAATTGAGATGAAATTTCTTGTCTCCAGTATAACAAAGTTATCAGTTCTGTCAATGAAGATTACTTGCGACATGGGTATGAGTTGGTTTCTCTCTATGCATGACCAAGTTCCTATGTGTAACCCTTGTGAAAAGGGTTCAGCAGATTATCAACACGACATGCAAATTGTTGTGGAAATGAAAAAGATAATCATCAATGCAATAAAGTTATTGCAAATAATGAAGAAGATAAATATCAGTACAATATGAAAACGTCCCCGGTATAACAAAGTTATCAGTTCCGTCAATGAAGATTACTCGCGACATGGGTCTGAGTTGCTTTTCTCTCTATGCATGACCAAGTTTTTCTTTGTGTAACCCTTGTGAAAAAGGGTTCAGTTGATGATCAACACAGCATGCAAATTTTTGCAGAAAATGAAAAAGATAATCACCAATGCAATTATAAAATTATTGCAAATAATGAAGAAGATAAAGATCTGTGCAATATGAAAACAGATGCACATGGTGACAATGAAGAAGACAATGGCCAATGCAATATCCAATTTGATGCACGTGATGGCAATGATGTATATGTTAATCAACTATTTTGCAATAAGAAGGGTCTTTAAGCATCATTGCAAATTCTTGATTTAAAATACATTTTTGAGTTTAAAGTGGAGAATTCAAATATGAGTGCATATGTAGTTGTTTGTGTTGTGAAAATTTGCAAATGGCGTTTGCAGATAACGCGGTTGAAGGAAAGTGATCAATTTGTAATTCAAAAGTATTCACGTTACCATACTTGTTCATTGGATGTTTTCCATAACGATCATAGACAAGCTAGTTGTTGGATGATTGGAAGACACGTTAAGTCAATGTTTGAGGATCCCAACATAATCTACAAACCTTAGAACATTCAAAATAACATCCGTCGAGAGTTTGGCATAGATATAAGTTATAATAAGGTGCGGATGGCTAGAGAATGTGCTTTAGAGATCTTAAGAGATTCACATGATCGTGGTTATTATAGATTGGTGCCATATTCTAGAGAATAATTTTGGTATGGTGACGTTCATTGAGATTGACAATGACAATTGTTTTAAGTATTTTTTTTTCGAGGCCTTAGGACCGAGCATATGCGTTTTCACTCATCAATGAGACAGGTCATTTCTGTGGATGGAACATTTCTCAAATCCACATTTCAAGATACATTACTTAGTGCCACATATCAAGATGCAAATCTCCAAATATATCTTCTTGTATTTGATATTGTTCATTTTGAAAATGATGCATCATGGAACTGGTTTTTTGAGATGTAGTTTAGGTAACTTGTATGTTGGAACGTCTTGTGTTTATTTCAGATTGTAAGGAAAGCATAGGCAAAGCTATAAAAAAATGTTTATCCTTATACACATCATGGATGTTGCTTGTGGTAACTACAATTGGACATAAAGTCCAAGAATCACAAGACTAAGATGTATGATTAGCTGGATTAGTAGGTGGCCTAAGAATGGAAGATGGATCCTAGGGATATGTAGAAGCATTGGGGAATGAGGTGTTTGTTGAGGAGAATTAACAGGAATAGACGATGATGCACCATTTATACTATCCAAAAAAAAAAAAAAACATCAACAGTTGGATCATCAACCTCGTCACTTCGTAGATCAATCTCAGTTCAATATGCTTAAGAGGTCTCTTCCTGTGTAGGCCTGAGTGTGCAATGAACAACTATTTGTACAAAATTTAATTAACATTCAAAATTTACCACAAGAAAATATTTAAAGCTATCAACAATTTCAACTTATCAACTATGAGTCCCTATAAACCTAAAGGCTAGATCCTTCATAATAGCAACATGAAATGGTTTAGTACGCATACTTCATTTTCTATTTGTTACAGACAATTTGTTTAAGCACATAATATATTTTTCTACAAATAAAATATAATCATGTTTGGTTCGTCCAGACTAGCACAAATATCCTTAGAGGTAGGCATATTCAAATGAATTTTAACAACATATCCTCGGGACATCGCTTTCCTCTATAATGTCAGCATATCTCCACCCGATGGATGGTATTGCTGCATATGCCCAAATCTATTTAAGATTCAAAATATTACAAAATATGTAGAATGCCCAATAAATTATAATTTTAAAAGCATCATCTGCATATTAAGTGAAAATCTGTATACTAAATATGAACATTTCTCATTTGTTGTCTTGTACGGCATAACCAAATTCTTCCAATATCCTAAATACTTTAATTGTCCAGTCAAAAGCCTTTTTTCCCCGAGGATAACTGTTGAAAGCATCCAAATCATCAACTATTGACTAATATTTTGAATTTGTGCAAGTGTAATTTTCTTTGGGAAAAAGTAATGTCTCCAAAAGATAAACAAGCCCAATCTTGTACTTGTCTTCCATACACACATTGTGAAGTTCAATGACTTCCTTCAAATTGTTTATTGTTATGCCATTCATTCAATTCTTAAGGTATTTTTCACCAATCTATGACAAGTCTTAATATGGGACTCCAATGAGGGCTATTCACTAGCTTTCAACCCAGTGATCATTGAGAACTCGTACAATGAAAATCGGGATGGCTTGCCATCAATCGAAAACCATTTATCATTTTGTTTTTGGGTCATGATCAACCTCATGACTAGTTCGTGGACTAGCTAGGCTGAAAATGGTATACGTATCATGTGATAGAATTTTCAAAACAAGATTGTATTAACTTCTTTTGATGAACATCATCTAACTTCTCCCAAACAAAATCAAGCTTCTGAACGAACTGTTATGGCAAGGTTTGTCTTTAATTTATCTTCAACGGGAATCACATACTCAAACGAGTGTTTCATTTCTATAATCAAAAACTATAAAATGACCATGTTAAATATGCATTTATAAATATGGAAAATCTACAATAATATCTAGAATTAGGGACAAAGCCAAGACTCAACCACACGAGGGAATAGTATAAATTTTTTTAAGTGAAATTCAACAGTATAAATAATGTATAACCCTGATTTTTCAAAATAAAATTAAAATACCACATTTTCAAAAAATATCAGAGTAGTGTGCAAACGCTAACAAGAATGCATTTATATCCCTCTAAGTACATACCTTTTTCTTACACTCAAAATAAAAACAGGAAAAGAAAATCCTTCAATACAAGTACTTCACTAGTTCTTAGGAAAATGACCCCAAGGTAAACAAATAAAACTAACTACAAATAAATGCTTTAAGCTTAAATGGTCATTAAGGCAGTTGAGAAATGTAACTAATCAAGTAGAATGAGCTGACTAATGTTTCTAGCAGCAATGAATGATTTTTATTGAACAATTTCTATTAAAACACACCTAATACTGCTCCAGTGTTTTAATTCAACTGTGAGATGAACAATTTTTGGTGGTTTAAATGGTGCAAGCTTGATTAGAAGTTAAATCAATCAAAACACATTTCTTCTGTTCACGAGTTTGAATGGTGTTAACATTTTACACTAGATGATGACAAGTGGCATAATATGCATCGTTGGATGCTGGAAAAATGAAGAGGCGTATAACTATACTCATTTGGCAGCACTATTCACACATTCATTCATGAGGTTTGCATCCCTTGGCATTAACCGAACTCTCTCTTTTCTTCTTGATGTTCTTTCATCTCCTTCTGATTCTTTATGGGATTATTGATCTTGTGTGATCAATAATATGATATCTCTAAAATATAATCACTCCTTGAGTGATTAGTGGTTCTGTAGGAGTGATTAGGTTTGTGATACCTTTTATCAATAATAATAACTCTGGGTTAGGTATGTTCTTGAGTGAGTTCTTGGCTGATATAAGGTTGGAGTGACCTCTGGTTATGTGGAAATATGCTATGCCTGTAAAACAAGCTCTTGAATCCGATGATATTCGTGTTGTGATCGATTCTTTGAGTTGATGCTACAAATGGAGTAGACCTGTTTTCTTTCACAAACATTTTTCAGCTTTTCGTTCAATTTTTTGTGCTTATTTTGTTTGTATTTTCTTGTACTAAAAGTTTTGGATCTGTAACAGTAGTATTAAAGCTAAGGAAGAGGAAAATCCTTTAGATCTGGTTTGATCTAAGTCTGTTAGTACTAGAAACTCTCTCATCTGGTAAAAACTTGAGCGATCTGTTTAGATCTGCTCATTCTTGAGGACTAGTTCTCAAGATCTGGTATAAAACTCTAACCCTAACTTTGTGGTGGTACATTAGTCAGCAATATACATTTTTCTTGATAATTTTTAAGAAATCTTATTTTCAAAGTGTCTTCTAAAATTAGAAACCTGAGACTTACGATTTATCTTTTGTCTAGGCCCCTAAAGAGGTCCTAGAATCTAAGGTGAAATGTTAGTGTTCCCCTTTTTAAAACAAAATGTCAGTTTTACAAACTGCATGCACATATTGTTGTTGTTTGAAATTTCTAGATTCTTGTGTGAATATTAGAGTTTTATAACTGTGTGATATAAAACTCTAATAACTGTTATTAGAGTTTTAGTGTTATCTTTTTTTAAAAAAAAATGTTAGTTTTATAACTGTGTGATATCTATCAAGTATTGTGTTTGTATTTAGTGTCTCGTTCAAAAGAAAATGGGAACTAAGTTTGAACTTGATGTATATAAGGGTAAAGGAGACTTTAGTCTCTGGCGCCAAAAGATGAGAGCAATTTTGTTACAGCAAAAATGTGCAAAAGCAATTGATAATAGTTGGCCTACTGATTTTGATGAAAATAAGAAAAATGAATTAAATGAAATTGCATGGAATTCAATTTTCTTGCATTTATCTGATAATGTGTTAAAGGAAATTGGAAAAACCAGTACTGCTATTGAACTAAAGACTAAGTTAGAAACAATTTACCTGACCAGTACTATGCCAAATAAAATCTATCTGCTAAAACATTTTTTTTTTACCTTTAAGCTTTATCTAGCTCTATACTTGGAAGCAAATCTCGATAAATTCAATAAACTAAATGGGGACTTAGCAAATTGTAAAGAAGAGATCTCTAGTGATCAACTTGTTGTAGTTCTCCTTAGTTCTATTAGTGATAAGTATAAAGATGTAAAAGTTGCTTTAGAATATGGTAGAGATTATTTAACCCCTGAAATTATAATTAGTGCTCTCAGGAATAAGGAGTTAGAGCTTAAAATGAAATTGGGATAGCATGTTAATGGGGAAAATTTGTTGGCAAAGAGTAAGAATAGCGGTAAACTTGGAAATTCAACTAAGAAGGATTACAGTAAGAAAAAGGGTAAACCAAAAAATAAGTATAAAGGCAAGACAAAAAACAGGAAGTGTTTTTATTGTCAGGAAGAACATTTCATAAAAGACAGTTCCAAGAGAGTAGCTGGTCAGAAATTTAGAAATAAGACTGGGGGTGGAGCAGCTTTAGCTTATAATGAAAATAACTTAGAAGAGGAAGTTTATGTTGTCACAAGTAGGCAGCCTAGTGAAGAGTGGATCTTAGACTCAGGTTATACATTCCATATGTGTCCCACTAGAGAATGGTTCAGTGATTTTCAAGGCTATGAAGGTTGAAGAGTCCTCATGGGAAACAATATGTCCTGTCAGATTAAAGGAATAGGTACAATATGTCTTAAGTTTAGTGAAGATAGGAATTTAGTCCTAGAAAGAACTTGGTATGTCCCTGATCTTCAAAGAAATCTAATATCCTTGGGGGTATTAGATGATTTGAAGTTTGAAATCAAAATAAGTGAAGAGTGTACTAAAATTCTTAAAAACACTCATGTTGTTGTAAATGCTCCCAGAAAGAATGGGCTTTACACTATCTGTGCTGAGCCAATTTCAGCTTTAAATGTTGCAGTTGCTAAGGATGAGTAAGAATTATCGCACCTATGGCACAAGAGAATTGGCCATATTAGTGAGAAAGGTCTTCAAATCCTAAGTCAGCAAGGTGTCTTTGGGAAGGAAATTACTAATAAAACAGGCTTCTGTGAGCAATGTGTTTTAGGAAAACAATCTAGGTTACCACTTCTTCCAGGGATACATAGGACTACAGATATTTTAGAATATCTGCATGCTGCTCTTTGGAGACCAGCTACTATTAACACTCATACATGTTTTAGGTATTTTCTTTTAATTGTTGATGATTTTTCAAGAAAGATTTGGGTTTTTCTTTTAAAATCCAAATCAGCGACATTTGGAGTTTTCAAAAATTGGAAAACTCTTGTGGAAAATCAAAAAAACAAAAGAATAAAGGTCCTAAGAACAAATAATGGTATGGAGTTCTGTAAGTACGAGTTTGATAGGCTTTCCAAAGGCAATGGTGTCTTAAGACACAGAATTGTGGCACACACTCCTCAACAAAGTCTAGCTGAAAGAATAAACAGAACCATCTTAAACAAGTAAGATGAATGAATCTTAGCTCTGGTTTGCCAAAGATTTTCTAGAGAGAAGCTCTTAAAACTACTAGCTATTTGATAAATAGAAGTCCTACTAACTCCTGAAGAAGTGTGGAATAATAGGCCTCCTTTATATTCTCACCTAAGAGTGTTTGGATGTTCAGCCTATGCTCATCAAAATCTAGGAAAGTTAGAACCTAGGTCCAAAAAATGTGTATTTTTGGGCTATGTAGAAGGCACTAGGGATTATGGACTTTGGGCTAAAGGTCAAACTGGCTATAGGGTAGTTATAAGTAGGGATGTTGTCTTTAATGAAAATCAGTTTCCCTATCTTGAAAATGCTTCTAAAGAAAAGAGTCATTTTGATTTAGAAAAAGATGCTATATTTGAGGTGGAGCCTCTTGAGAGACAAGAGGATACTGAAGTAAGTCATCAAACTTACATTCCACCTCTTACACAGGCTGTAGAAACAAGTACTTCAAATGTTGATGAAACAATTGAAGAAAATTTAGAATAATATGGAACATCTCTTGAGAATTACTAGTTAGGCAGAGATAGAATTAGAAGACAAATCAGGCCCCCAGCTAGATATAGAGACAGTTTCAATATGCTGTAACATGAGTCAATTGAAAATGAACCTAATTCTTTTGAAGAAGCAATTAAAGGGATAAATTCAAATAATTGGCTTGCAGCAATGCAAGATGAAATGTCTTCTCTAGATAAGAATAAAACTTGGGACCTTGTGGAGAGACCTATAGGCAAGAGAGTTATAGATTGTAAGTGGGTGTTTAAAATAAAAAGAGGAGAACTGAGTGATAAAGATATAAGGTATAAAGCTAGACTAATAGCAAATGGGTTTAATCAAAGGGAAGGAATATATTACAATGAAATATTCTCCCATGTTGCTAAGTATACCACAATTAGAATCCTCTTATCACTTACTGCTCATTTTGACTGGAAACTAGAACAGTTAGATGTCAAAACAACTTTTCTAAATGGTGATTTAGAAGAAACAATCTATATAAATCAACATGATGGTTTTTAGAAAGACAAAAAGTCTGATCTTGTTTGTCTTTTAAAAAAATCTTTGCATGGGCTTAAACAAGCTCCAAGACAATAGTATAAGAGATTTGACTATTATATTATTGGCCTTGGTTTTAGGAGAAGTAACTGTGATACTTGCCTTTACTGTAAAGGAAATGGTGGTAGTGATTCTTTATATCTTGTCTTATATGTTGATGATATACTGATTACAAGTAAAGATAATAAAGAAATAGGTAAAATAAAGTGCAAGTTAAAAGATGAGTTTGAAATGAAGGATATGGGATCTGTTACAAGAATTCTAGGCATGGATATAAGCAGAAATAGGAGTGATTGTATTTTGTTCTTAAATCTAAAGTCTTATATTTCTAAAGTATAAGAAATTTTTGCTATGACTGAAGCCAAATTAGTCTCTGTGCCTCTTCTTCTTGCTGTTCTTTCATCTCCTTTTGATTCTTTCTGGCATTATCGATCTTGTTTGATCAATAATATGATATCTCTGAAATATAATCACTCCCTGATTGATTAGTGGTTCTGTAAGAGTGATTAGGTTTGTGATACCTTCTGTGAACAGTAACTCTGGGTTGGGTATGTTCTTGAGTGAGTTATTGGCTAATCTAAGGTTGGAGTCACCTCTAGTTATGTGGAAATATGATGTGCCTGTAAAACAAGCTCCTGAATCCAATGATATTCGGGCTTTGACCGATTCTTTAAGTTGATGCTACAAAGGGAGTATATCTGTTTTCTTTTCACAAACATTTTTCTGCTTTTCGTTCAATTTCTTGTGTATATTTTGTTTGTATTTTCTTGTACTAAGAGTTTTGGATGTGTAACAATTTTCTTATTGAAAATATAAATTAGTGCAAAAAAAGAAAAGGAAAAAGAAAAACTAGAGGGAAAAATCCATAGTTTCCTCAACTTATAACACACATAAGATCAAATCAATATGATTCTAATTACTCAATGTGTATAAGAAAAATGCATATCAGTAAGGAAAATAATTTGGAAACAAGAAATATCAATCATATATCTAACTAGATAACAAAAAATCGTTATAAAAATAAATTAATAGTATAAGAGTGGTCGAAATTGGCTTTATTGGGTCAAATTCTTTTCATAAAAGCATCTCAATGGAGATAAAAAATGAGGAATTATAAATGAATTGAATAGTGAAGAATTCAAAACCTGAATCTCGAAAAGGGTAGTGTTATTAACATGGGTTAATATTACTTTCAAGAAAGCTATTTCCAAATATAAGTGATACGTCCATTCATTTATGTGGGAATTGGCATTGTTTCTATTCACAACACCCTTTATATCTCTTTTATTTTTTTCCTTCTTCCGCTCTTACTTTTCAAAACTAAAACATAATCAAAACATTCAAGACATGGAAAAACACACTTAATCAAGTAATTGAGGTCATTTATACACATTCAGTTCAATAATTAGAACCAAAATATCAAGCAATTTCAAAAATTTGCTCCAATCAACACTTTAAACATATGGTATATAAGTTTAATCATCATCCACGTCTATAAATCAAGATTCCAAGCCAAAAGTTCAAAGAAAAATTACAAAATCTTGCTTTTGAATTGAAATTTGCTTCTTTCTCCATTTGATGAAAACATTAGTCATGGGACTGGAAAATAATTAACGTCCTTTTTGAAGGAAAAAAAGGCCAACTATGGTAATTTTTAGGTGCAAGAATGGATATGAATTATGATAGGGTTCAATTGCAAGAAAAAAGGTGATAAAGAATGGCCGGGTCAGTTGCAAGAAGAAAGGGGATAAGGAAATCGATTTTGAATTGGGGATAAGTAGGGGTAGCAAATGGGCGAAGCTGACCGTGGGTTCACTGGCTCGACCCATAATGCGCTAGAACTCGGGCTCGTTTAGTGTCCCGGGCCTGAGTCGATCCAAGCAAAAAAATATGAGCCGAACTTGCTAGGCTGTAATATAGACGAACTAGCTCATTGGTCCGACTTGTTGTTCGTGTGCCAGCAAGAGTCACATTTGAGTTTTGTGACCGTATGAATCTCAACAGTCACAAAAGTGATCGTTTTGGTCTCTAAATTGTTCCTTTTTTTGTTTTGTTATTTTAAATACAGTCATATTTTTACTCATATATAATCCCTCATTCCACTTCAATTTTTTTCACTACTCTCAACCTCCTAAATCTCAAAGTATAATATTCTTTATATTAGCTCATTTATTATGCAATATATAGTTTATTTTCTCAAAATTTACTTATTTGAGTTATTTCTTCTGTCCAATTATAGTATATATTTTCTTTATTCTACATTCTTACTACCTCTCTTTTATTCCGAATGGATTACACTCGAAAAATTGATCACCAAATAGATGATGATTTTAGTGGTCTCAATGGTATTCCAATTGTTGTCGTTTTTTGTGATGATTATGGAAGCACATATGGAATTGATTTGGAAGATATTCAAGAAGATTTTGCAACACACACCAATACAACAATTAGTTCGAGCACTAAACGATGAGAAAAAAACAAAATACTACGCGTTGGAAACATTTCAATTTAGTACCGACAGGTACAAAAAGCAGATGGACAGTCATAGTACAAAGCAGTGTGTGAACACTGCGAAGAGAAATTCTTGTGGCAAAGGGGCGAGAGCACGACCCATCTAAACAAACATTAACCAAAGTGTCTGCTTAAACGTGGAGGGTTGGATATTAATCAGGCGCAACTCTATTTCGAATCTCTCATTATAACTTCCAGTTCTAGTCTGAATCTAAACAACTGGTTAAATTCACATGAGAACATGCGCCACGAAGGCATAACGATGTTGGTGGCAAATTGTGATTTTCTACTTAGTTTAGTAGAAAGTGTTCATACAAATGTATATCCAACCTAGGTACAAATCCTATTTTAGAAACATTCTTTGTTCAGACACTATTAGTTTTCTATACTACATCTAAAAGGCCCTAAAAGGGAGAAACATTTTTGAACTATTCTACCCTCACAAATTTTTTAAAATTCCATATTCACTCTTAGTATTCATTAATGTACAATTTTTTTTAATATTTTATTTATTACTCTTCTACATCTAAAACGCCCTAAAAGGGAAAAATATTTTTTGACTATTCTTCCCTTACAAATTTTTTAAAATTTTATATTCACCCAAATAAAAAATTAATGGAAAAAGTTGTAACTTTGTTTATTAATGAATTGAAATTCAAATCATTGTTGTCAAAACTAAAATGGAGATGAAAAGATTATTTTTAATACATTATATTACACTGATTATGAGCATGTTTGGTTCAGATTTTTTTTTAAACTCTTTTTTTTTCTTCAACTTATATTGAACCACATAACATTTTACCATATTGTGAGACTCATAACATTTATCAACCTTTTAGAAACACATTTTACCATATATTTTTTTTCAAAATTTCGTAAACATTTGAAACTTTTTTAATTTTTAATTTAATCTTATTTTATTAATATATATATAGAACGTTCTTCTCATGTTACTTCTGTCCCTCGACAATACTCTCACAACATAGGAAAGCATTGACACTTCTTTAATTTTTGTTTCTTACTTACATTTATGACGTTTTCATTTACGCTGTCAAATTAGAAACGTCAACTTACACAAAGAATATTGTTTATAATGAACTACTACTCTAACAAATGTACAATATATTATGTAGTCAATTATTACATTATCTCACAATAAAATTAGTAATTATTAATTTTATTCTTTGTAAAATACAGCCCTAGAGATCATTAATTCTATAAGATTTTATATCAAGAGTTCGTCAATTATCAAAGTTTAAATCACTAAAAGGTCTTCACTAGGTTCAAGTTATCGTTGGTATTATCACCATATAAAATTCATCTCTGGTTGTAATTATACTTCCATGAATACAATTATCTTTTAATATTTTATTTATTAGTTCATTATTATTGTGCATTAAATTTTTAACAATTTATTAAATGTACAATTAATTTTTTTAAATATATTAAATTAATTATGAAGGTGAAAAGATGATCTCATTTTTATTTTTATTTTTGCATTTCGTAGATGAAAGAAGTGAGAAATGGATTTTTGAAAAAAATGAATGGAAAAAATTGTAACTTTTTTTTTATTACCGTATTAAAATTCAAACTATAGTTGTCAAAATTTAAATGGAGATGAAAAGATTATTATTAATATGATTATAATTCACAACAAACATTTGATTACAGTGATTATATATCGCACGCACGCACGCACGCAGAGAGAGAGAGAGAGAGAGAGAGTGTGTGTGTGTGTGTGTGTGTGTGTGTGTGTTAATGAATGTTGACAATTCTTTAGTTTTTGTTTTTCACCTATGTTTATGTTGTTTTCATTTACATCGTCAAATCATATATGCTTAACAAAAAAAGAATATACACAAATAATATTGTTTATAAGGAGCTAGTTCTCCAATAAAGTACAATGTTATATAGTCAATCATTACGTTCTCTCACAATAAAATTAGTAATTAATAATTTTATTTTTCGTAAAGTGTAGCCTTGAAAATCTATATTAATAATCATTAATTTCATGAGATTTGATATCAATCATCAAAACTTAAATCACCAAAAGTTCTTTACTAGGTTCAAGTTACTATTCGTATTACTACTATATATAAAACTCATCTCTGGTTGTAATTCTACTTCTATGAATCTAAATAAAATATTAACATGGAACAATACAATACAAACATGTTATCAAGAGTCGTATTTTTTTATTGCAATTGCTACTTTAACATTTTAATTATTAACAATTAAAAAATAAAAAATAATTTTGTTTAAAATATTAAAAATTTATAATATGAATGTAAAAGTACGTACAACGCATGCGTGTCTAACTAGTACAATGAAAAGAAAGAATATTTAATACGCGATTTAAATAATTATTCTAATGTTTTATCATTTACTTCGGGCTTATATATGATCCGGTAGTAACCATAAAGTATACATAGATGCCTCTGCACATTATATAAATAAAAAATATATCACGCATAAAAAGATTGTTCCATTCATAGTAATTAACAACCCTCACAATGGAAATAATATTTTTAATGTTTTATTGATTATTATTAAAAAAATTAATTGCGAAGAAAGAACTCGCGGTTTCACTTTTGACAACATTATACCCAACAATATAGTAATAGAAAAACTAGCGAAACAATTAAATTCCTATTTTGGTGGTGTATTATTTCATGTTCTGTGTGTATCATATTTTAATTTAATTATAAAATATTGACTAAATTCATTGACCAACAGTCAAAAAAATAGGCATGCAATAAATTTCATTACAATCTCACTCGCCAGAAATCAAGTGTTCGATCGTCTGTGTATAAAAAATTCACTTGCACAAAAAACTTTTTTCACATATGTAGGCCATAGATGAAACTCTAGTTACCTTATGCTTGAATCATGTGAAGATTATGAACACCCATGCATATTATAACGGCCGATACTCACACGGTCCAGAATATGATTTATAATCATATATGATCGACAAATTTTATCCTATGTGAGAAAAATTTTGAAATTTTTTTCGGCGCCACTATTCGACCAGTCTATTAGTTCTCAACTATTTTAATATTATTGTTAATAATTTTAATAAGTATAAAGAATTTTTAATTTTTTCTAATATTATAGTAGTGATTGAGACTAAGTTTAGAAAATATTTGGAGAAATTGCCTATGTTGTTTCTGTTAGCGTCTATAATGGATCCTAGATTATATTTAGAGGGTACAAAACATGTTGTGTCGGTAATTTCAATTAAATTAACTTATGAGAAGCTACTATCTTACGATAATCTAGAAAAAAAAAAGTTTATGTAAGATGTACGAGATATAGACGAAAAATACCCATAAGAACGTTAGACAACCCCATGTATCAATGGCTTATTCGTTGTCAAACAACGATAACATTTATAGAATTACATGTTTAGTATGTTAGATGAGGAAGATATAATTTTTTTGATATACTAAGATGATGGAGAACGAGCGTTAAAACTCAATTATTTCTATTATATAACATGATCTACTAACACCACCGGTATCTATTGTAGCATCGAATTCTGCTATTAGTGCAAGTGACAAGTTCTGATCAAATTTCATTAATTTGTAAGTATTGTTTTCGTAATTTCATTAATTTGTAAGTATTGTTTGTATAATTCTTTTTTAAAATTTTCTTACTTTTACAAAAGAAAAAATGTACACGTAAAACTTGTTCGTGTACAATTTCAATTCTGCAGACACTAAAAATAGCCGATCCAAATTGTCCGGAAAAGAAGCATGGTTTCAATTGTCAAATTTCTCATACCCTATTTAATTTTTAATTTTTAAATTCATGAAAATATTTTGCATTTAAAAAAAATTAAAAAATTCGAGTCGAGCTTGTGGGTGGCTTGGCTCGGACCATGAGGCCAACAAGCCATAGGCCGAACCGAGTAGCCAAGTAGAAGACGAGCCAAGCTCAAGCTCAACTCGTGTCAACACAGACTGAGCTTGGCTCGCCACTTGCACTGAGCTGGGCCCTAGTGGCAATGGTCGGCTCAGCTCAACTCTGCATATTGCCACTCCTAGATATGAGAAGTTTAATTTAGGTTAAATATTTACTAGTGCATCACCCATGCGATGGACGGAGTTAGCCGTTTCTAATTTAATTACTTGAACCAATGAAGACTATATTTGTTACATTTGTGTATAAACATTAATTCCAGTAACTAAATTGCACATAATAAGCATGTTGTTGATTACAATATATGAGTAACTAAGAAACGACGATAATAATATTCTAAATTTTGAAAAACTTCTTTGAACACAACATTCGTCGTTGAACTTGTATGGCCACCATCTTTATCGCAAATCAATATCTTCAATCCATTGCAATTTGTTACTATCGACGCAGCCACATATAATTGTCTATGACTGAAGGCTGCTTCTTCAAGTATTGAGGTAGACAATATATTTTTAATCATTTATTTGGAAGCTAACAATTGTAAAACATAATTACAATTTTTTCTAACAAACATGATAAGTATTTGACATTCAATAAAACACATGTTGAAATACGAAAATAAATACATAAATGATAATAGTTTAGAATTTTTAATCCAAAACAATTCAAACAACATAAACTGAATAATGCTAGAGACATAAAATGTTTCAAATACTTAATCCAAAATAAAAATCAAACCAACTTAAATTATATAAATAACCCAGTATAATTGTGTTAATATGAAAACACGTATGTAAGATGAAATTTAAAAAATTAAACTAAAAATCGTAATTGTTAAAAAAATAAATTAAAAAAGCACTTAACTATCTACCTGCATTTCAAAACTCAAAAAAAAAAAAAACAGATTATGTATAACAGGATAAATTAAATGAGCAAATGTTATAATTCCGAGCACCATGTTTGAGTGTATTTTGCAAAGTTATTTTAATATAAAAAATAGCAGTATCCGAACACACAGTAAAATTTTTTTAAAAAATGATATAAAAAAAATTCGAAAGTGCAAATAATTTATAGAAATGATTTTAACAAAAAATTGGAAATGATTATGACTAACCTTTTTGTCGTGGCAAACAAATCGTAGACTGAAGGACTCATCCGCGTTACCGTAGGCCAGGACCTCATATTGGCGGACGACCCACACCTTCAAAGTCCAGTGTATTTTCATTGGATTCACCTCGCTGATGAAATTAAACAAAGGTGGCAATTGTTGTAAAATGTCATTTGTTTGATTTTAGCAGTGCAAAAAAATTTTAAAAATAAAGAAACACACAAACTTTTATATAATGAACAAAACGTGCAACCCATTGTCTATTTTGCAAGAAGAAAGTATAATAATGTACTTACCAGAAGATAGTTCTCAATGGGGCAGGACAAGAAACAAAGCAGTATCGTGATCCAAAAGTGAATTATGAATAAATTTCATATATATAGCTCAAACACAATTGCACATTTTAATAAACGAAGTATAATTCTTAGATGCACAGTTACACGCAGATCGATGCGATGATGTCTCTTCAAAAATTTCATTAAACTGTTCGAATACCACAGGGAAGGCCAAAAGACGGTTTCATAAAAAAAAAAAAAAAAAAAGATGATGATGATGAGTCCAATTGTTAGTTATTAAAAATTTGTTGCATTTATCCATATTTGAGAGCATTTCGCAAAGTATTTTAATAAAACAAAACAAAATAGTATCCGAACACACAGTAAAAAAGTAAGAAAAAAAATTCAAAAGTGCAAATAATATACAGAAATGATTTTAACAAAAAATAGGAAACAAATAAACTATTCGAATGCCACAGGGAAGCCCAAAAGACAGTTTCATACAAAAAAATGAAGAGTCCAACGCGTTTTTGAAAATTTGTTGCGTTTATTATTTAATATTAAATATTACACTTCGTTTTTTTCAGGAAAAGGAAAAAAATAAATAAATAAACTATCAATGTGTGAAACTAATTAAAGAATTTGAAAAGTTGTTGCATTTATCATATATAATATTAAATATTACACTTCGTTTTTTGCAGGAAAAGGAAAAAAATAAATAAATAAACAATCAATGTGTGAAACCAATTAAAGAATGCGAAAAATTGTTGCATTTATCATATATAATATTAAATGTCACACTTCATTTTTTGCAGAAAAAGGAAAAAAATAAATAAATAAACAATCATTGTGTTAAACCAATTAAAGAATATGAAAAGTTGTTGATTATATACTCCTTCCGTCCTACAAAGATAGGCCCGTTTTTCTTATTTATCTATCCCAAATTATGGACTACTTACTTTATACATGATATATTAAATTTTTATTTTTCCTAATATACCCCTATTTAATTTACATTGTTATCAACCAAAATATATCTCTCTCTAAATTTTCATTTACTTTTTTCTTTTTTCCAATGTAATTCTCTCTTTATCTATATAACTCTCTCTCTCTAAACCTTCATTAATCTTTTTTTTCCCAGGTAACTCTCTCTCTCTCTCTCTCTCTCTCTCTCTTTCTCTCTCTCTCTCTCTCTCTATATATATATATATATAAAATTTTTATAATTTTATTTACATTAAATGAGTTTTCTTAATCTGTGTGGAAAAAAAGTGGGTCTATCTTTGTGGGACGGAAGGAGTATAATATTAAATGTTAGACTTTGTTTTTTTGCAGGAAAAGGAAAAAATAAAAATAAACAATCAATGTGTGAAACTAATTAAAGAATATGAAAAGTTGTTGCATTTATCATATATAATATTAAATAACAACTTTGTTTTTTCTAGGAAAAGGAAAAAAATAAATAAAATAAACAATCAATGTGTAAAACTAATTAAAGAATATGAAAAGTTGTTGCTTTTATCATATATAATATTAAATAACCACTTTTTTTTTTTTGCAGGAAAAGGGGGAAAAAAAACAATCAATGTGTGAAACCAATTAAAGAATATGAAAAGTTGTTACATTTATCATATATAATATTAAATGTTACACTTCATTTTTTGCAGGAAAATGAAAAAAATAAATAAATAAACAATCAATGTGTGAAACCAATTAAAGAATGTGAAAAGTTGTTGCATTTATCATATATAATATTAAATGTTAGACTTCGTTTTTTGTAGGAAAAGGAAAAAATAAAAATAAACAATCAATATGTTAAACCAATTACAGAATCTTGCATTTATCATATATAATATTAAATAACCACTTCGTTTTTTTTGCAGAAAAAAGAAAATAAATAAATAAATAAACAATCAATGTGTAAAACCAATTAAAGAAAATAAAAAATTATTGTATTTATCATATATAATATTAATTATTATACTTCATTTTTGCAGAAAAAGAAAAAAAAACAATTGAAACCAATGAAAGAAAATAGTCTTTGTTTTTTGCTGAAACATTCAAATGAAGAAATTGGTATAAGTAGCATGTATGACGGAACTTAACAAAATTAGAAAAAAAGGATCGAAAACTGTGTGCTAAAATTTTTGACAGTTATCTTATTATAATATATAAGTAGAATATAGATATATAGATTTGCTCGGAGAGTATTTTGAGTAGTCTATAATTATCATAATAAAAGATTTTATTTTTTATTTTTTTAGTTTCCGGGTCAAAGGCTAAAACTATAAAGGGATTTTTTCAAGAACGCGCCACTTTTTGGAAATAATTCTAAAAAGCCATTTCTGTTACTTAAATTTCAAAAATATTGTTTTGGTAATATATTTATTATAATTACAAATATTAATATATTAATTAGATGTTGTAATTAACAGCTGTAACTGAAACCCAGAAAAAAGGGAAATTTCCATTATTCTATTCAATTAGAAATCTAATTGATTCTTTGCCAAAATACAAAAAATAAAAAATTTCAGAAAATGCCGCGAAGAAGATCAGTACGAAAGCGAAGAACATCATTCTATGAATAACATCACTCGGCGAAGAAGATCAGTCCACGAAGAACATCAGACCGTGAAAAACTTCCATCCGTGAAGAAGGTGCGTTGAACGATATCAGAACGTGAAGAACATTAGAATATGAATAACGTTATATTTCTATTATGATCTTGTAACATTTGGAAGTTTATTGTTTGCACAGATGTTTATTACATTTAGAACATTCTCGTATGTTACAAATCTCGTATGTTACATTTCAGTATTACGTTTGTATGTTTGTAATATATTATTTTATGTTATTATTTTGTAACAAATTGCAGTGATTAGTAATTTCAATGTAACATATGTAACGTCAGTGGTAGAGAATACAAAATTATGTAACATGTGTTGGGTAAAATAACACGATATCATCTGTAACATGTATTTGGTAAAATAACAGTGATACAGACTGTCGTTTGTAACATATGTATCAGATAGTGATACACTATAGAATTTGTAACATCTGTATCAGACAATGATATTAAAAAGAATCTGTTACAAATGTTACAACTGTAAAACCAACTCTAAACTTCCACAAGTTCAGTTGTAAAATATGTAACGTCAATGGTAGAGAATACCAATACATGTAACATGTGCTGGTTAAAATAACATTATATTATCTGTAACATATTCAGTTATACAAAATGTCGTTTGTAACATATGTATCAAATAGTGATACATTATAGCATTTGTAACACTATATCAGACCATGATATTAGAAAGAATCTGTTACAAATGTTACAACTGCAAAACCAACTATAAACTTCAACAATTTCATATTTACATACATACTGGACTTTAAAATAAATTAACACATTGTAACATTAGAATGTAACAGTGAGAAGAAATTTAACTCATGATTTAATAACATAACTCAATTTGTAACATAACTTAATCTGTAATATATTTAGTATTATATTAATTGCTACAAAATATTAATTCTAACATCTGTATTAGAACTTGATTCTCAACATCATCCCTAACATTGTATCAAACATTCATACACAATATCATTTGTAACAACAACATCAAACATTGATATTATCAGACATTGATATTAAAAAGAATCTGTTACAACTGTTACAACAGCCAAAACCAAATCTAAATTTCAACAAATTCCTATTAATATATACAATGTACTGTAATACACCTATATATACATATTATATCTTAAAAAATGTTTCATACAGAGAACAATCAAACCCTAAAAAATGTTTCATACAGAGAACAATCATGTCCTAGCATCCCTCAGTTGCTTGCTTCATCTCATCTCATTGTGCCATTGCTTCAATCGTCTCCAGGAGTAAATATCACCCATTCGTCTAATTGATTTTAGATTGTCCTTCATCTTCGTTCTCTTTCATTAGATTCCGGTTTGTTTTCTACACCAGGCGACGCTCTCTTCGACCTTGTCAATCTCCGACTTGGAGTCTCCATTCTTCAAAAGAGATGAAAAACATTGAAAAATGTACAAGAATTTAGGGCTTTCAGATGAAGATTTGCAGAGATTTTGAACAAAACTTGTACCGATTTGATAATGGAGGTTTCTTCACTGTTGGGGCTTTTTCATTGTACAGGGTGCGTAAATCTAGGAGGATTAAAAAGGTAATATGTAATTTACGGTTTTAAAACTGTTTTTTATCCACTATTAATTGAATATTAAAATAATTAATTTATTTTTAAGAATGTAGTATTTTTGAAATAAATAAGCTAAGTTGTTAGATTTAAGATTATTTTAATATTTATAAATAGTGGGTGTAATATCCACAACTATAAAAGGGTGGAGTAAAACGCCATCCATGATCCATCTAGCTTAATTCCCACATAATTAGCCGGCATGACTGGAGTTAAAGGAAGACAAATTCACTTCTTCAGTTCTTCTTTCGTTTTGTTTGTATACAAAAAGAATATACTCGTGTAAGCAGTGGCGAATTTGTTAAGGGACAAGAGGGCCCCAGGCTCCCTCTCAATTAAAATTTTTTTAAAGCCCAATAGAGGCCCAATCCTAAACACTTAAAGAGCCCCCTCTCATTCTCAGATTGCTTCCCAATCCCATCCTTATTTCTTCATTTCGTCCTTTCTTCTTTTCAATTTTTGCAATCGATTTGGGCACAGTAATTCTCCTAGTCCTCGACTCAAGCATTTAGATTCAATCACCACACCCAATAGTCACTCGCCCCCTCTCTGTCAAGCAACAAAATTGCAGAAAAGGAAGACATAAAGGAATAAAAAAACGGGTTATCTTCTTGCTTGGTTAGGGCTCGAATTATCACTTTTTGTTTTCATTACTTTATTTCTTATTTGATATGCATTTGTTAACATTAATGTTTAATGTAAGTCTACTAAATCTCTTAATTACACCATTAATTTTAAGGTAGGCAAGCTTGAATTTTTAATGCACTTAAGTGTTTGATAAAAATATTGATATAAAAATGGGGTCCTGGAATTGCAACCTGCAAAGTGCAAAGTAGTGATTCTTCTTTTACATTTACTGATTTACACATGTAAGAGTGATTGGTGAAGAGGAGAGAAATTCAAGGGTTTGATTCAGAGATGCTGCGAAACATCAGTGGGAATGGATATAGACCATCTTGTTTAATTTTAGAAAAAACACAAAATAATCATTTGGAATTTTAGACTACTGCATATCCACGTTCATGGCTGATGGCTTGACATAGCATATCTATGTGTGCCTATGGTCACTTTGCAAACTTTAGACTCCAGAGCTCCAGCCCATGCTCCTCTGTAAATTGCACATAAATGTTAGAATCAATTCTAAAGCAATATTCTCCAGCCCATTTTGAAATTTTTTGCTTATGTATTACATGGTGCCCCCTCTTGAACAAAATCCTATATTCGCCACTGCGTGTAAGCATCCACTCAACATAACCCACCTACTCCAAATCCTCCAACCACACATACTGTAAAACCCTCTTCTGTAATCAAGAAGAAAATGGCTGGGCAGCCCATCAAATTCGGCATACTGGGTTGTGCCAACATAGCTCGAAAATTCTCTCGGGCCATAACCCTCTCCCCAAATTCCACTCTCTATGCCGTCGGCAGCCGATCTTTGGAAAAAGCCGCTAAATTCGCTAAGGAAAATGGTTTCCCAGAATCGGCTAAGGTGTACGGATCCTACGACGCTGTTTTGGATGACCCAGATGTGGATGCTGTCTACTTGCCGCTGCCCACCAGCCTGCACGTGAAGTGGGCAGTCCTAGCTGCCCAGAAGAAGAAGCACGTGCTTTTGGAGAAGCCTGTGGCGTTGAACGTGAAGGAACTGGATTTGATTCTGGAGGCGTGCGAATCCAGTGGGGTGCAGTTTATGGACGCTACTATGTGGATGCATCATCCCAGGACAGCTGCAATGGAAGATTTCCTCTCCAATTCGGAGCTTTTCGGTGAACTCAAATCAGTAAGTTCGATTTCTGTTGGTTGTTTTATGTGATGTGTTATCTACATATCTTATGCAACTATGCAAGTATAGTTTGTCGTTTCGTTGGATGAACAGTGAGTTAGTTGGCAGTTCGATTTCTAACCTAGATAATGTTTCCTTATCTTGTTTTCTTTTTTCTTAATTATGAGAAATTTATCTGTAATCGCATTAGAAATCAAACACCATTAAGATAAAAGTAATGAGGATTTATCAAAAAGATAGTTCAAAATATCGTTCATATTGGGGAAATGATAGTGCTGCAATGATACTTTCGACAATGATATATCGAGTAAAGTGTTTTAGAAGTTGTAAGTTGTAACTTGCTTGAGAAAGAAAAAAATGCTCCTCCATTTACTTAGATACTTTAAGATTGATTTAATCTTAAATGTAGTTTATGGAAAATAAAACATAAATTTCTTGTACATTCTGCAGGTAAATAGCTGCTTTACATTGGCAGCTAATCAAGATTTTCTGGAGAACGACATTCGTGTAAGGCCAGATCTTGATGCTCACGGTGCTCTTGGTGATACTGGTTGGTATTGCATCCGGTCAATCTTGTGGGCATCCAATTTTGAGCTGCCAAAAACAGTACTTGCGTTGCGTAGCCCTGTTTTCAACAAGGCAGGAGTTATTCTAGCATGCAGCGCATCTTTGTATTGGGAAGACGGTAAAGTAGCCAACTTCCACTGCTCTTTCTTGGCCAACCTAACCATGGATGTAACCGTGGTTGGTACTAATGGAACTTTGCATCTTCACGACTTTGGTATTCCATTCGAAGAGAATAAGGCGTCATTTTCTGTTGCTACGAAATCGGGATTCACCAAGCTTGTGACTGGGTGGGAGCCTAAGCCGAGTGAGCACCATGTCACAACAGGCCTCCCTCAAGAAGCCCTATTGGTGAGGGTGTTTTCTAGACTGGTTGGGAGCATTAAATTTGATGGTTCTAAACCTGAGATAAAGTGGCCGACCCTGAGCAGGAAGAAGCAGCAGGTTTTGGATGCTGTCAAGCTGTCAATTGAGAGAGGTTTTGAAACTGTTGAGGTCTAGACCTATATGCTTTAAATGTTGCCTGTTTCGCCTTTTCCCTGCATGGGATTTGTGCTTGTCATATGTCAAATTGGATTGATACCTTTTATTGTGTGATTAATGTGCAATTCTAGTGTCTTGTGGAACTATTGTTTCTGTATCCAGGTTGAGTTCCTGTTTTCTCTGGTTGGAATAAAAGTTAAGACTGTGAATGTGGATCTGTATGTCCCTTTCTGAAGATATATCTACATATTTTCCTTCAATTATCTAGATAATATAAGTAGCAATCTTTATAAGAAGCAGTACGAAACAGAATGATGATCTGAAATGTTAAAACTTTTAGATCGGATTTGTCTTGCATCGAAGATGGTTTTGGAGTATAGATCATTGTTGTTGGTTAATGTCATAGATAATTGCTATTAGAATATGTTGTAGGGTTATGACAATGAATGCATTTGGAGTATAGATCATTGTTGTTGGTTAATGTCGTAGATAATTGCTATTAGAATATGTTGTAGGGTTATAACAATGAATGCATTGTCCCACGCCTTTTTGTGCGTATTTATGTTTAGCAATTTTGTAGTACGAATATACTCATCGTTATTTGTTTGCTATTTTATCTACTTATCCATTTCCCCCTAAAATCATGAATTTGTTTTCATTTTTTGCAATAACTCCACATTGATTATCTTCTCTCAGGGTGTGTTTGATTGACAAAGGTAGAAAAAAAAATAAATTCTATGCAAATTAAAAAATAAAAACCACCATACCCATAAGAAAATATTTTTGCATAGAATTGGCCAAAAACAAGCTTGAAGTGGTTGTACCATAGAAGTCATTTTCCATTTCCACCTTTGTATCAAACAACCAAAGTAGGAATTGTTTTTATCGGATGTGACATTCTTCATGAAATTGGTGCCAATCAAACACACCCTTACATTATTGATTGGTCTAAAAGCACAGTGATATTACTTTTAATGTAGGGATGCTTCAAACAGATGATTCTTCCTCCTATTATGCTTCTAGTCTTTTATATCATATCACAATCGCATGCTTATAATGTTTCTCCTTTCGTACCCCTTCTCTAAATATTTGATTGCATTTGGAATATTTAGAGATTGATTGGACACTACAAGAATGACATTCTTGTGAAGCCAAATCTGTTGGTTGTTGGGTGCGGAAGTCTAAGTGTTTAAGAAAATTTAGAAATTTTATTAATAATTTTGAGTTGCTATAGTACACTCGTTTTACAATTGTTTTTCCTCACACCATTCGTGATTTGTTTGATACTTTTCTGATTGTTTTCAACATTACAACTCCACTCTATCTATAGTGGACAAATGAAAATTCTAGAGATTGTGGGAAGATTACAATTTGTTGAATTATTAAAAAACAACATTTAATACTTCATAGTTCCAAATGCAATATTTCAATCTTCTATGTAGACTTGTATTTTTTAAGTGCAAGTCTTCTTGTTCCAAAGTGGTGTTGTGGTCTTCAAAGTCTTTATTAAATATTGCAAATTAATAACTTTTAACACCTCCTTTTAATTTGTAATCTTCAATTGTTTCTTGAACTTCTTAAACCTGTCAATTGTGGCTGCTTTTGTCAAAATATCTGCTGGTTGATCATTTGTGTATATGAACTCCAAGAAAATTTCTCACTAATTTACCAAATCTCGAATGAAATGATGTCGAAGCTCAATATGCTTTGATCGAGCATGAAAAAACTGGATTCTTTGTCATTACAATTAAAGACATATTGTCATAATGAATTGCTGTTGGCTCTTGTTGCTCGAACTTTAAGTCTTTCAAAGTTCTTCTAAGGCAAACTGCTTCGCAAGATGCGTCCGTAGCTTCTATGTATTCTACTTCAGCTGATGATAAGGCTACAAATTTTTGCTTCTTTTGAGCTCCAAGAAATGACATTTGTTCCAAGGAAAAATATGTAACCAGATGTGTTTTTTGGATCATCGGTGGAACCTGCTCAGTCACTGTCGGTGTAGCCAACAAGTCTGCAATTTTTTTCCTTTCTAAACTCAATGCCTTGATTCTTTGTTCCTTTAAGATACCACAATATTCTTTTTGCTGCTGCAAAGTGATTTTTGCTTGGTTCATTCATGAACGTGGAAAGTATGCTTATTGAAATGTGTGATGTTTGGCTTTGTGTTGAGATAGATCAAAGAAACAATTAATTTTCTGTAGAGTGTGGCGTCGAATTTTTCTGCATTGTCATTGACTTGCAATTTCTCATTTAATGCCATTGGAGAATAGACTGGCTTGCACTGGCTCGTGTTGAATTTTTTTAGAAGATCATCGATATACTTTTCTTGAGAATGCAAAATTCTTCCTGAACTTTGCATTACTTGAATTCCAAGGAAATATCGCATGAGTCCAAAGTCTGACATTTCAAAGTCTTTCATCATTTTTTTCTTGAATTCATCCACCACCATACTTTTGTTTGTATCAAAGTAGATAAGATCATCTACATAAAGGCATACGACAATAAATTCTTTGTCAACATTTTTCATGTAAAGGGATAATTCACTTGTGCTTTGATGGAAGCCATTTTGGATAAAATAGCTATTGATTTTGCTATTCCATGCTCGGGGTGCTTGTTTTAATCCATATAATGCCTTTTGGAGATGATATACTTCGTCTTCTTTGCCTTTGATTTTGAATCCGTCGGGCTGCTCAACACACACTTTTTCTTGAATTTTACCATTTAATATTGCTGATTTTACACTGAATTGGAAAACTGTTAACTCCAATTGAGCTGCTAATGCCAAAACAATACGGATTGTCTCCATTCTTGCAACTGGAGCAAATGTTTCTGTAAAGTCAACTCCTGGCTATTGAGAATACCCTTTGCGACTAGTCGTGCTTTATATCTTTGAATTGACCCGTCTTTATTGTATTTGATTTTATAAACCGATTTCAGACCAATGGTCTTCTTTCCTTCTGGTAGGTCAACAAGCTCCCAAGTTTTGTTTTTCTCAATGGTGGACATTTCATCGTTCATAGCTTCCGTCCAACTTTTGTCTTTTGAGGCTTCTTCAAATGATTGAGGTTCACAAGAGAATAATCCGAGCTCGCAAGAATCATAGATATATCTTAGCGAACATGTCTTTCTTGGGGGACTTTTTGGAGTCACTTTCTTCTTCATTTGTTGTAGTAGGGGCTGGATCTTGTTCATTAAGGTGGATTTGAGAAGGATCGGCTTGAAATGTTGACGGTTCGTCGAATTGATATGGTATTGAGTCCACGACTTGCTTGTCTTTCAAATCCCAAGTTGTAGTTTTGTCAAATACCACATCTCGAGGCACAATGATTTTTGTCGTTGTTGGATTTAGCAATCGATATCCTTTGGACTCGTCATTATAACCAATGAAAAGACGTTTTTGGCCTTTCTCATCAAAATTTTCACGATTTTGAGATAAAATGAGTGCATGCCAAAATTTTTGATACAATTTATCAACGGTTTCTTTTTGTGCCATGCTTCATAAGGAGATTTGTTTCTGACAGCTTTTGTAGGAGATCCATTGAGAATATATACTGCAGTGTTTACGGCTTTTGCCCAATAAAGGTTTGGAACTCCTTTGCCTTTTAGCATGCTCCTTGCCATTTCGACAATGGAGCGGTTTTTCCTTTTGGCTATGCCATTTTGCTGTGGAATTTTGCTAACCATCAGCTGCCTTTGAATGCCATTATTCTTGTAATATTCAATAAAGGGATTGTAGAGAAATTCTCCTCCATGATCGGTCCTTAGAGTCTTTATTTGAAAACCACTTTGTCTTTCTACAAGTGCTTTAAGATGTAGAAAAATAGAGAATGCCTCAGATTTTTTATTGAGAAAGAAAATCCACATCATTCTCGTGTAGTCATCAACAAATAGAATGAAGTATCTCTTCTTTCCATGAGTAGGAGTTTGCATTGGCCCACAAATATCTGAATGAACATGCTCCAATGGTGCTCTTGCTCGCCATGAAGTTTTAGGAAATGGAAAGCATTTTTCCATAGATACAGCCTTCACAAACTTTGTTTGTAATTTGGATGTTAGGAAGTCCGGTTACCATATTTTTCTCCTTAAGCAAATGAAGACCCTTGCCATTTAGATGACCATATCGCAAATGCCATAGATGTGATAAATCTGCATTTTAAACCTTGAGTGCACAATTATTGCTTAGTGGTAGCATGAGAGGAAAAGTTTTGTTTCTCATTTCAACATTCGCCACGATGATATTATTTTTCTTATCAAAGATTTTGCATTTTCTATCATCAAAGTGAACTGAAAAATTCTTTTGAAGGAGCTATCCAATACTTATGATGTTATATGATAGGTTCGGGACATAAAGAACATCAGTAATGAGTTTTCTGTTACCTCGCTTAGTTTGGACAGCAATGGTACCTTTTCCTTCTGTATGTCTTCGTGTCCCATCTCCAAGAATGATTTGAGAGGTGATATTTGAATTGATGCCCACGAAGACATATCTATTTCCTGTCATGTGATTGCTAGCATCGCTATCCAAATACCATCGATCTTTTGATTCAAAGTCACCATGTTGGTGAGAATAGAATAAAATTTCATCTTCACATTCGTTCAAAAAATTTGATGCGGCTGCATCTTCTTGTTTTTCTTTATTTTGAAACCAACAATCCTTTCGAGAATGATTAAGAACTTTGCATCTTTTGCATTTGAAAAAAAATCTTTTGATTCATGATTAGTCTTTTTGCAATTGTTGGCTTTCCAATTGCTTCGCTTTTCATTTTGCCTCAATTGTCGAATTTTCCTTTCTTGTGATTTGAGCCTCCATGATTGCTTGAACCAGTTTTTGATGCTTGCTTTTGATTGAAAAGCTTGCTCGGTTGATTGACTAGCCGAACGATTGATTCTTTGCTCATGTGCAAGAAGTGATCCGGTCAACTCATAAATCATCATTTTAGACAAGTCCTTTGATTCTTCAATTGCGGCACCTACTTGATCAAACTTTGGAGGGAGACAGCGAAGTATTTTTTCAACAACTCTTTTGTCTTGAATCGTATCTCCGTAACTTTTGATTTGGTGTACAATCTCCAAAACTCGTGAAGAGAAATCACGAACCAATTCCCGCTCTTCCATTTTGAGATTGTCAAAGTCTCTCCATAAGGATTGCAGCTTCAAGGAAATTGTCTTTTCTGTACCTTGAAATTTTTTCTTCAATATTTTTCAAGCATCTTTGGCCTTTTTGACACCAAAGATTCGAGGAAAATTAGATTTACGAACTCATTGTTGGATTTATCGCAACGCCATTGCATATTTCTTTTTGTACTTCTTTTGAAAATTTTCAAATTCTTCATCGTCTTCCGTTGGTCTTCAAGCTCCTCATCATCGATGACTTCCCAAAGATCCAAAGAGATAAAGAAGGTTTGTATTTGACTGCTCCAATACTCGTAGTGTTCACCTTCGATGATTGGAACATGGCTTGGAGAATAAGCGAACAAAGAAGCTGCTGATTTTGTTGCCATTACTTTTGTGTTTGGATGTTGATGATGCTGGAAGCTACTTCAATATTTTGACTGAACCTGGCTCTGATACCAAATTTGTTGGATGCGGAAGTGAAGTGTTTAAGAAAATTTAGAAATTTTATCAATAATTTTAAGTTGTTACAACACACTCGTTTTACAATTGTTTTTCCTCAGACCACTCTTGATTTGTTTGATACTTTCTTGATTATTTTCAACATTACAACTCCACTCTATTTATAGTGGACACATGAAAATTCTAGAAATTGTGGGAAGATTACAAGTTTTTTACAAATGCAACCTTTCAATCTCCCATGTAGACTTGTATTTTCCAAATGCAAGTCTTCTTGTTCCAAAGTGGTGTTGTGGTCTTCAAAGTCTTTATTGAAGACTTCAAATTAATGACTTTTAACAATATCTTGATGCTCTTGATTATCTTGCATGTTGTTGAACAAAGATGATCTCCTGAGAATATAATTGTAGACCTTGTAAAGCATTGTTATTTCATGCAATCATGTTTTCAACAAAAAGGGTTGCCTTTGTAGCTCTCGTCTATTAAGAAAATGTGAGACTAGTGTTTTTCTATTGAGATTTTGGCACAAATAGTTCATAACATATGTCCTTAGTGTGTTTTTAGTTCCTAACTTTTCATTTTTGGTTAGGAGATCCTTAACCTATTCCATTGGGTGCGAACGTAGCCCCTATGTGGATGGAGTTCATCCAATTTCTCCGTTAATTAGGCGTGTGTATTGAACTTCCATTTCATTTGTTTTTATTTCAAAGGTAAATTAATCAATTCTTAAATAAATAATAATAATAAATTTTAAAAAATGATCAACCACCCCACCCCACTCCAAACTGCCATTAATGGCAAGACAAAGTGGAGGGTGAAGCCCCTATAATTTCTACCACTAATGGTAGAAATGGAAAATGGGAAATGGGAAAGGGGAAAGGAGGAGGTGGTAGCCCCATTTTATTGCCGTAAAATGGCAGTGAAACAGGGAAATTAAAATGCTCTCACCCCACCTCACCGCACCCCACCTCACCCCACCGCAATTTAATTTTACATCCATGAATGGCAGTAAAATGGGGGAATTAATATTGGAGATAAAATGGGGAAATTAAAAATGGGGGTAAAATGGGAAAATTAAAATGTGGGAGCATTTCTTCCTGCCATTGATTTAATATTTCAATACGTCAAACAAAGTGCATTGATTTCATATTACACAACGTCGATATACATATCTCTGCTTTTCATTCCTCCATCTTTAGTACAAAAAAGAGATCAAACTACAAATATCATATAAACATACAATGAAAATCAGAATGAAGCTTTATGAATTGGTTGACAAGAGAGATTGCTTCTCTCTCCATTTATTCCTACCATTAATGGCAGTTATGGGTGGGTGGAGTGGAGAAGGTGGTCATTTTTTTTAGATAAGAATTGACCAATTTGTCCCTACAATAAAAACAAATTGAAGGGAAGTTCATTTCACGGGCATAACTAATGAAAAAATTGGATGAAATCTGTCAACAGGGACGACTTTCGCACCCATGAGAGGCTTCATGCATTTCTCCTTAAAGATGGTTATAATGGTAGGAGGTCGAAAGAGGTCTTTTCGGAACAGAAGAGATAGTCACGACTGAGTGACTTTGACTAACCAGAGGAGGAGATAAGGGCATAACATTCTGCTCAGTACGTGGCACCTTGGGAGAGACATTAACATTATTTGTTTTTCTTTTCTTTTTCCCAACAGTCGAGTGGGCTTGTCACCGAGCTGCAATGTCTTGAAGAGATGGCTTCTATGGACCCAACCCAATAACAAGCAAGTGAGAAGAATTAAATATAACAAGTAAGTTAGAAAAAAAAATGATGACCTCATAAAAGAAAGTTTACCTTTCCACATCTCTGAAGGATCTAAAGTGAGGAGTTCGATAAGAAAGAGGTTGAGATTGGAGATTGGAAAATTGCAAGACCATTCTTGTGCAGACAATTTTCGTATATTCTTAACTTGGTTCTTCAAGGCTTAGGTCGGTTCGAAAGAAATTGAGCATAACATCAACAAAGAAAAGTTCTTAAGTACCAATCCAATCAATGCAATGCGAGATTTTCCTAGAAAGGACACTTAATTTTTTTTTTTTTGGTATCGAGTTGGAACTATAAACACCATGAGCGGTGTCTAAAACTATCCAAGGTACCATGATCGGCCTAATGGAAGCATAGTGACACCCATTCTCCCTAGAATTATCTTTAAAAGTATAGAGAGCACAAAAATCTTCTATGGAGAGCTCAGATAAATCATTATGTTTCCAAAGAACCAAACACTCGAATAAGGTTCACCAACTAATTGGTCTGAGCTGAGAAGGGACAACTCTAAGGTCATCAAAAACCTCTTGATAATTGTAGGAATGGGAAGCTATAACCCGGCTACCAGGCTACACATCCTTCGATAGGTCACAAGCCCAGTCATTTTTTGGAAAAATGAAAAACTTTATGTTACCAGGTACACAAAATTTTTTATGCCACTGTTGTGAAAATTATGTAATTGCAAGTGAACAATATCGCACACAGGTAATAAAGTGGACCTATTAAATTCGGATTATCGTTCCCACGAAAACTATCCTATTTATATACTAGTTCAATTAATCTTAAACCTAATTTATTGAAAACAATTTGAAATAACTTGATTTGAAGGTTTAAACTATAACTATTAATTCTTAGAAAATAATATAAATTCAAATATCAAGAATTTAGAAAATATGGTTATTAAAGCATTTGGATTAACGAATTTACCGTAGTTGCCATCTCTAATTTCTTCTCTCAAGATTTCTTCCTAATGTTGTATTCGATCAAATTCACGAATTTAACCTAATTTACCTCTTTCGAGTTCAAATTAGTCATATCTAACTAAGTCAACTTATAAAGTCAGAATGATTCTTAATTAGATGCATTAATTTTCCTAAGAATTCAATTCAGACCGCAACAATAACAAAAAGCGTATCTCTACATTTTATTCAATTGTCGAATTTTACTACGTGGTCTAGATTAATAATTTACTTCTCAGTTCATTACAATCCACAATTCAATGAAATAATGGCCAATTATTCCAAGCATTAAGAAAAGAAGTAAAATCAAATACTTAATTAATTTATAAAACAATACTTGAGAGTCGAAATTAAAGAATCTAAACTAGGTTACATAGTTCATCCAAACTTTAAATTTAGCTACTCATAATTCTAGAGAAAGAAAAGATAAAGAGATTTGAATACATAACCAGATCTTGAATAAAAGCTGAAAAGACGTTGAATATCTTGCACCAAGAATTTTTTGTCTTCACGTTCCAATCTTCAATCGTGTCGTCGTTCTTTCTCTGTTTTCTATTCCTTCTCAAAGATTCAAAAACCTAATCTGACCTAGATTAGGTCTTTATATAGTCTTAAGCCTCTCCAACTTGTTTTAATTCAAAAAGGACACAAATACCCATAAATTTCAACTTAAAAAAGTAAAAAAATAACTTATGGGAGCCGTGGTCGGGCAGCGGTAACTGCGGCAAACGAAATTTTTCTATTTGTCGTGGTCTGGCCACTGTTTGCAAACCACTGCCGGACCGTGGCAAACAAAAAAAATTCAGTTTGGTCTCCAAACTTTCAACATTGTACATTTTGGTCCATTTTTTTGCTCCAAGTCTTTCAAGATTTATCTCAAACTTCTAAGAGCTTTCAAGCCTTTTTTGCTTCCAAGTCTTTTTTTTTTTTAATTCGGCCACTCTTTTCATCACTATCTCCAGTTTGGTCATGAACAAGACGGATATCTCTTTTCAAAATCAAGGCGCTTCAATAAAGAATCTCGAGACACAAGTGGATCAGATAGCAATTGCTTTATCACCCAGAGTACCAGATACATTGCCAATTAATGTAGAGGTGAATCCTAATGAAAGTGTTACAGCTGTTACTATCAGACGTAATGTTCAATTATCAAAAATTCATGTGAAGAGGCCAGTTGCAAATAAAAAAAATGAACCATCCACTGATGAGAAGCACGTGGAACAGACTGAACAGACAACATATATTAAAGAGAGTTCAGATACACCACAAGTTAAGACAACTGTTCCTATCAAACCATATGAGCCTCCGATCTTACTTCTTCAGAGATTACATAAGCACGAGTCAGACAAGCAATTCTCCTACTCTTCTGTCTCTTCTAAAATTGATTTTGTGATCAAGGTCGATGAAGAACTTGAAATTTTCGTGGTTGTGTTCGAGCAAGGTACTACACTAAAATCCTATGTTTATGAGGAGCACAAATTCAAAATTTTGAGGATAAATGAAAAATGGTGCAAAGTCAATAGATGCAAGCAAAGCAAGTCCTCAAAAGCATTATACAAAGTGCCGTGAGCAATCAGACAATAAGTCAAGCTAAGGACTATAAATAAGCGCTTAATGGGAGGCAACCCATTTTCTAACCCTTTTATTTACTTGCTTTATATGTAGTAGTTTTAATCAGTTTAAATAATATATTAGTTTTTATTTCATTTATCTATGCCCTTAAAAAGCTTTACTATGTCAATCGCAGGATATCCTACTTTGCAAGAGTCCCAACTCTACATCTGATTCTATTTCAACTGGACCTTCAGCCAGCCAGATCCATCTTCTCCACATTTATCTCCAGGGAGTAACTGATCTTTTCCCTCCTCTATTTGCTTTATTTTGTTATTACATTGGGGACAATGTAATGTTTTAGTTTTGAGGTGGGTTAAGTATCAGAATACTTAATTATTTTGAACTTGCATACTATTCGGGTCTAAAAAAAAAATTAATTTTGTTTTTTAAAAAAAAGAAAAAAAAATATTTTTTTCTTCGTCTTTCAAAAAAAAAAAATTAGCTATTGTTGAATATCTTATCGCCAATGATAATATTTGTTTGAATTTAAGTACGTTTTTAGTTAGAATATTAGACAACACTTTAACTCGTACTTTTACCTGAATACTTATCCATGTTAGACTATATTTGAAGCACGTAGCCACTGTTGACTTATCACTTATTGGAAACATGATTTGAGTGTATGTGTTGATATTATTGACTTAGATCATTGTGAAAAATTCCGTTCCTAAATCCTTAAGCTAGTACCAAACTGTTTCTAAAAGACTGAAGATGAGAATTTAGAAATCACTCACCATCCTAGTTCTAGGAATACAAGTTTCTAATTTTTACCACTTTATTTGAAAAAAGTATTGTATTAATCAATAGGAACCAAATTTGCTAGAACACCTCGGGATTGGAGAGAAAAACTTTAGAAGTGTGATAATTTACGAGAGGTGTAAGGAAGAAATGCCTAGAAAGGATTCGGGATTGTAAAAATATCAACAAGACAATATTGGTCGTGATCTAATACAGGTGTAAGTTCAATATCCGGCTATTCACACACTCACAAAAGGTTGAGCATTGGATAAGTAAAAATTTAATTGTTGTGTTGTTTAATATATTTCTAAAAGTGTTGCTTTATTTTCGAACTTGAGGCATATGGGAAGAAATTTAACATTAATTATACTTATGATTATTCTTTTAGCTTAGTTTAAATTTGTAGTTTATTTTTATTTTTGTTCGAGGACGAACAAATGTTTAGTTTGGGGGTGTTTGATAAGTTCATTTTGTGCACTTATTAGGGCCTTTAAACTAAGCTTTTATCCCGTCATTTTATTGAATTTATACTTAATTTATTGTATTATTCTTTCTATTTCAGTTTTGGACCTGTTTATAAGCACATGGAGAAGATTGGACAAAAAGAGCATAAAATTTGGTGAAATCAATGAATAAATGATATACCATTGGAAAGATAATCGAATTACGAGTCCACCACTTTTTACGGATCTCAATTTGGAGCTTTCTACAAGAAGTTTTGGCCGTTTGAAAAACAGCCGCCCATGCTAACTTTTGGCTGCGGGAATTTTGTTTCCTTTTCGAATTCTATTTTGATTAGGAAACCTTTTTTTGACGCGATTTTCATAATATTTTGAGATATTTTAGGGCACAATTAGGTAACTATATATATGAGTTATTAACTCATAACATGGATGGAATTTTGGGGAGCCGAATTTAGAGAGAAGAACGGGAGACAAATCAAGAACGAAGATCAAGATTCATCCTTTCAAGATTAAAACGAAGATCAAGTTCAATATTTTATCTCCCAATTATTTTATTTTTATCCGGGTGATGAACTTCATATTTTCATCTCTTCTTTATTTTCGTATTATTAGTATGCTAGGCTAGAATTAAATAGTGCTAGGATCGTGATGAAGCTTGTATCATGAATCTTTAATTCTTCGAACCTAGTTTTTGATATTTAAGCATGTTTTTATTTTTGAACAATTGATATTGATTTTCTCTTCATCTACAATTATATGTGCAATAGTTGTATGAGTCTTGTGGCTTATTTTACCTTCGAGAGATGAAAAATAGGTTATACATATATTAATTGTCGTAGAGTCCGATAGGGGATAGAAATATACCGCTATGCTTTACGTGATCTCTAAGTATTCACAAATTCTAATGCATTCTTGTATGCTCGTATTCGTCATAGAAATATAGTCGGGTCGCATATAGGAATAGGTTTAATTCTACTCGAGAGAGATTGTTAAATTAAATTAGGAATATTGATCTTCATAAGTAAATCATGTTATCAAATTTAATGATTTGGGTTAAAGATAATTGATATAAGTGGATTCGGGATCCTAGTACACTTTTCTTTTCTTTTCCAATTTTAAAGTAATTCTCATTTAGTTTAATTTCTTATTTGTTTGATTTATAATTAGTTAATTAATTTTAGTTTATACTTTAATTAGTTCTTAATCATACAAACATTCAAAGTTCTTTAGATTCGGTTAAGGTTAGTATAATTGAACTGAACTATCTAAATCTTCGTGGGAACGATACTTGGACTCACAATCCACTTTATTACTTGAGCGATCCGTGCACTTGCGGAATTATTACAGATATAAAATCGCTGACACCTCCCATTGAGCACTTCTTTAAAATCATTAGCTTGACTTTGTCGTGATGATCGCTCAAGACACTTTGAATAGATCTTTGGAAGCCTTGCTTTTCTTGCTTTCATCGACTTTGGAACTATTTTTGTTTACCTTCCAGAGCTTGATTTTTCCCTTATCATATTGATATGATTTTGTTTTGCCACCATGCTCGAATTCAACTAAGAAAATTTCAGCCTCCTCATCAGCTTTGATCACAGAAGACGGATGGAATTCCTCTTTCTACACATACTCTTCTTCTCTAAGTGGTACATCTTGATGTTGGGTAACAACTTTATCATCTAAACTCCCTGCCTTCTGGTCAATGGCATCAATCTCGAAACAGGAATCTTGAGAACTTGGAAATTTAATTGCTTTAAACACATTGAATGTAACGTGCTCATCATTCACTCTCAGCATAAGTTCTCCTTTTTGAACGTCAATTACTGCCCGACCAGTAGCCAAGAAAGGTCGACCCAAAATGAGTGGTACATCCCTGTCTTTACACATATCTAGAATAATAAAATCAGCAGAGAATATGAACTTGCCCACTTTCACTAATATGTCTTCAACTATTCTCCTTGGGCGTTTGATTGTTCTATCTGCAAGCTGCAATGTTACTGTTGTTGGCTTTGCTTCTCCTAAACCGAACTGCTTAAAAATAGAATAAGGCATTAGATTCACACTAGCACCCAAATCACATAAAGCTTTTTCGAAAAATGAACTACCAACAGTACAAAGAATAGAGAAACTCCCTGGATCTTTTAATTTCGGCGGTAGCTTGTTTTGCAAGATAGCACTACACTCCTCAGTAAGCATAACTGTTTCGTGTTCTTCCAACTTCCTTTTATTTGAAAAGATTTCCTTCATGAATTTTGCATAACTTGGCATCTGTGCTAGAGCATCAACAAACGGTATGTTGATTTGTAGTTTCTTGAACACATCGAGAAATTTCTCAAATTGCTTGTCTAGCTTGTGTTTACGCAGTCTTTGAGGAAATGGAATTGGAGGGACGTAAGCCAGTGGTGGAATATAAGCTGGTGGAGAGTCCCGTTTTTCTTGTGCAACTTCTGCATCTAATTTGTTTTCTCTCCCTTTGTTGGACACAGTTTCCTTTTCTACACCTAGTCTAGTCACATGAATCTCTGGCAACTGAGCTCTGCTTCTCGTGGTAATTGCATTTACTTGCTCTTTTGGATTGACCTCGGTATTGCTTGGCCATATGCCTGATTTTCGTTCGGTCAACAGTTTAGCCAAGTGCCCAATCTGATTTTCTACATTCTTTATCGCAGCATCTTGTCTTTTCTACATCTCTTTCAACTCAAATTCCATACGCGTGACAGTTTTTTCCAATCCCCCTTTTCTCTCTTGTGGTCTCCCTTGATTTGGCAGATTCTGAATGTTTTGAGTGTTGCTATAGGAGAAGTTTGGATGATTTCTCCATCCTGGATTGTAAGTCTGTGAATACGGATTATTCTGCTGTCACTGAAAATTCTGAGCATATGCAACTTGTTCAGGAGATGGCATATCAACTTTTGTCAATGGACACTCTGAAGACTGATGATTTGCCCTGCATGTTACACAAATTGGTGGAGACATCTGAACCATATTGGCTGAATGAGAATATTTCATTGCTTCCATCTGCTTTGCCAATGCATCGATTTTTGCTAGTACAAGCGAATTTGTGTCTACCTCATGTACCCTTGTTGCTTTCCTCTGCAATTCTCTTTCTGGCCATATAATAAACTGTTCACTCATGGTTTCAAATAGATCAAAAAGGTCACTGGCGGATCTATTTTGGATAGAGCCACCTGCTGCAGAATCTACTGAAGAACGACTAGTTGGAGCTAGTCCAGAATAGAAATAATGGTTCTGAGCTGCTAAGGGGAAACCATGACTTGGACACTTTCGGAGCAGTTGTTTGAACCTTTCCCATGCCTCGTGAAAGTTTTCCAACTCAGATTGTTGGAAATTGGAAATTTCATATTTCAGTCTGTTTACTCTGGTAGGAGGGAAATATTTCAGTGTAAATTTCTGAATCAGATCTGCCCAAGTAGTAATGCTCCCTGGCTGTAGAGAATCTAACCATTCTCGAGCTTTATCCTTTAGTGTGTGTGGAAATAGCCTCATCTTAAGTGCCTCTTCATTAATACCTTGGTATTTGAAATTGCCACAGAATTCATCAAAGCGAGAAATGTGGTAATGTGGATTTTCATCTGTCATCCCTAGAACCGCGGATTGTTCAAAAATAGATTCATCACATCTGGTCTCAACTGGAAGTTATCGTGTCCATAAGGTGGATAGACTGTACTGGATCGATTCTCAACAATCGGTGGCATCATATACTCACCCATAAGGATATCCCGCTCAATGACTTCGACTGGTCGAGCTATTGGTGGGTGATTATTTCTACCATCTGCAGGTAATGGATTCTGGATTCGGTTGTCCTCCATTATGTCTTTCTGCTGTTGTTTCTTTTCCCTTTTTTCAGTTGTCGTCGGTGAAAGCTCTGTTCAATTTCTGGATCTAAATCAAATAGATCAAGATCTTTTGTACGGCGCATACACACTTAACACCTGAAAATTTAGAAAACAGATAAAATTCAACAATATCATGACGAATTGAAAATATGAATAAAAATAAAAATAAATAATACTAAAAAGAATTGTTAAAAATCAAATTATAAATAAACGTAGCAATTAATAAAACTAGTCCCCGACAACGGTGCCAAAAACTTGTTGTGCGATTATAATCCCGCAAGTGGACGGATCGTTGACAAATAATATAGTAATAAATAGAGTGTCGAACCCACGAGGACTAGATATTAATTTAACCAATTAATTTATAACTCAAATTCTAACAATAAAACGAAACACAGATTTAATTTTAATTTGTGACTCTAAACTAATTTAACTATTTTAGTTAAATTGAAAATAACAATAAGCAACTTTAAAATATGAGAACGAAAACAAGAATTACTAACCCTAGGATTCATAAATCCACCTACACGTTTTATAATCAATTATCCGTTAATCACTCTTTAACTTTTAATTACCTTGGATTGAAAATCGGCGTTCCTAAATTAATTTAAAGCCTCTCTCGATGGTCAATCAATTCTATACGATATGCGAACCTAATTATCTCTAATTAAGCTTCGAACATAAACACATGCATTAAAATCTCAAGAACACCTACATGGATTTCATAAAGCATAATAGTAATCTCTATCTATTATTGGACCCTATGTTATTCAATACCACGTGCTTAATCTATATTGAATCTCTTGACTTCAATATAGATCACAATATATTCTAATGGTGATCAAGCATTAAAATAATATAAAAACTGAACAAAGAATAATCAACCCGATAGCAATCAATTACTAAAAAGGAAAAACTTCTAATTAATTAAAAACGCAAGGTTTTATCGTTCATCCTAGAAAAAGTAAATTAGCCGAACATGATTATGTAGAATAATACAAGAATTGTATAAATCATGATCCGGCGAAACAAAAAGAAAAAGTAGATAAAACCCGTGATCTTGACTGAAGATTCTTCAATCCCGTGTCTCGATCTTCGATTCTCCTCTTGTATCTTGTTCCCCAAAATTCCTCTCCCTCTATTCTGGCTATTATCTGGCTTTTATAATGCTCTCTAAAAACTCTAAGACGTGTGTTTAATTTGTTGTTTTATCTTGGAGTTGTAGAGTTCTAATCCCATCAGAAAACTGCCAAAACGGGTGCCCATTATGCCCTTACGATCGCATGGTTCCGAACTGTGCGATCGCATAGCTTGATCAATTAACTTTCTGCTGAAATTTTGGACGTCTTGCGATCGCATCAAATGTTAACTATGCGATCGCATGGTTATTTTGGACGCATTTTTGATTTTCTTCCTTTAATATTTGCATGCCAAGTCCTTCAAGTCTCTTTATCTTTGCAATTAAGTCCTGTTTTCTTCTGTTTGCGCTCTTTTTCTTCTTTTCGTCAGATTGATACTTGAATTTGATTATTTCCTAAAATAATAAGAAAACAACATGCAATTAAACTGAAAACAAATAAGAGTACAAGAATCTTCTCCTTTTGTGAGCCCAGATAAGTACAAAATTGTACTTATCATGGAACAGCGATGGCGGTGGGTCGGGGCGGTCATTACCATCCCCACCACGTTGGAAATTTTTGGAATGCGGGGCAAAGATTAAAAAATCTTTATTTACTACCGTTTAATTAAATAATTAATTTTTAATATTAATTTTTATTTTTTAAATATGATTTAAATTTTAAAATATAAATATAAAATAAAATAAAAAGAGATCCAGAAAATTTTGAAAGGAACTATGATCTTCGTCGCCGTCCCGATTACTAACCAGGCAGGGTCGAATTATTTTGCCATCCTTAAGTGGCAGCTATTATTCTAAGGTATGAATGTTCTAAAATAGATTTTTTTTATATTACAAAGGGTGTGTTCGTCTTTAAAAAAAAGAGAATCATTATCTGGATAAAGAAATATTATGTTGTAGCTCTTTGAGAATCATACACTTTATACATATCAATATTCTATAAGAATATTGTGCTATTGTTCCTTATTAGCATACATTATAAGATTGGTTTTTAATTGTGTTTTTTCTGAACAAACACAATTTTACAATTCTATTAATATTCTAGAAGAATATTATGTTCTCGTTTTTTAAAGAAAACAAAATAAAACACAACATAAGCATATAAATATTCTAGAAGGATATTTTGTTGTTGCTCTTGAAGAAGCACGTCTTAATTAAACAAATATTATATGATTACTTTGAAGAAGCATAACTTTGTACATGTCAATATTTTAGAATTTTTTTTTTGGTTGCTCTTGAAGAAGCACAATTTTACAATTTCAGAATATTAACATTGTGTGTAATATTAGAGTATTGATACTATCAAAGAAGTACAACTTCAATGTTTCACTATTTTAGATGTGATAATTCTCGAAAAATATCATAGCACCTAATCGTATAAAAGATATGATTGATATGGCAATTTTATAAAAATTAGTTCAATTCGCCATTTTTATCAGGCAACGAACTTTGTTTCTAGAGTATTATATTATTTTGTTTATTTGATTTGATCTACTTTGTTAAATTAGTTTACATATCAACAATCAAGTCAGGGATTTAGATGTTGAATTGTTTGTCTTAGAAAAAAGACGGACTTGCTATATTGTATTTAACTAGAAGTTCAATAGCTCAAAATTTTATTGATTGGCATTACCGGTTAGACAATACCGGATCAATATAATGCGAATTATTAATGAGAATATCTATTGAAAAACAAAAGATTCTTAAATATAATGAATTCTCACGTGATTCTTGTTATCATAGTATATAAAATCAGGATTGGATTTCATGCATTTCTGAAAATGATTTAAGGTGATAATTGGAGTCTCGCCACCCTCTATGTTGATAATCTAGATATTATTTTTATCTACTAGATGATTGTATGGTGTTATTATTTACAACTTGAAGTTTGTGAGATTACTTTGTTCAAATTTTAAATTATGAACATAATTTTCAGATTATACAATCAAGACGTATTTCTTGTTAATGCTTGTGAGCATAAATCGCAAATTTTTAATAAATGCTAGTTGAGATTATGATAAATGGTTAGCACTATTATTTGTTAAACGCGCCTCCAATTAATTTCTAAATCATTATTATTGAGAACAAAATGTTTCCCATTTTTTTTATAGGGAATACAATTTTATATGTAGCAACACTTATATGTATCATGTCAACATCAAAGTTATCCCCACAATAGTTGGCTTATGGTCAGAGCCTAATATTATCCATCTAATGATTTTTTATAGTGTAATTTATGTACAATCGATCCACCATAGTGCATTGATCTGTACATTAAAGAAGATTGAGAATACATATATAATTTGAACCTTTAAAAAATATATTAAATCCTAAAGGGTGATATTTTATAACACGGTTTGCCGATTGTCATTTTGATAAGACAATTTTCTCAAATTTAGGGGAGAGAAATTAAGTAGTTGGAAATAATACATGAAAATGTAGCATATTATATTTTTTAGATCCTCGCATAAAACAATACGAACTAGAAGTTCAACATATAACTCATTTGTAAGTTATATAATTGATAGATGTATTTACTGACTAATGAGATCAACCAAATCTCATAAAACAATAGTAAAATGCTTCTATTGATATTGAGGTCCTAGAAGAAAAATATATTAATATTATATATGGTAAATTAATGGCACGCCTGAAGCGTGGTAGCATTTGATTAAAAAAAAAAACCTTCAAATTAAAAATAGAACAAATTATAAAGATAGTCTCATTGAGGAGGCATATACTCTTGAGTAGTATATAGACATAACTAATTGTAAAATCTCAAAAGAGGTTCAGGTACCTGAAATATTAAAAATGAAGAGATCTTAGTAAGTTATGTCGTTATGTGGAAAGAATGAAATAAAAAAATGTTGATTGACAACACTACATGATGTAGCGCTTCACATTATGAAAGGTAGTGAGGATATTGAAGAAAATCTGTCAAAGAATTAATTGACCAAATATAATGATATAATCCAAGTAAATTGAATTTACTAGAGAAACGTGAAGTTTCTAGACCTACAGTCCGAATACCTAAATGTGTATACTTACGCAAAAAGAAAATGAGAAAAATAAAGTTGTAACATGTAATGCACGACTCTTAACAACATGAATTTTGCAAAAGTTTGTGTAAAGCAATCACAAGTCGATACCTTGTAAGCCTGTTAATACATAACACTTTATACACGTATAATGAATATGGCTATAATCAACTCATCTAGTATGACTAATAGTACTATGTATATAAATCCTTGAAGGATTTAATATGGCTGAAGCATATAGTTCAACTTTTTATTGATCAAATTATAGATCTCAAGTGATATTATCACGAGGGTGAGTAAATACGCGTTGTATTCTTTTTTCTTTGGCTGAGTTGTTGTCCTATTGGGTTTACCTGGCAAAGTTTTTAATGAGACAACTTTCGTAGTGTACACAAAAGAATAATATACTCTTTTTCCTTCACTGAGATTTTTCCCATAGGATTTTTTCTAGTAAGGTTTTAACGAGGCATATGCTTTTTATAAAGGATATCCATTGATAAATGTTATAAGTATTATAGTTACGATGTCCATAATCTACAATATATTTATCATCAACATAACTCTATGGTTATACTCTCGTTTATTACAAATTGTATACGAGACCCCTGAAGAGAGTAACAAGAAGATCTATTTTTAATATAATTGCATTTGACCATCATACTGATATAGTCAAATAGTATGAAGATGATATTGCTTGGAGGTTATAACATGAAGTACATTTGATCATAATTGTTTTATACAATTTTTAAAAAAATATTAGCATTGAAGACATTGACGCACAAGATATGGATAGCTAGATATAAGGATGTCGATTGATTGAAATTAGTAGGAGTAGCTGTACTCTTTTTCTTTCATTCAGGTTTTGTCCCATTGGATTTTTCTGACAAGATTTTAACGAGTCAGCATTTGATTACTCTAAATTTTTTATAATTATTATTTTTTCATTCGATTGGTGTTTTAGTCCCATTGTATTTTTACCAAACATTGTTTTTAACAAATCAGTTATTGTACTGATGGCCATCAAAAGGGAGTGTTGTAAAATATGAAAAATAATATTGATGACTATATTTAGATATTTCTTATTTAGTCTACATGTTTTTGAAATTATATATATGTGTGTGTGTGTGTGTGTGTGTGTGTGTGTGTGTCCATCATTATAATGAAATACACAATTTTTCTCTTTAGTTTATAACATTTTCTTAATTATTCGCTTTCTCAAAATATGCTCCTATAGTTGTTTGCTTTTTCTGTTTCCCTAAACCAAACACAATTTCATCCTTGATCTTTTGGATTGCATACACCACATTTGGTATCTGTTTTGACTTGTAGTGAAAAGTAGTTTAAGGTCGCTAGTGCTTGAAAATGTTACGTAATGTATTTGTAATATTGTATTTATCATTATTTACATTATTTATGATATATTTACTTTATGGTAAATTTAAAAATTTGTAATTTAATATTTATTCTAGTAAAGATTTAAGTGGAGATATGAAGAATTTTTTTTATAAACACAATAGATTAATATGGATAAATACTTTAACAAATTTAATAAGCACTACATAGACCAACATACCCTTACAATTACAAAAAAAATACTAATTTAATGATACTGTTTTGTTGTGATACTATTTTATTATGATATTGTTTTGTATGATACTATTTTATTGTAATACTGTTTTGTATGATACTGTTTTATTTAGATAATGTACATTGATATATTTATACCATACTTTTATCTTTGATACTATTATATTATGACAATGTGTAAACCTATGATCTTGTACTATTAATGGAGTTTTTAATAACAGTATCATTACTTCAACTATTAAAATATATTGTACTTAGTTTTATATATGATGCTGTTTTATCTATGATACTGTTTTATAAAGATAATGTACTATGGTACACTTACACCATGATTTTATCTTTGATACTGTTTTATTATAATAATGTTTCAACATATGATACTGTTTTAATCTATGATAATGTTATTGAATGAAAACAGTATCAATGGTCTTATACTACTAATGGATCATTTTAAGAACAATATAATTACTTCAACTAGTAAAATATCTACGATACTATTTTAATCTATGATAATGTTATTGAATGCAAACAGTATCAACGGTCTTGTACTACTAATGGAGTATTTTAAAAATAATATAATTACTTCAACTAGTAAAATAGATCTATGATACTGTTTTATTTAGATAAAGTGATTGGTATACTTATACCATATTTTTATCTTTGATACTGTTTTATTATGATAATGTTTCAACCTATGATACTGTTATTTTATTGAGTTGTAGTTTGTGTATGTGATACTGTTTTATTAAGATATTTTTATGTATGATACTAATATATTAAGATACATTTATTTATGATATTGTTTTAGTATATATGATACTATTTTGACAAGAAAAATTAAAGATTGTCATTTTAAGCTAAAGAGACGACTTCAAACGGCAAAAATCCATCGTACGTACTGGTCTAGACCAGTTCGTCCAAACCATTTCGAAAACATATTATAATAAAAATTCTGAACACGTATGCGAATTCTATGCCATTTCTGTTATGATAATATTTTGTGATACTGTTTTGTATAATACAGTATCAAACAACATACATACCTAACAACACAAAGAAATAATCTAATGTCCAACTTTCATCAAAGCATGCCGACATCCAATAGCAAGAAGTCATGGCCATCAGATGGTAGAGCATTATCACTTATCTTTGTTCCATATCTTCATTCTTCATAATCTTTTTCACATACAATTCGATTCTTTTTAAAATCCAAATACTAACCACTTGTGTATGTGAAGCAAGTGAATGTGTACAACCCAAGGTTTGCCTGTGCCTCAATATCCACCGCCACCGCCACCGCCACCGCCATCGCCACCGCCACCGCCGGTGAGACCAAAATTAAACCTTGAATGTATGTAATTTTGAACTTCCATTTCCCTGTTTACAGTTAGAAATTGGAATTCAACGAGAACAGAGTATTTCCAACTAATTAATTCACGTAAGAAACACCAGTAAACAAGAAACCAGAAAGTAAGAAACACCAGAAAACAAGAAACCAGAGCCAGATTTCTTATGGTAGACCCCGACCCCAAAACCACCGAACACAAACTTTACCATAGGCGGACCACCTTCGATCACCCTCGTCACACTCATACCTGGCCTCACACCATCAAATTCAGGGCCCACGCCAAAAAACAGCATCCAAATTGCGGCGGACCTAGGTTTAGCCCCTAGCACCGTCGTGACCTCCTTCACCGAACGCACGACCACTGGACGGTCACCGGTCGACTTGCCCACCTTGGGCGAGCAGTTTGATGTCTCAATTGGCGCCCAAGGGTTGGTGGCTGTAGATGTGGAAGAAGACACCAATGTTTGTGAACGGTAATTTGGGATTAATTTGAAATATTACTGAATAGTATGACTTAATTACAATTTTGAAAAATGTTTTGACCTAATGTTGAACAAGTCACTTATAAGTGACTTATATACAATTTTCCCTTTTTTCTTTTCCCCTAATGTTGTTTATATTTTAGCTTTCTATTGAAATTATTCACTAGTCATGTTGTATGGTACTATAAAAGTAATCGCATAACAAAAAAGACGTTTATTTGTTGAGACATATCTCAAAATCGGTCCAAGCACAATAAATACTACAAAAAATCCCAATTGAAGTAGAATAACTAAATAAAGTGATAATATTTCTATCTTAAAATGTTAACATTGTTATGAGTAGCAGTTCAAACTTTTTCATTGTCATGGCATATATGCATCGCTAAGGAAAAGAGTTTGGCATCATACTCAGGTTTAATAGTTCTAATTAGGATAACAATTACATTATCTGTCATGGATTATTAAAACTAATCTTAAATAACTCAATTAAAACACCATATTTGTTAACATTTTCTAATAAATTATTATAAATTTGCAATAGCGTAAATTAAAATTAATGTAGACAAGTTCAATTGACGTAACATTTATCACTATATCCAGATTATAAATTAAATTTAAAATAAATAACACGATTAAAATTACTAAACATCAATTTAATTTTTTTATTTTGTTATATAATTTTAAACAATCACGCCCTATCATATTTTTAGAAACACTTCTAAAAGACGTTTGGACATACCTTTCCACACAAGTTAAATGTGCACATAATCAACATAAGTGAACTATGATTCTAATGTGCAGATCGTCAACATTAGTGAATTATAATTCTCTCGCCACTCTAATCATGGTAACTAAAATAGGTACATATAGTTATTTGCCACCTTAGAAACTTTGACCTAAGTTTCACTTGCAGTTGAGTCAATACATTGTAGATCACAACTCGACCTTGATCACAACTCTCTAGAAGAGTCAAATTAATCACGCGGCCTAGATGGATCCCAAGCAAGCATGTCAACAGTCGTTCCAATGTTGATGATCAAAGACGATGACTCCAAGGATGGGCTCGATGTCAATTAGAAGTGGTCGAGCCCTCTAACACTTCAAGGTCGATTAAAGCTTACTCGTACAAGTGTAATAACAGTCATGGTGTCAGAAGACACCACTTACCATATTACCTACATGCTTTTAGGAACAGATGAGGAAACCTGTCCCTCAGTACATAACAATCTTCTTGCCAACGTCAACAAATGTGGGGGTAACGTCTTAGGTATTCCTCCTTAGACACACTCTACACGTCTTCATCATTTTACATTTCATAAACTATCTTCTCTCTACATTTTGACTTTACCATGAGAATATAAACGGGAGAGGTCTCCCTGCCATTTCAGGTACCAAGGTGCTTTACTACCGCCATCTACGGATGAAGAAGGGCTCAGATATCATGAATAGGTATTATTCGAGAATTTACCCTTTCTCTAAAATAGATCGTGAAGGAATGAAAGCAGACTTGTGTTTCTATTTTTAAAAAGACGTATTCGTCTTATGTGATTTTAGTGTTTTTTCATGTAGACAATTTAACTAACTTGACATGTTTAATTGTAAAAGTTAACACGCAATATTGTTGTTACCCAGGCTACTAAGCTTTTTGTTGCTTCGGCTCCTAAGCCTGCTGTCACTCCGGCTCCTAAGCCTGTCGTTGTTCTAACTACTAAGTCTGTTTATTCTTCGGTGCCTATTGTTGATAGGGCCAGGAAGGATAAAGAGAAGGAGGTTGTTGTCGAAGTTCATCAGCAGAGGGTCCCAGTTGCTGGTTCTTCTTTAGTTGCTATACCATCTCCATTGGTTCAAGTGGGGCCCACCCATTAAACTAGACCTAATATTCCCACCATTGTGGCTTCAAAGCCCTTTCATGATTTTTTTTCCCTTATCCACTATTAGATCACATTGTGTCCATCCCTTGTGAGTTTCCTATTTTGTCAGAGCCAGTGCAGCCAGTTTTTTATACTGATCCACATGTCAGTCCATGTCTCAGTGTAGAGGCTTCGATTTCTTCAGACACTGCTAGCTCTATTCAGATAGATGTTCATTAGCAGGGGCACTTTCGCAAGAATTCTTCTGATAAATTGGTCGGTTTAGATGAGCGGCAGGAGGCCAGTGGTTTTACTATGGGGCAGAGGAAGAAAGGAAGAAAAATCCAAAAGTTACTGATATCACGCGCCTAGTCAAACGGGTGACTCGTAGTCAGACAAGTGCTTCGTCACAAAGTCAGTCTTTTTTATGAGTGTTATCATCTTGAATGTGAGAGGTGTGGGCAGTATTGCCACTCGTCGACTTTGTCTTGAGAAAGAATTTTGAATTTATCAGAAGATTTCTCTTTTTTGATATGGGATTACAGAATGAGTTGAATAAGATTTGGTGTTTTTGGAATTTGGGGACTACTGTTACTTCGATTGTTGATCATCCCCAACTCTTTCACATTAAAATCGAAGATTCTAGATTAGCCAAACCATTGTTTATTACTCCGATCTATGCTTCTTAGGTGTAGAGATTTATGGGAAGGTCTTCACCAGATATCCCTTTCTGTGGATGGGCCGTGGCTAGATGGGGAAGACTTTAATGCGATCGCTCACAATGGTAAGCGTACTAGTAGGAATACTCGTAATATGGGCACTTTAGACTTTGCAGATATGATTATGGATTGTGCTTTGACAGATGCAGGATATTCTAGCAGTCAGTACACGTAGACAAATGGGAGGGTTTGGAAGTGTCTGGACAGAGTTTTGATTAACTCACTGGTTGTCTCCTTTGTTCTCGATTTTTAGTTCGTCATTTGAACCAAAACACATTTGATCACTCACCTCTTCTAATCCAGTGGTCTTATGACGATGATTTGGGGCCTCGTCCTTTTCAATTCCTCAATATTTGGTCTAGGCATCACGATGTTCTGAGCTTTATATCTCAGAAGTGATCATTTTCTACACATCTTACAGGAATGGCTGCTCTGGGAGAAGATTTTTAGGCTCAAACAGGGACTTCGTTGGTGGAATCAACATGTATTTGGTGGTATTTTTCAGAAGGTTAGGGATGCAGAGTGTAGGGTGGACGAGGCAGAGTTAGACCATGATAGAGATCATTCTCCTTCCCATCGTGATACTTTGCATCAGGCTCAGGAAGTTCTGAACCGTACTTTATCTATTGAAGAAGCCTTTTGGAAACAAAAGACAGGGGCACGTTGGACTTGTGAGAATGATCATAACACCCGATACTTCCATTCTATAGTGTATGGACGACGTATTCGAGCTAGGATCCGGTCTATTACTTCAACTTCGAGCGAGGTGTTTGAGTCTTCTAAGACTATTTAGCCTTCAGTAGTATCTTTCTTCAAGGAGCTTCTTTCAGCTCTTGCTCAGCCTGTCGACCCTATTCAAGCTGGTATTATACCTAGATTGATGTCAGGTGAAGAAAATTGCTGCTTAATCAAACTCCTACTTTAACTGAAGTGCGGGAGGCTATTTTCAGTATTGATCTAGACAATGTCGTCGGGCCAAATAGGTTTTCATCTCATTTTTTTCAGGTCTGTTGGGACATATTATCAGAAGATGTGTTTCAAGCAGTCTTGGACTTCTTTGCTGGAGGGCACTTACCTAAGGGCTTTGCAGCTACTTCTATTGCCTTGCTTCCAAAGTGGGACAATGCCTGTAGGTGGTCAGAGTTTCATCCTATCAGCTTATGTGCAGTGTTTAATAAGTTGATTACGAAGCTGATGAACTCACGACTGAGTACTTTACTATCTCAAATCATCTCAGCTCCTTAGAGCAGATTCATCTCGGGATGGCTCATTGGAGATAATGTCCTCCTTGCACAGGAGTTACTACATACACTTGATACGAAAGTGCGATGGGGTAATGTTATCCTCAAGCTTGATACGGCTAAGGCCTATGACCACATGGATTGGAGCTTCTTGATATCTATTATGGTGGATTTTGGATTCGATGCTCTTTGAATTGATCGAATACAGAGGCGTATTTTAGATTGTCAATTCTCGATCTTACTTAATAGCAGACCATGTGGTTTTTTCTCATCATCTCGGGGGCTCAGACAGGGTGATCCCATATCTCCATTGCTGTTTATTATTATTGCAGATTATTTTTCATGACTACTCACTTTGCAATATCAGCATATTCCTTCGATGGTATACAGACATGGGAGTGATGCTCTTATCTCTCATTTGTCATTTGCAGATGATATGATTATTTTTGCCAATAGCCAGAAGCAGTCCATCAGATGAGTATTACAGTGTATTGAGCACTATAAGGGGCTTCTAGGCAGTTGGTGAACAAAAATAAGAGCGGGATTAGTCCAGATAAACAGACTGGAAAATCTGACAGGGTTTCGTCATCAGCAGCAGCCCTTCACTTATCTTGGTGTTCCTTTATTTAAAGGAGCCAGGAAGATCTTCTTGTATGATGACTTAGTCCAAAAAGTCCAGATTAGGATTTCTGGCTGGGCCTCGAGGCTCCTATCATTTGGGGGACGGATTACTTTGATTCGGTCGGTGCTATCCTCTATTCTTCTCTATCTTCTTCAGATTATAAAGCCTCCCAGTATTGTCTTGAAGAAGTTAGAGGGCATATTTACTAGGTTTCTCTGGGACTCCATAGACGATGCACACAGATTACATTGGAGGAGATGGAAGGACCTTTTGTATTCTTACTGAGGAGGGTGTGGACTGGGCTTTAGGAGACTGCAGAATCTTGTTGATACATTTTTTCTAAAGCTCTGGTGGTTATTTAGATATCAACGGCTATTGTTGGCTCAGTTTTTACTGAGTAAGTATTGTCAGGGTACCCATCCATTGCTTGCTACTATTCTTTACTATGCTTCAGCTGTATGGAAGAGGCTTGAGCATCTAGGTCCACAGGCGGAGACACACATTGTTTGGCAGTTAGAGAGTGGGCAGATATTCTTTTGGCACGACTGCTGGATGGACGAGTCTACATTAGCTGATCAGCACCTACACTTGACACATTCTTCTATCCAAGTTAGAGAATTATTTGATGATACTGGATGGAACATTGACAACCTTCTTCATCTAGTACCATATATTATTGCAGAATAGATAGGGAGCACCCTTATCACTGCTGAGGTGCACGGTCAGATTATGTGGAAGAATACTTCGGATAGTAGATTTGTTACCAAGTCTGCATAGCAGCTAGTTCATATAGGGCATACTATTCAGGCTGTATACATCATCATTTGAAGTTCTCTTATCCCGACGACTGTCTCTTTTTCTACTATAGACTATGACGGGGTCTTTTTCCAGTTGATGTTGTGATTCAGAGGAGGATTGGGAGTCATATGGCTTCTCGTTGTCAGTGTTGCTTGGCTATTGAGACTTTTCAGTGTTTATTTATTGATAGTTGTATTGCCGACCAGGTTTGGCAGCATTGTTTTTGACATTTTTCATGTAACCCTTCGGTCGATGGAGGGTTTTCAGTATCTCTTTCAGTCTTGGCATTTCTTGGGTCAGTTTGTCAGGAATGGTCATATTCACACGATTATTCCTCTTTTGATTCTCTGGTTTATTTGGACTGCGATGAATGATGCGAAGTACCGAGATATCTCTATGGAGCCGAGACATATCATCTGGAGAGTATACCATACTATCTCCTTACTACATACAGGCCGTTTATTTCGAGTTATTCATTGGCGAGGGGATATGGATATTGCTCCTCTTTTTGGTATCTCTCTTACTACTCCATCCATTCCTTCTCCTGTTTTGGTTTATTGGCATACTCCACCAGTGGGATCTTACAAGGTTAACAATGATGGATGCGTCAAAGATGGATTTGCGAGATGGATTTGCCCACTCCCATGTATTTTTTATGAGTTATTTATATATGGTTGGAGTATTCGAACCCCCATCCTTTTCTAGTGGTAGAGATGGCAAAAAAACCCGCCGCTCCGAACCCGCCCCGCTTATTCGGATAATAGGGACGGGTCCGGGGCCGCCCCGCCTCCTCCTCGAAGTTTATTTTTATTTTTTAAAAAATCATAAAATAGAGTATAAATTGTAATTTTCACTAAATATGGACTAAAGAAGAATCGAATCCGAGTTGAAACTTATAAACTACCAATCTTAACCACTACATCACAACTCCAATCTTGTAATTTTTTTTGTTTTGTTTGGTACACATATTTAAAAAATTTGTATTTATTTTTTTTAATTATTTTTTCAGTTTAACAAAAAAAAAAATTAACTAGGACGATTGGCGAGTCGCGGGGCGAGGTGGGTCGGGCGAGGCGAACCTGTCCCATTGCCATCCCTACTTGGTGGAGGCCAGACAAATAATGGGGGATTTGGTTAAAATGACTAATGAATAATAATGTTTAGTAAAAATGCCTCCGCTCAATGGTTCTTGGTTAAAAGGCCTATAATCTATTTTATTACAAGTTAATAAGTCATAAATACCCTTTACTTGAAATGTCTAAAATGTTCAATTGACACTAACATCCAGAAGTATCCCTAAACGCTAATCTCCCATTTTTTATCTATTTTTATTTCATTCTTCGAAGTCCACCCTCAACTCTAATTTCTTCTTCTTCTTTGTTTGCATAGTCTCCAAAATTCATTGCATTAAGTGATTACATTTCTAAAGTGCCTATATTTAAACGAAAAAAGAACTTCAAGGGGTGCAGATTGGTATCCATAAACCAAGAATTGAATGTATGCTTTATAATATGGAAAATATCAAATTTTCATTACTTTCCACTTATATTCTACCTCCAGAATATGAAAATTCAATTATGTGAAGAAAATAAGCAGCACAACATAAAATAGAATGGTGTCATTTTTTGTGTAGTTTGGGTGTCGTTTCCCTATAGCTGGGGTGCATTCTTTCGAAGGCAGGGTAGATGTCCTTATAAACGACAATTTTGATCAGTTGGAGAGAAGAAAAAGACCAGAAGTTTGGTACTTGTTGTTAAATGGGACATAACAAAATTCTCTACCGCTAGAAGACTGGCCAATTCGAAAATGATTTTATGTAATTCAACATCAGTTTAAATTCTATTTTCTTTTAAATCGGAATTTTAGTTTACATTTCATAAATACTAAACTTGATTTTGATTTGTGGGTTGTCTTTGATTTGTTAATGTTGTTGGTTGGTGTTAAATTGTTGATTGTGTTGTTGATGCATATTTTACAAATTAGACACGTCTCTATTGTTTAACAATAGAATATTGTATTAAACTTTTAAATAGCACTTATTCGTTTTAAACGATAGAATGCCATTTTAACTAATTCATGTTTATTTAAAATTCATTCTATAATAATGCCTTTTTATATAATCAAAATTGTACTTTATAAATCTAGTGTTGAAAGATTGTGTATTGTTTTTACAAATTCGAACTCTTCCGTTTTGACCCATAATGGATTCTTTGTCCGTGATCTATTTATTTAATACATGTGCATATTAATTTGACTAACACGTTACACTTTTTTTTTGTTGAAGTGCAGATATGAATTCCAGCGTAATGATTGTCGTTTGTTATTTTCGTCGAATTTGAAAAGAGTGATCTACTGGATAATTTTCCGGCATTTAATTTCATGTTAATTAAAATATTAATTCTTGGCAACACTACGAACTTCCTAGTACGATTTAAAATATTTTTGTCGTGTTACATGTTGCACGTATTTGGCTTATATTTTATTTGACGAATATAAAATTTTATTCATCACTGAAATTCATTAATTTTTTTTTGACCGAATAATTTTTCTTAAGTTAATTTTGGGTTAATTTTAGACCAGTCGTTTAAATTAAAAATCAACAAGTTTTAAACATCTTCTCGACCTAATTTTGGTCAATTTATTCACATTAATTGCGATCCCAATTCAGCTCATTTATCCACCATAGTTTCGACCTATTTTTAGCCCTATTATCCTCCCGTATTTAGCCCAAAACTTGGTCCACCTAATTGTCTAAAAACCACCCACATGTCCCTAAGCTGCTCCTATAACCCACGAAATTACGGATAGAAAAACTGTCCCCTAGCCCATGTTCAGCCCCAGTTATCCACCATTTTGTCTACTTCAAATCCTAGCCAAATCAACCCCATTTTTTCCAACCAAACAGCCCCCATTCCACCTGAAGAAACTGTCCCCCCAACTGCTCCATGATCAACCCATTTTTCCACTTCAAATCAGCCCCATTAACACACCACTTGTTGAAAGAAAACCGCCTAGCTCCAGCCCCATTTTCCCCTCTTAACTTTGGCCAATAGTAACTAAAGATCTCTCCATTTTCAGTCCATTTTCTGCCCTTAGCCACCCTTACCTCATTAATCAGCCACAAAAATAATAGATTTCTTTCTTCAGATTTTACTCATTTTCGGCCAGCACTTCTCCCTATATCTTTTCCATTTTCAGCTAGCCCAAAACCTCCAATTCTCCTCACTTCAAGTCACCAATATTTTCTTTTATTCCCCCTCATTTCAGTTACCAAAAATACTCCAGCAATTCATCTTTTTCCTTCAGAAAATTCGGTCCTAGTAGTATCATTTCTACATCCATTGTTTCTTCAACATTTCTCCTTCTTCCCTCATTAGTTTTGGCAACCAACATCTCATTTTGCTTGATCTTTTTCCTCTTTCTCACTCTCCAATCTCGTCCAACAAGACCCCAACCTTTCATCCTATTTTCGGACCCCAATTTTCAGCAACTTAATTATGTTTTCTTCACCATTTTCAACTAGCAACTCTCTCATTTTTTCCAAATTTTATACCCCGCACTACAACACTAGAATTTGGAAATCAAAAGGGCAAAGGTACGAAGTTAATTTGAGGAAAGGTGACATCCACTTTTCATCTACATTTCAACTCAACAAAACTTCTATTTTACAAGGTAGTTTCTTATACTACTTAAAACATGTTTTACGGAAATTTATTTTGTGAAAATGATATGTAAAATATATGACACGTTGAATGTTTAAGATGGAATATTATGATAATGATTGAAGGTAATCACTTATGAATTATGTGGTGCCGGTTACCAAAATATATTATTCTTTCGTATGATTAAAAGTATGGCGTGTCGCATATTAATTTTGTATGATTTAATTTTATCTTATGTTGTATAATTGATGCTGAGTGTTTCTTTGGAAATGCTCACACCCCCAAAATTATTTACTCTGCAGATTGATATGCTTGGCTTTGGTGCGACGGCATAGATTAGCGACTGTAAAGGAGAAATATGTAATTTTATATTCTTTATGTTTTGACGTCGATATTATCGAGCCACTTGTTATGTAAATTAAAGTACAATATTTTATGATGTTTTAAGATTGTAATTTATAAGTAAAACTGAATTTATTTTTGAGTTGTTGTGTTAGAAGTTGAAGTTATGGCTTTTTGTTATAAGAATTTTAGCATTCTGTCCTAACATTGAAATACCATAACTTTTTGTGTACTTTGAATTTTTAAGTTAAATTAGTGGATTTTGATAGATTTAGAGGTTATCTATTAGTAGAATTTGGAATCACTCTAAAAGTATGTCGTATGAATTTATTATGATCCTTTTACTGGACAACATCAGTTGTACCCGAAACAGTTTTTCAAGCAACTTTGGCTACATTTTTCTCATATCAAATGACATGGCTAATGTCTAAATTTTTGGTATGTTGTAGCTTAATCTACCAAGTACTTACAGTTCAAAAATCATAATTTTTAGAGCATATTTACATGGTCAAATAATTATTAGCGACACCTCGTGTTAACGTTTAAAATTATGAAGTTTTAGAAGTCTGAGTTTTCTTGCGTGCTTGCTATTTTCTGATGTAATTAAATCTTAAAAACTATTCAAGGGCATGTGAAATTGAGATTTAGAGTTGTCAAGTATAGTTCAATATTTTTAAGTGACTCTCCGGGTTAAGAAAGAGCATTACATGATCAATGTAGATGGATTTGGAAATGATTAGAGAATGATCAAGACACTGCAAAAAATATTTTTGCTTCAAAAAATATTTCATATGCAGATTTGTATTATAAAGCCCAGGAAATGCTTAAGATTGATTCCATTCTGTCTGAAATTGAGATGAAATTTCTCGTCTCCAGTATAACAAAGTTATCAGTTCCGTCAATGAAGATTACTTGCAACATGGGTATGAGTTGGTTTCTCTCTATGCATGACCAAGTTCCTCTGTGTAACCCTTGTGAAAAGGGTTCAGCAGATTATCAACACGACATGCAAATTGTTGTGGAAAATGAAAAAGATAATCATCAATGCAATAAAGTTATTGCAGATAATGAAGAAGATAAATATCAGTACAATATGAAAACGTCCCCGGTATAACAAAGTTATCAGTTCCGTCAATGAAGATTACTCGCGACATGGGTCTGAGTTGCTTTTCTCTCTATGCATGACCAAGTTATTCTTTGTGTAACCCTTGTGAAAAAGGGTTCAGTTGATGATCAACACAGCATGCAAATTTTTGTAGAAAATGAAAAAGATAGTCACCAATGCAATTATAAAATTATTGCAAATAATGAAGAAGATAAAGATCTGTGCAATATGAAAACAGATGCACATGGTGACAATGAAGAAGACAATGGCCAATGCAATATCCAATTTGATGAATGTGATGGCAATGATACGCACATGTTGTCTCACTTTAATCAAATTTGGGAGAACGAGAACCATTGCTTTAACTTTACAAGTGATGATTATTGGGATGGGGGTAAAAATAGTGTACGACAACCACGAAGATGATTTTCATGTGATAATTGAAAATAATTTTACTCACACTATACCTTTTATATTAGTAGATGAGATAATTGGCACTTCACAAGTTGTTGGTTGTTTAGATCCTTGTGAAACATCAACAAAGATTCATTACGCCAATGATGTATATGTTAATCAACTATTTTGCAATAAGAAGGGTCTTCAAGCATCATTGCAAATTCTTGATTTAAAATACATTTTTGAGTTTAAAGTGGAGAAGTCGAATATGAGTGCATATGTAGTTGTTTGTGTTGTGAAAATTTGCAAATGGCGTTTGCAGATAACGCAGTTGAAGGAAAGTGATCAATTTGTAATTCAAAAGTATTCACGTTACCATACTTGTTCATTGGATGTTTTCCACAACGATCATAGACAAGCTAGTTGTTGGATGATTGGAAGACACGTTAAGTCAATGTTTGAGGATCCCAACATAATCCACAAACCTTAGAACATTCAAAATAACATCCGTCGAGAGTTTGGCATAGATATAAGTTATCATAAGGTGCGGATGGCTAGAGAATGTGCTTTAGAGATCTTAAGAGATTCACATGATCGTGGTTATTATAGATTGGTGCCATATTCTAGAGAATAATTTTGGTATGGTGACGTTCATTGAGATTGACAATGACAATTGTTTTAAGTATTTTTTTTTCAAGGCCTTAGGACCGAGCATATGCATTTTCACTCATCAATGAGACAGGTCATTTCTGTGGATGGAACATTTCTCAAATCCACATATCAAGATACATTACTTGTTGCCACATATCAAGATGCAAATCTCCAAATATATCTTCTTGTATTTGATATTGTTCATTCTGAAAATGATGCATCTTGGAACTGGTTTTTTGAGATGTAGTTTAGGTAACTCGTATGTTGGAAGGTCTTGTGTTTATTTCAGATTGTAAGGAAAGCATAGGCAAAGCTATAAAAAAATGTTTATCCTTATACACATCATGGATGTTGTTTGTGGTAACTACAATTGGACATAAAGTCCAAGAATCACAAGACTAAGATGTATGATTAGCTGGATTAGTAGGTGGCCTAAGAATGGAAGATGGATCCCAGGGATATGTAGAAGCATTAGGGAATGAGGTGTTTGTTGAGGAGAATTAACAGGAATAGACGATGATGCACCATTTATACTATCCAAAAAAAAAAAAACATCGACAGTTGGATCATCAACCTCGTCACTTCGTAGATCAATCTCAGTCCAATATGCTTAAGAGGTCTCTTCCTGTGTAGGCCTGAGTGTGCAATGAACAAATATCTGTACAAAATTTAAAGGTACATTTATTTTAAAGAAACTATCTAGTAAAAATTTAATTAACATTCAAAATTTACCACAAGAAAATATTTAAAGCTATCAACAATTTCAACTTATCAACTATGAGTCCCTATAAACCTAAAGGCTAGATCCTTCATAATAGCAACATGAAATGGTTTAGTATGCATACTTCATTTTCTATTTGTTACAGACAATTTGTTTAAGCACATAATATATTTCTCTACAAATAAAATATAATCATGTTTGGTTCGTCCAGACTAGCACAAATATCCTTAGAGGTAGGCATTTTCAGATGAATTTTAACAACATATCCTCGGGACATCGCTTTCGTCTATAATGTCAGCATATCTCCACCCGATGGATGGTATTGCTGTATATGCCCAAATCTATTTAAGATTCAAAATATTACAAATATGTAGAATGCCCAATAAATTATAATTTTAAAAGCATCATCTGCATCTTAAGTGAAAATCCATATACTAAATATGAACATTTCTCATTTGTTGTCTTGTACGGCATAACCAAATTCTTCCAATATCCTAAATACTTTAATTGTCCGGTCAAAAGCCTTTTTTCCCCAAGGATAACTGTTGAAAGCATCCAAATCATCAACTATTGACTAATATTTTGAATTTGTGCAAGTGTAATTTTCTTTGGGAAAAAGTAATGTCTCCAAAAGATAAACAAGCCCAATCTTGTACTTGTCTTCCATACACACATTGTGAAGTTCAATGACTTCCTTCAAATTGTTTATTGTTATGCCATTCATTCAATTGTTAAGGTATTTTACACCAATCTATGACAAGTCTTAATATGGGACTCCAATGGGGGCTATTCACTAGCTTTCAACCCAGTGATCATTGAGAACTCGTACAATGAAAATCGGGATGGCTTGCCATCAATCGAAAACCATATATCATTTTGTTTTTGGGTCATGATCAACCTCATGACTAGTTCGTGGACTAGCTAGGCTGAAAATGGTATACGTATCATGCGATAGAATTTTCAAAACAAGATTGTATTAACTTCTTTTGATGAACATCATCTAACTTCTCCCAAACAAAATCAAGCTTCTGAACGAACTGTTATGGCAAGGTTTGTCTTTAATTTATCTTCAACGGGAATCACATACTCAAACGAGTGTTCCATTTCTATAATCAAAAACTATAAAATGACCATGTTAAATATGCATTTATAAATATGGAAAATCTACAATAATAGCTAGAATTAGGGACAAAGCCAAGACTCAACCACACGAGGGAATAGTATAAATTTTTTTAAGTGAAATTCAACAGTATAAATAATGTATAACCCTGATTTTTCAAAATAAAATTAAAATACCACATTTTCAAAAAATATCAGAGTAGTGCGCAAACGCTAACAAGAATGCATTTATATCCCTCTAAGTACATACCTTTTTCTTACACTCAAAATAAAAACAGGAAAAGAAAATCCTTCAATACAAGTACTTCACTAGTTCTTAGGAAAATGACCCCAAGGTTAACAAGTAAAACTAACTACAAATAAATGCTTTAAGCTTAAATGGTCATTAAGGCAGTTGAGAAATGTAACTAATCAAGTAGAATGAGCTGACTAATGTTTCTAGCAGCAATGAATGATTTTTATTGAACAATTTCTATTAAAACACACCTAATACTGCTCCAATGTTTTAATTCAACTGTGAGATGAACAATTTTTGGTGGTTTAAATGGTGCAAGCTTGATTAGAAGTTAAATCAATTAAAACGCATTTCTTCTGTTCACGAGTTTGAATGGTGTTAACATTTTACACTAGATGATGACAAGTGGCATATTATGCATCGTTGGATGCTGGGAAAATGAAGAGGCGTATAACTATACTCATTTGGCAGCACTATTCACACATTGATTCATGAGGTTTGCATCCCTTGGCATTAATCGAACTCCCTCTCTTCTTCTTGATGTTCTTTCATCTCCTTCTGATTCTTTATGGGATTATTGATCTTGTGTGATCAATAATATGATATCTCTAAAATATAATCACTCCTTGAGTGATTAGTGGTTCTGTAGGAGTGATTAGGTTTGTGATACCTTTTATGAATAATAACTCTTGGTTAGGTATGTTCTTGAGTGAGTTCTTGGCTGATATAAGGTTGGAGTGACCTCTGGTTATGTGGAAATATGCTATGCCTGTAAAACAAGCTCTTGAATCCGATGATATTCGTGTTGTGATCGATTCTTTGAGTTGATGCTACAAATGGAGTAGATCTGTTTTCTTTCACAAACATTTTTCAGCTTTTCGTTCAATTTTTTGTGCATATTTTGTTTGTATTTTCTTGTACTAAAAGTTTTGGATCTGTAACAATAGTATTAGAGCTAAGGAAGAGGAAAATCCTTTAGATCTAGTTTGATCTAAGTCTGTTAGTACTAGAAACTCTCTCATCTAGTAAAAACTTGAGCGATCTGTTTAGATCTGCTCATTCTTGAGGACTAGTTCTCAAGATCTGGTATAAAACTCTAACCCTAACTTTGTGGTGGTACATTAGTCAGCAATATACATTTTTCTTGATAATTCTTAAGAAATCTTATTTTCAAAGTGTCTTCTAAAATTAGAAACCTGAGACTTACGATTTATCTTTTGTCTAGGCCCCTAAAGAGGTCCTAGAATCTAAGGTGAAATGTTAGTGTTCCCTTTTTTAAAACAAAATGTTAGTTTTACAAACTGCATGCACATATTGTTGTTGTTTGAAATTTCTAGATTCTTGTGTGAATATTAGAGTTTTTTAACTGTGTGATATAAAACTCTAATAACTAACTCTAATAACTGTTATTAGAGTTTTAGTGTTCTCTTTTTTAAAACAAAATGTTAGTTTTATAACTGTGTGATATCTGTATATCAAGTGTTGTGTTTGTATTTAGTGTCTCTTTCAAAAGAAAATGGGAACTAAGTTTGAACTTGATGTATATAAGGGTAAAGGAGACTTTAGTCTCTGGCGCCAAAAGATGAGAGCAATTTTGTTACAGCAAAAATGTGCAAAAGAAATTGATAATAGTTGGCCTACTGATTTTGATGAAAATAAGAAAAATGAATTAAATGAAATTGCATGGAATTCAATTTTCTTGCATTTATCTGATAATGTGTTAAAGGAAATTGGGAAAACCAGTACTGCTATTGAACTATAGACTAAGTTAGAAACAATTTACCTAACCAGTACTATGCCAAATAAAATCTATCTGCTAAAACATTTTTTTTACCTTTAAGCTTTATCTAGCTCTATACTTGGAAGCAAATCTCGATAAATTCAATAAACTACTTAGCAAATTGTAAAGAAGAGATCTCTAGTGATCAACTTGTTGTAGTTCTCCTTAGTTCTATTAGTGATAAGTATAAAGATGTAAAAGTTACTTTAGAATATGGTAGAGATTATTTAACCCCTGAAATTATAATTATTGCTCTCAGGAATGAGTTAGAGCTTATAATGGAATTGGGATAGCATGTTAATGGGGAAAATTTGTTGGCAAAGGGTAAGAATAGCGGTAAACCTGGAAATTCAACTAAGAAGGATTACAGTAAGAAAAAGGGTAAACCAAAAAATAAGTATAAAGGCAAGACAAAAAACAGGAAGTGTTTTTATTGTCGGGAAGAACATTTCATAAAAGATAGTCCCAAGAGAGTAGCTGGTCAGAAATTTAGAAATAAGACTGGGGGTGGAGCAGCTTTAGCTTATAATGAAAATAACTTAGAAGAGGAAGTTTATGTTGTCACAAGTAGGCAGCCTAGTGAAGAGTGGATCTTAGACTCAGGTTATACATTCCATATGTGTCCCACTAGAGAATGGTTCAGTGATTTTCAAGGCTATGAAGGGAGAAGAGTCATCATGGGAAACAATATGTCCTGTCAGATTAAAGGAATAGGTACAATATGTCTTAATTTTAGTGAAGATAGGAATTTAGTCCTAGAAAGAACTTGGTATGTCCCTGATCTTCAAAGAAATCTAATATCCTTGGGGGTATTAGATGATTTGAAGTTTGAAATCAAAATAAGTGAAGAGTGTACTAAAATTCTTAAAAACACTCATGTTGTTGTAAATGCTCCCAGAAAGAATGGGCTTTACACTATCTGTGTTGAGCCAATTTCAGCTTTAAATGCTGCAGTTGCTGAGGATGAGGAAGAATTATCACACCTATGGCACAAGAGAATTGGCCATATTAGTTAGAAAGGTCTTCAAATCCTAAGTCAGCAAGGTGTCTTTGGGAAGGAAATTACTAATAAATCAGGCTTCTGTGAGCAATGTGTTCTAGGAAAACAATCTAGGTTACCACTTCTTCCAGGGATACATAGGACTACAAATATTTTAGAATATCTGCATGCTGATCTTTGGGGACCAGCTACTATTAACACTCATACAGGTTTTAGGTATTTTCTTTTAATTGTTGATGATTTTTCAAGAAAGATTTGGGTTTTTCTTTTAAAATCCAAATCAGCGACATTTGGAGTTTTCAAAAACTGGAAAACTCTTGTGGAAAATCAAAAAAACAAAAGAATAAAGGTCCTAAGAACAAATAATGGTCTGGAGTTCTATAAGTACGAGTTTGATAGGCTTTCCAAAGGCAATGGTGTCTTAAGACACAGAATTGTGGCACACACTCCTCAGCAAAATGGTCTAGCTGAAAGAATGAATAGAACCATCTTAAACAATTAAATGAATGAATCTTAGCTCTGGTTTGCCAAAGATTTTCTGGAGAGAAGCTCTTAAAACTACTAGCTATTTGATAAATAGAAGTCCTACTACTGTCCTTAAGTTTAAAACTCTTGAAGAAGTGTGGAATAATAGGCCTCCTTTATATTCCCAACTAAGAGTGTTTGGATGTTCAGCCTATGCTCATCAAAATCTAGGAAAGTTAGAACCTAGGTCCAAAAAATGTGTATTTTTGGGTTATGTAGAAGGCACTAGGGGTTATGGACTTTGGGCTAAAGGTCAAACAGGCTATAGGGTAGTTATAAGTAGGGATGTTGTCTTTAATGAAAATCAGTTTCCCTATCTTGAAAATGCTCCTAAAGAAAAGAGTCATTTTGATTTAGAAAAAGATGCTATATTTGAGGTGGAGCCTCTTGAGAGACAAAAGGATACTGAAGTAAGTCATCAGACTTACATTCCACCTCTTACACATGTTGTAGAAACAAGTACTTCAAATGTTGATGAAACAATTGAAGAAAATTTAGAATAATAGGGAACATCTCTTGAGAATTACTAGTTAGGCAGAGATAGAGTTAGAAGACAAATCAGGCCCCCAACTAGATATAGAGACAGTTTCAATATGCTGTTACATGAGTCAATTGAAAATGAACCTAATTCTTTTGAAGAAGCAATTAAAGGGATAAATTCAAATAATTGGCTTGCAGCAATGCAAGATGAAATGTATTCTCTAGATAAGAATAAAACTTGGGACCTTGTGGAGAAATCTATAGGCAAGAGAGTTATAGATTGTAAGTGGGTGTTTAAAATAAAAAGAGGAGAACTGAGTGATAAAGATATAAGGTATAAAGCTAGACTAATAGCAAATGGGTTTAATTAAAGGGAAGGAATATATTATAATGAAATATTCTCCCATGTTGCTAAGTATACCACAATTGGAATCCTCTTATCACTTACTGCTCATTTTGACTGGAAACTAGAACAGTTAGATGTCAGAACAACTTTTCTAAATGGTGATTTAGAAGAAACAATCTATATGAATCAACCTGATGGTTTTTAGAAAGACAAAAAGTCTGATCTTGTTTGTCTTTTAAAAAATCTTTGCATGGGCTTAAACAAGCTCCAAGACAATAGTATAAGAGATTTGACTATTATATTATTGGCCTTGGTTTTAGGAGAAGTAACTTTGATACTTGCCTTTACTGTAAAGGAAATGGTGGTAGTGATTCTTTATATCTTGTCTTGTATGTTGATGATATACTGATTACAAGTAAAGATAATAAAGAAATAGGTAAAATAAAGTGCAAGTTGAAAGATGAGTTTGAAATGAAGGATATGGGATCTGTTACAAGAATTCTAGGCATGGATATAAGCAGAAATAGGAGTGATTGTATTTTGTTCTTAAATCTAAAGTCTTATATTTCTAAAGTGTTAGAAAATTTTGCTATGACTGAATCCAAATTAGTCTCTGTGCCTCTTGCAAATCATTTCAAATTATCCTCTGTCCTAAAACTCAAGAAGAAATTGAAAGAATGTCTACAATTCCTTATGTCAGTGCAATAGGATCTGAAATGTATCCAATGGTCTGCACAAGAACTGATCTAGCCTTTGCCATAAGTGTACTTAGTAGATTTATGGAAAATCCTGGTGAATTGCATTGGGAAGCTATGAAGTGGCTTCTCAAATACATAAAGGGATCTTCCAGCTTAGGTCTAGTGTTTAAAAGAAGTAAGCAGGGTATTATTCTGAAAGGTTGTGTAGACTCTAATTTCGCAGGTGACATAGATAATAGAAAATCTACTTCTGCCTACTTTTATACAATCTGTGATACCTCGTGATAAATATGTTTCTCCTCCTTCAAGCACGGCGGCAACAGTGGTGGAGACCTGCAAAATAGTGGCGGGGCTTCTTTCCTCCGTGTCCACTTTGGTGTGATAATCAGTATATGTTTAAAATAAATGTGTAGAATAGAAATGTAGAGTGTATGAGAGTGGTTCTTTTACCTTGGGGGTTAGCCTCTATTTATAGGGATGACCTGCAGTTATGGCCTTTAATGTCCTTAATAGCGGGTGTCCCTTCATGTCCTTCATTACTAGGAGTTAATGAGAGATGTTTCATATTCCCAATTGTTGAGGGATGTTTCATCTTTCCAATTGTTGATGTTTTGTCTTCCCAATAACTGGTGGTAACTGTCATTCTATGGGTCGCCTGTCTGGCTAACCTAACGACAGTTAGATTATTGCAGTCTATCTATCGGAGGCGTGGTTATGAGACCAACGAGGTGGGTGAATCATTGAGGCAGGTGTGCCAGGACGTGCCACCATTGGCAGATAACATATAGCAGCTGTCATTATTGCTATCATCAATACCAATATAAGCTAGAAATCACAACTTCAAAAAGTGGTTGCCTTGTCATCTACTGAGGTTGAATACATGGCCACCACTAGTGATGTGAAAGAAGGTGTTTGGTTAAGTGGTTTTTTAAATAAATTTGGTTTTACCAAGAATGTGACTATGTTGTTTTCTGATAGTCAAAGTGTCATTCATCTTAGCAAAAATCTTGTATTTCATGATAGAACCAAACATATAGATGTATTTCATTTTGTTAGAGATATCATTTCAAAAAGGATTGGTTAAACTTGAAAAAATCTCTACACTTGAGAATCCAGCTGATATGGCCACCAAAGCTCTTCTGGTAAGCAAATTTAAAAATTGTCTAACATTGTTAAATCTTCACATTGTTTAATTTTGTTTCCTCAGGTAATCAGAAGCAAAAGGAAGAAAGCAAATGATACTCAAACATCTAGAATTGTGTTCACGGCACAAGTGAGGATGATGATAATTCTCAGCTTGCCCCAAGGTAGAGATTGTGGGTTTAAATGGTGCAAGCTTGATTAGAAGTTAAATAAATTAAAACGCATTTCTTCTATTCACGAGTTTGAATGGTGTTAACACTTTACACTAGATGATGACAAGTGGCACATTATGAATCGTTGGATGCTGGGAAAATGAAGAGGTGTATAACTATACTCCTCTAGCAACACTATTCGCACATTGATTCACGAGGTTTGCACCCCTTGGCATTAACCGAACTCTCTCTCTTCTTCTTGCTGTTCTTTCATCTCCTTCTGATTCTTTCTGGCATTATCGATCTTGTTTGATCAATAATATGATATCTCTGAAATATAATCACTCCCTGATTGATTACTGGTTCTGTAAGAGTGATTAGGTTTGTGATACCTTCTATGAACAGTAACTCTAGGTTGGGTATGTTCTTGAGTGAGTTATTGGCTAATCTAAGGTTGGAGTGACCTCTAGTTATGTGGAAATATGATGTGCCTGTAAAACAAGCTCCTGAATCCAATGATATTCGTGCTTTGACCGATTCTTTGAGTTGATGCTACAAAGGGAGTATATCTGTTTTCTTTTCACAAACATTTGTCTGCTTTTCGTTCAATTTCTTGTGTATATTTTATTTGTATTTTCTTGTACTAAGAGTTTTGGATATGTAACAATTTTCTTATTGAAAATATAAATTAGTGCAAAAAAAGAAAAAGAAAAAGAAAAACTAGAGGGAAAAATCCATATTTTCCTCAACTTATAACACACATAAGATCAAATCAATTTGATTCTAATTACTTAATGTGTATAAGAAAAATGCATATCAGTAAGGAAAATAATTTGGAAACAAGAAATATCAATCATATATCTAACTAGATAACAAAAAATCGTTAGAAAAATAAATTAATAGTATAAGAGTGGTCGAAATTGGCTTTATTGGGTCAAATTCTTTTCATAAAAGCATCTCAATGGAGATAAAAATGAGGAATTATAAATGAATTGAATAGTGAAGAATTCAAAACCTGAATCTCAAAAAGGGTAGTGTTATTAACATGGGTTAATATTACTTTCAAGAAAGCTATTTCCAAATATAAGTGATACGTCCATTCATTTATGTGGGAATTGGCATTGTTTCTATTCACAACACCCTTTATATCTCTTTTATTTTTTTTCCTTCTTCCGCTCTTACTTTTCAAAACTAAAACATAATCAAAACATTCAAGACATGGAAATACACACTTAATCAAGTAATTGAGGTCATTTATACACATTCAGTTCAATAATTAGAACCAAAATATCAAGCAATTTCAAAAATTTGCTCCAATCAACACTTTAAACATATGGTATATAAGTTTAATCATCATCCACGTCTATAAATCAAGATTCCAAGCCAAAAGTTCAAAGAAAAATTACAAAATCTTGCTTTTGAATTGAAATTTGCTTCTTTCTCCATTTGATGAAAACATTAGTCATGGGACTGGAAAATAATTAACGTCCTTTTTGAAGGAAAAAAAGGCCAACAATGGTAATTTTTAGGTGCAAGAATGGATATGAATTATGATAGGGTTCAATTGCAAGAAAAAAGGTGATAAAGAATGGCCGGGTCAGTTGCAAGAAGAAAGGGGATAAGGAAATCGATTTTGAATTGGGGATAAGTAGGGGTGGAAAATGGGCGAAGCTGACCGTGGGTTCGCTGGTTTGACCCATAATGCGCTAGAACTCGGGCTCGTTTAGTGTCCCGGGCCTGAGTCGAGCCAAGCAAAAAAATATGAGCCGAACTTGCTAGGCTGTAATATAGACGAACTAGCTCATTGGTCCGACTTGTTGTTTGTGTGCCAGCAAGAGTCACATTTGAGTTTTGTGACCGTATGAATCTCAACAGTCACAAAAGTGATCGTTTTGGTCTCTAAATTGTTCCTTTTTTTGTTTTGTTATTTTAAATACAGTCATATTTTTACTCATATATAATCCCTCATTCCACTTCAATTTTTTTCACTACTCTCAACCTCCTAAATCTCAAAGTATAATATTCTTTATATTAGCTCCTTTATTATGCAATATATAGTTTATTTTCTCAAAATTTACTTATTTGAGTTATTTCTTGTGTCCAATTATAGTATACATTTTCTTTATTCTACATTCTTACTACCTCTCTTTTATTCCGAATGGATTACACTCCAAAAATTGATCACCAAATAGATGATGACTTTAGTGGTCTCAATGGTATTCCAATTGTTGTCGTTTTTTGTGATGATTATGGGAGCATATATGGAATTGATTTGGAAGATATTCAAGAAGATTTTGCAACACACACCAATACAACAATCAGTTCGAGCACTAAACGATGAGAAAAAAACAAAATACTACGCGTTGGAAACATTTCAATTTAGTACCGACAGGTACAAAAAGCAGATGGACAGTCATAGTACAAGAGAAATTCTTGTGGCAAAGGGGTGAGAGCACGACCCATCTAAACAAACATTAACCAAAGTGTCTGCTTAAACGCGGAGGGTTGGATATTAATCAGGCGCAACTCTATTTCGAATCTCTCATTATAACTTCCAGTTCTAGTCCGAATATAAACAACTGGTTATATTCACATGAGAACATACGCCACGAAGGCATAACGATGTTGGTGGCAAATTGTGATTTTCTACTTAGTTTAGTGGAAAGTGTTCATACAAATGTATATCCAACCTAGGTACAAATCCTATTTTAGAAACATTCTTGTTCAGACACTATTAGTTTTCTATACTACATCTAAAAGGCCCTAAAAGGGAGAAACATTTTTGAACTATTCTACCCTCACAAATTTTTTAAAATTCCATATTCACTCTTAGTATTCATTAATGTACAATTTTTTTTAATATTTTATTTATTACTCTTCTACATCTAAAACACCCTAAAAGGGAGAAATATTTTTTGACTATTCTACCCTTACAAATTTATTAAAATTCTATATTCACCCAAATAAAAAATTAATGGAAAAAGTTGTAACTTTGTTTATTAATGAATTGAAATTCAAATCATTGTTGTCAAAACTAAAATGGAGATGAAAAGATTATTTTTAATACATTATATTATACTGATTATGAGCATGTTTGGTTCAGATTTTTTTTAAACTCTTTTTTTTCTCCAACTTATATTGAACCACATATATTGTGAGACTTATAACATTTATCAACCTTTTAGAAACACCTTTTACCATATATTTTTTTTCAAAATTTCGTAAACATTTGAAACTTTTTTAATTTTTAATTTAATCTTATTTTATTAATATATATATATATCTAGAACGTTCTTCTCATGTTACTTCTGTCCCTCGACAATATTCTCACAACATAGGAAAGCATTGACACTTCTTTAATTTTTGTTTCTTACTTACATTTATGACGTTTTCATTTACGCTGTCAAATTAGAAACGTCAACTTACACAAAGAATATTGTTTATAATGAACTACTACTCTAACAAATGTACAATATTATGTAGTTAATTATTACATTATCTCACAATAAAATTAGTAATTATTAATTTTATTCTTTGTAAAATACAGCCCTAGAGATCATTAATTCTATAAGATTTTATATCAAGGGTTCGTCAATTATCAAAGTTTAAATCACTAAAAGGTCTTCACTAGGTTCAAGTTATCGTTAGTATTATCACCATATAAAATTCATCTCTGGTTGTAATTATACTTCCATGAATGCAATTATCTTTTAATATTTTATTTATTAGTTCATTATTATTGTGCATTAAATTTTTAACAATTTATTAAATGTACAATTAATTTTTTTAAATATTTAATATATTAAATTAATTATGAAGGAGAAAAGATGATCTCATTTTTATTTTTATTTTTGCATTTCGTAGATGAAAGAAATAAGAAATGGATTTTTAAAAAAAATGAATGAAAAAAATTGTAACCTTTTTTTATTACCGCATTAAAATTCAAACTATAGTTGTCAAAATTTAAATGGAGATGAAAAGATTATTATTAATATGATTATAATTCACAACTAACATTTGATTACAGTGATTATATATCGCACGCACGCACGTACGCACGCACAGAGAGAGAGAGAGAGTGTGCGTGTGTGTGTGTTAATAAATGTTGACAATTCTTTAGTTTTTGTTTTTCACCTATGTTTATGTTGTTTTCATTTACATCGTCAAATCATACATGCTTAACAAAAAAAGAATATACACAAATAATATTGTTTATAAGGAGCTAGTTCTCCAATAAAGTACAATGTTATATAGTCAATCATTACGCTCTCTCACAATAAAATTAGTAATTAATAATTTTATTTTTCGTAAAATATAGCCTTGAAAATCTATATTAATAATCATTAATTTCATGAGATTTGATATCAATGGTTCGTCAATCATCAAAACTTAAATCACCAAAAGTTCTTTACTAGGTTCAAGTTACTATTCGTATTACCACTATATATAAAACTCATATGTGGTTGTAATTCTACTTCTATGAATGTAAATAAAATATTAACATAGAACAATACAATACAAACATGTTATCAAGAGTCGTATTTTTTTATTGCAATTGCTACTTTAATATTTTAATTATTAACAATTAAAAAATAAAAAATAATTTTTTTTAAAATATTAAAAATTTACAATATGATTGTAAAAGTACGTACAACGCACGCGTGTCTAACTAGTACAATAAAAAGAAAGAATATTTAATACGCGATTTAAATAATTATTCTAATGTTTTATCATTTACTTCGGGCTTATATATGATCCGATAGTAACCATAAAGTATACATAGATGCCTCTGCACATTATATAAATAAACAATATATCACGCATAAAAAGATTGTTCCATTCATAGTAATTAACAACCCTCACAATGGAAATAATATTTTTAATGTTTTATTGATTATTATTAAAAAAATTAATTGCGAAGAAAGAACTCGCGGTTTCACTTTTGACAACATTATACCCAACAATATAGTAATAGAAAAACTAGTGAAACAATTAAATTCCTATTTTGGTGGTGTATTATTTCATGTTCTGTGTGTATCATATTTTAATTTAATTATCAAATATTGACTAAATTCATTGACCAACAGTCAAAAAAATAGGCATGCAATAAATTTCATTACAATCTCACCCGCCAGAAATCAAGTGTTCGATCGTCTGTGTATAAAAGATTCACTTGCACAAAAAACTTTTTTCACATATGTAGGCCATAGATGAAACTCTAGTTACCTTATGCTTGAATCATGTGAAGATTATGAACACCCATGCATATTATAACGGCCGATACTCACACGGTCCAGAATATGATTTATAATCATATATGATCGACAAATTTTATCCTATGTGAGAAAAATTTTGAAATTTTTTCGGCGCCACTATTCGACCAGTCTATTAGTTCTCAACTATTTTAATATTATTGTTAATAATTTTAATAAGTATAAAGAATTTTTAATTTTTTCTAATATTATAGTAGTGATTGAGACTAAGTTTAGAAAATATTTGGAGAAATTGCCTATGTTGTTTCTGTTACATAATGGATCCTAGATTATATTTAGAGGGTACAAAACATGTTGTGTCGGTAATTTCAATTAAATTAACTTATGAGAAGCTACTATCGTACGATAATCTAGAAAAAAAAAAGTTTATGTAAGATGTACGAGATATAGACGAAAAATACCGATAAGAACGTTAGACAACCCCATGTATCAATGGCTTATTCGTTGTCAAACAAGGATAACATTTATAGAATTACATGTTTAGTATGTTAGATGAGGAAGATATAATTTTTTTGATATACTAAGATGATGGAGAACGAGCGTTAAAACTCAATTATTTCTATTATATAACATGATCTACTAACACCACCGGTATCTATTGTAGCATCGAATTCTGCTTTTAGTGCAAGTGACAAGTTCTGATCAAATTTCATTAATTTGTAAGTATTGTTTTCGTAATTTCATTAATTTGTAAGTATTGTTTGTATAATTCTTTTTTAAAATTTTCTTACTTTTACAAAAGAAAAAATGTACACGTAAAACTTGTTCGTGTACAATTTCAATTCTGCAGACACTAAAAATAGCCAATCCAAATTGTCCGGAAAAGAAGCATGGTTTCAATTGTCAAATTTCTCATACCCTATTTCATTTTTAATTTTTAAATTCTTGAAAATATTTTGCATTTAAAAAAAATTAAAAAATTCGAGTCGAGCTTGTGGGTGGCTTGGCTCGGACCATGAGGCCAACAAGCCATAGGCCGAACCGAGTAGCCAAGTAGAAGACGAGCCAGGCTCAAGCTCAACTCGTGTCAACACAGACTGAGCTTGGCTCGCCACTTGCACTGAGCTGGGCCCTAGTGGCAATGGCCGGCTCAGCTCGACTCTGCATATTGCCACTCCTAGATATGAGAAGTTTAATTTAGGTTAAATATTTACTAGTGCATCACCCATGCGATGGACGGAGTTAGCCGTTTCTAATTTAATTACCTGAAGCGATGAAGACTATATTTGTTACATTTGTGTATAAACATTAATTCCAGTAACTAAATTGCACATAATAAGCATGTTGTTGATTACAATATATGAGTAACTAAGAAACGACGATAATAATATTCTAAATTTTGAAAAAATTCTTTGAACACAACATTCGTCGTTGAACTTGCATGGCCACCATCTTTATCGCAAATCAATATCTTCAATCCATTGCAATTTGTTACTATCGACGCAGCCACATATAATTGTCTATGACTGAAGGCTGCTTCTTCAAGTATTGAGGAAGACAATAGATTTTTAATCATTTATTTGGAAGCTAACAATTGTAAAACATAATTACAATTTTTTCTAACAAACATGATAAGTATTTGACATTCAATAAAACACATGTTGAAATACGAAAATAAATACATAAATGATAATAGTTTAGAATTTTTAATCCAAAACAATTCAAACAACATAAACAGAATAATGCTAGAGACATAAAATGTTTCAAATACTTAATCGAAAATAAAAATCAAACCAACTTAAATTATATAAATAACCCAGTATAATTGTGTTAATATGAAAACACGTATGTAAGATGAAATTTTAAAAATTAAACTAAAAATCGTAATTGTTAAAAAAATAAATTAAAAAAGCACTTAACTATCTACCTGCATTTTAAAACTCCAAAAAAAAAAAAAAAAAAACAGATTATGTATAACAGGATAAATTAAATGAGCGAATGTTACGATTCCGAGCACCATGTTTGAGTATATTTTGCAAAGTTATTTTAATATAAAAAATAACAGTATCCGAACACAGTAAAAATTTTTTAAAAAAAAATTCGAAAGTGCAAATAATTTACAGAAATGATTTTAACAAAAAATTGGAAATGATTATGACTAACCTTTTTGTCGTGGCAAACAAATCCTAGACTGAAGGACTCATCCGCGTTACCGTAGGCCAAGACCTCATATTGGCAGACGACCCACACCTTCAAAGTCCACTGTATTTTCGTTGGATTCACCTCACTGATGAAATTAAACAAAGGTGGCAATTGTTGTAAAATGTCATTCGTTTGATTTTAGCAGTGCAAAAAAATTTTAAAAATAAAGAAACACACAAACTTTTATATAATGAACAAAACATGCAACCCATTGTCTATTTTGCAAGAAGAAAGTATAATAATGTACTTACCAAAAGCTAGTTCTCAATGGAGCAGTACAAGAAACAAAACAGTATTGTGATCCAAAAGTGAATTATGAATAAATTTCATATATATAGCTCAAACACAATTGCACATTTTAATAAACGAAGTATAATTCTTAGATGCACAGTCACACACAGACCGATGCGGTGATGTCCCTTCAAAAATTTCATTAAACTGTTCGAATACCACAGGGAAGGCCAAAAGACGGTTTCATAAAAAAAAATAAAAAGATGATGATGATGAGTCCAATTGTTAGTTATTAAAAATTTGTTGCATTTATCCATATTTGAGAGCATTTCGCAAAGTATTTTAATAAAACAAAACAAAATAGTATCCGAACACACAGTAAAAAAATAAGAAAAAAATTCAAAAGTGCAAATAATTTATAGAAATGATTTTAACAAAAAATAGGAAACAAATAAACTATTTGAATGCCACAGGGAAGCCCAAAAGACAGTTTCATACAAAAAAATGAAGAGTCCAACGCGTTTCTGAAAATTTGTTGCTTTTATCATTTAATATTAAATATTACACTTCGTTTTTTTCAGGAAAAGGAAAAAAAAAAACAATCAATGTGTGAAACTAATTAAAGAATTTGAAATGTTGTTGCATTTATCATATATAATATTAATTATTACACTTCATTTTTTGCAGGAAAAGGAAATAAATAAATAAATAAACAATCAATGTGTGAAACCAATTAAAGAATGCAAAAAATTGTTGCATTTATCATATATAATATTAAATGTCACACTTTATTTTTTGCAGAAAAAGGAAAAAAATAAAAATAAATAAACAATCATTGTGTTAAACCAATTAAAGAATATGAAAAGTTGTTGCTTTTATTATATACTCCCTCCGTCTTATAAAGATAGGCCCGTTTTTCTTATTTATCTGACCCAAATTATAGACTACTTACTTTATACAGGATATATTAAATTTTTATTTTTCCTATTATACCCCTATTTAATTTACATTGTTATCAACCAAAATATATCTCTCTCTAAATTTTCATTTACTTTTTTTTCTTTTTTCCAATGTAATTATCTCTCTATCTATATAACTTTCTCTCTCTAAACCTTCATTAATCTTTTTTTTCCCGTGTAACTCTCTCTCTCTCTCTCTCTCTCTATATATATATATATATATATATATATATATATATATATATATATATATATATATCTTTTTGATTTCTATTTAACTTAAATAGGGGTATAATGGGAGAATTGTGTGAAATTTTTATAATTTCAATTACATTAAATGAGTTTTCTTAATCTATGTGGAAAAAAAGTGGGTCTATCTTTGTTGGACGGAGGGAGTATAATATTAAATGTTAGACTTCGTTTTTTTGCAGGAAAAGGAAAAATAAAAATAAACAATCAATGTGTGAAACTAACTAAAGAATATGAAAAGTTGTTGCATTTATCATATATAATATTAAATAACAACTTTGTTTTTTGTAGGAAAAGGAAAAAAATAAATAAAATAAACAATCAAGGTGTAAAACCAATTAAAGAATATGAAAAGTTGTTGCTTTTATCATATATAATATTAAATAACCACTTTTTTTTTTTTTGCAGGAAAAGGGGGGAAAAAAACAATCAATGTGTGAAACCAATTAAAGAATATGAGAAGTTATTACATTTATCATATATAATATTAAATATTACATTTCGTTTTTTGCAGGAAAATAAAATAAATAAATAAATAAACAATCAATGTATGAAACCAATTAAAGAATGTGAAAAGTTTTTGCATTTATCATATATAATATTAAATGTTAGACTTTGTTTTTTGTAGGAAAAGAAAAAAATAAAAATAAACAATCAATATGTTAAACCAATTACAGAATCTTGCATTTATCATATATAATATTAAATAACCACTTCGTTTTTTTGCAGAAAAAAAGAAAATAAATAAATAAATAAACAATCAATGTGTAAAACCAATTAAAAAAAAAATTATTGTATTTATCATATATAATATTAATTATTATACTTCATTTTTGCAGAAAAAGAAAAAAAAAACAATTGAAACCAATGAAAGAAAATAGTCTTTGTTTTTTGCTGAAACATGCAAATGAAGAAATTGGTATAAGTAGCATGTACGATGGAACTTAACAAAATTAGAAAAAAAGGATCGAAAACTGTGTGCTAAAATTTTTGACAGTTATCTTATTATAATATATATAAGTAGAATATAAATATAGAGTCCCGTTCTAATGCCCTCGGTGGGCATTATAACAATACCCACCGGGGGCAATAGATCAATATTCTACAGATATATAGATTTGCTCGGAGAGTATTTTGAGTAGTCTATAATTATCATAATAAAAGATTTTATTTTTTATTTTTTTAGTTTCCGGGTCAAAGGCTAAAACTATGAAAGGGTGGAGTAAAACGCCATCCATGATCCATCTGGCTTAATTCCCACATAATTAGCCGGCTTGACTGGAGTTAAAGGAAGACAAATTCACTTCTTCTTTCGTTTTGTTTGTATACAAAAAGAATCTGCTCGTGTAACCATCCACTCAACATTACCCACCTACTCCAAATCCTCCAACCACACAGACTGTAAAACCCTATTCTGTAATCAAGAAGAAAATGGCTAGGCAGCCCATCAAATTCGGCATACTGGGTTGTGCCGACATAGCTCGAAAATTCTCTCGGGCCATAACCCTCTCCCCAAATTCCACTCTCTATGCCGTCGGCAGCCGATCTTTGGAAAAAGCCGCTAAATTCGCTAAGGAAAACGGTTTCCCGGAATCGGCTAAGGTGTACGGATCCTACGACGCTGTTTTGGATGACCCAGATGTGGATGCTGTCTACTTGCCGCTGCCCACCAGCCTGCACGTGAAGTGGGCAGTCCTGGCTGCCCAGAAGAAGAAGCACGTGCTTTTGGAGAAGCCCGTGGCGTTGAACGTGAAGGAACTGGATTTGATTCTGGAGGCGTGCGAATCCAGTGGGGTGCAGTTTATGGACGCTACTATGTGGATGCATCATCCCAGGACAGCTGCAATGGAAGATTTCCTCTCCAATTCGGAGCTTTTCGGTGAACTCAAATCAGTAAGTTCGATTTCTGTTGGTTGTTTTATGTGATGTGTTATCTACTTATCTTATGCAACTATGCAAGTATAGTTTGTCGTTTCGTTGGATGAACAGTGAGTTAGTTGGCAGTTCGATTTCTAACCTAGATAATGTTTCCTTATCTTGTTTTCTTTTTTCTTAATTATGAGAAATTTATCTTTAATCGCATTAGAAATCAAACACCATTAAGATAAAAGTAATGCGGATTTATCAAAAAGATAGTTCAAAATATCATTCATATTGGGGAAGTGATAGTGCTGCAATGATACTTTCGACAATGATATATCGAGTAAAGTGTTTTAGAAGTTGTAAGTTGTAACTTGCTTGAGAAAGAAAAAAATGCTCCTCCATTTACTTAGATACTTTAAGATTGATTTAATCTTAAATGTAGTTTATGGAAAATAAAACATAAATCTCTTGTACATTCTGCAGGTAAATAGCTGCTTTACATTTGCAGCTAATCAAGATTTTCTGGAGAACGACATTCGTGTAAGGCCAGATCTTGATGCTCACGGTGCTCTTGGTGATACTGGTTGGTATTGCATCCGGTCAATCTTGTGGGCATCCAATTTTGAGCTGCCAAAAACAGTACTTGCGTTGCGTAGCCCTGTTTTCAACAAGGCAGGAGTTATTCTAGCATGCAGTGCATCTTTGTATTGGGAAGACGGGAAAGTAGCCAACTTCCACTGCTCTTTCTTGGCCAACCTAACCATGGATGTAACCGTGGTTGGTACTAATGGAACTTTGCATCTTCACGACTTTGTTATTCCATTCGAAGAGAATAAGGCGTCATTTTCTGTTGCTACGAAATCGGGATTCACCGAGCTTGTGACTGGGTGGGAGCCTAAGCCGAGTGAGCACCATGTCACAACAGGCCTCCCTCAAGAAGCCCTATTGGTGAGGGAGTTTTCTAGACTGGTTGGGAGCATTAAATTTGATGGTTCTAAACCGGAGATAAGGTGGCCGACCCTGAGCAGGAAGACGCAGCAGGTTTTGGATGCTGTCAAGCTGTCAATTGAGAGAGGTTTTGAAACTGTTGAGGTCTAGACCTATATGCTTTAAATGTTGCCTGTTTCGCCTTTTCCCTGCATGGGATTTGTGCTTGTCATATGTCAAATTGGATTGATGCCTTTTATCGTGTGATTAATGTGCAATTCTAGTGTCTTGTGGAACTATTGTTTCTGTATCCAGGTTGAGTTCCTGTTTTCTCTGGTTGGAATAAAAGTTAAAGACTGTGAATGTGGATGTGTATGTCCCTTTCTGAAGATATATCTACATATTTTCCTTCAATTATCTAGATAATATAAGTAGCAATCTTTATAAGAAGCAGTACGAAACAGAATGATGATCTGAAATGTTAAAACTTTTAGATCGGATTTGTCTTGCATCGAAGATGGTTTTGGAGTATAGATCATTGTTGTTGGTTAATGTCATAGATAATTGCTATTAGAATATGTTGTAGGGTTATGACAATGAATGCATTTGGAGTATAGATCATTGTTGTTGGTTAATGTCGTAGATAATTGCTATTAGAATATGTTGTAGGGTTATAACAATGAATGCATTGTCCCACGCCTTTTTGTGCGTATTTATGTTTAGCAGTTTTGTAGTACGAATGTACTCATACGAATATACTCTCGTTATTTGTTTGCTATTTTATCTACTTATCCATTTTCCCCTAAAATCATGAATTTGTTTTCATTTTTTGCAATAACTCCATATTGATTCACTTCTCTTAGGGTGTGTTTGATTGACAAAGGTAGAAAAGAAAAAAAATTCTATGCAAGTTAGAAAATAAAAACCACCATACCCATAAGAAAATAATTTTCATAGAATTGGCAAAAAACAAGCTTAAAGTGATTGTATCTTAAAATTCATTTTCCATTTTCACATTTGTATCAAACAACTAAAGTAGGAATTGTTTTCATCGGATGTGACATTTTTCATGAAATTGGTGCCAATCAAACACACCCTTACATTATTGATTGGTCTAAAAGCACAGTGATATTACTTTTAATGTAGGGATGCTTCAAACAGTTGATTCTTCCTCCTATTATGCTTCTAGTCTTTTATATCATATCACAATCTTATGCTTAGAATGTTTCTCCTTTCGTACCCCTTCTCTAAATATTTGATTGCATCTGGAATATTTAGAGATTGATTGGACGCTACAAGAATGACATTCTTGTGAAGCCAACTCGGTTGGTTGTTGGGTGCGGAAGTCTAAGTGTTTAAGAAAATTTAGAAATTTTATTAATAATTTTGAGTTGCTATAGCTCACGTTTTACAATTGTTTTTCCTCACACCACTCTTGATTTGTTTGATACTTTTTTGATTGTTTTCAACATTACAACTCCACTCTATTTATAGTGGACAAATGAAAATTCTAGAGATTGTGGGAATATTACAATTTGTTGAATTATTAGAAAACAACATTTAATACTTCATAGTTCCAAATGCAACATTTCAATCTTCCATGTAGACTAGTATTTTTCAAGTGTAAGTCTTCTTGTTCCAAAGTGGTGTTGTGGTCTTCAAAGTCTTTATTAAATATTGTAAATTAATAACTTTTAACACCTCCTTTTAATTTGTAATCTTCAATTGTTTCTTGAACTTCTTAAACCTATCAATTGTGACTGCTTTTGTCAAAATATCTGCTGGTTGATCATTTGTGTATATGAACTCCAAGAAAATTTCTCACTGATTTACCAAATCTCGAATGAAATGATGTCGAAGCTCAATATACTTTGATCGAGCATGAAAAAACTGGATTCTTTGTCATTACAATTGAAGACATATTGTCATAATGAATTGCTGTTGGCTCTTGTTGCTCGAACTTTAAGTCTTTCAAAGTTCTTCTAAGGCAAACTGCTTCACAAGATGCGTCTGTAGCTTCTATGTATTCTACTTCAGCTGATGATAAGGCTACAGATTTTTGCTTCTTTTGAGCTCCAAGAAATGACATTTGGTCCAAGGAAAAATATGTAACCAGATGTGTTTTTTCGATCATTGATGGAACCTGCTCAGTCACTGTCTGTGTAGCCAACAAGTCTGCAATTTTTTCCTTTTTAAACTCAATGCCTTGATTCTTTGTTCCTTTAAGATACCACATTATTCTTTTTACTGCTGCAAAGTGATTTTTGCTTGGTTCATTCATGAACGTGGAAAGTATGCTTATTGAAATGTGTGATGTTTGGCCTTGTGTTGAGATAGATCAAGGAAACAATTAATTTTCTGTAGAGTGTGGCGTCGACTTTTTATGTATTGTCATTGACTTGCAATTTCTCATTTAATGCCATTGGAGAATAGACTGGCTTGCACTGGCTCGTGTTGAATTTTTTTAGAAGATCATCGATATACTTTTCTTGAGAGAGAAAAATTCTTCCTGAACTTTGCATTACTTGAATTCCAAGGAAATATCGCATGAGTCCTAAGTCTGACATTTCAAAGTCTTTCATCATTTTTTTCTTGAATTCATGCACCACCATACTTTTGTTTGTGCCAAAGTAGATAAGATCATCTACATAAAGGCATACGACAAGAAATTCTTTGTCAACATTTTTCACATAAAGGGATGATTCACTTGTGCTTCGATGGAAGCCATTTTGGATAAAATAGCTATTGATTTTGCTATTCCATGCTCGGGGTGCTTGTTTTAATCCATATAACGTCTTTTGGAGATGATAGACTTCGTCTTCTTTGCCTTTGATTTTGAATTCGTCGGGCTGTTCAACATACACTTTTTCTTGAATTTTACCATTTAATATTGCTGATTTTACACTGAATTGGAAAATTGTTAACTCCAATTGAGCTGCTAATACCAAAACAATACAGATTGTCTCCATTCTTGCAACTGCAGCAAATGTTTCTATAAAGTCAACTCCTGGCTATTGAGAATACCCTTTGTGACTAGTTGTGCTTTATATTTTTGAATTGACCCGTCTTTATTGTATTTGATTTTATAAATTGATTTCAGACCAATGGTCTTCTTTCCTTCTGGTAGGTCAACGAGCTCCCAAGTTTTGTTTTTCTCAATGGTGGACATTTCATCGTTCATAGCTTCCGTCCAACTTTTGTCTTTTGAGGCTTCTTCAAATGATTAAGGTTCACAATAGAATAATCCGAGCTCGCAAGAATCATAGATATCTCTTAGTGAACCTGTCTTTCTTGGGGGACTTTATGAGTCACTTTCTTCTTCATTTGTTGTAGTAGGGGCTGGATCTTGTTCATTATGGTGGATTTGAGAAGGATCGTCTTGAAATGTTGACGGTTCGTCGAATTGATATGGTATTGAGTCCACGACTTGCTTGTCTTTCCAATCCCAAGTTGTAGTTTCGTCAAATACCACATCTCGAGGTACAATGATTTTTGTTGTTGTTGGATTTAGCAATCGATATCCTTTGGACTTGTCATTATAACCAATGAAAAGATGTTTTTGGCCTTTCTCATCAAAATTTTCACGATTTTGAGATAAAATGAGTGCATGCCAAAAATTTTGATATAATTTATCAACGGTTTCTTTTTGTGCTATGCTTCATAAGGAGATTTGTTTCTAACAGCTTTTGTAGGAGATCCATTGAGAATATATACTGCAGTGTTTACGGCTTTTGCCCAATAAAGGTTTGGAACTCCTTTGCCTTTTAGCATGCTCCTTGCCATTTCGACAATGGTGCGGTTTTTCCTTTTGGCTACACCATTTTGCTGTGGAGTTCTGCTAACCATCAGCTGTCTTTGAATGCCATTATTCTTGCAATATTCAATAAAGGGATTGTAGAGAAATTCTCCTCCACGATCGGTCCTTAAGAGTCTTTGTTTGAAAACCACTTTGTCTTTCTGCAAGTGCTTTAAGATGTAGAAAAATAGAAAATGCCTCAGATTTTTGATTGAGAAAGAAAATCCACATCATTCTCGTGTAGTCATCAACAAATAGAATGAAGTATCTCTTCTTTCCATGAGTAGGAGTTTGCATTGGCCCACAAATATCTGAATGAACATGCTCCAATGGTGCTCTTGCTCGCCATGAAGTATTAGGAAATGGAAAGCATTTTTCCATAGATACAGCCTTCACAAACTTTGTTTGTAATTTGGATGTTAGGAAGTCCGGTTACCATATTTTTCTCCTTAAGCAAATGAAGACCCTTGCCATTTAGATGACCATATCGCAAATGCCATAGATGTGATAAATCTGCATTTTAAACCTTGAGTGCACAATTATTGCTTAGTGGTAGCATGAGAGGAAAATTTTTGTTTCTCATTTCAATATTCGTCACGATGATATTATTTTTCTTATCAAATATTTTGCATTTTCTATCATGAAAGTGAACTGAAAAATTCTTTTGAAGGAGCTGTCCAATACTTATGAGGTTATATGATAGGTTCGGGACATAAAGAACATCAATAATGAGTTTTTCTGTTACCTCGCTTAGTTTGGACAGCAATGGTACCTTTTCCTTCTGCACGTCTTCGTGTCCCATCTCCAAGAATGATTTGAGAGGTGATATTTGAATTGATGTCCACAAAGATATATCTATTTCCTGTCATGTGATTGCTAGCATCGCTATCCAAATACCATCGATCTTTTGATTCAAAGTCACCATGTTGGTGAGAATAGAATAAAATTTCATTTTCACATTCTTTCAAAAAATTTGCTGCGGCTGCATCTTCTTGTTTTTCTTTATTTTGAAACCAACAATCCTTTTGAGAATGATTAAGAACTTTGCATCTTTTGCATTTGAAAAAAAATCTTTTGATTCATGATTAGTCTTTTTGCAATTGCTGTGGTGCATTGGCTTTCCAATTGCTTCGCTTTTCATTTTGCCTCAATTGTCAAATTTTCCTTTCTTGTGATTTGAGCCTCCACGATTGCTTGAACCAGTTTTTTATGCTTGCTTTTGATTGAAAAGCTTGCTCGGTTGATTGACTAGCCGAACGATTGATTCTTTACTCATGTGCAAGAAGTGATCTGGTCAACTCATAAATCGTCATTTTAGACAAGTCCTTTGATTCTTCAATTGCGGCACCTACATGATCAAACTTTGGAGGGAGACATCGAAGTATTTTTTCAACAACTCTTTTGTCTTGAATCGTATCTCAACAACTTTTGATTTGGTGTACAATCTCCAAAACTCGTGAAGAGAAATCACGAACCGATTTCCACTCTTCTATTTTGAGATTGTCAAAGTCTCTCCATAAGGATTACAGCTTCAAGGAAATTGTCTTTTCTGTACCTTGAAATTTTTTCTTCAATATTTTCCAAGCATCTTTGGCCTTTTTGACACCAAAGATTTGAGGAAAATTAGATTTACCAACTCATTGTTGGATTTATCGCAACGCCATTGCATATTTCTTTTTGTACTTCTTTTGAAAATTTTCAAATTCTTCATCGTCTTCCATTGGTCTTCAAGCTCCTCATCATCGATGACTTACCAAAGATCCAAAGAGATAAAGAAGGTTTGTATTTGACTACTCCAATACTCGTAGTGTTCACCTTCGATGATTGGAACTTGGCTTGGAGAATAAGCGAACAAAGAAGCTGCTGAATTTGTTGCCATTACTTTTGTGTTTGGATGTTGATGATGCCGGAAGCTACTTCAATATTTTGACTGAACCTGGCTCTGACACCAAATTTGTTGGGTGCGGAAGTGAAGTGTTTAATAAAATTTAGAAATTTTATTGATAATTTTAAGTTGTTACAACACACTCGTTTTACAATTGTTTTTCCTCACACCACTTTTGATTTGTTTGATACTTTCTTGATTATTTTCAACATTACAACTCCACTCTATTTATAGTGGACACATGAAAATTCTAGAAATTGTGGGAAGATTACAAGTTTTTTACAAATGCAACCTTTCAATCTCCCATGTAGACTTGTATTTTCCAAATGCAAGTCTTCTTGTTCCAAAGTGGTGTTGTGGTCTTCAAAGTCTTTATTGAAGACTTCAAATTAATGACTTTTAACAATATCTTGATGCTCTTGATTATCTTGCATGTTGTTGAACAAAGATGATCTCCTGAGAATATAATTGTAGACCTTGTAAAGCATTGTTATTTCATGCAATCATGTTTTCAACAAAAAGGGTTGCCTTTGTAGCTCTCGTCTATTAAGAAAATGTGAGACTAGTGTTTTTCTATTGAGATTTTGGCACAAATAGTTCCTAACATATGTCCTTAGTGTGTTTTTAGTTCCTAACTTTTCATTTTTGGTTAGGAGATCCTTAACCTATTCCATTGGGTGCGAATGTAGCCCCTATGTGGATGGAGTTCATCCAATTTCTCCGTTAATTAGGCGCGTGTATTGAACTTCCATTTCATTTGTTTTTATTGCAAAGGTAAATTAATCAATTCTTAAATAAATAATAATAATAAATTAAAAAAATGATCAACCACCCCACCCCACTCCAAACTGCCATTAATGGCAAGACAAAGTGGAGGGAGAAGCCCCCATAATTTCTGCCACTAATGGTAGAAATGGAAAATGGGAAATGGGAAATAGGAAATGGGAAAGGAGAAAGGGGAAAGGAGGAGGTGCTAGCCCCATTTTATTGCCGTAAAATGGCAGTGAAACAGGAAAATTAAAATGCTCTCATCCCCACCCCACCCCACCCACCGTAATTTAATTTTACATCCATGAATGGCTGTAAAATGGAGAAATTAATATTGGAGATAAAATGGGGAAATTAAAATTGGGGGTAAAATGGGAAAATTAAAATGTGGGAGCACTTCTTCCTGCCATTGATTTAATATTTCAATACGTCAAACAAAGTGCATTGATTTCATATTACACAACGTCGATATACATATCTCTGCTTTTCATTCCTCCATCTTTAGTACAAAAAAGAGATCAAACTACAAATATCATATAAACATACAATGAAAATCAGAACGAAGCTTTATGAATTGGTTGACAAGAGAGATTGCTTCTCTCTCCATTTATTCCTACCATTAATGGCAGTTATGGGTGGGTGAAGTGGAGAAGGTGGTCATTTTTTTTAGATAAGAATTGACCAATTTGTCCCTACAATAAAAACAAATTAAAGGGAAGTTCATTTCACGGGCATAACTAATGAAAAAATTGGATGAAATCTGTCAACAGGGACGACTTTCGCACCCATGAGAGGCTTCATGCATTTCTCCTTAAAGACGGCTATAATGGTAGGAGGTCGAAAGAGGTCTTTTCGGAACAGAAGAGATAGTCACAATTGAGTGACTTCGACTAACCAGAGGAGGAGATAAGGGCATAACATTCTGCTCAGTAAGTGGCACCTTGGGAGAGACATTAACATTATTTGTTTTTCTTTTCTTTTTCCCAACAGTCGAGTGGGCTTGTCACCGAGCTGCAATGTCTTGAAGAGATGGCTTCTATGGACCCAACGCAATAACAAGCAAGTGAGAAGAATTAAATATAACAAGTAAGTTAGAAAAAAAATGATGACCTCATAAAATAAAGTTTACCTTTCCACATCTCTGAAGGATCTAAAGTGAGGAGTCCGATAAGAAAGAGGTTGAGATTGGAGATTGGAAAATTGCAAGACCATTCTTGTGCAGACAATTTTCGTATATTCTTAACTTGGTTCTTCAAGGCTTAGGTCGGTTCGAAAGAAATTGAGCATAACATCAACAAAGAAAAGTTCTTAAGTACCAATCCAATCAATGCAATGCGAGATTTTCCTAGAAAGGACACTTAAATTTTTTTTGGTATCGAGTTGGAACTATAAACACCATGAGGGGTGTCTAAAACTATCCAAGGTACCATGATCAGCCTAATGGAAGCATAGTGACATCCATTCTCCCTAGAATTATCCTTAAAAGTATAGAGAGCACAAAAATCTTCTACGGAGAGCTCAGATAAGTCATTATGTTTCCAAAGAACCAAACACTCGAATAAGGTTCACCAACAAATTGGTCTGAGCTAAGAAGGGACAACTCTATGGTCATCAAAAACCTCGTGATAATTGTAGGAATGGGAAGCTATAACCCGGCTACCAGGCTACACATCCTTCGATAGGTCACAAGCACAGTTATTTTTTATAAAAATGAAAAACTTTATGTTACCAGGTACGCAAAATTCTTTATGCCACTGTTGTGAAAATTATGTAATTGCAAGTGAACAATATTGCACACAGGTAATAAAGTGGACCTATTAAATTCGGATTATCGTTCCCACAAAAACTAACCTATTTATATACTAGTTCAATTAATCTTAAACCTAATTTATTGAAAACAATTTGAAATAACTTGATTTGAAGGTTTAAACTATAACTATTAATTCTTAGAAAATAATATAAATGCAAATATCAAGAATTTAGAAAATATGGTTATTAAAGCGTTTGGATTAACGAATTCACCATAGTTGTCATCTCTAATTTCTCCTCTCAAGATTTCTTCCTAATGTTGTATTCGATCGAATTCACGAATTTAACCTAATTTACCTCTTTCGAGTTCAAATTAGCCATATCTAACTAAATCAACTTATAAAGTCAGAATGATCCTTAATTAGATGCATTAATTCTTCTAAGAATTCAATTCAGACCGCAACAATAACAAAAAGTGTATCGCTACATTTTATTCAATTGTCAAATTTTACTACGTGATCTAGATTAATAATTTACTTCTCAGTTCATTACAATCCAAAATTCAATGAAATAATGGCCAATTATTCCAAGCATTAAGAAAAGAAGTAAAATCAAATACTTAATTAATTTATAAAACAATACTTGAGAGTCGAAATTAAAGAATCTAAACTAGGTTACATCGTTCATCCAAACTTTAAATTTAGCTACTCATAATTCTTGTGAAAGAAAAGATAAAGAGATTTGAATACATAACCGGATCTTGAATAAAAGCTGAGAAGACGTTGAATATCTTGCACCAAGAATTTTTTGTCTTCACGGTCCAATCTTCAATCGTGTCATCGTTCTTTCTCTGTTTTCTATTCCTTCTCAAAGATTCAAAAACCTAATCTGGCCTAGATTAGGTCTTTATATAGTCTTAAGCCTCTCCAACTTGTTTTAATTCAAAAATGACACAAATACCCATAAATTTCAACTTAAAAAAGTAAAAAAAATAACTTATGGGAGCTATGGTCGGGCAGCAATAACTGTGGCAAACTAAATTTTTCTGTTTGCCGTGGTCTGGCCGCGGTTTGCAAACCACTGCCGGACCGTGGCAAACAAAAAAAATTCAGTTTGGTCTCCAAACTTTTGAAGTTGTACATTTTGGTCTCCAAACTTTCAACATTGTACATTTTGGTCCATTTTTTTGCTCCAAGTCTTTCAAGATTTATCTCAAACCTCTAAGAGCTTTCAAGTCGTTTTTTTTGCTTCCAAGTCTTTTTTTTTTTTAATTCGGCCACTCTTTTCATCACTATCTCCAGTTTGGTCATGAGCTCTAGAAACCTCACTAACACCCTCGTTCGTCCACTCTGGGGCAATGACTTCGTCATAAGGAACCCTAACTAAGATCAAATATGGATTCTCAACTAAAGCCTATGATTTTACCCCCAAATTCCTATCTTCTTGCCATTACCCAACGGCCTCATATTGGACTATTCACCTTTGGAATCCATATCAACAAAACAAATTGCAAACCCCAACACATGAGACGACGATGTACATAAGGGAATGAGAGTTCATCTTCGAATAATAACTACTTGAGGAAACACCATACGAATGTACGTAAAAGCATAGTTCTTTTGGAAATGGTGAAAAATCGTTAAAATGGGAGAAAAAAAAGTAAGAGAATTTGACGTAAATGGTCCCAAAACTTTCACTTCAGTGAAGAAATGGTTCCTAGTGTTTGTTTTTTGACATGGACATCTCTAACCTATGTATTTTGGTGCGAAATTAGTTTGTGCAATTAGTCTTTAGTTGATGAAAAAGACCAATATGCCCATAATTTTAATTAGAAAAAATTGGAATTGGGTTCACAACCTTTGCAAAAGGTACAAATAGGTTTGATACCTTTATTTTTTATAAAAATTTTAAAAAAAAACTAACGAGTTCTTTTTTTTTTTTTTTTTTTAATTAAGACTATTAGCAATTTGATAATATACGTAAATTGATTTGTATATTTTACGAACTATTATTAAATAACTAACAACTCATAATTATTAATCAACATGTTAAATAAAATTATTAGCTTTATGATTAAGTAATTACATCATTTAAAATTTGAACTTTTATTTTATGGTTACAACAAATAAAGAAAAATAACTTTGTAACAAACTTTATCCTCAAATACTTTTATTTAATTGAACTATCCGTTTATTAACTACAAATATTAGAGCTCAATTTGACACGACTATAATGATATATTTAGTACGTTAAATTAAGTATTATTAAATAAAAGTACCAGACTCATCTGCACCTTTTGCAAAGGTTAAGAATCTAACTATAATTTTTTCTAATTAAAATTAAGGGCATATTTGTCTTTTTCATCAAATGATGACCAATTGTGTACTAAAACATATAGGTTAGTGATGTTCATGCCAAAAAACTAATGTTAGAGATTATTTCCACACTGAGTACAAAGGTTAGGGATCATTCGCGCCAAGTTTCCAAAAAATAAGGATTATATTTAAAGAGGCCTAATTGGATCCAGATGGTCCATCTACCTAAAGCCAAATGTAGAAAGTTTTAAATCAATAGTCTGGGTCAACTCACATTGGGAAAGACGTTGTTTTGAGAAGCTTTGTATGCAAGCGACATAAAGTGGCACCTAACAGTTGTAATTCTCGACAATTGGCAGGTCGCCACACGTTCGCCTTGGAACCCCATTGACTGATGGGTTTTCATAGTCCAACGAGTGGAAACTGAGTAAGCTAAGTAGCCCAAAATAAATCCCAACCAAAGAGTATGCAAAAGCTCAAACTGGGGGGTGGGGGTGGGGGGCACTTATTATATTACAATCATGATGAAGTGAGATAATCCAACCTGTAAGCCAAAGGGCCACGAAAAGGTGGGAATAATTAAAGAGAAATTGAATATGAAGAATTGAATTTCTTGCATTTCACTGATTTATACAAGATGTTTACACATTAAATCCATAATTTATGGCCTAAGATTAAGTCCTACCATATACAAATTGCCTTCTTATGGCTAATAGAATCAATACGAAGATTGTGTCGATTTCTTTCCTTTAACACTCCCCCTCAAGTTGGAATGTATATTGATTACATTCAACTTTCTAAGTAATGCATCAAATTGTGTCGAACTCAATGGCTTAGTGAACAAGTCTGCTGGTTCATCAGTGTTTCCGATGTATGCTATTTTAAATGCTATTTTTTGCACTTTTTCACATACCACATGGCAATCAATCTCTATATGTTTTGTGCGCTCATGAAAAACTGGGTTCAAAGTTATATGTATAGCATCTTGGTTGTCACAAAATAGTTTGACGGGTTGAGCTTGACACTCATTCAAATCCTTCAATATATTTTACAACCAAGTTACTTCACAACATGTAGTGGCCATGGAACGATATTCTTCCTCTGCACTTGAACGCGCAACTGTACTTTGTTTCTTTGTCTTCCAAGAGATCGGTGCATGTCAGAAGTAGGATACAATACCCAGTCAAGGATCTTTTTGTGTCTTTACAACGAGCCCATTCAGCATCACAAAAGGCCTTTAGTTCCAGTGGTCCTTTGGAAGATAAAAGAATCCCTTAGCCATGTGCTTGTTTGATGTACCGCAAGACCTTGTGGCCAGCAATGCTTTGAATCTGTCTGAACGATTTTACAATGAATAGTCTAACCAAGATTGATGAAACCTAGAAAATTTGAGGATTGTTGACAATTTAAGAAACCACTGCCTTGAGGCTTTCTTTACATCGTAAATGGATTTGTGAAGCTTGCAAACTTGAGTCTCTCCCTTTCATCCGAAACCAGGTGGAATCTTAATGTATACTTCCTCATAAAGATCTCCATTGAGGAATGCGTTGTTAACATCAAGTTGGTGAACGTGCTAGTCTTGTAAAGCCGTGAGGCTAAGAAGCACACGCACTGTTGTTAACTTGGCAGCCAGTGCAAACGTTTCTCTAATCAACTCTCTCAACTTGATTGTACCCCTTAGCAACCAGTCGTGCTTTGTAACGGTCAATCATCCTATCTGGATTCAGTTTGAGCTTGTATACCCATTTGCAACTGATTGGTTGTTTATTAGATGGTAGCGAAACCATACTCCAAGTGTTATTTGCTTGGAGGGCTTGAATCTCATTATGCATAGTTTCTTTCCAATGTGGAATTGGGACAGCCTATGAAAAAGAAGTAGGCTCCTTTTGGATGGAAATGTTAGTGGTGAAAGCTCTATGGTTATGAGAAAGTCGATCATAGGATAAGACTTGGGAAAGAGATTGAACATTACCTGTGTCCGGTGGAGTTGATGTGCGGTTCTCGAAGGGAGGTGATGCGAACCCGCGGAGAATTAAATCTCGGAACCCACAAAAGATTGAACTGAACCCCAAGAAAGCTAAAATCTGGCCGCAAAAACTTGACCCGTTGATTACTTGAATCAAGAACCAAAGTTATGAACGCCACAAAGAGTGCGAATTCTTTGATAAGTTCGTTTAGTCCAATTAAGAACTCAGAAGAAAAGCGAAATCTCACTTTAATTAATCTCAAAATATCGTAAAGTGAGTTCGTTACAATGTAGAATTGTTTATATAGTAAACAAGAATAAAATTCGAATCTAAACCGGCCATAATTAAAAGCAACTAAATTAAGAGTTCTAATTTGAAAAGGAAACTAAATCTGGCGAATCTGCTGTTCGGCATACCTATGCGATCGCATGGTACAAACCGTTGCGATCGCATGGTTTGGTCCAAAAACATTCTGCCAAAAATCTGGCCTTCATGCGATCGCACAAATTTATAACTATGCGATCGCATAGGGTTAAATCCTTGCGATCGCATAGGGTTAAGACCTGCGATCGCATGTCTTTGCGTAATTACGTTCTGCTTCTGAATCTGCTATGTTGCGATCGCAAGTATTGATAACCATGCGATCGCAATGCTGTCCGTTCTGCTCCAACTTTGTTTTATCCTCGAATTGTTCCTCCATCCCTTCTTTAGCTTGGATCAAGTGTATCCAAGTTGGTACTTCGTTTGTCAGACTCGTGTATTTGATATCGGCATCGGCCCACAAGGTTTTAACGAGGCCTTGTATGTCTTCCTTGATCTTCTTGGTCCTTGATCTCGTTAGTGTTCCAACTGGACCATGGTTGACCGAACCATGGTTCGTATCTGGTTCGTGGCCCGCATCATCCCCTCCTTCTTTAAAAAGATTCGACCTCGAATCATCACCTACATCAAAGGGAGAAAGATCAGATATATTGAAGGTAGCAGAAACATTAACATCACCTGGAAGATCAAGTTTATAAGCATTGTTATTGATTCGTTCAAGGACTTGAAACGGTCCATCCCCCCTGGGGTGTAGTTTAGAACGTCGACGCGCAGGAAATCTTTCCTTCCTCATATGTACCCAAACCCAATCACCAGGTTCCAAGATAACTTGTCGACGGCCCTTATTGGCTTTTGCTGCATACTGCTCATTCTTCTTTTCAATTTGCTGTCGTACACTATCATGGATATGTTTTACCATATCTGCCTTCCTGTGTCCATCTAAGCTAGTCCTTTCATCAACAGGTAAAGGAATCAAATCCAAAGGGGTTAGTGGATTAAAACCATAAACAATTTCAAATGGGGACATATTCGTGGTAGAATGAACACTCCTATTATATGCAAATTCAATAAAAGGTAAACAATCCTCCCAGTTCTTTAGATTCTTTTGTATCACAGCGCGTAATAGAGTAGCTAAAGTTCTATTGACTACCTCGGTTTGGCCATCTGTTTGGGGGTGACAAGTAGTGGAAAACAGTAACTTAGTCCCTAACTTACCCCATAAAACTTTCCAAAAATAGCTAAGAAACTTAACATCTCGATCAGACACAATACTCTTAGGAACACCATGTAGGCGGACAATTTCTCGAAAAAATAATTCAGCAATGTGAGTTGCATCATCAGTTTTATTACAAGAAATAAAATGTGCCATTTTCGAGAACCTATCAACAACTACAAAGATTGAATCATTATTGTGCTTTGACCTAGGCAAACCTAACACAAAGTCCATAGAGATATCAACCCAAGGTTCATTAGGTACGGGTAAAGGAGTATACAAACCATGAGGTAAGACCCTAGATTTGGCCTGCTTACAAATAACACATCTTGCACATAATCTCTCTACGTCACGCCTCATTCTAGGCCAAAAGAAATGTTCATGTAATATGTCTAAGGTCTTCCTTACACCAAAATGTCCCATTAAACCCCCACCATGTGCCTCACGCACAAGTAGCTCTCGTAGAGAACTAAAAGGTACGCACAATTTATTCTCCCGAAATAAGAAGCCATCTAACCTATAAAATTTCCCAAAGGCGTTGTTTTCACATGCTTCAAACACACAAGCAAAGTCATGATCATTAGCATATAACTCCTTAACATACTCAAATCCTAACAATCTAGCATTTAAAGTAGCAACGAGAGCATACCGTCTAGATAATGCATCAGCCACAATATTTTCCTTACCTTGTTTGTAGTGGATGACATAAGGAAAAGTGTCAATAAATTCAACCCACTTGGCATGCCGTCGATTCAATTTACCTTGCCCTTTCAGGTGCTTTAACGACTCATGATCGGTATGGATAACAAACTCCTTCGGCCATAGGTAATGCTGCCAAACTTCCAAGGATCTCACCAATGCATACAGCTCCTTGTCATAGATCGGATAATTCAAGGCAGCCCCACCAAGTTTCTCACTAAAGTAGGCTATTGGCCTTTTCTCCTGCATTAACACAGCTCCAATACCTATTCCTGACGCATCACATTCAATCTCAAAAGTTTTGTTAAAGTTAGGTAATGCCAAGACAGGTGCAGAACACAATCGATCCTTAATAATATTAAAAGCATTTTCTTGTTCGATCCCCCAATTAAACTCAACACTTTTCTTTATGATAGCAGTAAGTGGCGTAGCAAGTGTGCTAAAATCTTTAACAAACCGTCTATAAAAACTAGCTAAGCCATGAAAGCTTCTCACATCAGTGACACTTTTCGGTGTTGGCCATTCTTTAATGGCCTTAATCTTTTCTTCGTCAACCTCAATACCATTTGCACTAACAACATAGCCAAGAAAAATAACTTGTTCCATGCAAAAAGTACACTTTTTAAGATTAGCATACAATTTTTCATCCCTTAAAGCAGTAAGCACACAACGCAAATGGTCAATATGCTCATCCAAATTCTTACTGTACACTAAGATATCATCGAAGTAAACTACCACAAATTTTCCTATGAAAGCACGTAAAACATGGTTCATTAATCTCATAAAAGTGCTTGGGGCATTTGTTAGACCAAAAGGCATAACTAACCACTCATATAAACCATACTTAGTTTTAAAAGCAGTCTTCCACTCATCTCCCTCTTTCATTCTTATTTGATGATATCCACTCTTAAGGTCAATTTTGCTAAAAATACAACATCCATGCAATTCATCAAGCATATCATCTAATCTAGGTATGGGATGACGATACTTTACCGTAATGTTATTGACTGCCCTGCAATCAATACACATTCTCCAAGTTCCATCCTTCTTGGGTACAAGTAGCACTGGCACCGCACAAGGACTCATGCTTTCCTTCACGTACCCTTTGCTCATCAACTCTTCAACTTGCCTCTGAAGCTCCTTTGTTTCTTCTGGATTGCTTCTGTATGTCGGTCGATTTGGAATGACCGAGCCGGGTACAAAGTCAATCTGATGTTCGATGCCTCGAATGGGTGGTAAGATACTAGGCAATTCATCAGGGAACACGTCCTCAAATTCCTGCAACAAAGAATTAGCCAAATCGGGGAGGGATTGGTTATTGTCACTAAGTACAAGGTGGGATTCCTTGTACACTAGCAAAATCACAGGTTGATTTTCCTTGAAAGCCCTCCTAACCTCGCTCTCTTTTGCAAAGAAGCTCACTTTTTTTTTCTCTCGTGATTTCGAAGTAGCTTTAGGAACACTCTCAATTTTTTTCTCACCACTCGTCTGTTCTTGTGCCCCTAACTCACTCTTTTTCTTTTGATCTGTCTCACCTTTTAATCTCAATTGGTCCTCATAGACCTGTTTTGGGGTTAAGGGAACAAGAGTAACCGGGTTTCCATCTTTGACAAAACTGTACCTATTCTTAAACCCATCATGTATAATCTTCCTATCATACTGCCACGGCCTACCCAACAAAAGATGACCAGCATGCATAGGAACTACGTCACACATCACATCATCACTATACTTCCCAATGCTAAAACTCACTAAAACTTGCTTGTTAACCTTGATCTCCCCACAATCGTTCAACCATTGCAATTTATAAGGTCTAGGGTGTTTTAGCATCGACAAACCCAATTTCTCAACTAGTGTGGTACTAGCTACATTGGTGCAACTCCCCCCATCTATAATCAGACTACACACCTTGTTATTAATATAACACCTAGTATGAAATATGTTCTCTCGTTGCTGCTCCATATCAGGTAACTTAATTTGTGTGTTAAGAGCACGTCTCGCCACTAGAGCCTCACCTTCTACCGGGTATTCTACACCAATATCTTCTAATTCAGGCATCTCATCACTGTCACTCTCACTCTCAACCTCAGATACCACCTCTCCATTGTCATGCAAAATCATTACTCGTTTGTTTGGACATTGTGAAGCAATGTGCCCAACACCCAAACATTTAAAACATTTTATGTCCCTATTTCTAGAGGGTTGGGAATCTGGTTTGGATTTGTTGGAGGTAGGTACTACATTGTTGACTTTAGGTGGTTCGGTCCTCGCCCTTGAATCCGTTTTCTCATTTCTACCACTATTATCCCACCGTGGCTTCCAGGGAGGGTTAGATCCCGAAGAAAACCGAGCTGCTCCTTTGCGTTTTAACTGTCTCTCTACCTTCATAGCCATGTGCACCATGTCCTCTAACTCCACATAATGTTGTAACTCAACTATGTTGGCTACGTCCCTATTTAATCCACCCAAAAATCTGGCTAGAGTTGCTTCCCTATCCTCATCGACATTAGCCCTAATCATAGCCATCTCCATCTCCTTATGGTAATCTTCTACACTATTGGAGCCCTGCGTAAGACCCTGCAATTTTTGGTAGAGGTCCCTATAGTAATGACTAGGTACAAATCTCCTACGCATGAGAGCCTTTAAATCATCCCAAGTGTCCACCGGTCTCTCATGATTTCTCCTCCTACTCGTTACTAATTGATCCCACCACATGATAGCATATTCAGTGAACTCAATCACTGCTAGTTTGACCTTCTTCTCCTCCGAATAATTATGACAATCAAATATTAGCTCCATACGCATCTCCCACTCTAAATAGGCATCTGGATTATTTTTACCTTGGAAGGAAGGAATTTTCATCTTAATATTCCCAAAGTTCCTATCTACCCCACCGTGGCCCCTGTAATCGACTGCCCTAGGTGGTCTTTCACGCCTATCTCCACGACGCCTCATCCTCCCCATCTCAGCCCCATAGTTGTCAACATCATAATCGTCACTACCCACTACAGCCTCATTCTCCAAATCAGCAATAGGATTAAGATTATGCCTATCATATCCCCTACCCTGAGCAACTCCGGGTTGTTGTTCTCCTAGTAATGTGGTAAATAAAGTATCATGTTGATCCATCTTAACCCTTAAGGTATTATTACTCTCCCTCATTTCTTCAAACACCATATTCATACGCTCAAATTGTTGCTGCATAGCCCTTAACAGAAAGAACTGGTGACTTTCATCCCCAGGTGCGGTTTCTTCATGATTAGACATTAAATGCAAGTAAAAATAAGAAAAAAGAGAATTAAAGGAAAGATTGAAAAGTTTATGTGCCTCACGTGTTTGCACTCGTGTTTCGCTCAATATGGCTTTTACCCGATAAGAATCTCACCACTCTGCCTTTTTCCTCTCTTGCTTTCTTACCAAGCTCTCTAAAGAACTATTTGAACTCAATCAAAAGAATTCGACCCCCGCGAGGATCAAAAACAAGGGTTCAAGACAAGAATTGGGAAGGACGATAACAGAATAAGGGTGAACAGAAAAAAAAAATATAAGAATTAGGAATTCGGCCCAAGATGATAATTAGAACATCAGAATATCAAAGGATTACGTTTCTTGAATTTTTTCTTGAATTTTCGTTTTTTTTTTTTTTTTTTTTTTTTTTTTGATATGATTCAAGATGAATCTGATGAAGAACAAGAAATTAAATGATAGAACCTGATTTTAGAGCCAAAGCTCTGATACCAACTGATGCGAACCCGCGGAGAATTAAATCTCGGAACCCACAAAAGATTGAACTGAACCCCAAGAAAGCTAAAATCTGGCCGCAAAAACTTGACCCGTTGATTACTTGAATCAAGAACCAAAGTTATGAACGCCACAAAGAGTGCGAATTCTTTGATAAGTTCGTTTAGTCCAATTAAGAACTCAGAAGAAAAGTGAAATCTCACTTTAATTAATCTCAAAATATCGTAAAGTGAGTTCGTTACAATGTAGAATTGTTTATATAGTAAACAAGAATAAAATTCGAATCTAAACCGGCCATAATTAAAAGCAACTAAATTAAGAGTTCTAATTTGAAAAGGAAACTAAATCTGGCGAATCTGCTGTTCGGCATACCTATGCGATCGCATGGTACAAACCGTTGCGATCGCATGGTTTGGTCCAAAAACATTCTGCCAAAAATCTGGCCTTCATGCGATCGCACAAATTTATAACTATGCGATCGCATAGGGTTAAATCCTTGCGATCGCATAGGGTTAAGACCTGCGATCGCATGTCTTTGCGTAATTACGTTCTGCTTCTGAATCTGCTATGTTGCGATCGCAAGTATTGATAACCATGCGATCGCAATGCTGTCCGTTCTGCTCCAACTTTGTTTTATCCTCGAATTGTTCCTCCATCCCTTCTTTAGCTTGGATCAAGTGTATCCAAGTTGGTACTTCGTTTGTCAGACTCGTGTATTTGATATCGACATCGGCCCACAAGGTTTTAACGAGGCCTTGTATGTCTTCCTTGATCTTCTTGGTCCTTGATCTCGTTAGTGTTCCAACTGGACCATGGTTGACCGAACCATGGTTCGTATCTGGTTCGTGGCCCGCATCAGGAGGGCTGCCTTAACATGAAAGTCATGCAAAAAGGTTGGGGTCTTGGTAGGACGTGTCAACTTGCATGGTGGAAAAGTTGGTGTTACTACCATAGGAGATGAGATAGGTAAGGCAGTTGGTGGTTGTGATGGTGTAGTTGGTGGATCTGATGGTGTAGAAGGGTCACTGGTGGGATGACTTGATGAATCGGTAGCGGAAGAAAGATCTGGTGGAGTGTTTTCAAGTGGTGGGACTCTAGAGTTGGAGAGATGAGACTAAGGGTTCAATATCAAATGAGTGTGAGGGTGTTGGGATTTGAAAGACGGACACATCAGTTTGAAAAGTCGAGTGAGGGTTTGACTGGAATAGAAAAGTGTCTTCAAAAATTACCACATCTCTTGAAACAAAGACTTTGTTTTCTGTTAGATTATAAACTCGGTAATCTTTTTGACATTTAATTGCACGCAGATCAAATTTGGTGGGTTTGGAAGGGTGAGTTGAAGTGAAACACAAGCAACCAAATACTCGTAAATGAGAGTAATTTTGTGGTTTATGGAAAAGCTTTTCAAAGGGTGTTTTTCCTTGAAGAAGTGGTGTGGGAGTTCTATTAATGAGATATGCTAAAGTAAGTATGGCATCTCTCCAAAAACGTTTAGGTAAGTTGGCTTGAAAAATAATTGCTCGAGCAACATTGAGCAAGTGCCTATGTTTGTGTTCAACGACACCATTTTGTTGTGGTGTGTTGACATAACTAGTTTGATGAACTATCTCTTTTGATGAGTAAAAATGTTCGAGTATAAACTCGGGACCATTGTCACTACGTACAATTTTCACTTTCTTATCAAATTGAGTTTCAACCAAATGAATGAAATTAATTAGGAAGTTTCGTGTTTCTGATTTATGTTTCATCAAGTATACCCAAGTGCTCCTAGTATAATCATCCACTATGGTAAGAAAATATTTTGCACCAATAAGTGAAAGTTCATGATAGCCACCCCAAATGTCAACATGTATTAAATTAAAAGAAGACACACTTGAGATAGTACGTAAGGGAAAAGACATTCTAGTTTGTTTTTCCAAAGGGCAAATAGGACACTAATTTTCATTACAGGATTTATTTACAGAAAAAGGAAAATAACAAGGGAACTTTGGTGGAAGGATGACCGAGGCATTGGTGCCAAATGTTGGGTGTCTGGCGGTGAACTGAGTTGCATGTTCCTTTCTATATTAGATTGAGACAATAGAGTCCCTATCGTTCAGTTCCCATCCCAATCATCTTCCCCGATCATAGGTCCTGTATGAAACAAAAGTGAGAAAGATAGTGATATAAAATGAATCAAGTGCCAATTTACTAATAAAGATCAAGTTCAAATAAAAGAATAGCATGCATAAGACGTTGTGTAGAATGAAATGAAGAGTGAAAACTACTTTGCCAATATGAGTGACTTGAGCCATAGTACCATCCGGTAATTTGACAAAACGATTATGCACAGGTTTCAAAGATGTAAGAAGAGAATGAGCATAAACTATGTGATCACTAGCACCACTATCCAATATCCAAACATTTTTCTTGCCATTTTGAGTGATAGAAAAAGTTTTACCTGAGAGTTCATCATAATTTGAAACATTACCAGCATGATTGACCTTGACTGCCTTATTTTTGCTTAGTAACTCAACAAGTTCCTTGCATTCTTCCTATGAGAATGGAAAATTGTTTCCATCGAATCTTTTGTCATGCATGGAAGCCACATGGTTCTCTTTTCAGTTTTCCTGTTCTCCTTCCGTGGCAACCTTTCTTCTTTTACAATAGTCGTAAGTATGGCCTTTTCTCCCACAGAAATTACACTTGAGGGGGGCCTTGCAATTCTTAGTTCTGTGATTAGTCATGTTGCACTTCTCACATCTTACTTCAAACTTTCCTGCATCCAAATCACGACCTCCCTTCTTTACAGCAAAGGATGCCGCCTCTGGTTGAGCAATGGTTTTTCCATTCGAAGCCTCTACCTGCTTTTCATGGCGCAATGCTATTGAATACGCATTGTTCACATTTGGCAGCAGATCTATTGCCACTGTGTTGCTTCAAATTGGATCATAGTTGTCATTAAGTCCCATTAAGAACTTCATGGTCTTTTGGTTCTCCATGTACGCCTTGATTTCTTTGGCTATATCACAGTTACAAGGTGGAACCTCACAAAGTGTATCTCTCTCATCCCAGAGACTTTTGAATCTGGTAAAGAAGGCTGTGATAGAACCAGTGCCTTATTCACAGCCATGGATCGAATTTTCTATGTTGAATAGTTGAACTGTGTTTGCATGGGAAAAGCGCTCCTGCAATTTGAGCCACATGTCCCTTGCATTTTTGCAATGAACCACGCTGCCGAAGATTTCCATTGACATCGATCCCCAGCAACCATGTCTTGACCAAAGTGTTGCAGCGATCCTACTGCTGCTGTTCTTCAATCCTGGTATTTGGCCTTTGAATAGATCCATCTACAAACCCCTTATTATTTTTGATTGTCAATGCCATAGTCATGGATTGAGTCCATGATGTCAAATTTTAAATAACTCGCAAGTGTACGAATCTATTGGAATATAGAAAAGTAGTAACGAGGTCGATCCCACAGAGAATGCAATGGAAAAAATCTAATTTAATCCGAATTAACTATTATTCTAGGCTAGTTGGGTCCAAATGAATTTGGTTAAAATAATTTAACTTAAAGACTAATTAATTATGTTAAAAAGTTGAGTTGAAAATTCAAGTTGTTTAAAGTACCAAGGTTTCAGAATCCACCATTGTTTAACTTAACAAATATCTAATTATTGATTAATTCTCAAAAACAAATGACAACTCGAAATCAATCTATTGTCGTCTTAAAATATTTATCAATTATATCCAAAAGAAGAAAATCCAATATGAGCTCTCCTCATGCTTCAAACTTAAATTACTTAAGCTTTCCATGTATCAAATTTAATTAAAAGAAAACAAAGAATCAAAGGTTTCCTAAGCATTCTATGTATCCTAAATCGATAAAAAGATAATGGAAAATCAAAAGAAATTAATAGAACACGTTTAAGCACCAAGCACGAATTAATTAAATCAATTCCTAACAATAAAGAATATATTATATTTAAGATGAAAGAGATTTTATTTAATTAATCCAACAAGAACGAACAATAAAAGTTAAAGCTCTAAAACAAAAATAAACGATACAAAATAATCACTTTGTTTAAACAAGGTTTCATCATCTACCTTGGCTCAAGAAAATTAGAAGAACATAATTAAATTAAAAATAAAAGAATTGATAGAACCCGACATGGATTGAAGGAGAAAAAATCTTCCAAGTAATTCTTTTTCGCCAAATAATTCTTCTTTCTTGTTTCTTGCCGCCTTCCTTTCTAATTTGACATAACTTTGGTCTTTATATAGTGTTTTACTAGTTTTGAAACTTGTGTACGTGAAAAGATGAAAAAGACCTCGACTAGAATTAAAAATAAGCCAAAAAGTATCCAGACGAGCCGCAGACGTGTATTGCTGCAGTCAAATTGCGGTTAGCAAACCGCGATCTTACCATGGCAAAAATTGCACACCTGGTCCCCAAAGCTCCTTTATATATATTATTTGGTCTCCACTTCAAGTTTTAATTGCAGATTCAATCCTTTTTCTTCCACATCTTTATGTTTGGTCCCAATACTTCAAAAACTTCCGACTTGGTCCCCAAATCTTCATATTTGTTCACAATATGTACTAATTCAAATAAGACATTAATTAGTACTTTTATCAATAAATAATTACTAAGAAAATAAGATAAACAGGTTACATGTATACTAAAATTACGCTCATCAAATACCCCCAAACCTAGATTTTGCTAGTCCTCGAGCAAAAATTGAGATAAAAAATACTATTTAATCTTTTTTTTTTTTTTTTTATCAAAGTACTTTGCATTCACTTCATCAATCAAACTAATAACAACTAGTGGATAAAAGTACAAGTATTATCAATGTTGTGGAGAAATATCACTACCACATCCTTCAATTCACACATATCAGTTAATACATTTGTACAATCAGATTAGCTATCAAAGCTACAGTAACTAAACAATTTCTAAGAATACCATGTCAATCCCCAAATCTCACAATATGTATGAAAGAACATTACTCTCAGAAGAAAATAATCTTAATTTGTATTTGCTCAAATAATATAATAAAGTGAGCGATGTTGAATAAAAATAGTATCACACACTCACCCCCCAAAATATGCATTTAAGGGAAAAACTTGTCCATGATTTAGAAGTGAATACAATCTCTCAAATAGTAGTAGACAAGTAAAGTCAATTTTTTTTCCCTTTCCAAATATCTCTATCCCATATGACCTACAGTGCTAGCATCAAATTTAGATATTTGCTCTATAAAATCAAGATGGACTTTTATTTGGTTGTAATGTAGGCTTGGGACAGGGCTAATCAAACAACGGGGTAAGTTGATAAACAAAGTATGAGTGATAGAGAATTTTTTTTTTAAAGACAAAGGATTATTGTGCCTTTTCTTCCACTTTTTCTCTCTCATAAAACAATTTTCAAATAACCTATTTTTTTTTTGTAAGTGCACCATATGTAGCGAGTGAACATTTTTCAACACTTTTTCTTTATATATATTTTTCATAAGAGAGATTTTTTATTTTTATTTTTACTTTTACTTTGATCTCTTGCACTTCATACCCTTCATCCTCATCTTCTGATTTTTTTATTCTTTCTTCTTCTTTCACCCTTCACAGTTTTTTTTTAGCCCCACCCTTTGATAAATATTTATTTCTACGTTCTCAATCATAAAAAGGACATGAAATATGGATTACATTATGAATGTAGAATGGCTCTGGGTAGGGATAATTGGCTAACAAAGAAAAATTCGCTTTTTTTTAGAAGGCTTCAAATTGGCTGCTGGGGGATCAATGTTCATTCGGTAGGCAAGAAAGGCTCAAACGCATCAAAGATGACCTCACTATCACTTTCTAGAGTGCAAATTAGTCACCCAACGACACTAATCTTACAGGCTTTCAAGTGTAATAATACCTAGAAATAAAAAAAGAAAACAGAAAAACTGACCATAGTGAATGTAAAAATTAGGCATAAAGGAGTTCTCTCCAAGAAGTTATAAGGCTCAAAACTCACTTGAATGTTTTTATTTAACATATAAATTCTCTTCAATTGATTAATCACTTTCACTCGTCGAACTTCTCTTTTCACACTTGTGACTAACATCAACATGCAAAACTGACAAACAAGGTGTCATAATACTCCAAGCCAAAGATAATACAAGTACTACAATCAAAAGTTCTTACTTCATCCAATTTCCGAAGTCCATGCGCAGTGCCTTAATTTTTTTAAACACCATACCCCCAAATCGATTCTAAACATTGTCCTCAATGTTCCAAATTATACAATTCAGTTAAGTGCATGCAAATATAATCAGTGTAATTAGTATATAGGAATAAAGAGAGACAAAAAGAGAAGAGAATAAGTTGGAAAGAATGTACTTGGATCAGTTCTATCACCACGCATTCTTACTAAGAAAAATATTAAGAGAAAATACAATTTTTGTTTTTGTTTTTTTGTTTTTTGGTTTTTTAAATTTTAGTTTTCAGTTTTTTTTTTAAAATGGATTGGTAGGATCACTCAAATCAATTTCTTCTTCCCCCTCTCGAGAGTTGAACTCCAAATATGGTTTTAATCTTTGGCCATTAACTTTAAAAATATCACTATTTTGGGGGTTTTCAACCTCAATAACTCCATTGAGATAAACTGTATGAACAATAAAAGGACCTGACCATCTAGAACGTAACATACCTGGAAATAAATGTAAATGAGAATTATATAAAAGTACTTTCTGACCTAGGGTGAATGATTTTCTTACTATGTGCTTGTCATGAAAGACTTTCGTTCTGTTCATATAGATTTTTGCATTCTCATAAGCGTTATTCCGAATCTCATCAAGTTCTGTCAACTGCAATTTTCTTTTTGACCCTGCTTCTTATAAATCAAAATTAAATTTCTTAATAGCCCAATAAGCCCAGTGCTCAAGCTCAATAGGTAAGTGGCAGGCTTTTCCATATACCAGTCTATAAGGAGACATTCCAATGGGTGTTTTGAAAGCTGTTCTATATGCCCACAATGCATTAGTAAGTCGTAAAGACCAATCATTTCTATCAGGTCGAATTGTCTTCTTCAAAATTTACTTTATTTCTCGATTGAAAACCTCCACCTGACCACTAGTTTGTGGGTGATATGGGGTTGCAATCTTGTGTGTGATGGAGTACTTTGCTAACAGGGTTTGAAAATATTTATTGCAAAAATGAATTCCACAATCACTGATTATGGCCTGTGGAGTGCCAAAGCGAGAGAAAATATTGCTCTTAAAAAATGCCACTACACTTTTGTGATCATTGGTCATACATAGAATTCCCTTGACCCATTTGGAAACATAATCGACACTAACCAATATGTAAAGATAGCCAAATGATGGAGGAAAAGGTCCCATGAAATCAATCCCCCATACATCAAAGAACTCAACTATGAGAATATGATTAAGCGGCATCATGTTTCTTTTTGAAATGCTTCCCATGCGTTGACACATGTCACACGAAGAACAAAAAACATAAGTGTCATGAAGAAGAGTAGGCCAATAAAAACCACATTGTAAAATTTTGGCAGTAGTCTTTTTAGCACTGAAATAGCCTCCACAAGCTTGGTCATGACAAAAAGATATAACACTGTGGAATTCACATTCTGGGACACGTCTCCTTATAATTTGATCAGCACAGTATTTAAACAAATAAGGATCATCCCAAAAGAAGTTTTTCACTTCAGCTAAGAACTTAGTTCTATCTTGTTTAGTCCAATGTTCTGCAAGTTTACCTGTAACAAGATAATTAACTATGTCAGCAAACTAATGTATAACATCAATATTCATAAGTTGTTCATCTGGAAACAACTCATTTAATGGTAGGTTTTCTTGTACAGAGTCAAGCACAATACTAGATAAGTGGTCAGCTACAACATTTTTAGAACCCTTTTTATCTTTAAACTCAATATCAAATTCTTCTAAAAGTAGAAATCCACTGAATCAATCTTGGTTTAGCATCTTTCTTAGTGAGAAGATATTTGAGGGCAGCATGGTCAAAAAAAATAATTACTTTACACCCTACAAGATATAATCGAAATTTATCTAATACAAATACAACTGCTAGCATTTCTTTCTCCGTAGAAGAATAATTCAATTGTGCATCGTTAAGAGTTCTACTTGCATAGTAAATAACAGAAGGCAAACGATCTAATATCTGTCCTAAAACTGCTCCTATAGCATAATCAGATGGATCACACATGAGTTCAAAAGGCAAACCCCAATTAGGTGGTCGAATGATAGGTACAGTGGTCAACAATTTTTTAAGTCTTTCAAACGCTTCTAAATAAGAATCATTAAAGACAAAAGGTGCATCCATAACAAGTAAATTGCATAAGGGGTTCTAGAGATTTTACTAAAATCTTGAATGAATCTTCTATAAAAATCAGCATGCCCAATAAAATATCTTACTTCTTTCACTGATTTTGGAGGTGGAAGATTGGAGATAAGATCCACTTTGGCCTTGTCAACTTCAATACCACTACTAGAGATAATGTGACCAAGAACAATACCTTGTTTCACCATGAAGTGACATTTTTCTCAATTTATAACTAAGTTCTTTTCCTCACATCTCTGCAAAACTAAAGTTAGATGGCGCAAACATTCATCAAATGAATCTCCAAATACAGAAAAATCATCCATGACTTCAAGAAACCTCTCAACCATGTCAGAAAAAATACTAAGCATACATCTTTGAAAAGTAGCATGTGCATTACACAAACCAAATGGCATTCTTCGATATGCAAAAGTTCTAAAAGGACAAGTGATAGTAATTTTCTCTTGATCTTCTAGAGCTATAGGAATTTGATTATAGCCAGAATAACCATCTAGAAAACAATACTACTCATGACATGCAAGCCTATCAAGCATTTGATCAATGAATGGAAGAGGAAAGTGATCTTTTCTAGTGACTAAATTCAATTTTCTGTAATCAATGCAAACACGCTACTGTAGTTATTCTAGTTGGAACCAATTCATTATTTGTATTAGTAACTACTGTTACACCTGATTTTTTTGGGACAACATGTACTGGACTTACCCATGTGCTATCAGAAATAGGATAAATAATCTCAGTATCTAACAATTTAAGTACTTCGGTTCTTACCACCTCTTTCATGTTAGGATTTAACTTACATTGCGTCTCTCTAGTAGATCTAGAATTCTCCTCAAGATGGATATAGTGCATACAATCTACTAGATTTATACTTATGATATCAGCAATGGTCCATCCTAGTGCCTTTTTATGTTCACTCAAAACACTTAACAACTTATCTTTTCGTGCATCATCAAGGAAAGAAGAGATAATTATTGGTAAAGTGTCGGCCTCTCCCAAGAATGCATATTGCAAAGTGTCAGGCAATGCTTTAAGTTCTAATTTTGGTGGTTGTTGAACTGATGGGATATTCTTCTTCTCACTTGTTGGAAGTGGCTCAATTTTCTGTTTCCACTTAGTTGTATCCATGACAGGTACTGATTCAAGCAAAACATTCACTTCATTTATAGCACTATCAACATCAAAATATGAACCAAAATGAGTTAAGCACATGTTTAAAGCATCATTACAATTAGTAGAAACAAAAGAATCATCAACTAATGCTTCTATCATATCAACATCAGCAACATCCTCATTGTCGTATGGTTGCTTGTTGACATTAAAAACATTCAATTCTGTTGTCATGTTGCCAAAAGATAGTTGCACAACTCCATTCCTGCAATTAATAATCGCATTAGTTATTGCTAGAAAAGGACAACCAAAAATTATAGGAATATATTTTGTAGAGTCTCGTACCAGTTGAATATCAAGTACAATAAAATCAATAGGAAAATAAAACTTGTCAACCTATATCAAAACATCATTTACAATTCCACGGAGGACTTTCACAGATCTATCAGCAAGTTGTAAAATCACAGATGTTGATTTTAACTCGCCTAATCCAAGTTACATATACACAGAGTAAGGAAGAAGTTTAACACTAGCTCCTAAATCTAGCAAAGCCTTTTCAATCTTATAGTTTCCTATGATGCATGAGATAGTAGGACAACCTGGAACTTTAAATTTTGGAGGGCTATTTCTTTAAATTATAGAGCTAACATGTTCAGTTAAAAAGGCCTTTTTGTGCACATGTAATTGTCTCTTTTTCGTACATAAGTCCTTCAAGAACTTAGCATAAACAAGAACTTGCTTAATAGCATCAAGTAAAGGGATATTTATACTTACCTGCTTGAAGATTTCCATGATATCATGGACCACACTACCTTGCTTCACTTTTGTTAGCCTCTGAGGAAATGGAGCTTTTGGAATGTAAGATGGCTCATTGTTCTCTTTGGGAACTTCTTGAACTGAATCATCAGTTGGTGCATTACCTGGAGAAACTGGTTAAGATGTATTTCTTTTTAGAATTTCCACTTGGTTGTCAAACAGTTTGCTACGTCTCAAAGTCATGACGGATTTAGTCTCCTCCTGTTGATTGCTTGAATTAGTCCCAATGATGTGCACTCCTTTAGGATTAGGAAGTGGTTGACTCGGAAACTTTCCTTTCTCAATAATTGTTGCCAACTGTTCATGTTTTCCATATTGGAGATGGATTGTGCCTGTGAGTTTTGGCTATTCGTACTTCATTCTTAAACTCAGTAATGGTGTGATTCTGGTGATCTAATGCAGCATGTATAGCTTTTGTCAATTTTTGAATTAGCTCCTCCCATGGTTTTGGCTGTGAAATTTTTTGATTGAATTGTCTGGTATTTGCTGAGGGACTTGACCTGTCGTACTATCTTGTTGAACACCCTGTGACCAAGAAAAATTTGGATAGTCTCTCCATCCTGGGTTATATGTGTTGGAATAAGGATTGTAAGGTGGTTTCATCATCATGTTGAGGGCATTCTCTTGATCAGAACATGCATCTGGCTCAGCAGAATTATTGGTTGTCAACGAGGTTAACTGGCGGGAAATATCTTCTATCATGTCTTTGTCTTCTTTGATTTCTGAGCTAGGTTCATTGCTTCGAATCTAATAGATTCTTCTATTCTTTGGTTCAATCCGAGAAGATCGACTTCGCTGTTGTGAATTGTCAGCCTACTTTTGAAAGAAGCTCTAAATTTCTGTTGTATTTTTGGATATAAGCTCTCCACCACTTGTGGCCATCAACTACTATTGAATATGTGGTAGTAACCCTTCCAAAAAATATTGGCATAAGTGCCATTTTTTATAGCCGTGATGTGGACATTTCATAAGGAGCCCATTAAATCTTTCCCAAGTTTCATAGCATGGTTCTTCGTCTTTCTGCACAAACTTTGAAATTTTCCTGCAAATAACATTAGTCTTATGAACAGGAAACTATTTATTCAAAAATTAAGCAACCATTTGTTCCCAAGATGTAATCTAGATCTATCTTTCAGAGAAAAAGAAAACAGACGAAGTTTAACATTATGAGGAGAAACATTCTCATATTTAAATGTCTCACATACAGCATAGAAATCTGTCAAATGATTATAGGGTTCTTTACTATCTAAACTATAGAAAGATGGAAGAAAATTAAACACACTCGGTTTTAGCTCAAAATTCCTAGTAGCTACTTGTGGGTATTGTATGCACAAGGTGCTCAAACTAGCTAACTGACTAAAATAGTCCCTAAAAGGTCTCTACTCAATTTCATCACCTATAGCGATTATTACTTCGGTTCCATAAATATTTTCTAAAGTGGTAGCTTGTTTTCGTTGGTGAAAAATTCTTTCAATTTCACTATTTAGAGGTTCTAGTTTAATTTCTAAAGATCTACGACCAATCATGCACTATAAATATTTTTGATTTTTTTTTAAAAATAAATAAATAAAATCTTAAATTATAACTAGTCAAGAATTAAATTAACTAAGACTAAATTAACTTTTCGACGCAGTCCCCAGCAACGGCACCAAAAACTTGATGTCAAATTTTAAATAACTCGCAAGTGTACGAATCTATTAGAAAATAGAAAAGTAGTAACGAGGTCGATCCCACAGAGACTACAATGGAGAAAGTTTAATTTAATCCGAATTAACTATTATTCTAGGCTAGTTAGGTCGAAAGGAATTTGGTTGAAATAATTTAACTTAAAGACTAATTAATTATGCTAAAAAGTTGAGTTAAAAATTCAAGTTGTTTAAAGTACTAAGGTTTCGGAATCCATCATTGTTTAACTTAACAAATATTCAATTATTGATTAATTCTCAAAAACAAACGACAACTCAAAATCAATATATTGTCGTCTTAAAATATTTATCAATTATATCCAAAAAAAGAAAATCCAATATCGGCTCCCCTTATGCTTCAAACTTAAATTACTTAAGCTTTCTCCATATCAAATTCAATTAAAAGAAAACAAAGAATAAGAATCAAAGGTTTCTTGCATTTCACTAAATTAAATTACATGCTTTATACAAGATGTTTACACATTAAATCCGTAATTTATGGCCTAAGATTAAGTCCTACCATATACAAATTGCCTTCTTATGGCTAATAGAATCAATATGAAGATTGTGTCGATTTCTTTCCTTTAACAATAGTATTAAATTGTCGGGTGATCCGACAGATTTATTTGATTGGCCGTTGACTCATTTTACAAGCAAATTACCAAATATATTTCAAATTATTTCAAACTCATTCTTCTCCGCTTATTCTATTTCAAACTATTTCAAATTCATCTTTGTTGCTTATACAACATTATTGCTAGAAAAGAGAAGATTTCAAATATTAGAATCTAACTCATTTTATTGTTAGAATCTAATTCATTTTATCTCTGTAGAAAATCTCATTTCAAGGTTAGATCTAACCCATCTAATTCTTGTAAAATGTATGATTGTTTCTTCTTCTTTTAATTTATAGTAGAAATTATAGATTTTATGGTATGAATTATAAAATTATGTATATATTTGAGTATGAATTGTAATTTTTTGCTTTAAATTCCTGCAAATTTGAGTTTATTTGAGGTCGATTAATTGAAAAACCAGTGTAATATGTGTAAACTCGCCTTAACAGATTGGTCTGTTAAGATTTTGTTTGTTAACAGACCTTAACAGAAGTTTGTTAACAAACCACCGGTCTGTTAAAGCCATTAACAGGCCTCTGGTCTGTTAATGATTGTTAATAGATTATCTGTTAACAAACTATTTAGTTAACAGACCTTATTAATGAGGACATTTAAGTCTTTTATTTGTAAAAGAGGCCTTTTCATCTTAAATTGTGTTAGTTATGAGCTTTTTCGATTCAGCTTATTTGACATGACCTTTTAGCCAAAGCGGCCAACGAGAAGGGACCTACAATGAAATATAAAATTGACTCTAAGATCAGAACCAAGGAGGACGATCATATTATCCCCAACTGGAGAAGGGACAATGCCACGTCTCCGCCCATCAACAATAAGTCCAGACAAAAATTGACTTAATCATCATGGTTGAGGCAAAATAATATGTACTCCATCACGAAATAGGCTGAGCCAAGGCAATTATCAGGTTGGTGGCAACTTGTCCCCAAGTTGCATACGGTACGGTGCTGACCTATCTCACCAATCATAGCTCTTGATAAGACTATCTAGGCTCAGAGACTAGCCCTTGTTTAAGTACTCATGCCCTGCCACAAGTGATTGTTGTGACTAGAGTGTCGGTCATCACCACACCTATATAAAGGATCATTCACATTCGGGGGGAGGTAAGAAACCTTAATAGAAACTCTCAACATTCACATTTGAGCTCGTTTTATTATGACCTTGCTAATTATCACACCATAGAGTCTTCGACTGTTGTACCCCATATCGCTAGCGATCGACTAGATTCACAGTTTTTTTTGTCTTTCCAGATCAAGTCACCTATGAGATACATCAAAGGGATGTAAATACAACATTTTAATGGTCAACTGTATGAACAAAATATATATGGAACAATCTTGGGAGTTCATTTATCTTGATGAACAGAAAAAGTCTAGAATTATGGAAAGTTAATGGACATTGAATATTGGCTTGTTGTTCTTATAACTTATGAGTCTAATTATTTAATTGAGGTTCTGCAATTTATTCTGTAAAGTGGAGATCATATTGGGGTTTTAGTAGAATGACTCAATTGTAATAAACTAAAATCGGTCGGGCAAAAGTTAACCAAGAATGAATTTGGATTGTTAGAACTAAGATTACAAAGGTCCATTGAGTCCCATAAGTAGCTCTGGCAAATTACATAAACACCCATAAAATTGAGGACTTTTTGAAAAATCAGGTCAAAAGTTATTTACACATTAAAACTGTATTACACACGCTCAAAACCAAATCAAAACCTAATCAACTCCACATTCAAATGGAAAACCTCCCCCCATTAAAATCCAAATTAAAAATGAACAAAAATTTCATACAAATCCAAATTCATAATAAAAAACAGATCTCTTCTAAATTATTGTAATGAATTTTCCGTTGTTTCTTCTCCAATTTAGCACAAAATCATAACTCAAAATCCAAAATTTCCAACTAATATGATAAATTTTATTTCGTCTTCATAGTTTTTATTTGAATTACATAAATTTTTTCATATTTCGATTTTAATATAGACACATCCTTCTTCATTCACTTCATTGTAGATTTGTGATTTCTCATATTTTGTTTGTGTTATTGTATATCAAATTTCAACTTTAGATCAAGAATATTGAGTAAGGTGTGCTAAACATGTGTGTGAATATCAATTATCAATTACAGATATGCATACAAGGTGTTTGTAAAAATGTAAATATGAATATAGTTTTTTGTGTAGAAAAGTAACATGTTATGTCACTTTTTACTTAAAAAGTGACTGAATAATGTATGTAAGACTGAACAATGTATGTAAGTTACACAAATAAATTTGGATGATTGATTTAATTACAAGATTTAACTTGATATTTGTTGTGCATTATGGAGTGACATGAATTATTGAGCATAATCAAATATTAATGTATCGTTTTTTTAATATGAATTGAGACTTGAAATAGAAAAGTAACTGCTCTGTCACTTTTTGCTTTAAAAATGACACGTTATGTCACTTTTTTTCTTAAAAAGTGACAAAACAATGTATGCAAGTACACAAACAAAATTGGATCAAAATCTTTTTTGTGGTTGATTTAATTGCTGGATTTAACTTGATATTTGATGTGCATTATGGAGTAACATGAATTATTGAGTATGATCAAACATTAATATATTATTTTTTAATATGAATTGAGACTTGGGATATAAAAGTGACATGTTTTGTCACTTTTTGCTTAATGATAAAATTATTGAGGATGATCAAATATTAATGTATCATATGTCAGTGTTTTTTTTTTACAGATATTGATAAAATTAATGTATTCATCCATTATGGAGGGAAATGAAAACAAGGTAACCAACATATAAATTTTAAAATGACTGTAATTGTCGTCCCAATAGAATGCACATACAGCGAACTCGATGGCATGATATATTTAGTTACAAATATAAGTTCAGCGACACACTCAATAACAATACAATATAAGATAAAGAAAAACCTGCCTCTGATGAAGATTTCAGACAATAATTCTCTTACATTCTATTTGGAGCTCAAAAGAAGGGAGAAACATCTTGCAAGCTTTCCTTTGTGCGTAGATGTCACACCGGTTTCATTATGTCATAGAACTGAAAGTTTTGAACACATACAATTTTTAGAAGCTGCTACTGGTGAAGAAAATGACATGATACAATTAAAGGTTTTTCAAACTCATGGTTCGACGACAATATTGGTTCAAAGTCTACCAATTGAAGACTTAGCTTTCTTCATGCATACCGGAGGTTGAAAAAATGAGTAATGAAACAGGTAGTGAAATTATTTTATTTGTTAGTATGAATAAAATTGCAGAGAAAAAGGTTTTTAGGAACAAGACATTGGTTAAGAAAGTATTTTGGTATATGCGATACATAAAAACTTTCAGTTCAAGGTAAGTAAGTCGGAAAAGAAAGAATATGTGCTGAAATGCATAGATGATAATTGCAAATGGAGTTTTAGAGTTTCAAGACTTGGAGGAACAAAAATGTTCAAAATAAAATATATGAGAAACGATCACACGTGCTCAAATTAACATCATATTGGTTGGCAGATCATCGTCAAGCAACAAGCTCAATAGTAGGATAATGCATCAAGTACAAGTATGTCTCAACAAAAACAAAATACACTCATGCATATATAATAAGTGACATGATGAATACATATGGAGTGTTGATGAGTTACGAGAAAGTTTGGAGATCTACGGAGAGAGCTTGGGAATTGATGAGAGGAGATCCGATAGAGTCTTATGAAAATGTTCCAAAGTACTTGTACATGATAGAACAAACAAATCCTTGATCAATTACAAGAATTGAGAATTACGATAAAAACAAATTTAAATACCTCTTCATGGTATTAGGAGCATCTATTCATGTGTGGGAGTATTGCAGACCTATAATAGTGATTGATGGTCCATTTTAAAGGAAAATTATGGTGGAACATTATTTACAGCATGTACACAAGATGCAAACAAAACATTTTCATATTAGCATTTGAAGTTTGTGACTTAGAAACTAATAATTCATGGGAGTGGTTCTTACTTATGTTAAAAGAAGCTTATGGTGAACGAGAAGGATTGTGTATAATCTCATATGGTTATAAAAGCATAAAAAGTGCAATCCAGAAGGTGTATAAGAATTTAATGCACGATCTGTGTTCTTACCACCTGTTACAAAATTTAAAGTCAGCATTTGGCAAAAAAAAAATAGAAAAAACATTATACAACCATTCAATAGAGCTGCTAGAGCCTACACGAAAAATGATTTTGAGTTCTATATGAAATAACTCGATAAAATCCATAAAGGGATTCAACTACACCTAGTATGTCAAAAATATTTATTTTGAATGCATAATAACATCGTATATAAGAAATGATTAATATTTTGATTGTTCTTTATGTAGGAAGAGATTGGTTATCACAAATGGTCAATGGCATATGTGACAAATAACAGGTTTTCTAGAATGACTTCATATATAGTTGAATTAGTAAATTCGATAACAAAAACAAAATGTTTTCTTATAGAACTTCTATTGGAATCAATTAGATATTTGTTGCAAGAATAGTTTGGGAAGTACTTAAACGATGCGTAGGCAACCTTCACAAAACTTGCAAACAAGCAAGAAAATATTGAGCGAGAAATCCATGGAGTCAAAAAAATTGAAGGTAAAAAGCTATAAATTACATGAACTAAATATCATTTATATACTGAGTGTTATTGTAATGAAACATGCATATACTAACAAGTGACATAGTGTGTCACTTTCTGAGTAAAAAGTGTCATAGTGTGTCACTTTGTTAGTAAAAAGTGACGTGACTTGTATTTTATATCGTCAATAGCTCTATTTATAATTACATATCAGTAGAAGGTTAATGATTTTGAAGTCTTATTTATATTTGATTGTTATTAAAATAAAAACATGCTCATCTAAAAAAATGACATAGTGTGTCACTTTCTGAATAAAAAGTGATAGATTATGTCACTTTCTTAGTAAAAAGTGACATAGTATGTCACTTTCTAAGTAAGTTGGAGTTAAACATCATGAAAGCATGATTTAATTGTCGTAGTTTATTAATACATTATTTTCTTGCATTATTTGCACATGCATCGGCTTCAAATTCAATAATACACCAAGTCAATGATGTTTGTGCTTCATATTTGGTGAATATTAAAGAAAAGACATGCACATGCAATCAATTCCAAGTAGACAAAATCTCATGTGCACACGCATTGGCAGTTATTGCAAAGATAAAGGATGACTCATATTTATATTGTTCAAAATATTACACAACAGAGATGTACACCCAAACATACAGTGGTACAATTTACCCACTTGAAGATCACAATGATTAGAATATATCAGATGATGTAAAAGTAAGAATAGTCTTGGCTTCTAATCCAAAAAGAAAATCTGGACGACCTAAAGAGAAACGAATACCATCAAAAGGATAAAAAAAAAGAAGCAAAGTACAAAATGTGGTAGATTCGAAAAGTATGGCCATAATCGAAGATCGTATCAAACTCCAACACATTTGAAGAAGAAGCTACAAAAGAAAAGAAAGTTGCAAGATTTATGAGTTTTTTTTATTTTTTAAGTGGGAAGCATCACTTATTCATACATATTGGTTTTTCAATTCAAAATAGTGTTGACATTTTAGCGCTTTACTTTTGTATAGGTCCTGATATTATAATGGAATGTAAAACTTATCATTTAGAACTAAATTGTATACATGATACTTCAACCATTAAAGGAATTTGATGAATATTGAAATTGTCACTTTTAGAACAAAAAGTGACACAATGTCACTTATTCATACATATTGAGTTTTCTATTCAAAATAGTGTTGATATTCCTGCGCTTTGCTTTTGTATAGGTCAAGACATTATAATAGAATGTAAAACTTATCATTTAACACTAAATTGTATACATGATACTTCAACTATCAAAAGAATTTGATGAATACTGAAATTGCCACTTTTACATATTGGGTTTTCTATTCAAAATAGTGTTGACATTCTTGCGTTTTGCTTTTGTGTAGGTCTTGATATTATAATGGAATGTAAAACTTATCATTTAACACCAATTGAATACATGATACTTCAACCATTAAAGAAATTTGATGAATACTGAAATGTCACTTTTAGAACAAAAGTGACACACAATATCAGTTTTATAACAAAAAGTGACACACTATGTGACTTGTTTGTTATAAAACCCTAACTTGGCTGACAAAATGTATACATGATTTTCATACTTAAAGTAATATATCAATTAGATGCACTTCTACCATCTATATTCAACAGTTTGAAAAAAAATCATCCAATATAATCATGTTTTGTCACTTTTGACATGAATAGCATGTCACTTCTATACAAAAATAATTTGTACTTACATTCTTTACAAAGAAACTTCCAAAACCTACATTGTTAATCTCATATACATGAAACTATATTCACCATATACATTACATTTACACGTAACATGTAGTCCTAATACAAAATATTGTTTACAAAAAATTACAGCATTCTATGTCTTATCAAACATCCTTTGGCATCCAATCATTATCAGTGCCATAATTCTCCACTTGCTTCTTCTTGGCATACACGTACAATTGAGTGGCCGAGTATTTCTTAACATGTGCAATGTTGAATGTCTTTGGCATTTTCTTTAGCATTTCATTGATGAAATACTCGACATATTTAATCACATAAATTCCACAATCACCACTGCAACAAAAAAAAATGGAGGGCACATTAACCAAGAATTGAAGGCAAACCATACATTTTTATCTATTCGACATAAAAAAGTTAAATTATTAAAAAGCAATCTAACCGTTCTTTTGCTGTGGTGGTTTTGGAACCATCTTTACAACAAGTGGTTTTAGTGTCTCTTGTTTTGGAATAATTTTGCCTTCAAAGAACCCAGTGTTAAACAGAAGATGATGAATCATAACTGAAAATGGTTGAATAGCATCAAGTACAACTTGCTCATTAACTATTTTATTGTAGAAAATATATATATTCAAACACATCTTCTTGATGTCAAAATGACATAGAATCCAATGAGCGTTAAACATCCTCAAAGGCATAAGGACATGGTCAACATGATGACAATTTGTGTTGCAAGTTATGTACAATCCAATTGGATATGAGAGTAGAGAAGTTTGCTTGACAAGGACTAGTGGATCGTTCGAAAAATTATCATACAACTCTCTAACTTGGCTATCAAAGGCAAAGTCCGTAGTTGTAGCCTTAATTTTTATACCATGTCCATACCTTAACATCTTCCGTAGATAATAAAAACACACATCCATATGCTACAAAACAAGTGTATAAAAAGAATCAGCCTTACATTAACAAATTATATACATAAATATTAAACTAAACAACTAACAAACAAAAACTTATTGTGTCATCCAAAGACTCATTAGTTGTCACCAATTTATACCACCACATTTTAGAAGAGATTAGAATATCGTTGAAGTAGAAGCAATGACTAATCATAATATTCTCATCATTAAAATGCTTAACTCTGTATTACAAAAAAGAAATGTCACATACAATTAAACTGGTATAAGAATTGTAACATGCAGTGACACTTTTATAGTAAAAAGTAACATACTATATCACTTTCTTAGTAAAAAATAACATACTTCAAGTAAAAAGTGACATTAAAAAGTGACATACTTCAAGTAAAAAGTGACATACTTATGAAAAATGACATACTTCAAGTAGAAAGTGACTATGTCACTTTCTTAGTAAAAAGTGACATACTGTGTCACTTTATTAGCAAAAAGTGACATATTGTGTCACTTTCTTATTAAAAAGTGACATTGTATCACATACTTACTTGTTTTTCGTCACCAACTCTTCCTTGTATAACTCTCGAATGCTTCAACATTTGGTCTGTATGGGGGGCACAACCCAATCTTGAAGGCAAACGTACCCTTCACCACACGCTTTGTAGTACCCACCGTAGAATCATATTAATTAACCCAAGGGGACTGAAAAAGTGTAGCAGGTTTCTTTTGCCTCTTCAAAGGTATATCCAGAGTGACTTCATCATCAGTCTAAAATGTCGCAAAAAATATTAAAAAGTGTCAAGTTATATTGTGCAAAAACACAAAAATAAGTCATTTAAATGAAAAATAATCAAACAAACAATTGTCTTTTCAAGTTTATGTTTAGCTAAAACAGCTACCGCAATCTCATCAACTTTTTGCCAATCCTCATCTTTCAATTCAACATCATCATCATTTACATCAACCACGCAGGTTTTAGAAGATGATGTACAAACTATCTGAATAAAAAATACAAAAGATCACTTTTTGCAGTGCAAAAACAGATATAACAAAGTAAAAACACAAAATAAAATGTAAAAAAAATACTTCTTGATGCATTTTGTTGGGTAAACTATGAGCCGCAACATCATTAACAATCTTCCAGTCCTCTTTGTTAAAATTTATTAAATCTTGATCAATAGACTGAATCAAAAATAAATAAGTCAGATTATATAGTGCACAAAAAAAAAAGTACATCTCAAATTAAAAATACAATACGAAATTGAATAATACATTTTTCACATTAGTTTCAGCTAGCGTCTCAATACTTTTTTCAGTCATATCAAATTCAATACCCAATGAAAAACTAGGACAGTCAATAAACATTCTTTTTCATATCCATTATATCATTAGCAACATTTTTCGCACCATTCTAGACATAAGAATAAATAAAAAGTCTCATTCATATCTGTATAAAAATTGACATACATATCTTAAAAAGTGATATAGATCTAATAGTGACATAATGTGTCACTTTTTTAGTAAAAAGTGACACACTTATAGCAAAAAGTGACATACTATGTCACTTTCTTATTAAAAGTTACATATAGACTTGTTTCCAAATCAACTACATCAACTTTGTCATTCCCCTATTTCATTTCTCTCAACATTTTCACAAAAATAAATAAAAGTGACAAACATTTTCAAAAAGTGACATACATCTCTTAAAAGTGACATAAATCTAAAAAAGTGACAATATCTCTTAAAAAGTGACATACATTTCTAAAAAAAGTGACATACCTTCAACATTTGCAAGTCATTCACTTTGCTTTCAATATTTGCCACCCGTTCTATAATTTCTTCATTCGATTTTACTTTCTCTTCAAGTTCATTTATTTGTTTCTCAGTTTGAATATTATATTGAACTTTGAATTCAAGCTATGCTAGTTGATTTTGAATTTTTTTCATTTGATTGTATTTTTTACTCTACATCTGTCAGGCATTTCAAAATAATATCATTTGATTCAACTTTCACCTCAATTTCTGCCATGCGTTTCAAAATTTCTTCATTTGATTGAAGTTTCACTTCAGTCTCCGCTAAACGTTTCAATATTTCTTCATTCGATTCAGAATGTCTCTGAAAATACAAAAATCAAAGAAAAACAAATAATCATAAGAAACAATAAACAAAAATGATATAGAAAATATAGAAAGGTAAATAAATGCTCAGAAAACTCAACTGTCTTCTTTTTGTTCAACTTTGAAGAAGTGTCATCGCCAACTAATGGTTCTTGGGCTGTAATCATCAGCTTCGACTCATGAATAACAGGATGCTCAAAGTTGTCATCGTCGTCAGCATTTTGCCCTTGAGACTTGCAATTCCCAAACAACCCCTCAGTGTATGCCACACCCTTCTCCGCGTCAGTTAACCTAACATCATTAACTTCCAACTGGAAAATCACATATTCATAAATTTAAAATAACAAAACAAATAACAAACAGTGATGAAAATGTGAAGAAAAATTGCATAAATAATAAATTGAGCTTACTTTAATCAAGTCAAAAAGATATTTGTTCAATTGTAACGATGTCAAATGCACATTAGAACTCCAACTCACAATCCGAGGTAGTGATGGCTTGTACTTCACACAAAACCTTTTTTTAGTTATTGCAGGAATTGTTTCGTATATCCAAACTTGGAAAACAAGAAGAAAACTATTAAGCCTATACTCTAATTTTTTTTTTTTGAAGGATCTAACTTCATGATCTTCTTGGTGAATGCATCTTTGAGAGACATCAAAGTCAAACTATATAACTCATTTCTCCATAGAAAAGATTCCATTTCATCCGATTCAATAAGTCCAAAAATTGAATCATCAACACATTTATGGTATGATGTGGTAAATAAGAATGATGAAATAAGATCAATAATACCAACATCTTCCATATCCTTGTCAATAGTATCAGATGGAAACTCTTTAAACACATTTTCAACACACTTTGTTGAAATGCTATCATACTTATTGAAATGTTTGTCCTTAATCGTACTATTACGCATTCGGTACTTGGTAAAATCACCATTACCCACGCACCGAAGTCCAGACATTAGACAAAATTCTTCAATAGAAAATCAAACTAGTTTGCCACTAATTTTGAACCATAATTCATTTATGTTTTGTTGCTTCACCCGCCTTAATAACAATTGGTGAATTAACTGAGCATGAATCACCGTTTCTTTTAAATCAAGATATGGTCCAAAGCAAGTTTTCTTAAACACTTTCTTTTGGGTTTCAGTAAGCTTGTCATTCAGGATTTTGATCACTATATGCAGTGAGTAGAAGGTGACTTTGCCATGAAACCAATAGTTCTAGGGAATCAATAGCTTCCAGTCTTACAAAAAAAAATAACAAAGATGGTTAGTCAAATAATAATTTTATAGAATGAACATATATTAAATAAAAGTGACATGTATATTCACTTTTTAAGTAAAAGTGGCATACATCTCAAAAAACTGTGATCATGCCTTCTATTTCTTAGTTTGAATGTTTAAACTTACTACATTTGGAATATGAACTGACTTTGAATACCATATATTAAATAAAAGTGACATGATATGTCACATTTTAAGTAAAAAGTGACAAACATCTCTAAAAAGTGACAAACATTTCTTCAAAGTGATATAGATCTAAAAATATGACATACATCTCAAAAAAAGTGATCATAACATGTATTTGTTAGCTCGCACGTTCAAACTTATTGTATTTATATATTGAATAAAAGTGTCATGCTCATCTGTGACTTTTTAAGTAAAAGTGACAAAATCTTTCACTTTTTACTTAAAAAGTGACAAACAAGTCCAAAAAGTAACATACATCTCTTCAAAATGATATAGATCTAAAATGTGACATACATCTATTTTAAAGTGACATATATCTCAAAAAATAGTGATCATAACATCTATTTCTTAGTTTGCACGTTCAAACTTATAGCATTTATATATTGAATAAAAGTGTCATGCTCATCTGTCACTTTTTAACTTAAAAAGTGACAAACATCTCCAAAAAATGACAAACATCTCTTAAAAGTGACGTTGATTTCTTTAAAAATTACATACATCTCAAAAAATAGTGATCATACAATCTATTTGTTAGTTTGGATGTTCATACTTATTGTATTTATGTATTAAATAAAAGTGGCATGTTCTATATTTTTTAAGTAAAAAGTGACAAACATCTTATAAAAGTGACATACATCTCTTTAAAAGTGACATACATCTCAAAAAAGTGGTCATACAATCTATTTATTAGTTTGGATATTCAAACTTATTAGATTTATATATTAGATAAAAGTGGAATGCTCTGTCACTTTTTAAGTAAAAAGGGACAAAATCTCTATAAAGTGACAAATATCTCCAAAAAGTGGCATACATCTCAAAAAGCCTTGATCATACCATCAATTTGTTAGTTTGCATGTTCAAACTTATTGTATTTGGAATATGAACTAACATATCGAGTCAGAAGGGACATATTTTCATACACGATATATTCAAAAAATAGGTTGGTGAACTTGAATACCATCAAATTACACTTTAATCTCATTTTGATATATCATTGATTTGGCAATAGTTATAATGTGTCATTGGATTCCTAAAGGCACCATCATCAACCAGTTAATAATTGAAAACGGAAATGCAATTTCTCAGAACAAAAAATCTCTCAAAACGTAAAAGTTTCACACATTGTCACTAATTTTCCTAAAGGCAACATCATCAATTGAATAATAATGGAAAATAGAAATTCGATTTCACAAAGCAAAAAATCTCTTAAAATGTAAAAATTAAAGCAAATCCAAATAATATAAAAATAAAGAATAAATCGAACTTAACCTTTGGTTGTGCAATATTTTTCATCTTCTTTGAAGATCCTTCGATTGAAATACACTTTCTTTTCATCCCCGAAGATTGTGCAATGATTTTTTCGCATTCTCCAATCATGTTTAAATTTATAGTGTTAAAATAAAGAAGAAATTGACAGAAAGTATGGATTAGCAAAGGAATTTGAGGAGATTTCGCCGGAATTGTAGAGAATAAACGAGAGGGTTTGGGCACTGTAGAGTCTGTAGTAATTAATTTTTCTTTTTCACCCTTCCATATTCTGATATATAAAGGAAGCCTATTTCTCAAATTTTTTAAAACTAACCGTATTTTTCAATTTTTTTTTTTGGAAAATGGCGTGAGTTGCCTAATTTCCACTAATTAAAAAGGGTAGTTAGATATAATTTTATCTAATTAGGGGCTACACCAGAATTAATGAAATTTTTTCAAACTAAGCAAGACAAGAAGTGGGAAATATGTAAACCCCTATTAGCCATGTGCCTACATCATCGTAGACAGAGAGGCACACCACACATATAGGGCTATAAGAGGGTTGCCGCCATCGCTCCTTCGTGGTGGTGTTCCTCCTATGTTGTCTTTTAGTTACAATTTTCAATCAAAGAAGGTGCATGCTTGTGCACTTTTGTAGTCGCAAATGGAGGATACTTGAAAAGATTCGATGGTAGAAAGAGATGTTCTATTTTCATAATTTTAAAAAAATTGTTGGTAAAATAATAAATAATTTATATTCTTTTAATTAAATAACCATGTGCAGAAAATTGAACAAAGTAACGACTTACTCGAAAAATTGGACGAATAAATAAATATTGGTCGAGGCAAGAGTTCGACTCTTTGTCCTTAAGACGATAATGCCCCTTACTGGTGCTAACAGTTCTCCAGCACTTGTCTGAACGACCTTGTATTGTAATAGAAACACTTCAAATTACAATATCAACGAATCTACTAGAGTTTTGAACTCTCTGAACGAAATTTAGAACGCAGAAAAATATTTAGGGACTGAGATGGGAAACACAGAAAAGTGCAGGAAGTAGAGAAAATATTAAACTGCAGAAGACGATTTTTGGAATGAATAATTTCTGGATATGGAGGACCTATTTATAGTTGTTGGAGAGTGGTGTCTCAAAAGACACAACTGCTGAAATGTTATATTTGAAAAGACATAACCCATCACTTCAGACAAACATGTCTGTTCGGACAGATTCTAGAAACAATCTACATGTGGCACGTTTTGAGAAGTTGACAGAGCTGCCACCTGTTGGAATCTGTGAGGTTTGAAATAAAATAATATTTATAAAAAGTTATATACCATCTTAGACGTGACCCATGACCTACGACCTACGACCCACGACCCACGACTCGAGGCCTAAGCCCGACAGCGTCGTACGCGTGTGGGCTTTTGCCCAATGTACTAATATAAGTCTCATCCCTTCTAAAGACAATTGGTACCCCTTGGGGTCCAAACCCAATTGTATAACTTGAGCTATTTAAGGTGACCACTTTGCTTTTATCTCAATTGGAGTATTATCGGATCATAAGTAGTCTAATGTATATTATGAACTGCACGTGTTCGGATATTGCTTATGCAGTTAACAAGCTTAGCAGATTTACAAGTAATCTAAACGATGACCATTGGAAACATTGATTAGAATTCTTAGATATCTAAGATTCACTTCAAGTTATAGATTATATTTTACAAGATATTCAGCTGTATTAGAAAGATACAGTGATGCAAATTGGATATCAGACACAAAAAACTCAAAATCCACAAGTGGTTATATTTTTACCATTGGTGGTGCAGTAGTGTCTTGGAAGTCCTCAAAACAAATGTGTATAGCTCAATCCACAATAGAATCTGAGTTAATAGCTTTAGATAAAGCAAGAGAGGAAGCTGAATAGCTTCGTAATTTCTTAGAGGATATTCCTTGTTGGTTGAAGCCAATTCCTGTTATTAGTATAGATTGTGATAGTCAGTCGGCTATCGGAATAACACAAAGTAGTATGTATAATGGTAAATCTCGACACATTCGTCGTAGACATAATACCATTAAGCAGTTGATCTCAAATAGTGTTGTCTCTATTGATTATATAAGATCAAAGGAGAATCTCGCAGATCATCTTTCTAAAAGTTTACCAAGAGATCAAGTATACTGCGTATCAAGTGAAATGAGATTAAAAGTCTACTACGCATGAGTCTTTGTAATGGTAACCCAACCTTGTTGACTGGAGATCCCAAGATCTTGATTCAATGGGACAACTAAGTTATGAAGATTCAGTTAAGCACTTGGGAATTATCTCCTACCCATTTATATTGTAAGAAAAAGTGATATCTGCAGAGTGTATGAGGTTAAGTAATAACTTTTAATGATTCTTATAGCTTTGATAAACCAAGTGGAGTATGGCAGGATGCTCTTAATAGGAGATCACCTAGGTAAGTGTGAAGTGGGGCCGCTTGTATGAGAATGTTTCAAGGCTTGAATTCTCTAAAGCATTTATGAAACTCAAGAGTTGTTCAGGGCCAAAATGAACATAACCGTGAGAACCGAAGGTGTTGTGTGGGTACTATTGTTTTAGTTTACACCAATGGCTGAACAGTTCAAGACATCGCGTTCACTGATTAGCCAAGTAAATCCGATAGTATTCTATTAAGAAAGGTTCAAAGCCAGAAGCCACATATCCTGATGCAATAGCTTTCCGCTTGTACTTTCTTTTAGTGTGTGCATAGTCGTTTGTATTAATTTTCATTCATGTGGGGGATTGTTGAAATTTATTTAGTAACGTTGGTTTTGACCAACTTTGACCAATTATTCAAGCGGAGCTCGTTAGTTGAATATGAGAATTGTAAGGTCAAATGTGTTCTACTACGCAATTAACATAATATTTGGTTGCTCAAACCAATTTCGGGTGAATGAGAATTTAAGACCCAAAGTAAATCGCTTAAATACATGAATATTGTTGAAAAATGGGATTAGAATATTGCGGAATATTCTATAATCCGTTTGGATAAAAAGTCGTGTCTTTTTGGACATGTCATTTCTTAACGGTCACATATTTTCAACTTAAAGACATGTCTTTTGTACATGTGCTTATTCAACAAGGCGTGTCTTTTAGACGTGCCTTTTTATGAAGTTGTGTTTTTTGATACACAACTTTCAGATATTATAAATAGGTCTTTTATGATTGAAAATTAAATAACTTCACTTTCAATCAAATGTCTCTAGACTTTTTTGTACAAATCATTTTATGAGAAATGGTCATTGTATCTTGGGAGACGTGTGCCGAGAAACTGTAAGCACGTGTGCGGGCAATTTCTTTTTAAGCAGAAAGAGTTAAATTCTTGCATCGACCAATCTAATTCTTTATTTTTCGATATGTCTGTAAGTCTTCATTTTGTTCGTTTATATGCACGTGATTAAATTTTCAGAATATAAATAATGTACCAATTTTACCTGAGACAGCATGCTACAAGAGGTATTCTTTATGTTTAAGCTTTTTTCACATACATAACTATGTAAGTTTGATTCGTGGCTTTTTTGTTCTTGTTTTGTTGTCTTTCAATGAAAATGTGAAAATGAGTTTTAGAAATTATACTTCATTGCATTTTAATTTTTTATTACGAGATTTTATTTTCAAAATTAATAATGTCTCCGTAAAGAGATAATATACACGTGAAAAGATAAGTTAGAAAATCCCAAATTTAATTAAAAATCTCGAGAATCTTTCTTGACTAGCCACATCAATTACCACGTCTCGTTCTTTAATTGGTGCACAGCGTTTTCAAGTCTACAGTAAAAAGATAATGTTTTTTTTTTTAAGATTGGGTGGGGAAATGTATTTTAAGCATTAGCCAAGAAATGAACTATAAAATTAGACTCCTAAAAAAACATATCCTAATCTCATAAAATCCAAAATAACTTTAATGAAAGTTCAAATCATAGTCTTGACCGGTCCTTTTGATACTTTTCCTTTGTCCTCGTCCAAACTTCTCAAAGAAAGTGGAGACCAATTCCTATTTTACTATTGACAAAATCTATAAAATATCATATTCCACGTCAATGCCTATCTATGTACACATCATCTTTTCATACATTACATAAATTAACATTTATGATAGCTCAACGTTGGTCCCCATAAGTAGAAACAATTAATATTTTGTCCTAATTCAATAATTGATCATTTTTATTTATTTATTATCAATACAATAATTTTTATTTATTGGCATTCTATTAACTTAATTATAGTGTTTAAATACTTATATAATAGAGGCTATAAAACAAATATAAGTGATATATGTTAATTATAAAGAGTTGTAATTGTAAGATATATATCATATTGATTTATTCTAAAAATATCTTTAGTCGTATGGACAAATAAAACGTAGATGTCATTAGTCCGAGTAGGCTACCATATATTTCACTTTTTTCTTCAGAAGAGAATAGTTGATCTCATGATTTAGAGTGTGGGGGACACTGGAATGAATATGTAAATGCTTGTTAGATGAGTTAGTTCATTGAAAATCTGTCGTTGAGATTTTACATAAGTGACCATCTCAATATTAGTGGATTATATCTCAATGACGATCATAAATTGATCCTTAGACTTGAGTTTATCGTGGAATCTTATGTGGATCATTATACTTTGATAGTGTTGGATGTGACTCCATTTTGGGGTCGTGAAAACAACATTAATTGGGTATGACGAGAATGACCTAAAGATTTGATCATCAAGATGGGATTCTTCACTCCTAGATAGCAGGGGATTATATCGTGACATTCGTAGACTTTAGTATTGATATTGAAAATCCTTGGCCAATGTGAAATTGTGATTTAGAAGAGATTTCAAATACAACTAGGTGAATCAATAGCTCAAAGTGATGAATAACATAATTGGTTGAACAAGATTGAAACAAATTCCATATTTCTTAACTTATTGGGATATAGTAGATGAATGAATTGTATTTCATGTAAATAGATGATTTAAGATCTCGTCATATTATATGACTTATCACGTCATTTATATTGTTTTGACACATTGCTAGATGTTAATTTTGAACAATTAATTTGGATTGATTAATTAGTTAATTAGATGATAAATTGTCTTGTTTGTAATAGGATAACAATCCGTATAATTTGCTAAATGATCATGAGCCTAATGGGTCACACACAGGTTGAGCCATGGAAGATAACAGTGGAGAATTAATTAATAGGTAGATGCACGGCATTGTGTAATTTATTAAGGAAAAATTGCCAATAAATCATCTCCACATTACTTGTTTCAAATTAGGTCAAAACTTTTTTTGAAAATTGTGATTAAATCATACTTTACATCACTATTTTAAATTAATTCCAAAATCACCCTTTTTAACCATATTTTCCATTGGCACAATCTTCCAACTCCACAAACCTCTTCCACCTCCAGCGACAACCTCTTACACCTCCGGTGACAACCTCCTCCACCTCCGATGACCTCCGACGACCTCTGGCGAGTGCTTCTACGGCGCATTGTCACTTTTTAATTCCCTATAGTAAAATCTGGGTCATATGCTATTGAAATTGTGAAGATATCTAAGCATTCATAGAAGGAATGAAGGATTTGTGAAAGAGACTATTCCACAACTTCCTTTATCAATCCTAAAATTAGTCATTGCTGTATGAGGACTTTGTTCTCCAAATTGCAGTCGTTTATACCCGATAGAGTGGATAATGATTAGGTTGAGATGTTTCTTAATTGTTCTTGGAAATTATTGGATTTAAATGTTGCAATCAAGATGTTGGAAGAAAAGTTAAAATTTGAGGCAACTAATTTTCAGAAACTTCATTTTGTGTCTGCTATAAGAACAATAATGTCGTACTTGATTCATGTGCATTACTGTCTTGGATATATATTAGGGAACAATTGGCATCCTGGATATTTGCTAGTAAAGAGAAAGTACAACAAGGTAAGGAAATTATTCAGTTACACAAGCATCCTGGACATTTGCTAGTGAATGATCTCTGTTGCAAAGAGAGAATTAAAAGAGAGCATGATGTCCCCCCAAAGTTATGACTCTGTGCTGAGGAAGTGGCAAGAAGATCCCATTGTTAAAATAGAGAATGATATTTGATATTGTATTATAGAAAAACAATGTCACAGAAAATATTGTTAGTCATGTGTGTTGTTTGATACTGTATTATAGAAAACAGTAACACAGATATTGTTTGATACTATTTTAATCCATGATACTGTTTGAATCTATGTAGAATAAGTGTTATTTATGGTACCGTGCTTTTATCTTTGATACAGTTTAATTATGGCAAGGTTTGAACTTGTGATACTGTTTGAATGTCTTAGTTTTGTCTATGATACTGTTTTAATCCATGATAATGTTTTGTTCAGGTAATGTGCATTAATATAATTTGATACTATTTTAATATATGATACTGTTTGAATGTCTTAATTTTAATCCATGATACTGTTTATTTAGGTAATGTGCATTAGTATATTTTGATACTGTTTGAATGTCTTAGTTTTAATCCATGATATTGTTTTATTTAGGTAATATGTATTAGTATATTTTGATACTGTTTTAATCTATGATGCTGTTTTATTCCATGATATTGTTTGAATCTATGTGGAATGGGTTTTATTTATGATACTGTGCTTTTATCTTTGATACTGTTTAATTATTACAATGTTTGAACATGTGATACTGTTTGAATGTCTTAGTTTTGTCTATGATATTGTTTTAATCCATGATACTATTTTATTTAGGTAATGTGTATTAGTATATTTTGATACTGTTTTAATCCATGATACTATTTGAATGTCTTATTTTTAATCCATGATACTGTTTTATTTAGGTAATGTGCATTAGTATATTTTGATACTATTTTATTCCATGATACTGTTTGAATCTATGTAGAATCGGTTTTATTTATGATACTATGCTTTTATCTTTGATACTATTAATTATGGCAAGGTTTGAACTTGTGATACTGTTTGAATGTCTTAGTTTTGTCTATAATACTGTTTTAATCTATGATAATATTTTATTTAGGTAATGTGCATTAGTAATTTTGATACTATTTTAATCCATGATACTGTTTTGCATAATACAGTATCAAACAAAACACATGACTAATTAAATAGTATCAAAGATAAAAATATGGTAACATAGTCATGTGTGTTGTTTGATACTGTATTATGCAAATCAGTATAACAGAAAACAGTATCACAATAGAAATGAATATAGAATTCACATACGTGCTCAAAATTTTTATTATAATATATTTTCGAAATGGTCTCGACGAGACCAGAGGCGGAACTGGGGGGACTGGACTGGGCTATAGCCCAGTCCAGCCCAAGCCCAAGCCCAGATCCAATAGGTAAAGGATTATTATTATTTTTTTAATTATAGTCTGACCCAATTACATTCGTAGTCTGGCCCAATTATATTTGTAGTCCGGTCCAAAATAAAATACCCCAATAACAATAACTCAACACATCATATCTTTGAAGCCCAAATGCCCAATCAAAGTCCAATTAATTCAATGATTCAATCCATTAACCCATCAAATGCACAATCAAAAATCAGATTTCAAAACCCATTTATAATCAAAAATTAGATTTCAAAACAAAATTGAGAGAAGAAAAAAAAACCTAGAAAAGAAACGAGAAACAACCGACGCGACGACCATTTGCCAAATGCAGTCCTTTAATCTGCAATCTGTTGAAGAAATTCGAAAAAAAAGGCCGACGAAAGAGAAGAAGAGGGTAGGCAGTAGGCTGACACGCTGAGTGCCTGAACAGGAGCAGCTGAAGCCTGAAGGAAGATCCCAAGAGCCAAGAGCCGGTTGCCTGAAGAAACTGATTTCAGGAGCATAAAAGGTTTTTTTGTTTTTGTCTTTTCTCATATTCTGCATTCTTGGTTTTGAGTCATTGAGCGGATGGCAAATGGTTTTGACTTTTGATAGTTTGAATAATGGCTTATACTGTGTGCGTGCACAGTTCACTGCAAAGTGACATTCGTTTTGGATATTTTATGCATATTACATAGATTAATAGTTAATAGATTAATTAGTTAATTAAATTATTATTAGTTATTTTAAATGATTAATTAATTTAGTCATTACTTATTAGTTTAAATCATAAATAATTAAATGGTTAATTAAATTATTAGTTATTAGTTAATTAATTATTAGTTATTAGGTTAATTAATTATTTTTTGATTGGATGATTAGATGTGATTATTACTTATTAGTCATTAAGTTAAATGGTTAATTAAATTAGTTATTTGTTAATTAATTATTAGTTATTAGGTGAATTAATTTATTGTTGATATTGATTATCGCTAATAAAGTTATTAGGACAATTAACTTCATCTTTATTGATTATATTGTTACCTTGTCGGTTAATTATTATATTTTCGTTGCTAGTTAGTAGTTGCTATTGATTATATTGTTGTCTTGCCGGTCAATTATTATATTTTCGTTACTAGTTAGTAGTTGCTATTGATTATATTGTTGCCTTGCAGGCTAATTATTACATTGCTAGTTAGTAGTTGTAATTAATTATATTGTTGCCTCGCCGACTAATTAATTATATTGTAACAAAATGGAGGATGATTTTCTTGCTGATTGTATGACAATCTATATTGAAAGAGATTTTGCTGCGAATATAGATGTAGAATCTATTGTAGAAGAAATTTATGCTGTAGGACATCGTCGAATACCACATCAATAGCTATTGTAATTTTTTGTTTCATTTATAAATTTTTTTTGTACATTGAGGGCTTGTTCGGTAGAGTTTTTTTTTGGGGGGAAAAAATGGGTTTTTTTGGTTACTTTTTGACTTTTTGACTTTTTTTGTAGTATGAAAAGAGTTGAAAAGTCAAAACTTGTAGGCAAAAAAATAGATTTTTTGGAGAAAAAACTCTACCGAACATGCTTTGATTTTTATCAAAATTTAAGTCCCCCCCACATTAATTCCTAGTTCCGCCCCTGGACGAGACGGTCAAGACCAGTGGCTTTGCCACTGTGTATGATGGATTTTACCCATTTGAAGTCGTCTCTTTAGCTTAAAATGGCAATCTTTAATTTTTTTTGTCAAAACAGTATCACAAATCCTCTAAAACAGTATTACGGATAAATGTATCTTTATTGAAGCCACACTTCATCTTTCTTTTGTTGAACATCATTTGAACTTAATCATTTTTCATTAACATTCCCAGTTCTTGACTAAACAAGGTTCACTACAAGAATCATAAACTTGTACTTGACTACTCATAATACCAAAACCTTCTGAATAGTCACCATAAAACTGGTGTTTGAATGTATTTTATGCAGAAAACATGGTCATACCGAAAACTCCAAGATTTTAAGCTGATTCATGAATCTTAAGGTAAGCCATGAATTAGATATTATTGAAATTTCAACTTGTTAGAGACATCTGTCGAGGCTATGAACATGTTTGAGATTCAATTAGGACATAGATTCCCATTGGATAGATAAGTATAAATATATAGGATGTTTAATGGTAGACGAATTAATCAGTAGAGAATAAACAAGAGAATAATATTGTTCTTAAATTGTTCCATTAATAGTACAAAAGCATAGGTTTAACAGTATCATAATAAAACAGTATTACAACAAAACAGTATCACAATTAGCGTTTTTTACAATTAAATGTATGTTGGTCTTTTAACTCTAAAATATGACTTTAATTGAATTAAGTTTTGAACATATGACTTTAGAGTCCATAAGTGCCAAAACAGTGACCGGCCTTGAATTTACCCATTTATTAATTAGTGAACCGGACTATAAATTAATGGGCCAAAATTATTTAAGAATTAATTTTAAATTTAGTTAATCCGCCAAAATTTTGAAATATGATGAATTATTGAGCAACTTTGACACTTTCCTTACACTTTCTTTTTTTAAAAAAAAGTTAAAAAATTACACTCTTTTTCAATTTTTTGAAAAATACCTTATTTTCATTATAAAAAAAAAAAGAATATTTCAATTGTACTAATTTTATAACAAAAATACCATATTTTCATTTAAAATCAACTTTTCATTTGAATAACAATATATTGTCTTACCATATATTATTTTTTATTAAAAAATCAACGTTTTAGAAGAAAAAAATTATTATGTTACCTTATTTTATTTTTTAGGGAAAATAGCTTATTTGGTCTTCCAACCTTTCAAAAATATAAGAGATATATCCTTAATCATTAAAAATAGCACCGGACATCCCCAACGTTTAAAGAAATAGGCATGGTAGGTCATTTATGATGAAAATTTTCTCTCCTTTAAATTAAAAAAAAAAACAAGAAAAAAGAAATAAATGATTGTAAAATAACTAAATGTACCTCAAAAAAATAAAAAGTAGCAAAGAGGTCATCTACTTTATCAAACTCCAAAATTCATAATCCACCACCACCCTCAAATATGTGGTGGTGGTGGTGGTGGTGGTGGTGGCAGCGGCATAGACAGTGCACGTATACGTCAATTCCTTACAGTGGCATCAAAAACCTACATTGTTACTTGTTAGAGCACATTATACTGCTTTGATGAATCGACAAATAATTGTTATTGGTATCTTAATTTAATTTGAGTTTTGACAGTCAAGAAAAAATTATGAATTTTAAATATGAAATTAGATTTTGGATGTGTTCGAATTGGGACGTTTTGGACGAAAAACGAGACAATGAGCGGCAGTGCTTTAGAAGCCACCGCTGTCGACAGGTGGCAACTCTGGAACCTTTAAGGCAGCAGCACCACCATCATAGCAGGGAAAGTTGTTGTTCGATAGCCCAATGGACAGTGCGCGCCGATGTTGGACACCGACGGGACCATTACCCACCGCTTGGGAAGTGGTGCCGATGTGACTGTCGCCGCATGCCACAAAAAAAGAAAAAACAAATGCCCTAAATGTTTCAATGATCTGGTGTGATTTTGGGGACAGAAGCTTCCATGCAAATTTGGAAAATGCAATGGGAAGCCCCTAATTTCTAAAAGAGTTGAAGGACCACTATTTTAAAATTTAAAAAAAACGACTTTCTATGCAATTTCAAAAATTGCATAAGAATGGCTGCTAATTTTAAAATCATGGGAATGTATGTTCAACTTCAGACATTGCACAATAAGTTCTTAAATTTTAAAAAGGAAATAGGGGCTTACATATAATTATAATTTTTTTGGAAAATTGTAATTATTAATTTTTTAATGCTGGTCAAATATTTAAAATTAACTAAAATGTTTTTTAAACCATAATTTGAATTTCTGATGAGATTAAATTTTAACTTATTACTTTATAAAATTATAATTTTAACCCTATACTAATTTATCCTCAATTTAGGGTATGACTTTAATTGTAAGATAAAATTAATTTTGAAAATCTCCTTTATTAATAAAATTAATTGATTAACAGGATTAATTGCTTAAATTTAGTGTTAAAAATTAATTAATTAATTAGATTAATTAGTTGATCCAATCTAATATGTTTCGAAATGTCAAAAAAGATTAGACTTACATTATCAACACTGTAAATTTAGAAATTAATATATTTTTAATATTAGATATTAAAATAGAAGTTTAGTATATGATTATGAACTCGACCCATATGATTGATTGTATGGTTAATTTATTCTTGTTGATTGTTGGTTGGTATGCGAGCCTGTTATTTATTTAATTGTGTTTTCAAGCTCCTTTATTGTGGGCATGCGTGCCAACTAGTATAAAATACATGTTGCATTTGGACCGTAAGGAAAAAATTAGTATAAGATAATATTGTAGCAGGAGATGGAGATTGTTGTAACATTTCCTAGGAATTGACCAACTAGTCTTTCTTTTGGTTCGAGAAGACTAGATAGATAAGGTCCATAATCGTCTACATTTATAATTATGTATGATTGATTGTATGTTGGATGTTAGTTAATATACATAAATGTGATGAGACAAACACATCTAAATCAAAATATTAAATTCGTATTAAATGATTAATACAATGTGCCTTCCTTTGTTATAGTAAAAACTAGAGTTCATTTCGATGTCAGTTTGTTGAGTCGCTCAAGGCTGCTCGCTCATGGATATGTAAAACATTCGATGTTTTTGAACAATGGTTCGAATTTAACTAAAATTTTATTTTTTGTTGAGGCACTCAAGAAAATAAAATTCTAGAAGCACAATCAAGTAAACGCATAAAATGTGTGCGACAATAAGTTGTCTACTTGATAATTTAAGAGTCACATATAGATGTGATTGATAGCAATATCTACTTGGATGTTTTATTAGAGATTTGTTGAGTCTTTTAAGATTCTAATAAAATAAAAGGGATCATAGCCCACTGGGAATATAACTAATTTATTGATTAATGTTTGAGGGTCATTAATTCAATTTAAAGAGTGGAAATATAATTAATTTCATAGAAGTCCATGTTAAATTAATTTTATGCATTTAATTAATTGTTCTATCTTGTTGTTTAATTGTTGAATTATGAGTAACCATATGTGTTTGAGAGGCATATTGGATGCCAACAAACATACCAGATCAAATTTTCTAGACTGACACCGCAATCTGAGAATTGTTCTCAAGTATGAAAAAAATTTGGATATGTCATTGAGCAGCCAATGTTGGAAGCTCTTACTGAGAAGGCTACGCCGAAAAACGTGCAGGCTTACAATGAACACAGTAATGACAATAACACTGCAACATGTGATGCTTGCAGCTATGTCACATGAGTTACAAAAGTAGTGCGAGGGCATGCATGCCTATACCATTATATATCATCTCAAATAACTGAATGATAAACAGTTACGGACTGAACGGTCTGAGATATCCAAAAAGGTTATTAAGAGGTATGATGGTAAAATGATCTTCAATCAATGCTCACATGCTGAAGATGATTGATTATATTGAAAAATTAAACCAGTTGGGTTTACCATTGACCACGAACAGAGTGTTGACTTGGTTCTGCAGTCTCTTCCTGATAGCTTTTCACGGTTCATTATGAACTTCAATGTAAATAAGATTCAATGTACCCTGCTTGATCTGTTGAATATGCTGAAAAGTGTTGAGCCAAATATAAACAAATGAAATGGACAAATTTTGGCCATTGACACCTCTAAGGGCATTAAGAGAAAATCTAAAATGACCTTTCAGAAAGGATCCAAGAATGTTAAATCCATTGGAAAGCAGTTAAAGAAGATAAAGACAAATTCAAGTATGATGATTCATAAAGCGCGTTGAATCGGACAAGCTAAAAGCTAAATTCGATAAATGTTAATTTGTGGGGTATCCAAAGGAAATTACTTGATATTATTTATACAACCCCATCAAGATAAATGTCATCATATCGAAACATGTTGTATTCTTAAAGAAAGAATTCACTCTAAGAGAAGACAGTGGGAGCAAAGTAGATATTTAAGAGGTTTAAGAAACTACAAATAAAATTGACCAATTAGATAAGTGAATGACTGAGCCTACATCTAATGAGACACAAATTGGCAATAGAGAATCTCCAATCTCCCGAGGACACGCCAGCTACGCGTAAGTCGAGCAGGATCATTCGTCCTCCTCAGAGATATGATCTCCTGATTATGAATGATACATTGCTAATCGAAGAAAATGAACTTACTACTTACGTAGAATCAAAGTCAAGTATTGACTCAAAAAGATGGCACGAAATCATAGAATCCGAGATGAACTCCATGTAAACGAGGTTTGGACCTTGGTTGACTTGTTTGAAGGGGTAAAACCAGTAGGCTATAAATGGTTTACAAGAAAAATGTCGACATGGATGGTAATGTTCCTACTTACGAGGCAAGATTAGTTGCGAAGGTTTACAAGCAAAGATAGGGCCTACCATGACCTCGACTTTGACGAAACTTTCTCACCAGTAGCCATATCTAAATCAATTTGAATTCTACTTGCGATAGAAGCATACATTGACTATAAGATATGGCAAATAGATGTTAAAACTGCATTCTTTAATGAGAATCTTAGTGAGGATGTGTATATAATACAACTCAAAGGTTTTGAATCCATAGAGCCAAGCAAGGTATGCAAACCACAGATATCCATATATGGATTAAAGCACGTCTCTCGGAGGTGGAATCTTTGTTTTGATGAGACAATCAAAATGTTTGATTTTATAAAAAATGAAGATGAACCATCTGTGTATAAGAAGATTGGTGGGAGTAAAATCGTGTTTCTAATTTTTTATGTGGATAACATACTATTATTAGGAAACAATGTCCCCATGCTAAAATTAGTAAAATTGTGGTTATCCATGAATTTGTCTATGAAGGATGTGAGAGAGGCATAATATATTCTAGGGATAAATCTAAGAGAATGCTTGACCTATCTCAATCCACGTACGCAGACAAAATTTTGAGAAGATTTAGTATTGATGAGTCCAAGAGAGAACTATGTCCCACCGGACATGAGATTTATCTCTCAAAAGATATGTGTCCAAAAACACAAATTGAGAGAGATCACATAGATGTGATTCTTATGCATTAGCAATGGGATCTATCATGTATGACATGCTATGTACTCGACCAAATGTTTCATATGCTTTGAGTGTCATAAGTAGATTCTAAGGGAACCCTGGCGAGAAACATTGGATCACAGTCAAGAACATCCTTAAGTACTTAAGAATGACTAAAAACATGTTCTTGGTGTATTAAAGAAATGAACTCAGAGTTCAATGATATGTCGATGCCATCTTTCAGTCTGATAAATAAAATAACAAATCTTAATTCGGATATGTATTTACTCTAAATAGAAGCACGGTCAATTGGAAAAGTTTCAAAAAATATACGACTGCTGATTCAACTATAGAAGCTGAATATATAGACGCTTTAGAAGCAACAAGGAAAGTGCTCTAGATCAAGAAGTTCATCACTGAACTTGTTGTAGTTTCTAGCATTGTTGATCTAATACCTTGTATTGTGATAACAATAAAACCATCGCACAAGCGAAGAAACTTAGGTCTCATCAATTATCTAGATATATATTGAGATAGTATTATCTAATTGGGAGATAATCCTCAAAAATGACATAAATATATAATAGGTCCCGACAGACGATAATGTATTAGATCCTCTAACAAAGTCGTTGTCCCAGGACAAGCATGATGGTCATGCTAAATCTGATGGCAATAAGATACCTAAGTGATTGAATCTAGTTTGTATAAGATATTTTGTGATATACTCTTTGTTAGATATTGATATGTATGAACAAATTGATTAATTAACTGGTTGTCTATATTTTAATAGCGGGTCTGTTATTTTTAAATTTTATTATTTAAAATAATGGAGTCCGAAGAAAAGTTCATAATAATTTGTTAATCACAAGGTGTTGTGATTGTGAGATACAAGTTATAAATAACTTATTCTTGAAATATCCCTAGTCATAGTAATAATGAGATACAAATATTATTATTGCAGATAGACTAGTATGTGTTGTATTTCTTTTGAAGAAAGTAGCTAATCTCGCGAGCTAAGATGTAGAAGGATAATTGAATAAGCATGTGAAGACATTGGTCCTTTGACTTGAAGATATCATAGAATCTTATGTGAGGACGGCTATACTTTGGCGAGGGTTTGATTAGGCTATAAGATTATGTGTCTCCAGAAAGACATCATATGATTATAGTGAGAATAATATGAAGGTTGTGAATGTCCAACATGAGGATTCATCACTCTTGGAAAGTACTAGATTATAACCTGCAATTTTGCCTACTTAAGTTGATATAAAGTTCATCGGCTTGAGTGAAGTTATGAGTTGAAAATGTTTCAATCGTAACTAGATTAGATCAACGAAGGCTTGAGGTGAATAATATAATTGGTTGAAATGAGATTGACGATAATCCATGTCTATTAACCAATTAGGTTATATTGATGAATGAATTATATTTCTATGGTAAACGCACATATATTGGTTCTATTATACTACATGATATTTTCCTTTACATGGATTTCTTTGACACATTGCTATATGTCAATCTTGGACGGCGATGCGAATTGATCAATCTAGGTAAATTGATGAGAATATCATTGTGTTTGCCATCGTGAACGGAAACCTTATGGGTTACACACAAAAGACGAGAATTGAGTAACTAGAGTTCGATCTTGTTCAAGTGGGAGATTGTAAGAATTAGTGTCTAAAGTCCAATTAGTGGGGTCGGACTTCGTTGCTTATGGGTTAAGTTAATTAATTAGATTAATTGATTGAACCCATTTTGTTATGGGCCTACACAATTCTAGTATGATTAAAACTAGGGCTAGTTCTAGTATGACTAGAACTATGGTTAGTTTAACTTATAAATACTAGGGCCACAACAGTTTATGTAATCAAGAGAATCTGTCTTCATTACTTGCTAGCACATACAAGAGACATAACACAATACAATTACTCCAAGAGTTTTTCTTTTACCTGTTTTTGATCGTGGAAGTCCAGATCTATTGTTTTTATGTGGATTATCATTGGAGCCTGGACAATTAAACAACTGTGGTATTGAAGATTGTACTTCTAGCTAATCAAATAATCAGATTTCACGGTATTCATCAAGGTAAACTTCTATCATGAATTCTATCGAAGTACAAGGTTGATCCGACTTATAGGAATGCAAATGTAATTTCTGCTGTGCATGTATAGGTCAATTCCTTAAATAAAGTTTATAAACCATTTGCGGGCATACTTATAAATTCAAGGTCGAACCAAATTTCTAGCCATTCTAGATTCAATCCCTTTCATATTATCTCAAAAAAGTGGGTTGTAGAATTGTTGACTGCTGGAAATAGTAGCTAAGACTATTATTGCAACAAATTAAAATATGGAGGAGAATGCTAACGCCGATTATGTTTAAAGTACTCTTCGCGTAAAAGGTTAGAGCATCTTCAATGCAATCATCGATTGCTATATTTATTTTGCTACATAGGTAAAATAAACAATGTCTAAAAAAAAATTCTCCAATATAAGCTGCTGAAGACTATGTCAAACTAACGTGACAAGAAAAAAATAGATAATATCTAGAGCTCTGTCTAAATTCATAATCTCCGTTAGACATGCTGATTCAGCAAAATTTAGATTTCCTACGTATATTTAAATTTTCTATACATATTTAAATGTAATTGTGATTTTATTTTGATAAAATAAAGGAAATTTTACAATTTTCGTTCTCAACCTTTCCAATCTATTATTAATCTTTCCCTGACCAATTTTTATAGTACCACACATCCTGAATCTTTTAATTAATTACAAATCATGTCCTTAATGACAGATAATGAAAGATTTGCCATCTTTTTTAAATAAACAAAAATAAAAGAAAGCTAAAAAAAGCAAAAAAAAACAAGAAAAATTTACAAAAAAAGTCTTATAACTTTTCAAAAAGTACAAAATATTTTATTGCTCACACACCCTACCCCCATTCACCCACCCCACATCATCCAACTACAGCCGTTGCCACCACCACCACCACCACCACCACCACCACACCACAACAAAACCCAACAATATGTTATCAATGGTAGATTTAAGATAGAAAAAATTTCATCCCCTTAAATCTGTCATTAAATATTTGTTAGTACCATAAATTTATCGAGTTCAGGTTCGATTACATTTTCACTGCAGCTAGAAATGGTAATGGGTTTTTTTTTTCATTTTCATTGCATTATCACTTTAACCCAAGATCTATATAAAGATAAACAACGATTCTTGTTTTCGCGTTGTGAGTTTTCAAAGTCTTGAAGAAAATTTTTTCTTAATGGCTGCTGCTATGGGGTATTGTTCTGCATCAAGTTTTAGATTCAATTCAATGACTCAAAAAAGAATGTGAAAAATGGGTTTAGGGTTTCATGTGTTTATTCTTCTTTTACTGATCCATGAAAGACACTTAGGATTTGTCCTAATGCTTCTGAATCCGAGGAAAAAAAAAAGCTTAAAGAAAGTTTGCTCTTCGGATTAATTTCTTGAAAGATTCTTTTAAAAATCTTTATTTTTCTCAATGTGTGCTTTTAAAATTTTGAAGCTATGAATTTTGAAATGGTGTTCTTTATTATCCCATCTGTTGGTTGTAATAGGTGAGTGGGTTGGGTTGGGTTGGGTTGGGTAGGGTAGGGTAGGGTAGGGTAGGGTGTGTGATGAAGCAGATACTTTGTACTTTTTTAAAGTTATGAGATTTTTTTGCAATTTTTTTAACTTTCTTTTATTTTTGTTTATTTAAAAAGTGGGCAAATTCATCATTATATGTAATTAGGGATGTGATTTACAATTAATTGAAATGTTGAGGATGTCTGGTGCTATAAAAATTGGTTAGAGATAGATTAGTAACAGATTAGAAATGTTGGATACGAAAATTACAAATTTTCCTAAAAAAAACACACCTAGTTACCAATCCATAGAATGTATTAGAGACCAAATTTGAACTTGAACGTCTATTCATTAAACATAAATATCACGTAAATCGAAAGTCTTCCACTATTTGTACCACCTAAATAGTAATCTATAGAATGCATAGGATATGCTCTTAGAGACTCAATTGCTATTTTCTCATTGTTCTAGATTTGAGGAGAGTATAAATACGTGATGTAGTTTTAGATTCGTGCTCAGATAAGGTGATAGTCCAATAAGTGCATGTTTTGTTAAATTTAAATTATAATTTCAATTGATTAAATTGATCAATTTTTTTTTATTTTTTTATAGATTTTGTAGTAGTCACAATTTATTATTCACTTACTACTTTTACAATTTATAAGCAATTACAAATTAATTTCAACACAATTAAACATCAATTATTTATCCAGACACGTGTTTTGTGATCAGAATGCATTATGTATCCAGAAAATTCTTGCTTAAATTTCGCAGGAATGGTGCAAAATGGCCAGGTGACCCGGCCATTTTTTCAAAATAGTCGCTGACCACTTATACCATAAAAAAACATTTTAATGAGTTTTTTTGAAATGTCCAAAATAACCCTCATCACTGTAAAACATATGAAACGTAAAAACTTCCAAGCAAATGAAAAAAAATCAAAAAATTGGTGAAGTGTAAAGTGGGTAACCGCTCTGCACAGTTGAAATTTTGGGTTTCTTCCTGAGTAGAATTCACAATCAAGAACTCTGCATTTTTCGAGTAAGAGTTCTAGCAAACTTCAAATTTTTTGTTTTTACTTCAACTTATTTTGATATTGTTGTGTGAAAATCTATTAATAATGTTGAAAATATGTTGGGACATGTTGAAACTACATAAGAAGGGCATAACTAATTGTAAATGAAGCAATGTACTGATTAAAATGAAGATTGAAGTTCTTAGAGAACCGTAACCGAACTATCACCTGTTAGGATTTCATTGGATGTTTAAAGGTAGTTGTTCTGTCAACAGTCAAACCCTAGATTAACAGAAGAAAGTGTTATGTTAACAGGCCAAATAGTTAGGTTAACCTACCAACATTTTGTTAATGGCAAACAATAGGTTAACCTAAGAAAGTCACATGTTAACCTAAGACAGTGTTCGGTTAATAGACACTATTGTTCTGTTAACCTACCAAAATGTAACCTGTTAACCAAACAATTTGTTAGGTTAATAGAACATTGGTGTCTGTTAACAGAAGAATTTATTAACCTACAGGAATATTTCTGTTAACAGACAAAAGGTATGTTAAATTTAGGAATTCACCTGCTAACATTCACAAATGTTAGGTTAACAAACTCTTTTGTTTCTGTTAACCAAAATTTATGTTAGGTTAACATAATGTATCAGCCTGTTAACAGAAGAATATGCCAGTTAACTGTTTCATAGTCATGCTTTAATATATCAGTTAACTGATATATTATTTCATAATCATGTTTCATTGTTTCATGGTCATCATGTATTTTATTTTATTTCGTTTATTAAATTATTAAATGTTAATTTTTATTGCAGGATGGAGTATGCACTTGACCGTAGATTATATGAATTTCTTGGAAAAGTGACTCCTAATTGTAATATTACAAACATCAAGAAGGTTGAGAATGCTCTTGATGACCACCACAAAGCAGAGTTGCGCCTATCATGCTTTTGGCAATTCCATTAGGTTAGGCACATACAGTTCTCAGGCCAAATAATTGAAAATTTATTGCTTCGACTGGCGAAGTCAGAAAACGCAGATGAACTGTGGTTCGTATTAGGGGATGAGAAGGTGCCCAGTTCAGCTTGATGGTGTTTCTTATGTCACTGGTCTAAATGCTGGCAATGAAGAAGAAGTAAGACCAAATATTCATAGGTCCAACAGACTTTTGAATAAATATTTTTGTGGCAAGACAACAGTCACACATGTTGAGCTGGAGTCTGTATTTGATGCATGCACGATGATGGATAATAAATATAAACTTGGATTGGTGTACATCTTAGAGACCGTGTTGAGATGCAAACATCATAAGACCAACATCGATGTATTTTTGCTTTTACGTAATGCATACGATTAAGGGTTCTAAGATCGATCGGAAGTACGATGTATACGAATTTCTATTGGCCGTTCAGGTAACTAGTGAAACTTATAATTTGTAGCATTTTAGTATTACAGGATATGTAACGATACTAAATTTGTAGGTATGGGCTTATGAGGCTATACCAGGGTTGGCCGAGAAATGGGCTATAAGAAAAGAGTGGACGAGTTTTCCGATGATGTTAAATTAGCAGGCGACAGACATTCCTACTGCAAATGATGTCGCAGCTATACTTGACGATCCTTGGGTGAGAACTCTTTATTTATATTGAATGTGATGTTATTGATAGCACTTCGAATTAACATTAAAGTTCAATATGTCAGCTTGAGGTTCATACTGTTCTGACTCATATACTCGAAGAAATGGAGAATGCGTACATTCAGGAATTATACATTCCTACTAGGGTACCAGATCCTATTCACCTACATATATATATATATATATAGGTGACCGCTGTGCAGTAGGAGAATGTCCCTACATAAATCAGAACAGTGTCTATTCTGATTTATGTAGGGACATTCTCCTACTGTACAGCGGTCACCTACACCGCATCGACCTTCACCTTTCCTTCCACCGACCCATCGTCGTGGGACATCGCCTCGTCTTTTCTGTACTCCGTCCCTAGTTGTACGTCGGTCATCTACAGCACATTCGGGTTCAAATATATCTAATGATTTATTTGAATGTTTGAACAGACAATTGATTTCGATGAAGCATCGAATTACTTCTCAACTGATGGCCGAGGTTAGACGTGTAAACACGAAGGTTAGATAGTTGAGCAAGAAAGTCGATGAAGTCATTAAGTGGGTGAGACCATATCATCACACAGATTTGGCGCCAGAGACGGCACCGGATAGGGTTCTGGTTGAGTCTAACAAGGTGAGAGACCAGGATGTGGACACTGAGATAGAGACTAGAGACCAACCCGAGATTGAGACAGGGGTTTGGATGGATATGGAGATAGAGATAGAGACTGGGCAGCTGGATGTGGAGACCGAAGGGGTGATAGATGGTGAGCCGGTGGTGGAGACTAATGGTGTGACGGATGGGGTGGTGATGGGGCTAGAGACGGGTGGTTAACAGTCAATGGTGGAGACAGAGCAGGTGGAGGCAGAGATGGAGATGGTGGGTAGCTGGATGTAGAGATCGAGGGTGTGACAGATGGGCAGCTGGAGGTGGAGACAGATGGAGTGACGGATGGGGTGGTGACGGATCTAAAGACGGGTGGTCAGTAGTCAGAAAAAGAAGTGACGGGGGAGGTGGTGACAGAGCTGGAGAGAATGGCAGATGGGGTGATGATGGAGATGTAGACGAGTAGTCAACAGCCGAAGGTAGATGTAGAGAGAGTGACAAGGGTGGACGATGACAGCGGATGTGCTGACTATCTTCTTCACACATAGGAAGAGGAAAGACGATGTGATGGTTGAGAATACGAAGGTGGTGGGTAAGAGGATGAGAGTACCCTCAGCCTACTTGAGTTCTCCATACATGACTGGGGTGAAGAGAAGAACCTTCATTGACGAGTCGAAGATCGATCTATTACAAAAGGTTGATCCGTCAAATGAGATAGAGTTCCTTAAGTGGTACTCTAAACTTGGATCGATCATTTTTTATGTTGTAGCATGTTGACATGGCAATGTACCTGCTGCGACAACGGGCAGCCATGTACCCAAAATCATTCAAAAATCAAAGAGTCATCATGAATTTCGCATTCAAAAACATGCTGAATGTTGCACAGATGATGAAAGACACATGTCTAGAAAATTTTACGTGCCTAGATTACCTATTCGACTGTGTACACGGGAAGTCACAGCTGAATGGTCAACCATGGGAGGGTTGTACACATCTATACATTCCGGTGCTCGCGAATTCACACTGGTTTGCAGTGGAGGTTAACTTTTCTGAAGGTACGGTATATGTTTATGACCCCGACAAGAGTTGCCTTACACAAGGTCATCTTGAGAAGTTTTTAGAGCGGGTATGTCATTTCATCCCTGTTCTTGCGATGTCAGTGAATATTTCAGTACGGGACAAGCTACGAGTGTAGAGGGTTGACGTCACGGTTAAACAAAGAATTTCGTAAATTTCTTTATGTTGGATGATTAGTTTTTGCAACCGATAAAAGATTTACAGATTGACCGACCGACTTAATTATTTAATTGCAGGGGTGATTGTAGTGTATTCACAATTAAATTCATTGAATTCCTAAGCATTGGAGAGTCGACGCTGCTCGTACAAAATGATTACATTTCCATGTGGCAGAAGAAGCTAGCAGCGACTTGTACACACAAAACTATGATACGTATGATAGGATTATTCTTTCAAAATTTGTACGTTTTGTACATTTGTATTATTTTTGTACATTTCTATTATTTGTAATGTAAGTTCTATACATTTTGTACATTTGTAAATAGGATAACAGATGTAGTATTTGTGTTGATGATCAGATTTAACAGAAGTAGGTGGATTGAAGTAGGTTAACAGATTAGATGACATCAGTTAACCAAATTTGCTAAGATTTAATGTATAGGTTAATCTAACCCAGGTAGGTTAACAAAAATTTGAAAGCATGTGAATTAGTGTGGTTAACAGAACAATTGAGTATGGTTAACAGAACTATTAACCAAATTATTACAGATTGTTTCCATAAAAAATTCACTGGTGGTAATCCAAAATAACAATATCAAACCCATAATTAAAAAAAAAACAAACCATGTATGATAAATTAACAAGCAATGTTTAGATGAAAAGAGTATTTCTAATACGTTAAAAAAATGAAACATTGTTTCCAACTTTCAATGAAATACAATTCTTTAATTTTAGAGCAGGGTATGTCCTCTTCCTCCGACCGCGAATTTGTACACCTTGAAAGCAGGCGCATCATCGTTGGTGAGCTCGAAGACACATGTGTCCTCGAAAATGATATTCTTTGCTGAATAAAATCCTGCCCAACCTCCTGCCATACGACACACAATCCCATTATCCCTTGTATCCACTCGGATTTGCCACACTCGTCCAGCTGCGTCGTGAATTTGAACACCATCTACAAATCTTGGTAGGTGTGTTCGGGCCAATGTTCCAGAAACGTACTCTATAATTATACAAACAAATTCGTTAAAAGAAATTCTAAATTTGGTAAGTCAACGAGTGCTAAACCTGATAAGAAATATGATATAAACTCACAATACAATAGTGGCAATCACGCCTAGTGTCCAAAATAATCTGAAAGGAGGGTAGAGCTTGATTTGTTGATGAAGTAGCAACCGATCCGTCCATACGTATCTCACATGCAGACTCATCGAATATTGAAGTCAGAAATGTTGACTCTCTAGTGTACTCAAATAACACTATATATCCGCTAGTTAGTGAATGATGTGCATAAAATTCAGACTAGCCAGTGCTAAAAATTATCCCGTCCTCCGATCGAATTACTTGAATATCTCACATTCTACTAGACAAATTACGAAGCTGAACATTGGTTCCAATGAGATGACCATAGTAGTGTGCAAATACTCTATTAATTAGCTGGGAAATGTAAGGAAAACTAAATGTTAATGAACATTTTGAACGAGAATGCAATTAACTGAAATCTATTATTGAGTTCAGAAACATACCAATTGATCGCGATGTCTTGCAGGGTTGATTGCGGTAAAAAAAAATCTTAACATATTCTTCTTCCATATTCTATGTTACGATAACCATATAGTAGGTTAACAAAACAAAGTAGGTTAATAGGTGAAATGAAGTAGGTTAACAGAACTATAGAATAGGTTAACAGAACAAATTAGGTTCTGTTAATATAACCAGAAGGTTAACAGAACAAAACACAATAAAGTAGGTTAACAGATGAAATGAAGTAGGTTAATAAAACTATATTATAGGTTAACAGAACAAATTAGGTTCTGTTAATATAATCAGAAGGTTAACAGAACAAAGTAGGTTATCATGTGAAATGAAATAGGTTAACAAAACAAGATAGTAGGTTAACATAACATTAGAATAGGTTAACAGAACAAATTAGGTTCTGTTTACCTAGATCCAGAAGGTTAACACAACAAAACACAACAAAGTAGGTTAATATGTGAAATGAAGTAGGTTAACAATAGAGTAGGTTAACATAACATTAGAATAGGTTAACAGAACAAATTAGGTTCTATTTACCTAGATCCAGAAGGTTAACAAAACAAAATACAACAAAGTAGGTTAACAGGTGAAATGAAGTAGGTTAACAGGTGAAATGAAGTAGGTTAACAGGTGAAATGAAGTAGGTTAACAGGTTAAATGAAGTATGTTAACAAAACAATAGAGTAGGTTAACAGAACAAAAAGGTTGTTAACCTATTTGTTAGTAGGTTAACATAATAATTGATTAGGTTAACCTACTTCTTAGAATAGGTTAACACGTCAATTGATTACGTTAACCTACTATCCATAGTAGGTTAACAGAATAATTTATGTTGTTAATATACATCTTAGTAGGTTAACAAAACAATAGATTAGGTTAACAAAACAATATAATAGATTAACAGAATAATTGATTATGTTAACCTACTACCTATAGTAGGTTAACAAAACAATTTATGTTATTAATATACTTCTCACTAGGTTAACAGAACAATAGATTAAGTTAACCTACTTCATAGAATAGGTTAACATAACAATTGATTATGTTAACCTACTACCCATAGTAGGTTAACAAAATAATTTATGTTGTTAATATACTTCTTAGTAGGTTAAAAGAACAATAGATTAGGTTAACCTACTTCATAGAATAGGTTAACAGAACAATTGATTATGTTAACTTACTACCTATAGTAGGTTAATAGAACAATGGATTAGGTTAACAAGTGAAATGAAGTAGGTTAATAGAACTTTGAATTAGGTTAACCAGTGAAATGAAGTAGGTTAACCGAACTTTGAAATAGGTTAACAAACAATGATAATAGAACTTAATAACCGATATTAACTAGTTAACAGGACTTCAATTTTCACAGAACAGATTCACAGATTATTATTTTGCTGAATAAACCTAATTTCTAAAAATCAATAAAGACGTCATAAACAATTAATAACTAAGAATTATTAAACACATCAGAATTTCAGTAAAAATCTTGCAAAAAACAAGAAGAAAAAAAAGGGTTAACCGCGCACTTATCGGGGATGGAAAGCCTTGTTGGCAAGATGGACAAAACGCAGATGATCTTCCTCAAATGGACAACAATTGAGAGATGATGGTATGGAATGCATGAAAACAAAGAGAATGTTTGAATTCAAGGGATGAATGAATAAATGCGCGGTAAATGAAGAGTCACTTGCGGTTTTGAACGATTTGATAAAAGTTAAAATTTGACAATGTTGGGTTTTTTAATTTAGAAATGAACACTTTAATTTAAAATAACATGGAATAAAATAAAAAATGTACTTTAATTTTAATTTGGTTTTCAAATTCTAGTTGAAGGCCGATACGTTCAATACGAACAATACAGACAACAATTAAGTTGATACGAATACCGGTCATTGTCCGTATGACGTTTCGATTCATACTCGAGATAATCGGGGTTAATACTTAGGTAGATACGGACAATACAAACAACAATTAAGCGAATACAAACATCGGTTATTACATGTATGTTGTTTCGATGGATAGTAGAGACCATCGGGATACACACTTAGGTAGATATGGACAATACGGACAACAATTAAGCGAATACGAACATCGGTTATTACCTGTATGTTGTTTCGATTGATACTGGAGACCATCAGGATACACACTTAGGTAGATAGGGACAATACGAACAACAATAAAGCGAATACGAACATCGGTTACTACATGTATGTTGTTTCAATAGATACTGGAGACCATCGGGATACACACTTAGGTAGATACAGACAATACGAACAACAATTAAGCGAATACGAACATCGAATATTACATGTATGTTGTTTCGATGGATACTGGAGACCATCAGGATACACACTTAGGTAAATACGGACAATATGGACAACAATTGAGCAAATACGAACATCGGTTATTACTTGTATGTTGTTTCGATGGATACTAGAGACCATCGGGATACACACTTAGGTAGATACGAACAACAATTAAGGGAATACGAACATCGGTTATTACCTGTATGTTGTTTCAATAGATACTGGAGACCATCGGGATACACACTTAGGCACCAGGATGTCCTCACGTATCATGTCTATAGTAATTGAAGACCGATACGGTCAATACGGACAATATGGACAACAATTAAGTTGAAACGAATACTGATTATTGTCTGTATATATTAACAGATGTACAGTTAGGTTAACAATATGTAGGTTAACAGGTGCATCTAACAGAACCTAGTTAGTTTAAAATGAGCATTTAACATAACCAAATTAGGTTAATTAACCAACTATAAACACATGAAGTAGTTTAACATGTACTGTTAGGTTAACAGAATATGGTTAACCTAACCTATGTAGGTTAATAGGTGCATCTAACAGAACCTAGTTAGATTAATTTGAGCATTTAACAGAACTAAGTTAGGTTAATTAACCGACTATAAACAGATAAAGTATGTTAACATGTACTGTTAGGTTAACAAAATATGGTTAACCTAACCTATGTAGGTTAACAGGTGCATCTAACAGAACCTAGTTAGATTAATTTGAGCATTTAACAGAACCAAGTTAGGTTAATTAACCGACTATAAACAGATAAAGTAGGTTAACATGTACTGTTAGATTAACAAAATATGGTTAATCTAACCGATGTTGGTTAACAGGTGCATCTAACAGGACCTAGTTAGTTTAATTTGAGCATTTAATAGAACCAAGTTAGGTTAATAGGAGCATTTAACAGAACAAAATAAAGATGAAGTTTTATTCGTAACAGAAGCAACCTTATTTCATCTCAGTCCTTTTTTCACATTGTTTCCTCAACAGATTTAAAATAAATAATAATAAAAAATATCATATAATACATCCAATAAACAACATACAATACATCATTTAAATGTACATATACTATTCTCTGTCCATGTGGCTACTAGTAAGAGGATCCTGACTGCTACAATTCAGTCGAGTGTGTCCAGTTGTACATCTACTGCACCTACAATGACAGGGACATTCTCCAGCAGATGGTATTCTTGATGTAGATTTGCGGCCAGCCCGTCGTTTCACTAAAGGTGGCAAAATATTGAGTGTGCTAGCAATATGGTCAGGAACTTCTCATTCGACTTCATTTGGCACGAGGAATATTTTTTCGGCATATGCTGCTCTCCAAAAATCAATTGTGTAATACTGAGAGCACAACACGTGAGCTGAAATCCCTCTATGCAATGCGACGGCAACAGCATGTGCGCAGGGAAAACTCTCTAACTTAAATTTTCTGCACGTGCAAGTGTTGTCATCCAAGTTCACAACGTATCGGGTGTTTGATCCACTATTCATGTCAAACCTAAATTGGTTTAGAGGTTCTACATACAACGTCTTTGCCACCTTAAGACTATTGAAAAGTTTTTCTTCCATTGCCGGGGTTAGAGTGCTTGTATGCATCTGCGACTCCCCGCATCTATTATAAAACCATTCCTGCAACTTGCTGCGTATGTTCTCTATTAGTGCAAGAATTGGTAACTCCCAATCTTTCTTTAATAAGGAATTCAGCGACTCTGCATTTTTTGATGTCATCATATTGTACCGAATTCCAGTAGAATGTGCCCTTGCCCAATGTTCAACCCCTATATCGATCAAATACTGCCATCCTTTCTTCGATTTATTATGTATCTCGCCCATAACATTATCAAATTCTTCGACACTGTATGCCTCTGCCGCTCTCTTAGACAATAATTGAAGAGCGGGAACCCAATACCTCGTCTTCAAGTTACCTTGTATATGGTACATGTAGTACCCATGGTGTGCATTAGGATAAACATCTCTGATACCATTTTTTATACTATTACCCCAGTCAGACACAAAAGCAATGTCCTCAACGTCACCCATAACTTTTTTCAACTTTGTGAAGAACCAGTTCAACGATTCATCATTCTCATTATCGACAATGCCGAATACAAGAGGATAAATTTAAATGTTCGCATCTTGACATGTAGCAATAAGCATCGTACCTTCATATTTTGCTTTAAAAAATGTTCCATCGACACAAATTACACGCCGCATTGAAGATATAAATCCTCGAATACACGGTCCAAGAGCTATGAAGAAGTATTTGAAACGGTTTTTGACATCAGTCTGAATAAAAAACAACGAGCCTGGATTTGTTTTCTCCAAGTTGTGGCAATATAAGGCTAGTTTACTATAACTATCCTCAGGTGAACCCATTAAGTATTCTAGAGCGCATTCTTTAGATTTCCAGCCCTTCTGATAGCTCATTACAACCCCAAACTCTCGACGGATGTCATGGATAATGTCTGCACATCTGTACATAGTTCTGGGGTCTCGAAACGTGTGCATTATATGTTTTCCAATTATCCATGATCGTGCTTGTCTGTGATCATTACGACGAGTCCCATATTCACAAGTATGTTTCCGTACATACTTTCGAACAACAAAGATATCAGATGTGTCAAACTTCATTGCTCGCAAATGTCACTTGCAACTATCATCTATACAAGCAAGCGTGTACATTATTTTATTTGATTTATTCACTTTATATTCAAAGTTATGTTTCAACGCAATCAAGTGCACAGTTCCTGCAGATTTTTCTTTTTATCAAACAACTGGTCAACATGCAAATCTTCACCATTAGGAATCACTCGAGTCGTACAAGAAGATCGTGAACTAGGACCAACCTGGTGGCCACGTGAAACTAAGGCAATAAGATCGTCATTTGTAAATGGAAATTCCTTCTCATTGTCTTGAACTATCTCAGGAGGTCTTTGTGTATCATTCGTCTCTAGAAAAACTACATCATCATATCGAGCTATCTCCACTGTATTCCAAAAATCATCTCCGTTACAGTACATTTCATCCCCGGCTTCATCCCCTGCTTCGTGTCTATTCATAGGTTGCTTTCTCCTTACCAGAGTTACACATAGAGAGTCAGTTCAATCAACCACTTCAACTGCATGTTTGAAGTTATCTTTACCGGTAGAACTGAGAAATGTGTATTGGTAGGGGAAAAAAAATCCAAACTCCATATCGTATTCCGAAGAGTCAAAATTAATGAGGTTTCCTACATCATGATACAATTCCGTATACGATGTATTCATAGATACATGAAGTGCAGCAACCGATTCTCCATTATCCCCGTTCCATTTCCATGTCCACTAACCTTGGTCATTCTTTTCAAACTCACCAAAGTAACAAATAGCAAGGAGTGTCATATTTGCATTTCAACAAAATAATTATAATGATGTTAGATAAGTAATAACAGAAATCCATATTGACCGTTAACATACTGCATGGTGATGATTTTTATGTTAATTTTAATGAGGGATGTTAAGTTCATTTGGTCTGTTATATTAAGTCTGCTAAGTTTGGTCAACTAGTGGCTAATTATAAAGTTTAACCGACCAAAAGTTTGGGTTAACATACCAACATTTTAGGTTAACAGACCAACACATACCAACAGTTTAGGTTAACAGACAAACAATTTATGTTAACAGACAAACAGTTTTGGTTAACAGACTTAAAGTGTAGGTTAACTAAAGTGTTAGGTTAACCAACCTATAGTGTAGGTTAACAGACTCAGAGTGTAGGTTAACAGACCACATGTGTAGGTTAACCGACTTCAGGTGTAGGTTAACAGACCACGTGTAGGTTAACAGACCACAAGTGTTAGGTTAACAGACCAATAGTGTACGTTAACAGACTCAGAGCGTAGGTTAACTGTCCTAAATTATATGTTAACTGACCTTAACCGACCAGCTATCTTGTTAGGTTAACTTACTAACTTTTTACCTACGTGACCTTTTTCAATTTTAACAAAACAGGAACAAAGATCTTTCCAATTAATTCGTTCAATTCATGCCCATTAATCTAAATGCGCTAAAATAGGCCAACATATCATTTCCCAATTACGATACCCAATTACGATACCCACCTAATTCAAAATGAAAATGAACTAACTTACCAATTACAAAATGTCAAATTGTTGGCTTCTGTGTTGTTCACGCGATGCTTGTTATCAACTTTGAAGATAACTTTTGCTGCAATATGATGAATGAATTAATGTTGGATGCGTTTTTGTTCTAACAATAACAAGAGCCATTGTGTTCAATAAATGAATTCAGTTTTTGATTTAATTCTATTTGTGTCATTAAAAAGGTATTTATGTCTTTTACAATTGACCCATTTTAGTAGTTCTAATATCTTAATAAAGGTATTACTGTCTTTTACATCAAAAGAGGCATTTAAAACTTATTTGTTAAAAGTTAGATTATTGTATTGTGAACACCGTTCTAATACCCACTGTGAGCAATGTAATAATGCCCACTTGAACACTTGTCCGACTAATGTTATAATGCCCAGTTGGAAATTTATCCCCTTGACGCTAGGGGCAATTAGAACATTATTCATTGTATTGTATAAGTAGTTTGAAAAGGGTATTTAGCCAAATCCCCATTTCACTCTCCCAGCCATTCACTACTCACACTGCCATAAAAAAATGGCTGCCGCCGAGCCGCCGCCGGTGCGTTTCGGGATCCTGGGCTGTGCTAACATAGCTCGTAAAGTGTCCCGCGCCATGATTCTCTCCCCCAACTCCATTATCGTGGCCATTGGCAGCCGCTCGCTCGAGAAAGCCGCTAACTTCGCCAAAAATAACGGCTTCCCCGCTTCGGCCAGGGCGTACGGTTCTTATGACGCTGTATTGGATGACTCCGACGTCGACGCCGTGTATATTCCGCTGCCCACCAGCCTCCATCTCCACTGGGCGGTTGCTGCGGCTCAGAAGAAGAAGCACGTACTGTTGGAAAAACCAGTGGCGCTGAACATCAAGGAGCTGGATTTGATTCTGGAGGCTTGTGAATCCAACGGGGTGCAGTTCATGGATGCTACCATGTGGATGCACCATCCAAGGACGTCTAAAATGAAAGAGTTCCTCTATGATTCTCAGCGTTTTGGTCAACTTAAAACGGTATGTTTTGTGTGTGTTTAGTTCTTGGTTGCACCGACACAAAATGGAACTTTTATTACTTGGTATTTGGTATGACGTATCACAGGACGCCTTTCGTAAGGCTCACAAAGTTGCACCATCTGGTAAGCACTAAGCAGTCCTCCTTGCTAGACTACATATTTTTTGCAATTATTATTCGGTGAAATCCTGTCAATGGAAAGATTCGTTGACAAATAATACTAAATTGAGTAAAAGAGTATTATTCACATTAGAATTTAGAGATTAGCTAAAATTCGACCAATTCGAGCTTAGCTTAGATCAAATACATATAACGAATGATCGAATTAAGTGATTATGACTACACTTATATTATAATTATGATCACCGACCGTATGGAGGTTTACTCCGCTACAAGCACAAAAAAAAGTATTTATTTATCCAGCACAAAAAAAGTATTTATTTGTCCGTCAGTACATCTTCATCTTCTCAAACAAAAATCCATATATTTCTCTTAATTCCTCCATTTTTTCTTGTTCTTCTCTATATTTTTCAAAATCAAACTCTCCTCAAACAAAACTCTCTCTCTCTCAATCTTCAACATTCTTCTCAGCTCTTCAATCCATTAAAATCCTCTACGGTTGGATTCCACCGCAAAGAAAAGCGGTATACTAGTTTATACTACCTGCAATTATGATTTTTGAATAAAAATCAAGTAAAAGAGAGTGATGATAGGAATCCGACTCCATCGTTGTAATTCTCAAATTTTCACTTTTAGTTCAATTAATTATGCTTAAATTGATCATTGATGATCCTAAGTTGTCTAACAATCACTCTCCGCTATAATTAAACTTATTTTCATATACGACTCAAAAATATTCTTATTTCGAATTTGAATATATACAAATGTATTTAACACACGATTATCAAATTTTGATTGCATAAAGGATAAAAAATTATGTCTAACTTCTATAAGACTTTGTGTGATTGCGAACAAAGAGCTAGCACCTAATTTGAACCTCCCAAAAGAAAAATAAGTCTCAAATACGTTCAAAAGTTGATTATTCATTCAACCAGAATTTAAACATTGACACCAATCAACTAATCATAAATTAAGATTAGCTGAGAGAGTTATTAAATTAAAACTTCAACAAATAGCTTAAATCATTATCCCTATCACAAAGAATTTACCGTATCATATTGGAGTTGCAAAAGTCCAAAATAAATTAAGAAGTCATCACTCAAAATATTTAATTAAAAGAGGAAGTTTGAAGATCAATTACGTCCCTTTTGAACATCTTCAATGGAGTGTTCACGAATCTCTACCTTCTCTAGCTTGAAATTTCAAAAACTTTGCCCGGATAAAGAATTTCTTGTGAAAAATCCGTGTATTTGCCTCATTGTTCTCTCCAAAAATGTAACCCTTTTAAATCTAAGAGTTCTCTCATTTATAAGGGTCCAATTAGGATTGAATTTCGCTTAAAGTCCCCCCAAAATATGCCCTAAAAATCTACCTAAAATAACTCACTTTTACCTCTAGGGAGCGGACTTAGAATGTGATTTTTTAGTCCAGGGTCCACTCTTGGGTGACTGATATTCAATTGGTCATAACTTCTCATAGGAAACTCTAAGTCGTAATTCGTAAAAAGGTTTGGACTCGCAATTCAATTATCTTTCTAATGGTATATCATTTTTTGTGTAGATATTTTTGTACTAAAATTTGCGCTCTAATTTTCCGTACATGCTCTGCCTATAGGTGCTCATTTCGCTTCTTCGACTTTCATGTATTGTTCATCTACTTCAATTTCATTATCACTTTAAAACATCTTAAACTTCTCGATTTTCTCTTCTTTCTCATCATCTAATATTCAGCTCTTGATCTTTGTCAGCGATTTTAAGTCTTTAATATTTTGTTAGTGTATGGATCACTTAAGTAATAAAATGAATTATAAGTTCAAGTATCATTCCCACAAGGATTTAGATAATTCAATGTCAATTATACTAACCTTAACCGAATCTAATTAACTTTAGAAAAATGGTGTTTAAAGACTAACTAAAATCTGAACTAAAAACAATTAAATGATTATAATTCAATTAAGTAAAAGATGGATTTATGAAAATTATTTTAACTTGAAGAAAGAAAAGTACTAAGATCTCGAATCCACTTATAATTGTTAATTCTTCTATCTTGATTCTTAGTTTTGACAAATTACGTCAGTTATGAAGATCAATATTTCTAGATTGTTTAACAGTTTCTCTCGAATAAAACTAAACTTATTTATAAGTATGACTCGATTATATCTCTATGACGAATACAAATGCAAACGAATGCATTATGTTTCTATGGATAATTAAAGATTACCTAAAGTATAGCGGTATATTTTTATCTCCTATTGGATTTTAAGATATTTAAAATATTGTCTAACTTGCTTTTGATCTTTCGATAGTAAAATAAACCATAACACTCATACAATTACAATGTATATAATTGTAGATTCAAATAAATCAAAATTAATTATTCAAAACTATATTGAAATAAATTGCCAAAAATCAAGTATTTAAATAGAAAAATTTAAGCTACAAGCTTCATCGTAATCATAACACTAAATAAACTAGCCTAGCATACTAATAATAAGGAAATAAAAAGAAGAAAATATGGAATTATCACCCGGAGACGAAGAAAACTCAATGTCTTGATCTTGATCATCATTGAATTCTTGAAAGAGCAATTCTTGATTTCCGGTTGGTGTTTTCGTCTATTATTTTTCTCCCAAAAAATCAATAACTGACTATAAGTTTATTTTCCCTATTTATAGTTCCCTAATTCGTGTCCAAAGTATCCCTAAAAGTCGTTAAAATTGTGGGTTAAAACGTTTCCTTTTGTTTCCTAATCGAATTAGAATTCGAAAAGGAAACTTCTTCTCCGCGGCCAGAAATAGCCTGGGCGATCGCCTGGCATTGCCAGGGATGGGTTTTGCATACTGCTTTTGTGTAATGCAGTTGGGTGTTCGCCCATCTTGGTTTCTTTAGAAATTGCACATTTTGTCCTCCAAGTTTAGATTTTGGTCTTTTTAGTCCTCCAACTTTCCAATAGCTCCTAGAATGATCCTTCAACTTTCCACATCCTCCTCCAATTTGGTCCTTCAACTTTCCAATGAGTGAAATTGAATTCACATATTCTCTAAATATTTGCTAACTTATTGCTTTTTCATCCATTCTTCTCCAATTTCCAAAACTGAAATATAAAGAATAACAAACTAGATTAAGTAGAAAATCAACTACATGACGGAATAAATGCTTAGTTTAAAGGCCCGAATAAGTGCACAAAATGCACTTATCAATCTTCATTTCAAAACCTAAATATCTTCTCATCATTCTTGCCGATCTTACCAATGTGATTCGAGTTCAAGAATTTCGTCCTACAATCACAAAAATGAACAAAAACTCAATTGATACCAACTCTAAAATATTTAGAACTATACAAAAGTTCTTCGTTAAGGAGTTGAGATAAATGTGTTACACTTATCAATTATTGTATATAATTGCAGTAAAAAGTTGACATGAGTAGATATCAAAACATAATCCAACTATGTTATATCCCTGACATGCATTCCAGCTCTTTCTCACAGGTACACAGCATTTTTTCATACAACAGCGGCGATGATTTTCTGAGAAACGACATCCGTGTGAAGCCAGATCTTGATGCTCTAGGTGCTCTTGGTGACACCGGGTGGTACTGCATTCGTGCAATCTTGTGGGCTGCCGACTACGAACTGCCTAAAATCGTAACTGCTTTGCCTGATGTTGAGTACAACGAAGCTGGTATAATTCTATCATGTGCCGCTTATTTACGTTGGGATGACGGGAAACGAGCAACTTTCTACTGTTCTTTCCTGAGCAATTTAACCATGGATATCAGTGTTCTTGGTGCCAACGGATATTTACGCGTCCACGACTTTGTAATTCCTTTCCAAGAGAATGTTGGACCATTTTATGTAACAGCAAACACCAAATTTGCTGAACTATCAATTGGGATTGAACCTGCACCAAGTGAGCACAAAATCAATACAGATCTTCCCCAGGAAGCCCTTATGGTAAAGGAGTTCTCGGGTTTAGTTTCCGGTATAAAAGAACACGGTTCAGGTACTGAAAAGAAGTGGCCAACCATGAGTAGAAAGACACAGGTGGTTGTTGATGCAGTGAAAGCTTCAATTGACAAAGGTTTTGTGCCTATTGAGGTTGCGTACTAGTATTTGAAGATGTTCTGATCCCTGCTTGACTTCCAAACTTTGTAAGATGATCTCATTGCTAGTAATGTTTACTCAATGAGCTGACTTTCCCGTGTGGGCTGGATGCCGGTACGATGGTATCTTGACTTCTGTACTTGGTAATAATATGCTTCTGGGTTTTAATAAAACTTTGGCTATTGAACAAGTAAACGCTGATATACTTCTTTGTAGTTTGATAAACTAGGAATTTGCAGTCTATTACGGCAGGCGTAAAACTTTATGATGGCAAAAACTTTTATATACATTTCGTTGGGTGTCCTTCGCTAGGCTTGCATTGCATAAGTAATGAAGAATCAGACAAAATGGAGAAAAATATATATACACATAATGACTTTAAATATATTATAAATAAATTTTAATTTGTTGTTTTTGTTCTACCCAAAAAGTAGATCTATAGCGATAAAACAATATTTTCCTTAAATGAATGACTAGAATGCTAATTTGAGGAAGGTAAATACATGACAAAATGCCTATCACCGTTAAATCGATTGTAATGGAAAGCTGTCCAAAGTGTTTATAAAATTACAACGCAGGCCTTTTACAAGCGATGCATAATACAATTAGACCGTTACAAAAACCCGGCTACTAAAGCTCTTGGAAACCCCAGATGAAGGATAAATTATAATCAATGTCAAAGCTGCAGCCTGCACTAAAAAGTTAAGATGGCTTTGGGAGCTGCCATGGTTGCCAATCCTAAAGTAGAGGTCATTGAATTTAAAGGCACGGTGGGATATCACGGGACAGTACTATTGAAAAAGAAAAGAAAACGCTAAGCATTTCTCGTCCATAAGAAATATAATTGTTCAAAGTTAATCATCCACTCAAAATTCCCAAGGGTTTATATACAGAAACTTTATGAATGTTACGAAACAATAAACTTAGATACACAATAAGAAACAAACAATAAAGCACAACCAGTGATCAAAAACCAGTTTGCATCTAAATTAAAGCACTTAAAACAGAAATAACTAAAAATAAACACATCGAAAACCTGAGGTCCTGAAATAGAATTCTACTGTGCACAGGACACATGCTATGAGCTGCAGAAGCTAAAATGCAATGTATATCGCGATCCAAAATCCCGTCTGTGAGTTTCAAGATTCTGTATCAATAAATGCTCGAGCAACAATAAAGGCCCCTGATCGTCCAGATACAATGAGTAAAGAAAATCCGAAAACCTTTCATGTCTTTGTATTTTCTCCTTCATATACGATTACTTAACTCGTCCCCACACGATTATGCTTCATCCTCAGTAAGCAGCATGTTGTATCCCTGCTTCATGTCTGCATCATTTCAAAGTATTCTTTAAGTCGAGAAAAGAACAAGTGACAAAAAAATCATTTTGATTGTCAACTGGTTATGACATCAGACTCTAAAAACCTAGAGTATGATAAACCGATTGAAGAAACTATAAATCTAAATGTTACATACATATATACAAACAAATACATATATAGTGTACCGCGTGTAAAGAACCAGAAATCAAGTATTGGGTTAAAATAACAGTAACAACATTTCTACAGAAAACAAGTTATCATAGCTCAGAGTAAAATCTTTTTAATGCTACAAATAACTGAACACAAAGAAAATGTACAAACTTTGTGGAAGCGAAATCCAGTATCTTGAATCCAGTCCAAGGAAGCTTATGCATGTAGTATGGAAAAAAATCGGAGTTTAAACTGTTTGTAAGGACAAACATAGAATTATATCAGTAGACCTATAATATTTTGACATTGGTAGCAAATTTTGGCACAACCATGTTCCACTTTGTCACTCTATATGCCTAATACAGCATACAAAAATTCAATAGATGAAACTGAAAAGTTTAGAAAGAACACATTTATTGAATAACCTAAACAGAACTTAGGTGGTGTTCTCTTTGCGTTTCAGTTTTGTGTTTTGAGTTTTGAATTCATTTTGAGTTTTGTGTTTTGAGTGTATATTTTGAAATTTATGAAAATACGTTCTTTTTGTCATTCTTGAAAACTGTTTCTCAAAACAGAAAATTAGAAAACACGTTTACTTTGAAATTTTGAGAAATTATTTTGTATAATATTTTATTCAACAATTATTGATTAAAAACTTGGAATTAAAAACAATTATTGTTGGAATTAAAAACAATTAAAAACTTAGAATTAGTTGGAATTAAAAACAATTATTTTTGGAATTAAAAATAATTAAAAACTTGAAATTATTTGGAATTAAAAACAATTATTAATTAAAAACAATTAAAAACTTGGAATTATTTGGAATTAAAAACAATTATTAATTAAAAACAATTAAAAACAATTTTGTTTGGAATTAAAAACAAGTAAAAACTTGGAAACATTTGGAATCAAAAAAATATTAAAAACAATTATTAATTAAAAACAATTAAAAGCAATTATGTTTGGAATTAAAAGCAATTAAAAACTTGGAATGATTATTAATTAAAAACATTTAAAAACTTAGAATGATTATTAATTAAAAACTTGGTATTGAAAAAAAGGCAGTCATTGTGACTTGAACTGCTGACCACCAACAATTAAAAGCGCGCATTCTGACCGTTTTGGAAAGGAGCCGCGTTTTGTAAAGAAAACGCGGAAAATGACTTTATTTTCCATGCCCAGCGTAAAATGTTAAAAAAAAAAAAAAAGAAGGCCGCATGCTGGACTCAAAACGCGGACCTCCAACACCAAAATGCGCATTTTGGCAGTTTTGGAAAATGACCGTGTTTTGTAAAGAAAATACGGAAAACAACTAAAACATCGTTTTGCATTTCCTTTGTAATTTTTTTTTTGTATTTTGGAAAATGCATTTTCGAAAATAGATAAGTAAACACGTTTTGACTATTTTCAAAAACAGAAAACAAGTTGAAAACACCAAAGAGAACACTATTTTCAGGAGTTTTCACATTATAAATCAGATTTTTCTACTTATTTTAGGGAGTGCAAGAAAATTCAAGCTTACTCAAGTGTAAAAAACCCCAAGATCAAACATGACCACAGAAAACTATGAGATTAAGTCGTCCTTTCTGGAGTTTACCAAATTAGTTATTCAACAGAAAAATATGAAACTTTATTACTTAATGAGGTTGGAGCTACTAAACATTCTGTAGACCAAGCCAAACTTTCGGTATGCAATTCATAGTTATGGGGGGTTGCTATTGATCTTATGTGGACATGGGATTAGTTTACGTCTGGGTACTTAGTACTCAACTAGTTAGGAAGAAAAAAGTTAAGAATTTATCTTTGTCCTGTTAGATCTTATCTAATGCACACTAGGTATAAATATTGCTTTGTGATATACCTAGTATCTAGAACCAAAATCTTGAAGTATGTTACCTTTTGTCATAGCTTTATTGTATCTTTCTTTCCGTTCAATGTCGGTCTTCCATTCACGATCATTCTTACCATACTCATCCCTTTCGTCATTTCCTATATCACTTTCACTTGCAGTTTCCCATTCAGAATCATCAGTCTCTGGTCCATACATATCTCCAGCCTCCCCTTCACATTGGACTCCCCCGTGTTTAATTGCAGCCTCTCTAAATAACCAAGCAGCACGCATTTGTTTCTTAACTAATCGCTCAGCATAGTCAGGAACCTTGTTTTGCCTCAACGACAGATCAGGATCGCTCGACTGGGAGCACTCGTTTATGAACAGAATAGCATCTAACAAACTCTCCTTAGCTAAACCAAGCATGTCGTATGCTTGTGCTCGTCTCCAAAGGCTTTTCGCATGACGATTAACTGGGCTATGAATACAAAGTGCACGCGTAGCGTCACTTATGGCAGCCAGGGGCTGTTGTAATAAAAGATTACATTGAGCTCGATTACTGTACAGTACAACTCTCTCTTTCTTTGACCTCATTGGACACAAAGCCAATGCTTCTGAATACTTTGAAGCAGCACCAGAAATATCTCCTGATGAGAACAGGGAATTTCCTTCGAGTTTTACAACTAAAGCAGCCGCTTGTTTGATATGAAGATCCTCTTTCAGCATATTCTTCTCCCATTTTAATCTTTGTCGAGAATTGACTAGTTCCACGACCTCTTCTTTTGCATGAGTACTGATTGAGTTGCGCCCTGTTCCCTGTGATTGAATGAATTCCCGAAGAACATTAACAATTGAATCGCCAAGTTTTTTATGATCCCCGAGCGTAGAGATTTCTGCAAGGTCAACTAACGCAGGTACAGCCTTATCAATCACCTGCATAATTAGTGTAATAGGAAACTTAGAATATGTAAGGGAGTTTTTGAAGGGAAAATTTGAAAAAACCCAGGACATCAATTCTAACTCTTTTGCTATAAAACAATTAAGTAACATGTCCGGTTGGTTCTCATTTATAATATGAGATGGCAATTGATGAAGTTCACTCGAAGAAACTGGTTCCAAATAAAAAATGGGAAACATCAACAGTTAAAGGGTCAACATTGATTTTTGAATTCTAAATCACAATCCTTAGTCATCAATTTATCAAAAATATAGAGTGAATATCTCAATTTATAGGTAAAATCTTATTTTCAACAATTCATGCATTATAAGAGCCACATGATATGTAAGATAGAGAAAGTCACACTCTATAAATAACTAACAATAACGTACTTGCAGGAAAAATATTGGACCCGAAGTATTTGGACTTTTAAGCCTATTCGTGCCATCTCTTACACAGTTGGACTACTGCCTACCTTCACTTAAACTTAAAGGTCAGGTTTGTCTTGACAAAGTCTACACAATTCTTTTCCTTTACAGCGGCCAATGAATGTGGCAGAAATTAGTTAATAGAAACTTGGAAGATCTAACTTGAATTTTAAATCTAGGAATCTATTTTACATACATAAACGAACATTTATATTGAACATGCTTAGACTGATACCAAACGGCATACATATCAATAATGCAAAGAGGTCTTGGAGAATCAATTCATATGCTTCTTGCAATGAAGAATTCAAGCGGTTCCCAAACTCATGCTTGTTAATTTCAAAGAAATTCCTTAGGCCAAAAGGATCATCAACACGTGACGAAAAATGAATCAGAAAACTAATATGGTCTGGAACAGTGCTAATAAAGCTATGTCCAAAGTACTGACGTATAAGGATGCCTTAGACATTTTAAAAGTTAAATATTGCAAGGTATTTTAAATAGAGTGATGACCAAAATTCCAACCAGATTTGCTAAAATCTTAAACAATCAATTTAATATAATACATAGTATATACCAGAACAACCTGATATGGATGAAATCATTGGCAAACACAGGTTCCCAAAGTACTGATGTATAAGGATGCCTTAGACATTTTCAAAGTTATATATTGCAAGGTATTTTAAATAGAGTGATGACCAAAATTCCGACCAGATTTGCTAAAATCTTAAACAAACAATTTAATTACCAGAACAACCTTATATGGATGAAATCATTGGCAAACACAGGTTCCCAAATGCATCATACTTGTTTTTAGCATTTTGCCTTTATTGAAGAAATTTCTTCATTTGTTGCCAAGTGAAGACAACAAATCTTATGTTCTAGTAATATGGAAGTTGTGTATTGTATCTGTTAGTAGCTGCATCCAGAAGAAGTATTCAATACGAAAATATTAGCTGCTTTTAAGTGATAAAATTAGTCAAGATGCTTAGCTTTTCCTTGATAAGGATATTGCTGAGCTGACTTTCTGCTTTTGGCAAAAGTAATATCGAGTGTAACCATATTTTCAAATTTGTTTTTAACATATTATGACATCTTCTCATCAAAGTGGAGATAAAGATGTCAAAACCTTTTCATACGGAATTGCAAGAATTGATGTGATAATGCTTCTGAAAATATTAATACTAAAGTAAAAAAAGCAAAGTGTGCTTTTATAAAGAAACAAAGCACGACTTGTCCAACTAGACACGTTTTTCCCTAGTTGAAAGATAAAATAATGCACCAATAGTTTTATCATGCCATGACATCATTTCTGTTAATGCAGCCGACAGAGTGCCTGAAGTGAAAATAAAAATAGAACTTTAGTGACTAACTTGGAATAAAAACAAGTTCAGTCATTAAGATGAAACAAAGCTGAAGTGAGGTAAGTAACAATGTGTTTAACCCTAAAACTTTATTATATGAAATTTAGTGCATTTAGATGCTAATGAAAAGTGTTGAACAACAAAATCAGCAGATTTTAGTAAGAAATGCCTTATTAACAACTATGATACAAGAAATGTGAATAAATTCTACGGAAAATCGCACTCTGATCAATTACCTTATGACTAATACTTGGATCTTGGAGCAACCATAAAAGACAGTCGATGGCCATATATTGCCAGTCATCTGATGATCGTGCAATATTACACAATGCCTCTATAATGCCAGTGCAGCTAGCGACTGGGCCTCTGCCAGTCTTATGATGACAAATAGTTCGTAATAAACCAATACCAGCAGGCGAGTTTTCATTAACAAGTCCGCCCCACATACCCGGAAGTTTTGTTAGAAATTCCGGTTTGCATATAGTCGGAAGAAATTCAGATTTGAAAGCAAAGCAATTGATGAGTTGAAGGGACCAACACTGAAGCTGGCTAGCCCATTCCTCAGCCTTCCGTGACTCCATTTCAACACCGCCCATGCCGCGCGTAAGAAGATCACAATGATATCCAAACCTCCGGTCAACATACTGGTAAAAGTGGGAGTAAACAATTTCAAGTGAACTCATTGCGAGCTGCATGGAGAGCTCTAAAATCTCGCCATGACTTGCTACGGCAGGAAAAGTGCTGGCATATGTTGCTAAATGCCCTAGAGCTCTTACAGCCACTCGTTGTTCGACCCATGTTAACCTCCCTCTAAGAAGTTCAACTAAGGGTGGGATAACCCCAGCACGCACCGCTCTTTCCGCAAATTCTTCCATATTCATAGTGTAAGACCCAATTATATGCGCTGCATAGTATGGGATATATATATTTTGGTCATGGGATAGCCAGCGGCGGTTCTTTAAACCCTTCCAGATAAGCGCTGCCATGCATTCAAATATTCCCAACTCGATGAATTCTGGATCGTTAGGATGTGCCATGGCAGTATTCCAAAGTCCACTAATAGGTAGAACCTGTCCATCATTATCCTGTGAAGGAAGATCTAGGAAAAATTTTAGTATACTTGCTCTGCGCTTGCTCGGGCTCCCTTCCTTCATGACACAAAAGAAACATCCTGGATATGGACAGTCAGAGGATACTTTATCCATGCTCATAAAACTAGAAAACCTGGTTTTCAAAAATCCTGATAATTAATTCCTCATCAAGCTGCTACCTGACATAAATTTGTGAACACCACATCAGATGATGATGCATAAGACAGGATTCGTCAAATTACACGTTGTAGCAAATAATAATGACTCAAAACCCAACCTTCTCATTGTAGTTATGATGGTTCTTTTTTGTCCAGTGAAAATGATTACATGACATAACTGAATTAAATGAAATCATCATTTAATGATGAATTATGTGATAAATGGAAGCATGCGATTGTAGTTAGGAGCTTCTATTTTCGTTAACGGACGACAAAATCCACAAACCATTCATGGTCATATAACCAATTCAATATTACATTGCTTACAGTTACCACATTTAATCAAAATGTCCTGAAAAAACAACAAATATCATGAACACAACTTCCCAAATATTCTTTGTTGTATGTAGTGATCTTTTGTTTATCTAAACCAGCAATGCATTAAGGCATGAAGGTACAAATCTTTCATACTTGTCACATTCCTGAATATCCACAGAATATCAACGACACACACTCCTTTTATCTACCTTCTATTAAAGAACACATCATAGTTACAGGTGAAAAATGTACAAATATCAACTATATATGCTCCTGTTCTCCTACCGTGCATCAATTCAGGTTTTATCCTAATTCATTAACTGATTTACCAAACTATTAAGAACATCGTGTTAAATCATTAATGAATGTCAACTGTTCGCATAGAATTAACTAATCTTCACACTACACAATTGCATTGCCTCCGTGAAGAAGTTAGAATCAGCATTCAGAAATTCACATCTGCAGCAAACCAATATTAGCAAATCATGCATGCATCCAAGTCCAAGTAACTTAATTTGAAGAAAACTAACTAATTCTCAGGAAGAAAGTGCCAGAATAAAGATAAAGTTTGATTATTGTCTCCATGGCAAATCACGTAAGAATAAGCAAAACTCGACACTAAATTAAGCAAGTCTTTAACTAGTTTGAATAGTTAATTATGCTAATTCGCAAAATTTCGGAACTTAAGACAAAAGGCAATCATCATTTGATAGTTCACTTTCACACGAAGACACCCATTTCCGATATCAATCCACAGAAGCACAAATCTACCACCATAAGCAAATGGGAAAAAAGGGGGCCATTTTGAGCAAAAAATCATTCCCTAAAACGCAAATCACAGAGCAAGAGGGTTAGCTCAAACCACTGGAAAATACTCAAAAACAAAAAATGAAACAAACCCACATTGATTCTCACAACAGAAACAAAATTAAAACAGGAAAAATCAAAACTTTGGATTCAAAAACCAAAAAGGGAGACAGAGAAAGTAGATTAAAAGTACCTCAAGATTTAGTAGATGCCGAGTCTTGAAAAAACAAACAAAAACACTTATTAACTTTTTCTTCTCAATTGGATTGTCGAAAAGCAATTTTCTTAACGAATTCAAGCTGTGATTTGTTTTATTTTTTGCTATATTTTTTTTAGGTTTTCATGACAGTGAAATAACAAGATCTTGTGTTCAATATTTTTTATTTTTTTTTCATTTTTTTTGCATAGAGTATTTAATAATGTACAGTATCAAGAATTGATTGGTGGGATCCCACGCATTATCTCCAGTATTATTGCGCTTTCAAATTAATTTTTCTTTCTTATTTGAGTTTTGGGTCCCGTTGCCCATTTTCTTACACGTTTATTTGTCTAATGAAGAGGCTTTACCGTTGTAGGTCAAGTACTACTTTGTTTTGATGTTGAAATTGATTGTACTTTGTGCCACCTAAGATTATGTCACATTAATTATAACAAAATCAAAGTGAAGATAGTGAACAATACTAGTATATTGCTTCTTTGTGGTTAGATTCGACCATAAATTCTATTATGATGATAGATTAAAGTGGTGAACAGATTTTAAAGATAATCGGTGGAGGGAGATGGATTGAACAGGTGAGCAGATTTTAGAGATGATCGATTGATGAAGATGATCAAATCATGGAGATAAATTAAAGTGGTTAGCAAATTTTGGAGAAAATGATTTTGTGATAGGAGAAATTGAAAACGTAGTAACACACGAACATTTAAGTAATTTTTTCTTCCTATAACGGAGAAAACTTCTAAAAGTCGTGATTATATTAATGTTAAAAAGATGAATTTAATTGACCAAATTGATTTAAGATGGTATATTTAATCTAGATTTTTAAAGATTTTGATTGATATTTTTCAGATTATTAATTTTTATAGATTTCATTAATTTTTTTTTACTTTTATAAATTTTAATATACTTCCGAAGATTTTTATAAATTTTGATTTTGAAAAACTTTCTTAGATTTTTAAAGACATATATTTTTATGGACTTTTATTTTTTTAGTAAAAAATCTTGAATATGAAAATTTAATATTCCACAGTTAAAAAAAATTGTCGCAGGAGAAAAGTATACTAATAATTTATTTAATTGCATTAAAAATATTAAATTCATAAAAATTAGTGTTTTATTTAAGGAATTTTGGCGCAAATGGTCTCTAACTTTTGTCATTAGTATGGAATTGATTCCTAACATTTTTTTTTATACAAGTCCATAACCTAACCTATGTGTTTTGGTGCGAAATTGGTGTTTATGAGATGAAAAAGATAAATATACTCTTAGTTTTAATTAGAAGAAATTGTACGTGGATTCCTAATTATTACAAAATGTGCAAATAGATCCAATACTTTTATTTTTTATAAAAAATTAAAGAAAATTAATGAGTTTTTTTTGAATTAACACTTTAGTAATAAACATGTCAAATAAAATTATTATTTTTATCATTAAGTAATTATATTATATAAATTTAAAATTTTATTTTATTGTTGTATAAAAAAAATAACTTTGTCACTTGATGTTCAAATACTTTTATTTAATTGAGTTATATGTTTATTAACTAAAAATATTAGAGATTCAACTATATTCTTCATATTTTAATTTATTATTTTATTTTCGTTCAAAAATAAAACACATATTGTGTAAATTAATTTTATTAGTATTTTTATGTTAAATAAAAATGTAATAAAATTAGTTCAAGTTGTATAATAATTTTTATTTAATAAAAATGTAACAAAAATTTTATTTTTATTTGACATATCGTGTATAATTTTTATTTGACATGTTGTGTGATTTTAGATATATAATTTTCTCAATGGAGTGTGTACATACTATTGAGTTTTTTTTTTTTTTTTTTTGAATGCTCACGATCCAAATTATTTTATTTAAAAGATTTAATAGTTTGACAGCGTCATGATGGCAGGTGATAGTGACTGATAAAAATTAATATTTTTATTTACCAGATTTTATTCTATTAGTATTTAACATAAAAATACAAATAAAAATTAATTTACACATTATGTATTTTATTTTTGAACGAAAATAAAACGATAAATTAAAATATGAAGAATATAGTTGAATCTCTAATACTTGTAGTTAATAAACATATAACTCAATTAAATAAAAGTATTTGAACATCAAGTTTGTGACAAAGTTATTTTTTTTATACAACAATAAAATAAAAGTTTAAATTTTAAATAATATAATTACTTAATAATAAAAATAATAATTTTATTTGACATGTTTATTACTAAAGTGTTAATTCCAAAATAAAAAAAAAACTTATTAATTTTCTTTAATTTTTTATAAAAATAAAAGTATTGAACCTATTTGCCCATTTTGCAATGATTATGAATCCACGTACAATTTTATCTAATTAAAACTAAGGGTATATTTATCTTTTTCATCCCAGAAGGACCAATTTCACATTAAAACACATAGGTTAGAGACTTGTATGCAAAAAAATTAAACGTTAGAGGCCAACTCCATACTAAGGACAAAGGTTAGGGACCATTTGTGCCAAAATTCCTTAAATATAACATTAACTTTTATGAATTTTATATTATTAATGCAATTAAATAAATTATTACTATACTTTTCTCATGCGACAATTTTTTTTAACCGTGGGATATTAAATTTTCATATTCAAGATTTTTAACTGAAAAAATAAAAGTCTATAAAAATATATGTCTTTGAAAGTCTAATAAAGTTTTTCAAAATCAAAATTTATAAAAATCTTCGGAAGTATATTAAAATTTATAGATAGTCCTATTTGTCGAAATGAGATTGTGATATAAAAATAAAAATAAAAATAAAATACAAGAAAATAATAAAGTTGAACTAAAAAATAAGAATATTGATGGCATGTTTGGCTAATTTTAAAGTTATTTTTAAGTAAATATTTCATTCGTTCTATAAAGGAAGATATGTTTACTTTCTTTATTCATCTGTTTTAGGAAAATTGGTGCAAATAGTTCCTAACGTATGGCATTAGTGCACAAATGGTCCCTAACCTTTCATTTTTTTTGCGGAATGATCCTTGACTTATCCATTTAGGAGCGCAAATGGTCTTTTTTTACGGATTCCGTTAAAAACCTATCATTTTTTTAGGTGCGCAAATGGTCTCTCTCATTTTCTTTTGTCTTTATTAATGGGGGTAAAATTGTCAAGTTACATTTTTTTTTCTTTTTTTCTTTCAATTGGCTCAAATAGTCTCTAACTAGTTTTAATTAAAGAAATTTACAATTGGATTCCTAACCTTTTTAAAAAGTGAAAATGAGTTCGATCCTTTAATTTTTTTTATTAAAAATTAAAAAAAACTAACAAATTGATAATATACTAAATTATTTTGTATATTTTACGAACCATTATAGAATAACTAAAATTTAAACTCATAATTATTAATAAATGTACTAATTAAAATTATTTTATTATTATTAAGTAATCATATTATTTAAAATTCAAACTTTAATTTTATCATTACAACATAAAAAGAAAAATAAATTTGTCATAAATAAAAATTTTAATTTTGCTCAACCTAACCCGATTTTATATGGTCTCATATTTACTGAGCCAACCTAGCCCGCTTTTGAGCCACCTGACTACTGGGCAGCCCAATTTTAAATTTTAATTTATTTTTCTATTTAAAAAAAGAACAAAAGAAGAAAAAAGAGCAAATGTCTTCACCATCTTCAGCCTTACACCACCCCCACTACCCACCGACCCTCTCCCACCGTAAGAACCAGATCAAGGGACGGCGATCGGGGAGGAGAAATCCTCTCCTGATCTGGTCGAAACCAGGGAGAAGAATCTAACTGGTTTTTGCAAAACCAGAGCTCGTCGCGAAATTAAGCCCTTATTTAGACCATATTCGCGAGATTCCCCCCCTCCGGTCAAAGACTTTCTACAAAAGTCCACGCCTACCATAAATAATAGGCTTGGACTTAGGGGACTATTGTTACCACCAGATTTCGTTAAGGTCTCCACGTTAGCAAGAGTCCAGCTAAAGCCCCATATAGGTCCAAGTTTGGCCTCGTTAGGGCCTCATGGGCCCAACGAGGGCCTTCTAGATTCATCGAAGCCTCATGATATCTAGCGAGGGCCTCGCGGATACGCTTAAGGCCCGACAACACGTTAGCACTCTCAAGATTAAGTGGAGCGAAGCCCACGAAAGGCCTCGACACCCCTAGCTAGTCTGAAGTGCTTCGCTGGTCTTTGCATTCTCGTAGTCTAATGTTTTGGGATAACCAAAGAAGTAGTTAAAGACAGATTGTATTTGATTGCCACAAGAATTCTCACAAGGAAACCAAATCTCAATCTCCTAAAGATTAGGTAACGTGATCAACTCAAATAAGGGTTGAAATCTTAGAGATTGCCTTGACAATTGATCATCCCTATCCCATAAGGAAAGAGAGTCCAATCAGATTTTTAATTGATTGTTTTCCTAAGTCAGTTAGAACTCTTGTACTATAGATACAACATCTCCGGTTATTCCAAACTACGCTCTTTTTACGCATTAATTTTACCCTTAAAACTCTACTCAAATCTCTGCCTGCTTGTTTGTAACACTCCAAAAATTTCGTATCTTAATTTTATAATTTAGAAAATCTAAATTTGTATTTCTCTAGAAAAAATCCAATGATCCCCAAAAATTGTTAAGTTTGGTATGCCAATTTCAATAAGTTTATGGAGAAAATATACAAATCGCATTAGATTAAAGTATTGGAGGTTTTTAGGAAAAATATTAAGTTGCGAAAAATGTTTGGGCTTGGACGAATTTAATTCCATAGGTAAGGACTAAGTTGAAAATTCTGGAAAACTTTAAGTTATTTATAGTTTTGTTATTGTTTCAAACCAACTTTGCAACCGTCGTGTGTAACGTGTGTTGACCCGAATTCTATGTATGTTATACTATCGCGTAGTTCTTATTGAGACATTTAAATTAATATCAAGTTTGGGTATTTTTCAAGTAGGGATTTGCCTTGAAAGTCGAGACAAAGTGGTGTAAACAGATTTTGAATAATGCACAAATTTCACCAAATTTGGCTAAGTATGGAAAGTAATCTGGGCTGTCATTTTTAAGCTAATCGTATGAGCTATCGACTGACTCAATTATTTTGTATGTATACTCGTTGTAAAGCTTGAAGTATGAACTTTGCAACGGTATAAAGTTTGACCAAAACAGAGCTCATTTTGACCCTCAAATATTGTCCCGAACATGGCTACTTGAAATAAGAAATCTGAGAATTTTGTAATAAAATATTAGTTGAATGGGACACATGTCATTTTAAATGATTATCACCTTATGGCATGTTTGGCAACGCTTATCATATTTAAGAATCAATGTCGATTAATATTCGTATAAATAACTGATAAACTAATAAACTAATAAGATAAAATAGAATAAGCAAGAATTTTCAAAGATAAGCTAGACCAAACATGGCCTTACCAATACTCTATAAATACACCCTCTTTACTTGTGTTTTTAAACCAAAATTTAAGTAAGGAAACTTTGCTGGAATTTAGGGAAAAAGAAAGGTGAGAATGAAAAAAATTAAAAGAATGCCAAGAATCATTTCCTCCTTCTTTGTTTTTATGGAAAATAGTGTGATGAAACACTAAACTAACAAGGAACTCATCACATATATACCAAGATAAGCTAGAAAAGTAGGATTTTCTGTCTAGAAATTGAAAACCCAGGTTACAGCAGAGATCTGAGGCTACTAGTACCTTCAGAAACAACACAAATGCTTCTGGTAGTCTCGAATCTGCACTGTTCTCTGGTAGTTTCATTTCTAGCTTAAAATAATGAATTTTTGGACAGAAATTCCTTCTTAGCTAAGCCTAACACATAAGTTTTCGTTTTCCCTTATTGTTAATTTATTAACACTCTATAAAATTGTAAAATTTCAGGTCATTAATCCAAGAAAAAAAATTCATTGAGCTGTGAGTAAATTTTATGGGTATTATTGTTTTTATATTAATTATTCTTACTATGTTCAGAATGTATAGTATGAGTTTTATGTTAAATGAAGTCCCTCTTGTGATTTACTACTGTTACTTATCAAAATTCCTATCTAGTAAGGCATAGAACTTGAAATTAATTGCTTATATATGAGAAGTAAGTATGGGTAGTAAAATCTGCAGAAACTCCAACTTCATGTTTATGACCTTGCATGTCTCTAAAACTTATATTTAAGTCAATTTTTAATGAGATTAGAATCTGCAAGTTTATGATGACTTTAAAAGGATGGTCTATGCTTAAATAGAGCATTATCCTATGTATCATTATTGTTGCTTGTTAGAAAGTGTTTAATATGAATATTTTATATTAAATGTGTGCTTATTTGACTTAAGATTGACTTAAAATGTTGTTGTAATTTCAAGAAAGAAATAGAAGTAGTAGCATGATGAAAGACTTTTAGACCAATCCATTGTATATTGATTGGGATTTAAAGTAATATGTTTCTTTGAAGAAGAACTTGATTGAATGTTTATGTGCAAGATTTTTGAATGATGTTTAGCAATTAAATCTCTTGTTTCCATGTGTTGCATCATGGCATCATTCAAGAAAGAATTCATGATCCTTAAACATTAAAGCAAAAAGTTATGTTTACATAATAATCATTAATAATTAAGAATGCCCTATTTAAGTTGTACACTATGGGAGCAAGTCCCAATTTGAAGGTCACGGGCTACGAGATACCCAAAATAAAATTAAAGTACTTGAGCAAAGTGCTCTAAAAGAATGAAAGTATTTTTGAGCATAGAAGCTCTAATGATGTTGTGACCTTAATATGGAAAGAGCCCGAAAAGAAAAAAGAAATGAAAAAGAAAGTTAAAAAGAAATGAAAAGTAAGAAAAGAAGAATGGAACCATTTTTGGTTAGTACATGCATTGCATTTCAAAGGTTTAGCATCCATACTATGCACATTGTATTGATTGTTTGTAAGTGATCATCAAAGGCATTTCATGAAACATATATGTTATTAATTGTTTGGAAGTTAATGTGTGATTATGATCTTATTCACTTATGTGAGAAGTGAATAACAAGGTTAGAAGGTAAAGTAAAAAATTCCATTCAATTAAAGGTATGTATTATGTGATTTCATGTTTACGTGCTACTTTGCTCACTAAGCTTCATCGCTTATAGTCATTTAATGACTAATGTAGGAAATGGAACGAAACTACATTGAGGTAATGCATACTTATGAAAGGGCATTGAGAAACGGGTTAGACTTTTATATCATCACCAAGAAAGATGTATGGGTTCATTTTCCGCAATGGCCGGGTTTGTACATTATGGAAAGATCTTGCAAAATGATATATGTCTACAATGCCATCACATAGGAGCGAAGGGGACTCTCTTTTTTATGTACTAAATAACTGAGAGTCTTTGATTATTGTTTTTGTAGTTTCAAGGATTTATTGTATCCCTTAGCTATTTGTGGACATTTTAAAGTTGTCTTGTCAAAATATTTTGAGTAATGGATCAATCTAGTATGTCATTCCGACCCTTTTTGCTATCAGAATGGTGAGACCTGATTTTCAAGAGACGGATGCTACTTTTGCTTGAAGAAAATGTAATCTGTTAAAAGGAATCTTTGTGTAATGGTTTGTAAGGTGGAAATCAAAGTATTTAAAGTCATTGAGTATTTGGCATATTCTTGTGCTCTTATAAATTGTGTGAAATGCTCAAATTATCTCTTCTAAATGTTTTAGGTAATTATGGAGTAAGATATAAAATTTGAAAAAGTTTAATAAGGTTTTAGTTTGAAACTATTTATGTCATAGCAGGAGGATACTAGTATCCACCTGCAGTTGAGTTTTCAGTTCAACTGAAGGCTACTAGTAACCTTTAGCCGAGACAAAAAAAATTTAAGGAAAATTTTAGAGGTCGTCACAAGCTTTGGTATCAGAGCCCCGGTCCAATGATTATGTAGACTGTGATGATATAGAACCCTCGTTCAAGATTTCCTCTCTCGGGTATGTTTTTATTCCTTTTTCCTAGAATTATTATATCATTTGAATTGAAACTTACGTGTGGAATGAATTTAGAATTGTTAGAGGTGTTCCTTATTTATTGAAGTACATTAGAGGAACTACTCAACTAAGATTCTAAAGCTGGAGGAACTAGATTTCCTAGACTAAAGCTATAAGCCAACATCCATGAGCTAACATTAGTCAAATATTAATTCATTCTACTCCATTCCAACCTCTAACACAAAATCAATAGTAACATCATAAGCCAAAAGATGAAATATTTCATTAATAAGTTCTCCAAATGGAGGAAAGGTCCATACAAGAGCAGAAAAGAAAGAAAAACAAAGGCCCTAATAGATTGTAGCAAAAGTTTCTACAAATCATTAAAATTCCTTCTTCAAAAGTTAAAGTTAATCTAATCTTTTAATCCTCCTCTGAGCTCTCTTCATTGAAATCTTTCAAGGCATCAATAGATTTTCTTAAATCCCGTAACTCTTCCCGCACTTCAGTTTGAAAGCACCACATGTCCACCATGAAGTCTTCCCAACTCTCTGCGGTTGGAGGCATGATAGCACCAAACATAGAGGATTTCCTTGTTTTAACCCAAACACCATTCACCAAAGAAAATTTTGCTTTTATAAGTGACTCTTCTCCAATCTCACTATTTCGGTGTAAGGAAACTAACAACTCATTCGAGAATTCCACCCCCAATCTACGTAATAAATCTGTAATGAGGCAACCAAAGATCACTATCTGAGAATCTGGATGAAAAATAAAGTCGAAAATGCTATAGATTATTAAATCACAAATGTTGAACCTATGCCCTTCAACTATCTTCTACATCATCCAAACATCCTCATGAGACAACTGAGACAACCTACTTGACCTAGGATTGAAAAAGTGGACCACAATAAGGTGAAGCAACCTCATGTCTCTACTTAGACCCGCAACATCGACCGAGGAGAGGTTAACTCTGAATCCTCATACACTACCCGACAAGCCTCCAACAAGCTAAATTTTTCCCCAAAAGCTTCGCCAGGTAGTGGCACTCCATATATTTCAAATAGTAAGCTCGCATCAATCATTAAAGATTTTTTCTTCACATATGTTGATACCCGATCAAAAACTTCACTGCCATCATCCAACATCTTAGTATTACTATAAAAACACCTAACAATCTTATCACAGTAACGTCCATCTATCTCAAGAAATTTTATCCATTTAAATTCTTTGAATGTAGCTAGGAAATGAAATTGCAAGGATTCCAAAAATTTCATATTAATGTACCTTCCAAGAGTAAGCTTGCAATCCTTTAAAACATCATAACGAGCAAATGACGCTGCATCCTTAAACCACAATGCAGGAAAATCCTCCATAAGGGGCAGAACACCCCCGGCTCACGAAGTAGAACTGCGAGTGGCCGCAGCTCCTCTAGCATTTTTCGCCTCATTTTTTTTTGTTTTGGATTGAGAAATGGGAGCCTTGCCTTTCTCCTTTTGATTTTTGGAAGGAGCCATGGTTGATTTGATAAGAAATTGTTAGATTGAAAGTGAGGGATTCGAGATTTTTGAATTTGGGAAAAATGTGAGAAGAGAGAGAGAGATGAAGGGGCAGCCAAATTGAGGAAGAATAAGGAAATTTTTGGGGCCGGGTCATGACTTAAATGGATAGTGGACTGGATTATAACTTTAGTTAATTAGTGGGTCTTTTGTATGATTTTAAGTGAAAGACTCACCATGGACCATTATTTTGGTCTCTATGAATTAAATTAAAGACCCAAAGCTAGATATCTTGTGTGAAAATGTTGGGTCATTTTAAGATTTATTGAATATTTAAATGATAATTGATTATGGGCGTATTTGGGAATTTATTATGAGAATTTATAGCATAAAATGAGACATATTCTTATAGCAAATTGATACATTGCCTATGCTTCAATAATTTGTTGATTTAAATTTCGACAAATTAACTAAAGTAAGTCCCATTTTAAATCCCAGAAATATAGGTAAATGGGGCGAGCAAATCAAACGATTGATCGGTTGACACAACTTATTGAACAACAAGCATGTCAAATTGAGCAACTCGTAAATCATCCCGCTAACAATCCAAATCAAGGAAGGGACCAAAGTAGCAAACGGTTCCGATATCTGAATCCGCCTACTTTTATTGAGGCAAAGGACCTAGTGGAAGCTGAGAATTGGCTGAGAACAATGGAAAGAATGTTTGCGTATGCACATGTGGACGATGTTGAAAAAGTGACGTGTGCATCATTCATGCTTCGAGGTATACTTTGGTCAACATGGGAGAAACGACAAATTTGATTTGGGAATGATTCTGTGAGATTTTTAGGACCAAGTATTTCTCTACGTCTGTCCGAAACCAAAAGAGGAATGAATTCATACAACTACGCCAGGAGTTCATGACAGTATCAGAATACATTAGAAAATTTGAAGAGTTATCACGTTTTGCTACTCATATGGTCAGTACCAAAGGATATAAGGTTGGTAGATTTCTTGAAGGACTTAGGCCTGAATTCAACAGGGATGTATTAACGTCCAGAATTTAGAACATGACTTTTTCGAGGTTGCTGATAAAGCTTTGCTGGCAGAACAAGCTCCCAAAGCCCGTGAGGCGAGATATCAAAACAAGGACCAGAATTCGGGCAAGAAAGGGTTTCGAGGAAACCAATCATGGAGAAATAAAAGGATAATAAGAATAAGAGAAAATGGTCAGGAAAGCCGCAAGGAATAGGATCGTACCAAAAGGGACTCAACCAGAAGAGGGATAAAATAGAGAAAAGGCTGGGTGACCAAGTCGCGACCAATTGTGCCAAATGTGGCAAAAACCATTCAGGAGAATGTCTAGTTGGGAAGAATGTGTGTTATACTTGCCACAAGTCAGGTCATATATCTGTTAATTGTCCCACAACAGTGAAACAAAGAACCTCTAGAGCCTTTGCATTGGTCATGCTAGATGCTGAGACGAGTAATGACGTGGTGGCAGGTACGATTTACATTAAGTCTAAACCTGTTTATGTTTTATTTGACTATGGAGCAACACATTTGTTTATAGCCACAAACATGCTAAGAATACTCGAACTAACCACTGAACCACTTCCTTTAGAAATGGAAGTTATCATACCCCCTGGACCTAACTGTTTTGTTAATCACTATGTCCCTGATGTGTTGATTGAAATTAAGGGAAAAACTCATCCTGCAGACCTAATTTCTTTAGATTCGAAGGATTTTTATATAATCCTAAGCATGGATTGGCTATCTCGATATCAAGTAACCATTGATTTTAGGGTGAAAACTTTGAGTGTGCCTGAAATAGGAACGATAGCTTTTCCTAAGCCTGAGAAAACATCAAAATTAGTCATATATGCACTAAAGGCATTGAAACTACTAGAAAAGGATAGTGAAGGATTTTTTTTGTTAGTTTACACCAAATCCAGGTCCAAGAAAAGTATGAACCCTCACTAATCACCGTACCAGTAGTGCAAGAATATCCCGATGTTTTTCTGAGGACTTACCTGGATTACCACCTGAGCGAGAAGTAGAATTTGGGATAGAAATTGTTCCAAGATCTTCACCTATTTCTATGACACCGTACAAAATGGCAACCATGGAATTTAAGGAGTTGAAAAATCAGTTGGACAAATTGATTCTTAAAGGTTTCATTAGGCTTAGTTCGTCTTCGTAGGGAGCTCCGGTACTATTTGTGAAGAAAAAGGATGGCTCGATGAGATTGTGTATTGATTATCGAGAATTAATAAGGTGACCATTAAGAACAAATACCCATTGCCCAGGGTGGATGACCTATTTGACCAACTCCAAGGCTCCGCAGTATTCTCAAAAATAGACCTCAGATCAGGATATCACCAATTAAGGATAAAATAGGAAGATATACCAAAATCAGCTTTCACACTCGTTATGGTCATTACGAGTTTTTGGTGATGCATTTTGGGTTAACAAATGCTCCAGCAACATTCATGGATTTGATTAATAGAGTATTTAAGGAATATCTGGACAAATTTGTACTAGTATTTATTGATGACATTTTGATTTACTCTAGGACAAAGGAAGAACATGCCAAGCACTTGAGGATTGTCTTACAAATCTTAAGGGAGAAACAATTATATGCCAAGTTTAAGAAATGTGAATTTTGGTTAGAGCAAGTGGCATTTTTGGGACATGTAGTGTCAAAATAAGGCATAGGAGTCGATCTTAGAAAAATAGAGGCAGTTTTAGACTGGTCACGACCGTCATCACCAACAAAGGTTAGGAGTTTCTTGGATTTAGCCGGGTATTATCGATGATTTGTTCAGGATTTCTCTCGCAACCCCATTAACTCAATTAACTCACAAGAACATACAGTTTAGATGGGACAAGGACTGGGAACAAAGCTTTCACGAACTAAAGAAAAGACTCACTTCAGGCCCCGTTCTTGAAATCCCTTCTGCTGAGGGCGGATACACTATTTATAGTAATGCCTCAAAACAATGATTAGGAGGTATGCTCATGCAGCACGGTAAGATAATTTCCTATGTCTCTAGACAATTAAAACCGTATGAGAAAAATTACCTTACTCATGACCTTGAACTCGCAGCAATAGTGTTTGCTTTAAAGATTTGGAGACATTATTTGTATGGTGAAAAATATGAAAGATTTACGGATCATAAGAGTTTGAAATATTTCTTTACTCAAAAAGAGTTAAACATGCGGCAACACCGATGGTTAGAGTTGATCAAAGATTATTATTGTACCATAAGCTATCACCCATGCAAAGCAAATGTGGTAGCGGACGCGTTAAGCCAAAAAACCCCAAAGAAATCAAGGGAATCGGGTAAAGAAATAGAGAATTTGGGTTTAGAAATTTTCACATCAGAAAATATGAGGTTATCCGCTATGACCATTCAATCAACCCTACATGAACGGATTAGAGAGGCACAGAAAACAGATTCTTTCGCTGAGAAGATAAGGAAAATAATAACAACTGGAAAGCTCACTAACTATCAAATATCCACCCATGGACTTCTCCAGTATAAGGATAGAATTTATGTGCCTGTGGACAAAGAAATTAGAGAGGAAATTTTTCAAGAAGCTCACAATACACCATACTCGGTACACCCTGGATCAACAAAGATGTACCATGAAGTCAAGACATTATATTGGTAGCCAAACATGAAGAAGAAAATTGCAAACTTTGTAGCTAAATGTCTGATTTGTCAACAAGTTAAAGTTGAGCATCAAAGACCAGTAGGTACCCTAGAACCCTTACCTGTGCCAGAGTAGAAATGGGAAAATATCTCGATGGATTTTGTAGTAGGTTTACCGATGACGTGTAAAGAATGTGATACCATTTGGGTTATAGTAGACTGACTAACAAAGTCAGCACATTTTCTACCTATCAAAGCAACATACAAGATGGACCAGTAAGTAAATCTCTATCTCCAAGAAATTGTGAGATTACATGGAGTACCTAAGAACATCCTATCAGATCAAGACCCTAGATTTTTATCCCATTTTTGGAAAAGTTTACACGAGTCTTTGGGTACTAAGCTGCACTTTAGTACTGCCTTTCATCCCCAAACAGATGGACAAACTGAAAGAACAATTCAGACTCCTGAAGACATGCTCAGGGAAAATGTTTTGGAGTTCAATGGAAGTTGGGACAAGTATTTGCCTTTAGTCAAATTTGCATATAACAATAGTTACCAATCATCTACAGGGATGCCACCGATGAAGCATTATACGGTAGGAAGTGTCGATCACCCCTATACTGGGATGAAGTTGGTGAATGAAGGATGTTGGGACCAGATTTGGTTCAAGACATGACAACAATCATCGAGAAGATTCGAATAAATATTTTTACGGCCCAGGATCGACAGCGAAGCTATGCAAATAAACGACGTAGACTCTTATAATTTGAAGTTGGAGACAAAGTGTTTAATAAGATCTCGCCAGTCAAGAGAATGATCAGGCTTGAAAAGAAAGGAAAACTAACCCCGAGATACATTGGACCATTTGAGATCAAGGAGAGAGTAGAAACTCTGGCCTACAAACTAGAATTACCTATCCAGTTAGCAAAAGTACACAATGTATTTCATGTCTCCACTCTCCGAAAATATATTTGTGATCCATCACATGTACTTAAGGACATTCCTACAGAGGTGCAAGCAGATTTAACATGGGAAGAACAACCTGTAAAGATCCTCATGCGATAGACGAAACGCCTTCATAACAAAGAAGTACCTTTAGTAAGAGTCTTGTGGAGAAGCAACACGATTGAAGAAGAAACGTGGGAATGAGAAGATGAAATGAAGAAGAAGTTTCCTGAACTTTTCTAGGTAAATTTCGAGGAGGAAATTCTTTAGAGGGGGACCGGAGGGGGGGGGGGGAGATTGTAACGCCCCAAAAATTTCGTATCTTAATTTTATAATTTAGAAAATCTAAATTCGTATTTTTTGAAGGAAAAATCCAATGATCCCCAAAAAATGTTAAGTTTAGTATGCCAATTTCAATAAGTTTATGGAGAAAATATACAAATTGCATTGGATTAAAGTATTGGGGACTATTTAGGAAAAATATTAAGTTGTGAAAAATTTTTGGGCTTCATCGAATTTAATTCCATATGTAAGGACTAAGCTGAAAATTCTGGAAAACTTCAAGTTATTTACAGTTTTGCCATTGTTTCGAACGAACTTTGCAACCATTGTGTGTAACGTGTGTTGATCCGTAGCCTATGCATGTTATACTATCGCGTAGTTCTTATTGAGACGTTTAAATTGATATCAAGTTTGGGTATTTTTCAAGTCGGGATTTGCCTTGAAAGTTGAGCCAAAGTGGTGTAAACAGATTTTAAGTATTGCAGAAATTTCACCAAATTTGGCTTAGTATGGAAAGTTAGTCGAGCTGTCATTTTTAAGCTAATCATACGAGCTATCAACTGACTCATTTCTTTTGCATGTATACTCATTGTAAAGCTTGAAGTATGAACTTTGCAACGGTATAAAGTTTGACCAAAACAGAGCTCGTTTCGATCCCCAAATATTGTCCCGAACATAGCTACTTGAAATAAGAAATCTGGGAATTTTTTTAAAAAATATTAGTTGAATGAGACACATGTCATTTTTAAAGATTATCACATTATGGCATGTTTGGCAACATTTATCATACTTAAGAATCAATGTCGATCAATATTCGTATAAATAATTGATAAACTAATAAAATAATAATATAAAATAGGAATAAGCAAGAATTTTTAAAGATAAGCTAGACCAAATATGGCCTTACCAATACTCTATAAATACACCCTCTTTACTTGTGTTTTTAAACCAAAATTTATGTAAGGAAACCCTACTGGAGTTTAGAGAAAAAAGAAAGGTAAGAATGAAAAAAATTAAAAGAAAGCCAAGAATCATTTCCTCATTCTTTGATTTTTGGGAAATAGTGTGATGAAACACTAAACTAACAAGGAACTCATCACATCTAGACCAAGATAAGCTAGAAAAGTAGGATTTTCGATCCATAAATTCAAAACCCAGGTTAGAGCAGAGATCCGAGGCTACTGGTAGCTTCAAAAACAACACAGAAAGGCTTCTTGTAGCCCCGAATCTGCACTGTTCTTTGGTAGTTTCATTTCAGGCTTAAAATAATGAGTTTTTGGACAGAAATTCCTCCTTAGCCAAGCCTAACACATAAATTTTCGTTTCTCCTTATTGTTGATTTATTAACTCTCTATAAACTTGTAAAGTTTCAGGTCATTAATCCAAGAAAAAAAATTTCTTGAACTGTGAGTAAAGTTTATATGTATTATTGTTTTTATATTGATTATTCTTATTATGTTCAGAATGTATAGCATGAGTTTTATGTTAAATGAAGTCCCTCTTGTAATTTACTACTGTTACTTATCAAAATTCCTATCTAGTAAGGCATAGAACTTGAAATTAATTGCTTACATAGGAGAAGTATGGGTAGTAAAATCTGCAGAAACTCCAACTTCATGTTTATGACCTTGCATGTCTCTAAAACTTATATTTAAGTCAATTTTTAATGAGATTAGAATCTAAAGTTTTATGATGACTTTGAAATGATGGTTAATATAATTGTCTATGCTTAAATAGAGCCTTATCCTATGTATCATTATTATTGCTTGTTAGAAAGTGTTTAATGTTGAATATTCTATATTAAAGGTGTGCTTATTTGAGTCAAGATTGACTTAAAATGCTGCTGTAATTTTAAGAAAGAAATAGAAGTAGTAGTATGATGAAGGACTTTTAGACCAATCTCTTGCATGTTGATTGAGATTTAAAGTAATATGTTTCTTTGAGGAAGAACTTGATCGAATGTTTATGTGCAAGATTTTTTAATGATGTTTAGCAATTAAATCTCTTGTTTCCATGTGTTGCATCATGTCATCATTCAAGAAAGAATTCATGATCCTTAAACATTAAAGCAAAAATTTATGTTTACACAATGATCATGAATAATTAAGAATGCCCTATTTAGGTTGTATACCATGGGAGCAAGTCCCAATTTGAAGGTCACGGGCTACGAGATGCCCATGGGATGAGATGCCCAAATTCAAATTAAAGTACTTGAGCAAAGTGCTATAAAAGAATGAAAGTACTTTTGAGCATTGAAGCTCTAATGATGTTGTGACCTTGTGTTTAGCAAAACACTATGAGGACTCAGTGTACGACCCTAATATGGGAAGGGCCTGAAAAGAAAGAAGAAATGAAAAGTAAAAAAAAGAAGAATGGAACCTTTTTTGGTTAGTACATGTATTGCATTTCAAATGTTTAGCATCCATACTATACACATTGTATTGATTGTTTGTGAGTGATCATCAAAGGCATTTCATGAAATATATATGTTATTAATTGTTTAGAAGTTAATGTGTGATTATGATCTTATTCACTTACGTGAAAAGTGAATAACAAGGTTAGAAGGTAAAGTGAAAAATTTCATTCAATTAAAGGTATGTATTATGTGATTTCATGTTTATGTTCTACTTTGCTCACTAAACTTCATCACTTATAGTCGTTTAATGACTAATGTAGGAAATGGAACGGAACTACATCGAGGTAATGCATACTTATGAAAAGACATCGAGAAATGGGTTGGACTTCTATATCATCACCAAGAAAGATGTATGGGTTCATTTTCCACAATGGCCGGGTTTGTACATTAAGAAAAGATCTTACAAAACGATGTATGTCTACAATGCCATCACATTGGGGCCAAAGGGGACTCTCTTTTTTATATACTGAATAACTGAGAGTCTTTGATGGTTGTTTTTGTAGTTTCAATGATTTCTTGTATCCCTTATCTATTTGTGGACATTTTAAAGTTGTCTTGTCAAAATATTTTGAGTAATGGATCAACTAAGTTTGTCATTCCGACCCTTTTTTCTATTGGAATGGCGAGACCTGATTTTGAAGGGAGGGATGCTACTTTTGCTTGAAGAAAATGTAATATGTTAAAAGGAATCCTTGTGTAATAGTTTGTAAGGTGGAAATCAAAGTATTTAAAGTCATTGAGTATTTGGTATATTCTTGTGCTCTTATAAATTGTGTAAAATGCTCAATTTATCTCTTCTAAATGTTTTGGGTAATTATGGACTAAGATATAAAATTTGATAAAGTTTAATAAAGTTTTAGTTCGAAACTATTTCTGTCACAACAAGAGGATACTAGTATCCACCTGCAGCTGAGTTTTCAGTTTAATTGAAGGCTACTAGTAGCCTTTAGCCGAGACCAAAAAAAAAATTAAGGAAAATTTCAGAGGTCGTCCCATTGTCCCTCCCACACCCAATTGTTTTTGTTCCCCGTATATTGTTCTATATACCGGCAGTTGACTTGATCGTCAGAGTACCAACGATTACCGACCCCTTTTTCTCCAGTGATTTTGGTGCCTAACGATCGTCCTAGTGTACAGGTAATATATAGGTTGGCAGAGGAGTGACTGAAGATCTGTTGACGCGTGGACAGTGCAAATTCTAACGTCAACAAATAGAATGCAAACAAATAACAACTAAATATATCACTATAGTTAAAGCACATCCCAACTAGGTTGGCACATACACAACTATCAATTATTTGCATATTTATAGTTTAAGTACATCCCAAACACCTACCTAACTATAATTCTATTCTTTAAAATTATATATTGTTTGCAAATCAATCTTCAGCAACTACTAGATTTTTAAAGTTTTCAGCAATATCGTCAGACATTTTATCTTGCATCCTTCTATCTACGAATAGTCAATCTTTCACGCATATGAGAGCTTCCAAAATATCTTCTTTAAGTCTTGATCTTCTTTCGTCCAATACCTTGTTATTTGCACTAAAAGCAGACTCGGATGCCACTGTTGAGACTAGAACTGTTAGTAGATCTCGTGCCAATTTTGATAATACTGGGTACGACCTCTCACTTAATTTTCAGCATTGTAAAATATCTAAATTTTCTACCTCATCTTCAGGTATTAAACTATAATGATCAAATTGATAATATCTTTCTAATTCGACAGGTGTGGTATTCGTGTCTGTAGTTGATGAAGTACTAACAACATGTTTTTTTTTTCTTAGGTAGCATGGAGAAAAAAGAAGATTTTTAGAAGTTGTACTAGAGTTTGTAGAAGCTATATTTTCATTGTTATCGTATTTAATAAAATAGTAGTTATACATTTCATTGATAAAAATTTCCAATTGTCAATTTGTGATATTTATGTTAAAAGCTAATATTTCAGAAAGTGATTTTAAAGTACAATGAACTCCAAATAATTTAAGGCGATGATCCATTACAGCTGCCACTGGAAAAATTAGTGGCATGTTTTCATAATATTTTTGAAAATTTTCTTCCATTGATAAAATAATTTGAAAGAAATATGGATCGTCTCTAAATTCTGATAATTGGCTAGCAATTTCTACCAATTGTAAAAATACAAGATTACTAGTTGGGTAATACACACCCGAACTAACTTTTGTTGCCTTATAGAAAGGTTCAAAAATTTCATAACTTTAAATGCATGTTCCCAATCCAAATCATCTATATAAAATTGATTCTAATTCGAATTAACGAATGCATTAATAGCATTGGTATAACCAACACATGATTTTAACATATGAAAAGTTGAGTTCTATCTATTTGAAATATTATCAACACATTTTCTTTTTCTCAATCCAAATTTTTTACAAATTTTCGCAAATTCTTGTTGTCTATAATCTGAAGAAGAAATATAATTAATTGCTTATCTAATTATACGCATTTGTTGGGCTATTAATTTTAAAGAATCTTGTAGAACTAAATTATATATATGACAAACACACCGCACATGAAATAATTTAGAATCAAATAAGGGTTTACTGTTTTAATTAGCAGGTCAATGCATGCAGTATTCGGACTTTCATTATCAAAAGTAATACTAAATAATTTGTTTAACACACCAAACTCATTAAATACTTGTAATAAATTTTCACACAAAGTTACTCCATTATGTGGATATTCAAGTAAACAAAACGCAATTATTCTTTTGTACAGTAACCAATTACTATTAATAAAATGTGCTATAACACAAACATACCTACTGTGATTGTGTCCAGACCAACAATCAGACGTGAAACACATAATTTCTTCAATATTTGTAAGTTCATTTTTTAATTTTACAGCCTTTGTATTAAATAATTTCAGACAATCAGAACGGACAGTATTTCTACTTACACTCTTGTAAGAGGGTTGAACATACTTTTGCATGAACTCTTCAAAATATACATCTTCTGCAAAAGTGAAGAGCAACTCGCTTGCTGAAATAAATTCTGACATTCTAGCTCTCATCCGTTTCTGCGAATAAGTAAAATTAGAAAAAGTCACAGAACCACTAGCATTAGTAAATGAAGTAATTTGAGCTTGTCTCGGATCTACATGTCCTGTTTCATATAGATGTTTGTCTTTGTGTCTCCGTAGCATGCCGGTGCCTTAACCACTTCTCAACGCATAATCAGTTCTGCAAAACATTGCATATTGTTTTACCATTTTTTTTATCTATCATAAACAATTGCCACACCTCTGATGTTTGTTTTTTTTTCCTTAGATTTCTAGATGATTCAACATCTACAACATGATCATCTTTTAAATTTATTAGAGAACAACTATCATGTAAATTAATATTTTCAGATAAAAACTCGTGGGAATCCATAGCACAATAGTACAAAAAGGAGTTTCAAAAAATTTGTGTAGTTTACTAAGAGGCGGAGAGGAGCTTCAAAAAATTTCGAAGTAATTTGAAAATAGCAATATGTAAGTCAAGATGCCAAATTACAAAGAGAATAGGAGAATGATATAAATAATTTTTTTAGTTTACATTTGCTGCTTAGTTGAAATTTATAGAACGAACAAAAATTATAACGTTAGAGTTCTCTGTTCTCATACATACACGGATTGACATATACAATTTATTTGACCAAAATTTTAAAATTTGAACGGGTGTGTAAGTGTAATGTGACAACACACTTACACACTTATTTTTTATTCATTTTTTTTTTATTAATTTTCTTAAAAAAAAAAAAAAAAGACAGCTGCATGCTTGCAACTATCTTTTTTTGTAAAAGCAACCCAGCAGACTGACAGCCGCTGCTTAAAGTAGCGACTGTCATGTCGCATGGCAGAGAGCCTCTGCCATATTTTTTTTTAATATCTAACTTGAAGTTTGAACGGCTGTGACTGTCTGTCAATTTTTTTTATTATCAAACGAACCGTTAGCCCGTTAGACACCTAATCGCCCGGACCCAGCGTCCTTCGGCCCATGAACAGCCCACCCGATTTACGGGCCGGCCTGCGATTACAGGTCGATGTGGGTGGGCCAATGCGGGTTTGGTCCTCTCGCCCGTCTTGACACCTCTATACATGTCTATAAGGATTCCCTCTTGCTTTTCAAATTTGGATTTATGAAGTTGTCTCGTTAATAGATGGAAAAATATGCACCAGGTTACATCACGCTTGGTCTTGCGTCTTAAATTGGACAAATACTTCAACACATGTAATGGCATCTCAACTGGAGAAGCTAAAGTTTGATTTACCAGACATACGAGATTATCTATCATAGATTTGTTATGTTGTTATTTTTTACTTATTATTGTCTAGACTATACATATTTTTTATGTTGTTGTTGCATAATTATTATTACACTTGGGTCAATGTAGATGGAAGTAAATGGCATGCAACCAGATAAAGGTCATAGATGGGCATCATACCTAGTTGGTTTCAATGCACATAGTACGTCCAATCTAGGAGTTGTTCAAAATAGCAATGCTCCAAAAAATTCCAAATTAGTCTCAAAAGTGATTATTATATTCTGACATTCATATATTTATATTTTATACGTTGCAAATTAATTTCCTTCATAGTTTTTAGTTTGGTTTGAATCAGCATCCCATTGTTAATGTCGCTCTATTTTAAGCGGATCGCATTGTCGGTTTGAATCAATTAAGTAATCTCACAAAGGATATACGATCGCGACAGAACCGAATAATCTCTAGAAAATCGACTTGAAGTTCGACATTAGGGGCACTTCATCGGGATGTTAATGCAAAGCTTGATAGCTTTATGGACTAGTTAAGGAAAAACTACTGTCAAAGTCAGAATCCGAAGTCCATGGAAGGAAACTTGTTTTTTCCAATGATTGTCCAAAATTTTCAACAAAGGTATGTGTGAGCAATATAAAAAATATAAATAAGCTTGTTGCCATGTTATCATATTATTAGACTTGTTTCATTTTAAATTAACATATGCTACCATTCATAATTGAGGCAAACTTTAGGAAGAGTGGTCTACTAATTCAAAGGAAGACATTCCCGATGTCGTGCATGGCGCTGAACCACCCAGTAAAGACACGAACATAGATCAAAATATAATGACAATTTTTGAGACGCTCTTGATGATTCATTTTACACATATGTTGTGATGAAAAAAGTTGAAGAGATAATCAAGAGTTTAGAAAATCAGGATCACTCTGAAATGATCAGGTATATCCAAACAACATAACAATCAATTTGATTAAGAAAAATTCGTCACATGTGTTTTTTCCAATATCTGTATGCAGATTGATTGCGAAGATACCATTCACATGCATGACGAGACAACACTGGAATGTCGGTGAAACGCCAACAAAGACCTGACATTTGAACTAGATCACCATATATTGTCGGACCCCAGAATGCAGTGGGATCAACATCCATTTTTCGATTTGACGCATGTGCATTCAATGGGTTGGTTCCACCTACTATCTAGGATGTTAGAGCATATGATGACTGGTTTCATGATGGATATAGACCCAATTATGCGTAAGACATCATTCTCTTTATATATTATGCAATCCACAAATAAATGTCTTCTAATGTGTATTCATCTTATATAGGAAAATGAAGTTTTTGGTGAAAAAATAATCATTAATCCCCATTTTAATTTTGGCCCCATTGAGGTGAGCGACAAGACTTGGTGGTACAAGCTTCGAGATATTGATGAATCTATAAGACACGGTAGTGTATTTTTATAAATTTTTCGTATGTTACACAATTCTGTAACACTAATTGCTAAATATGTTACAATTGATTATATCATGAGTTTTATGTGTGAAAATTGATATTTATTGTTACATCTTTGATTCATAGAACTCATATTAATGTTATATCATGAATTTTATGTGTGAAAATTGGTATTATGTGTTGCATCTGATATTTACAGCCATCTCATATTGATGTTACCTGTTAATACAGATTACGTTACACCAATTGTTAATCTGTATCACTTTAACTGAATTGAGGACAATTTGGTAATGGAAAAATATATCATTATTTACCAAAATTAAGATAAAAGTGGGATGTTTAATCTTGCTACGCTATGCAATTTTGCATTGTTGATGTTGTGTAACTGTATGTTGTAATTAAAAACAATTTGTGAATCATTTAAGATAAAATTCATTTACCAAATTTGAGAAAAATGCAGCCTGCCACAATTAATTAAGATATCAATCATTCAAAGAATTTCATAAATGAAACTCAATTATATAAATGTAACAAAATAGATATCCATTGAGTGGATGATAATTGTGTTCACTCATATTAAAAAGAACACATCACTTATTTCAATCTGGAATTTTATCATTACATTGGTTGATCAATCCCAATGGATGTTTACATGTTCTCTTATTTTTCCTGTGTCGCCCACATCTTCTACACTTTGTAACACTATTTCGTTCACCATCCGATCGGTACCTTCACTCCTTAGGCCTTCCCGCTTTTTCTCAATAGATTTGGAGCCAATAAAATCATCGAATTCGTACTCTTTGGCACCGTCCAACCAGCATTGTCACCAAGGGGTATAACGCTACCTTTATATGCCTCCAATATAAGCATCTCGTATGTGATACCAATAACAATATTTGTATGTTTCTATAACATTCCTACTGATAACAGATTATGCATGTTGACACGAGATACCGTCCACTTAAAACCTGTTACACGTGCACATGCATTTTTTAATGTCGACCAAAATTTTGTGTATTCTTGCCGCTAATCTGAAAAATGACATTGCTTGAACCCAAAACCTGTATTAAAACTACAAAATTAATAATTCCATAAGCCATATTGACAATAATTTGGTTAAACCATATCCACCATTTAGTATGTAACTACTTTCAGTGCGTTTTTGGAATTTGTGTGCAACATATTCTCATTCTGGGTTGAAAGCCGTGTAAATGTAGAATGTGTCTTATTCCTATTCTTGTAAAACCATTCCTACAATATGTTTCTCATGCTTTCCAGCATCGTCACAATTGAATAATTCTTTATCGACTTTGTGATGATTTTACTGACTCCACGATATTTGATGTCATCGTAGTGTACCTGTTAGTTAGCATATGTGCTCTTCACCACCTACCGACATTATCTTTCTACACAAGATATTGTTATTCTCAAATCAATTCATGAAAAACGAACAAACGATATTGGTCGAATGAACAATATAATATGACTTACCAGATAAAGGCGGATCATCTCATGTATTTTGTCTAGTACACTAATTTGGTAATCAAATTTGACAATTGTATATGACCTAGTTACTGCGTTAAATGGCTTTGTAATGTGTTTCGTAACCTTCCAAAACCTCATCTTTAAATTTGGTAACAAATGATATTAATAAAAACCTTGTGTTAGGTTTGTATATACCCATTTAATTGTCTTATGTATGCTTACATGCCTTTCAGAGATAATAGACATCTCATTCTTTTCTATGTATAAATCCTTGAATCCTGATAAGAACCATTCCCATGAATTCTCATTCTCACCATCACCGATTCCAAAAGTGAGAACGAATATTTTGTAGTCTGCATCTTGTGTGCAAGCTGTGAAAAGTTACCACTGTAATGTCCCGTCAAGAATGTTTTGTCTCTCACAACCACAAGTTTGCAGTTTTTCCATCCTTACAAAGAAGCCCCCAGTGCCATGAACAAGTAATTGAAACTATTGTTCGTACTTGTCTCAACACGTGTAAACATACCTAGATTCCTCTATCGTAAATTGTACAAATAAGATGGGATGTTATTGTATAATTCCTTTGGATCTCCTAATATCTTTCCCAATGTATACTCGCGTGACCTCCAAGCTTTTCCATCTCAATGTTACACCGTATGTTTTTGACGTGTCATTTATAATGCCTCTCAAAGAGAATATAGTTTTGACATCCATGTACTTGTGTTTTATGAAATCTCCCAAAAGGGAACTTGTTGCTTGTCTATGATCTCTCATAATTACATCCATAGAGCAAGTATGACCGTATCTTATGTACTTTATCTTAAACATATATGTGTTACCCATTCTAAAAGTTCTAAATTGTTACATGCAGTTATCATCTTTGCACTTGAGAATATATTCTTGTTTGTCAGGTCTGCACACAATGTACTGAAAATTGTTCTGAATGGCGTATAAGGAAATTATTTTCTTCCACACTTTATTATCCCAACAAATCATTCCGCTATCAATATTGTCAGAGTCTGGATGGTCAATCACACAATTGTCAACGTCAATTTTAACTTCTGCCACATCTTGGGATGATTTGGTAAACACTACAAACGAATGTATCACCACTGCACGTGTCACTATTAGCAATATGTTTCACATGGAGTCCACCTCCAATAATATTGTGCGAATTAACTAAACTTTTGATTAAGCTAATATTCTCCAATAGACTTTTTACGGTAAATCGCAGTGGGTAACTTGTTAGTAGTTGATCCTTACTTTTTAGCCGCAAATAGAACAAGACCGCATTATCGTTCGTTATCCTAACAGGCCCCAATCCGCCATCCACATTATACTGTAACACTATTACCATTTTAATTCGGTCAATATTCAATATGGACACCATGTCAACAAGCTGGACTTAGCTAGTGATGTTGTACAAAAATCTCTAATGTTTCTCCATCATTATAAATGATAATGTTTATAGTCTCCATACCTACAAATAAACGTTAATTGCAAATATTCAGTTCAAAATCAACCTAACATTCTCATAGATTACTATATTAACAGGTAACATTAATCTATAACATTTAAAATATGCAACATTTAACAATATTACCGCAAAAGATATTGAGAAGTAACATTGAATGCAACTAAGGTAAATAAACATTATCACATCTAACAATTGGATGATATGTAACTAACAACTGAAATATTATGTTACAAATTCAATGTAACATCAGCAATCATAAGTAATGTGAAATTTTCATCCAACAAATTGAATGTAACACTATCATTCAAACATCAATGGACAACATATAACAAGTAACAATTCATTTTTGTAGCCAAAGGCAGAACTGGGGGGGACTGGACTGGGGCCCTAGCCCAGATCCAATAGGCAAAAGATAATTTTTTGTTTTGAAATTGTAGTCCGGCCCAATTAAGATTGTAGTCTGGTCCAAAATAAAAAGTTTAAATAAAAATAACTCATACTGTCAGCCCAATCAAATCCAATTATTTTAGTCAATTGATCCATTTGATAAATGCATAAAAATGACCCAATCATCCATCTACAATCAAAAATCAGATTTGAAAATAAAATTGAGAGAAGAAAGAAACCTAAAGCGGGAACAGCCGAACGAATTGAAATCTACAATTGCATATTTACCAAGCCGACGGAGTCGGAAAAGAAGAAGGAAAGGCCGAGCCGAACGTCACAGCAGTGAACGTGGCGACTGGCGATTCTGTGACACACGCTTGAAGGCAGAACCCAAGTTCGCTGAACGGTAGAATGTAGAAGGCTGAAGAAAGGTTTTATCTGAAGAATTTTGAAAGGTTTTTAGTTTTATCCTCATTCTCAGCTTTTGATTTTTGACTTCTTGAATCTTGTGCGTAGTGCTCATGTGCCCCATTTCAGACTTTCAATGTTTTTTACTTTGTTTTTAACTTATTGTGGTTAATGGTTATACACTTATATGCTTATATTTTATTAGCCTATTAGGTTAAATGCTTAATTAATATTGTAGTTATTAGTTTATGGTTAATTAATATTAGTTATTAATTATAGGACAATTGGCTTTATCTTTATTAATTATATTGTTGCCTTGCCGGTTAATTATTATATTATTGTTGCTAGTTGCTATTGATTATATTGTTGCCTTGCCGGTTAATTATTATATTATTGTTGCTAGTTGCTATTGATTATATTGTTGCCTTGTCGACTTAGTATATTATATGTTGGTATTGAATGTTGCCTTGTTTTTGTGGTTTTTAGAATTTCAAAAATAGAAAGTTGACCTCCTGCAAAGAGGGAAAAACTTTGTTCTCATTCGTTAAGAAGAATGATCAAACAAGTGAAAGTACACTTCCTGGCGGGGTGAATGAGGATATACCTTTAACCCCTACTGTGGATCCTCCTCCTATTTCATGTCCCAAAATCAACCACCCTTCATCTTCGAATCCTGAATTGCAATCATCTAATAACATTGAACGAGATTCGAGAAAAAGACAACAAATGTATGACAGGATGGTTAATTTGCGAGATGAGATTAGACGGTTATATCTAAGTGTTGGGCCTTATCAACCACAACTTGTAGATTATAGAGGCACAAAAGGAAAAACTCAGTTTCGTCAATTTCAAAAAAGATGGTTTAAGTAGTTTCATTGGTTGGAGAATTCACTTACAACAAATATGGCATATTGTTTTTATTGCTTCATATTTCTTATTGACAGCAATCCGTACAATTGTTCAGCGCTAGTCACTAATGGATACGACAACTGGAAGAGGGTTAATGACGGAGCAAAATGTGCATTTCTTGTTCATGCTGCTTCATCTAATCATATCATAAATATGAGAAAAGCTGAAGATTTAATGAAACCATCTCAACATATTGACAAGGTGATAACATCAATTTCAACTGATGAATATAAAAAACATCGTTTGCAAGTGACAACCACAATTAAAAGTGTTCGGTGGCTAGCTCTTCAAGGTTGTGCTTTCAGAGGTCATGATGAATCTTTGAGCTCATTGAATCGTGGAAACTTTATTGAAATGGTAGATGCTTTTGGAAAATTTAATATAGAAATTAGGAATGTTGTATTGGATAATGAGAGCAAATGGCTATTATCTTGCGATTTGTAAATAGTGATGGTATTCTAACAGAGCAGTTCTTTGCAATCAAATCTGTTAGTGATAATACTTCATTAAATCTCTTTAATAAGATATCCGAGGTATTTGTTCGAAACAACCATCAGATTAAAAATCTTAGGGGCCAAGGGTATGATGGTGCTAGCAATATGCGTGGAACTTGGAATGGACTTCAGGCATTATTTGTGAAACATTGTCCATATGCTTACTATGTCCATTGTTTTGCTCATCGATTGCAGTTGACATTAGTTTCTACGGCTAAAGATATCAGTGTTGTTTGGCAATTCTTTTCTCATGTGGACAATATTGTTAAAATCATTACATCTTCACCGAAGCGCATTACTGAGTTGCAAGCTGCCCAAAGAGAAGATATTGAGCATTTATTGGCTATTGGAGAACGCAAGTCAGGAAGTGGGGCTAATCAGATTGGTAACTTGCAACGAGCTGGAGCTACTCGTTGGAGTTCTCATTATGAGTCGATAAAGAGCTTGATAGATATGTATACTGCAACATGTAAGGTGCTTGAGGGTCTAAATTATCATTCTCCAAACGCAAGAAGTATGGGTGAAGCTCTTGGTGCATATAGAAAATTGACAAGTTTTAAATTTGTGTTTGTCTTGCATTTAATGCATACAATTTTGGCAATCACGGATATTCTTTGTCAAGCCCTTCAAAGAAAAACCCAAGACATCGTGAATGCAATTAGATGTGTCAGTAGTACAAGAAAAGTCCTTCAAGAATTGAGAAACGACAGGTGGGAAGACTTCATTCATGAAGTCAACACTTTTTGCTCAAACAAAGGTATTGATATACCCGTTCTTGATAATTCATATAAGACTGGTCGTTTCGGTGAGCATACTACAATTGAGCATCATTACCATTTTGATGTTTTTAATGAAGTAATAGATTCTCTATTGATGGAGTTAAATACGAGATTTAATGAACAATCAGTTGAACTCTTTTCTCTCAGTGCGGCTTTAGATCCTAGAAATTCATTTGAATTATTTAACAAGGATCATATTTTGGAGCTTGCGAAGAAGTTTTATCCTGAAGATTTCAAACCGGATGAGATTTTGCTTTGAGCATAGAGTTACAATATTATAAGCATGATGTGATATTTGATCCTCAATTTCAAGTATCTACGCTTTCTGAGTTATGCTGGCAATTGATTATAACTAGAAGGTGCTTGAATTATCAACAATTGACTAGATTGATTAATATGGTAGTGACTTTGCCTGTTTCTACTGCAACTACTAAACGAGCATTTTCAGCGATGAAAATTCTGAAGACGGAGCTTCGTAACAAAATGGGGGATGATTTTCTTGCTGATTGTATGACAATCTACGTTGAAAGAGATTTTGCTGCGAATATAAATATAGAATCTATTAAAGAATTTTATGATGTAGGACGTCGTCGGATACCACATCAATAACTAATGTAATTTTTTTATTAATGAATTTCTTTTGTACATTGACTTTCTCAAAATTTAAGCCCACCCTACCCAAATTCCTAGCTCCGCCCTTGTTTGTAGCATAATTATCCAAACTTGAATTCTTTTAACAGATAACATCAAATGTTAAGTACGTTACAGATTCTGGTAAATGAAATTTCAAATTAACACATAACGGCCAATCAGAATATTTAACATTTTGCATTGCAATATGTAACATCCAATGCAAAAGATTTGTAACTTTTAACAATACTACCGCAAAAAACATTGAATAGTAACATCCAATGCAACTAATGTAAATAAACATTATCACAACTAACAATTGGCAGATATATAACAAAAAATGCTGTATTACATATCCGATAAAAATCTATATCAGAATAATTAGCCAATGCAACTTAATACTAACTAAGAACTAAAATATTATGTTACAAATTGAAAATAACATAAGCAGTCGTAACTACTGTAACATTATCATCAAACACATTGAATGTAACATAATCAGTTGTTATTAATGTAACATATTCATCCATTTATCAATGGACAACAGGTAACAAGTAATGATACGTTTTTGCAACATAATTATCCAAACTTGAATTCTTTTAACAAATAACATCGAATGCAACGACTTCATCATATAACGCATTACCTATTTTCTAACACATCAAAATGTAACAGGTTATACTCATCACATACATCCATAAACGCATCAATTCATAAACGTTCGACTAAAGAAGATTATCATGGGTTGAATTGTTAAATTGAAACAAACTAACCTTATGTTACTAATTTGCAGAGTTGTTCTTCACACGTTGCTAACTTGTTTAGAGGAGAATGGTTTTGTTTTATTTTTTATTTTTGGCCAAGAATCAATCAGTTGCGTTTGTTTGCCAACTCATCACAATAAAAGATTCTTCAATATATTGATGTCAATCAGTTGCAGATTTTAATGAATTGATTACTATATTTTCAGGTAATTATATATTATCATTAATGAAAAAAACAATTATTGATAAAAAGAATTGTTAGAATATATGTAACATAAATAGCTTTTTGTAATTATTTTCACAAAGGAGCTTGTTTGTGTAAAAATCACTTTAAATAAAGTGTGATCCTAACTACCAACGGCCTTATATGTTTATTAACAATATGTCATATTTATTGCAAAAAAATATATATTTTAACAACGTTAAACGGATGTTAACAAATAAGCTATTTTCTTACAGTAGCCAATGCCCGTTGTTAAATGAAAAATTATATAAATTTGTTTGCAATAGAATATAAACATTGCAAAAGGTGCTAAAAGTAAAACGTGGGTGAACGTTGCCAAATACATTTTTTTTACAGCGGTTATTGCCTGTTGTTAAAAGACGAGACATAAAAGAAAAATTGTAACAAACGAACCTTGTAAAAAGTCTTGCTAACCCTAAATCCTAGTTGGATTCTAGATCAATGCTAAGTTGGAATTCCTAACTTCAAATCTCCTTATCCTACACGCTTAGCACAAGACTATCAGTTGGCATAGGCAGCCAAAGTGGCCACCGTATGTGCTCCGACGCTCAAGTTAGAAGTTATATTTATTTCGAACTGGTTTAATTTAAAGATAATATCGAAAAATGGGCTAACTAGGAACGTATATGTACAACTGCAAGTATTGTAAAAATTGACTTAGAAAAACTTACATTTTCCATGTTGCTTTATCTCTTATTTGTAGTTGGAGTTTAGGTGGTCTAAAGGCTTTTAGTTCTTACACGTATGTAATTGATTTGTGTCTTTCATGTAGACAATGTTGCCATCCATGTTTGTATTTGTTTTTGTCTTTCCAAGTAATCATTTTCTCCTATTTACACTCTATCTCTGACAAGCTAACAGGGTGTCACTACAGTTGTCCTATCAATCAGTCACGCTTAATCTGGACTTCACATAAAGTTCTTCCAGGATAGTACTCTGAACTGAGCACTCCGGATGGGTATAAGGTATTTACCAAGGGTCACTGTCTAGTTAAATCCTTGCTGGAGCTTAGTTGGCAACTAAAGTGACATGTCATGGGTAATTTGTACGTGTCACTAAAAGGTATAACCATAGTCCCCTAAGCCCATGACTTAGGCATTTATGCAAGTCCGTGGGTTTAAGTAGGGTCAATACTGCTATGACATACCTTTGGCGCTTAAATCAATTGAATTTGGACTGGAGAGCAATTGCAGTATAGTTAAATTGATAGGTCCGAAGCATTGTTCTAACGCCGAAGAGATTGTGCTCCAGAGTTCAAATGGTCAAAGAAAAAAAAATACCCGAAGCTAATACACTTGCAGCATCAACTGTGTTAATTCAAAATGACTGTTGAATAGTTTAGTAGGCTACGTGCTACTGAAACACTGCATATTCCCAAGATTAATGGACAGCTTGCAATGATGGCCTGAGGGCGTGGAAAAATAATGATAAGGTCTGCACTATTTAATGAGCTCCCAACTAACACTAACACACCCGCGTGTATAATGCACCGGTGGATCTTGGACGCTGGATGTTTTTAGGAGTTCCTAATTTTCATTTTCTACGGTTCAAATCAGAGGACACTGGAGTGCCCATATCTATTGGGTGAGGAACTGAACGGCAAGATGGAGTGCAACCTCTTATAAGAGATCCAGGGCACCCCATCCTCAACCTTTTTCACGTTATTTTGAAATCTGAAGGCATTCGAAAAGATTTTAGCTCATTTTCAAGCCAAAAAAGAAGAGAATATTTTTCTGCCAGGGCAACACATTTCATCCTTCTCAGTTCCCAACTATTCATTTAGGCGAGGTTATCTATTGACGGAAGAAAAATTATCAACAGAAGCCCACCTTAGCTCATGAGGTATATTTCCACATCATTCAGTGCATGTGTTTGCTTACATTTTCTCATTCTTTTCTATATTTTAATTTTTATTTATTTTTTTTATTTCAAAAGAGGTATAAATTTCCACCACCATGAGATGGGTGATAGTAATTTGGAAGAGATTGTAGGAACTACTCAGGGGAGATAATAGTTATGGTAGAGCCTGTTAGGGCTATCTGCTCTATTTCAAAAATGGCCTTCAATGCCAATTATTTTAGGCTGATTAGAAAAAAGAGTTTTAAACAATTTACTGGATTAATAAATTTGACTGATTATAATAGCGAAGCAGAAGGGACTACATTTATGATGGCCAAATTAATGTCGGAGGAAGTTGCTGATTTGCAAAAGCAAATGGAAGAAAGCTTAAGGCAGAAAAAGTCAAAGGGGTGGCTGGACCCTCCGGGGCAGTGGATCCAGAAGAAGGGAGTAAGGTCAGTCCTAGAACACATAGGGTGAATCTTGGGTTAACACCTGAGGAGATAGAGCAAGTGGAAGAGTGGGTAGAGTATGTTAAGGAGCTGTCTAGGGGGCACGAGGACCCTGAGTCTAACCCTAGTTATTAGGCATGCAATAAATACCCTACTGAGTTAAATATATCTGATTTTACAAAGGTTAGGAACAAATATAGGATCTCCGAAGGGATTAGGCTCATATTTTCCTCAAAAACAGATAGGCCTTGCAACCCCTCTAAAGGTAAGGTAGCAGTAATGAGCGATGCCTTCGAGTGTGGGGTGGGATTACCCCTTTACCCTTTTTTCAGGGCTTTGCTTAGGAGCTATAACGTATGTCCCTACCAAATGTCCCCTAATTTCTAGAACCAAGCCACGATTTGGCTTATGTGGCAAGAACTAAGTCTGGATTATCCCTATGCCCCTTTATGTCTTCTATACACTCTTCAAATTAAATAAGTGTGCTAAGAGGGATGAGAACCCTAAGGAGGGGGTGAAAGACTGGTATTACCTTACACCTAGGAGAACACATAGCCCTATCATTATTGGCCACCCTTCTTATATCAAACATTGGAAGAGCCAATTGTATTGGGCCACAGGAGAATGGCAACGCTCGCCTAATGATCCGGTCCTGGAGATTACAGTACCAGATCTTGTCTCACCAACATGAGGCTAATGGCTTATAAATACGCATGTCAATGTGTTCACTTTTATGACTTAGCTAATTAAGTTTGATCCACTTGCAGTGGAGGTGCCTAGTCTTTTATTTACAAATAGGGATTTTGAGGTGATAGGAAATCTTTACGCTTATAAGAGAGATATCTCCTCCATCATCTGTTTTGACCACCTATTCGTGAAGCATTACTTAATGAAGAGGCAATGTATATCACAAGCAAGTTTCATAGATGCACCAAGCTTTGGCTATACTTACATTTTTATTTTGTTTATTATGGTTACACCTGGTTATTTAAAAATTTTCTCGTGTCTCAGGTTCGAACGCTCTGCCGAAGATTGGCCTAGCCGGCCTAGCAGTGAAGAAAATTTTCTAGGTGGTGAAGGGAAAAGAAGCAGACAAGAATCAAAAGAAGACATTGGCTGGCCTGAGCCTCAAGTCTGCAGAGTAGTCGTCCACTACTGAGGATCCTAAGTAGGCAAAGGTTGTACCATCCAATCATCCATGTCAACCCAGGGCATGCAACTGATGGAGCAAAAATAAGAAGTTGGGAAAAGCCAACTGGAGAAAGGGCCCACCGAGGCACATAAGAGAAAAGATGGAAAATCTGATGCTTCTACCTCTTCTACCGTGGATCCCGAGGTGTCCTCTAAGCGTTCTTCTAGGGATGAGGAAAACTTAGAAATTTTGGAAGATGGGAATTTCTCCTGTAAGGCAAGAAGCCAAAGACAACATCATCCAAGTCCGCTCAGAACCTTCCAGTCGATGCAGCAGGGAGTTCCAGATTAGAAGATCAAGAGATGCCTCCGACATAAGAGGAGGAGTCGCAGAAGCTAGGACACATCAAGAAGACCCTTGAGGATAAACCGGCAGAAATAGCTCCCGCTGTACTGAGCTTGCTCCCAGACCACCTGGCTAAAGCTGTCCTTACAGTGGACTCTTTCTGGACAAAAAGGTAGGCAGAGTACTCTGTTCAGTCCTTCCCGAGTCGTAAACTTTCAGCTATCAAAGCCTTAGTAGCCCAGTCTATGATGCTAATAGAAGAAACAGAGACCGGCGTTCGAGATTTGGAGTTAACGAAGACCAGTGCTAAAATAGCTCTTTGTAACATTGACAGGATTAACAAGTACCGAGATCGATTCCAAGAAAGGACCACTTGGATACAGGGATCCTTCAACGAGTCAAAGAAAGAATTGAGGCTCGTGACTGATGAGAGGATAAGTTGAAGGCAGACCTGCAGCATGCTGAGTCTAATGTAGCTGAATTTTCCAAAGATATGATCATGCTACACGGGCTCAGAAATTAATTGCTAAGGCCTTGGAGGAGGCCAACGGTCAAAAGAAGGGGTTGGTCGATAAGGTGGCTGACTTGGAGAACGCTCTGGATGCCCTGAAGGAAGAATGCTCCGGCCTGAAGGACAAGAATTCTGAATTAGAACAAGGCAAGGAAGAAGCATTGAAGATAGGAGTGGAGACTGAATTAAAACAGTGCTGAATTAAACCGATTTCTTTAACAAGACAACATTTAAGAATCGATTAGTCTTCCAAGTATCAATGCCCTAGCACAAATGTAATTGATAAGATGTGTTTAAGAGGCGTTTTCTCTATGACCCGGGCTTAGGCTGGAACATCAATTCTAGATGGAAACTCTTCTAAATTGGACTAAGTGTGAACACCCCGGTCAATAAAAAGGAACCAAAAAAAATAAACAAAGGGTGTTTTCTTCCATACTCGTCCAGATAACAATTCATATCAAGGCTTTTTAATAGTTAGACAAGTATAGTAGCTTCTGCAGTTTAAACATTGGGATCATTTTGAGCATCTTAATCATCAATTCGGTCGGTTTGTTTATCCCACACTGAGAAATTTATTTGTTCTTTCAAGATCATATAATAATTATCGAAGCATATATTTATATTCTAATGTTATTTTTCCAATGGCTTAAAGATGATTAACCATCAGTTAGAATTTAATAATCCGAAATACGGTAAAGATAAAGCATTCATCATGTTATGTCATGAATACATCATTTCAAGATAATCAGGCAAGAAATCATGATAATCAAAGTCACCTTTGCATACAAGCAAACTCTACTGGTAATATCTACAGAGGTGCTCCGCATTCCAAGGGTGTGGCAAGGGTTTGCCTGAATGGTCTTCTATTTCATATGTCCCAAGGACAACTTTAGTTGTGACTCTGTAAGGACCTTCTCAATTGGAACCTAAGGTGTCCACACCAGGTTCTTGAGACGACAGGAACGTCTTCCTTAGGACTAAGCCCCCTACTTGAAACAAGCGAGTTTTCACCTTTTTGTTGTAATAACAAGCCATCTTTAGTTGGTAACGCCTCATCCTTTCTTGTGCATCATCCATTCGTTCTTGGAGGAGATCTAACTCAGCCTTTCGAAACCCTTCATTTGAAATTTCGTCAAAGTGGATCTACCTATGGAATGGTAGTCTGACCTCTACACGTTACATTGCTTCAGCTCCATAAGCCATAGAGAATAAGGTTTCTCCAGTAACTATTCGGGGGGTGGTGCGTATCGTCGATAACACTTGGGACAACTTATCAACCCATGCTCTCTTTGCAAATTTAAGTTTCTTCTTCAGTGTATATTTTATTGTCTTGTTCATAGCTTCCACCTGACCATTTGTTTGGGGATGGTGTGGAGAAGAGAAATATTATTTTATCCCCAAGTTCTCACACAACTCCTCAATTTTGCGATTTCTAAATTGCTTGGCATTGTCTGAGACTATGGAGTAAGGGATACCAAATCTACAAATGATATTTTTCCAAATAAACTTCGTAGTGTTTGCTTTAGTGATTTTCATCACCGGCTCTACTTCAACCCATTTAGTGAAGTAATCAATGGCCACAATGGCATAACAATGGTTACCCCATCCTCACGGCATGGTACCGATGATGTATATCCCCCCATTTATCAAAAGGCCATGGACTATATACAACCTGTAAATCCTGGGATGATTGCTTGTGTAAGTGAACAAATCATTGGCATTTGTCACACATGCGGACAAAATCATGAGCATCTTTTTTAAGGTTATGCCAATAATATCCATGCCTAAGGATTTTATGGACTAAAGACATGTCCCCTAAGTGGTTGCCACATACTCCTTTATAGATTTCTCTCATGACACAGTCTACCTCGTTCGGCCCTACACACTAGAGGAGGAGAGAAGAGTAACCCTTCTTGTAGAGTACTCCATCCCGTATGGTAAAGTGGATTGAGAGTTTCCACACCTTACGCACTTCTTCCTTGTTCTCTGGAAGAATCTGGTCTTCCAAATATACCATGATAGGCCTCATCCATGACTCTGCACTTTCAATAGTGAATACATTATCATCTTGCTCCGTAGATAGCTTAGAGAGAAATTCAACTAGGATGCACCCAATGACGTCTGAGTCTTTACTACTGGCCAACTTCGACATTGTGTTTGCATTGTAGTTATCGGTCATGGAGATTTTGATCAATTCAAAACCTTCAAAATTTGGTGCAAGGTTTTGCACCTTCCTGAGATAAGAGGCCATATTCTTATCTTCTGCTTCAAAATCACATTTCACTTCGATGACAAATAGCTTAGAGTCACATTGTACAACAATATCTCTAACTTGCAAGGCTCTGGCAAGTCTCAATCCAGCAAGAGGGCCTCATACTCAGCAACATAATTGGACGCTCTGAACCCAAAACATATAGCAGCATATAGTTTATGGCCTTCTAGACTGATTAACATTATCCTCGTTCTAGCTCCTGACTTGCTTGATGTCCCATCCACAAAAAATTTCCAAGGTTGTGTGGATTCGGGTTTGTCAACCTGATGCGAACCCGCGGAGAATTGAATCTCGGAACCCCCAAAAGACTGATCTGAACCCCAAGAAAGCTAAAATCTAGCCGCAAAAACTTGACCCGTTGATTACTTGAATCAAGAACCAAAGTTATGAACGCCACAAAGAGTGCGAATTCTTTGATAAGTTCGTTTAGTCCAATTAAGAACTCAGAAGAAAAGCGAAATCTCACTTTAATTAATCTCAAAATATCGTAAACTGAGTTCTTTACAATGTAGAATTGTTTATATAGTAAACAAGAATAAAATTCGAATCTAAACCGGCAATAATTAAAAGCAACTAAATTAAGAGTTCTAATTTGAAAAGGAAACTAAATCTGGCGAATCTGCTGTTCTCCATGCCTATGCGATCGCATGGTACAAACCGTTGCGATCGCATGGTTTGGTCCAAAAACATTCTGTTAAAAATCTGGCCTTCATGCGATCGCACCATATCTGGACTATGCGACCGCACTATAAAGCCTTGCGATCGCATAGCCTTTATTGTTGCGATCGCATGGCTTTGCTTAAATGCATTCTGCTTCTGAAACTGCTGTGTTGCGATCGCAATGCTTTATAGCCATGCGATCGCAACGCTGTCCATTTTGCTCCACCTTTGCCTTATCCTCCAATTGTTCCTCCATTCCTTCGTTAGCCTGGATCAAGTGTACCCAAGTTGGTGCTTCGTCTGTCAGACTCATGTTTTTGATATCGGCATCGGTCCACAAGGTTTTAACGAGGCCTTGTATGTCTTCCTTGATCTTCTTGGTCCTTGATCTCGTTAGTGTTCCAACTGGACCATGGTTGACCGAACCATGGTTCGTATCTGGTTCGTGGCCCGCATCATCCCCTCCTTTTTTAAAAAGATTCGACCTCGAATCATCACCTACATCAAAGGGAGAAAGATCAGATATATTGAAGGTAGCAGAAACATTAAAATCACCTGGAAGATCAAGTTTATAAGCATTGTTATTGATTCGTTCAAGGACTTGAAACGGTCCATCCCCCCTAGGGTGTAGTTTAGAACGTCGACGCGCAGGGAATCTTTCCTTCCTCATATGTACCCAAACCCAATCACCAGGTTCCAAGATAACTTGTCGACGGCCCTTATTGGCTTTTGCTGCATACTGCTCATTCTTCTTTTCAATTTGCTGTCGTACACTATCATGGATATGTTTCACCATATCTGCCTTCCTGTGTCCATCTAAGCTAGTCCTTTCATCAACAGGTAAAGGAGTCAAATCCAAAGGTGTTAGTGGATTAAAACCATAAACAATCTCAAATGGGGACATATTCGTGGTAGAATGAACACTCCTATTATATGCAAATTCAATAAAAGGTAAACAATCCTCCCAGTTCTTTAGATTCTTTTGGATCACAGCACGTAATAGAGTAGATAAAGTTCTATTGACTACCTCGGTTTGGCCATCTGTTTGGGGGTGACAAGTAGTGGAAAACAGTAACTTAGTCCCTAACTTACCCCATAAAACTTTCTAAAAATAGCTAAGAAACTTAACATCTCGATCAGACACAATACTCTTTGGAACACCATGTAGGCGGACAATTTCTCGAAAAAATAATTCAGCAATGTTAGTTGCATCATCAGTTTTATTACAAGAAATAAAATGTGCCATTTTTGAGAACCTATCAACAACTACAAAGATTGAATCATTATTGTGCTTTGACCTAGGCAAACCTAACACAAAGTCCATAGAGATATCAACCCAAGGTTTATTAGGTACGGGTAAAGGAGTATACAAACCATGGGGTAAGACCCTAGATTTGGCCTGCTTACAGATAACACATCTTGCACATAATCTCTCTACGTCACGCCTCATTCTAGGCCAAAAGAAATGTTCATGTAATACGTCTAAGGTCTTCCTTACACCAAAATGTCCCATTAAACCCCCACCATGTGCCTCACGCACAAGTAACTCTCGTAGAGAACTAAAAGGTATGCACAATTTATTCTCCCGAAATAAGAAGCCATCTAACCTATAAAATTTCCCAAAAGTGTTGTTTTCACATGCTTCAAACACACAAGCAAAGTCATGATCATTAGCATATAACTCCTTAACATACTCAAATCCTAACAATCTAGCATTTAAAGTAGCAACGAGAGCATACCGTCTAGATAATGCATCAGCCACAATATTTTCCTTATCTTGCTTGTAGTGGATGACATAAGGAAAAGTGTCAATAAATTCAACCCACTTGGCATGCCGCCGATTCAATTTACCTTGCCCTTTCAGGTGCTTTAACGACTCATGATCGGTATGGATAACAAACTCCTTCGGCCATAGGTAATGCTGCCAAACTTCCAAGGATCTCACCAATGCATACAGCTCCTTGTCATAGATCGGATAATTCAAGGCAGCCCCACCAAGTTTCTCACTAAAGTAGGCTGTTGGCCTTTTCTCCTGCATTAACACAGCTCCAATACCTATTCTTGAAGCATCACATTCAATCTCAAAAGTTTTGTTAAAGTTAGGGAGTGCCAAGACAGGTGCAGAACACAATCGATCCTTAATAATATTAAAAGCATTTTCTTGTTCGATCCCCCAATTAAACTCAACACTTTTCTTTATAATATCAGTAAGTGGCATAGCAAGTGTGCTAAAATCTTTAACAAACCGTCTATAAAAACTAGCTAAGCCATGAAAGCTTCTCACGTCAGTGACACTTTTCGGTGTTGGCCATTCTTTAATGGCCTTAATCTTTTCTTCGTCCACCTCAATACCATTTGCACTAACAACATAGCCAAGAAAGATAACTTGTTCCATGCAAAAAGTACACTTTTTAAGATTAGTGTACAATTTTTCATCCCTTAAAGCAGTAAGCACACAACGCAAATGGTCAATATGCTCATCTAAATTCTTACTGTACACTAAGATATCATCGAAGTAAACTACCACAAATTTTCCTATGAAAGCACGTAAGACATGGTTCATTAATCTCATAAAAGTGCTTGGGGCATTAGTTAGACCAAAAGGCATAACTAACCACTCATATAAACCATACTTAGTTTTAAAAGCAGTTTTCCACTCATCTCCCTCTTTCATTCTTATTTGATGATATCCACTCTTAAGGTCAATTTTGCTAAAAATACAACATCCATGCAATTCATCAAGCATATCATCTAATCTAGGTATGGGATGACGATACTTTACCGTAATGTTATTGACTGCTCTGCAATCAATACACATTCTTCAAGTTCCGTCCTTCTTGGGTACAAGTAGCACTGGCACCGCACAAGGACTCATGCTTTCCTTCACGTACCCTTTGCTCATCAACTCTTCCACTTGCCTCTGAAGCTCCTTTGTCTCTTCTGGATTGCTTCTGTATGTCGGTCGATTTGGAATGACCGAGCCGGGTACAAAGTCAATCTGATGTTCGATGCCTCGAATGGGTGGTAAGATACTAGGCAATTCATCAGGGAACACGTCCTCAAATTCCTGCAACAAAGAATTAGCCAAATTGGGGAGGGATTGGTTATTGTCACTAAGTACAAGGTGGGATTCCTTGTACACTAGCAAAATCACAGGTTGATTTTCCTTGAAAGCCCTCCTAACCTCGCTCTCTTTTGCAAAGAAACTCACTTTTTTTTTCTCTCGTGATTTCAAAGTAGCTTTAGGAACACTCTCAATTTTTCCCTCACCACTCTTTTGTTCTTGTGCCCCTAACTCACTCTTTTTCTTTTGATCTGCCTCACCTTTTAATCTCAATTGGTCCTCATAGACCTGTTTTGGGGTTAAGGGAACAAGAGTAACCGGGTTTCCATCTTTGACAAAACTGTACCTATTCTTAAACCCATCATGTATAATCCTCCTATCATACTGCCACGGCCTACCCAACAAAAGATGACCAGCATGCATAGGAACTACGTCACACATCACATCATCACTATACTTCCCAATGCTAAAACTCACTAAAACTTGCTTGTTAACCTTGATCTCCCCACAATCATTCAACCATTGCAATTTATAAGGTCTAGGGTGTTTTAGCATCGACAAACCCAATTTCTCAACTAGTGTGGTACTAGCTACATTGGTGCAACTCCCCCTATCTATAATCAGACTACACACCTTGTTATTAATATAACACCTAGTATGAAATATGTTCTCTCTTTGCTGCTCCATATCAGGTAACTTAATTTGTGTGTTAAGAGCACGTCTCGCCACTAGAGCCTCACCTTCTACCGGGTATTCTACACCAATATCTTCTAATTCAGGCATCTCATCACTGTCACTCTCACTCTCAACCTCAGATACCACCTCTCCATTGTCATGCAAAATCATTACTCGTTTGTTTGGACATTGTGAAGCAATGTGCCCAACACCCAAACATTTAAAACATTTTATGTCCCTATTTCTAGAGGGTTGGGAATCTGGTTTGGATTTGTTGGAGGTAGGTACTACATTGTTGACCTTAGGTGGTTCGGTCCTCGCCTTTGAGTCAGTTTTCTCATTTCTACCACTACTATCCCACCGTGGCTTCCAGGGAGGGTTAGATCCCGAAGAAAACTGAGCTGCTCCTTTGCGTTTTAACTGTCTCTCTACCTTCATAGCCATGTGCACCATGTCCTCTAACTCCACATAATGTTGTAACTCAACTATGTTGGCTATGTCCCTATTTAATCCACCCAAAAATCTGGCTAAAGTTGCTTCCCTATCCTCATCGACATTAGCCCTAATCATAGCCATCTCCATCTCCTTATGGTAATCTTCTACATTATTGGAGCCCTGCGTAAGACCCTGCAATTTTTGGTAGAGGTCTCTATAGTAATGACTAGGTACAAATCTCCTACGCATGAGAGCCTTTAAATCATCCCAAGTGTTCACCGGTCTCTCATGATTTCTCCTCCTACTCGTTACTAATTGATCCCACCACATGATAGCATATTCAGTGAACTCAATCACTGCTAGTTTGACCTTCTTCTCCTCCGAATAATTATGACAATCAAATATTAGCTCCATACGCATCTCCCACTCTAAATAGGCATCTGGATTATTTTTACCTTGGAAGGAAGGAATTTTCATCTTAATATTTCCAAAGTTTCTATCTACCCCACCGTGGCCTCTGTAATCGACTGTCCTAGGTGGTCTTTCACGCCTATCTCCACGACGCCTCATCCTCCCCATCTCAGCCCCATAGTTGTCAACATCATAATCGTCACTACCCACTACAGCCTCATTCTCCAAATCAGCAATAGGATTAAGATTATGCCTATCATATCTTCTACCCTGAGCAACTCCGGGTTGTTGTTCTCCTAGTAATGTGGTAAATAAAGTATCATGTTGATCCATCTTAACCCTTAATGTATTATTACTCTCCCTCATTTCTTCAAACACCATATTCATACGCTCAAATTGTTGCTGCATAGCCCTTAACAGAAAGAACTGGTGACTTTCATCCCCAGGTGTGGTTTTTTCATGATTAGACTTTTTTTTTTAATCCGAAAAGGAATAATTAAATACAAGTAAAATAAAAAAAAATTAAAGGAAAGAAAGAAAAGTTTATGTACCTCACGTGTTTGCACTCGTGTTTCGCTCTATATGGCTTTTACCCGATAAGAATCTCACCACTCTGCCTTTTTCCTCTCTTGCTTTCTTACCAAGCTCTCTAAAGAACTATTCAATCTCAATCAAAAGAATTTCGACTCCCGCGAGGATCAAGACAAGGGTTCGAGACAAGAATTGGGAAGGACGATGACAGAATAAGGGTGAACCGAAGAATTATAAGAATTAAGAGTTTGGCACAGGATGATAATTGGAACATAAGAATATCAAAGGATTACGTTTCTTGAATTTTTCTTGAATTTTCGTTTTTTTTTTTTTTGATATGATTCAAGATGAATCTGATAAAAACAAGAATTAAATGATAGAACCTGATTTTAGAGCCAAAGCTCTGATACCAACTGATGCGAACCCGCGGAGAATTGAATCTCGGAACCCCCAAAAGACTGATCTGAACCCCAAGAAAGCTAAAATCTGGCCGCAAAAACTTGACCCGTTGATTACTTGAATCAAGAACCAAAGTTATGAACGCCACAAAGAGTGCGAATTCTTTGATAAGTTCGTTTAGTCCAATTAAGAACTCAGAAGAAAAGCGAAATCTCACTTTAATTAATCTCAAAATATCGTAAACTGAGTTCTTTACAATGTAGAATTGTTTATATAGTAAACAAGAATAAAATTCGAATATAAACCGGCAATAATTAAAAGCAACTAAATTAAGAGTTCTAATTTGAAAAGGAAACTAAATCTGGCGAATCTGCTGTTCTCCATGCCTATGCGATCGCATGGTACAAACCGTTGCGATCGCATGGTTTGGTCCAAAAACATTCTGTTAAAAATCTGGCCTTCATGCGATCGCACCATATCTGGACTATGCGACCGCACTATAAAGCCTTGCGATCGCATAGCCTTTATTGTTGCGATCGCATGGCTTTGCTTAAATGCATTCTGCTTTTGAAACTGCTGTGTTGTGATCGCAATGCTTTATAGCCATGCGATCGCAACGCTGTCCATTTTGCTCCACCTTTGCCTTATCCTCCAATTGTTCCTCCATTCCTTCGTTAGCCTGGATCAAGTGTACCCAAGTTGGTGCTTCGTCTGTCAGACTCATGTTTTTGATATCGGCATCGGTCCACAAGATTTTAACGAGGCCTTGTATGTCTTCCTTGATCTTCTTGGTCCTTGATCTCGTTAGTGTTCCAACTGGACCATGGTTGACCGAACCATGGTTCGTATCTGGTTCGTGGCCCGCATCACAACCATTTCCAGCTCCGGAGTGCGGGAAAATTCTGCCACAAAATCTACTAAGGCTGGCCTTTGATGGCAGTCCGGGGTTGGTAATGAATGTCGAACTGACTCAGCTCTATAGCCTACTTCACAAGTCTGCTTGAAGCGTCGGGCTTCTGCAACACTTATCTCAATAGAAGGTTAGTAAGTACCTAGATGATGTGCGACTAAAAATAAGGTCTGAACTTCCTTGAAGCCACTACTAAGGCCAGGGTGAGCTTTTCCATATCTGGGTAAGGTGCCTCAGTCTCCAGTAGAACCTTACTCATATAATAGATGGGTTGCTGGTGACTATTCTCCTCCCTGATGAGTACTGTGCTGATTGCCTCTTCAGAAACAACTAAGTACAACACTAAAGGCTCCTCTCCAATAGGTTTTGATAGGTGTGGAGTCCGTCCCAAATACCCTTTTAAACTCAAAAGGCATTTTCACATTCTGTGGTCCACTCAAATAGCTTCTTTCCCTTCAACACCTTGAAAAAAAAGTAAGCATTTGTTGGTGGATCTTGAAATAAAGTGGCCCAGAGCAGAAATTTGACTGGTCAAGCTTTGCACCTCTTTTGGAGTTCTATGGGAGCTCATTTCAAGTAGTGCCCTGTATTTTCGCAATATGTCAAATGCCTCTCCCAAATGTTTAACATGATCTTTCCGCACCAGGCTTTTGACAAGCATATCGTCCACATAAACCTCCATTGTATTGCCAAGTAATTTAGCAAACATCTTGTTTACTAACTTTTGATATGTTGCACCGGCATTCTTCAAACCAAAAGGCATGGCTTTATAACAATACAATCATATGTTCGTGATAAATGAAGTATGATCTTCGTCCAAGGGTACATGAGGATTAGGTTATACCTAGAATATGCATCCATAAAGCTAATTGTTTGTGTTCGGCAGTAGCGTCAACTAGCTAGTCTATACGAGGAAGTGAGAAACTATCTTTTGGGTACGCTTGATTAACATTAGAGAAGTCAATGCAGACCCTTATCTTCCCATTCGACTTAGGCACCAGGACAAGGTTGGAAACCCACTTTAGGTAACGGAATTTCCTTATGAAGCCATTTTTCAACAGCTTGGATACTTCTTTTTCCAAGGCCAGATACTTTTGGAGGCTCATAGGCCGTCGCTTCTATTTGTGCCCCAGGTGCTTATTTGTAACTTGTGGTTTGAGATATTTGGATCAATACCTACCATGCCTCCATGTTATGTCCACATTCGTGGACAAGAACTCTTTTAACTAATCTTTAAAATCCTCTGGGGATCTATTCTCCACCTGCAACTCTTTAGTAGGGTCAAAGGGGTCCGCAAGGAAATATTCCAGCTTCTCAGCCGAAGATGTTTGAGGCTCAGCGTCTATCACCCTCGAGTCTAAATTATCAAGGTCCTCCAGCTCCCTCATGTGCTCATCTTCGTCATCTTATCCCCTATCCATCCTTTCAGGATTTGGAGAACCTTTCACATCTCGATATCAACTACGTGGACTTCTCGATCCATAAACTTTCTCGTGGCATTTGTGTAGCATGCCTTAGATTCAAATTGGTTTTTCTTCACGGTGGCTATCCCATGATCCGTGAAAAACTTCATGCACAAGAACTTAGTGTGCATTACAACACCCAAATTGAAAAGGGTCGGTTTTCCCAGAACTCTGTGGTATGAAGAAATTTTATCGACAATTAAGTACTCCATGGGAGTTCTGATGGTAGTTGGTGACTTCCTTATCTCCTTCATTAAGATGATAGTTTCTCTAGGAATGAATGAGTCCCCAGTAAAACCATGGATGGGATCTGTAGCTAGGGTTAAAGAGGTCTCAATTCCCATATTATCATAGGTCGCACCATAGATGATGTTGACAGAACTTCCGTCATCCACCAACATCCTTCCTAAGTCATTTCTGGCCACTACAACTCAGACTACAAGTGCTTTATTGTGGGAGAAGTACACTCTGGCCACATCACCCGGGGAGAAGGTAATGGGGTCAATCCTTCTCGTTCCCATTGAATGGGTATGTAGGTGGTAGTTTACATTTACGGGCTCCTTGGCCTCTTGAATATATCTCTTTTGTGATTTATTTGAGTTTCCACCACGATGTGGACCTCCTATTATGGTGTTAATCTAACGAATAGGCGGCTGGACTAGTTGCTCCAGCTGATTCCTATCCGGCATCACCATCCTTGGAGCATTTTCCTTTCTTGACTTCTTCCTAGCTTAACTATTTTAATTAAATTTAAAATATCAATAAGCAACTTTAAATGATGAGAACGAATTCAAGTTTTTACTAACACTAGAATTTGCGAATCCACCTACGCGATCTATAATCAATTTTTCGTTAATCGCTTTAGCGATTAATTACCCTAGATTGAAAATCGGTGATCCTATAATAATCAAAAGCCTCTCTCGATAGTCGATCAATTCTATATCGATACGCGAACTTAATTATCTCTAATTAGATTTCGAACATAAAAATATGCATTTAAATCTCAAGAACACCTAACCGGATTTCACAGAACATAATAGTAATTTTTATCTATTATTGGACCCTATGTTATTCAAAACCAAGTGCTAAGTCTATATTGAATCTCTCGACTTCAATATAGATCATAGAATATTCTAATGGTGATCAGACATTAAAACATTAAATAAACTGAATAAGGAATAATCAATCAAGAAGCAATTACCTACTAAAACGGAAAACTTCTAATTAATTAAAATACGAGGTTTCATCGTTCATCCTAGAAAAGTAAATTTAGCTGGACAGGATTTCGTTAATTATTACAATAATGAATTCATCATGATCCGGAGAAAGAAAAATAAAAAGTAAATAAAACCCGTGATCCCGGCTCAAGAGTCTTCAATCCCATGCTTTGATATTCGATTCTTCGTTTGTATCTTCTTTCCCAAAATTCTTCCTTTGTTTTTGGACCTTATTCTGCCTTTTATATTCCTCCCCAAAACCCTCCAAGACGTGAATTAGGTAGTTGTATTAATCTGGAGTTGTAGAATTCTAATCTCATCAGGAAATTGCCAAACTGCTCTGCGTTTTAACCTTGCGATCGCATGGTTCACTTAATTTACATTCTGGGGATTTTCTGAAGGCCTTGTGATCGCGACAAAGTATAACCATGCGATCGCATGGTTATCTTGGACGCAATCTTGATTTCTTCCTTTAATATTTGCATGCTAAAGTCCTTCAAGTCTCTTTATCTTTGCAATTGAGTCCATTTTTCTTCTATTTGCTCTCTTTTCGTCTTTTCGTCGAATTGACACTTGAATTTGATTATTTCCTAAAATAATAAGAAAACAATACGCCATTAAACTGAAAATAAATTAAAGTACTCATAATCGTCTCTTTTTGTGAGCTCAGATAAGTACAAAATTGTACTTATCAATAGGCACAATAGTAAATGGCTTCTTAGACATGCTAGAGCATGCTTCTCCAGCAAGCATCCCCAGGTTAGGAGCATTTACCCCACCATGCAAGTTTAGGATGGCCTATGTAATCTTAGCAACATAGCTGGATCCCGTCCTAGGGAACGGACGCGGTTGGCCTCCATGGTAATGCCCAGCCTGGTGGCGTGCTCTCCCGTTTGATGGTTTAGCATTTACTTATCCCCCATGGTTGTCGCGATGTTGGGCGTGATTATCTCTAGCCCTCGCCATCTCTTCAGATATTATCTCTTCCTTCATCAAGTCTACTAGAGCATTGTAATCTCGAGGCTTCCTGCTCCTAACGTCTCTCCAGAACATGCTGCTCATATCTAACCCTCCTTTGAGTGCAAAAAATATTTCTACCTCCATGATATTTTTGTAATTATGCATTTCTTCGGTAAACCGGGCTAAATAGCTCTTCAATGATTCACTTTTCCCTTGCCTCATGTCCTGCAAGCGCTGGAGAGGAAGTTGGCCGGGGCTCGAGGAGACGAACCTGTTTCTAAATGCTATTTTTAGGTCTTTCCAGCTGTGAATACTCTCTGGTGGAAGTTTCTTGTATCATCTAAGTGTGCTTCCTTCTAATTTTAGGAGGAATACTTTACATTTGAGTGCTGGGGTCGCTCCGACTATCTCCATACAGGCATTATAATTCAAAAGATGATTGTCAGGGTCTCCTAGGGCAACATATTTGCCTATCTCCGGCATCTCAAAATCATGAGGAACCCGGCATTGGTGTATTCATTCAGAGAAAGGGCTGACCTCCTCATCACTTCTATTTCGTATGACCATAGTTGGAGAGGAGAAAACCTTACTGGGGATTGAACCTGTTGAGTGTGTGGAATTCTCCAGGCTGGCACTTGCGCCGACATCCTAGCAGGTTGTCGCATTTCTGCATAAGCAAGTTCATACTGATGTGGTGGATGGATGTGCTGCATTCTGCTCGCAGCTGCAGCTATCCTTCTTTCCTTCCTATTTCTAGGAGGTTTACTTCTTAATCTATCAAACACACTCGAGGCCTGGGAAGCCTCAGGCTCCTGAAAATATCTAGGAGAGAGACTTGGATACACATAGTTTTCTTCTGCAGCGTACCTTTGATTCTGGAATTGGGCTGAATCTACCTCATCATTCCTCCAAAGAGAGATCTCCGGCTGGGTTAGAGAGGCGTATGAATAGTGACCATGCTTCTCTTCATTCACATAAGGGTTCCCATGAGCCCCGGGTTGATATGGAGGGTACGCAGGCGAGGCCGGAGAAATAAACTCTCGTTGTAAGTAAGTGTTAAGAGCAGCGGTCTGGGCTGCTTGCTGTCGTTGCATTCCCAACATCTGAGCGGCTATAAGCTCCATGTTATGGGCTAAACATGCCTTTGAGCGTCTTCCCCGTCTCTGGGGTTGTGCTACTTCTGGAACTTTTTCAGCTCCTTCACTCAGTTGTCTATTGGATCGCCTGGGGTGAGTGTTATAATCACTATCACTCATTATGTATAAATTAATCTTCGAACAAGAGAACTTTCTTAGAGTTTACTCTTTTCTTTTTATGCAAAGGAAATCTTCACTGGTATTTGGCTTTCAACTGAGTTTCTCCTTTTTGAGAAGGAAATGTTTACAACAAAATAACTTGAACTAATTTTTCCTTTTTACAAAGGAGATCGAAACAGCTTGAATTAAATTCTTCCTTTTTAAGAAGGAGATCAAAACAACTTGAACTAAATTCTTCCTTTTTGCAAAGGAGATCAAAACAACTTGAACTAAATTCTTCTTTTTTGCTAAGGGGATGTTTACAACAAAGTCCTTTTTATAGGGGTTCAATTATCAGGGCATCTCTTTTTCAAGACATTCGGGTGATTTTTCAAACATTTAAGACACCAATTCATCTAATAAGAAGCTATCTATGTAACACCAATGGCTCTACCCACTTAGCTCTGGAACCAAATCTTCATCAATTTGTGTTTAGCTAGGCTTTTTCACGTGTTTCTTCGTGGTATTCAATGTCGTTTCCCACATACGTCGCCAAAACGTTGACCCTAAATCCTAATTGGATTCCAAATCAACACTGAGTTGGCCAACAGATTCATTATAAAAGGTATCGATCTTAAAGTAGATCCAACATTATGAGCTAATTGTTTCACAGTATTAAAGAAAATGAAATAAAAATAAAATATAAGATTGTGTTTATCTCACATCTCTTAACTTTAGATCTCTATGCTCTTTAGATTTACCAATTCGCGAGGGTGTAATTGAGAATGAGAGGAATTTGGAAATTCAAGTGAAAAAATAAGTACATGAAAATCGATTTTTGCTATAATTAATAAATATATATATATATATATATATATATATCAAGACCACTTGATAGAATAACTTATTAGATATCACCCGTGCCTGGTCTACAACTCTTAAGTAAGTTCGTGACTTGTGCTTATATGAAATTTGAAGTGTATTTATCCAAGTCAGTGCTAAAATTATATTTTAAGTGTTTATATTATAAGTTGTGGATAAAAAGTGAGTTGTGAATTATAAGTTGTGGGTCTTATGAAATGTGTGAATAAAAAGTTTGTTTGACTAATTTGACAAACTAAAATTATAATTTAAGTAGTGACAAATATGTGATCGATAACTTTCTCCCTTTAATGCATATATTTCGAAGCTGTACACATTTAGTTAAAAATTAATTATTGTAAGTACATGTTTTTCGTGCAGTCATATGCGTCCGATTTTGCACCCCACTTCCTCTTGTTGCACCTTTCTTGTTGTCATCAAATACCTGAGTCCGCTAAACTATTCATAAAACAGCCTATCATATATTGAGAAAAAGAAATAATTTTAAAGTCATCAACTAATAATGCGAAATGGAATGCAGGAATTCAGGCATTTTGCTTACTCTAACAATGTCAATTTCGAGGGAAATAAGGATGAATTCCACGTATCCAACATCCATTACACAAACATGGACAATGCTTCCAACTGGGCCCCCACTACACCAAGCATTTATACATTGTACAATATATATAGATTAGACAGTTTTGTAGTGGGAAGATATTGGACAAAAACATTTATCCTTTTTAAACAATATTCTAAACGTCTAAACATTTTATAACATTTTTAATATTATATTGTACTAAATTAA